>JAKZAO010000009.1:99537-1395036 GCA_023053555.1 Branchinecta lindahli | reverse complement strand
GCGGCCCCATTGGAAAATTTGGGTTGGGTAATGGCCCACCCTAAACGACGCCCCTGAGATTGCAAAGCCCCTTTTGAAGGTTCAATAGGGTCACCCAAGCCACCTTCATCCAAGCCCTTTCAACAGGACCAGACATTTTTTTTCGTACGAATATTTCTTAGCACACACCACCTTTAAATCTTGACGTAAAAGTCCATCGACGAACTTGACGTCATTCTTCGCTAGGGGAGAATAAAATTTCATCCGCACACATAAATCCTTTCGGAGGTGATCAAGGTCACAGATAGGCGGGCGAGGGGACAGACCGACATACGGACAGATCTATTTACGATTTCGGGACCTCTTTAGCCTGAGATCCTAAAAATAATGAAGAAAGATTAAAAGATGGTACGTACAGTACGTAGAAACAAAAATATAGGATAAAAGACCTTAAGACTCACCAGCAATCAGCTTCTCGTTGGCCTGAAGCTGGTCGACAGCAACTTCAGCGACCGTAGACACGGACTTGCCTCGTGTCTTGTCCTCGGACGACCTCTTGCAGTTGATCTCATCGGCTGAAAAACAAGAACCATTGTAAACAGCCCTTGACCTTAGTTCCACCTGCATCTCCGGAGGCCTATTACGGCATCCTAGAAATCTAACCAAATCCATACTTTGTGGAATC
This sequence comes from Branchinecta lindahli, assembly GCA_023053555.1. Classification (NCBI taxonomy): domain Eukaryota; kingdom Metazoa; phylum Arthropoda; class Branchiopoda; order Anostraca; family Branchinectidae; genus Branchinecta; species Branchinecta lindahli. Next base: position 1,394,372 of record JAKZAO010000009.1, on the reverse strand, counting down.
TTGTGGATCGGCTGAGGTATTAGTTGCGTTTTTGATCCGAATTCTCCGTTCAGAATTCTCGATTCTGAATTCTCGATTCTCATACAAAATTACCGTTTTTGCCCCTCTAGCTTCTCCATTCTCGCTTTTGACAAAAACACTAATTTGACAGCTCGTCTGCCACACGGTATACCTGTTTGTGCATATTAAACACCGCACCCTGTTGACCAATCAGGGAGGAGAACGGGGAGAGGAGAATCGAGAATTCACTATCTGAGTAACTTCTCGATTCTGCAGAATTCGGAGGCTTTCCCCGTTCTCGATTCTGACAAAAACACAAGAAAAGGAGAATTCGCTTTATCTGAATAGTCCAAAAACGCGAAATAGGATAATTCGGAGGAGAATCGCGAGGAGAATTCGGATCAAAAACGCAACTATTACTAGAATTGGGACATCATCTATCGGTTTGTTTTCATGCATATATAGTTCGGATCATCCTACAGCAGATGCAAAAGCGCAGCTCTCACCGACAGCTTTGTCCGTGTCAAGACAAGCAAAAAGCCACGAGCAAAGCACTTCGAAGTTAACTTTCTCTCAATAGCATAGCAGTCTCTCGGGAACTCAAACTTTACGTAGAAAGGGCGCATTCAAGCGTATCTCACACTTAAGCTTTAGAAGTTATTAAGATACGACTTCCAATTTTATAACCCAAACAGACAAAAAAATCTTAATCCAAGAAAAATCATGGATCCGCATTCATGCTCGAAAAACTTCTTAGCAACTTTGTCTTCCATTTACAAAACAAAACAAAAACTATAGCAAATCCCAAGACTGCCAACATGCCAAAGGCTCTGAACGGCCAGTGGGAACTCAAAAAAGAAAAATCACTTCACTTCCGTCTCAGATGCGACACAATCTCAAACACTGGAAGAGGCAAATTGGTACACTGACAAATATTTTCTGCCCGAAGCCAGCTTCAGGAACTTGGCTAAGCTCTCACTTCTCGTGTATACCAACATCCACCCTCGGATATATCGAAAACCCTTTTTCTGTCACCGTAGTAGCCCCTCCCATTCATGCATCCTCTGTTGCACATTCGGCTTACCAGATACAGGGCAAAAGCAAGGGCGTAAGTTCGTGCAAGTTCTTCCAAAGAGAAACCGTGTTCAAAATGCAAAAATGTAAGGCTTCCAATAGCAGCACGATCGTTAATAAAACCTTCTTTCTTTCACCCTTGCAGCCCCTCCCATTCATGCACCATATGTTGCACATTCGACTCACCAGATACGGGACAAAAGCAAGGACGCAAGTTCGTGCAAAGTTCTTCCATTGAGAAACCATGTTCAAAATGCAAAAATGTAAGGCTTCCAATAGCAGCACGATCGTTAATAAAACCTTCTTTCTTTCACCCTTGCAGCCCCTCCCATTCATGCACCATATGTTGCACATCCGACTCACCAGATACGGGACAAAAGCAAGGACGTAAGTTCGTGCAAAGTTCTTCCAACGAGAAACCATGTTCAAAATTCAAAAATGTAAGTCTTCCAATAGCAGCACGATCGCTAATCGGTACGCCCTTTCAAGCAGCTAATCGACAAAGCGACATCGACAAAGGCAGGATTTCATTGTTCAAACATAAATAACATGGATCCCTTGTGAACCGGTAGGCCTACTCGGGATCAATCAACCAATCAATCAATCAATCGTTGTAATTTGCCAGAATATTTTACAAAATAGCAGTGGCATTGTCAAGACATAGTAAAGGACCTCTCTTACTTATTCTGCCTTTTATAACATATCTAGCTCCCTTGTGAATTATAAGCTTCAAAAATCCCCACCTTTCTCCATTGTTTCGTTTTGTGCTCACGAATTTTTAGCGCTTGTTCTGCCGTGCCGAGTTTTGCCCGTCAGACAACGGAAAGTTTGACGGAATCTTAATGTCCGCTGACAACTCTTTTATATATAAGGATATGAGAGTCTTCTGTATTGACTTCTTTTATTTGCTTAGTTTTTCCAACTTTTTAACCACAGCGCGTTCAGTTTTCAAACGTTTTGTGCCCAGCCGCCGCGTCGGAGAGCAGGAGTGCTGGACAGAATCGACAAGCGCTAACAAGAAAATGGCTTATTTGAGGAGGAAAGTTATGATATTTTCGAAAAGCGTTTCGTCGGGACTGTTTCATAGGGAAAATATCATTTCTAGTAAGAGTTGACACACATAATAAACAAAACGCACATTATCTGGCATTGTAGTGCTGAACAAAGTAGGGGACAAAAGATGATATCAAGGAGCAAAACAAAGATTCTCAGTCATTATCATTTATCGTGTAAATGGGATAGTCGGTAACCAGCAGGAGGGGGAAGCTTTAAGGACAATGCCGTAACTAAAAAAAAAGTTAGCAGGACGGACAGGTTGATATGAGGCTTAAGAACATGCCTCAAGCCAAGAGCCAGTTGTGACTTACAGAGTTTAGTCTTCTCCTCCGGCGCCTTGATTATTTGACCTCCGGGCCCTAAAGAAGATGAGGTTGAGGCTAGGAGAGGCTGCACTGCACTAACCTCACCAATTTGTAGTATTGTCCTAAAACTCTGACGGCACCGTCTATTTAATCATCTGTTTTATATAGCCTAGCAGCACGACATTTTTTCTTGTTAAGCCCTGAAGACATTGACAGGAAGGTTGTCATATTCTATGTGGAAAAGCTAAAAACCTTTTACTTTTCAGGAAACCCAGCACCGGATTCTGTCCGTGAGTGACAGGATGTCGGACTGTCTCCACAAGGTCTTAAGCTACGTGCACACACAGTCCGATAAGATTTCGCATACGAAAATGCGAATTTCACGTCACTATGGGGAAACCTACATGCGATGCGTCAATCTTTCGGAACGAAGGAGGAAATTCACATACGACCGCGAAAACTGGACAATGTGTGCACATACCTTTACGGTCTGAAGAAAAGCTTTCGCTGGAAAGTATATAGAAATGGGCTCTCAGAATTATTTACAAAGGCTTATTGCTTCTTCCGCCCATGATCTCTTTTGTAATCTGATAATATTCCACCTGTATTCCACACTATAGCTAGAACGCTAAAGAATATTTCGATGGCTGGCACTTATCCATCGATCACGCGTTGACCGAGGTCCGCACGAAGGTCGATACTTGACGTCCTAGATAGCTCTAAAAACAAGAGCTACGAGCTCATATGGCACTTGTTACGAGTAGAAGGTACAAGAAAGTGGATGAGAAGGTCACAAAATACACCCACCATCCAAAATACGGTTCGGACCTACTAATAGGATAGGTTAATTAACTCAAGTCTGAACGTTCCGGCATTCCCTCCGATCACGTGGGCTAAATGACTGTCCTAACCTCCAAAGTGTTGCGAGAGCAACACTTTGGTTTGTTTCTTCGCTATCTATTAAACGCTGAAGTTCTCAAACTATGTTCAAAAAAGAGTTTTTTTCTGAACTGATGACATAATGTATAATAACATGGCTATAGGCTACCTCAGGTTTTAAAGGAATACAGAATATCGGAAATGGGGTCTTTGCAGACAGTTGAACTTTATCCTCTTCAATCGTAGACATCGACACTGATGAAAGCCTGGGACATTATCTTATATAACCTATTTGGTATTATAAAGCTGCCCGTAACGTTTCAGGACCATATTGTAATAGATGCCGATAGATGCCACTTTACTTATTATCGCAAAACTACGTCATTGTTGCCATACCTCAGGGATCAAAGAAAAAACAGAAAATCGCAAGTAGGGACTAAATTGACTCTGAAACCAGTTGAACGTTAGGCTATCTTTTTCAATCGTTGACTTTGGGACTAAAGGAAACATCGAACATTATCTTATATAACCTAGACAGTCTCACAAAGCTGTCCGTAGCTTTTCGTGATCAAAATACCATAGATGCCACTTTACAGATAATTGTAAAACTAAGTCATTCTTTCAAAATACGATTTGTATTCGTTGCGTTACCACTTAATTCTCGGTTAAAGATAGAGATTATAAGGTAGCCTACAGTGATAGACCCAAGAGACCAGCTTTCTTACCCTCAGATTTGTAGAGATAAAATAAAATGTGCATTGATTTTCACAAGTTTCTAGCCCCTTGTGAAGCCCTTCTAGCAACCGATTCTTACTTACAAGTCCATCTCCCCGTGATAGACATGGTACAGTGTCGTTCATGAAATACACTGGCAAAAACAATAATAGGTATACCAACTAGCAAAAGCTGCCAACCCCTGATCTCCAAAGATTCTAGCAACCGATTCTTACTTACAAGTCCATCTCCCCTTGATAGACGTGGTACCAAATAATATTGTTCGTACCATATTAAAGAGGAACAAATTGTAGGTACACTAAGTAGCCGAAATTGCTAACCCCTCGTTTCCGAAGATGATTATGGTATAACAGTCTGTTGTTGCTTACTAGTCTAGCTCGAAGTCTCCTACATGTCTCACAATTTGGAACTACCTATTTTTGGTTTCAGTATGCACCTTCCTATTAAAGTTGTCAACCCGTGTTGCTCTCGCAAAACAATAATCTCGATTAGAGTCGGTCTTATTTCAATACTTAAACTGTACGTGTTCTGTTATCATTTCCTGCAATCGGCTTTGATTTCAAGCCTCGCTAGCGCAGCGGTTAGGACACTTGACTGTCAACAAGAAGATCCCCGGATCAAGTCCGCTACTGGACACTTTTTGCTTTTGCTGCCTTTTGCCTTGTTACTACTTTTCGGACTCCCGTAACTCCCCCAGTGGTCACCGGATCCGGTCTGGATTTCAAATGGGACGTGTGAGACACGAGGTCCTTGCATATATCAAGTTTCATCAAGATCCGATCACTCGTTCGTAAATTAAAAATACCTCACTTTTCCTGAATTTTTCGGATTCCACCTCCCTCCACTCCCCCCACGATGGTCGGATCGGGTAAACGACTATTTCTAATTTAATCATTTATGGTCCCTGATATGCGTACCAAGTTTCATCGTCCTAGCTTATCTGGAAGTGCCCGAACTAGCAAAACCCGGACCGACCGACCGACCGACCGACCGACCGTCAGACCGACAGACCGACCGACGGACGGACAGAAAGTACGATCGCTATATGGCACTTGGCCGAAGGGCAAGTGCCATAAAAAATCAGCACCGTTTACCCGTATCATCTGACAACATCTCATTTCAGAAATAATCTCCCCAACAACTCAATCGGCGAAAAGGTCGTTCATCATTTTACAAGCTCAGAACAAATGGGGGACGGGGTCCCCACCCCCCGCCTCAAGGACACTTCCATGTCGGTTAATCGCGAAAGAGTCAGCACTCCAGTAGAAAGATAATGTCGTTTCCACAGTAACCGTGGCAAGACAACTTGCATTTTCGAAGCTCAAACTGCTGTAAGCACTACTCATGATCGGATTAGAAGATTCGGAAAGCAATATGACTCAGAAGCTTCGCTTTCAGAAAGACCTGGGAATTTAGAAGTAGTGAAATGAAAGACAAAAATGCTCCTTATGCAGCATTTGAACTCACGGCTTACAAAGCCAATGCTTGTGAGCACAGTTCGAAATACTTCAGTCAGACAGAAGCGGGCTATGAAAACAGTGATCGCGCCGAAGGCAAATTCGTCTCAGCAGTTCAAATCCCCACGTCACGGGACCACTGCTTTTATGTATAACAATGATAATATGTAGCCTACTTAATATTTAATTTATTTCCAACAAGTTCAATACCGACGCCCGTTCGTCATTTTACAGTTCCCCCCCCCCCCCTCGGTAAGATATGCTGTTGCAGGTTAATCCAAGCAGCACCTCAGTAAAAGAAGACAACGTTTCCATAGTGACCGTAGCGGGGTAATATAGCCTACATACTTTTTTTTTACAGCTAACGTGCTGTAAATTGGCTACTACTTATGACTGGGGGTGCAGAATAAAAAAAAAAAAAAATATTGTCAGTCCCAGGTCAGGAAACCAAACCAAAAAAGTATGAGTTGAAGTTTTCCGACACGAAAGGGTACCGGTGTCTGGCGAAAGGCCGGGTCCATGTCCAATAGGACGATCCAGTATGGCCGGCGATACCGGAGAAGGTGGTGATACCGTTTGAAACATGGGTTCGATACAACAAAGTATTCCTTCTGTACAACAAGCCCAGTCTTAGGCAATACCGGAAAAGTCTGTGATACCTTTATTTAGAAACATGGGTGCACGGTGAGACCTGAAGCCTTCGGTATAACAAGTCCTATGTCGTCCCAACGGCAAGCTTGGTACCAACAAACATGAACTACTTTCTCCGTTAAGATGTTAAATATGTTTTAGGGTGTTATATAACGAAATATGGCCGCTTTCTTCTGACGTCAACAATTCCTGCCTAAAAAACGGCTAAGCCTGTCATCGGGGATATGATCCAGCACTACAAACTGCAGCAAAACAATACACTCCCCAATCCCTTCGCAACAGATTAAGACTTCAGAACCAAAGGCTACTCCAAGAGATGAAACGGAAAGCTGTCACTCGGCTTCGACAACAGTTCTCTTGAACACGGCTGTATCATAAGCAGCTCACATGTCTACTCCTTGAAAAGAAGTGTGGATGCCCACCCAACAATGGAAGACGGACGAGACTGGGGGGTTATACCAAAACCTAGCTCCTTTTCAGAAGCCACAGTAGGCGGCAAAGATTTTCTTCTCCTCTAAAAGAAGTATGGACGCAGACTCGACCATAACAAGACCAAAGGTTTCGATGGGATCCCAAAAATTTAATATTTGACCCAGACAACTACGTCTTGACTACGCCAGATCCAGTCTTCGCCAGGCTAATCATCTGAGAAAATTAAGTTCAGATATACCTGTATAAGCCATATTTATTTTGACGATACTGATCGAAACTTCCTGCTTTACTTCTGCCGAATTTCCGTTTTCGGCCGAATTCCGAGCGAACTACTTGTCCAGCCAAAAAAAGATAGTTCAGAAACAAATTCAGCGCATCGCCGTATCCCTATAAAGAACGTCTAATCAACTTCAAATAAAACTTTAACTTCTAAAAAAATCCGGTTTCAACCGGATTCCGGACGAACTATATGTCCGGATAAAAAATGATTGTCATATACAGATTCAGCGTCTCTTCTTACCCTTAAATCTATCATCTAATCAACTTCAAATACAAATTTTACTTTTAACAAATTTTCCGGTTTCGGCCGGATTCCGGGCGAACTACTTGTCCGGCGATAAAATGGTTTTCACCATCGTGTTCAGCATGTCTTCTTACCCCTAAATCGAACATCTAATCAACTTCAAATAAAACTTTTGCTTTTAACAAATTTTCCGGTTTCGGCCGGATTCCGGGATAACTACTAGTCCGTCGAGAAAATGGTTTGCACCATCGTGTTCAGCATGTCTTCTTACCCCTAAATCGAACATCTAATCAACTTCAAATAAAACTTTTGCTTTGAACAAATTTTCCGGTTTCGGCCGGATTCCGGACTAACTACTTGTCCGGTCAAAAAATGGTTTTCACTGTCGTGTTCAGCATGTCTTCTTACCCCTAGATCGAACATCTAATTAACTTCAAATAAAACTTTTACTTTTAACAAACTTTCCGGTTTTGGCCGGATTCCGGGCGAACTACTTGTCCGGCGAGAAAATGGTTTTCACTATCGTGATCAGCATGTCTTCTTACCCCATAATCGACTATCACATTAGCTGTTTCAAAATATTTTGTTTGTCCCTTAATTTAAACCCCCTCCCCCACCCCTAAATGTAGGGCTACAGTGCCCATCTACGAACTTGACCTTACTCTTGACCCAAAGAATACTCACACCAAGTTTCATCAAAATATCTCATTCCCTTCGAGAGTTATCGTGCTTACAGACAGACAGACGGACGGACGGACGGACGGACGGACGGACGGACGGACGGACGGACAGACGGACAACTTTTGCGATGTCATAGGTATCCGTCACTAACGTTTTGGGATCCCAAAAACGTGACGGACTGGATCGTCCCCGAACGAGCGAAGAGAGAGCAGGCCGCTATACAGCTCCGTACAATCCAGCAAGATGGAAATACTAATTTTGCTTACAAGCACACTTCAAGGTAGTTTTATTTGCAGGGAGCTTCCCCATCGGAGCCCAGACAGGAGGAGAATATAGTCAAGTCGCATTCTGCTATTCAGAATGCGGTTGGTTTCTCCGCCATTAGCCTTGTTTCTTCTTTATTGGCAAAGAATACAGAGCAATTCCCTTGCAAAACACTGAGAAAAGATCGATGCAAGACCGAAATGGGAGTCACGAACATCCTCCCAAACAATCGGAGCTGTGAAGAGCATGCCTGAATCACTGTCGGGTGACACAGTGGCTTTGTTGTCAAGTGAACAAGAGCTAAAAGCTCACATGGCACTTGCAAGGCTAGGTTAGAGGATGAAAGTAGGAATTTGCCAATTCGTGGGTTTGTTGTGATAATTTGTTAGCAAAACCCTTGAGATAAGAATATGGGCTCTTGGAAATCACGATAATGTATGTGTGGTAAAAAGCATTTTTGTTTTTGCACTTGGCTGTGATGATACGCACTTTAGGGGCGCTGGAAATTCATCTGTACGCAAAGTCCTTGAGGCAAACATGATGATGGGCTCATCGGGATAATGAAAATGTGTATTTGCTAAAAAGTATTTTTTGCACTTCAAGTAATTCACTTGTAAGGAAAACCATTGAGACAAAATAATCATGGGCCCTTGGGGATCATGAATATATATCGTTTGGTCAAAAGTATTTTTTGTTCACTTTTCGGTTAAGATGCACACTTTAAGGGTGCTACAAAATATTTCTAAGCAAACCCTTGAGGCAAAAAATTATCATGGGCTCATGAGGATCATGAGAATGTACATTTTGCTTAAAAGTATTTTTTGTACTTCGCTATTAAATGAGTAGGCTACTTTACGGGATGGTTGGATGTGGGAGCCAAGTTTCATTGTTGTAGCACATCCGGAAGTACCTTAAATCGCGATCACCGGAATTCCAGACCCCCCCCCTCTAACTCCTCCCACAGTTCTAGAATCTGGTCCGGTTCTGTCACTGAAGTACCTAGCTAGGACATGTGCTAGTTCTTCTCAGCAAGTTTCATCCCGGTCGCACCACTCGAAGCGTGTCACTAGATTTCCGGCTCCCCTCGGACCCCTCCCACATATTCATCGAATCTGAAACTGAAATCCGAACTTGAAATGGACTTCAGGTTTTATCAAGTTTTATTAAGATCCGATCACCCCGTTCGAAAGTTACACATATACTTTCGAGATTCAGGATTCCTCCTCCCTCCACTCCCCCCACGATGGTCGGACAGAAAAATTGAGTATTTCCAGGTTAATCTGGTCGGGTTTCTGATATGCCTGCCAAGTTTCATTGTCCTAGCCCCCCTGAAAGTAACTTAACTCCAGATCACCCTAATTCCGGACCCCCCCCCCCCCTCCAGCTCCCCTCACAGTGCGCAAATCCTGTCCATTTCCGTCAACGATGTACCTAGGGCTTGTACGTGTTCATCCCGATCGCTCCACTCTAAGCGTGACACAAGATTTCCGGTTCCCCCTCCGACTCTCCCCCCCCACACCCATCGGATTCGGTCCGGACTTAGAAAACACCTGCGACATAAAGTCTTTCCAGATATCGCGTTTCATTAAGATCCGATCGCCCGTTCGAAAGTTATACATGCCACTAAATTCCGGATTCCGCCTCTTCTCCCCACGATGGTCGGATTGGGGAGCTGCGACAAACCAACCAAGTTGGTTTGGTGGGGTTCTTGATATGCCTGGAGGTTCTTGATATGCATCTGGAAGTACCCTAACTCGAAAACAGCGGACTGACCGACCAACCGACCGACCGAGCAGTGATCGGTAGATGTCACTTGGCCGGAAGGCATGTGCCATAAAACAGGACAAATCATACCCAGTCCAACTATACAACCAAAAAGGAGAGACAATGAAAGTTGCCCAGGGTTGCAGCAGGGGTGTCCCGATGAATAGCTTGTAGTTAACTATCCCCCAAATGCAGTTTCAGCAGCGTTCAAATCGTCCCTATATGGTTGCGCGATCAACCACCTTTTGAATCTATCTGATGAATCGCTGGTGGCGGTTGTTTCGAGCAAGCCGCTTCACGAAGGGGCAATTTGAGTAGAAAAGAAGAAGAGGCGCACACGAGAAGATCAGGACTTTCGGAACACTTTCTTAGAATTTTCTTTACGCTCGAAGCCATGTTTGCCTGACATTTTTTTTTCCTTTCGCTGGTCTGTTTTTCCGGAGGAAACAGACAAGGACGGGCAAAAGGCAGGCTCTGGGGGGGGGGGGGCAACAAATCAGGCGAACAGAAACAATAATATTGTGGCACTGCATGTCCAAAATGTCGAGCAAAATAACGTAGCAAATATGATTTATTTGAAGGACCCAGAAATTTGAGTAGAAAAGGAAGAGGCGCCCACAAGAAGATCAGGACTTTCGGAACACTTCTGGGAGTGACCCTTGGTAAAAAAAAATAAAATAGTAAAGGTGGGTGTCAGCTATCAGCCTTTACAGGCCAAGCCGGCGGTGCTGATCTCCGATTCTCGGCCCACAGCCACGAAGTGCAATGGGGGGGTTGGGGGTCAGCCATCCTGTGCTTTCGCACACCCTTCCTGTCAGCTTCCCCGGATTTCTCCAGGTACCCATTTGAAGCTGGGTGAACTTTGGCTTGTCTTACAGAGTTACGCCATTAACCCCCGCTCGAAACCAAACAGTAGGCACGACCGAGACTCGAACAAGGGACCCTTCACTTGTTAGTTCGACGCACTAACCATTCGGACGGACGGACGGACCCTTGGTCTTCAATTGGCAACTACGAGGGAGGGGAGACAATCAGAAGTCTATAAACAGTAGCATGGAAACCGACGCTGGTTTGTGAAACGAATGGAGCGCTTGATAATTCCTAATGCCCGACCATAACGCTTTATGAACCACTTTAGATGGCTGTCCACAGTAAACCCGAGGTCTTTAGTATAGTATTAGTATAGGAGTGGCTTTGATGTGTACTTTCTTCAATTTTCTTTACGCTCGAAGCCACGTTTGCCTGACATTTGTCTGTTTTTCCGGAGGAAATGGACAAGGACGGGCAAAGGGCAGGCTCTGAGGGGGGGGGGATTTGCCGTTTTTTGTAATCTGCGACGCCGGGCAACAAATCAGCGAACGAAACGAGAAACAACAATATTGTGGCACTGCAAATGTCCAAAATGTCGAGCAAAAGAACTTAGCAAATATGATCTTAACTGAAGGACCCTGAAAACACGCTTTCATGGCCCGCAAAATGGGCCGAATCCGACAACGGGACCATAAAATAAAGTAGCTAAGATAAGGAACAGCAATCAGCAAGATTGCAACGGTGAAACCCGACGGCTTAAGAACCGGCGACCGCCAGTATCACGTCACTGACACTACCAAATTTCACACAAACTGTCGTGGTCCAACACCCGCCAACGCTCGCCTCTAGTGCGTCACTCGTCGGACAGTAAGAAACAACAGGCAAATACGACAATCGATAATTCCTATTCCCTCCTTGTCTAAAACGCTTCGCTCCGGTGAACGATGAGAAGAAAAACAGTTTCCGTGCTAACATTTGCTTCCATAACTGTCCCAGCCGAAAGAGATAACTCCTGGTCGGTAATGTTTAACCAGACATTCTTTGCCCCGGGCAGACGGTCGAAGACTTCTGGAATTGTCTAATAATAGGTCAGGGAGCATCTCGGGCCAGAATTTACGACACAGATTATTGGCTTAAAGTTCGAGAACCCGAAATGTCGGTCAGCAAGATTCAGCCAGTTCCCGGACAGTGGTTCCCACGTTATGAACTTCTCATATTGCCTTTTCTCACCACGCTATACGCCAGCTGTGCCGATCGGCCTAGGCTGTATGAAGTAACCGAGTATTCAGTCCATATATAGCAAGAAGTCGAAACAAGGAGGACCAAGAATCTTTTTCTGAATGAATGAATGAATGCATTTATTACCCATCAATTAAAAAACAGATGGAGCACAACAAAAGACAAGGCAAAAAAGAAGAAGAAGAAATGGAAAACACTAATTCCTCTGACAACAACAAAAAAGAACGAACACAACAACCAACAGCATATACCAACTACTGTTGCAGAATCATGGCCCAGGGGTGGGACTCAACTGACAGATTATAACGAGTGATCTTATTTTCTGTTTATTTTGTCTCAGCAAAGTAGCCACTGTTTAGGCTATATATTCATGTCGTAACAGCATCGTTTATACACTAGACGCGTGGACAGTCGGACTCGTTGGAGAGGATACAGTACCGAGTCCTTTTAATCGCTTCTAAATCCTTATTTAATCCTTCTTAATATGTCCCAGCTAGAGACTCTTTCCCAACGCCGCGAAACTTTATCTTTAAATTTTGGAAAAAAAATCCTAGAAAATCAAGCCCTGAGATCCATCCTTCCTCCGGATTTCTCCCCAGTTCGAGCTCGGCCTGTTAGAGCAGCGGCACAGCCAATACCGGTAATACAACCAGTTGCGAGCTCTCACACCCGGTATCAGCGTAGCTTCGTGCCCTCGTTTGTGAGCCGGATCAACAACGAAGCGGGTAAGACCAAGATTGATATTCCCGTTGTAATTTTCGTTTTTATTTTTCACTTTTATAAAATTCCGTTGTAGGCTATATGTATACCCACGTATCCTTCAGATTTTATCACCGTTTCGGTCCGTATTTTGACTGCTATTGGCGTTTTTCGTTTCGAAGTATTTTTGTGACCTGACGAAACGTATGTATTATATTTTTGTTATATCCGTGGTTGACAAGAGACCGAAAATTCGGCAAGTCCGTAAATGGTTCTGAGAATAAATTGAATTGATTGATTGAATTGACTAGAGGACGGTTTTCGTGGGCTAGAAAATTAAGACAAAGTAACTTTGCAATGGCTTTCAAGATGCTTCGAAAGCTGCTTCATCGGAGGGTGACTCAAGAGGTTTAGTGGAAAGCACCGCGGAAAGTTGAATGCTTCGACAGGAACTTTGAAAATGCGAAAAAATCAGCAAGCGCCATTAACGAACGAAATGGAAGGAATGTCCAGTGAACCATATATATTTATTCATAAAATCTGGAATTCAACATTTTCTCGGCGATTTCAGCGTATTTTCATGCGTTTTCACGATGAATACAACGGGAAAGTAGAAAGAAATTCCAGGAATTTGATTTTCACGTTTCGTGCAACGTGTTTGCTCAGTGTGAAGTGATTCCGGAGTCTCGCGAAAATCCTCCTTTTCTTACAGTCGGAACGTACGGGATGGCGCACTTATCCATGTTCACGTGATTCTGAAAGAGCTACACGAGTCCAGAAAGAGAGCGGAAATTAGAAAAAAAAGAAGCTACTGACTTCTACGACGAAGAGATTATCTATAATATAGTCAAGATGTGGGCGCCAGCGCCTTTATACCAACCAAGATGTGGCTTTGGCCTGTCTGAAACAACTATCACCGGCGAAACACTAGGGGGTTCAGGTTCAGGTTCAGGTTCGTTTATTATCTTCACTATATACACACATAATTTGACAAATACTCCCGGCAGAGGGCAAAGCACGAATGGCACGGGAATGATAAATGAAAAACAATTACCTTCTTCAAAATACAAGAGAAAAAAAAACAAAACAGTAGTACTCACCAGTTCAAACTCGCATACCAATAACTAGAACCAACAAGAGGGGCGCATCCCGCATTACAGCAACAAAACAAAATCCCTCCCAACCCTAAAACTAAATAAATAATAATAATCTACAATTAATTTAATTTGAATTCTACGGTTTTACTTTAATAATTACTAATTAAAAACTCTTTGAATGTTTTCTTTAACCTACGCGGAGACAGACGCGGGGGTTCAACAAAGACGAAGACGACGAAGACTGTAGTAGCCACGACGCTGTATATAACCATCTCCAGCATCAAGTGCAAGCCAATCATCGGGAACTGCAAGCCAAAACATCCTCATTCTACCGTCACCATAGAGGGCACGCGTTCGAGCTTGCAAAATCACGATTCCACAAGAACGTGCATAAGTGGATTTTTCGTAACACAATTGTTAACCCTTGGAACAGCCATACCGAAGATGCGGTTTATCTTGAATCGAATTATAGTTTCAAGTATGTTACAAATAAGATTTGTAACCCTGCCCAGTATGATTACTCCCAAGCTTTCTCGAGTTTTTAGAGGCGAAAGCTTTTTCTGTTGCATTATAATGTTGATATTATTTCTGCAAGTGCAATGTAAGGTAAGATTATACCGATCGACCAAAGCACGCACCTCACAAGGACCAGTGGAAGCGAGAGAAATTACTCAAGTATTGACTGCAAGCATGGTAACTACAATCCTCACCGGCATTACTGAAACGCCTTTCGCCACTAGCCGGATCTCGAATGCGAGATCACCGCATGGAAAGATAACCTTATTTTTTACTTCAAACTTAATTTCATTAAACTTCAGATTTTGTTAATTATTTTTCTATATTTCATCTTCATTTTTATCTTGTAATTTAATAGCCCATACTATTTGATATTTTTAATACGGTACCCTAAAAACATTTAAAAATATAGTGAAATAACCTTTGGGCGAGAAGAAGGAAAAATAACTAACCTTCTTCGACCTCAATTCCCTCGTGTTTAAGTAAATCACGGAGCTTGGCGATTTCTTCTTTAAGTTCCCGAATGAGTTTGGCATTTGCATCCTCGTTGACGAAAGCCTTGCAGACAATTTGTTTCGCACGGTCTGCATACCTAGAAAAGTGATACTATAAGCTTGCGATTCGGTATGCGAGGGTCTGACTCTCTTGAGCTATTCCATGTAACCGATCCTAACATGCAATGCAACGTTTTCGGGTTTTTTTTTCCTCCACTCTTTTCATTGCTTTTTTGGCGGCAATACATATACATAAACGTATATATATATATATATTGTAGCTCCGCTCTTTATTGATGTAAAAAACTATTAACATCATAACCGACATTTATTTCTCTTTTTAGTTTCCATATTTCCTACGGATGTCATAGGGCTTATTTTTCTCAATGTATAACAGTAACAAGTAAACTGAATTAGGTGGAACTGAATTTAAGCACGTTGGGTTTCTTTTTCAATTACCTATTCATTTTTTTTACTCAGCTCTTTTCATTGCTTTTTGGCGCATACATATCCATAGATTATCATGATTCAACTAGCGTCACGAAGACGTTCATGTTTTTTTGTATTTTTTTTTTTACTCAAGGTTACGTCCGCGGCTTTGACCTTCCATTTGCATTTATTTGTATTGAAGTTGTACTCCACTTGTCTTTCCTCCGGAATTTGTGGGTAATAAATTATTAATTCAACCTAGAACCTTGTGATCAACAGGCTATAACAGGCTATAAATCACGGAGCTTGGCGATTTCTTCTTTAAGTTCCCGAATGAGTTTGGCATTTGCATCCTCTGGCATTTGCACAGCTCTGCTCTTTCTGGAAAAAAAACAAAAAACCACAGACTGCAAACACAGTAACCTTTCTTTCTTTCCTTCTGATTTCTGTATTTTTCTATGAATGTCATAAGGCTTCTTTTTTCCCGATGTATACCAGTAACAAATAAACTGAATTAGGCGCAACTGAAACGGCAAGCCAAAGAATCTGAACATGATTCCTCCCAACGGGTTTCGAAAAAAGACGACCCCTCTACCTAAGGCGCCCTTCAGTTTTCCCATCCGTTTTCGGATTTTTACGACTTGTTCGTGTGTAAGAATCCGCTAGCTCCAATAATCAGTCTTTCTCGGCTGATTGCCTTGTCACATAAGTAATGAATAGCCTAGAATCCTTCTTCTCGATTGGAGTGTTTCCAAATTAGCAAAATTTTCCAAGCAGGCAAATGAAAAGTATAAGCCCGGAAACTTGCAAAAATGCGGAAGGCCGTGTAGCTTCTAAATTCGAGAGCTTAGAATAATCAAATTAATTATTGAAGTTTTTTCCATATTACTTTATTGAAGTTTTTTCCATATTACTACTTCTCTCTACGTCCCAAATCATTCGATTCATTCTCATCTCCCCGATTTCAAAATTCCTATGTCAGTCTGATTTACCCACCTTAACGGAACGGCACTACGCTGATTTTTGGATTGTCTGTGTTTGGCTCTTTTTGACAAGGACCACACTTATACATATATATATATATATATATATATATATATATATATATATATATATATATATATATATATATATATATATATATATATACAGTTTACTGACCAAAATTGTACACATAGCTAGCAAAGGTAAGTCAACCTAACACATGCAACAACATCAAGAAAATGGTCAATGACAAATTAGTTATTAGTTCCACGCTTAATAGTTCCGAGGAGCGCATTGGTCAGAAATACCGGGTCATGTAAGTTTTTGGGATCCCAAAACGGAAGTGGCGGGATACCTATGACATCGCAAAAGTTGTCCGTCTGTCCGTCCGTCCGTCTGTCAGCACGATAACTTTCGAAGGGATTGAGATATTTTGATGAAACTTCGTGGGAGGATCCTTTGGGTCAAAGTACAAGTCAAGTTCGAAGATGGACTCAGTAACCGTATATTTGAGGGTGGGGGAGGGGTTTCAAATTAAGGGGCAAACAAAATATTTTTTGAAAGCTATTTAGATAGTTGATTTAGGGGTACGGAGACACGCTGAATCCGAAAAAAAAAATTATTTTCTCGCCGTAAAAGTAGTTCGCCCGGAATCCAGCCAAAACCGGAAAGTTTGTTAAAAGTAAAAGTTTAGTTTGAAGTTGATTAGATGTTTGATTTAGAGGTAAGAGGACAATGTGA
The DNA here is from genome assembly GCA_023053555.1 of Branchinecta lindahli. NCBI lineage: Eukaryota > Metazoa > Arthropoda > Branchiopoda > Anostraca > Branchinectidae > Branchinecta > Branchinecta lindahli. Next base: position 1,377,542 of record JAKZAO010000009.1, on the reverse strand, counting down.
AAACCATTTTCTTGCCGGACAAGTGGTTCGCCCGGAATCTGGCGAAAACCGGAAAATTTGTTAAAAGCAAAATTTTTATTTCAAGTTGATTAGATGTCCAATCAGGGGTAAGAAGACAGGCTGAACACGATGGTGAAAACCATTTTCTCGCCTGACAAGTAGTTCGTCCAGAATCCGGCCAAAACCGGAAAATTTGTTAAAAGCAAAATTTGTATTTGAAGTTGATTATAGGTGACAGATTTTAGGGTAAGAAAAGACGCTGAATCTGAATATGACAACCATTTTTTACCCGGAAATATAGTTCGTCCGCAATCCGGTTGAAACTGGATTTTTTTTTTAGAAGTTGAAGTTTTATTTGAAGTTGATTAGATGTTCTTTACAGGGATAAGGAGATACGTTGAATTCGTTTCTGAACTATCTTTTTTTTTGCTGGGCAAATAGTTCGCTCGGAATTAGGCAGAAACCAGAAATTTGGCAGAAGTAAAGCAGGAAGTTTCGATCAGTATCGTCAAAATAGATATGGCTTATACAGGTATATTTGAACATTGTGTTTTCTGAGATGATTAGCCTGGCGAAGACTGGATCTGGCGAAGACAAGACCTAGTTGTCTGGATCAAATATTAAATTTTTGGGATCCCATCGAAACCTTTGGTCTTGTTCCTTGTTCCTGTCGAAACCAAGTGGACAACTTTCGAGATGACACAAGATTTCAGGCATTAAATATACCCCTACTAAATAGCACCTACTTTCGAGAAAGAAAGATAACAACATGAAACACGCCACAAAATATTCATAAGGAGTCTCTCATAACTAATTATTCAATGATGATTCGTCATGCCTACGGAAGGAATTTGATAATCCCTGCTCCGCGGAACTGCAGAATAGACAGGCAGGCGATGAGCAAATAAGTCAGATACTCTGTAATTAGCAAACTGAACGAAGCTAATTTTTACGATGTTTTTCCACTAATTATGAAACTTCGGGGGAAGAAAGAGCTTGCATGTATCACGAGACTCGGTGTAGCGGAAACACTTAATTTATGACTGTCTTTAATACTCTTGATGACTAACTCTTCGTGCCGATGAAGAATCGCCGTGTGCCTGGCGAAGAACCGGAAACGACACCACAACAAAGGTTGTTGATTGGTTTACATCGGATTTGAGTTAGTTTTGAGGATCTGTTTGGGCGACGTTTCTTGTTCTTCTCTAGAGTCGCCTGCGTGTTTCGGGCTTGGTCATATCAGGGAACCATAAATTTCCTTTACAGGGGGCCTGTCAATAAGAGATTTCTGATGCGCTCTTGACCGGTCGGAATGTAGTTTGAGAAATACCCACGGTCTAATGACGTTCAAGACCAGATAGACAAAATTTGGGATTGGCTGCTGGCGCCTTGAGGGAGGAGTCTCTTTGACGCGCACGTCCAATGAGGCAAACAAGAATGCCGATCGACTCAAGCGGGGATTTTTGGAAAATGGATTTGGTTCGGTCATCATATCAATACAGAAGCATAGGAAATGACAGGCCCCCTGTAAGGAAATTTATGGGTCCCTGGTCATATGGAGTATTGCGCGTTAAAATCTTACCTTAGGGTGGACAGCGTTTCTTCATAGTTAATATCTGCTGGGCTGATGGCAGCAATCATGGCAGTTTTCGAATTGCCACCGAGGTTTTCCCGAAGAAGCCAGGTTAACACAGAGTCCCGGTACGGAATATGGTCTCCTTTCTTCTTCTTCTTCGTGGCCTAGATTCAGAATATGAGAATTCAGAAGAAAGACATTTTTGAAATACAGGTGGTAAGAAACGCAATTATTTCATTGTCGTCGGCGGCCAGAGGATGATCGGTCTCGATGATCGGAGCGACCCCATCTCCATGGTCGAACATAAACGACCTCTTGCAGTTGTTAACTACTCGTTACACAGCATATCGGCAGTGCTCCTATGGCTTTTCTCCGCTTTTTTACCGTTGGAAGTATGTCGATGACTTGTCACTCATTGAATGCTGTCGGAAAAACCTCCCAAGCAGTGCAGGTTCACTAATGAATGATATATGTCAAGAGGCAAAGGTGGACAGAATGACTGTCAACTGCGACAAATCTGTAATTTTAACCATTTCTTTTTTAAAATCCACGCCAGTTTTTAACCCAATTATTCCCAGCGCTAGTCACGTGACCGAAATCAAACTACTTGGTGTCCATATAACTTCAGATCTGAAGTGGAACAAGCACGTCGATGGCATGTTAAAGAAAGCCAATTTGGCCATCAGATCTCTAAAGTTGCTGGCTCGCCATGGAATCCCTGCCCCACACCTCCTACGCATTTATTTTTCTTTTATTCGTTCCACACTCGAGTACTGCTGCCCTGTATGGCATTTTGGACTGACGAAGGAACAGTCTGACCGGGTTGAGAGGGTGCAATACCGTGCCCTCCTAGTAATTTCAAAAGCCCCGAAAGTACCATACATATCCCTCCTTAATCAGTTTCAACTTCAAACCCTTCACTCCCGTCGTTTAAAACTCTCCCTCTCTTTTGGAAATAAAATCCTGTCGAACCCCATTCACCGAAATATCCTCCCGCCCCAACACGAACCGACTCGGGTAAGGCCAAGCAGGTCCATTGCAGAGCCTGTACCGAAACTTCAACCTGTGACTGCTTCACATGCTCGTTATGAGCATAGTTTTGTGCCCTCGTTTGTGAAGTTGTTCAATGCCGGGTCGATTTTTTAGTCTGTAAAATAGTTATCAATTGTATATATTGTATTTTTGTGCATGTTATTTTTGGCTCATCGATTGACATACATGTTGACAACAAAAACTAATAATCGGCTCTGTCCGTCGCATGTTTTTCGAATAAAGTGAATTGAAATTGAATTGAAAATTGGCCCATTTTTGGTGTCACACATTTCTGCCTGTTCCTCAGGGAAACAATACTATGTGCCAAACAATCGAGCCACACGCTGAACCTCGCGGAAACACCGTTTTATCTATTTTTTCCGCTAAAACTTCAGGCTTCGTCCTTACCACTTTGTACTAGAAGGGTCCTCAGTTTTGCATCTAATCTAGTTCACAAGTAGCTTATTTTACTACTCGGGCATTAATTTGCAGCCAAATTTCAAATTCCCGCCAAATTCGGACCACAAAATCGAAAATCACCTCAACAGGTGTTTGTCAAACTCTAGCCACAAAGCGAGTCACGCAAATTCTTAGAAGAGTGCATCGGGGGGGGGGGGGGGGGGTCAAACGCGCAATCAAAGGCTACCAGATTCCGGAACTGTGAGGATCTCCCATGGATTTCTCCACTCTCCGTTCAGTGCTATTATCACAGAAGGAAAACCTAATATTTCCGAGTCCATCCACCCCCAAGAGATTTCCTCGGTCCTTTCTTAATCCAGTTCCTCCTCCACTCCCGATGGCCAGCTAATGGCAGTCTCTCCATTTAGTTCCCAGATGAAAGCCGGGAAGTCGATTATAAATGAAATACGAGGGGAATTGCAGACTTTGTTTTGAGACGTGCAAAAAGGAACACAATTAAATCTACGTGCACAGACATAGACGTTAACCAGTCACGGTTCATTGCAACGATTAAAATATACCCCCCCCCCCGCCCTCCACCCCGTCAACTTATTGCGATAGCTGGGGTATAGAAAGGTATTTACTGGAGTCTGAGAAGATGACAATCTTAGGGGAATTTTTTGGTCGAAGAAGTTATCGGTTACCCGAGAATGCTTTTACATAAGCGTTTTGCTTTGTGTCTGAATGAAAGCAAGCAGTTCTTCACTGTCAGAAGTTCGGTAACAGATAACACATTTTGCGCATTCTTATGTGAGACGATTTTAAATGTTATCTTTGCACGAAACGTAACACTTGCAATGGTCACAACTGATGTTTGAAAGATTTACTCTCATAAAGTTAACACAAAGATGAGCAAACATGCATTATCTGTCATCAAACTCGTATAAAAACCCCGATTCTCTCTGTTAGATGAACTCTTTCGAACAAAAGAAAGATGCGATGCATGACACATCCACCAAGCAGAAAGAAAAATCCCTGAGAATAATCCTTCCTAAAAAAAAAATCCACCGCCAACATTTCCAATATCAGTAAAAGTCAGGCAAACATCCATAGTGTTAACGAGGGTGCGAGATTCGGAGTCAGACTGTACATGCCTTCCAGTCAGCTCCGGGAAAGGCTGACGAAACCCTTCTAAGCCCACGGTGAAAGCCCCCGCCGCCAAAAATCTTTCAAAGAAACGGGAAACTTACCGCCTGATGAACAAGAGTCGCATTAAAAAAGAAGAAAAAGGATTTCAGTTTGATAACTTTGACATTTCGTGCCTGGACTCGGAGAGCCAGAGCAATATAACACTAGGGAGTAGCGCCAAGACCTATGCTAGGACCCCGAGTTAACGGTCCCGACTATTTCTACAACTCTCCGTTGAATTTTCGATTGAATTTTTCCGCTGAGATCTTGAGACTGCATTTGGGACGGTTCCAGAAGGAATGTATGGCACATCGGCTAATAAAAAGTACACTCATAATCCGATAAGATTCGCATACGAAATTCGCGTCACTTTGGAGAAGCGATGCGTCAAAATTTCGGAGCGAACGAGAAAATTCGTATCCGGCTGCGACAATCAGACTGTGTGTACACACACTTTAAGCATCATTGTCACGGTCGCAAACCCCTCTCCGCATCATTGCACCTGAGTGAATGAATTAGTCATAGTGATACCTTTTTGTTTGATTTTTGTCAGAATATAATCTGGACTCGTTAGAGTGAACACCTTGGAGAGTTTTACCGTGGATTAGGTCGTCACAACTGGTGATCAGCGGAGGGATTAGTTTGACAGTGACAGTACAATTTCGAGCAAACGAAGGTAAGATTGTGAAGGCGAAATTTTGTACAGACCTAAGCGGTTTTTGAGTAAAGGCTGGCTCTAAGCGAGAACTAAGTTATTCTCAGGAAGTAGTAGGACTACTTTCAAGTGAATAGTTAAGTCGTGTAGGTTACTGAATTAGAAGGCCCAGATTAAGCTCCGGGAAATCCAGTAAGCCTAACGTTTAATGAACTATTAAGACTGGGAAAATTGTGTCGACTAGGCAAGAAGCGAAGGCTCAAGGGACTAGTCACCAGCAACTGGTACCCGATGGTCGTTCAGTCCGAGCAGAGACGGTAGAGGGTGATCCAAAAAATACCGTAGACATAGTTAGAACGGAAAAAATTAAAAACATGAACGAAAATATCGGCGAATTAGTTACTCAGTTCAAGGACATGTTCAAGCTTATGCAAGAACAGAAAGCGGCAGACGACGCACGTCACGAGAGAGAGAGACGGGAGTTGTTAGAAAAAATGGCGAAGCCGCGAGAGCCGACTCTACAGAAAATGTCAGACGGGGATGACGTAGATTGTTTTTTAACAGCTTTCGAAAATACAGCTGCGCTATGCGCGTGGGACGGCCCGACAAAAGCTTTACGCCTAATTCCACTACTCACAGGGAAAGCTTTAGAAGCCATTTCGGGAATGAATCAAACGCAATTACGCAACTTTTCAGCGGTAAAAGAAAGTATTTTGAAAAAATACTGTATTTCGCCCGAAACGTATCGCATAAAGTTTCGCAGTTTACGCATGGCAGAAGCCACGTCATTCCAAGAACACGCTGACAAATTAGAGTTATATTGTGCTAAGTGGTTGAAAGTAACCGAAACCGACGTTAGCAGCACATCAGACTTACGTGCAGCTAAGATAAAGCAGATCATGACAGAACTGACGCTAGAACAGTTCGTTAACAGTATTTCCTTTCCAGGTCTAGTTATACACCTCAAGCAGTTAGCCCCATCTACTATGGCCGAAGCAGTCAGACACGCAGAAAACTACGCTGAAGCTAACAAAGGGGCCAAATCACAGACGCGATTCCGAGCTGGAGGAGGAGATACTGCTGCTGAACCAAGCCGCCAAGCAGATAAACGGCCAAGTAAGTACAACGCCGCTGCAGAAATCAAATGTTTTAAGTGCAACCTGTTCGGGCATTACGCCAGGGATTGTACCGAGACAAAGCCAGACAGACGCACAGACATGAAGCCGAAAGCCAAATACGTTAAAAGCGCATACGTTCGTACTTCGAAAGTATCGGGTTCGCACCGCCCACTTGACGGAATTTTGCTACACGACTGTAAGTCAGAAAGTAACCCTGCACACATAGTCGTAGGCGACATAAATGGAGTAGAAACCGAGATGCTTATTGACAGCGGAAGCGACATAACTCTAGTACGAAGGGAGCTAGTAAAAAACGTTTCACTGAATGAATCGGTAGTTTTCAAAGTAGGTTGCGTTCACGCAGATATTAAGACCTTACCATCAGCGACTGTTCAGCTATCGTACAACGATAAAGTATTCGGAAAACGCACCGAAAAGATCAACGTGGCAGTCTCAGACAGACTGCCGTACCCGGTTATTATCGGAAGAGATTGTTTCATTTTTGCATCCATCCTAGGAAACCGTCCCGAAAGTGAAGAAAGCAGCGATGCCACTTTGTCGGGCGGAGAGTCACCTGTTTTAGACTGCTATTTGGCAGAAGAGTTCAATTTCGAGGATGATTACTTCGGAGGCGCACCAGATGAAGAACGAAAGTCTAAGCGACAGAAACGCCAGGAAAAAGCACATCACAACGAGGTTTGCACAACAATGGCACCAGCAGACCCATCAGAGGCTTTCGCGAACATCCAAGCGAGGGACCCATCACTCAAGTCTCCGTGGGAAAAGCTCCGAGAATCCGAAGCCGAAAACAAACAGCTAAAAGAGGAGGTTAGCAAGGTACGTTTTTTCAAGAAAAATGACATTCTTTTCCGACTGGTTAAAGCACCAGACACAGGTCTAGACAGATTACAGTTAGTTTTGCCAAAGCCCTACAGAAAGAAAGTCCTCGAATTAGCTCACGACGTACCTTTGGGTGGACATTTAGGTAGACGAAAAACAGCAGATAAAATTTCTCGACACTTTTACTGGCCAGGGTTACATAGAGATGTTTCGCAACATCTCCGAGAGTGTCGCGAATGCCAGATGATTGCTAGAGTAACCAAGCACGATAAAGTACCGATGGTTAAGTTCGAGGCAGCTACCAAACCATTCGAAAGAATAGCCTTAGATCTGATTGGACCTCTCAAACGGAGTTCAAGAGGGAACCAGTGGCTACTAGTTGTTGTTGATTACTACACGAAATGGCCGGAAGCTTTCGCACTACGTTCTAGCACAACCGAGAAGATTGTAGCCATCCTGCGGGATTATTTCTCTAGACACGGGGTACCCAAGTTTCTTGTGAATGATCAAGGACCGAACCTGTTAGCTAAACAGATGCGCGATTTCCTTAAAGAGTTAGGGATCCAGCAAAACAGAACCTCTATCTACCACCCACAGTCGGATGGTCTTTGCGAGCGCTTTAACGGGACGTTAGTTCAAATGTTACGAAAATTTACGCTAGAAGAACCGAAAAAATGGGATGAATTCCTACCGTCAGTGCTGTTTGTATACCGCGAAGCAACCCAAGAGTCCACAGGCGTTTCCCCGTTTGAAGCTTTGTACGGAAAAAATCCTAGAGGACCTCTTGAGGTATTCAAAGACCAGTTGTTAGGAGACAGAGCACCATACACAGGCGATGTTATAGCCGAAGACGTAAACTCTTGTCCATTACAGCTGAAAGACCGCTTGGCAGAAATCCAGCGTGCTGTCTTGAGGGAAAACGCAACGGCGACATCCAAACAGAAAAGTCATTACGACGGTAAGACATCCGGGGCGGCAAAAGACCTGAAGCAAGGCGACCAAGCTCTCGTCCTACTAGAAACACCAGGCTCGAAGCTGGAGCGACGTTGGCAAGGCCCAGTATCTGTCGTCAGGAAGATAGGTGAGTGCAACTACGAAGTTACTGGTTTTTCAAGTAGGAATCGTAAGAAAGTACTGCACGCGAATTTGCTTAGAAAATTTCACGCACCATGTTCTGCTCTGTTTTCAACTGTGTTAGGTTTACCTGACGAAGGAGAAAAAGATGCACCTGCAAGAATAGTGACTTTTGAATCCTCTGATACCGATAACTTAGGAAAAGTCATAATTAACCCGAAATTGTCGAAAGAACAGAGAACACAGTTAGAGAAATTACTAAGCAAATACGAGTGCGTGTTTAGCGAAACACCAGGGTTAACCGATCTTGTCAAGCATAGCATTGATACTGGTACAACTAAGCCGGTACGGAAAAGTCCTTACCGGATACCGCAGAGCCGACAAGCGGCGGTCGACCAAGAGATCAAACGAATGCTCGAATACGGAATAATTAGAAAGTCAAAAAGCGCATTCGCAGCCCCAGTCGTTGTTGTCCCAAAGTCCGACGGGTCATTACGTATTTGCTGCGATTACCGCGCCTTGAATTCGATCACAAAGAGCCCTGACCCTTTCCCAATGCCAAGAGTAGACGAATTAGTAGCAAAAGTTGGCAATGCCTGTTGGCTTTCCATTTTTGATATGACCAAAGGGTATTTCCAAATCCCGATGGAAGAAGAGAGTATAGACAAAACAGCCTTTGTTACACACAACGGTCACTTCGAGTTTTTACGAATGCCCTTCGGACTTCGAGACGCAGGCGCGAGTTTCATGCAACTTATGCAGGAAGTACTAGAAAATGCAGAGAAACACGCAGGCGCATATTACGACGACGTCATATCGTTCACTTTCAGCAATTGGCAGTCGCATTTAGAGCACATTGAGGACGTACTAAGCAGACTAAAAAAGGCAGGTCTAACAGCGAACCCGAAAAAGTGCCGATTAGGGTTTAACGAAGTAGAATACCTAGGTTTCGTTGTTGGAAGTGGGAAGATCCAAGTCTCTGAGCACAAAGCAGCTGCTGTCCAAAACTTTCCCAGACCGAAAACGAAAAAAGACGTGAAAGCCTTTCTAGGCCTAGTAAGCTACTACCAAACATTCGTTGAAAATCGCGCAAAGCTAGCAAGGCCGCTCGTAGACCTGACCCTGAAGTCACAACCAACCATCGTCGTTTGGACGGATCAATGTCAAAATTCCTTCGAAGAACTTAAAGCACAACTAACAAGCTCAAAAATCATGCGTTGTCCGAATTTTGATCGGGAATTTATTTTGCAAGTCGACGCTTCGGGAGAAGGCATAGGCACGGTACTTTCACAAATATTTGACGGAAAAGAGCATCCGGTAGCTTATCTTAGCAGATCTTTGACGAAAGCAGAAAGGAACTTTGCGGCAGTCGAGCGCGAATGTCTATCCATTGTTTGGGCAGTTCAGAAGCTGTATTATTACTTAGAAGGCCGTCAATTCCAAGTACAGACAGACCATGCCCCTTTAAAGTACCTCGATACCATGAAAAATGGAAATCCTAGATTAATGCGTTGGGCCATGATCCTACAAAGTTTCAGCATCCAATTTGTAGCTCGATCAGGTACGTCTAACGGAAATGCTGATGCCCTTTCCAGAGGTACCAAATAGACATAAGGCTCCGTTGTATATAGTCAATGTACATAAGTTATTTTTTTCAGAAGCTTCTACAAACGACAAAGCACAAGCCACCATCACTAGGTTCGAGAACCTACTACCAAGCTACCCACTAGAAAAAGCAGAAGCAAGGTTCTACGAAGAAATGAAGCAGGACCAAAGGTTGCGCACCTTCGTCCTCACACACCAAGAGAATCCACGGCCAGACATCGCATTTGCAAGCCTCGGAGACTACCTGTTCAGGATTTGGAAAGGACAAGAGATAACCCTGATACTCCCATGCACCTTCCGAGGCAAAGCCATAAAAGCAGCCCACTTAAGCCCAAGAAGCCCAGCCATACCCCACTCCAATTTGGCAGAAACCATCCAACGTGTCAGACAACATTTCTACTGGCCCCAGCTAGAGCGAGACGTGGAGCTGATCGTCAAGACCTGCAACAACTGTAGGAGGTCTGAGGAGGGGAGTTGAATTTTCGGAAGGGGTATTGTCACGGTGGGGTATTGTCACGGTCGCAAACCCCTCTCCGCATCATTGCACCTGAGTGAATGAATTAGTCATAGTGATACCTTTTTGTTTGATTTTTGTCAGAATATATCTGGACTCGTTAGAGTGAACACCTTGGAGAGTTTTACCGTGGATTAGGTCGTCACAATCATCAGCAGTGGATTTCCATAAACGGACAAGGCCTAACTAGTACATTACACCAATCACTAGTAACTTAACTTCATATCATACCACACCTCTTGTTCTGAACTGAGCATGTACAAGGCAAGTGCAGGATGTACGACGGTGCTCAATTGTAATGTTACGCTCCAAAGTTTCAATTGCCATAGTTAATTACTATATTGATTGATTACCAATCAATCAATCAATAAATTCAATCAACACGGAGTAAATATAAAAAGAAAAAGAAGAAACATAGACAAAACACCTCGCACTTCGGAGCGAATTAAGATCAGTCTTGAGAAGATTTCTATTTGGTATCCTCGCTGATAACGACGACGGACCAATAATATCCACCAGACGAGGGACGTCAAGTTCGACATTTATAATATAAAAGTTCGTTTTGAAAAATAAATCACCATCATCATGTTATCTTCATCTTACAGAGGTAGGTATACGTGTCCATTCTTTTAAGATGTCCGAACTCAAGCCCCCTCTTCTTCCGCAACAATCTCTTCCTGTCTTACAATCAATATCAACTCTACTCACAACTTCTGCTAGAGCTGAAATGACCTTTCCAAGAGTAGTCAGACTCTTGTTGATATTTGCTCCCTCCTTTAATCTTGTTCCTTTGGCTCCCGTGGCATCGGCACGCTCTGATCCGGCGAGATCGACAAGGGAAATTTTGCTAGCCTGGAATGTAAAAATATTCGTTCAGTTTATTTATTATAGCTGAAGAAATCATACTGAAAATAAGAACACCAACTAAATTTCATACAGATTTGAATAATATCCGTCTGCGTATAGGCCTACTTATTTTTTGTTGTTGATGAGTTTACAATTTGTTCAGTTGCGGTATTTTTTCCCCAGGGAGTTTCCCCCCTGAGTCCCAGGTGTGGGGTGCAAACCCACATCCTAACCCTCCTCGCTTTATCCAGGTTTGGGACTGGCTGTCCTTCGGCAGGCGACAGAGTTACAGACGGAGGGATCCAGACGAAGAGAGCGACCGAAGAACACTCTTCGCCGTACCTACCAGTCGGATCTTCACAATATCAACGCGTCTATCCAGCCCGAATGGGAAGATGTATGGGCAGCGGCCCTTATGAGAGAGGACTGGCTGCTCTTCTTGGATGCACTATGCGCCTCTGGAGGTGCAGGAGGAACTAAGGTAAGGAGTTTACAATTAATTTTATCTGTAACAAAAAATAAATCTCAACACTTGTTTTTCCCTACAGTGGTATCTATTTATTTAACTAAATGGACGGCCAACAAGGGCCATATACATCTACAACAACAACAAAGAAAACAAAATTAACAACAAAACACTAGTTCATTGAAGGAGAGGAATTGCAGAAGAGTAACTTCCCCCACGACAACCATATTGGCAGCGTCAGCCTCATGTGCGGCCCAGCCAGGACAGCCAGCAGCGGATTCTGGGACTCAAGAATACGCTTCTGCAAGGAGAGGGCAGAAAAGCGTATAATTTCTGGGAAAGAGGGAAGGCGTTCACCAACAAACATTGATGACGCACTACAATTTCACTTGAACCCATGCAACCAACGAAAAGAGTTATTGTATAGGACACGAAAACTGGTTTCGCGCCTAACCCTAATATTAGTTACAAGAGCCACACAGTAAAGCTGAGTGCAGTACATCCTGAAAAGAAAAGTCTTGACGTGCGAGTCGTAAGCCCCGAACCTCCTACTTAGCAGATTAGCTGGAGCGCATAGTGCCCGTGATTGGGCTTTTACATGCAGCTCATCGCTTAGCGCAGGGGTGAACGTAAACCCTAGGTATATAAATTCATTCACAGACTGGAGAGTTTGCCCTGAAAGAAAAACTTTTGGAAGGTGATGCAGGCGAATGCCAGGAGGGATAAAAGCCATGCATGGCGTTTTCTTCGTGTTGAATATTATGTCGTATCTAAAAGTAATTTCCCCGAACAGGATATTTATAATCGGTAGAAGCTTCAGTTATTTATTGCAGGTTCGTTCCTTACCCAGCGTTGTCCTTGACGTTTGACAGCCTGGCGACGACTCTTGCCAAGAAGGGCCAAAAAATCGCTGACAAAGCATCGTAGCTGACGGATCCTTTTTATCCATTAGTGGCGTTTTTGATCGCCGATCTAATTTGACCAGTAGACGAAGCGAGTTTGCCGATTCGTGCTTAATACTCTTTTCGACAGCCGATAGCCGCTGGCGTTCGCCGTTGTTTCTGGGTGCGAAACGGGTTTTTATTTTTGAAAATACCGCCAAATCCTCAAACGAAATCCCGACGTCAACGGCAAACGGCGAGTCCTAGGCCGATCGGCGACGAACAAGAATTTAGGCAATAAACGTTAGCCGATTAGAGCAAAAACTGAAACTAAGATAAACAGCTACGGCAATCGGCTTCCGGCAAACGTCGAAAAGACCAAAAAATCGGACGGCTACGCTATCGTCGAACTAATCGGCGATCAAAAAAGGCCACTATTGTTTGAATATATAATTTTATCTGTTTTATTACTGATGGAAAAAGAAATATTGGCTCGTCCGTATTATACTTAATATAATATAATATAATATACTTAATATAATATACTTAATACTTAATATATTAATCAGCGGATATTACTCTATATGCAACTATACTTAGCCTCTATTATGTTTACCCTCTTTCCGAAATTCCAGCAAGTTCACCAATAATTCTCGTTTTGAGTCACTTTTACATAAGATCTGTAAATGTTTTGAGATTACAGCTTCAGCGTCTCATCCCAGTCAGCTTGGGCTCAGGGAGTAGCCTATTTATGGAAAAAAAAAAAAAAATCACAACCACAAACCACGCTGGAAAAGACTAACATTGTATTCAATTTTCGTATTTACTGAAAAAAAAAAATTCACAACCACAAACACGCTGGAAAAGACTAATATTGTATTCAATTTTAGTGTAATTTTGTACAGGCTTGCACTTTGCTAGTAATAATCATAATCATGATTTATTTTAATTAAAACTATTTCACCCACCTTTTCAGTTGACAGATCTGTTGTCTCGTCGTGCCTTCTCTGAGTGAAAATAATAGTAAAAACGGCGTGAGATCGACTGGAGGTTTCGTTCATGTTCGTAGCTGCTACCGTCCTAGAAGAAAAGACTGTTAACAATTACGGTTCTTTTGGCGAAACACTTTCTGCAATTTTCCCTCAGAATCGGGACCCGCCCCCGATTATTTTATAATGCAGAAGGGGACCGGGGGTTGGGGGATATTACTTCGTCCCTCTCTATAGCTCAGTGACGTTATAAGCAGAGTAAAATAACACTAGTGAGTAGCGCCAAGACTTAAAAAAAGGGACACACACTCGATAGCAGCGACACTAGCACCACTGCAACAGTGAACGTCCCTACTAAAACTCAATCGGTCGTGCACCAACGCTGGCTCCAATAACTTCATATTCTGAATAGAGCACAAAAAAGATACAACCTCCCCAGTTTCCTCGATGTGTGCAGACCTCATCTTAGCTTCCCTAGAAAATTCTAGACCCGCAAGTTCGTTTCGCTTTAAACGCCGCAAGCGTAGTGAGCGGCACTAAGAAGTATGTCCCCATTGTGAGGCATGGAAAGCATAGGTCTTGGCGCTACTCCCTAGAGTTACTTTGCTCTGGTTATAAGCCAAAGAGCGTGGATTCAAATCCCACCTGCGGAGCACCTTTTTCTTTGAGCTTTCTCATTATAAAGCCTAAAGGAGAGATCGACCTCCAAAAAAGGAACCGCCGAGACCCAAAAAATGGGGAATTTCCACTCCAAGGCAGAAGTAGAATTTTAAACTAGAAGGAGAAATGCAAGCTTCAGTACAGACGGAAGAAACGACGCGTAGGCACTGAGTGAAGAATAAGCCGTGAAAGTATAACTTGGAAGAATTCCACCAGTCATTCGTTCATTCATTTAATGGTGTTCTACAGATACTACACAACACACAATGGGTTCCGGCTAAAAGAAAACGGCGCCCCCCCCCCCCGATATATCTTGGTAACTTGTATAATAGTTTTTGTTCTCCCTCTGTTTGTAACCTTTCTGGAATTTTCGGCATTCCGAGACGAATAGATTTAAAACGTATCAGGACTTTCTACAAATACTGTAAATTTCTATTATACCTTCCTCGTCGCTACAGAAACTCCCGCATAACTGCAAACTTTTTACCGTCTGACCCTTGCGCAAAGCTATCCTCCATAGCTCAGGACCTCAACGTTTCTGCCCTAGACCATTTTTGCACTTTCCATCTGGGAAGACGATTTTTTAGACCGGATTAGTCCCTTTTTTGTGTTTTGTTTGTTTGTTCCTGTGCATTTACTATGTTATCGAAAGGTCACTGTAATTTTTCCTTTCTTTCTTTATTTCCTTCTCCTTGTTTAGTGCGTTAACAAAATTTCATCATCTTGGTAACTTGTATAATAGTTTTTGTTCTCCCTCTGTTTGTAACCTTTCTGGAATTTTCGGCATTCCGAGACGAATAGATTTAAAACGTATCAGGACTTTCTACAAATACTGTAAATTTCTATTATACCTTCCTCGTCGCTACAGAAACTCCCGCATAACTGCAAACTTTTTACCGTCTGACCCTTGCGCAAAGCTATCCTCCATAGCTCAGGACCTCAACGTTTCTGCCCTAGACCATTTTTGCACTTTCCATCTGGGAAGACGATTTTTTAGACCGGATTAGTCCCTTTTTTGTGTTTTGTTTGTTTGTTCCTGTGCATTTACTATGTTATCGAAAGGTCACTGTAATTTTTCCTTTCTTTCTTTATTTCCTTCTCCTTGTTTAGTGCGTTAACAAAATTTCATCATCATAATCACATTCAACTAGCGTGTTTAGGGAAAATCCTTAAATGCTCACGGTCCTAACTCACGTTTTCAATCAGATTTTTCTAATTTCCTATATATTTGCATTCGAAGGTGGGGTTAACCGGGAGAGTTTTGGTACCAGAGGGAGGGGGGTATGTCCAGGGGCGAGGGGGGGGGGCCAAGACCCAACACAGTATCACCTGAAGCTACGTTGAGGGGTTTCTTCTTGCTACTGCCTGATGGGGACCCTTGACAAGAAGTGCCGAAATATCGCTGTAACAAATATCAGCTTACTTATCCAATTAGCGCGATCAAATATAATTCGCAGTCAGCTTGGCTGAAGGAGTACCTGCTTACAAATTATTTTACTTCTTTATTTATCATATTACAAGCGTCTCAACCACAATGGTAAAACTAAGCCTTTGATAGAGGCGAAAGCTTTTTTAGTGCAGTTATAACATACTGTAATATTATTATTAATGAGTGACTTTGCCTGGCGTATCGTATACATAGGGGAGTTTGATATGTCGGGTACGGACAATACAAACGAAAATATGTATATAAAAAAAAACTCACCGTGCTTTATTACCCTCGTCTATACATTCATGAATGTCCTCATACGTCGTGACAGCTAGCTTCGAGAGATCTTCCACATACGGTCCAAGAAGAGGATGTTCCCTGACCCTCAAATTGTTATTTTTCTTTGGGTTTAATAGGTCCCGAACTCTTTCACAGTAGATCTCCATGTAGCTGACCTGAAACAAATAACAGAAGTAGAAATAAAATGCCAAAGATGGCGTAATGGTTGAAATACCTATTTTTTCTTTCTTTAATGACAGCGTAATGTTTAATGATCTTCATATTCTTACTTAACTATTAAGTTTTATTTCGTTAACCTTGACAAAGTTAGTTGAGCTACATTAAGTGTCACTAAGTCCTCGCGAACTTGGTACACCACGACACACTGAGTTTTAAACAGGTTGCCATTCTTATTCTGTTGCCAGGATATCTACAAGTACAGACATGAGGTACATTTGGAAAGCAAGCATCAATATCCACCCATCAGCCTATCAATCATCAATCCATTATTATTATGGGATAGACCAAAACTAGTATAAACTAAAACCACGTCTGCATTCCCCCAAATTGCAACTGATGGCAAACCATCAGTCTATACACAGCTGATGAAACCACCGCTGTTCGGAATACTTCTCGTCGTGCTCTCTAGATTTAAACTGTCCACACCATCTGTCCGTCCGAGGAACTTGGACAACGCTCCAGACGATTCGGGAACAGCATAACAAGACGTTAATGGTGACTTTCGCGAGGATGTCATCTTCCAATAAAATGTTTACCGTATTACTTTTATTTATTATTTTCAAAAAAAAACAGAAAGATGGAAGCTTGTCCCATTATAAACAAGTTAAACAAGTGACAGTCATATCAACAAGATACTGGGCAAAATGTCTACATCAGGAAATACCCCAGAAAAAGTCAATATATACCAAATTTTGAAATTTTATTGTTCCGAGTTTAGTTTCAAATATATTGATGTTGTCCTTTTAAAAAGGTTTCCGGTGGGAGATTTTTCCATTTCCAAGCGTGGCTTTAAAATTTATGTTGGTCAATTCTCTTCTTTGAGAAGAGAGGGGTAAAGTTTATGAGGGGTACCGTAACAGTTCCTTGTAACATTTATGGTAAAATTAGGTAGCATACGTCTGCTTTCGGTGCCATCATAGAGACCGATGTTTTCAGTTTAACAAGGATGAATACTAACTTCAAAGCGAAACTCAGTTAATCAATCAATAATGTGTTCCAGATAGAAGATGTTCCAGACAGAAGATGGAAGTAGCCGATAATTGGTTTACCCGTCATTTTCAATCATATAACCAAATATATTGTCGATGAAGACGATGCGGATGAAACTTGTGTTGGCTTGAAAAAAATCGGCGGTAACCTTCCCAATCCTCATGCCACAATCTGTTTCCCTTCTTTAAACAATAAAGATTTTGTCGATGTTTTTTATCTTTCATATAATATATACAAAAATGGATTCATCAGATGTGATGCTTGTGAAGCGATATTTCGGCCCTTCTTGGCAGGGGTCCTCTTCAGTGACTTCAGGCTGTTATACTTCTGGGCCAGCACTGGGGAAAGAAATAAGCCTGCAAACCTGCTGTTGGCCCAGAAGAATAACAGCCTGAAGAGGACCCTTGCCAAGAAGGGCCGAAATATCGCTTCGCAAGCATCACAGCTGACGAATCAGTTTTTGTATATATTCTATGAATATATGAGTCTAAGGCAGCTTGGGTTCAAGGAATATTTATGTTTTTTTATCGTTTGGCTGTATTTTTTAAATTGTGATGCTGCCGTTATAAAATGACTATGACGTAGTTTTTCGTCGTTTAAGTTGTTTACTTTTTACTAAATATAAAATATACAAAACAATCATGATTTAAATCAATCCTAGCATTTATTACCAAAAACTCAAAGCCGGATACCAATCGAACCGGACCAAAATCGTCCGGAAATTCGGGAAATTGGATGTCAGTTTTTACTTGCAAGAACATCGAGTTCATCCGCAAGGGAATTTACATCGGAATATGTTGAAAACCCAGCTTAAGGGGACGAAAAACAGACCAAATAGGAAGTTTCCGCTCCAAGGAACATTCAGCTCATTCCAATGTCTGGATCGAAATTTCAGGGAATTCTGAATGAACCTCTACTTATAGGAAAGAAAAACAGACCGAAACAAATTGGAAGCTTCTGCAGTGAAAAGGCGATGCAGAAGAACAAGGACAGATTTTTTTGTGCAGCAGTTGTTTCAAATTTAGGGCTACCGATGCTGATTAGAGGTACGCTATCTTCGTTTTGTAATACCAGATGGAATTATTATTATTTTTATTAATATTATTATTATTACTACTTTACTTCAGCTCATAAGACCATAACAACAAAAATATACACTAGAACAAGCACTGAACAAAAATACAAAAGACGGTCGACGTAACGACGGTCGGGGCCAGTTTTACAGTGTGTTGGGGGGCGGGGTCTGACGTTTTGTTCGGTGATGTTAACTCTAACTCGCAAACAAATTACGTATCAAATTTACTTGCAAATATGCAACAGCAGGAGAATAGGATTTCTCCTAAAGAACGTCTTCATGGGTGCTGTCTTGTTCAGATTTCCATTCAACTCCACAATGTCTTGACGTCAAACAACAAAAGTCAGCTTACGTTTTTTCAATGTTTTTTCGGGTCTTCCTGGCAATGCTTGTTATGCATAATACTGATTGCACAACGCTTTCAAAATCACAACAGATTACATCCCAAGTGTTGTCTGTTCAAACTGCGCATCCTTGTGTTATCTGTTATCAAACTTGTGACAGTGTAGAACGGGTCCACAAGTGCCTGATTTTGAAATCCTAAGGATGCAAGTGAAGTTTTAAACGTGTTCTTATTGTCTGTTTCCAAGGTTTCCTTCGTGAGTTCATTCCACGAAACGCGACTGTAAATGAATTTTGGTTCATTTGACTCAATCAACCAACTTTCAACCAACTTTACAATCAACTACAATCAACCAACTTTAATGCCAAATAGCTAAAAGCTAACTCATCGACTGAAGGTCGAATAGGGCAGACTCAAGGAGACCGTATAAAAAGGACTAGTTACCTCAACTGAGTATAGGATTTCCCCCGTCGAGTCATCTTCTATCCTCCGAAAAAGGTCCTTGCAGATTTGGGGAATAATTCCTTCCTGACCTTCTTCCTGTTTTCCCATCATCGTAAAGGACTTTCCAGCACCGGTTTGGCCATAGGCGAAGATACACACGTTATAGCCTAAAAGGAAAACCTGCCATCAAAAAATTAAAGGCATCACTGGGCACGGTTGGCAGCTGGCTGCCAGATAGTCCTTAAAGTTTAACCGAAAAGGACTGGGATAGGACAATCTAGTTACCCATCACTTATTCACTTAAATTGGCTTGAAGACCCGCTGAAAATGCGTTACTTGGTTGTTCCGCTATTCAGGAATAATCGATTTTCAAATAGTGGGATTTCCGTGTGATTTGTGGTACCTCGAATTTGTTGTATGCCTTACAAGAAAGATTTATGACATTTTTTATGTTCAGGCAATAAGCAATCTTCACCAATATCGCCACTGCCTACTGAAAAGCCTTGTTTGTGTTTAGATAAAAATTTCCCGCGTCATAGTACAATTTTCGCTGCGGTGACGGCCGCAGATATTCTGAACGTCATAACTAGAGCAAATGTATTCAACTAAATGACACAAACATAAGTTGGCTTTTCAGTTAAGCTTTAAAGTTTAACTGAAAAGGTAGCTTATTTTTATATCTGATATTTGGACACACTGAAATATAAGTAAGTAAGTAAGTATATTTATAACCCACTAAAGTTTTGACAAAAACAAACAGTGGAGTAAATAAGAAGAGAAATAAGAAAGAAACAAGACCAAAGGTTCCGATGGGATCCCAAAAATCTTCGCCAGGCCAAACAGCTAATCATTAAGAAATCCAAGCTCAGATATGGATTCAGCATGTGCGTTTACCTCTATAAGCCGATCGAAATGATCCTGGCTTACTTCTGTGAATTTTGCGGTTTTGGTGAACTTCAAGAACTACTTGTCCGGCGAAAAACTAAAGCTCAAAAACGGATTCAGCGTATCTCCTTACCCCTATATCCAACATCTAATCAACTTCAAATAAAAATTTAACTTCTAACAAATTTTCCGGTTTCAGCCGGATTCCGGACGAACTATATGTCCGGCTAAAGAGTGATTGTCATATACGGATTCTGCATCTCTTCTTACCCCCAAATCTATCATCTAATCAACTTAAAATAAAACTTTGGCCGGATTCCGGGCGAACTACTTGTCCGGCGATAAAATGGTTTTCGTATTCTTGTTCAGCATGTCTTCTTACCCCTACTTCAAACGTCCAATCAACTTCAGATAAAACTTTAACTTCTAACAAGCTTTCCGGTTTTGGCCGGATTCCGGGCGAACTACTTGTCCGGCGAGAAAATGGTTTTCATATTCGTGTTCAGCGTGGCTTCTTACCCCTAAATCAAACATCTAGTCAACTTCAAATAAAACTTTTACTTTTAACAAACTTTCCGGTTTCGGCCGGATTCTGGGCGAACTACTTGTCCGGCGCGAAAATGGTTTTCATATTCTTGTTCAGCATGTCTTCTTACCCCATAATCGACTATCACATTAGCTGTTTCAAAATATTTTGCTTGTCCCTTAATTTGAACCCCCTCCCCCACCCCTAAATGTAGGGGTACAGGGCCCATCTACGAACTCGACCTTACTCTTGACCCAAAGAATGCTCACACCAAGTTTCATCAAAATATCTCATTCCCTTCGAGAGTTATCGTGCTCACAGACGGACGGACGGACGGACAGACGGACGGACGGACGGACGGACGGACGGACAGACAGACAACTTTTGCGATGTCATAGGTATCCGTCACTAACGTTTTGGGATCCCAAAAAAGACAAAATACGTTAACAAAAAAGACTAAAATAACCTAATAAGGCGGTGGTGAGGATTTAACCTCAAACAAGCATCAGCCAGTAAATCCTCGTGTAAGGATTTAAAAAGTACAAGTATATCAGTAGCACCGTAAACACGGATAATTTTGCGGTTGCTGTGCGAACGTGGTAAATACAGTAGAAATTTACAGTATCGAAAATAATCGATTCTAATCCGTTTAAGATCACGTTCTGTCAAGATACTGTATAAACCAGCGTTGAACAGAACAGCTGGATTACAAAAACAAGCGTAAAGCTTTGCTAAAGCACTTCGTCGATATTTGCCTCGGTTCGCAACAATTTTTGAATAACCAAACCTGAGTTTACTTTTAATATCACTTAGTGTTTTTTCACGCAATTGTGAGAAAGCTCCGCACACAGAAATACCCAACCATTTAAAGCAATTCACTCTAGGAATGCGGAAATCATGACAATCAAGTGACGTTAGGGTTGAAACATGATTAAAAGATAGGTATTCACATTTATCAATGTTTAAACGGAGGCCAATATCACTGAAACTCGAAGAAACTCTCTGCACGGTTGAAGAAAGACTACCTTTGCATCTGCTGATGAGAAGCAGGTCGTCTGCGTATGCAAGGTAAGAAACATCAGTCATACCAACAAAAAAAGTATTACATATTTTTGATAGGACACCCTATCATATATTTAACCATATATATTTAAATATATATTTAACCATCAAAGGGATTTTGTATTTTTTCACCCGAGGCTCTAGTAATAACTCTTCGCAACGCTCGAGGCGAGCCGATAAATAGCCACAACTAGAGGGGAGAAGCTAACATGGAATGAATTATCAGTAGCCTACCTTGCAAGGCCGTATCCAGGGGGGGTGTTAGGGGGTTAGAACCCCCCCCCCCGAAACCCACAAAAGTAATAGTTTTTTGTAGGCTTTAACCTCTGATCTATGTATTTTTTGTATTTTTTGGTCCGACCCGTGGGCAAAACCCACCCCCGAAATGAATTCCGCGGGCAACCCCCCCCCCCCCCGTAATAAATTCCTGGATACGGGCCTGGTACCTTGCCAGTGGCCATGCAGAAAGAAATGTCAGAATAAATACGTGTTGTAATTAGGCTAGAGTGCGAAATAAAAGTGTGTTCTGAAACCTCTAACAGTAATTTAAACTGCATGATGGCTCTCAACTGGAATATGAAGAATTGCCGCACAGCGGTAACATAGTATTAACTCAGACTGGCACAAGGCAGATTAGCTACGACCAGCTGTAATAAAATGTGATGTTGTAAGTATGCTTTATTCAATGGCGCATACAAAAATAAGCATTCGCTATCTCGTCTTTAATGCGAGGTCTTCGTGGATCTCTAAAGGTGTTCTGTATCAGTTACCAAGAGTTGCGTTTTTGCAGATGCCACGGTATCTGATACCACGGTCTAAAGTCGTTTTTGCAGTTATCGTGGTATCTGATACCACGGTCAAAAGGCGTTTTTGCAGTTATCGTGGTATGACAGTTACCGTGGTAACTGATCGTGGTATCTGAAAAAGTCATCTCGCTTTATCAATTTTGTCAAACTGTCGGGAAAGAAGTTTGGCACTTAGCGCTGTTACTGGATATCAGTTTTTCTTTTGGGATGACTTCGAAAAGCGCAACTTCGGCAATTGTCGTTTTTGCAGAGCAACCGTATATCAGATACCACGATAACTGCAAAAACGACTAACTGCAGATCCACTTACCCTGGTAACAGATACCATGGTATCTGCAAATACGCAACTATAGTATTACCTCAGACTGGCACAAGGCAGATTAGCTACGTCCAGCTGTAATAAAATGTGATGTTGTAAGTAAGCTTTATTCAATGGCGCAAAAAAATAAGCATTAGCTGCGAGGTCTTCGTTAATCTCTAAAGGTGTTCTGTATCAGTTCCGAGACATAGGTTTGTAATTTATTTCAATTTTAATTTATTTCCAAGATTCTATCACAAACGAGGCCGAACGAAGGATTTTTTCGTCATACCTATTATAGTCACATAACTGAACACTTGAGCACAACTGTAACTAGTGATCGTCACTTGGTCAGGTCAGAGCCAACACCTGTCTCAAAATAAAATCAAAACAAATCCTTTCATCATACGAATTGAAACAAAAATAGGCTACAATTCAAACATAGTCGCCAGTTTTTGACTTTCAAGGTCCAGTAGATGGTTGTGCATTCAGAACTGATGAAGTTTGAAACGGGGGTAAGAGCGAACGCTCGCTAGAACTTACAACAATGAGAAAAATTAATTCAACTCTTTTTATTTTTGTTTATTTATTATTACATTTGGCTTTTATTTTTACTTTTGTGTGATTACTTTTAAAGCACAAGACGCAGTAGGTAGCCTACAGTTTATATTCCTATATTCTAGCAAGATTCTAGCATACGCGACTCCTTTGAGACTCTACTGAGCTTCTCTAGGGCTTCTCTACGATTCGGCTGTTTTCAGTCTCACGCAGCCCATAACCGTCTTTCTACCACCGAGCTGCTCGGAAACAATATGCATTAAGCGGAGCCTAATGATATGGAGCTGTAACAGCAAAAAACGTTTTTCGCCAAGTCACAGAAAATACAACATTGTAAATAAGAGACTGAAGGGTAATCAAGTCAGAAGGAAAGCGTCGAAAAGAAAATAACCGTGTTGCGTTACAGAATCGTATATATATCGTATTCAAGTTGGTACATATTTTGTAATAAAGTCAATTAGTAATGCTACATTTCTCCCTAGCACTGCTTAGAAGGTTGAAGTAGGGCATTTTTATTTCGGTAATGATAATAGACGGAACGATAAGAGACGCAAAATTAAGCAGAAGTATAGGTAAGAGTATAGGTGGGAACCGGCTTTTTTCGTCGGAACGTCCCCTTAACGACTTGGCTCCTGCAAGGCAGTGAACTTCACGACAGAGGATTTTTGGCAGTCCCGAACATTGACTGAGTGACTTTGGCTCGTCGCCAAACCACAGGTGTCCGCTTTCTTCCGTTTACTTCCAGGCGCGCGAAACTTAAAACAAGTCTCTGTAGCTCCATAGACGAGCCAAGTTTGGGATCCATTAAGTGCCGTTAATCTAGGGTCCCTGTTCAGGTGCTGATCAAATCACCATTTTATGATTGCTACTGTGAGCCTTCCACTTGGACTAAAGCATTAACAAACCCATATCCGCAGCAGCGGAGAGTCGAACAGGCTTATCGATTCCGGAGACTATTAAGTTCCTCTACTCACACAGCGTGAGTCATCGCTCGGAAAGAGGGATCGGAGACTCGAGTCGAGGCTCTCCTTTCCGCTCTTTTCTTGGAAAAGAAGTGCAGACAGCAAACGTCAAAGACGAATCAGAGAAATCTGTTTTACTGCTATACTGGTAGTCCGCAAGGGCCAACCGAAAGAAGGAGGGGGCTGGGCATCAAGCTTTATATTATATCCGACGCAGCAATGGACTAGATCTGCATTCACATCTGCCGAAGACATACATTACAACAAAGAACTGACGGGATTAATGCGAGGGTTCAAATTAAGCCGTGATTTTGTTTTTTCGAGCTGATGAGAGGTAAGGAGACATGCTAAATTTATTCCTGAACGTCGACAAGCAGTTCGCCCAGAAACCAGCAAAAAACGGGAGTTCGTAGAAGTAAAAGTTTTATGTGAAGTAAGAGGGTCAAAGTAAGACGACGACACGCTGGATTGGTATTTTCTACTGTATTTTCTTCTCGAACCGATGTTCGACCGGGGTATTTCGCTAGAAGCTATAAACTTCTTATCGAGTCGTTCACAGTGTCGAAAGTGGGTAAACAGACATGCTTAATCGAATCTAACTGCTGTTTTCTTGTCTGGTCGATGTTATGGACGGGATCCGCGAAAACTGGAAATTCAGTAGCCTCGTGTTATGTCTTTATCCGGTGTTCGGAGTTTCGACTTGGGCTAAGAATAGATGGAAAATCGATCTTCCATCTTCATTTTCTTACCAAGTTCAGGCTTAAGGAGTAGATAGTTCAACAAGACAAGAGCCGTAAGCTCATATGGCACTTGCGTGGTTTGAGATGTATTATTTGATCAAAAGTAATTTCCGACTGTGCGGTTCACATGCGCACTTTAAGGGAGCTAGAGAAAAAGTATTTTATCGTTGAACTTGGCTGTGATGATGCGCACTTTAAAGGCACTAGAAATTCATCTGTAAGCAAGACCCTTGAGGCAAAAACGATAGCAGGCTCTTAGGGATCATTGATATATACGTATGATCAAAAGTATTTTTTTTTCCACTAATGCGGGTAAAATGCGCACTTTAAGGGTGCAAGAATTTTTTTTTTTTTTTGCAAAACCCTTGTTCCAACTGATCATGGGTTGAGATGTATCGTTTGATAAAAAGTACTTTTCGACCTTGCGGTTAGGATGCACACATTAAGGGAGCTAGAACTTCATTTGTAAGCAAAACCCTTGAGGCAAAAATGATCATGAGCTCATTTGGATGATGGAAATGCATATTTTGCTTAAAAGTATTTTTCTTAATTTGCGGTCATGATTGGTACTTTAAGGAATGGTCGGATTTGAAAACTGGCGATTTCTAAGCCAATCTTGTCGAATTTCTAATATTCCAGCCAAATTTCATCGTCCTAGCACATCTGGAAGTACCTTAACTCGCGATCACCGGAATTCCGGACCCGCCCCTCAAACTCCCCCCACAGTCGCCGGAGCCAATCCGGTTCAGTTTTGGACTTGTTTGTTATTCCCACAAAGTTCCATCCCGATCTCTCCAGTCCAATCCGGTCACGTATTCCCCCCCCCCCAATTGTTGTCGGATCCGGTCCGGACATGAAAAAGATCACCACATGCACGCCCTCTGTTCAGTTATTAAATTTCACTCGAATCCGATCACCCGTTCCAAAGTTACGCATGGCTAAATATTCCGGATTCCCCCTCCCTTCGATCCCCCCACGACTATCGGATCGAGTGAATTTTTATTTACAAGTCAGTTTGATCGGGTCCCTGATACGCCTCCCAAGTTTCGTCGTGAAAATCCCAAAAACCGTCATCACCAGAATTCCGGGAAACTCCCCTCCACCTCCCCCCCCCCAAGTGTCCGGGTCCAGTCCAAACGTGTAAACGATTTATCTGGAGCAGATTCTTGTTCTTCCCAGCAAGTTTTACTCCGATCCCTCCATTATAACCGTTTCTCGAGATTTTCGGTCTTCCCCCATTCCAACTCCCCCATAGCTGTCGAATCCGGTTCGGACTTCAAATGGAACATCAGAGATATGTCATTCATTCAGGTATTAAGTTTCGTCCCAATCCGATCACCCGTTCGAAAGTTACACAACACTCAATTTTCCATATTCCCCCGCACTGCACCACATATACAAACCCCTTTGACCCTCGAATGCACTAGCTCTTTCAAATGTTAACAGAGTGATCCGATGCAAAGAGTGACGTCACGCCGCGCGCAGACCTACTAGTGTGTAGAAAGGGGTAGGGGTTTTACAAAAACTACTAAATTCTCAGGATTCCCCCGCCCTCTACTCCCTCCACGGTGGTCGGATCGGGGAAGTGACTATTTGCAAGTTAGTTTGGTCGGGTCCCTGATATGCCTGCCAAGTTTCATCGTCCTAGCACTTCTGGAAGTACCCTAACTCGAGAACAGTGGACCGCCCGACCGACCGACCGACCGACAGACCGAAAAGTGATCGGTATATGGCACTTGAGCGAAGCTGCAAGTGCCATAAAAACGAGAAATTTGATCGTTGTAATAATGCCTTGATCCAGTTGTTTTGCGTCGGTACACGGATAGTAAGAGTGAGCCCATATATTTGCTTCGTTTCCTACCGGAAAAATGGTACGATCGGAATCTGATGTAAACCGGGTGTTTCGGAAAGAACAGAATCCTCTGATAAATCTTACAAGGTGGTGTATATGTAGTGATATATAGTATATAGTCAAAAAACGCGTCAAATAAGGACTAAAGCAATGACATTCTGGTCGTGATCCGGGCTGTCCCGGAAATTAAAGACACAGAAAAACCACATAATGGGTCTGGTTGGTTGGGGATAAACTAACATGTCACCGGCATCTGGCGGAAACCGGAAATCTAATGACCCGATTGTCTTTCGAAAAGTGTCCTTTTCGGATCCCACCGAAACATTTTGTCTTGTTTTTCGAGAAACATAAAGATGTAAGTGTTATTTTTACGAGACGTTAAAACGGGCCTAATGAGATTTAACATAAGGATGCACAACCTTACACTGTGCGTATATAAACAAACATTGTGCTACCGAAAATCAGCGCACGCTAGGGTCTATTGGCTAGACCCAAGCTCTCAAAGGGCTCTCCCCTTCATCACACTAGCAGGGTTATAAAATGGCCTGTAAGATTCGTATTCCTCTAGCAAACGACCAGGGGTAGAGGATAATTACGGCGTTGGGTTTCTAAGTTTCAAGATACTTTGCTCCGCCACTCCACTACTAAGTTCCCAAGTGAAGTTTTCGGCAGTAATGATAGTAGGATCACCGGAGTGGGTTAACAGCCCATCCCTCAAAAGAGCCGGAGGTAGATAGGGGGGTCAAAAAATATTCCCAAAATCTGCTCAGGAGTGCCCTTGGCTCTATCCACCTGATCTATTTATCCAGAATATTACGTGAACCACCCTTCCCCCGACTCGGAAGGAAACAGGGAAGTGGCATTTAACGTCAGCTTAACTTCCTCATTAAGTTCCCTGTAATTTGCGAACGATTTGTTGACTGTTCGTATCAGTTCTATCGATTGAATGAAGGAGTTAGCGTTTTGCAATTGCTATCAAGGCAGAAGAAATGACAGGGAACATGAATACCGTCTTGCTGAATCAGCCGAATCCTGAGAGGATGAAGGAACAAAAATGGTGAGGGATGGGCGTGCCATTTCTAGCGCTGAACATTTTCATTGGGTATATGGACTCTGCTCTAACAGGATAATCGTTTCGGGCTAAAAGGGCCGTCTGCAGCAACCTCGCTGGGAAACTGCAACCATGGTTTAGGCAGAAAAATGTTATCAAACTGTCATAAGTTTAATAACATTCACATAAGGATGTGCAATAACAATAATACTTTTATTTGTAACCCGCTACACATGAACAACGTGAAGAAAGTAGGGAGCACAACAGAATTGCGAAAATAAAAAATATCAACAGAACAAACGGAGAGACCGTGGTATTAAGCCTTTTAGATGCTCAAACAGATAACTTGTCATGAAGCTCCTGGAGTTTCGCCGTCATATCAGGAGCTTTATATTTTGGAGTAATTCTCCGATTTCGATTAGACAGAAATCGGATTTCAACACATATGAGATAACACGCTATCTGATGCATGACGTGAACGTGATTGAGTATTTCAGTTACAACCGTCTTTTTCGTTAAAAGGTTGCGAACAAAGGTTAGTGTTATGTATTATAACACTTAAAAGCTCGTAACGTAATTTTTGTGTGACACCAAGAGAAAGTGTGTAACCTTACGTATGTCAAAACTGCACATCCTTGTGTCTAACTCCTTATAGTGTAGTTCGGAATGGATGAATGGATATAATCAAAGCACAACCGAAGGGTTCTGCAGGCCAACATTGAATGACGTGCACGACTCCTTGAATTTCAACACATTCCACACGGAAAGTTTATATGTTTTTGCTTTAAATTTCAGGCCGGAAGTAACGAAAGTGGACAAAATCGCGCAGAGAAAACCCGATCGTCTGCAAAAGAGTAACTGATATAGAAACCGTACTAAGGCCGAGGATGTGAGTTTTAGCGAAACACGATGACAAACCTAAGATATAATGAGCGTGTCCGAAAGCTCTCAGGACTGGAAATGCTGCATTTAATGCTGCATTTTTATTTTCTTTTTCGTCCGAAAGCTCTTACCTTATATGCAGCATTAAATGCAGCATTTACAGCACTAAAAGCTTTCGGACACGTTCTTTATTTCTTCTCTGACACTCCTAATTCCAAAATTTAGCCTTAATCGCCAGCTCCCCAGTTTCTTCTTGAAAATTCAGCGTAAAATTTAGCATCTTCGCTGAATTTTTCGATGAATTTTATGCTGAATTAATGCTGCATTAACTGAGCGAAAATTTAAGTCCGAAAGCGAAATGCTGCATAAATGCTGAATTAATTCAGCATTTTCGTTCGTTTCCGAGCTTTCGGACACGCTCAATCTATATCAAGTCAAAACAAGAAGTCTACAACAAGACAAATCTATCACAGTTAAAGAGAAAGGAAACAATAATACGAAGAGGTGCAGGAAAAAGAAAACGGCTTACCATCAAAAGCATGCTGGAGCATTTCCTCTCCGATATCCTTATACACTTGCCTCTGATTGGCGAAATTAGGATCCTGGTCGTCATGTGACCAATAGGAGTAGTCGTAAGTGAAGGACTTGGGGGGTTCTTTACAACCGGGTGCCAACTTCGGATTGGCAATGACTGTAATAAATACCAAACTTTTAGAATCCGCGGTTCCCTTCGACAGCCTTAACCTCCGGCTCACTGTCTTGGTTTTCCTTCAGGCGCATTCGCGATTTAGCACCCGATCCGGTCTTAGAGAATACGGTCCGGTCCCCCGATCCGGTCTCGGCTGATTCTGAAAATATCCACTCGGGTTTGCCATTCCCAATCTAGACTGGCAATTCACTTTAGGTCATCACGAGCAAGGGTTGGATGCGAGTTTTGTCTTTTTCCGCAAAATACAATGATTGGCTTGTATTCTTGAAAGTTACGAACTACGGTCTCAGCCTGTCTCTGGCTCAGCTGGTACCATCAGCTTACCTTTAAAGCACAGAGGACAGTATTTACGATTTAATTCATGTAAATACCTCAAGAATAAAGAATTTCCAAATGGCACGCGCCGTCGCTGCCGAATTTGTGGCTTTCGAGTTCTTGCAGAACCTGAGTACCTCGGCGTACGATGGAAATCGACGTTCCCGACAAACCAAAATATTCAAAATTGCTTGGGTGCATGTGTTCTGAGACGTGAATTCCAAATCTTCAAGAAAGTGCGATTTATGTGATTGTTGCCAGAGGTTTCTTCAGTTTCACACCAATTACACCCTTTATTGCGTGGCTGTATTATGTCAGAGTTGTTTTTGAATCCTCTGGTATTTTGCATCTGCATTATGATGGGTTAATTTTCATCTCAAGCAGTCAAGGCAGGTTATTGGCCCCTGCAGCCTTGAAGTATGTATCAAACTATGGAAATAACACTTGTGAGGTAAGGTGTCTTACTGGCTTCAGTGTTACCACTTCTCATGGTTTTACTTGAGATCTCGACTCATGTTTTTTTCCGGTTTCATTATTTTTTTCTGATCTCACGATATAACAGTGACAATAATCTCATTATGGCAGCTTTGAGTTGGGTTAACAGTTGTATTTCGTTAGTTGATGGAAATTTTTTGGGATACCAATGGTGCCATTTTGGCACCCTTCTTATCACAGATGCTTTCGAAATTTTTTGCCAGAGGGGCTTTGTAACAGTTTTTATTGGTGGACGGGTGCATCATTTATGCTGGGCATTAGGCTCGACATTTTAGCCATACTAAAAGCTAGAATTTGTATGGGAGAAAGTTGGAAGTTTGCCAAAAAATGGGAAGTTACAAAAAAAATAATTGCCTGAGGCGCTCTGGTTACTTCTCTCTTGAGCACTGCTAGCATCAAGCTGCTGCTGCTGGGCATCACTGAGGAACAAACTGAAATGAAGGCCCTGCTTGGTCGCATTGCATTGCTGTTATCAACAACCTTTTGCTTTACTACACTCTAACAAGTGTGCAAGCGCTCAGACATAGAGTATAAACATTGGATTGTAAGATTGAATTTCTCGTAACGTTTAATATTGGTATGGCATAGTTATCCGTGACACCAACAGTTGAGCTCTCAGAGAATCTCCAAACAAGGCTCAGGCTCAAACACCCTAATGTCAAAATTGGCGGTAATGTCTAAAATTTTTCACCTGTAGCGCCATATTTCTCATCTAAAGCTCCAAGTCAACAACCTCAGCCAGATGTGATAATAATGGAGCTAACCCTGAAGACATGAAGCTATATGTCAGGACTAAGGTGGTCCATCTGCCGCACAAATTCATGATCTTTAGCTAATTGGGGTATACCATCAGCTTCAAATAGCCTCTGCCTACTCCTGTTACCCTGTGCTGGCTAACCCCGTCGACTAAAAGTAATTTTGAATGGTTGTTCTATGGATTTCAGTCAAATTGTCAATACATTCTAGACTCAGAGTTGTAAGAAGCATACCCTACCCACAATTTTTGGGGATAGTGCTTCAATGTTAGCTTCGGGCATGCCACACCCGCAAGATATGAGAAATGGTATGGTGGAGCAAGGGTAAGGGCACAGTAGCCTACAAGTCTACCACAAACCTTGATTTTGTATATCGCATGCCATATGCTGGGTATATCTAGCATTTGGCAATTAGCACACTCTTTTTCTAATTCATGGTGCCCCAGCGTGTGACCACCAGTGCTCATACCTTGGGGCATACCCTGATTTTGGAGCACTGTGCCAAAAGAAAGTATACTAGTGTATGACTGGTCAAATTACTCTGTATTTGACATAAGTTATTCCAGACTGTGGGTAGGCTATACACAAATGTTTGAGCGAGCATATCTCAAAACCATAGATTTTAGGCAGCATGCATATTCTGTTTCTGTAACTTGAGGATCCTATCTTGGAACAGAACCCTGAATTCAGATTTAACCCTATACAAATGAAAAAAAAATGCTATTCCAGTTCTATTCTATGCTTGAACAGCTCCCAGAACTTCAATATTTCTTCAGATGTAACATAAGTAGAAGAAGAGGGCTGGAGTGCAGCAGAGAAATTGCTTGCTTTATTGTAATTTACCTTTTTACCATGTGCACTTTTAGATGCATCACTAATATATAGGCTATGGTATATCCTTCTATTCTATCAGAAGTTCAGGCTCCTTTCGTAAGTTGGAAC
Source organism: Branchinecta lindahli (assembly GCA_023053555.1). Classification (NCBI taxonomy): domain Eukaryota; kingdom Metazoa; phylum Arthropoda; class Branchiopoda; order Anostraca; family Branchinectidae; genus Branchinecta; species Branchinecta lindahli. The sequence continues at coordinate 1,346,061 of JAKZAO010000009.1, read as the reverse complement.
CATGTGGTGGGGGGCTTTTATTGGAAATGTCAGGGTGTCATTTCGAAAAATATCACTGTTGAGATAAAATTAATATAATTCAAAGCTAATCTCGGCCAGCACGGACTTTGCTCCTACATGAATTGCATCTCAGCATGAATGGGACTCTTTCACATCACAATTTGAATTACCTAAGGAAGCTAATTGCTCCAGGGATTGTCCCAAAGTCGAGAAGGTGTCATTGTCCATATCATCCATATTTACTAGGTCTCACTAATTTTTTGTATGTCGTTTTTGCGATCTAGATGAAAGAAATGAGCGTGTTCGACCCTACTTACCGTAGTTGCTACACAAGACGTCACGAATTTTGGCTTCTTGGAGTCAAGGCTGGAACACATTTTCCTATTTTCGGCTGAATACCATGCTACGCGCTAATCGGGCCAATCGGCAATCACGTTACAGGGATCCGTAGTTACCACGCTCCCGAGCATGGTAAGCAAATTGTTACTATTAGCAAGAACAAATAATCCGATAGAACTTCTGTCTTTAGTCGCATGCAGCGACTATGAAAACCCCGACCAAACTGAGCGGACCTAGATGTATTTACTCTAGCTTTGAGCTGATGTTAATACTCGTTTTCTCCTCTTCCGTCTTCGCCGTTGCTTATAGCACAAGAAATAGTGAAGGAGGCTGGCAGGAGGCGTAGCCTACTCCCAGCGATGGAGCGCGTCCATAGAACCAATCAGCTTTGACTCCTACTTTTCCTCACCAGCGACTTAAACAGCGATTTAGCTATTTGTAGAGGTAACGAAACGTGATGTGGCGCGAAGCTAGTAACCTCCGCTCGTTCGTAGCAGACAAGGTATGGGGAAATATTCAACTCCGATAGACATATTACAGAGATAGAGAGACGGAGGTTCTGTCAGATTACTTGTTCTTGCTATGAGTTTTTATTTCGAGAAGGTTGAAACGGTCAGCGTAGTAACTTTCACGAAGGGTAGAGCACACTCAATGAGTTCTACAGAGTAACTTCCAATATCACAGGCAAAGTTTCTTCACGATAGGCTATGTAAAAATAAATCTGTGTACTTCACAATCATTCAAAAATTCTTAATCTTTCAATCAACACAAAATCTATTCCTTTTCCCTGGGAGTGGTGAAGCTGGTAAAACTGGTGATGCCAATGCAGCTGCTGCCTAGAAAAAAAAACCTATGAAGTGTCTATCTAAAGTCACAGCAAAGACAGAAAGTTGATTAGGCCTGTTCGTTTCTTGTCCTTGGTATTAAGCTTGGACAATTTAAGGCAATTAGCTGGCAAACTGTAATCAAAGAATTACCATGTTTTGTTTCTAATTTGTACTCTCTACTCAAAACTTAGTTCATACCATTTTCTCGTGTCAGAAGGACTATCGGCGATCAGAAGAACTATCGCCAATAATTACTCTAGGACAGGCACCGCGTAGGCTCCACCCCCGGGCAAAAAGGTATCTAGCATGATTCACGACTTCTCAATTCTTCCCTTATTTATTCTTGACCGCATCTAGGTGGTGAGCAGAGGGGCTAGACAGTTGCAAGTAAAAACCTAAAGAAATTGAAAGTATGTGCAGTTTACTTTCAGTGTTAAAGCACAACTCTTACTAGAAATAATATTTTCCCTATGAAATGGATCAGAAAAAACATTTTCGAAAATACCATTACTTTTCATCTGAAATTAGCGATTTTCTTGTTAGCGCCTGTCGACTATGTCCAGTCTTACTGCTCTCCGACGCGGCGATTGGGCGCAAAACATTTGAAAACTGATCGCGCTGTGGTTCAAAAATGTGAAAACTAAGCAAATAAAAGAAGTAACAAACAAAAGCTTCTCTGATCCGTGTGTGTGAAAGAGTTGTCAGCAGACGTTGATGATCCCGGCAAACGTTTCGTTGTGTCACGGGCAAAACTCGGCAAGGCCAAAAAAGCGCTAAAATTTCGTAGGCACAAAACGAAACAATGGAGAAAGGTGGGGATTTTAGAAGCTTATAATTCTGTATGGGAGCTAGATATATTATAAAAAGCAGAATAATCAAGAGGGGTCCTTTAATGGTACTTTCATGGTCTCAGTAAACCTATCACCTAGAATTATTAAACAAGACCAAAGGTTCCGATGGGATCCCGAAAATTCAATATTTGATCCAGACAATTAGGTTTTGTCTAAGCCAGATCCAGTCTTCGCCGGGCCAAACAGCTACTCATTAAGAAATCCAAGCCCAGATATGGATTCAACACGTGCATTTACCTCTATAAGCCGATCGAAACGATCCTAGCTTACTTTTGTGAATTTTGCGGTTTTGACGAAATTCAAGAACTAATTGTCCGGCGAAAAGCTAAAGCTCAAAAACGGATTCAGCGTATCTCCTTACCCCTATATCCAACATCTAATCAGTACTTCAAATAAAAATTTAGCTTCTAACAAATTTTCCGGTTTTGGCCGGATTCCGGGCGAACTACTTTGTCTGGCGATAAAATAGTTTTCGTATTCTTGTTCAACATGCCTTCTTACCCCTACATCAAACATCTAATCAACTTCAGATAAAACTTTAACTTCTAACAAACTTCCCGGTTTTGGCCGGATTCCGGGCGAACTGCTTGTCCGGCGAGAAAATGGTTTTCATATTCGTGTTCAGCATGCCTTCTTACCCCAAAATCAAACATCTAATCAACCTCAAACAAAACTTTTACTTTTAACAAACTTTCCGGTTTTGGCCGGGTTCCGGACGAACTACTAGTCCGGCGAGAAAATGGTTTTCATATTCGTGTTCAGCGTGTCTTCTTACCCCATACTCGACTATCACATTAGCTGTTTAAAAAAATTTTGCTTGCCCCTTAATTTAAACCCCCTCCCTCACCCCTAAATGTGAAGCTACAGGGCCCATCTACGAACTCGGCCTTACTCTTGACCCAAAGAATCCCTACAGCAAGTTTCATCAAAATATCTCACTGCCTTCGAGATTTATCGTCCTTACAGACAGAGGGACAGACGGACAACTTTTGCGATGTCATAGGTATCGCTCCACTTACGTTTTTGGATCCCAAAAACAAATATCACAATCTATATTTCAAGGATAAACACTCACCTATTTACTAAAGCTCTCTGTGGAACCAGTCAGCGGGGTTTAGCAAACATGGCTGTTGTTGTGAGTGTACAAATCTTGATACAATGCTGTGATGCATAGGGCCACTACAGGTCAGAATCCTGGGCTGCACTTGGTAGATCACATTATGAATTATGTGCGTCTATCGGCCAGACATCATGTTTTCTGTATTCGCATCTGTAAAAATTAAAGCATTTCAATCAACTCTCCAGTGTTGTTTTGTATTGCAGAGTGCTTAAAGTTTAACCGAAAAGGACTGAGATAGGACAATCTAGTTACCCATCACTTATTCACTTAAATTGGCTTGAAGACCCGCTGAAAATGCGTTACTTGGTTGTTCCGCTATTCAGGAATAATCGATTTTCAAATAGTGGAATTTCCGTGTGACTTTTGGTACCTTTGTTGTATGCCTTACCCTTTTACCCTCATGCCTTTTTGTTCAGGCACTAAGCAATCTTCACCAATATAGCCACTGCCCACTGAAAAGCCTTGTTTGTGTTTAGATAAAAATTTCCCACGTCATAGTAGAATTTTCGCTGTGGGGACGGCCGCAGTTATTCTGAACATCATAACTAGGGCAGATGTTGGAAAACAAAAAGATCCCTTTGCAGAATCCAAATAATTCAGTGTATTCAACTAAATGACACAAAAATGTTGGCTTTTCAGTTAAACTTTAAGCTTCCTCATTGCTGTCCGGTGATTCCTATTTATGCTACTTTCAAAACAGAACTGACACAGTCTTGACAGAAAGGCAGCCAGACCACACAGACTTAGTGCACTTGGCTGGCCATACCCAAGTTCTCTGTTAATCAGTCTGCTTGTTTGTCGGTCAAGCTATGTCAGCGTGAAGCTATGTTCTGTGGATTGCATACAAATAGGATTCAAAAGAAGTGTAGCCTGCCATTTGAAGACCCTGACAAGCTAAAAAAAAATGGTTCTCTTAGTCTACCCAACTCTGTGTTATTTGAACTGGTTGCTGGTCTGTCAGACTACATCAGTCACCAGTGTTCTGAGGATTGTATAAATAATTGTTAATGGCAGGGTAGTGTTATCTGATTTAACTTTAACCATCAATATTGTGTGGTGTTATGGGGTGCTCAAGCTTTTCTCATAGTCTATCCCACGTTACTCAAGTATGAGCTGACCAGTTTGGTTGTCTGTATGTCCGGTTGTGTCAGCAATAATTTTCTGGTCAGGGACTTGCACACAAAAATGATTCTAAAGAAAGGGTATAGTTTGCGACAAGTTGCCTGGTCCCAACTGACAAGCTAAAAAATATTTATCGCATGCAGATATTTTTTATTGGCTCAAACAATCAATACTGTGTCATGTTACTGGAGTGCTCAAGCTTTACTGTAATTCGTCTAGCTGTCTGTCTGTCAGATTTAATCAGCTTGAACTGGGGTCTCTTTTTTTTTAGGATTGTATATAGCCTTAGTTAGTACAAATAAGAATGTAAGAGTTCTCAAGCTTTTCCCAACAATTTTAAAAATACGTAAAATAGTCCAGGTAAACAACCCAAAACAACCTCCAAGGCTTTGTACAAAGCACAAGCTTTGCAGCACAAAATAGTCCAGGTAAACAACCCAAAACAACCTCCAAGGCTTTGTACAAAGCACAAGCTTTGCAGCACTTTTCAACCTAGTAACAGATTTTGGTGGCTAGAGGCATGAAATCACAGAAATTCTTAATTTATTAACTACATTTTTTACTTTTATCCAGCTAACCGATCTGGAGGATTTCCCACTATAAGCCATTTACTTCCCTCAGTTAGCAGACATAAATCCTTATAAGCCCTTTTTTGCCACCATTTTTCTTGGACTGAGGATCGAGCTCCCTCCAACCAAGCAAATTCGAACTGTTCATGTTGAGTGCAAAATAAGGCGGTTTTTTGTCACCGGCAAACTGGATGGGATGCCGAAAAACAATGGATGATGGAGAGTCGGCAAAAAATGTAACTACTGTTCTCACTTGACTAAGAGCAAAATAATGATAATCATACCAGAAGGCGGCAGCTAGAATTCCTGCATGTTATTTAGTTTTCAAGCCAACTTTATTAGGTCCTTTCCGAAGCTTTTTATTGGCATAAAAAGTTAAGTTTTTATAAAATTTGGAAAAAACAATTTTCGCCAATTTTACTTAGATTTAATGCTCACAAATTTCAGAGAAAACAAATAAAAATTTTTGGGCCAAAGTTTCACTTCTATCTTCCAGCCCAAAAACTAGTTCCTTCCATTAATTTTTACAGTATCATTTTAAGTAGCTACTGTAATCTCTGAGTATATCATGCTAACAAATCCTTTTCAAATTACATCCATAATTCATCTGTTACAGCCGCTACACTCCAAGCCAAACATGGTACACCATAATTCCGGATTCTGTTGAAAGAAGCATACCTCTACACTACAGTAACTTACTATACTTTACTGCCACTGGTAGCCTAATCTACTACGGTACAGTAACCTGTCAAGTACATACCAGTTTGAAGGATCTTCATCATTCTTTCGTGGTGGGCCTAATGGCTCAACTCTCATTGAAGTTTGAGAATTATGAGGACACTTCTGGAGGAGCAACTGGCTGGTACAAATATCCACCACAGTGCTGCCCTGTTCTTCCGGGAGAAAATCCTCCTCAGTAGTTGCACTGGTCTCACTACTGCTAGGGCTGCTACTGCTAGACATTTCTACAAATACACAACTTTCTTTCTACAAAGCCGACTTGATACAGCGCTTGGCCAATTTAAAATATTACGACGCACCAACGACGAATTCTCTGAAACATAAGTAGCGGCAATGCAGAAATTCGTGTCAATGCTTGGCAACCCCGCAATGTGACGTTCAGCCTGAAAAGCGGCCGAAGACAGCTAAATCCGAGATGGAAGAATGTTAATTGGAAAGGGTTTCGGAAGTAAGCAGGTCTATTGGGGAGAGGGATGGAGTGTAAAATAGCGTATTAGAGTCCTCTGTGCTTTAAGGCTGTGAAGAGTGCAACACTATTTCCACGTTAGCCTTTTAATCAACATTTAGCAGTTTTCTTCTCTATCTTCAAATATACAAATGTTTTGTGTTATTTGATATGGATGCAGTTTTTGATCTATGTTTACTGGTCAAGCATTCACATCTGGAGAATTTTTTATGGTCAGTGATCAGCTATTTGAGAAATCAGCATGTCATTGAGATAAAAACAGTACCTTGACGACAGATTTATGTAGTTCAATATCTATTATTTGTGTTGTTATTATAGAACTGCTGAATATATTATTATTAATATATATAATATTATTATTTATATATTATATTATTAATGACATATAATTAATAATACTATTATTTATTTATTTTAAGGGTTCAGAAGGGGCTTGTTTTGTCACGTTATTCTGTTGTTGGATTCGTACTTATTGTCAATTCCACATATTCCTTCAGCCCAAGCTGACTGCGAATCATATTTGAAAGAGCCTTGCCAGGAAGGGGCGAAATATAGCTCGAATAAAACGTAGCTGACTGTTCCGTTTTGCTTTGTCAAATATAATTATAGTTCTTTATTCAATGAAATGTATTATTTATCATTATTACTGTTTTACTGTGAATTCGAACTGGTGAACTGATTCTTCTTCTCTTTTGGAGAAGTGGGTTATTTTTCATTTATAGTTTGTGCTTTGCTCCCTGCCGGAAGTAAATGATCATTTATGTTTATAATTCGGCTATTGGTAATTATAAAAAAAAAATGAACCAGACAGTTGCAATATAAGATGTCTAATACTCACTGGTCTGATTATCCACCATCTCGATAATACATGTGCTGTCCTTGGACTTTTCCCGGCTGTTGAAGGGTCGAACCCTTACCGCAACCTTTACGGACGACATCTTCGGGCACTAGCTACAAAACAACGTCACAGTCTTTGTCGAACAAAACTATTACTTTGTATCACCGGTCCATTTTAACCTGAAAGAAAAGTGGGATTTAACTATATAACTATTTCCAAGCTAACAAAAGGTAACAAAAATGTTCCACAAAAGCTTGTTAAGCCATTTAGTGGTTTCAAACTTTTAAATTTCTGAAGAACGGATAACATTAAGACTTTATAAATATTCCGTCAACCCGAGACGACGAGGAATCGTAGCCTATAGGAAAACGACTAAAAATGGAAAAGTTAGGATATTCTTCAGCGATATTTTGACATCCTTGGCAAGGGTCCACAGTTACAGCCTGAAGAGGACCCATGGCAAGAAGAGCCGACATAACTTAGAGCGCGAGATCTGAGTTCCATCTAGGACGTGGTTTTGTATTCTACAAAACGACAGAAAATCAAAGACGTTGCTTAATGTATGCCTGCAAAATAAGTTCAGAAGTCCTAGAAGCCGAAGCCCAGCAGTTTTGTTTATTGACAGCAGACATGGTATTGAGATACTAGACTTTTTATCGGGTTTTCAAGCCTGTTTAAGTGAACAAGTATTTCTTAACTGGATTTTTTGTATTTCAGCCATATTCGGTGAACCTATACAAAATTGCATTTCCAAATAGCCTATCCCTGAGAATCCTTGCTACGAAGGCACCTTTACACACGCTAAGGAGTTCCGCTCTTCGGTTAGAAACTTCAGCTACGTAGACACAGCTTACGAATACTGTAGCCTATAACGGCTATAACATACTGGCATACAGCAGCTTTTTTATTCCAGTTCATGGCGAAACAGGTAGCATTTAGTAACTACTGGTGGTCAGTTGGAACATCCTCAAAATAGCCCTTTGCCTACCAAGCGATTCGCGCATTTAGAAGCTCCACTAGGCAAAAACACATCACATCACTAGTGCCAAACTCCTTCCCAACCAGCTTGGCAAAACCTAGGCTCTTGTGTTGGTGATGATGGAAGTGAGACGACTTTTTCAGATATCACGGGTCAGTGACTACGGTCGGGACAATGAAAATCACAGATACCACGGTACCTGCAAAGCCGACTTGTCACCATGGTAACAGATACCATGGTATCTGAAAAATCGAACTTTGCTAATATAGGCTTTCCTAAATCCACAAAAACACCCAGTTTCGAACCAACATCAAACAGACAAACGGAATATTAAAACTAAAACCCTTCCCTGATCATTATTAGTCGCGTTTTTGCGGATACCATGGTATCTGTTACCACGGTAACTGGATCTGCAATTAGTCGTTTTTGCAGTTACGGTGGTATCTGATATACGGTCCACTGCAAAAACGGCTATTGCCGAAATTGCACTTTTCGAAGTCATCCCAAAAGAAAAACTGATATCCAGTTACATCACTAAGTGCTGAACTTCTTTGTCACCAATTTGACAAAATTTGATGAAAGTGAGATGACTTTTCAGATACCACGACCAGATACCACGGCTGGACCGTGATGTCTGAATATCTGTTACCACGGTAACTGGCCAGATACCACGACAACTGCAAAAACACCTTTTGACCGTGGTATCAGATACCACGATAACTGCAAAAACGACTTTAGACCGTATATCAGATACCATGGTATCAGCAAAAACGCAACTATTCTTTCTAAATACTTCACAGCAAATCTCTAATACTTACAAAAAAAAAATCACAGCTGCCAATATTTACACTAAGAAAGACCAAACTATCCGATCAGCTACGGGCACCAGGCTGAGTCAAGGATACGCTTGGCAAAAATGTCAATGTCTCCGAGATCCAGCGCAAACTCCCGTAGGAAGGATCGATATCTCCAGCAGAGCTAGCACGGACTTCTAAGGAAACTTCCCGGAGAAGCTTGCCACGCTTTGCAAAAGGTCGGTGGACTTGAACTGGGATGTAAACCGCGGGGGTGGACGGAAATTAGCTAGACAATAACTTTCAATTGTTTTTCATTGCCAAATTCTTGTGGGACAGTTTGTGGGAAACTAATTTCTGAGACAGTGATTGCAAACCAACGACAGGAAGTTGCTTCTCGCTTATCAGTCCCATCCAGATCTAAAGCTGACTAGAACGCACTTTGATGTTGACGATGAAGGTGGAGTTCTATCAATGGAGAGGTTTGTCTGTAGAGCAAAACGAAAAGATGATATATTCAAAGCTCGGTCTCATAGTTTGTTAAAAAAAAAATCTTTGTTTTTTTTATTTGTATAGCCTACCAGTGTTCGCTATTTATTCTTTATTTCTGACCCTGGTCGTCTCTTAGTTAAAATAAATAAATAAATTAGTCAAGAAAATAAGTTAGTCAAGACAATTTAGTAAAAAAAAAAATAGTAAAAAAAAAAGTTACCGTAGTAATAAAAGTTAGGCTAAATTAGTAAAAAAAAAATTTAGCCTAGTCAAGAAAATTACTGAGTAAAGGGGTGAGAATATGACGATACCTTAAACAAGAATTTACGTGCAAAAACAAGTAAAAGAATCAATAAACAAGTAAAAATATGACGAATGGTAAACCTAGGTATGGAAGGAACTGGTGGATATCAGGTATTTCAGAAATGGATCGGGTAGAGTAGAAAACCAGAGAAAAGTGAAGTGAGAGTTTTTCCTCAAGTTCAAGGAAATAATTAAGGAGTTAAAAATCATTCTGTGTGGGCTAGGAATTTCGCGTAACACTTTAGGGCATAGGCATGAGCAGGCCCTATTATTGTGAGAAAGTCAGACCTCCTGAAGCATGCTATACCAGTTGATGTGGCCCTTCCTTCTGGACATGGCAAACGCCAGTGATAAAGTCAGTCACAGGAGGTGGCGCAACGACGACTGCTCTGTCGACTCCCAAGTTGCAGAAACGATTCACATCTTCCTGGATGGGCGTAAACAGCGAGTCCGTGCCTTTGAGACAGCGGGTGAGGATGTAATGTTCCAGTACTGAGTGAAGTCCCACAAGAAACAGTCCTAAGACCAACTCCGTTCAAAACTTAAATCAACGATCCCCCACCTGCATCTAAATAACCCCTTACCCTAATATGCAGATGACTCGAACTTCTTTTTTCTTGTGTGTTTGTTGATGATTTTTCTCTTTTTTTGTCATTGTCTTGTTTGATGTTTTCTCTGGTTATTTTTGCTGTGTGGACCTAGTTGGCGTTAAGTCAATAAAATAAATCATAACGAACTAGTCAATGACCTGACGAACTCCCGTCATTTCAAGAGCATCTCGACACTACAGGATTGCGTCAACGGCTTCAATTCATTTCGGACACAACAACTCAAAGCGATAAAACCCGGATCAGACCTCCATCAACCATCCCACTCACCTCAAAAGAGCGGGACGTCGTAGTTACTGCAGACGACCAACTAAAATTCCACTCCCATACTAGAAAGGTAGAGACAAATGCCAATAATGCCCTGGACATAATCAAGCGTTCAACTGCATCTCGAAAACCAGCGGTCACGATGAATCTCTACAACGACTTGGTTGGGCTGAAGTCCGAAGGCGGTCTTGCAGGACGGGACGTACAACTAGACGAGGTCGCTACAGCAGATAAAACAAATCCATTCAGGGCCTCAAGGCATGACCTTACGATCAAGGTTTGCGGAACCTTAAACTGCCAACGCTGACTTACGAAAGAAAGATGGAGGCTACCGGATTTAAACTTATTAGCTCCAAATGTTTCTCCTCCCTTTTCGCTCCCGAATGCGAATCGCAGACATGGGGTTCCGAAGGTCCTGCTCTCGTGTGCGCCAGCACTTCTTTTCCACTCGAGCTGCCCCTATGTAGAAGGGCTGTCTGAATCGACTGTCTCCAGCGAGACACCACAGGGATTTAAAAAGGGGGTTGATTCATACTGGCGCCATGGAGGAAGTACTGGAGCGGCCCTGAAGCTGTCACCCGACGAAAGTCACCGTCACCGACTGCAAGCTACTGGTCAGGATACCGCATTCTTATTGCTTATAGGCTAAGTGAATTTAAGGTAGTTTTACGGCAATGTCTTATCTTTGAATTTCGTATATGTCCATTTTTGGGATCCCAAAACGTAAGTGACGAGATGCCTATGACTTCTTGTCCATCTATCCGTCCATCTGTTAGCACAGTGGTTCCCAACCGGGGGTACGCGTACCCAAAGGGGTACGCGAGACCCTTGCAAGGGGTACGCGAAGGAACCAACATCGTTTTAATTCGTTACTTCAAACCCTCGCCTTACTCATTTTTGATCGCCGAAAGCCTAATATTACCAGCAGAGGCATAACTAGCCAAAACGTTTTCAGGGGCAAGGTATTTTTACCAACTTTTTTTCAAAAGAAATAAGTGTTTTTACGAAAAATCGCGGCGCTTCGCGCCGACTCGTTTCTTTGTAACTGTCTGGACGACCACTTTGGGGAAGGGGGGTTGCCAACAAGTGCGTGACGCCTCTGATTACAGCTAGCCTACTGCCGTAAAATCTGATCCTGTGTCTAACAATTGTTTCAGGAAGAATCAAAGACATAACAAGTGATATTGTCATTCAGGTTACGAATTAAGCTAACGAAAACGTTTGCGATGCAGTTTGATGAAAGCACGGAGAATATCAAAACCATACACAGGAACAGGCTGACTGTAAAACAAATATTGCCGCAAATGACGTCGAGCCGAGATTTCATAAAAATTTTAGCTAAAAAGCAGCCTCAAGTGTATAAATTTCTACACATGCTTGCCTTATAATTTATGATAATAAATATCGTCTTTTTAATGTTCTGGAAAAGGGGTAAGCAACATTTTCGAACCTTGATTAGGGGTACGCGGTACGGAAAAGGTTGGGAACCACTGTGTTAGCACAATAACAATCGAAGGGGTTGAGATATTTTGTTTAACAGGTCAAGTTTGTAGATGGGTTCAGTAGCCCTATATTTAGGGTTGGCGGAGGGGGCGTCAGATTAAGGGGCAAACAAAATATTTGTATAAGCCAATGAGATAGTCTATTTAGGGGTAAAGAAACATGCTGAATCCATCCTAAACAATTTTTTTTTCACTCGACAAGTAGCCTGTCCGGAATCCGGGAAAAACTGGAAATTTGGTAAAAATAAAAGTCACAGTTTTTAGTTGATTAGAAATTTGCATCAGGGGTAAGAACACATGACGAATCTATTTCCGATGAAGTTTATTTTCTTGTCAGACATGGAATTCCGCTGGAATTTTTCAAAATCTGGAAATTTGGTAGACTTGTAAAGGTAATTTTCAGTCAACTAATGAAGTTTCTTTTTATAAATCTGACAAGTCTCTTCAAGAAAGAGAGACTCGTGGCTCAATGGTAGACCACCTGGCTGAAAGTGCTAAACATGTAGTGCGCTCCCAGGTAGTCCCAGGTTTGCCTCTTGTAGTCGCTATACAGTGAGACATCCACCAATATAATCTTATAATCTATGTCTGAACTTTATCTTCTTGCTGGGCAAGTAGTGGAATTCAGCTAAACCCCGGAATTTGGTATAAGTACAAGATTTGTCTTGATCAGTTGACGAGAGATAGGCCTATAGGCTATATAGGGGTAAACATACATGTTGAATCCATATCTAACTTGGTTTTAAGAGCGGGTTAGCCAAAATCCATTTTTTTTTTACTTTTTCAAGCAGTCGTTAGGGACAAATAATAACAAGCTTGCGGAGTACAGAGAAAACCGGAAACCTACAAGGACCCGATTGTCTAGACGAGGAAGTCAAGTAATTATTCACATTTTCGGGATCCCATCAAAACCTTTGATCCTGTTTATTCCAAAATGTTTTTTTTCCCAGGTCCGATCTTTGTATTTTTTTCTTGAACTTTTTTGTTCTTCAAACCGATTTCTAAGTAGCCCAATGTATTTTTATTCTCAAAACAAAGGTGTTGCGGAAAAAAAAATACAAAACCGTCGGCTATGAATTGCGTTTTTGCAGATACCATGGTATCTGTTACCATGGTAACTGGATCTGCAATTAGTCGTTTTTGCACTTACCGTGGTATCTGGTAGCCTACACGGTTTCTCTGCAAAAACAACTATTGTCAAATTGCTGTTTCTGCAGTCGTCCCAAAAGAAAAACTGATTTATAGTTACACCACTAAGTGCCAACTTCTTTCCCACCAATTTGGCAAAATCTGATGAAAGTGAGATGACTTTTTCAAGGTCGGACCGTGGTATCTGATACGATTACTGGCCAGATACCACAATAACTGCTAAAAGGACTTTTGACTGTGCTATCAGATACCACGATAACTGCAAAAACAACTTTAGGCCGTGGTATCAGATACCGTGGTACCTTCAAAACTGCAACTATGGTTTCGCCTATGGTTTTTACGTTTTTTTCAAATAGTAGGCTATGGCAAAAGCTTTATTCTTAAAGAAGAAGTATTTTTCAGGACTTTGAGAGTGTTTTTTACCCTAGTAAGGTCATATCCAGGCTCTAAATAACAAAGCAATACAAAGCAAAAATTCTGGTTGCAGTGGTGCCAGTCTACCAAAAAAGCCTGATTTTTGGATACCTATGCCAAACGCTCCCAACTCCCTATGCCAAAAGCTGAATACATTACACCAAATGCTGGATACTCTAACCCAACAGACCACTGATGTCATGATTGAAGCTCAGAAATCAACTTCTGTTTAGTCCGCATATATTTCACCGCATTCGGTTTGTCCATCCGCAAATTCGGTGATTTATGTATTTATTTCTCATTCGTTACCAAATCCGGGAAGCAATCACCAGACCTTTGTTTAGCCGCATCTATTTCAACTCATTCGGCCCGTTTCTTTGTAAATTCGATGATTTGATGTATTTGTTTATTTATTTCCCATTCGTTACCAAATTCGATCATCACCGGACCTTTGTTTAGTCTGCATCTATTTCACTGCATTCGGTCTGTCCATTTGCAAATTCGGTGATTTAACATATTTATTTGTGTAGAATCTCATTCGTTAGTGAATTTGGTAATTCACCGGGCCTTTGTTGAGTCTGCATCTGTTTCAGTGCATTTGGTCTGTCTCTTTGTGTGTTAGGTGATTTAACGTGTTTATTTGGTCCCATTCGCTACCGAATTCAGTGATTCACCAGACTTTTCTCAAGTCTGTACCGTATCTGTTCCATTGTATCTGGTCAGTCCATTTCATAATTCGGTGATTAATCAGATTCATTTGGTTTTGATTTCTTACCGAATTTGGTAATTCACTAGACTTTTTGTTTAGTCTGTATCTATTACCAGAGTTGCCACACTCGGTTGTTTTGGTGGTTCTAACACGAGTTTTATTTCATTACGAAATTTGGTTGTTATAACAGTCACGATCTGTTCCTTATTTACTTAGTTTAGTTTTTTGGTAGTGCAAATTGATTATTGGGTTTACTCCAATTACTGAGAAATGTAAACTGAATGGCGTTTATTTAGCTCCAGTTCTTTATGATTTAAAGGTAGGTAGCTTGAAAGTTTCGTTTGGGATCACAAAAAGGCACTTTAATCATCAGTGTTTAAAAAAAAAAAATTCCCTTCCTCTGCATTTTGTAGTATTCTCTATTTAGAACAAGGGTGCATCATTTACTTGGCGTTTGAGGATTGGAAATTTGGGGGTTTGAACCACATTAAAAGCTATGATTTGTGAGGAAGCAACTTGAAAAAAAAGAAATAGATTTGGTAAAAATCAGGTACAGATTAAGTAAATTTTACCAGGTTCGTCCCCTCAATAGAGAAAAGGCTTGGGATGCCCCCAGGGGCGTCGCAAGTGCATTTCGGTTGGGGGGGTGCAGAGCCAAAATTTTACCGAATCTCTCAAAAATTTTACCGAATCCTAGAAACTGAAAATTCGAGCTTTAAATTATGGAACAGAAAGGATTACGTAGGAAAAGTATCATTAAAGGGCAGCATGAAAGACGATAAGCCAACTTAATTAAGTGGCGTTTTGGCGAAGGCCACTTGGAGAATATATTGCCGGGCACGATTGCAGTAACAGCTTCTATCTATTATACCCAAGAGAAAAATAAATCTAGCGCCGCAGGCGAATTTTCAGAATCTTTTTTTTCCTGTAGGCTAAAATTTAACTGCTTATTACAAATTCTATCATTTACCGTGGATTAAATACCGATTTTCTAAGAAGTTCCAGAAACCGAATGGAGCGACGTTCCGACAGCAGCAGCTACTGTAGTATAGTCAATACTACCTATGATCACAGAAAGTGAGCGCCGCAGGCGAGATTTTTCTTCCTGTAGGCTAAAATTTAACTGCTTATCTTACAAACTCTATCATTAACCGTGGATTAAATACCGATGCTCTAACAAGTTCCAGAAACCGGATGGATCGACGTTCCTGCAGCAGCAGCTACTCTACCACAGTCAATACTACCCATGATCACATAAAGTGGGCGCCGCAGGCGAAATTTTATTTAAGTTAGCTTTCTGCCAAATGTAACTATTTCCATCCAGATTTTAGCTTTTAATGTTTCGAAATCCCAATCCTGAAACTGTCTTAAAACCCCAATCAAATGACGCACCCTTCCGCAAAATATAGAATATTAAGATTCATGATTAAATCTTCTTTTTGGGATCCAAAGTAAAAGTAAGGACTATCGATGAGATCATAAATCAGTCGTTTTGTCTGCAACCAGTGCTTCACTCGACCTCTTCTGAGTTTCGAGGTTCGTTGTAACTCCCGAATGGCAATTATACCGAATCCCAGTTATTATACCGAATAAGTTTAGACCGATAGCATGTTCGAGATTCTGTATAACTGCCGTATCTCGGTTATTATACCAAATTGTTTTGATATCGAAACAGTACCGAATAATTTTCGTATTCGGTATAATTTCGTCGAAACTGGAACAAAAGTAGGGATTTGTGGTAACTACCGGATCCATGAAAATTATACCGAATAAGTTACCGAATCCCAATTATGATACCGAATAACTCTAGACCGATACCTTATTCGGGATTCTGTGTAACTACCGAATCTCCATAAATATACCGAATAGTTCTGGCATCGAACAATTACCAAATAATTTCCGTAAATTCTCTCCCCGAATTCGTGATAACTACCGAATACTGGGAATTATACCGAATCCCGATCATTATACCAAATAGATTTGTACCGATAGCCTATTTGGGATTCTGTATAACTACCGAATCTCCGTAAATATACCGAATAGTTCCGCTATCGAAAAATTACCAAACAGTTTTAGTAACATTTTGGGCCTCCTGCCCAAAATATTACCGAATCTCAAAAAGTTGGGGGGGTGCTGCACCCCTCGCACCCCCCCCCCCTTGCGACGCCCCTGGATGTCCCTGCCAACAGGTGTCCACCATTGCCATTAGGCCACAGGGTATCCAGCGTTCGGCATAGGGTATGAAAAACGCTAGATAAACCCATCATTTGGCATGTGATTAGGGTATCAAAAAATCAGGGGTTTGCGGTTTGTGATCAGGGGTTTGTGGTTGACTGAGTATCCTAGTGCCAGTAGGCTAACAAAGGTAAGAGACTGCATCAACCTAGCAGCCACCTAGACATATTTAAGGCATAATTCCTCCTAAAGCGATCCTGATTTGTGAGACAATAATAGTGGCATTTTTTTGATCGCCGATGAAATTTCCCCGGTAGACGAAGGAAGTTTGCCGATTCGTGCTTATTTACTGTTTTCGATGGCCGATAGCCGTTGGATGCAAAGTCCATCGCCTAACAGAGTGTCCTAGGCCGACAGGCGATGGACAGGAATTTAGGCGATAGACGTTGAGCACAAAAACAGAAATTAGAAGAAACAGCTACGGCTATCGGCTTCCGGCAAACGTCAAAAACGCCAAAAAGTCAAACGGCTACGCTATCGCTGAACTAATCGGCGATCAAAAACGGCACTAATCAAAGACTTTGGCAAGTCATACAACACAGACAAATAATACCATGCCCTTACAGCAATTCAAAATGATCACCCCAGCGCAGAAGTGACGCCACGCCACGAAAAAAAAGAAACATTCTTACGAAGAAAAATCCACTGAAACAAAATGTGTCGAAACAAAATTTTCAGGCAGTTATAGGTTTTAGCAGTAGGAGGAACCTTAAAATTAACTTATCCTACTGTAGTTTAATACCTACTTGCAAAAGTTGAATTATACATTTTATTGCATTTTACTGATTTTAGAAGAAATTCCGGAACAACCGAGCACAATATTTAAAATCAAGAGGGAATGTGACTTATTTTGCCTTGGCTGGTTTTACAGTCAATTTCAAAGAGGGAAAGGCGTCTTTGCTTTGTGACTCATAGCTAGATAATGGCCATAAAAGAGCTTTTCATTGTGAATATCTTGGCACCAGTGTGTATTCTTCTGTGGGCTGGGTCATCTGCATTTTCTCATCTTGGCTTTGGCATCAAAGGTGTGTAGTAGGCTAGCCTATATC
This sequence comes from Branchinecta lindahli, assembly GCA_023053555.1. Lineage (NCBI taxonomy): Eukaryota > Metazoa > Arthropoda > Branchiopoda > Anostraca > Branchinectidae > Branchinecta > Branchinecta lindahli. The sequence goes on along the minus strand of JAKZAO010000009.1, from coordinate 1,328,687 downwards.
ACCAGTTTCTGATTGATTCAGAGTAGCTGAAGAGTACATTTGGCTCATTTTTGGTGTGTCACATATTTCTGCCTGTTCTTCACTGGAACATGGTTGTGACAGTTGTGTGCCTGGCTAATGCCTAAGTCGGCTAAGTTGAAACTTGTAGGGTACGAGCGGCGGTAGTCGGGCGGCAGATAAACACGGGCACTACACTAGCCAGTTCCTGCTAGCGCCCGGCCAAGAGTTAATCTCGGGCACTTGGTTTATGCTACCTGATTTTTCTTCCTCGTGAAGAAGTAATTTTAAATATTTTGCCTTGTATATTCTTTTGTTCTGCTGAAGCTCAGTTCCGTCCACGGTTGCCCTATAAAAATCAGCAGCTAAAGGAAAAGCCGGGCAAAACCGAACTGAAGCCGCCCGAGTTTAAGCGTGACTGCCCGTGATTATCTGAGCACAAAAAAGACCGCCCGTGAATATAGTTTTGGGTGGAATATGCAAAAATCAAGCGGAGGATTCTTGTTTGGCAACAGTGGTGTCAAGAAACGGCAAAAAGAAGCGCGATTTTCAAACGAATTTTTCAATGCGTAAACGAGGTCTGTGAGTTGAGTGGTTTAGTTTTTAAGGTGATTCAAAGATAAGTGAGGAGTTAACTGCCCGACTACCACCGCTCGTACCCTAGTTGTGGAAACACTATTTTGTCTGTGTTTTTTTTTTGGTACCGTAATTCGAATGTTTGAATGTAAAATAAATTCAGACAAAATTTGAAGCTTTTTCCTTGATGGAGAAAGCTTGTGAAACACACCATGATAGAATTTTTGCCTCTCTTAAATCGACTAGGGGGGCCGTGGGCCATGCCCCCCCCCTCCAAATGGCGCCTTGGCATAGGGTATCCCAAAATTAGGTGTTTGTGTTAGACCAGGCACTCCAAAACAAAGGATTTTTCACCTTTTTTTCTCAGATTTTTATGGCACTTGCCTTCCGGCCAAGTGCCATATACCGATCACTTTTCCGTCGGTCGGTCGGTCGGTCTGTCGGTCGGTCAGTCCGGTGATCGCGAGTTAGGGTACTTCCAGATGTGCTAGGACGATGAAACTTGGCAGGCATATCAGGGACCCGACCAAACTAATTTAGAAATAGTCACTTCCCCGATCCGACCATCATGGGGGGAGGGAGGGGAGCTGGAATCCGGAATTTAGGGGCATGCATAACTTTCAAACGGGTGATCGGATCTTAATGAAACTTGATATTTGGAATGACGTCATTTCTCAGATGTCCCAATTCAGGTCCGGATCGAATCCGATTAATGTGGGGGGGGAAGTCGGAGGGGGGAACCGGAAATCATGTGACACGCTTAGACTGGAGCGATCGGGATGAAACTTGGTGGGAGAACAAGCACATACCCTAGGTACGTCATTGACAGACCCGGACCGGATTCGTGCACTGTGGGGGGAGTTGGAGGGGGGTTCCGGAATTCCGGTGATAAGGAGTTAAGTTACTTCCAGGTGTGCTAGGACAATGAAATTTGGCAGGCAAATCAGGGACTCGACCAGATTAACCTGGAAATAGTCAACTTCCCGATCCGACCATCGTGGGGGGAGTGACGGGAGGGGGAATCCGGAATCTTGAGGTATGTATAACTTCCGAACGGGTGATCGGATCATAATGAAACTTGATACGTAGAAAGATCACATGTCTCGGATGCCCAGTTTCAAGTCCGGACCAGATCCGATGAAGGTGGGGGGGGGGGGTCGGAGGGGGGAACCGGAAAACTTGTGACACGCTTGGAGTGAAGCGATCGGAATGAAACTTGGTGGAAAGAACAAGCACAAGTCCTATGTACGTAAGTGACAAAACCGGACAAGATTCGGGCACTGTGGGGGAGTTAGAGGGAGGGGGTCCGGAATTCCGATGATCGCAAGTTAAGGTACTTCCAGACGTGCTATGACGATAAAACTTGGCTTGAAAATTAGAGACTTGACATGATTGGCTTAGAAATAGTCAGTTCCCTGATCCGACCATCCCTTAAAGTACTAATGCTAACCGCTAAGTACAAAAAAATATTTTAAAGCAAAATATACATTTTCGTGATCCCTATGAGCCCATGATCATTTTTGCCTCAAGGGTTTTGCTTACAACTGACTTCCTTAATAATTCCTTATAAAGTACTAATCGCAACCACAACATACAAAAAATACTTTTTAGCAAAATACACATTTTCGTGATCCCTATGATCCCTCACAAGTGATTTCCTTAAAATACAAACAATACTTTTGAGCAAAATATACATTTTCGTGCTCCCGATGAGTTCGTCATGTTTTTTACTTCAAGAGTTTTGATTACAAATGATCACAACAAACCCACAAATTGACGAATTCCTACTTTCATCCTCTGACCCAGCCTTGCAAGTGCCATATGAGCTTACAGCTCTTGTTATTTTTTGAAGGTGAGAGAAGGGTAGACCAGTCTACCCCAAACTCCTGATTTTTTTATACCCTATGCCAAATGTTGGGTATATCTAGCATTTGACGAGCCTGTGCCAAACGCTCGATACACTGTGCCAAATGCTGGATACTCTGACCCACGTAAATATTGATGATTTGAATGAAGTTTAGAAATCAACCTATCAGAATTTCCTTTATATTAGGGTACCAACAGGTGTCAAGCGATTGGCATAGGGTATCCAAAAACCAAGGGTTTGTGGACTCTCCCATATTAGGTTGGACAAATAATTTTGTAACCTGAGGGGCCGTTTTCCCCTTGATGGCTGTAGAGCTGAACGGGTGATCACGCCAAGAGAAAATGCTCGTTCAGCTGGATGGAAGTGGAAAGATGGATAAAAAACTTAAAACTACAATTTTCTAAGGTAACCCTCAGGTGGTGGCATCAGGGTGGATACTTTTCTAGTCGTCTTGGAATGGAATCCTTTCAGTTCAACCAGAATACTCTATATGACTAAGTCAAAGTCCCCGTAACGAGAAACGTCCTCCAGCTCTTCGCTGGAGCACACCGCGATTCTTCATTGGCACAAAGGATTACGGGATTCTTGTCCATTAAATGCTACACTACACATAGTAGGGTGATGGAAAAATTCACAAACACACTAAAAAAATTGAAAAAAAGTGTTGGGCTTACCCTATCAGCTCCATGGAAATTAAAATTTTCCATCAAAATTTCATCAAATCTGTCATCAATCTGTGCAGAATCACGTTAGCTCAACGCTGCCCTCGGAGCGATGTTGAACGGGAAGCGTCCATCGAGCTGGAAGGCCCCTCATCCGTACACGCGAAACTGACAAAAAGATCGACAGTATCCACGCCAAAATGCCCGTCGAGCTCGACGGGACCAGAGCCATCGATGCGAGAATGTCCCCTGAGATAGAAAATGATTCGAGAAGAAAAAACGTGTTCGGATGTTTGAAAGAAAAGGTAGACTAGTAGGGCTGTACATTCTTAAATGGTTAATTCTTCAGGACCCAAGTGAAAAGTGTACTGACATGAAACTCAAAAATCGTCAAAAATCGTCTGGTTTGCTTAAGAGGCTGTTTTGTAGTAGGTTCTGTATTACATATCCAGGTTTGGACAAGGGCCAGTGTCATGCAGTACTTCTGTACCGTTACAGCTCTCACAGTCTTCATAAATTTTCAGGCTTCAGTGATGTCACCCCCGGAAGATGGTTTTTCTCACTGAGTGTTCCTATCTTCATTGCTGTGAACGGATTGAGGAAGAAAAGTGTCAGCAAGTCTGGAGCAGTTGCAGGTGTGTTCTTTTTTATTCTTTCTTCATCCTGCTTATTCCGACACAGCTGTAGCCTGATGCAAGGGGTGAACATTAAAGGACCCGTCCATCTTACCTGTAGAACTGCTTCACTCGGCGTCCCTAATGGCTCAAGCATCTGGAGCTGCCAGGCTCCTTTGTCGACCTCTTAATAGCGGATATGATCAAGGCTTTTGACTTCTTGGCGCATGAAGTTGTCGTGGCCGGAGCAACAGAGATGGGAGCACGAAAATTTCTCGTAAGAATGCTAGCAAGCTTCTTAACTGGGAGAGAACAACGTGTGCAACTCGGCGACCAATTCTCGGAGATGCTCCTGATCACCTGCGGTGCCCCACAAGGAACTCGACTAGGTCCACTTGCATTCACCATAGCAGTGAACAAGCTCGTGAAAAACATAAAAAACAGACTCAAATTTGCAGACGACCTCTCACTCCCGATCCTTCGCTTCGTCGATTCTTCTGAAATGGTTTTAAAATCCACACTGGATCAGCTCACAAAGCAAACCGAGGAAGCAAAGCTGTCAATTAGTAGAGAAAAGAGCGCTGTACTCCGCATTAATTTTACAAAATCGGAACCATTTCCTGTAGAATTGGAGGCTGACCTGCAAGTCGTCGAGAGTGTTAAAGTCCTAGGACTTACAATCTCTACCGATGTCAAATGGGGCCCTCATGTGCAGAAGATCATAAAAAATGGTGTGATCCACCTCAGATCTTTTGCATACCTAGAGCGTTTTGGTTATTCACATGAGGTGCTCTGCACACTATACAAAACATATCTAAAAACAGTACTCGAATACTGCAGCGAAGTATGGCATGCTGGACTCACTAAGGACCAAGAAGCGAATTGGCGAATAATGAAAGTCTTTCATTATAAAAAATGGAAACTCTGACCGAAAGACGACACAAATCGCTGATGAAATTCGGGTACGAATGCCTCCATTCTGAAATGCATAGGCATATTCGCCCAGAATACGAAGAAGCCACCGAGAATCGTCCGATGACACGCTCAAATCTGGAAGCTGGGAAGCGAAAGTTAAAACAAGCACCCGTCAAAGCGTCAACAAGATATCTCCACTCGTTTGTATCTTATTTTATTCAACACTATAATGACGCTTTAAAAACATGAAGAAATAACCGATAGGCCTACAGAAAATATTATGAGATTTCGACAACGTATTTTAGTGTTTTATCGTATATCTAGTGTTGTATTTTTAATTAATTTGACAAACCAATTGTATATAACTATTCTAATTATTTATTTGTCATGTAGTGTACGATTACTTTGCCGTCAGCCTATGCTATCCAGTGGATATTTTGGTATTAATAAATGATTGATTGATTATGCATCCTAGGAGCTCTTATTCAATTCAATTCACTTTATTTTTCCAAAAAATTCTTCCTTAAGAAAAATAGCATCGGAAATGTCACATAAAACATACAGTTTGTGCAAGTTTTCCGTGTTCCTCGTCAGAACCTAGGGGGCAGAGTGAAGCTGGAAACAGCCGGGCGAGCGAATCGAGCGATTTTAGTTTAAGTGGATACACAACTTCTATTGCAAAATTTAATTTACGTTCTCAAAGGTTTGATAGGCTATGGGTTGGAGACATGTGGCTGACAAAGGCAGCACTCCACACAATGACCGGTTAAGGGTTTTTAGAATTTGTTTCATCTATCCCTCTAGGAGCTGGCTTGGGAACCGTAAGCCATATCTCGCCGTGAGAGCAAACCAGCTTAAACATTCCATTTGATTGATCAAATTCCGACAAATTTATCTTCCAGGTATCATCGTTGGATTTCTTCTTACATTTGCCAGTTATTCTTTTTTCACGTGTTTGTTCACATTTTTCCTGTCATCATCGAAAGCTACCAAGTTCAGAGCTAAAGAAAAAGAAAAACTGGAGCAGGACTTCAAAGAAGGTATGTTGTTGTTGTATACTTTTTGTTATGTTTCTTCTTTGATCTGTTACCTATGATTTACCTGTTACCTTTGATCTGTTACCTTTGATCTATTACCTTATGTGACCAAAGAAGCTTCTGTAAAAGTGTTTGATCACTTTTTGTGGAAGAGAATAATCTTTATTTTTCTTAGGAGGACAAAGGAATTGGATCCAGGTTCTGAGCAACAGTGTAATAGCTGCGCAATGTGCCATATTCTATGTCATGGATTCAGGACCTCATGAGCAAGCAATTGACTTTGGAAGGTCGTATATTGGCTCTTGGCTGTCAGCTTCTATTGTCGGTAAGCATCGGTTTTGATATAAACTGCTGTCTTTTTCGTATTAATTCAGTTCAATTCAATTTACTTTATTCAACGTATTTTAAAAACCATAAAAAAAAAAAAATAAGACACTAAAACAAACAGTACACTAAACTAAAACAATCGAGTCGAAAGGGCTCCAGGTGGAACCTCGGTCACCCGAAGAGACCGCTCCCATTCCAGCCACACTGGCAGAGACAACCTCAAAAAGCGAGGCAGATGCAGCCCGCACAAGTGGATTAGACGACCTGAGAATCCTGTTCTGCAAAGAAAGAATGTTGTCCCGCCACCACAAACATACCAGAAGCACTACAGTGTCCAGGCAGACCATGCAGCCACATGAAAGCATTGTTATAGAGAATCCGAAAAGACCGGTCAGTTTCCCCAGAGATGCTGGTCACTAGGGCCAGGCAGTAAACTGGAGTGCAGTAGGCCCTGAAAAGAAAAGATTTTATGTCTTCCTCACATGAAGAGAATTTTCTAATCAGTGTATTTGCACGGACACACGGCGACCTCGAAACGGCTGTTACGTGCTCCTCGTCAGTCAGTTTAGACGTCAGATGGAACCCGAGGTATTTAAATGGCGTCACAAAATCGAGAGTGACACCATTGAGTATGGCTTCCGGGATACGTTTCAGCCGAGTTCCTTTCGGAAGAAACGCGATACACTTCGTCTTCGTGGTATTGAACACAATGTCGTGTTCAGCGAGAAAAGAGACGTAGGAGACTAAGTTATGTTGTAAGAGACGTAGGCTATTACTCGACAGGTCCGCAATTTGAAGCTACCGCCCGTTCACGAAAACGGGGAAAATATAATGCAAGTCAGTCGATGTTTGCTTTGTTAACGAATCCTTGAAAGAGATGCAGCACTGTAGGTATCATACTTCCCAATATATGAAAATGTTTTCCTCCTTTTTCATCAATCTTTCAAATTTAATTCCAAATAGCTTAAAGCTAGAAGAGTTGAACAGAATATTTACGAGAAACACAAAAACGACAACAAATTAGTGAACACAATTCACAAGAAATGACCTGAAATAAATGTTGGAATGAAACTGTGCGAAAACTGGGTTGACAAATTAGCAGGATGCGGCAAAAACTGATTGCCAGTGTTAAAATCATTTTTAACACTAATCATTTTTAAAATGATTAAAATATTTTTAAACTGAATTTTGACTAAGTCTATAGTGGAGGCAGGATCCGGGTTCATTGTCGAGGGAGGATCCGGGTTCGTTGTCGAGGCAGGATCCGGGTTCGTTGTCGGGGCAGGATCCGGGTTCGCTGTCGAGGTAGGATCCGGGTTCGTTGACTGAATTTTTACCAAGTCCAAAGTGGAGGCAGGATCCGGGTTCTTGGACGAGGCAGGATCCGGGTTCGTTGTCGAGGCAGGATCCAGGTTCGTTGTCGAGGCAGGATCCGGGCTCGTTGTCGGGGCAGGACCCGGGTTCATTGTCGAGGCAGGATCCGGGTTCGTTGACTGAAGTTTTACCGAGTCCAAAATGGAGGCAGGATCCGGGATCGCTGTCGAGGTAGGATCCGGTTTCGTTGACTGAATTTTCACTAAGTCCAAAGTGGAGGCAGGATCCGGGTTCGTGGACGAGGCAGGATCCGGGTTCGTTGTCGAGGCAGGATCCGGGTTCGTTGTCGAGGCAGGATCCGGATTCGTTGTCGAGGCAGGATCCGGGTTCGCTGTCGAGGTAGGATCCGGGTTTGTTGACTGAATTTTTACTAAGTCCAAAGTGGAGGCAGGATCCGGGTTCGTGGACGAGGCAGGATCCGGGTTCGTTGTCGTGACAGGATCCGGGTTCGTTGTCGGGGCAGGATCCGGGTTCGCTGTCGAGGTAGGATCCGGGGTTCGTTGGATGAATTTTTAAGTTCAAAGTGGAGGCAGGATCCGGGTTCGTGGACGAAGCAGGATCCGGGCTCGTTGTCCAGGCAGGATTCGGGTTCGTTGACTGAATTTGTACCAAGTCCAAAGTGGAGGCAGGATCCGGGTTCGCTGTCGAGGTAGGATCCAGTTTCGTTGACTGAATTTTTACGAAGTCCAAAGTGGAGGCAGGATCCGTGTTCGTTGACTGAATTTGATTAAATCCAATGTGAAGGGTTTGTTGTCGAGGCAGGATCCGGCAGGATCCGAGGGATCAAGGCAGGATACGGGTTCGTTGACTGAATTTTTACAAAGTCCAAAGTGGAGGCAGGATCCGGGTTCGTAGACGAGGCAGGATCCGGGTTCGTTGTCGAGGCAGGATCCGGGTTTGTTGTCGGGGCAGGATCCGGGTTGGTTGCCTGAATTTTTATCAAGTCCAAAGTGGAGGCAGGATCCGGGCTCGTGGAGTGGAGGAGGCTGGATCCGGGTTCGTTGTCGAGGCAGGATCTGGGTTCGTTGTCGGGGCAGGATACGGGTTCGTTGACTGAATTATTACCAAGTCCAAAGTGGAGGCAGGATCCGGGTTCGTGAACGAGGCAGGATCCGGGTTCGTTGTCGAGACAGGATCCGGGTTCGTTGTCGGGGCAGGATCCGGGTTCGTTGACTGAATTTTTACAAAGTCCAAAGTGGAGGCAGGATCCGGGTTCGTGGACGAGGCAGGATCCGGGTTCGTTGTCGAGACAGGATCCGGGTTCGTTGTCTAGGCAGGATCCGGGTTCGTTGTCGAGGCAGGATCCGGGTTCGTTGTCGGGGCAGGATCCGGGTTCGCTGTCGTGGTAGGATCCGGGTTCGTTGACTGAATGTTTACGAAGTCCAAAGTGGAGGCAGGATCCGGGTTCGTGGACGAGGCAGGATCCGGGTTCGTTGTCGAGGCAGGATCCGGGTTCGTTGTCGGGGCAGGATCCGGGTTCGTTGTCGGGGCAGGATCCGGGTTCGTTGTCGAGACAGGATCCGGGTTCGTTGACTGAATTTTGACTTTCCCAGTCAAAATTCAGTCAACGATTCCCTAGTGCTAAAATCGTGTTAAAACTGATTGCCAGTGTCAAAATCATTATCATCGTCCAAGTTAAAAATAACCTGCATTTGTACCCACATTTCCGTCGAATTCACATGAGTGGGAAGTTTGCAAAACTAGTTTACCGTGCAAGTGGCTATGAAGGTATCCGTCCACCGGGAGACCAGAAAGTCCTGTTAGAGTTGATTTTAGTAAGAACTAAAAGTGTCATAAATTAAAATAACCTTATTTTTAGAAGTAGTGAACTGAAAGACAAAAATGCCCCTCAGCCGGGATTTGAACCCAGGACCTTCTGCTTACAGGGCAGACACTCTAACCGTTTGAGCTACCGAGGGGCTTGTGAACAGAGTTCGCAAACCACTACAATTGTCCGGTACAAGCCGGCCATAGGAACAGTGATCCCGGCCGAAGGCAAATTCATCTAATCAGTTCACATCCCCAAGTCACGGAAATTATAATACATAGATAACCTTTGGGATAGGAATATTGAGCAACCAAGAAAAGAGACAGGATCGCAGCGAAGTACTGAATAGAAAAGAATAGTGTTTTTGTTAATATCCAAATCGTACACAGGCCATATGGGATCATATTTGACGATGCAAAACGTCGGATTTCGGCCCTTCTGAAGAGGACCCTTGCCAAGAAGGGCCGAAATTTAGCTCTAATAAGATGTAGCTGACTTGTCCGTTTTGCATCGTCAAATATGATTCGCATACAGCTTGGGCTGTAAGAATATCATATAGGGGGTACTCGTCAAACAACAGCAACATACAGTGAGAAAAAATCTTGTCAAAGTGTCTCATCTTTTCACACACACAAAAAAATAGAGTGAAATAAAAATAAGGTACAGTACTTATAGCAATTCATTATAATGAATTGTAAATACCAACACTCCTTGGGATAAGACTGTCCCTGTACCGGCGGATGGTTCTGGCTCGAACTGGTCAGAGCAAAAATAATGCTAGAGAGTAGCGTAGTAGAGTACCGCGTCTTAGCTTTACTAGAAATTTCTAAATCCGCAAGTTTGTCTCGCTTTAAATTCCGCAAGTGTAATGGGCAGCGCTACGACTATGGCCCGTTTGCGAAGCATGGAAAGGATAGGTCTTAGCGCTACTCCCTAGTGTTATTTTGCTCTGGAACTGGTTCAGTTTTGGATACTTATGCAGCTGTCGCTCATGGGCTCTACTGGATAGCCCAGGGCCGTATCCAGGGGGGGTTGGGGGTTAGCGGGTTCAATCCCCCACATCCCCCAAAACATACTAAGAGAATCGTTTTTCATAGGCTTTAACCTCTGATATGTTTCTTTTTTGTACTTTTGGTCTGACCCAAGGCAATCCCCCCCGAAATAAATTCGTGGATATGGACCTGGGGTAGCCTATCCATATAGCATATAGCCTATCCATACTTCGATTACGCTAGCAGTTAACTGACCTCACCTGAACTCAGAACCTCTTGTGCCACTAGAGGCATTCAGTGTATCTACGAATATGCTCTAGTCGCCATCCTCCCACTCAGGCTGTTGACTTGCATGTTTGTTTGAAAGGTCGTGTTTCTTGGTCTTACCCCGGTGACGTCTTCCCCTCGGCTGCCAATACTCTTCATGACTATATCTCCTTGCCGATGCAAAATCTCCGGGTAGCAGCGGAACAAAACAAGAAAAGGTGTCACAGCTGCTCCCGGAGATCGCCGTGATTGTTGGCTCCAGGATCTGAGTCGTTGAGTCAGAGTCGTTACAGACACGTTTGCTCCTTCCTGAGGGTCTCTGGCGTGTTTATGACTTAGTCATATAGAGTATTTAGGATGGTGTTTGGCAACCTGGCTCCGTCCATGCGGGGAACTAGGCCCAAGTATCGCCATCTTCCAGTCCTGATAACTTTCGCTGTCATCGGTTGGTAATTGAGATGGCTCTTGATTATTTCAGGTGCTTTTGCCTGCGCTAATGCTGATACTTGGGCATCGGAACTAGGCTCAGTATTAGCGACGAAGCTACCAGTCTTGGTTACGACCGGCGAAGTCGTCCCAAAAGGTAACTGTGAGTTCATTTTTGTCGTGTACGTCTCCTTTTCCCAATGCCAGTTCGTGCGAACTGTAGATCAATTGCATTCTGTGGAACGTGGGTTAAACATGTGCGAAACCTTGCTCCAAAGATTTCAGTTCGCAATCTTTTTACAGGACAAAGATTTTCCATTGTATCTGATTGTAATTTTTAGTATTGTATCTAATATGTAATTCCATAAAAATCAAAGAATCTTGTCTGAAAGTTGCGTCAAGGGAGAGAAAATTCCTGCTCCTGCTAGCGGCTCAGTCTCGTCAGTCGCTGCTCCCTCTACAAGTTGGATTTTTACAGTCGTGGCAACTCTATTTCTTCGAGTTCTAAGGAAAGCCTATTATCATGCAAAACATGGAAAGCACGTAGAATCAAGTCTAGCAAAAGGAAAACGGTGTTTAAATATGTTGTTGAAGAGCCAGTTAAAAGGCCATAATAAATCTAAGGATGCATTCATGCATAAACAAACATTTTCAGCTATGTATTATGAAGCTGAAATTTAGGGATATAGCCAAATAGAGTTTGAACAGCTACTGGTAGGTTACTTTTTACTTTTTAGCAGCGACTAATACATAACTAAGAAAAGGTGATTTAGGGCTTTCTTCCGTAAGGACTAAATGGTTATTAAGTTTGATTCGTCTGTGGAAAAGAAATAATAACCCTGCCAAGATTGAGGCCTCTGTAGGCGGCCTATTTGGAGTCGTTACGAGATCAGTCACGTCAGTCACGATCGCAGCAGGTTAAGGCAATTTTAGGTTGTCGCATATATGGAATGAGAGAAAATGTTTAAATAACAGAGGAAGCACAGTGGTGAGAAGTGGAAACTGGAAAGTGGAAACTGGCTTTCTTGGATTCCCTGAGGTTTTATGCCACATCCAAGGAGACATGGGGGGAGAAAAAATATTTCAAGGTGGGGATATCTTTTGATTTTGTTATTAATTAGCCTAAGGGCAGATTATTTAACAGTAGGATTACAAAAACATATAACTTTTGTCGTAACCACGCGTCATCTAGGGAAAACCGAGGAAACCATCATTGGGGGGGGGGGGGGTGAGATTACTGAGATATCGTCCTGGTGTAAAGCTCTTGTGAATGGACGTGACGAAATCAGATATCAGGCTTCCAAAAAGTGTCAAAATGTCGAAATCAGATTTCAGGCTTCCAAAAAGTGTCTGCGACTCACTACACTAGTCCTTCTTTTAGGTACAAATGGAGGTGTAACTTTCGCGGGCCTCGTCGTCAGCGCAGCCGGTGGTGCATTTGTGGCCTTGGGTTTCTACTTGTCGGAGCTGATGTGCCTTCATCCCAACGTTTTAGCGTCAGCCCCTACCCAGTGGCCGATTATTATTGTTGGGGCTTTGAGCGGTCTCCTTGGGAGCCTGATTGACTCGTACTTGGGGGCCAAATTTCAGTTTTCAGGTAGGTCTTTTTGTCTTTCTACGTATTATCTTACGTGCAGGCCCGGATTTGAGTGTAATGCAAATATGGAACTTCACCCGAAGATACCTTTCACTTTTTCTGACCACAAACACAGACTGAATCCAGAGGCTGAGCTTGGTTTCGTCTTTCATCTCATACTTTGCCCTACCCCGGCCTTGACTTTAAACCATCTCGGTAGCTAAACTTCGTCTTTATTCATACTCTTCATTCATAATACAAGGGACCCATAAATTTCCTTGACAGGGGGCTTGTCATTTCTATATTGCTATGTTGAGCGATCCAAATCTAGTTTCCAGAAATCCCCACTTGAGTTTGCCTCAGTGGACGTGCGCGCCAAAGAGACTCCTCCCTCAAGGCGCCAGCAGCCAATCCCAAATTTCGTCTATCTGGCCTTTGACGTGATTGGACCGTGGGTATTTCTCGAACTATCTTCCGACCGGTCAAGAGCGCATAAGAAATCTCTTATTGACAAGCCCCCTGTAAAGGAAATTTATGGGTCACTGATAATACTCATACTGCAATAAATGCTTTTGAATTGACTTCTGTATATTGGCCAACAATTGAGAGCCTTCGTCCGAGGTTAACTAAAATGCAACCGAAGCTCAAGGTTTCCACCTAAGTATTGGTTGATCTTGGACTAAAACTTAGTGAAAACCGAGCACATTGTGGCCACAAGCCTGTAGAGCGCATCTCGTCCCGAAACCAGGCGGCTAGACGTCAGTTGTATGTTGCTTTCGGTCTAAAGTCCGATCTTCACCTCCCGGAACTTCCGGAATCTGGGCTTCCAGATTATTCTTTGACGTCTTCTGTAAATTGCATCTGGAATATGAACCGGTCCGAAAGTATATCAAAATCCGGAAAAAAGGGGCTTTTGAACTTCCAGATTTCCGGAATTTATCCGTAATTTTAACTGTCTGTAAATATCGATCAGCCGTGATTTGTAATTTGTTATGTTGACGATCCGCAGCTAGCAGTTGTAAATGCTATTAAGGAAATAAATGAGTTATTATTAAATATCGCAGAAGAAATTCAAAAAAAAAATCTCGGAAAATCTGGGAACCCAGATTCCGGAAGGTGAAGACTCACCTTAAGTCTAAATATTGTTTCGATACAATATCAAACTGTGGGGTAGGGGACTAACCTTCCGGCTCTCAATCCAAACCCTGCCGCTTGATCTGGCCAATCCGCTATCTTCCTTTTTTGCAAGACATGTTATCGTTTGACTTTCCACGGCTTCCTTCGAAAGCGGAATAGGTGTAGCGCTTCACGCTCACCCACATTTGGGATCGACCGTAATCGCGTAGAAGAACTCGTTTCTTCCACCTGCACGGCTGTCAGCACTCCCCATCGCATCCCGATAATGTTGGCGGTTTGTGCCCACCGGACGACCGCAACCGCTGGGTGTAGCGGTAGTGTATCAGGGACCCATAAATTCGCCATTCAGGGGGCTTGTCAATAAGAGATTTCTGGTGCGCTCTTGACCGAGCGTCAGATAGTTCGAGAAATACCCACGGGGATAAAATATTGCCTTGAGGGAGGAGTCTCTTTTGTCTCACCTCCAAGGAGGCCCGGGATTGGCTCAATCTGAGCAAGAACGCCGATTCGACCCAAGTGGAATTTTTGGAAACTAGGTGAGGCTCGGGCAACATAGAAGCATAGGAAATGACAAGCCCCCTGAATGGCGATCCATTACAGGAAATTTATGGATCCCTGGTGTATGGACATTCCGTGAGCTTAGAACCACAGGTACAATATTGGCGCCCTGAATGTGAACTGACGGGGAAGGAGTAAAGTTCTTCCTTCAGATTCTTGAAATCGACTCGTTCTTTTTTTATTTGAATTCCTTCTGTGATAGAACCAGTCCCTAGTTAGGAAGGGAACTTTGTTCCTGTCTCGTGGATAAACTGGGGTAATGTTGGCAGATAGCTCACTTAAGGAGGTAGTCCCATCGCTTTGTCATAGTTTTTCCGCTTCGACGTGCTGCGCAAATCGTTTGCGATGACGAGGCGTACAAGTACCGTCGTGCCATGCACAGTGTTGCCACTAGTCGCAGAATTTTGCGATTCACCACAGGTTTTCGACTTCTTCTACAGCCAGAATTCGGCAGAATTTGGCGTGCCAGAATCCTGCGACCAGCAAGCCGTAAAGAATGCGAAAGTATATGATTATAAAGCTTTAAAAGCGAGATCTCTCGCTATTTAACTAGTAAAAAGGACCGAGTTTGGTAAGCGTCAGAATGTCACTGGTTTTTGCTGACAAATGTCAACAGATGGCAACAATGGCCATGTACTCGCAAAATTGGCAAACTGTTGGCTCCTTACAGACCTAAAAGGTCAGGAGCATCGATATACTCGGCTAAGTTTGTTATAAATACCTAGATAGGACACACGCGTATCCCGCAATGTTAAACTTTCGGACAAATCTAAAATTCCAAAAGCCGAAAAACACGAAAAGTGGCGTTTCTCCATAAGCCGTAATGTTAATGTTCGGTATTGTAGCTTAGGCCTATGACGTCGGAAATTAGTTCCGACAGCGGCAACAGGTAGCCCCGAACCTCCGACAAAATGACAGTGGACACAAAAAGTGACCTGACCCCGATCAGGACCAGGCCAGGGGGGGAAGTGGGGGTAGGTCAAAAACACCCGGGGAATCCCCTCAGGCACGCAAAACGAAAAACGTGTTTCCAAAGGGAAAATTGCGAAAGGAGACGAAATTCATTTGTCGCTGATAGGGTTTTCAGACACGGCGAATGCGAATACGGAGTTGGTTTTCGTCCCCGAATTTCCCTTGACCCTTCACGATCCTAGGGTCTAGACCCTAAATAATGAAATTGCTGTATCGGCCAAGAAACACATGTTTTAGGGGTATTTCAAACATCCTGAATGCGAAAATGACACTTTTTTTCACTTTAGACCTACCCCTGACTCGTTTCCCTAGGGTCTAGACCCTAAAAATGAAATTGCTGTATCAGCCAAGAAACACATGTTTTAGGGGTATTTCAAACATTCTGAATCCGAAAATGACATTTTTTTTCACTTTCGACCTACCCCTGACCCATTTCCCTAGGGTCGAGACCCTAATAAATCAAATTGCCGTATTAGCCAAGAAACATACGTTTTAGGGGTATTTCATACATTCTGAATCAGAGAATGGCATTGTTTTTTACTTTAGACCTACCCCTGACCCGTTTCCCTAGGGTCTAGACCCTAAAAATGAAATTGCTGTATCAGCCAAGAAACACATGTTTTAGGGGTATTTCAAACATTCTGAATCCGAAAATGACATTTTTTTCACTTTAGACCTACCCCTGACCCATTTCCCTAGGGTCGAGACCCTAATAAATCAAATTGCCGTATTAGCCAAGAAACATACGTTTTAGGGGTATTTAGAACATTCTGGATCAGAAAATGACATTTTTTTTCACTTTGGACCTATCCCTGGCCCGTTTCCCTAGGGTCTAGACCCTAAAAATGAAATTGCTGTATAAGCCAAGAAACACAAGTTTTAGGGGCATTTCGAACGTTCTGAATCCGAAAATGACACTTTTTTCACTTTAGACCTCTCCCTGACCCATTTTCCTAGGGTCTAGACCCTAATAAAGAAATTACCGTTTCAGCCAAGAAACACGCGTTTTGGGGGTATTTCGAACATTCTGAATAAAAAAGTTACACTTGTTTTCAATTTCGACCTACCCCTGGCCCGTTTCCCTAGGGTCTAGACCCTGCAAATTAAATTTCCATTTCAGCCAAGAAAAGCACGTTTTGGGGGTATTTCGAACATTCTGAATCAGAAAATGAAGTGTAGAAAATGAATCAGAAAATCTAAACCCAAACCAAAATTTAAGCAACAAGCAAATATTCTAGGTTTTTTGGACCTTCCCAGCCTGAAAATGACATTCTTTTCCACCGTAGACACAACCCAGCCGAGGGCCCATTCTGACGATGGCTACCTCAACATTTACATTTGTCTTCATCTACGTGTATATGCCGACCCGGAGGCTTAACTAAGTGGGATTAACACATTTTGAAACATAGCCTATCTCTAGCTGCAGTATCTCGACTCAGGCGGCGTCTTGAGCCAAGAAAGTACACTGTCTCTTTGGGTGGATGTAGGCAGGTAAAGTTTTTACTGCCGCACATCAGGCGTGACATGTGTTGTGTGATGGTTTTACGTTTCTCAACCTGACATCTAAGGTCACTCAAAATGACATTTAATTTGTAGGGTCTAGACCCTAGGGAAACGGGCCAGGGGGAGGTCGAAAGTGAAAACAAGTGTAACTTTCTGATTCAGAATGTTCGAAATACCCCCAAAACGCGTGTTTCTTGGCTAATACGGCAATTTGATTTATTAGGGTCTCGACCCTAGGGAAATGCGTCAGGGGTAGGTCTAAAGTGAAAAAAAGTGTCATTTTCGGATTCAGAACGTTCAAAATGCCCCTAAAACTTGTGTTTCTTGGCTTATACAGCAATTTCATTTTTAGGGTCTAGACCCTAGGGAAACGGGCCAGGGATAGGTCCAAAGTGAAAAAATGTCATTTTCTTATCCAGAATGTTCGGAATACCCCTAAAACGTATGTTTCTTGGCTAATACGGCAATTTGATTTATTAGGGTCTCGACCCTAGGGAAATGGGTCAGGGGTAGGTCCAAAGTGAAAAAAAATGTCATTTTCGGATTCAGAATGTTTGAAATACCCCTAAAACATGTGTTTCTTGGCTGATACAGCAATTTCATTTTTAGGGTCTAGACCCTAGGGAAACGGGTCAGGGGTAGGTCTAAAGTAAAAAACAATGCCATTTTCTGATTCAGAATGTTTGAAATACCCCTAAAACGTATGTTTCTTGGCTAATACGGCAATTTGATTTATTAGGGTCTCGACCCTAGGGAAATGGGTCAGGGGTAGGTCTAAAGTGAAAAAAAATGTCATTTTCGGATTCAGAATGTTTGAAACACCCCTAAAACATGTGTTTCTTGGCTGATACAGCAATTTCATTTTTAGGGTCTAGACCCTAGGGAAACGGGTGAGGGGTAGGTCTAAAGTATAAAACAATGCCATTTTCTGATTCAAAATGTTTGAAATACCCCTAAAACATGTGTTTCTTGACTGATACAGCAATTTCATTTTTAAGGTCTAGACCCTAGGGAAACGGGTCAGGGGTAGGTCTAAAGTGAAAAAAAGTGTCATTTTCGCATTCAGGATGTTTGAAATACCCCTAAAACATGTGTTTCTTGGCCGATACAGCAATTTCATTATTTAGGGTCTAGACCCTAGGACCGTGAGGGGTCAAGGGAAATTCGGGGACGAAAACCAACTCCGTATTCGCATTCCCCGTGTCTGAAAACCCTATCAGCGACAAATGAATTTCGTCTCCTTTCGCAATTTTCCCTTTGGAAACACGTTTTTCGTTTTGCGTGCCTGAGGGGATTCCCCGGGTGTTTTTGACCTACCCCCACTTCCCCCCCTGGCCTGGTCCTGATCGGGGTCAGGTCACTTTTTGTGTCCACTGTCATTTTGTCGGAGGTTCGGGGCTACCTGTTGCCGCTGTCGGAACTAATTTCCGACGTCATAGGCCTAAGCTACAATACCGAACATTAACATTACGGCTTATGGAGAAACGCCACTTTTCGTGTTTTTCGGCTTTTGGAATTTTAGATTTGTCCGAAAGTTTAACATTGCGGGATAGGCGTGTGTCCTATCTAGGTATTTATAACAAACTTAGCCGAGTATATCGATGGTCAGGAGTACTTGAGTCAATATATTAATTATTTCAGGGATCCACGAGGAATCTGGTATGGTCGTCGAGTGCCCAGGCCCTGGAGTAAAGCACATCTGTGGTAATCCAGTTTTAGACAATCATTCTGTGAACCTTCTTTCGTGCCTTGTCACTGCAGCAGTAACCCCAAGTATTGCACAACTCTTTATGTGATCTGGGGAAAAGCAGTAACCATGTATTTTACGCAGTCATGGATGGATAGTCTGACTGGAGATCGCCGTTGATAGAGGATAATAACCATTAAACCATCTCGTACGCAGGATGGAAACTGCACATGTCTCGAATGGTTGCATCGCGCACGTGCAACGCGCACGGCCTATCCTAGTCAGATAACAGGAATTCACGGCCTAGCCACACTCTGGTCATCACACCTATTAGCTGTTCACCTTATTCTAGTTCAGCACTCCGGGCGGTCTAGTTTCTGGAAGTTCAGATTGCAGATTTTCTATCCGCCAACTGGTGGATCTATTTTACTATATCTGTGGACAAGTGCTGATAATGAGACACGAGGGGATTTAAAGGAACTAGTCTGCTTGGAAGCGCCTTACTGGAATATGGTGAATTGAGGACAAGGTGAATCAAAATGTTCTGCAAGGCAGAGGCGTCACTACTAGGGGGGGGAGGGGGGATGCCCCCCCCCCCAATGTTGTCGGACAGTCGATAAAAAATAGCCGAGTCGAAGCGCCGCGATTTTTAGTAAAAATAGTCGATTTTTTTTTCTTAGAAACAGTTGTTTTTTCTTAAAACAGTCGGTTTTTCGTAAAAATAGTCCATTTTTTCTTAAAAATAGTCATTTTTTCTTAAAATTAGCCGATTCTTCGTCAACACAGTCGTTTTTTCTCAATAATAGTCGTTTTTATCCCCAAAAACAGTCGGTAAAAATGACCAGCTAGTCGGTAAATACCCTGTCCCCCCCCCCCCCCTAAACATTTTGGCTAGTAACGCCTCTGCTGCAAGGAGTAGGCCATTCGTTATTCTATGATATGTCTGAATTAGTTGTGTTGCTTTATGCCTTTAACAGTGTGTGTTGTTTGATTATCCTTACCAGTGATTTTACGTGACCTGGGTTAGAAAGTGTTGTTGTCGAAATTTTTGTCTTTAAAGGTCTGCCGAAACCCTTCTTCTCTTTCTAATATCTTTGTCAGCAACGCAGGATAAAAACAAGAATCAGAAACACCAGCTGAAGCAAGCAAGACCAACTATCAGCTTAGATAAATTTAATCTTTGAGAGAGCATCGGGTGACGAGGAGCTATCTGGAACGGCTACACTGAAAACTGGTGTGTCTTTCCCTGGTCAGACGGTAGAAATTATCTCTTAGACTACGCTGAAGGTCCTTTGGTTCGCCACATTCCAGTTCATCGTTTCCAATCGGACTAGGTTCTTCAAATCTCCTATTGTCTCATCAAAACCTGTGACAGATAAAATAATAATAGTTGCGTTTTTGCAGATACCATGGTATCTGATATACGGTATAAAGTCGTTTTTGCAGTTGTCGTGGTATCTGATACCACGGTCAAAAGGCGTTTTTGCAGTTGTCGCGGTATCTGGCCAGTTACCGTGGTAACAGATATTCAGATATCACGGTTCGACCGTGATATCTGGTCGTGGTATATCTGAAAAGTTATCTCACTTTTATCAAAATTTTGTCAAATTGGTGAGAAAGAAGTTCAGCACTTAGTGAAGTAACTGGATATCAGTTTTTCTTTTGGGATGACTTCGAAAAGTGCAATGGACCGTATATCAGATACCACTGTAACTGCAAAAACAACTAATTGCAGATCCAGTCGCCGTGGTAACAGATACCATGGTATCCGCAAAAACGCAACTAATAATAATAATATGGATGCTGCAAAAAGGCTTTCTCCTCTATTAAAGTAAAATAGATCCAGAAGTTGATGAGAAGACATTCTGCAATCCGCTTCCCGAGCCATGGAAGTTTTGCAATGTTTTTCTAATAGAAAATGGAAGCTATTTTTTGCTCATTATACTAATAAATAAAGCAGAGGTGAAGGGAACCGCGTTTCATAACATGGATCTCAATGGCCTCCCTGACACCTTCAAAAACTTTACATTACGAAACGTATCTATTTTAAAAAGATTGAACATTCTTACGTTAGCATAAATAGGACAAAACTTAACCTAATGCCAAATGATCAAAACCTACAGCAGTACCGGGCTCGGTGGAAGCTGAGAACCGCTTCCACCCCTTCCAGTCGCTACTACTATGGTCCGAATAGACTATCGACTGCAATTTCTACAAGGGTTTTCGGCAGTATCACCAGTTCAGTCGAAATTCTTTTCCACTTCGATGAAAATGCAGAAAATCCCACAGGAAAACTTGATCGTCTCTTCGTACCATAAAGTATGTGCAACACAGTCCGATTTTCGCAGTCGGCTATCCTTCGCTCCGAGACTTTGACACATCACGTGCAGATTAACGCAAATTTCGCTTTCGCATTTATATGCGATTGTAGAAGTAGTGAACTCAAAGACAAAAATGCTCCTCAGCCGGGATGTGAACCCAGGACCTTCTACTTACAGGGTAACTAGAAGGTCCGTAAGTACTTACCGAGGGGCTTATATGCGATTCTTATCTGACTGTGTGTGCACCTACTCTCTCGGGGGACCTAATTGTCACAGAAAACAATGCACGTAATCAAAAAGACAGAACGGACAGAATGGCGGTAAGAATAAATACTGAGTATCGATAAAAAAAAATAGTAAGACTGCACAAACGAAGTAAAAGGCAGACAAACAATTAGGAACAAAATTGAATAAATACTAGTCCACAAATCGTAGGATTTATCGATCCCTCTTCTCTCCGTTTTATAAATCACAGCTGGCAGTTTACACCGGTTCACACTCACAGTTATAGGCAGTACGCAACACACGACCAGTAAAAGAATAGGGTAGCACTATGATACTGAGACAAGCTTGCCAAAAATAAACCTTGAACCTTGACAAAATGTGTCATATCTACAGCTGCCAAATCTACAAGGGTAGTTAAGAGAATAGACAAAAATATACAAATAAGTATATTTTTTCCTCAACAACGAAAACTTTCCTTGGCTCTTCGCGTACTAGCGCCATACAGGAGAGTAATGTCCGGAATGGAGGCAGATAGGACAGCATGCGAAAAGCTTACCGCCAAATGTAATAATAAATTACTGGAGTATACGTAGTGACAGGCCCTCGGATCGATCTTAAACAAATCATGGGCCCCTGCTTAACCCACACGCACAGGAATTATGGGGAAAAAATCTCCGAACACTTGGCAGTTCCCCACTCGCTTTTCTTGGTCATTCATCAATTTGCTTTATTGCAGTTCAGCGTTCCAAGCGGACTATAGTTGCTGGAAATCCTCCACTGTCTCATTATCACCACTCATGACAAAAAGCTAGTAAAGTATGGTCGATAAGGTAATGAGCTGAAGATACTAGCGTTCACTTTCTACTCCAAATACTGAACAAAACTTTCATAGCTCGGGAGGCAGATTGCAGATTTTCTACTCATTAATTTGTGGATCTGTCTTTCTGTGTCTGTGGACAAGTGCTGATAACGAGACACGGGGGAGGGGGGAGAAACTTATCCGCTTGGAAGCGATCAACGTCAATTTAGCGAACTGCAAAACAAAAAATTAAACTAAATATCACTAGACCTAGTCCGCCTTGGCAAAAGAATCATCACTTGGCCTATATTTGTATAATCTTACACTAGGCCGAATGTTTCTTTCTTTCACTTCCTCCGTATCTTCAATTGTAATAGTCACTGTTCCGCAGGTCGTTTCACTAGGCGCGGGAACAGTATCCGGCGAAGAAGTATCACTATCGCCATCTATTCTGAATGTGTCAAGCCGCGGCCGCAAGAGGCCAGTGTTGATGTCCTCGATCGCCTTTCGCAGCTGGAAGAAATTTATGTTAAATCCTGCTCATGCCAGGTTGCGTTCCGGACAGCCAGTGCTTCCACTCTTACCGATTTATCGTGAGATCTCACGATAAATCCGAAAATCTCACGATGAGAAATAAATCTCACGATCTACCGATAATCTACCGAGAAATGGAAATACTACGTTTTTTGCAGATTACCTACGAGATTTTTACAATTAATTCGGGAACTTGATTTCATTTGTATTTCGAATTTAGGGATTTTCTATTATACCCGATACCCGACTGGAAAGCCAAGGTTCGAGAACCTAAAGGCCGTTATTCAGTATCTGTATGCCCTTCCCTTCTCCAGCGTGACTGCAGCTAGCTGAGCGGCTTTTCAGCACTTTGAAAGATATCAAAACGGACAAAAGGAATTGCCTTGCAACAATTTCCATTGCATCTAGTCTTCACACAAAACTGGGCATGCGACGACTGAAAATCGAGCCTAAGTCACTAGTCATGAACAAACAGCTAAACAAGATGCTGTCTGGCGTGGCAGCATCTGCAACTGCGGCTCAAGCTGCTGCTGTAGTTTCGAAACTTTAGACTTTATTTTTGCTTTTTGTATAACCATCTCATTCCATTGTGTTTGCTTGTACTTTTATACTTTCAATACATTTAACCGAATATTCTATGGAAATATCACTCTGCTGTATTGTCGACAAATACTCCTTGAAGGGTTTCGATTATTGACGGCCTTTATAGGCGTTCTTGCCATTATTCATGTCTAGATCCTATATGAGGCCTAGACCTATCTTCCAATTTGTTCCCTGGATTGAAAAAGTCGAGCTCGGATATAAAGATTATTCAGAGGCTACATTCAGTAGCATTAAGAGGAACAGCAACCTCACCTTATATCCATCACGACAACCAATGACCGCACTGAGCAAAGTTCCAATAGTTCTCAGTCTGTATCGTTCGTAAATAGTCAAACGATATTTTCACACCAGTGGGGTTGGTATTTTACCACTATAACCACTAAACAATTTTGATATATTGCCAACCAGAATGCCGGCTTAGGCCGCGTCAGCGCGTCACGGAAAAACAAGGGAATCGAAGTAAACCAAATGCAAACATTCTGTGTCTGATTTAATGTATTTCCCAGTGCACTTCATTTTCTCGAACATGGAAAAAAAGTTTATTAAATTGCCCCGATGATATTAAGAGTTGAAATACTTCGAATTTTGCGCCATTTTCATGCGAATTCATGCGAACAGTACTGTAGACTGTTCTTGGTCCTTATTTCAACCTAGGAAAGCGGATTCTCCTATTTTTATGACATCCGTAGGGATCGCACTCAAGAAAATTTTTACCGATTTTTCTGCGTGTCTACCGAAAATCTCCCGATTTTTGGCAACCTTTTCCCGAATTTTGAAAAAGGGAAGTGGAAGCACTGCGGACAGCAGTTATTAATCACAGTTCTTGTTATTAATTTCGCTCCAGACGGCATGGGATCTACCGCAATACAGAGCTGGATCCTCCTCTTATCATAACTTGTAATAACTTCTTGCTGTAAGCTTATTTATTTGTAAGCAGACTTAAAAGCCAAAGGGACCAAACAACGATAACGACCCGATATTGGAGATTTTAATGCTGCTGTCGCGAAATAACACTTTAGAGATCTTTGACACCATTGCCTATGCCATATAGGGAGTCTGCACATGGCAGCCACTACTGCGTAAATAAATCACAAACCTTAGTAAATTAACGTATGGTTGCTTTGAAAACTGCGTTCTTCTTCGGCGAACTATTAAAAGATGTTCGGTCAGGAAGAAATTCTTTCCACTACTCGAATTGCGCGATAAATAGCTGACCAAAACATGGCCATTTCTGTTTTCAAGTCTGAAAATTTCAATTCAGCAGTGATGCCAATGTTCCAACATTGGCGACTCGAACGGCCAGAATTATCTTGCACTTGTTCTCTTTTCGTTTTTAGCGTCCAAAACCACAGAAAATGATATTGCCAATGTAAAACCCGTGGGTCTTTTGAGCGCGCGTTTGGTCGAAGGTTCGATGCTGATCAGGCCAAAATATTTTGCTTAAAGGAACAGTAAACTTGACTACGCAACTTTCGGCCATCGAATCGCGGGGGGGGGGGGCTTAGATAAATATACAGGGTCTTATTGTCGACAGGCCCCCCTTCTTTGTTATCTCGAACCGTCTCGAACCCCCTCCTTAGTGTTCCCAAAGCTAGCTGGCAGGCCCTTGCCCCTTATGCACTGTAATTATGCACTTATGTACTGTAAAAGTTCGCCTTTTTACATGTAGACTACAGAGAAACGAGTCAAGTTTGAGTCAAGTTTTCTGTTCCTTTAACTATGTGCATGGTAGCCTACATAAATGACTGATTCCCAATGGGGACTGCGGAGCTGAGAAAAATAATGAATGAGCATAGATACTGGCCAGACTTTTTTTCACTTGAATTTATTTTCGAAATTCCCTCGCGGACGAAGCTGAACATTGAATTTTTTCGTCATGTACATCCTCATCACATAACTCGACGGTTAAAGCACAGCTCTTACTAGAAATGATCTCTTCCCTATGAAAGGGATCAGAAAAACGTTTTTCAAAAATGCTGTTACTTTCCACCTGACATTAGCGATTTTCTTGTTAAGGCTTGTCGACACTATCCAGCCTTCCTGCTCTCCGACGCGGCGGCTGGGAGCAAAATGTTTGAAAACTGAACGCGCCGTGGTTAAAAAGTTGGGAAACTAAGCAAGTAAAAGAAGTAAGAAAGAAAAGATTATCTTATCCTTATGCGTGAAAGAGTTGTCAACGCACATTGAAAATTCCGGCAGACTTTGTGTTCTGTGACGGGCAAAACTCGGCATGGCCGAAAAGCGCTAAAAATTCGTAGGCACAAAATGAAACAATGGAGAGAGGTGGGGATTTTAGAAACTTGTAATTCCACAAGGGAGCTAGGTATATTATAAAAGGCAGAATAAGAAAGAGGGGTCCTTTAAAAACAGCTATAGGCTAACTAATGTTAACTAAGCCAGATGGCCAGCCGTGATCGGGTTCAACCCGTTTTTGTCTAACCCAATGCTTTGGCATTGATGTAAATTTCCTTCGGATTAAATGTCTTTTTACCAAAAAAAAACAAACAAAAAATAACTAAAGTTAAGAACGATCGCCGAACAAAAACACAAAGAAGGGTCGCCGAAGTAAAACCCACACTGGGCAGCTTTTACTACGAATTACTTGCCTAAATTTTTTAATGCACTTCCTGTTTTCTAATGGTTCTCTCTTTCTTTGAATATGCTGCTGTAAAGTCTGTTACTACATGCCACCTGGTTTTCAATTCACAATTTGAATTTTCTGCTAAGTGGAACAAACACTTCACCAAGAAGATTGCGGTTCAACAGACATCTCAAACGGAAGAGGACACAAATTTATAAATCCAAAATAAATCAAATTGCTCAAATTTCAACTCACCGGTTCTGCGAGGACAACCCTGAAATAGTTGGCTCCAGCAGATATGAATTATGTTATTTTTCCTTTCCACTTGACAGTTTCACAAGCAAGTAACAAAACCAGCGTGGTGAAACATTAGAGAAGTGTTCAAATAAGCATACCGTACTTTAGGATGCCAGGGAAGCTCGTAACCCAGCTCTCCTGATTCAAGAACAAGCAGGGACCCATAAATTTCCTGTAATGCCTCGCCATTCAGGGGGCTTGTCAATAAGAGATTTCTGATGCGCTCTTGACTGACCGTCCGGTAGTTCAAGAAATACCCACGGGGATAGAATACGCGACTATCCAGATAGACAAAATTTGGGATTGGCTGCTGGCGCCTTGAGGGAGGAGTCTCTTTGGCGCTCTCGTCCCATGAGGCAAACAAGAACGCGATTCGACCCAAGCAGAATTTTTGGAAAGTAGGAGAGGGTCGGGCAACGTAGCAACATAGAAGCATAGGAAATGTCAAGCCCCCTGAATGGCGAGGCATCACAGGAAATTTATGGGTCCCTGGTACAAGTAAGTAAGTCTCCGAGTTAAACCTTACCTCTTTCAATGCGACCACGCCGACTAATCTGCCAATCGCCGTGACGTAAGCATGTGTGACACTTAACATGCTGAACATACTATGGGCTTTAATCAGAGGGGTCCTTTCAACTAGCTGGAAGGGGGACGGGTCGATGGTGACCTCGGCCAGGGAAATGGGCTCTGAAAGCTCTTTCTCCTCCCATAGCTCACGCTCTTCTGGAGTTAAGTCGAGACCTCGGGTCTGAAACAAAAGATAACGCATCTTAGATGGTATCAAAACGCGGTGTTGGTTTAAAACCAACTTTCGTCTCTATTCCCTTGCACCTGTAAAACAAAACAAGGGGTAGATTCGTTTCCTTTACTTGCTGCATGTCCTGGTTTTGATACGGTGATCTTCGAAGATTCTAGCCTTCGAGATACGAGAATGCGTCAAACTGCCGATGGGGTCCACATAGGTGTAAAACTGCATTATAAACTGGCCTATACTGTAGTTTTGAGGTCGGGTGCATAGTTAGGCCGTAGTTCGGGGGAAACGAGTTTTTGATACCCCTTCCGGATTTCACTTTTGCCTGTGTAAGTCTGACTTACTAGCCTATGCGTTTTTTCCGCTGGCATCCACAGGCCAAGTTCGACATGCCTGTTTACTTGTACGCGCATTATTATATTTGGCTATATTAATACAGTAAAATATTTGGATTATAAAATATTTGTTTGGTTTTTATGTCATTCCAACAGAACAATCAGCCAGATTTGAAAAAGCTAAACTAGAAATTCTGGGCTCGGCTTTCCTCGTGCAATTTGCAAACCCCTTCAACTATTCTCCACCGTAGCCCACGTCCGGAGCATATTACGACCCGAAATGGCCCGGACCTGTTGTGATTGTTAAACAAAATACTATTTCACAGTTTTCGGGATGGGCTTTGAAGCTTCAAGAGGATCGCGTCATTGTCGATAAAAACACAGGTGGGTACTTACTGTAGACATTTTCTTCGTTGGACCACTGGCGCCATCTACAAATGACACTGGGTCATCGATAAGAACAACGTTTGAAGTGGAGTTCTTTCTTGCTCGGAAGATAGATTCGAAGGCCAGTCGAAGTCGACTAGAAGCAAGAAATAAAACTACAGAAAACAGAAACGAATATTCCCAAGGCTGGTTTTCAGAACTACCAGCAGCTTCTCTACGTGAATGGCTCAGAAAAAGACAGGAATTGTCCTCCCGTCTCTAACCGATCGCTCGGTATCGTATTTTATCCCTCCGAAATTCTACAGCAGGCTAGATAGGATTTAGTTGCTATAAGAGCCAGTGGCCATGGCGAATCCATAAAAATAAAAATATCCGTATGGGCTCCCTCATAGATAACTGCTATCCCTAAATAACTGTTACGCATTATTGACACACCTCTTTGTTAAGGTTCCTTACAGTAACCTACTTGAAAAGTTCAAGCCAGCTACCTTGGAAGGGAGACGAACCACTTTAGCACTGACTTTTGTATTAAAACCCTCTCCAGTGTTGCCAGGTGTAGTGATATATCACCAAACGTAGTGATTTCGAGGACCGAAAGTGCGGTAGTGATTTTCTGGTAAAATTTGGCATTACGTAGTGATTTTCGACTATGCCAGCGCTAGAGAATTTATTTGAAAATGGTTGGGGCAGGAGCACTGTATGGTCTGTATGTGCGTATGCAAAAAACTTTTATCCGCGATAACAGGGAATGTAAATGAGCTAGAATTTATTTTCAAGATAAATAGCCTTCGTGCGATTAATGTTAGTTGCAGGAGCCTGGACAGCTCCTTCAACTCATCACTACATCTGACATGTGATCTTATTTTTGGTGGTATCCAATACATTTCATTTTGTGATTGCTTCGCACATATTAAGTTGGGAGATTTAGTACCCTGACCGGGTTTTTGTAAACCAAATACACTGCAAAAAGTATCTCCGAGTAAGAATTAAAGTTAACTGCAGTATTTGCTACTCGGATTATTCTTATCTGTACTGAGGTAAGATTGATACAAAATAGTGATAAAAATAATCAGAGTAGCAAATACTGCAGTTAACTTTAATCCATATTCGGAATTTTGGAGCTACTTTGTAAAGTGTAGATGGCCTACACTACACCAGACAACCCTATCGTTGCCCCAGGAACCCTGAATTTCTATGTGCTGCTCAAATACTGCGCTTTGTCATAGCAGAAGTTTGTAAAAATCAACCGCGAATTCCCCTTGTTTTATATTTTACTGAAGAATCGGAAAAAAAAGTTGCGTAGTGATTTTTGGCACCCAAAAGTGCTTTTTCGGGTCAACGAAAGTGCTTTTGGGTCTCGCTGACCTGGCAACACTGACCCTCTCTGTTTCCCCGACTCGATAATACACTCCCTATCCCCTATCCTATTTTACTTGTAGCCTATTAGTACGGTACTTGATATCAGTAAAGAGACCATACCAACTCTACCAACAACGACTTGCAAAACGTACACTTACATGAAAGACACAATATGAACAATGTTGTGTAACAACCGATAAGCTAGTCCTTTTAATTGACAAAAAATAGCAAAGTGTTTTTTTTTGTTGCGCTGGTGCCCTCTGCATCCCGCACTGTCTACTTGTGCCGCCGATAGGTAGCGCTGCTCCCTTCCCTTAATTTGTAGTTTTTCTTTTGTTCAAGATTACTATTTACCCTTTGGACATTATGGACTACCTCTTATCATGAGTCACTTACGGCTTACCATACCCCGCACCATAACATCCGGTCGACAATGTAGCCTTAACCACACAAATACAATCGTCACAACATTTGATCTATCAAGACGAAAAGGTCAATTTCGGCGGTAACGCTTTTGATCAATCAAATCCCATTCCACATTTCGATACACATTTATTATTCACTCGCTCCCCTTACAATCACTCCAAATGTTTCTAAACCTAAGTTCACTCAGACTTTTACATTCAAACATCAAATCTCACATCAAATTTGATAATTATTTGATTGATGTTTAAATATTTTTTTTATTTAATAATTATGAAATGGGTTATCTTACTTGCTTTCGGCCCCCGTAACGGTGGTGTAGGGCGTTGTGTTGCACAAGAACTCTGCCTCTCCTGGTTCGGCCGGAGTTGAGAAGGAGTTGGAGCGTGTGATCCCCTTCGGCTTTTCCGGCGTTGCTGCCTTCTGCTTCGCTGAGGAATCATTTATTTGGAAAAGCTGTAATAAACAATATTTAAAGAACCCAGTGAGAACTTAAACGGCGAAAGGACAGAGCATCTAAACAAACGAAGACATGGAGATCGCGATAAACGGATAACGACCCAGCAGCAGACGGAAACACCGATGGTCCTATAGTCTTTCCAAATTCCTAAAGATGGCAGACTGCCACGTCTACGACGCACCAGCGCTAGCAGCTGATCGTACCGTTTGGAGGAGTCTGACGTCATCCTCTACGCTGAGCGACGTCCGGCAGGAGGCATACGTCAAAGTAAAACAAGATCAAAGATTTCGATGGGATCCCAAAAACTTAATATTTGATCCAGACAATTGGGTCTTGTAGATATCCAGTCTTCGCCAGACTACATGAACATTTTTAATATTAAAACATATAAACAGATTAAGATCAATGGCGTTGACGAAATTGATCAAAACTTCCTGCCTTAGGCTATACTACTGTCAAATTTCTGGTTTCAGCCGGATTCCGGTCGAAGGATATGTCCACGTAGAAAATGATTGTCATATACGGACTCAGCAGGTCTGCCTACCCCTAAATCGACTATCACATTAGCTTTTAAAACCAGATCCAGTCTTTGCCAGGCTAATCATCTGAGAAAATCAAGTTCAGATATACCTTTATAAGCCATATCTATTTTGACGATACTGATCGAAACTTCCTGCTTTACTTCCGCTTTACTTCCTGCTTTACTTCCGCCGAATTCCGAGCGAACTACTTGTCCAGCCAAGAAAAGATAGTTCAGAAACGAATTCAGCGCATCTCCTTATCCCTATAAAGAACATCTAATCAACTTCAAATAAAACCTTAACTTATAAAACAAGTCCATCTACCCGTGATAGACATGGTACCGTATCGTTCTTATCATGAGCTACACTGGCAAAAAATAAAAGATATATCAACTAACAAAAGTTGGCAACCCCTCACCACCAACTTGCAACACTTACTTACTACTCCATGTCCTCGTGATAGACGTGGTACCAAATTGTTCGTACTATAACCGCCGGACGGGGGAAAGTAAAGTAGGTAGCGCGAGCAAGGCCCCCGGATAATCAAACCCTCCCGGAAGTCCACCCCTCCGCCCAGGAGTTATAGCAGAACCATGCAAGAAGAATAGATACCGGCAATTAGTTTTATTTTTAAAAAGAAGTAACGAAATAAAAAGATAAAAAGAGACGAAAGAGTGATCACGATAATTATTTACTGAATTTACTCCCAATGAATTTACGCCTACTGGCCGACCTTCCTAAAGAACTGACTTCCAAGACGCCCCGCAATGCACGGATGTCCCTACGCCCGACAGAGCCTCGGAATGCCCAGATGACCTGATGCCTTTCGGACACGAGGGCACGTAGGCACCGGAAACCCCCAGAACGCTGAGACACGAATGCACGGAGGGAGTTGAGAAGCCTATCCCTCTAAAAGGGACCATCCTATCTGATGGGTCTTGATGCTCCTACAGGAATCCCCTTATCTAACAACAATTAACACTCCCAAAGTACACTGAAATCACAAAAGGTTGTCGAAGTACACTATCGCCTTATTTAGAGAGACAGGAATAAACTAGAAATAACAATTTATATGATTTTAACTGTGTTAGAAATTCATGCTTATTTTTACTGTGTACAAAGACAAATACTTAAAATGTGAAAGGATAATTACGTTACCTATAAACTACATCTTATAAGAGAACTCAACTCTTTGAGAGCCTAGACAAGTCTGCCGAAGGATTCTCAACACGAAGCCTACGAAAGCGGTTGTTATTGTTGGTTCGAGGCAACGCTGGCCTATCTGTGTTTACAGCTATACTTTCAAGAAGGCCTAGGCTATACCTAGCATATGTGTTTACACTTTATAGTTTCAAGAAAACCTTGGCCACACTGGTCTAGACGGATGTTTATGCACTGTATGGGAAATATTACTTGTTGACAAAATACTGCAAGAGACATAACGACGCTTTCTTACGTTGATGTTAAATAATTAATAGACATAATTGACTGATTTTTAACATAAGTCTTTAATCGAAGATTACAGTACCACATAAAGCACAGAAAACAAACTGTAGGTACACCAAGTAGAAAAAAACTGCTAATCCCTCATTGCCGAAGATGATTATGGTCTAACAGCCTATTATCAGACCATGAGACCATTAGAAGTCCCCTACTTGTCTCACAATTTTAGATCGGCCTATTTTCGGTTTTAGTGTGTACCCTACTACTGAAGTTGTCAACCCCTATAAACTTTCCAACTGTTATATAGCCCGCACAGTCGGCAACCATCTACTCTTTTCCATTATACCAACCCCTTCGACCGCACTAGCTCTCTCTCTCTTACGTCAGCCCCGAGCAGGGCCATACTGATCCCGCGCAGAGCTATAAAAATCTGAGACAAGGGGTAGCGAGGGTCGACAAATTTTGTATCCGGTTTTCGCCGGATTCCGGGTGAACTACTTTTCCGATGAGAGAATAACTTTCATATTCGGATTCAGCATGTCTCCTTACCCCTAAACTGACTATCTCAATAGATTTCAAAAATATTTTTTTTTGCCCTTTAATTTGAAACCCCTCCCCCACCCTCAAATATAGGGCTACATAGCCCATCTTCGAACTTGACTTGTACTTTGACCCAAAGGATACTCACACCAAGTTTCATCAAAATATCTCAATCCCTTCGAGAGTTATCGTGCGTACAGACGGACGGACGGACGGACGGACAACTTTTGCGATGTCATAGGTATCCCTCCACTTACGTTTTGGGATCCCAAAAAGTTATTCTGACCCAGGAGCAACCCGGGCGAGAGTCGATTCTTGAGTCGCATCAAAGAAGGTCTCGGGCAGTGCTGCCAGATGGGCTTGTTTCTGAGGGCTGGGGCGGAAGATTTTTGCGATGGGCTTGGGGCGGGAAAGTGGGCTTATTGTTTTGAAATGTGGCTTGTTTTGGGCGTTTTCTTGGAACTGCGGGAATATTACTGTTACAGACCTACTATGTCTTTTATAATATTTCTTTATGGGGTATCTTTCAAGTTTCGAACAGTTTTCAACTAAGTTAAGTCATTGCTTTGTACATTTCGTCTTTTGAAACTGTTTGAGTCTTAACCCCAGGTTTTCATACAGACTCTATATTTAGTAAATCTTTTTTAGGCTTAAATTAAGAGCCCCCCTCCCCCCGAATGACTCCCTCTTAAATCAGCGTTAGTTGATCAAAAAACATTTTTGTATAATTGGGCCGGGCTTGTTTTCAAAATCCCAGGGCGTTTTTGTACAATTACAATCTGGCAACACTGGTCTCGGGGACAGGTGGGGCGTGAGAAATAAGAAAAGCAAAAGTTTGTGTCTTCAGTTATACTTTAACGAAAGGGATGCTTACACCAGACTACATGACTGTAATAGACACCAGACTACAAAGACTACATGACTCGGGACAGATGGGGCGTGAGAAATAAGAAAAGCGAAAATTCATGTTCTATAGTTCTACTGTAACGAAATGGATGCTTACGCCAAAGACGCTGCTTTTCCGCTCTCTGATCTGTGATTCCGCCTTTCCTAAGGAGGCAGACCGATCTTCCGTTTTCTTCTTGGACTGTTCGGCGACTTTCGTGACCTCAAAACGATTCCTCTTCTTCTTCTTTTCGATAGGTGGCGTTGTGCCCCGCGATGGAGAGTCGCTACCGACAGCTGACTTTTCCAATTTTACTGCGGACCTAAAACACAAATAATACTAATTGTCTGAAGTCATTCTCATCAGCAAGTAAGGAAATTAAAAATGAAATTCGACTCCCCACAATCTTTTCCTCCCCTTGTAAAATATGTAGAGTAAGTTCCGCTAACTAACGCAGCTACGACAAAAAAGTAGAAGGTCTCCTGCATGCTCTACCTTGAACAAATATCAAGTTTATTTGTTCTTATTTGCGATGAAGCTAACATAACTAACTTCCGTCAGTAAAGTCCTTTATCCTAGTTACTGAATGTTCGGCTTACTTTTCCATTTCTTCCTTGTATCTCCTGACAGCTTCTTCAAGTCGCTTTTTGTCACTGATTCGCATCTTCAGAAGCGAAACAAGCTCGTGTCTCTGGATTGAACCGATAAGAATCATATTCTCTATAAGAAAAAAAAAGGTTAAATATTCGAAAATAAAACTAAAGGGAAAACATATTCCTTGAGCCCAAGCTACTGCGAATCATATTTGACAGCGCAAATCGGATACGTCAGCTGAATTTTACTATAGCTATATTCCGCCCTTCTTGGCAAGGGTCCTCTTCAGGCTCAAGCCGCTCAAGCTGGAGAATGAACTTGCCAAGAAGGGCCGAAATATAGCTCTAATAAAATTCAGCTGACGTATCCGTTTTGAACTGTCAAAACCTAAAGGGGGTTTACCCCTCACAGGAGAACTAGTAAACAGCCTACTAAAGTTCGCCCAACCCACCCGCTGTTCCGCATTTACTGATGTAAAATGGTTTTCAAGTCTCCGTCCTCTCCCTCCAACTCCCCCACAGAGGCTGGATCCTTTTCGGATCTAAAAACGGCACGTCTAAAGATTATCAAGAAGATTAATATGCCCGTTCTGCTGCAATGACGAAATACCACCCGGTCCCTCCATCCGCTCGGCACTTCCAGGCGCAAGAAGGGGAATAAAGAGGAAAAAAGGAGAATTTCCCCTAAGGGGAATACAGGAATCAGAGCAAAATAACACTAGGGAGTAGCGTCAAGACCTAAGCTTTCCTTGCTTCGCAAATGGGCCATACTCATAGCGCCGCCCACTACTCTTGTGACACTTAAAGCGAAACAAACTTGCCGGTCTAGAAATTTCTAGTAAAGCTAAGATGAGGTCTGCACACATCGAGGAAACTGGGGAGGTTGTATCTTTTCTGTGCTCTGTTCAGAATATGAAATTATTAGAGACAGCGCTGGTGCACGACCGATTGAGTGTTAGTAGCTTCATTATCGCTAGTGGTGCTAGAGTCGGTGCTATTCGAGTATGTGCCACTTTTTTTAAGTCTTGGAGCTACTCTCTAGTGTTATTTTGCTCTGAAAGGAATAAAGGAGAAAAAGGGACAGGATCCAAAATGGACTTATTCATCCAGACAATCGGGTCTTCGCCAGATCACATAAACACGTTATTTGCCCCCAGGTCAGATTACCCAGACTATGGTCATATTACAAAGACTGGTCAAATTATAACCGGAATATCGATGCTGGTCAAAAACCCATAGAATACTCCGTTGATTGAATACTGATTCCATTGTTGCAGACTCCTATTACGTACCTGGCGAGTCGACGAGAGGAAAAATGCGGGTTTTCTTTGCATTGCTTATGACATCTTTGAGTTGTTTGTACGTCATATTCCTCCATAAGTATTTAACATTCCGGACCATGAAGTCTTGAACGTAGATCTTGTATGCCTCTAGAGAAAGAAAACAACATTGGCGCTCAAATTCCTACTACGAATTGTTGCTATTATCAATAATATAATGTTGTACCGGTCTCACTGTTAAGCTTTACGAATTATGTATTTCATACCGTAGTCCACAGCCGGAAGTTTCATAACAGATAACGCAATGATGCGCGGTGTTCATAGATAACACTCAGGATGTTAACTATGCTTTTCAAACGCTACGCATTACAATGTTATACATAACATGCATTTGCAGGAAGAACCGCAAAACGGCCGAAAAAGCAACTGCTGACTTTTCCGATATCATGATGACAAACAAAAAAGTCAGCAGATGCTTTTCGGCTCTTTTTGTAAACATAACGCTTTATTGCGTAACGCCTGAAAAAGCATAACAGCTAACATCTTAACATCGGCTGAAACCGGGCATCCTTGTGCTACCTGTTATGAAACTTCTGACAGTGTGGTTTGTTCCCAAACGACTGAAGTTTCGTTCTGGATTTCCAGATCGCGTCTAGATAACTTGGGCTAAGTGTAAAGGCTTGCTAGGGTTTTTAACAATGGAAACGGTTCTGTATTACCTCCTTTAAAGGACCCGTCTTACCTATAATGACAATGCAACCTTCTTCGTGACCGCCATCATTAATTCTTAAACCCGGATACTCAAATTCCATATATTACATTCTGAGCCCGCTAACGCGACACCTTACTGATGTTTGCACTTGCTACGATTCACTATTTTCCATGTGCATTACGCTCCAGACGAGTACTTGCGTATCATGCTATTGAAGCGTAAAACCGGTTATCTGAATTTTGCCAAGTTTTTGCTGGAAGTCAATGAGTCTTGGAAAGGCTTAAAACAGCCAAAGCCATGGATAATTTGTTAAAAGCAGAGCTTAGTCCTACCATGTTCAGATAGTTTTGAATGGTAGAACATAAACTGTAAATAGTGGGAGGTGTGCTTGAAGCAAGAGTGACCGTCATTTGGCTGACATTAACGCTATTGTCTTAGCTATATTACTTTTTCGATCTACGTCTCTAATCGTTCCACCTATTGTCCTTTCCAAGATTCAGAACTTCCTATGTCAGTTCTACCCCCAGTAACGGCACTACGCTGATATTTTGTTTCGTGTATGGCTCTTTCTGAAGTTTGGTAAAGCACCCGATTATTGCTTCCCGAGGACGACACTCGTGAGAAATACAGAGGGTGTAAGTTTTCCTCGCTTCTCATCAAAACCAAGGGGGCCAAACGAGGCTTACGAGTTTGTAATCTTCGAGAAGCCAAGCAGTTTCAAAGGAGTCATTGTGTGATAAAATATTGTGATGTAAACTGTGTCTACTACGACTTTTGCTTCAACCACAGGTTTGTTTTTTTAATGAATAAAGTTTTTTTGTTTTATTTTTGATTGCGTTGTATCTCCTTGAAAAAAAAACAGATTCCACAGATAGATATGGACGAAAAGCTGGCTAGTGCAGTGACGGCGTCAAGAGCCAACACAGCCTTGCCGATAGCAAGTACGAGTTAAGGTAATTTACGGTAATTGTCATAGCAAGTTGGCAGGGAAATCAAATTAAGGTAATTGGTGCTCTAAAAACGTGTTTTAATTATGGGCATTTGGCTTTTATACTTACGAGACTTGGAAGGCAAAATGTCTGGCAGATATGGCAGTTTCTTCATGACTATGATGGAATCGTACAGACTAGGCTGAAGAAGACTAGCGACCGCGTTTGACACAAGAACGGACACCATGACCGGGATGGTGTGCTTGAACTGTCCTGTCATTTCGCACACCACAACTGAGATAAAGAGGGAGTGTGTAACACCTGCTGAAGTTGCTGCTGCACCGGCAAGAGCGTAGCCACCTAGGGATAAAGAGCAATGAGTAAACCATACGTAAATATTTGTCAATCAATATACCCTTAAGCCAAGTTGCTCGAATAGGCGAGTGTAGCTGTAAGCTGATTGGCATCACACAGAATTTACAAATTATTATATCCAGAAAAAAAGGCATGAAATGAAAAACATCTAGGTAGCGTTCCAGTGAAGTTATTACAAGTTACGGTGATAAGAGGAGAGGCGAGCGCCGGATTATCGTAGTTATCACGGTCTCTGGAACGCAAATAATTACAACGCGAACATACGTCATCGCTCTTACGGGAGTTCCTGCAGAACCGATAATTATTTTCACTTATGATGCTCGCGACCATCATAAGTAAATTGTAACGATCGTAACAGTCCCGGAACGAAAATAGTAAGTGGGAGGAGCCAATTTACTTATTACGGCGGGCTCTGGAACGGCAATAATAACAAGAATAGTAACGATCGTAACATATTACGTCGCTGGAACGCTACCCTATTTTCGTTTCTAATGTACGAAATACGTCATGAGATAAATACTGTTACACAACTAGCCTATTAAGAAAACAGTTGACTGGAGATCCTAGCTCTAGCCTACACTTTTGGCATCTTTAAAAATTGTAAGCCCTTTTGACATTACATAGAAAATAAGAAAAATTAATCCAGATAGTTCATTATTATTTTTATTACTAAATTTATATATTTACTGATAATAATTACATAATTATTTACTATTTACTTAATTATTCAATTCTAACAAATTATTTGTTATTGAGCGATGGGAGGCCTACGCATACTGTTTATAAACACCAACAAGAGCTAGCATTGCTCTCAGACCAGCGCACGGGCAAAATTAGGGGAAGAGGGAACAGATGGCGCTGTAATCATCAACAAAAAACCTAAAAAAAAACTACATATTTTCATCATTCTATATCGCAATAAGCAACTCCATCACCTCCATGCCTAATGTTAATCATGTTTCACTGGTCGCTCCGTCGCAGCAGATGTTTGGTATACCAAATACTGTGTTTTGGTCACAACGGTGCCAAAAACCTATCATAAACCACATGATCTGTCTAAATGTCTTGCAAAAAAAAATTCCTTCACTTCACTAACTGAATTTCATAAACCGGTGCAACACCCTTTCATATCCGCTCTTGTTGGGTTCTCACAGATAACCTTCGAGGAATCAGGGGCGTCACGTATTGCGGGGTGAGGGGGGACGCCCCCCCCCCCGACGTTTTCGGCCAGTCGGCAAAAAAAATCCGAAATCAGTCGATTTTTCATCAAAACAATAGTGAAAATCAGTCGGTTTTTCATTTTTTTTTTTTTGAAAAAAAGTAGGGCGTTTGGTCCACAGTCCTCACAAGTCGCCAAATACGAAAAAACTAAATGGTCAACAAATTCAAAAACGAAAAAAACATACCTGGAATGATATGAGGGACAGCTGAATTGGGTAGTCCATGGGGGAACCAGGTAGCCATCGCTTCACCAATGCATCGGCCGAATGCGGCACCAACCCGAAAAACGGGGATTAAACTACCCGCAGGCATAGCGAGTGTCGACGCAATCATGGTGAAGAAAAACTGTTCAAAACAATAAAAAGCATGAGAAACAAGAAAAGCAAAGTTTTCTCTGGTGACTACAGGCTAAGGTGTTTTTTCTCGGCATTTTCGTGCCCCACAAGTTTTTGGGTGTTGGTCACATCAACATGTGTGCGACACACTCAAACCTAAAGTTTAAACTGCCGGAAACGCCCTCTGTCTGCTTTTGCGGTATTTTGAAATACCTGATAATAAAATAAAATCCTGGCAAGTCTCATTAAATAGAACATCAGGATTACGCACTTAACATTCTATAATAAACAAAAGCTACGAGCTCATATGGCACTTGTTACGAATATTGGTACGAGAAAGTAGAAGAGAACTTCACAATAAACACCCCGCCATTCAAAAATGCGGTTCGGACCTAGAATTAGGATATCTAGGTTCATTCAATCTGAAAGCTCTAGATGACGTATTTAGAACTTATGCTTGTTCTTCCCACCAAGTTTCATCCCGATCCCTCCACTCTAAGCGATTTCACAAATTTCCGGTTCGCCCCTCCAACTCCTCCCAATGTCACCGGATCTGGTCCGAATTTAAAATGGGACGTCTGAGGCACGAGACCTTTCTAAATATCAAGTTTCGGTTAAATCCGATAACCCGTTCAATAGCTGAGCTTGCCACTGGATTCCGGATTCCCCTTCCGTACACTCCCCCTCGACGGTCGAATCGGGGACACGACATTCTCAAGTCAATAGTTCGGGTACCTGACAATTCTGCCAATTGTCCTTGCACATCAGGAAGTACCGAACTCGTGGGATTACTACAAACTCGGATCCCCTCCAACTCCTCCACAGTGACCGGATCCATTCCGGTTATGCTATTCACTTGTTCTTCCCACCAACTTTCATCCCGAACCCTCCACTCTAAGCATTTCCCAAGATTTCCGGGGATCCCCCGTCCGACTCCCCCCAATATCACCGGATCCGGTTCGGATTTAAAATGGGGCGTCTGAGATACGAGGTCTTTCTATATATCAAGTTTCATCAAGATCCGATCACTCTTTCGCAAGTTAAAAATACCTCACTTTTCGGATTCCCCCTCTCTCCACCCCACCCCCCCCCCAGATGGTCGGATCCGGGAAACGACGATTCTCAAGTCAACCTGTTCGGGTCCCATACACGCCTGCCTAGTTTCATCGTCTTAGCGCATCAGGTAAGTACCGAACTCACGGGATCACTAGAAATTCGGATCTCCCCCGCCCCCCCCCCCCCCCCCCCTCCCACTGTGAACGGATCCGGTCCGGTTATGTCAATCACGGATCTAGGGCTTGTGCTTGTTCTTTCCACCAACTTTCATCCCGATCTCTCTACTCAAAGCGTTTCCCAAGATTTCCGGTTCCCCCCTCCAATTCCCCCAATGTCACCGGATCCGGTCCGGATTTAAACTGGGATGTATGAGACACAAGGTACTTCTATATATCAAGTTTCATTAAGATCCAATCACCCGTTCGTAAAGTTAAAAATACCTCATTTTCCGGATTCCCCTCCCTCCAGCCCCTACCCCGGTTGGTCGGATCGGGAAAACGACTATTATCAAGTCAATCTGTTCGGGTCCCTGACATGCCTGCCAATTTTCATCGTTCAAAATTCATCATCGATCACTAGAAATCCGGATTCCCCCCCCCAACTTCCCCAAAGTGAGCGGATCCGGTCCGGTTATGTCAATCCCGTATCTAGGACTTGTGCTTGTTCTTTCCACCAACTTTCATCCAGGTCTCTCCACTCTAAGCGATTTTCAAGATTTCCGGTTTCCCCCTCCAACTACCCCCATGTCACCGGATCCGGTCTGGATTTAAAATGGGAGGTCTGAGACACGTGGTCCTTCCATATTATATCAAGTTTCATTAAGATCCGATCACCCGTTAAAAATAAATCATTTTTCCTATTTTTTCCAGATTCCCCTTCCCTCCACTCCCCCTCAGGTGGTCGGATCGGGGAAGCGACTATTTCCAATTTAATCTGGTCCGGTCCCTGATATGCCTGCCAAGTTTCATCGTCCTAGCTTATCTGGAAGTGCCCGAACTAGCAAAACCGGGAGCGACAGACCGACAGACCGACTGACGGACAGAAATTACGATCGCTATATGGCACATGGCCGAAGGGCAAGTGCCATAAAAATACGCTCAGTTTTGTGTCTATCTGCTCAATAATGTAGTCCATTTTATTATTTGGAACTAAATTTGCGGCTAAATTTGAATTTCCCGTCAAATTTCGAGCAACAAACCGAAAATCCCCCCGAGATTTACTGGTCAAATTTGAGTCACAGTTTGGCCAAAAAAACTTGTTGGTCGTTTCCGCTTCATGGTGGCACGTTTTCCGTTCTGGTGGTCTAAAAATCCGTAAAATCCCGACGATCGAGAACGTGAAATCCGTCAAATTTTCCAACTAAGCTAATTCATCAAAGATCATGGAATTCCGTATTCCTCAAATGATGATTCAGACAAACTGACTAGAATTTGAGATTTCACGCAAGGTCTTCAGAAATTCGGAAATCCGACGGATCGAATTCTCATCCGTGCACACACACGTGCATACAGACATGTGGGCCACACATACGATCGCGGAAACACTCTTTTTCAGCCACGGCCTCTGAGTGGGATCGCAGAAAACACCTTAACAAAATTATTTGACAGTGCAAAAACGGATACGTCAGCTAAATTTTATTCAAGCTATATTTCGGCCCTTCTTGGCAAGGGTCCTCTTCAGGCTCAAAACCGCTCAAACTGGAAAAACGAACTTGTGGAAAAACCAACCTTTCCTTAACAAAACAATTTATTTTCTTATCCTTTATATTTTTAATCACCAGTTTCAGTCCGATAAGTAAATTTGCTCCATTCGTGGTGCAAGCCGCCGTGATTGCATTAAGGATGCGCGATCCTCCTTCGAGACAACTGTTTCCCGAAAGCACGAATAAACTTATGACAGTAATCAAAAACTGTCCGGCGAGAAACCTCCAGGTACGTTTTGTACTCTCCCTACGACTCGGAGTTCGGTCTCTTGAAATTATCGAAGGATAAAACTCATCGGACGGATAAGCTCATCAATGCAAATCTAACGAACAGTTGCCCAAAAGCACACAAAAACTCAGTGATGCATCACGACCAGTGATCAAAAGCTGTCCTGCGACAGCCTCTGGGTACCTCAGGTTTTTTGGAATTATCCAAGGACAAAACTCATCAACAGAATCTCTTGCAAAATATTAGATTGCATATCTATTAAACAGATATCCAAAAGCACCCTAAGAACTGGGATTGTCATCGAAACCTGAATATGCCATGTTTCATACGAGGATGGCCTGGTCAAGCTTGACCTGCCCACCCTTGCTGAAAGACGGCATCAGCTGACATTAGCGTTTGGGAACAAAAGCCTGTCATCATATGCTCATCGTTCCATTTACCCGAGTTTAAGACCCTAGTAAGTAGCAAGCCAAAAACACGACTAAGACAGCGTAACGCTGCTTCCCAGACCGCCAACATCGACTGACCATTCCCTGAAATCTTTTGTTCTCAGGTTCATCCAACATTTTAACCCTAATTAAGTTAAACGATATTCAAAAATTGTACGTATAGTAAATATGGAAGTCTATCTATTTATATAATTGTGTTTTTTATTTGCCCGACTAAGTGAACGGACTGTCAACCTCTGATTAAGTATAGTGAACTGTCAACCCGAATTAGCAAAATACCACTTTCACTGTTTGTTTCGGTATGTGTATCCGGGTGGGGCTTTTTGTGTTGGTATATATATATGTGTGTGTGTATTTTCTATAGAAACAGGGAAAAGTGATTCCAGGAAATGAATCGTTGGTAAAAATTTAGTAGCAAAAAGAATAAGCATATTGGCAGTCAGTTGAGTTTGGAGTGTTGTACCGTTTAAACTGAAGAGCACTGTAAATGAAGTTTTCCATTAAATAGAATTAACCACTCGGAGTTCATGACACGATCAAGCATGTAAAATGCAAGCTATTAAGGAAATAAAGTACATCATTATATAGTAAAAACGAATAAAAGCGATAACTTACATTAACAAAGCTGAAAAGGCCCAAGTTCTGGAAAATATTTGAGGATCCGTCCTTTTCGGCCCACCGGTGAACGATCTCATGCTCCTTTGCAGACAACTCGTCCGAAGTCCAAGTGAAGTTGGAGAAGAGTGAAGTAATCTGGAATGCAAGCAACAAACGTCAAGCAAAGTGAAAAGTATATACACGTTTTGTTATTTTTTTTGCTGATTGATATGTAGTAAAAAAAAACAAAAAAACCTAAGAAAAACAACAAACACGAATGCAGAAACTTAAAGGAGAAACAAAGCCTCGTTTTTTTGTCGAAGGCACTGATCACATCATATGGAATTTTGTGTAATGACGTCACTGGTGTCAAGGTGTCAGGGAAGGCAATACCACCAACGGCACGAACACCCTGCAAAGGAAGCTCTTGACACTTTCCTAAGAAATGAGTCTGTTGTGTGCTTCCGTTCTGTCAGAACGAGCGTAGTTGATTGTGGCACCACAAGGGGTAAGTTGGCCGGTAATTTTTTAATTTTTTTTAAGCTGAAAGAAAGGTTCCACGAACTTTCTGCTTCGCGCCTACGCTGTTCTATCTACCGTTGACTATTTTCACTTAATCCAAATATAATCTGAACAACCAAGGGTAAAAATCTAATTACGACTTAAGGCAATCTCATAAAGCCAAAAGATGATCCATGCACCAAAAAACGATCTATTTTTGACTGATCGATCTGAAAGCGACCCTGAGAAATAAAATTATTGTCATTAAACACGACTTCATACGCTTCTAAGTATGCCAAGCTGGTAAACCCGCTTTGTGCTCAACTGACCGAAGGCAAAAAAACAGTAATTGCACTATTTCTTTCGAATCAACCAGTGCCGTAGGAACGGGGATCTCCAGGGCACAGTCATTGGATCGGTGCAAAAAATGGGGGGTCTCCCCTGCCAAGTCATCGGGAAAAGCCGGGTGGTCTTTACGACTCTGCGAGAAAAGGGCAGTGTCCGAATGTTTTGGGACCAATTGATGTTAATAATAATAACAAATATAACTTCACGAAAAAGGCTTTCGCCTCTATGTTGTTTACTGATAGTATAGGTCAAATTTGAGTTCTGAGAAGACGTAAATGTCGCGTTAACAGACAGATTTTTACGTCCTCTGGCGACGAACTAAGTTTCGCCTAATGAATATCGCGTGGCTTGGCTTTCAGCTTCAACCCTAGATAAAGACGAACTGATCAGCAAGAACAAATTTTAAAATCTGTGTTCCAAAAATTATCTTCTTTTTGACTTAAACTGCCACGGCAGTCAAAAGGAATGACAGTCTCAAATATATTTTTATTTCTTTCTATTTCTATATTGCTGCGAAAACTCGGTCACTCCTCAAAACTGCTGCACAGTTTTGCATAGCTGATTCATCTACCACGAAATACCCGCATTACCTCCGAAAAGGTACTGTCGGGGGTCAAGGTTCCGCGGTCTGACTGACCGGTTAGACTGAATTTGGCGTAGGAAATCAGCCAATTTTCTGAACTGCTACCAGAAGAAATTCTTCCGCTGTCTACGAAACAGGATTCGTTGCTTGAATCAAGAGCTCATTGTGATTGGTTTGACGTAGTTATCATGGTTTATCAGCGGTCTTCTCCCCACTGGGATGTGTTCAGTCCATGGCCCTCTCATGGGCTGATTCGTCTGTATGACGCCTGAGTAGTTTTTTCCTACGTGTTAGTTCCCTAACTTCGTCTCTTTTATTTTTCCTTGTCCTCCACTAGCCTAGTCTTGTACGATTCGTCCGTTAAAAATACATCATTATTATTATGGCAGGTTACATTGCATATGTGGTAATGGTGCTCGTCTGGCGTCGACTCGCAGGCACTTTGTGGCGCCCACGCCACGTGCCACTAGAGATCTGGACTAGTCTTCCAGAGATCCAAATACACCTATTGGCTGTGCTAGCAACCCTGTTCCCGAAACCCTATTGCTACGAAAGAAACCAGCAGTGAAGCAGCGCAAGGTTGACAAAACCAATCTGTGATACAAATAAATGACGATTCTAGCAATTATAAGTATTTGACTTTTGTCAGTTTAATTAATGGCTAACACTCAAAATGCCCACGATCATAATGCCCACGACTCAAAATACCCACGACTCAAAATGCCCACGACTCATAATGCCCACGACTCAAAATGCCCACGGTTCAGAATGCCCACGATTGGATTATTTGAGGTGTTCAGAACGTAGTAAACTTGGATTAGGGGTGAGTGAGCAACGGGAAGAGTATAATAGACGGAGTATCAGAATGACGATGATGGTATGTTGAAGTGGTATAATCTCAATTATAATATTATTCTGGTAAAATACTTACAAGAAACATGTGTATTGGCTCGTGGTTAGTTGCCGCAAAAGCGCTGTGTTTTCTTGAGGAAGCCTCTGCCTGATAAGAAACCCCCCTTAGAACTTTTCTTTAAGAGCTTTAACTTGCTGGTCTTTTTGTATCGTTCTTCAAGAAACAATAAAATAATTTCTTTCAAAACC
Source organism: Branchinecta lindahli (assembly GCA_023053555.1). NCBI lineage: Eukaryota > Metazoa > Arthropoda > Branchiopoda > Anostraca > Branchinectidae > Branchinecta > Branchinecta lindahli. The sequence goes on along the minus strand of JAKZAO010000009.1, from coordinate 1,283,956 downwards.
TTTTCCGTGATTAATCCTACCCCTTGTAATCTCGTAGTCCGCATTCCCAGGATGATGTTGGCCTACACCAGTGGACAGTTTCAGCCGTCGGCATTTTGAACCAAGACGATATTAGCTGTGACCATTTTGAACTGTCGGCATTTGGAAACTGTCGGCATTTTTAAGCGGCCAGCATTTCGGACGATTTCGATTTCGGGTGTTACACATCTGAATTGTGGGCATTTTGAGTCGTGGGCATTTTAAGTCGTGTGCATTTTGAGCCGTGGGCATTTTAATCGTGGGCATTTTGAACCGTGGGCATTTTGAACCGTGGGCATTTTGATCGTGGGCATTGTGAGAGTGGGCAAAAAGATCGTGGTGATTTTGGGATCACCCTCATTAATTACTTTATCGCAGTTTCGTTCTTTCTATCTTGAGCCTGAAGAGGACCCTAGCCAAGAACGGAAGAAATATCGCTAAAATAAAAATCAGCTAGTGTACGGATGAATGGTTTCTTACCGTGAAAAAACTTGGGCGTTACTTGAGGCTTGCGATGGGGCACAGAACGAGAATTCAGAATAGGACGTGTTTTGTTTTTTTTAGTTTTGTCTAAGTTGGCGTAATTGTACAATTTTTGTTGCCATGGCAGTCAAGCTTTTTTGGTAAAATACTATATTCAATTCTATTCGTTTAACGCAGTCAAATATCATATTGTAAGAATTGACAAAATATTCTCGGACGATGGATCTCCTGTACACACGATGGACCAGTCAACTCTTTCCCTCCGGGGGGGGGGGGTCCTGAATGATATAAATAAATCAGGGACTAACCTGCTGTTTGGGGGTCATGTGCGCCCCCATGAACTGACCAAGACCGTCTGGAAAGTCCGTCGACGCAATAACCAAGCTCACGAATAATGGGTAGATGAATCGACTAAAATGGAATAATCGAGTTAAGGAATCGTCCAAGAGCCACCCAGGCCGAGGTGGAGCCAAGAGCCGAGAGCCAAGAGCTAACGAAGACAAGATCAAAGCTTTTGATCGTTCTTAAAGTTTAACCGAAAAGGACTGGGATAGGACAATCTAGTTACCCATCACTTATTCACTTAAATTGGCTTGAAGAACCGCTGGAAATGCGTTACTTGGTTGTTCCGCTATTCAGGAATAATCGATTTTCAAATAGTTGAATTTCCGTGTGATTTGTGGTACCTCTAATTTGTTGTATGCCTTACAAGAAAGATTTATGACTTTTTTGTTTAGGCACTAAGCAATCTTCACCAATATCGCCACTGCCCCGCGTCATAGTAGAATTTTCGCTGTGGGGACGGCCGCAGATATTCTCAACGTCATAACTAGAGCAGATAGTGAAAAATAAAAAATCCCTTTGCAGAATCCAAATAATTCAGTGTATTCAACTAAATGACACAAAAATAAGTTGGCTTTTCAGTTAAACTTTAAATTTCCGTTATTAACCAGATTCCAGCCAAACTAACGGTTCGGTGTCCGTGGCAAAAATCCACTTGCTCAAAGGATTCGCTTCTTTTTCTAATCTACTCCCAACCCGAAATGTCTAGCTATAAACCAGTCTTCAAATTCGACCTTACTCTCGACATAAAGAGTTTCTGTTCCTGCCAAGTTTCATCGAAATATTTGAAGACGTTAAAGGACACCTGAATGAAGAGTACCAAGTATCATCCCTATCTGTATGACTTCCGTTAACATTGCCTGCAGAAAACCCAATCCAAATACGAAATAGTGTTTCCAAGCTATGATTTTTGCTCCATTTTGCATCTGTCCTCATTTCAGTACCGAACAATTTTAGAAATGAACAAATGTCTCCAATCAACCCATCTTCTGGAATATTTTTTAACCAGTTAAGCCCAATCGTATATCTAGAAGAAATTCTAATACGATCCGGTCAGCGCTGTACAAGATTTGAATGAATTGCGCTTTTTGTCTTGGAGTCTGCATGTGCAAACCTCCAGAAACGAACATCCCTATTTTGAAAACGTCACGCTCAGGAGAAGAATGCTCTCCGTGGCCATGTCTATAAATGCATTCTCCATGGTGTGTTCAAGTATGGTTTCATTGTTCAGGTGTCCTTTAAAGAGTTGTCGTGCTAACAAACAGGCAAAAGGAAGGGCGGACGGACAGACTGATGGTGTTACCAATATGAATCACTTCAGTTAGGGATCCCGAAAACAAATCACGAAGCCGACAAGGCAATGTGCCGGGCAAACTGTGTAGTCTACTGGTCGTTCCAGCCTGTCGGCGCTCCCATTGCAGTTCGTATGTACACAAGTATAACGGACTATCGTAACACTAGTATGTAGTGATCTGCAAGTCGCAACTCCCTCGGCAGTAGCACCTAAATGTGTACAAAATTGAGGTATACTTCACCACGATTAAGGTTTGAGTGACGAGCAGGGGCGTCACTATGGGGGGGAGAAGGGGGGACTCCCCGCCAAAGGTCCTGAGAAAGTACTTTCGTCGGGCGAAGCCCGGCGAAAGTTCACTTGTTTGTCGGCGCGGAGCGCCGGCAAACCCAGAAGAAATAAAATGTTGCATGCTTTTTGTCGGGCGTCGGTCGACTCGTCGGAACATCGGGTTCTTTTTATACATAAGAAATTCAGTTTTGTACGCTTTCGTTGGGCGTCAGTAGACTCGTCGGCACACTGGGTTCACACACAAGAAATCAAATTCGGCAAACATTTGTCGGGCAAACCACAGAAGAAATTAACTTCTGTATGCTTTTGTCGGGCGTCGGTCGACTCATCGGCACTTCGGGTTCTGTTGATCTGTGATAAATCAATTTCAGCAAACATTTGTCGTGCGCGCCGGGGAAGAACCGGGAAGTTCAAGTATCGTCGGCACATCGGGTTCTTTTTATACGTAAGAAACCAAATTCTGTAAACGTTTATCAGGCGCATCCCGAAAGTTTAAGTTTTGTCGGCACATCGGCTTCTATTTACACGTAAGAAATAAAGCCCTTTACAGTCTTGTCGGGCAAAACAAATAAGAATTTGAATTCTGAATGCTTTAGTCGGGCGTCGGTGTTCTTGTCGTCCCATCGGGATATTTTTATTATATAAACTTTTTTCCAATCCCGAAAGTTATGTCTCGTCGGCAAACGAGAATTTTCTACACACAAGAATCCACTTTCTGCCTACTTTCTTATGGATGGCCACTACTTTTTTGGCGGAAAGATCTGTGATTTCACTTTTATTTGGGATCGTCATCAGCGTTTCCACAAAATTTCGCCTGCGGCGCATTTCGTAGTATTTTCCATTTGGAAGAATGGTGTTTCATTTAGTTGGCGTTTTAGGACTGAAGTTCTTGGGGGTTGGAAACACATTAAAAGCTAGAACCTGTAAAGTATTGGTATGGAATAGCCTAAAAGTTTCCGGAAAAAAAGACAAGTTAAAAAAATTTGGCCTGCGGCGCTAGATTTCACTTGTTCTGGATTCGGTCGTTGGAAAGCTTCGCATTTTAGCGACAGGTGAAAAGAAAACCCGAATATGTAAATTTGAATATACGAATTTATATTAAAGGAATAATCTCAAGTAATACATTACAGTTAGTTTTACAAAAAATTTCGCCTGCGGCGCAGTTCGTTGTATTCTTTATTTCGAAGAACGGTGTTTCATTTAGTTGGCGTTTAAGATTGAAATTCTTGGGGTTTGGAATACCTTAAAATCTAGAACTTGTAAGCTAAATTTTTCCAGAGAAAGGGCAGTTTTAGAAACTTCGCCTGCAGCGATTAATTTAACATGTTCTGGGTACAGCCGTTGGAAGCTTCGAAAATTTTTCCAGACAAAAAGGCATATTTTAAACATTTCGCCTGCGGCGAATACTTTCTTCTGCGTACAGTCGTTGGCAGCTTCAGTTTTTAGCGAAAGCTGCAATGAACACTAGAATATGTGAATTTAAATTTACGAATTTACATTAAAGGACTAATATACGCCGTTGCCGCGAAGCGGCAACGGCGTTTTTTGTCGGCACATATTTGAGTCCGTCGGCACAAACTGGACGTCCCCCCTCCCCCCCCCCAAAGGTAAAAGGCTAGTGACGCCCCTGGTGACGAGTACACAATAATGGTTTCACGTAGGATGGCCAAATGTGGATAGGGAAAGGAATTGTAAATAAGTCAGGAGTTGGGACTAGCATAGTGAGTTGCGAGTTCGGAGTTTGAGTTGTGAGTTCTTAGTTTTGAGTCTTAGTAAGAGTCTCAGTCTTGCAGTGAAGTTAAAGTTCAACCGAAGCGTAGAGGCAGTTGTGACCTCAGTCACATAATCATTTCTCTTCAACAATTCTCTAAGGTGGTTGCATGGGTTCTCTTAGTATGTAGTGCTGTAGGTATATTTGTTGATGAAGGTCTTCCATCTTTTGGTTATGTGAGCCGGGCATCTGTCCTATCGCTTCAGAGTTCAGACACCAATTCAGCGCGCTGAGAATCGCTCCTTCTGGTGATGGCGAGTTCCCATATGTGGCTGAGTTTGCCAATTTGGTGTCGTGGGGTACCCTACTATATTGCGGGTTCTCTACAGGTTGATGTGTTGAGATTTGTTTTTTTCTTTTATTTGTAGTTTATATTTATGCCATTGTTTGTTATTTATTTTGTAGTTTTTTTTACTCTAGTTCGTCGTCTCCTAATTTAAATAAATAAATAAATAATAATTTACAAGTGTATAAAAGTGAGTGTAGTGTCAATTTTACATATTATGTTGGATTACTGGATAGCCGTATCAACGTAAGATTGGCAATATTCTGTTATGACCCTTTTAAGTGTTATGTTACGAGACAAACGTTATGACAAACGAGACAAACTTTTAGGTGTTATATTTCGAGAAAAACAAAATTTAAAAGAGTCGTCATAGATATATTCTCATAACGTCCAACACAAGGATGCACGCACATGAGTTATTTATCTGTTATACAACTTCTGACAAAGCTTCTCCAGATCCAAAAACTCGGCCTGACCAACAAAACAGTAAGTTGTTCCATATCTCCATTGTCCGATGACCCGCTATTTCGATATGACCTTTTTTTCGTTCCAAGCATGAATTAAAGAGCTGCGATAAAGGATCGATACCGGATTCCGTAAGATTTGGCGACGGCGGGTCAGTGATCTGGCTTTGCAAAACTTTGCCGCAAAATTAATTTACGCTGACTACAACTAGGCAACTTTCTAAAAAGAAAAAATCTACGGGCGATTATATTCTGCTTACTTTTTCATCAGCACTTTTTTGATGAATTTGTTGTTTCGGATGAAAGTGACGTAGGAACGCTGCAAGCAGACGTATAAGGCGCCAGCGAAACCTCCGAAGGCTCTGAAAAGAAAAACGGTAACTTAAAGACACAAATTTTTACAAATCATGCATACATGGTTGTCTCGTCTTTCACTCTATTAATGGTTTCATGTTTACCGTAAGTCATGTTTACTCAGTTCTTCAGGCAATAAGCACCCACAGTTTAAAGTTTAACTGAAAAGCAGACTTATTTTTGTGTCATTTGACTAAATACACTGAATTATTTGGATTCTGCAAAGGGATTTTTTTATTGTCCACTATCTGCTCTAGTTATGACATTCAGAATATCTGCGGCCGTCCCCACAGCGTAAATTCTACTATGACGCGGGAAATTTTAATCTCAACACAGAAGCGGCTTTTCAGTGGGCAGAGGTGAGATTGGTGAAGATTGCTTAGTGCCTGAACAAATAAAAATCATAAATCTTTCTCGTAAAGCATACAACAAAAATACAAGCGCATAGAATACCACAAATCACAAGGAAATTCCACTATTTGAAAATCGGTTATTCGTGAATAGCGGAACAACGAAGTAATGCATTTTCAGCGGATCTTCAAGCCAATTTAAGTGAATAAGGGATGGGTAACTAGATTGTCCTATCCCAGCCCTTTTCGGTTAAACTTTAAAGGCCAATCCAGAAATGAAAGGCGATTATATTCATCTCAAGGAAGTACCCTAGACAAAACGCACAAATGCCATGTCGAGTTACGCCGCAGCTTTCTGTCTTTTCTGGCACCTGCCATTCGTATTATGTGTTTAAACTCCGTTTGGCATGAGTGGTGCCTTTTTAATAGCTCGGGTGTTAAACCTGTAACTTGCTTCAGTTTCAGTTTAAACGAAAAACACAACTATATAAATTGGACCTGTCAGGAAAGCACAAGAAATGACGCTTGACAGGCAGGCTACTATCACTGGTCAGGTCCAAGAAAAAAAAATCAGCAGCTCATTTGATCAAGACAAAAGAAAGAAAGAGAGAAAAAGTGATCTAACGTCGATAAAAAATAGGAGGAGTGCAACCCAAACTGAACTATATTTTTTTCCTACAATGACCCTTCGCTGCTCAGAAAATTACTCGAATTTCGGGATTCTAATCGGAGGAAATTCCAAATAGTCGGGGCCAAAAATCTAATTAAAAATGTCAGATCCAGACTCCTCAAAGTGAGAAAACCCAGAACTAACGTCTCAACTACTCTGAGCTGCCTAGATGTTACTCGTACTCACCCTATGATGGCGTAAACGACCAGCTCGGCTGGGTCATAGGCGAAATCGATCTGGAAGTTTGTTTTATAGATGGCAGTGATCGTCACTAAAAAGAAAACAAGCCGCAATTAAAGGAATATGCCTTCATTGATATCAGTGCCGTCTTTTACTTTTGGTGGACCCTAGGCCATCCATGGATTTTTGGACCCTTTCCATGGGTCAAAACGCAAAAACGCCTGCACATTAGCACACGATTCTTGGTCGAGCCACACTATGGTCACATCTGAGTATCTGAGCATACTTTCTGTGACGTAGACAACGATGGTGCCACGTAGCTAGTCACACCTGGATCGTAATGAACAAGGCAATATGGCTAGCAACCCTAGCCTGATTTCTCAACAATTTACACCGGCCGTTTGGCCTCTCGTTTGCCCTGGCCCCCCAGCACCGGCCTAACCGGCCCAAGGGTAAAGACGGCACTCATTGATATGGTGGCAAACAGGAGAGAAACTATTGCCCGGCGATCAGAACGAATACTGTTCACACTATTGTACCTCTTCTTTCTGCACAATTCTAACACCAGCCGACATTTTTCAGAACTAGAGAAACTGAAATCGACCCTATATGACAACGAGTCGGTCAATCCTCTCCGCTCAAAAATCATTCGGTGGGTCAAGTCTTGATTTTCTAGTTTTATTATGGCACTTGCAGCTTCGCTCAAGTGCCATATACCGATCACTTTTCGGTCTGTCGGTCGGTCGGTCGGGCGGTCCATTGTTCTCGAGTTAGGGTACTTCCAGAAGTGCTAGGACGATGAAACTTGGCAGGCATATCAGGGACCCGACCAAACTAACCTAGAAATAGTCACTTCCCCGATCCGACCACCGTGGGGGGAGTGGAGGGATGGGGAGTCCGGAATCTTGAGGAAAGTATAACTTTCGAACGGGTGATCGGATCTTAATGAAACTTTATATTTGGAAAGACCTCGTGTCTCAGACGTCACACTTCTACTCCGGAATGAATCCGGTGACTTTGGGGGGAGCTGGAGGGGGGGGGGCCGAAAATCGTGTGACATGCTCAGAGTGGACGGATCGGGATGAAACTTGGTGGGAAGAATAAGCACAAGCCCTAGATACATAGTTGACAAGACCGGACCGGATTCGAGCACTGTGGGGGGAGTTGGAGGGAGGGTTAGGGAATTCCGGTAATCCCGACTAAGATGCTTACGCAGGAGCTAGGGAGATGAAACTTGGCAGGCATATTAGGGACCCGACCAAACTAACTTAGAAATAGTCACTTCCCCGAACCGACCAACGTGGGGGGGAGTGGAGGGATGGGGAATCCGGAATCTTGAGGCAAGTATAACCTTCGAACGGGTGATCGGATCTTAATGAAACTTTATATTTGGAAAGACCTAGTGTCTCAGATGTCGCACTTCAAGTCCGGAATGGATCCAGTGACTTTGGGGGGAGTTGGAGGGGGGAACCGGAAACTGTGAGACATGTTCACAGTGGACGGATCGGGATGAAACTTGGTGGGAAGAACAATCACAACCCTTAGATACATAGTTGACAAGATCGGACCGGATCCGAGTACTGTGGGGGGAGTTAGAGGGAGGGTTCCAGAATTCCGGTGATCCCGACTCAAGATGCTTACACATGTGCTAGGACGACGAAACTTGGCAGGAATATCAAGGACTTTACACAGTTGTTTCTGCGATTTGACCATCGTGGAGGAGTGGAGGAGGGGGAATCCGAATCTTGAGCTTGTCCAACTTTTGAACGGGTGATCGGAACTTAATGAAGCTTGATATTCAGAAAGAACTCATGTCTCAGATGTCCAATTTCAAGTGGGACTGATCGGATAGGATCCGATCAATATGGGTCGGGGGGGGGGGATTTTGTGACACGCTTAGAATACAGCGATTGGGATGACACTTAGTGGGAAGAACAAGCGTAAGTCCTAGGTACATCAGTAACAGAACCGGAACGGATTCGGTAACTCTGGGGTGAGCTGGAGGGGGGTCCAGAATACCGGTGATCGCAATTTAAGGTACTTCAAGATGTGCTAGGACGATGAAACTTGGCTTGAACATTAGAGACTTGACAAGATTGGCTTATAAATTGTCACTTCCCAGATCCGACCATCCCTTAAAGTAGGCCTACTCATCTTAACCGCAAAGTAAAAAAAATAATTTTAAGCAAAACCCACATTTTAATGATCCCCAAGAGCCCATGATCATTTTTGCCGCAAGGGTTTTGCTTAGAAATAAATTTCTATCACCCTTAAAGTGCGCATCTTAACCGAAAAGCAAAAAAAAATTCTTTTCACCAAACCATATATTCATGATCCTAAAGGGCCCAGGATCATTTTTGCCTTTAGAGTTTTGATTACAGATGTATTTCTAGCTCCCTTAAATTGCGCATCATCACAGCTAAGTGCACAAATAAATTACTTTTTTTTTACCAAACGATACATTCTCGTGATTTCAAAGGGTCCGTATCATTTTTATCTCAAGGGTTTTGCTTACAAGTGATCACAACAAACCCACGAATTGGCGAATTCCTACTTTCATCCTCTTACCAAGCCTTGCAAGTGCCATATGAGCTTACAGCTCTTGTTCATGAGAACATGTCTGATGACCAGAAATGACATAAAATCCTGACAACAAATAGATGAAAGAAACACAGCCTGCCAAAGATTTGGCTGTAATTTCTTGCATTTTATCCATATAGCCTATCAGCCAAATGTTTTCTTTTTCGTCTGATTTTGTTGTTGAGATGTATTCTGAGCTTGTCCATAAGGGAGTATTCCTGGAATCTAAGCCAACCCGAAGAAGGCCATCTCCCGGTCCACCCGCGTCCTGGTTTGGACTATAGCAACTTGAATTTCCACCTAAATCTATCCCTTAGGTTTGGTACAAGTATTCTGGCCAACCCAATCTTACGAAACATCCTGCCACCAGAGTTGCGTTTTCAGACACTTGTGTTTTCCCTGAGTTTAGCAAAAAGCGTTTTCAACTGCCAGAGTCAAACACTGTGTTACTGTGTTTATGTTTAAAAGCGTTTTAAGCCTCCGTGTTATGCGCGGGTTTAACACGGATTATCCAGAACACACAACTCTCCCGAATAGCAAGTTACGTTGCGTGTTTAGACGTTCGACTCGAGAGTAAACACCGCGGGATGAAAACGGGTATTTGCACGTTGGTGTTTAGCTCCGTGTTAAACTCATTGCTGTCTGAAAACGCAACTCAGAATACGAGACGGCACGTATCCGACTTCCACGGTCAGTGGCTCGGCCACTACCAAGGCTACAACCGGTTGCATGTTGCCACTTCCACACCCGGTACTTTAATAGTTTTGTCCCTAATTGTCCCTTCTACTGTCAGGTTTTTGAACAATGGATTTACAGTGATAATATTTTCCATTGGTTTTTAAAGGCCACCGCTTATATTCGTTATTTTAATAATAATAATATCCTTTATTGTCCAAAACATCATACGATGAACGCTAGACAAAAACATGGCACTAATTTACTTATTCATACACTCTGTAAAGTACTGGCGAAACGATTTACGGTACCGATTTGTTGCATCAGCGTGACAGGGCTGGAGCTTACGCTTTTGCCGTGTCACATAATGCTTAGCGGGAGGAGAAGGGGGGAGCCATTCCCTGTACCTTTGAGACTGGAGCAACCGATTTCCAAACTTAATTAGTAGACTATGTCTTCTATCATGTTAATTGTTGTTGATTGTAAGTATTATGAATTTTGACACTAAGATTAAGTGATATTAATCACTGTAATTCTGTTGACAAGTTATGTGATTTGGCAGACAAATGGCCATTTATGGACCATAATGTGATATGGAGACTTATACGTTATTCAGCTCGATAAATTATAATTTTCGTGTATGTATTTTGGACGTAAAATCAACTAGTCGGCTTACCGCCGTTTCAAGATTTCTAAATGATACTAAACTGAATCCGGCTAATTTAGAAACTGCAAATGCGACAAGACTGCCGAACTAATCAAATCAAATCAAATCATTTAATGTAAACAAGATACAGTCTCTCATAGGCATAGCCCAAATATGGTATCTTTTAGTCAAACAGTTAATATAAGAAAGATTTGTCAACGAGAAAAACAAAAAGAATAGGATAAAACGCACAAGTTACGAATTGTTAAAAGTACGAACAAAACTCGGCACAAAGCTTCGAGAATAACGCTGTGACCTGGAGTAAACCGGTGTCAGTTTTGGAACTTTCGCAGCCGCTTCTCTGGGAAGTCGGGATCTGAGGGGGACAAAGGGAGGCGGGAGGAAGTTCTTGTAGATGGGGTGGAGGAGGAGGGTTGAGCCAAATTTTAGGCACAGTTTCTCTCGACGGACAAAAAGGGGGTCAAGTTTGTATTCTTTTAGATAAAAAAGTAAGGCAGTGGGGAACCTCCGTAGATGATTTGTAGAGACCTCTTCTGAACCCGTTCAATTTTATCACTTTCTTCTTTTGTAAGAGCGAAATGCCAAACAGGACATGCATATTCTACTAGTGGGCGGATGAACATGCAGAAAATTTATTTTAGTTTATCCTTAGGAACCCGGAATTTCTTTAGAGTCTTCTAGAGTAAACTAAATCTTTAGGCTATAACTAAGGCAGAAGTCGCAAAAGATTTAGTTTCTGTTCCAATATTTTTACATATGTGACTCCAACTTCCGTTTTTCAAACTTTCTTCAATCGGAAAACACGAAAAACTGGCATGGACCAATGAACTCGTCCGAAGGTATGAGCGGGAGCCTGATCCGCCTCGAAAAATGCAAAACACTGGAATGCAAGAATCAGTTAGAGAGGACAAATTTCCTTCAGCCGAAGTTGACTGCAAATCATGTTTGACAGTGCAAAACGGAAACGTCAGATAAATTTTATTAGCGCTATATTTCGGCCCTTCTTGGCAAGGGTCCTCTTCAGGCTCAAAACCGCTCAAGCTAGAGAGGACAAGCGTTGCCTGGGAAGTTCAAAATCTCGGAAATATAAGTGGATGGAACGATTGGAAGATTAGGTAGATTCCTTAAAGGAACAGTAAACTTGACTAGGCAACTTTCGGCCATCAAACCGGCCTGGGGGGCTTAGATAAATGTACAGGGACTTATTGTCGACAGGACCCCCCATCTTTGTTATCTCGAATCCCCTCCTTATTTTTCCCAGAGCTAGCTGGCAGGGCCTTGCCCCTTATGCACTGTAGTTACGCACTCATGCACTGTAAAAGTTCGCGATTGTCTGTGTTATCAACATACAGGGTTGCCACTTTACTAAAATAAATTCACTATGCAAAAGGAAAAAAGTAATATCAAACAAGAGAAGTACTCAGAACGTGTTGCTGGGTCATAGTCACCTTGGAAATAAAACCTGACAACTACTTTGTTCTTAAAATCTGCTGCCAAAGTAAAAAGAAAGTTCTATAATTAGCACAATTGTAGTACCGGTGGCAACACTGTTGAAATACATTGTATTACTTTGTTTCAAAAGGCTATTGAGGCAAAGATCGTGGGTTCGAGTCCTACTCCCGGCACACAAACCTTTTGCTTTTTTTTGTTTTTGTTTACTAACTCAAAAGTCGAACTGCCCGGAAACTGCAATGGTCGTGACAAGAATTTTTCTAACTCTCAATATCGACTCAGGGTACATTCTTGATATGTCAGCTAGCTCCCTGAGCCAAGTTTGAGTCAAGTTTACTGTTCCTTTAAGTAATGACAGTAATGTCTATAATGCCAATGCAACCTACTAACTGCATACATTAATTCTTAAGCCCAGTGACTCAAATATGATATGTACATTCCAATCCCGCTAACGATACCAAACTAATCTTTGCACTTGCCACGATTCACTATTTTCCATGCGCAGTATGCTCCCGATGAGTGTTCGCGCATCAGGCTATTGATATGATGCGTAAAACCGGTTATCTGAATTTTGCCAAGTTTTTGCTAGAAGTCAACGGATCTCGAAAAGGCTTAAAACAGCCAAAGCTGTGGATAGTTTGTTAAAAGCAGAGCCTAGTTTTACAGTATTCAAATAGCTTAGAATATAAACAGTAAAAAATAAACGAGGTGTGCTTTGAGGCTGCTACGACCCACCATGAACTATTTCTTCCAGTTTATTTTGCTTATTCTTAGTTTGAGTGCTTTATACTATTTCGTTATTTTTCCCGCCATGGACCATATGCTTTTTTGGGAATAAATTAATTCATTCATTACTGTAAAAACCCGACAACATCGACGAAAACCTGTACCTCACTATCTTTACTTTCAACAATTCAGTTAATATGCTTTCACGTTTCCGTAACGCTTACTCATAACCCTGTTCATTCAACTGCAGCGACTGGTCGTTCGTTTTTTGTATCGCAAAAAGAAAAATTGGGGAAATCCATTAGCCCAGGTGCAGCCATAATGAATTCATGACACCACAGTAAAACTACATCTCGTTAGCTGACCACAATGTGACTGACCTTTAAAAAAGACATGCTGATGTGTGAAAATTAGCAAGCATATAGTACAGGACTGTGCCAAATTGTGCACACTATTCCAACCTAGAAATTAAGCCGGTCTCTATTTCTTCCAACATGCCAGTCGGAATGTGATTGATGGATAATGAGCAAAACGAGTGGACATCCTGGTCATGCACTAACGGATGTCTCTTGGCTCTGTGCCTGGTACTGCCTCAGTGGAAATACTGCCGCACTTGAAAAATCGCAAAAACAACCATCTGAGAAAATAAAAAATAACTGACTAATGGCATCACGTTGACCCGGACTACCACAAATCCCAGGTTTTTGATAGCCTGTGCCAAATGCTGAGTACCGTATAACGCTACCTACTATAAAGGAAATATGATTGTTATTTCCTAAACTTCATGAGAATCATCTATTTACATTGACTGAGCAATGTCTGTGCCAAATGTTGAGTACCGCATAACGCTACCTACTATAAAGGAATTATGATTGTTATTTCCTAAACTTCATAAGAATCATCTATTTACATTGACTGAGCAATGTAACCCAATGCCCAAATGCTGTACCCTGCATTTGACATGGGGTAACCGGCTTCTGGCACGAGATTTGCCAAACAGTGAATTTGCCCAAAGTGTGGCATAGCCTATCCAAAAATCAAGGATTTGTTGTAGACTGCGTGCACACCTAATACTGGAATTTCCGAAAATCAATAACCAATTCCAACAACAGTTGTAACTGGCTACAGCGTATGTGTATTGTTTCATATTATTATATATATATTATTGTTTCGTTTTGTTTGTTTGTTCCTGTGCATTTACTATGTTTATCGAAACTTCACTGTAATTTTTTCCTTTCTTTATTTATACTGCGCTATTTCCTTCTCCTTGTTTAGTGCGTTAATAAAATTTCATCATCACCATATCGTCCTCGCCCCAGACTGTATTCGCGATGTTATCGAAAATGAGTTTTCAACGCATGCCCACATTTCACTTATATCATTTCAGTATCATACCTAAAGTTCGTGAAAGCCTTTTGTCTTTGAATCCTCGTCCTGCTGTTTGTGTTTGTTTTTGTTTTAATTGTTAATGATTTAGGCTAGGGTTTTGTTATTTCGTGTAACGTATCAATTAGTTAATTAACAAAGCGTCATTTTTCTATGCCACTCTGTCCGACGCTTTCATGCCATTGGAATTATTTCCATTTTCAGTAAAAAAAAAAAAATCCTCACCTTACTTTGCAAGACTACGGCTTAGACTGGCCCTAGGCAATCCAAAAAGAAATAAACTATCAAACTAGAATCCTCCTCACTTAGGAGGCTAACTTCTGGCATTCGAAACTGGGAACCTAAGCCGCCAAGGTTTCGGAGCCACTTTAATAAATTCTTACTCTATTTGCGACACAAAATATCACACAAGCGAGTCCATGTTCCCACGTCTCAATAATGCGTACCGAGATTATTAAAACTTCAAAATAAATATAGAGAACCGGTTCCGGTTCAGGTTCAGGTTCGTTTATTATCTTCACTAGATACACACGTAATTTGACAAATACTCCCGGCAGAGGGCAAAGCACGAATGGCACGGGAATGATAAATGAAAAACAATTACCTTCTTCAAAATACAAGAAAAAAAAAAAACCGGATGACAGGTTTGTTTCTCCTAGTCCAGCAGCAGCCTGACGAGGACCCCTGCCAAAAAGGTCCGAAATATATGTTTCTCAGTCAGCTTGGGCTCAAGACTGTACGTGTTCTTATTAAAGTTTAACTGAAAAGCCGACTTATTTTTGTGTCATTTAACTGAATACACTGAATCATTGGATTCTGCAAAGGGATTTTTTTTATTTTACACCATCTGCTCTAGTTACGATGTTCACAATACCTGCGGCCGTCCCCACAGCGTAAACTCTACTATAACGCGGGAAATTTTAATCTCAACACAAACGCGGCTTTTGGGCAGTAGTGAGATTGGTGACAAAAAAAAATCATAAACGTTTCTCGTAAAGCATACAACAAAAATACAAGCGCATAGAGTACCACAAATCACAAGGAAATTCCACTATTTGGAAATCAATTATTCGTGAATAGCGGAACAACGAAGTAACGCATTTTCAGCAAGTCTTCACGCCAGTTTAAGTGAATAAGTGATGGGTAACTAGATTGTCCTATCCCAGCCCTTTTCGGTTAAACTTTAATATTACTGTTATCAAAAGTGGAACGCAATTGTCCGGAATCCGGGGTCCGTTTCTCGACAGAACCCCAACTTTCCTTTTCTTTCAGTACTTCGTCTTTTTGGCATCGGTCAGTAATGGACCATAGATAAATGACAATATTAAACCAAGAGATTTATCAGCCGCCCCGTTGATTTTACTGAGTAGTAAAGGCCTCTGGTTATGCCAAATTGCGGGTAACTACAGTACAATAGCCTCCATAACACTTTTTACGAAAAATGGTGCGTGTCGTATTTTTTTTTGTCCATGCAGGTTTCACAACTTGACCTCCGCAACTCGGCATGGCTTTGATTTTTTGGAATCAAATAGGTGGCCGACTGTTTTTTTTTTTTTTTTTTTTTTTCGGTTAGACGATCAACCTCTTATTTCCCGAAATCCTCATTTGATTCAATAAAACGATGTTCGTCATTTCGTCAGAAAAATCCTATATAGCCTAACGGCAAAAAAAAATTAGTTCGTTATTGACTTCAGGGCCGATTTGGTTCATTTCTATGGGCTTATATACAAGCGGAATTAAAACAAGACCAAAGGTTTCGATGGGATCCCAAAAATTTTTGATCCAGACAATTGGGTCTCTTCTTCGCCAGATCCAGTCTTCGCCGGAATCATTGAACAATTTACTACTGAAATTTAGAAACAGATTAATTTAGCAAATCGCTAATCATCTGAAAACAACCAAGTTCAGCTACACCTCTATAATCCATATCTCTTTTGACGATACTGATCGGAACTTCCTGGTTTACTTCTGCAAAATTTCCGGTTTCGGCCGTATTCCGAGTGAACTAATTGTCGAGCAAAAAAGAAAGTTCAGAAACAAATTCAGCGTATCTCCTTATAAAGAACATCTAATCAACTTAAAATAAAACTTTAAACTTATCACACATTTTCCGATTTCAGCCGGATTCCGGACGAGCTATATGTCCGGGTAAAAAATCATCCACGGATTCGGCGTCTCTTCTTACCCCTAAGTCTGTCATCTAATCAACTTAAAATAAAACTTTTGTTTTTAACAAATTTTCCGGTTTTGGCCGGATTCCGGTCGAACTAGTTGTCCAGGTAGGAAATGATTTTCGCTTAAGTGTTCAGTATGTCTTCTTATCCATAAATCGAACAAATAGTCAACTTCAAATAAAGCTTTTGCTTTTAAAGAACACCTGAATGAAGAGTACCAAGTATCATCCCTATCTGTATGACTTCCGTTAACATTACCTGCAGATTACCCAATTCAATACGAAATAGTGTTTCCAAGCTATGATTTTTGCTCAATTTTGCATCTGTCTTTATTTCAGTACCGAACAATTTTAGATATGAACAAATATCTCCAATCAACCCTCTTTCTGGAATATTTTTTAACCAGTTAAGCCCAAACGTATATCTAGAAGAAATTCTAATACGATCCGACCAGCGCTGTGCAAGATTTGAATGAATTGCGCTTTTTGTCTTGGAGTCTGCATGTGCAAACCTCCAGAAACGAACATCCCTATTTTGAAAACGTCACGCTCAGGAGAAGAATGCTCTCCGTGGCCATGTCTGTAAATGCATTCTCCATGGTGTGTTCAAGTATGGTTTAATTGTTCACGTGTCCTTTTTTTCGCCGTATCCCGGACGAATTACTTGTCCGGCGAGATAAATGGTTTTTATCATCGTGTTCAGCACGTCTTCTTACCCCATAATCGACTATCGCATTTGCTGTTCACAAATATTTTGTTTGCCAATTAAATTGAACCCCCAACCCTAAATGTTGGGCTACATAGCCCATCTACGAATTCGACCTTACCCTTGACCCAAAAAATCCTCAAACCAAGTTTCACAAAATATCTCATTCCCTTCGAGAGTTATCGTGCTCACAGACGGACGGACAACTTCTGCGATGTCATAGGTATCTCTCCACTTACATTTTGGGATCCCAACAAACAATAGGCCTAAATAGTTTTGCCATAAATCAGTTTGAAGCTACCACCAACTTACACCCAATTCTGAGTGAGAAACAGCTCTAGGCCGCCGCCAACCCATTTCGGCAAAACATAACGCGCTAGGGGAAACAACAGCGAAACACAAGTTGCGTTTGTGACCGGAATTCTCAGTTCTTGCTTATAATTGCTCACTTCTTGTACAAACTATCGATTTTGGCCAGCCAATTTAGCCAACCTTTATACCTGTTAATACATATTGAACATCAGCCCTTCGTTGACGAATGAGGAAGAAATTCTCGATTCTCCAGAACTGTGAAGCTTTCCCCGCTCTAGTTTCTAACAAAAACGCAAGAAAAGGAGAATTGGATTCATCTCAGTAGTAAAACAAGACCAAAGGTGTCGATGGGATCCCAAAATCTAATATATGATATTGACAGATCAATACTCTTTACTTGTAATATTTAGAAACAGATCAAAGTTCAAAGTTTCGAGCCCCTCGCGAAGCCCTTCTAACAACCGATTCTTACTTACAAGTCCATCTCCCCGTGATAGACATGGTACCGTATCGTTCTTTCCATAAAATACACTGTCAAACAATAAAGGGTATACCAACTAGCGAAAGGTGGCAACCCCTCATCACCAAAGATTCTAGAAATCGATTTTTACTTACGAGTCGATAGTGATAGACGTGATAGACGTGGAACCAAATTGTTCAAAGCATTTAAGCACAGGAAACAAATTGTAGTTACACTAAGTAGACAAAACTGCTAACCCCTCATTGCCGAAGATGAATATTGTCTAGCAGCCTATTATCAGACCATGAAACCATTAGAAGTTCCCTACTTGTCTCACAATTGGGATCGGCCTATTTTTGGTTTCAGTGTGTACCCTACTACTGAAGTTGTCAACCCCTCTAAACTTTCCAACTGTTATATAGCCCGCAACCACCTACTATTTTCCCACATACAAACCCGTTCGACCTTCGAGCACACTAGCTCTTAGGTTCATTGGTTACGGGCTCTGCGCAGAGCTATACTATTATGAAGAGCTATACTATTTTGAAGAAAAGGGGTAGCCGAAAATTGGTCGACAAATTTTGTGTCCGGTTTTTGCCGGATTCCGGGTGATCTACTAGTCCGGTGAGAAAGTAACTTTCATATTCGGATTCAGCATGTCTCCTTACCCTTAAATCAACTATCTCAATAGATTTCAAAAAATATTTTTTTGCCCCTTAATCTGAAACCCCTCCCCACGCTCAAATATAGGGCTAGAGAGCCCTTCTTCGAACTTGACTTGTACTATGACCCGAAGAATCCTCCCACCAAGTTTCATCAAAATATATCAATCCCTTCGAGAGTTATCGTGCTGACAGACGGACGGACGGACAACTTTTGCGATGTCATAGGTATCCCGCCACTTACGTTTTGGGATCCCAAAAACACGAAGTAGGAGGATTGTGAGGAGAATCACGAGGAGAATTCAGATAAAATTAAACTATCAATAATTCCCTTACAGCGCACTGTCATTCGTTTGCGGGGAAGGGGTGCTACAATCCCTAATACCATGCTTAAGTCAGCTTGGCATCATGGATTACCTACTGTTGAATTCTTGACTTGGAAAATGCCGGGGGGGGGGGAAGGGTCAACCTACCTTCTTGGTTGTACCAGAAGGCTAGAAGCCGGTACATGACAGCTCCAAAAACAGCTGCGAAAAAACCTCTCCAGTAGTTTCGAATGGCGAAGTAGACAGATGTTACTTCAATACTGAACAGCACACCTAAACAAACAAGAAACTTCGTGAAAGAAGTTAGCTAAACTTCTCAATGATAGCCATGTGCCACAACGTCTTAGTTTCTGCATAATAACTGCATTTCTTCTCTTTTTGCACTGGATAAATAGTTGTCGGTTAAGGAGTATGAAGAACAACTGGACGGATCGGCAATGCTATGGTGCCGGGACAACTGCCCCAATCGCCGTCATGGTCGCTACGACCCTTATAAGCGTTAACGAAACGTTAGACTTGAGAGGGTTGTAACACAAAAATTCTCGGCATTCGTCATAATATTTAACGCAAGGATGGATGCGCATCCTTGTGCTAAACGTTATCAAACTTCTGACAGTGCAGGGCAATTTTTTATCTTCTATCTGAGTTCTATTTCAACATATTTTACGACCGGTAGTTAAGCAGCATAATGTACTGGTTCAGTGATTTGAACTCCGACAACTCCCTGCATTTGGATTTCCTACTGCCAAGGTTCCTTGCACCCGCTAAAGTAAAACAAGGCAAAACTAAAGTGACATTACATCCGGAGTGCCGTTCGAAGGCAAAAAAACTACCCTGACCTTCGACGAGGGGAATTTATCCTTGTAAAAGGAAAAACAGAATTCATTTCCAGTCGAAACCGGAAATTCAATCCGTAAAAGACTTACTGCAACTTAAGCCTGTCAGCTTGAGACTTGTAAGCTTAACTCTTTTTAGCCTTTTCTCTTTTTTCTTATTTTTCTTTCATCCATACTCCATCGTTAGTAATTTCTGTAAAGTTCGGTAATATAAATATTTATTCATTATTACTTTACTACCAATGGAAACCGGATTTCGGCCGGAAAATATGCAGCTGTTAGCGGCAAAGTGGGTTTAGGCACCTATGTGCCATGCGGACCGATGTCAAATAGGCCCTCCCCCATCCCCATCTCGAAGACTGATCTGAGAACTCTTTTTGTTTTCGACTTAGTCTAACTCGTCTTTACTATCAGTCGTCTTCCTGCAGGGTCACACATTTCTACTCGGCATACAGCCATTAAAACATGGAAACCACTGCAAGAAGCTAGGCTATCAGAAGTTTTTGAAATTCTCTCAAGAAGTATTTGTTAGGAAACATCTATGTAGCTTTTCTTTCTTATTCTTTTTTTCTTCTTTTTTCTTTTATGTGTTATATGAAAATAAAATTGGTTAATTAGTGTTGAAATGAAATTAAGTTATTGTTTAAGTTAAGTTGAAGTAGCTTGTGGTTACCGCCCAGTCCCGGTGCATTTATGTCTTCTCATGGGCGGTTACCTATCATGATGGGTTATTATGTAATTTAGCAATAAAATAATCTAATCTAAGCTGTCTCTTCCGCCGTCCGCTAGTGCTTGCCTATTGGTATATCTTGCTCTACTCGTCTTTGTGTTGTTGTTCTGATTTTCAACTTGGTTATACTTCCAAGAATTGCTTAAACGTGTTCCCTTGATTCTATTTATTAACTACTAAATATATGCCCAAGAAAATTTATAAGGCCGTGCGGTTGCTGGTACAAGCTTTGCCTGAAGTATTCCCTGTTGATCTGGACAGAGGCGTTACTAGCCACAATGTTTGGGCGGGGGACAAGGTATTTACCGACTGGCTGGTCCTTTTTACCGACTGTTTTTGCGGACAAAAACGACTATTATTTAGAAAAAACGACTGTGTTGACGAAAAATCGGCTGATTTTAAGAAAAAATGACTATTTTTAAGAGAAACCGACTGTTTTTGAGAAAAATCGAGTGTTTTTAAGAAAAAACGACTATTTCTAAGAAAAAAATCGACTGTTTTTACTAAAAATCGCGGACTTGGCTCTTTTTTACCGACTGGCCGACAACATTTGGGGGGGGCTTCCCCCCTCCCCTCCCCCAGTAGTGACGCCTCTGGATCTGGAAGCATAGCTTAGGGGACCTTACTATAGAGGGCGATTCAGCCGGTCTCACGGATTCGCTTTCCAAAAAGAATAGCGAGAATCCGCCGAGCGTAAGAACAAACGGAATGTCGTTGCACCCTGCGGTTGCGCCTTTGCAACTTCTCGCTGACTTGCCGAGATCACTTTCCACTCACGTAGTGGATTCAATTTCCACGTCACTGGCGGGAACTAGCGGGAGCGAAAGAACAGCTCTGGAAAGCGTAGCGAGTTTCAGACGAAGTCACAAGAACAGCCGGCGCATTTTGGAGCTTTCCAGAAAAAACGCACACGAAGGAGTCGTGCATTCTCGGTAGTCACTCCAATTAATTTACATTTTTCTCTGAATTTTTTTGAAATTCAACGAAAATGAACATGCAACCTGGATAAATCAAAAGATTATAGATTCCTCACCTCCAATCGGTGCAGCGTAGCAACAGGCCACGCCTACAGCACTAGCGGCTGCTAGCATCTCCATCGTTCTCGTTTCATTTTCTGAAATCCCTCTAAAGGAAGTAATCACTTTGGACATCAACGTTGCCAAAATACTAGCAATATGCACTAGGGGTCCTTCTTTGCCAACTGGCATGTTGCTGCCAAGTGCGGCAGTAATGCCAACTACTTTGGCAACCATGGTCTTAAACGTTAAATACTCCTTTAACACAACTCCACGTAAGATGGTTTTCATTTCTGGGATACCAGAACCTGAAAATGGAAATCACGGTTTTAGTTTCTCGAATGTCGCATTTCCATTGACTATACAGTGTATTAATGTTGGTTATGCGTTTCTAGTATCAAATAACAGTTGAAGATCCATACAAAATCCAAAATTTGTCAGTTCGTATCTGTGAACATGATAACTCTCGGTATTAATACTTTATGAGTTGTATTATGTTATGGAAATGCGTGTGACAACACGTCCGTGTAAATGCCGCAGAATTGTATACAGATTTAGCTTTTGTTACGACGTAAAAACCACCAATATGCATGTCCGCTATGTGTTTTTCCGCTATGTGTTTTTAAATGAAACTTAAATGACTCTTCGCGCTATTAGAATTATGTCAAGTTCGCAGATGGAATTAGTATCTAAACATTTCGGGCTGAGAGGCTTATTTCTGAAGAATCCATCGATCCAAAAACTAAATGCATATCCGGGTTAAAACCAATATTTTGCATAGCTTCAGGTCTAACAGGTGAGGAAAAACGAGAGTCCCTCCATACTGAAGCGTACCCAGTCCGCTAAGAAACCAGATTTAGATCCTAACCTTCATTTGTTTTTTGTATGCATAGCCGGAACGCAACAGACCTTGAGCAAAAAATCATAGATTTGGTTTTCGAAAGAAAAAAGGGCTAATTTTCTGCCGATCACCAGCACTTCAAGTGAGACGGAGAAGTTATCTGGCACAAAATCAAAGCCATACATACAACCAAGAACTGACTGATAGTTCACTAAATACAAGGCATCGTCGATTGAGAGTCAGGATCTGTAACAGGACATAAAGAACGCCTTCAGCTAACGGCCTTCTCCTGCAAACCAGCCTGAATATGAACACAGATTCCGTTGGGAATCCCATCCTGAAAATATTAAACCACCCAGGACATCATGTTATATCTTCAAGCTGATTTATACTTGGCCTTTAACTTAGCCACATGAAAGCAGCTGGTTAACACACACAATTCATTTCCAATAAATTTCTAAGCCAAATAGAAGGCTTAGTGTGGTTCTTTAGCGGGATTTTCAAAAATGTATGATCAAGGCAACAGTTGCGTTTTTGCAGATACCATGGTATCTGTTACCACGATAACTGGATCTACAATTAGTCGTTTATGCAGTTACCGTGGTATCTGATATACGGTTGCTCTGCAAAAACGACAATTGCCGAAATTGCGCTTTTCGAAGTCATCCAAAAGAAAAACTGATATTCTGGGTAACTGGCCAGATACCACGATGACTGCAAAAACGCCTTTTGACCGTGGTATCAGATACCACGATAACTGCAAAAACGACTTTAGACCGTGGTATCAGATAACATGGTATCTGGAAACACGCAACTAAAGATTTTTTATACTACTTTTTTGCGCAATAAGCAGCTGGCCAGAACATGTCCGTTCTGTTAAATGGATAAAAACTGTGTAAACTGGAATCAAAACGTAAACATTTAAATTTTATTGAGTACGGTGAACCCAATTTAGGAAGTAGGCTACACAGTCTCCTTTCCGTCTAAACTTTTTCTACATACTTGGCGGATTGTAAAATGAAATTATCAAACCGACATAGAACTCTTTAATTGTAACAGTTACACTAAAGCATTCGTTTCCGATTAGGTTCTCTCCATAGAAGTTAGAACCTCTACAAAGATTTTAGTGACTTTAAAAATCCAGTACGAACCGGGATATTTTCTAAACAGAAAATTTAATGACGGTTTTTTACTTCGTTCATTTCGTAATTCAATTGGAATCAAGTTTCACAAAAACAGTCCTTTCGTGCATCTAGTCACGTTGTGCGTAGTGTGACTCAATCGAGAAAGTGATGCCATCACTTAGAACGAATAAATGGTTGAGTGCGCATGTGACAAAATTTCTAATTACGAGTCATAACTTCAGTACGAGAACTGATAACACTCGAAGTCGTATTCATGCAACCTCATGAGATGACACAAACTAGAAAAAGCGTTTCAAGAGATTTCCGGTGTCCACCTCCAGCTCCCCCCCCCCCCCCCCCCAATTATCGGATCCGATCCGAATTTGACAGTGAACATCCAAGACAGTTGTTCTTGATACCTGTCAAGTTTTATGCACGCCCGATTATCCGTTCCAAAGTTATGGATGTTGCTAATTTCCGGATTCCCCATCCCGCCACTCCCCCACTGATGGTGGGATCGGGGAAGTGATTATTTTCAAGTTAATCCGGTCGGGTCCCTGATACGCGTGCCAAGTTTTATCGTCCTAGGTCATGTGGAAGTCCCCAAACTAGCAAAATGCGGACAGACCGACAGACAGACAGACATTACGATCGCTATATGGCACTTGAGTAAGCTCAAGTGCCATAATTACTGTTTGTGTCTTCACGCCCGACTCGAGACACTTTCGTCCGTAGATCTGTGGAATGGTGGATACGACACCCACCCCTCTTATCCACATATACATTCAACCAAGAACAAACAATCAGCTAGAACCTCCGTCTCCCTATCTCTGTACTATGACTATGCGGAGTCGAAAATTTTCCCGTACCTTTTCCGCTGCGAACGAGCGGAGGTTGGTAGCTTCGCCCCACATCACGTTTCGTTACACTCTAAAAAAAAATCTTGCAGTTTTTGCTACTGGGATTAATATTGTCGCTACTTAGACAAGATTATTTCTTATTCGGATTAATCTTATCCCAGTAGAGATAAGGTTAATCCCAGTAGCAAATGCAAATACTGCAGTTAACTTGAATCCTTTCACGGAGAAACTTTTTACAGTGTACCTCTACAATTAGCTATATCGCTGTGATGCCGCCTTAAGGAAAAGTAGAAGACAAAGATGATAGGTTCTCTGGACGCGCTCAAGAGCGGGTCAACGCGCGGAGTAGGGGAGAGGGGGGCAGGTCCGTCATAGGGGCAGGTCCGGACATCAGCTCTGCAAACCTCACTATTGAAATTTAAATTACGCAAAATTGTTTTTCAGAGCTGTTACACATAGACGCTTCTACTGTCAAAAATTCCCGCAGTTGCACTGATGCAATCATAGCAAACCGATGTTAGTGTCACTTTTTTGGTACGAAATGAAGTTCTATGTCATGGGGTTGAGACCTCCTTTTGGTAGTTTCAAAGCCACTTACATCGTCGGTGATTTTTATTTTGGTAGTTCAAGACCGGCTCTACCATGTGAAAAATGAAAATCCGTAATTGCTACAAAAGGTTGAGAGTTACAAATTTATATCTGTGAAAGCAGCACCAGGGGCAGGTCCGGACAAAAACACTTGGGGCAGGTTCGGACGAGAAAGAAAGGGAAGTTGAAGGGGAAAAAAAGAAAAAAAATGAAAGAAGAGGAAATCGTACCAGGGATGGAAAAAAGTCACCAGAAAGGCTCAGAAAGTATTTACGACCCATTCCGGAAGAAAATAAGTCATATTCAGACCTAGCGGTAACAGTAAATCCAGATGATAGTAACAAATGTTGATCAAGTGAGGGTATACAGGTTACAGTTTTTCCAAACGGAAGCAAACAAACGAAAATGAACTGAGGCAACGAAAGCAAATAAAAAAACGTGTATACAGCTCATTCCTGGGTTGAAAATAATTTCTGCCCGGAGCTGCCCCAGCCATGTCCGAACCTGCCCCCAGTCCGGGGGCAGGTCCGGACAAAAGTGGTTGACAGAAAAATGGAATTTGCAAAGAAACTGTAATATGTATCACAATTCTACAAAGTAACAATAATAGCTAAAAGATGGTTCTATCAGTCGGAAAAAAATTGAAGCAACAGAACCTAAAACGAAATCTTGGTATGCAAAAAAGCAAAAACATAACGAACCTGCCCCCCTCTCCCCTACGCCTCCTGCATTTCCTTTCTCTGCGATGAGCAAAGGCGAAGACGGAATTTGAGTAGATGGGTATCAACATCAGCCCAAAGCTACAGTTAATACCTCTAGGTCTGCTCAGTTTTGTCGGGGTATTCATAGTCGCTGCATGGTACCAAAGCCAGAAGTTCTATCTGATTATTGGTTCTTGATTCAACTGAACCTACCCCAAATCCAACCCGTGGTATTATTATTAAAGGAGTTAAATCGGAAGCAGTCTAGCATTTGCAATGTCTAGATCGCTGGCTTAAACCCGGACGCGGTACGACTGTGGGGCCATCTACTGGCGTGATGCGGAAGCATTGCGACTGGGCGATCTCAAAGTCGATTTTAGCAAGAAAATCAGACAGAAAGAAAAACATTTAGTTGGCATTATATAGGAGTAAACATACAACAAAATGCAGCTAAATACTTAGCAGTAGCCTATCTATTTCTTTCAATATTCTTTTGTTTAGGTTTGTCTGTCATTTCTGCTAAAACATCACCACATTTCTAAGAAGAGAGAAAGAGAAATTTTGACATACTGAATAATTATTAATGAGAGGACAATATTCACTGAATGTTTGCTTTAAAGGGCGAATCTGATTGTCTGCTTATGTAAATAAGGGGGGGGGGTAAAGGTAAAGGTGTCAGCTTCTAGCCTTGACAGGCCAAACTGGCGGTGCTGATCTCCGATTCACGGCCCTCAGCCAGGAAGTGCAATGGGGGGGGGGGGGGCCAGCAATCCTGTGCTTTCGCACACCCTTCCTGTCGACTCTTTACGGTTTTCCCTCCATATATCAGGCAACTTCTTCAACAATGTCTTAGTAATTCTTTCTCTAGTCGACAATAGTTAGACAGAAATTAAAAGACCTAATGATTTTTTTTTTTTTAGATCAACTGATAGCCCTACCTTAACCGGAAAGAAAAAATACTCACCAATAGCCTGTGGGGCGACTAAATGCACAAAACCAACTGAAAAGAGGACTAGAAATACTGGCAAGCTGATCCAAGCCAAATACTTTAGGAACAAATTGTCAACGTAGTCGTACGACCAGATCCGAGCTGAAAAAGAAAACACTTTGAAAAAAAGAAATTCCAAAAAATTGATAAGAAACCTGAATTTTCTTTTGTTCAGAGTGCGGCTTTGTTACACCATTGTCATCGACGCTAAAATCCGCAAGCGTAGTGGTCGGCACTACGAGTATGGCCCGTTTGCAATGCATGGAAAGCATACGTTTTGGCGCTACTCCCTAGTGTTATTTTGCTCTGGATATTTTTCAGCGATATTTCGGCCCTTCTGGGCAAGGGTCCTCTTCCAGCTACAGCCGGAAAAAGACCCTTGCCTGGAATAAGCGAAATAACGATGAAGCTAAGCCTATCCTAGTTAATTTGTCTGTGGATTGAATTGGCTGGATCTTCAAATTTAGCCTAATAGTAAGTCCTAATAGTAAAAGTAACTCCTTTCAAGCAGATAAGACATAAAATGAGGATCATTCTAGTACAGAGAGGTAAGTGCAGAAACCTGATGTTCTATTTATTGAGATTTCATTTTTGTTTTCAGGCATCCGAAATTACAGCCAAAAAAAGAAACAGACAAAGGGCGTTTCCGCGAGTTTCAAGTATGTGACAAACATTCCTGTTTCCGGGACAAACACTTTTTTGGAAACAAATATGCCACAAATTTTGGTCTCGGAAAAGCCCACTTCAATCCAACTAGGCTACGAATAAAATAAAGCACTCACCTTTATTGCACAAATTCGCACCGTAGTCGATCGAAAAACTGAGGCAAGCCATAAGAACACCAAGTAGGGCCAAGAACACCCAATCCTCGCCAATTTTTGCAAAAGTGTGGTCCCAGAACCACGCTATCCCGTTTATAATCTTGGTCCCCCATTTGTTTCGAACCTTCCGGGTTCGATCCCAGTGTTTAGCGAGGACTTCCCGACTTTCGAACTCCTTAACCCGCTTTGCTTCTTCTCGTGCGAAATCGCTCAGGTTCCGGATGAAGCGACCGAAAACCTGAAAAAAAAAACTTTTGTCAAGCTTTCTTCGCATTTTCAGTCGAAAACTCCTATGCAAAAACATCTCCGTTTTAATTTATTCTCTTGTTGTTGCACTAGTAAACCGTTGCATCTATATTTCCAGGCGACCTTAGAGGAGGATAGGGGGATAACTAGTGGCGTGTGAGCCAGTCGTCAGGATGCCTGGCTTACACGCCACTCGTGAATAAATCTCTTTGACAAAACAGGTCGGACTGGCCTGTTAAAGGAGTTTCATCATAAGCATTCTAGCACTTGCAACGTCTAGACCCCCCCCCCTACCAAAGACCCAAGATGAAGCCACGACTCAATCCGACCGCTGGGTCATCTAGTGGCGCGGGTCGGAAGTGTCCAACATGGGGAGGCTGGGATCATAGTTTGACTATGGATCTAACAAAAAAAAATTATTGTAGCAGGCATAGGGAAAATGTGTAGAAAAATCAAACTAATTATTTGCATTATCGATTTCTTTAAGTATTTTGTTTTCTGTTTTTCTTGTTAATTCCCGTAAGTCCAAAGAATTAAGGATGTAAAATAGATCACAATAAACAAACGTTGTAAATTATACTAAATTCGTTATATTGATTTCTTGAACATTATCAAACTGGCCGATGATTTCTACTTCTGACATATCTAAAACGTCCACATGGTGATATACTTAGTTGTTTTTATCCTCTTACACGCCACTCGATCTTCTCGAAGATGCTCGAGAAGATACTCTCGAAGGTACTCTATTGACCTGCGTCGGGAGATCAGTGAATAGTTAATTAGCAATGGCGATTTTGCTTTCAAGAGTAAATTGTGTTGAATTAATTTGTGGATAAGCTTGGATGCCCTGACGATTTTGAAGAAAACAAAGGTAACAGTGTGTTCGTAAAAATCCGACCCATCGAAAAATGATGGTGTCTTCCACCTTCTCGGCCCACATGAATCAAATACTTTAATGCCCAGTTGAAAAAGACTGAGAGTAAGCCTGTTGGTGAGTACGATGGTTGCTGAGACATATTGATCGATTGATTGATTTATTTACAAAACGAAAAAAGCAACAGACGAGTCCAGGAACTGAGAACATGCTAAAGGCTCTAAACGGCCAGTTCAGGAACTCAAAAAGAATTAGGCTAACACTTCTCTAAAGAAGACAAATTACATCTCTTAGGCAAATCACTTGTGATAACCCTTCCGCGTCAGATGCGACAACAATATCATATGTAAGGAACAACAAGAAAACAAAACAAAACAAATCCCACTAATTCTCACGACTGAAAAAGATATATTTTTTTCTAATTTTTCCGAAAAGAGCTCAAAGACGCCGACTCTTTTAGACAGCTCGCCAACGTGTTCCAGATGTCTACGCCAACATGTCGCAACGAAAAAATAAAATTATGAAATAGTGTAAGTATTCGGTTTTAGCCTAATGGGTGTCACACTGTGCTTTGGAGTCCTTGTATGATATCCTTATGCTGTTTGTCCGAGGCATGTCTCATGTTCGACGACAAGCTTCTGGCAGCAAAATGGGACAAGGGTCTGGCTGGTCTGGCTTATATATATTATATAAAAACCCACATCTCTTCGCTGGTCTTAGGGACTTTCCCAGCAGAGGTCCATCCTTTTCACCGATTCTACGGAAATAAAAGCAAAAAGCTGTCTGGACCAATCCCCTTCGTTTTCGTCTGGTCTTAATGCTCCTGCCCAGACATTTTGCCGTGAAAAAAAAAACAGAAAATATTTAGGAACCAAATATACTGGATGGGATGACAAAAAAGTTTAGACCTTCACATCTATGTTGATCCTATTTCCCTTCTATACTTTCGACATGTGAGCCTGAGAAGATAGGCACTGTCATATCGAACATGAAAGTTTGTTGTAAAATTTGATAAGCCCTGACAGTTTCCGCTCGACGTAAGACACCAAAAGAAAACACCCGTTTCTCGTTTTCTTGAAAAAGCAAGCACAGTGCAGTTCGCGTGGAAACGCTGCTGATCACGACAGTGCTGGGTGACGAGATTGCCACTTTTCATTAATGAGAAATGAAAAGAAGTAGAATTATTCTTTGTCGAAATCAAGTGCAACTTAGGGAGCTGGCTACACCTTGGCCCATCCAGTTGATCAGCCAGCGAATATCCGCATATTGCAATCTGTTTGTTGTTTTACATTTCAATATTCCGTGATCGACGGTGAAGTGTCGCTATTGCATTTCAATACCGACAAGCGAGAGTGAGAATTAATTAGGAAACCGCGTCAGGTAGCCTAAGTGAGTCGTCAGTCGTTTAACTCAACGAAATTACTGCAATCCGTCGCCAATTTTTTACGGCACAATAACATTTCGTCATTTGTGCTTGCTTGGCGCCTGGCTTGAAAGTAGGCGTTTTACGCATGGGATTGAAATAACTGAAACTGGAGAGTCAAGAAACCTTGAAACAGCGCTAGGTGTCTCTACGAATGAACCTGGGTGTAACTAAAACAAAATTATAAAAAGTCATAAATATTTCATTTTAATCGTTCTGGGAAAATTAACGTTAGCGACGTGACGCCTAGTCTGTCATCCTGTCCGTCGTCCTTCTACCTCTTACTACGACAGAGTTAGAAAAAAGAAGAAGTACCAGCCGACCAGCAAACCTGAAATCCGGTTAAGATCCAAGAACCACGAAGGATACAAAATTCAGCGCTTCTACTTAAACTAGATTAGATCCGTCGTCCACTCCTTACAGTGACACTGTCAAGACAAATATGTGTGTATGTGTGGAGGGGGGGGGGTATTCGCATTTGCTGACAACCACTTGTTTTGTCTTCCTTGTGTAAAAGATCCTCTGGAGTCGGTAAACCCGGTCATTATCAAGGATCAAAGTAGAGTTACCAGGTTCAATCAATTGTTCATTTTTGCGATCAACTGACGATACATTCACTCATTTATTCAGGGGGTTAAGGGGTTAAACTCATTTATTAGGGTTAAATGGGTAAGTAAACACGTTTCTGATTCCCCGCACACACATACCCAACCCCGACGGAATAAGGGATCTGCCAAGTTTCGGCTCCCTAGTTCGCTTGTTAGTACACGAACTCGGAATCGTGTGACTGATGATTCATTCACTGATTTATACACTTTATATCGGCCCGATCACCATGATGGACTAGACCTTGCTGTCCTTGAAGGAATTACAACATTTACAACTAGATCAACCTCATCCAAATCGCTAGTCCTAACAAGGCTCGAAATCGATTTTTAGCAAGAAAATCGGACAAAAAGAAAAACATTTAGCTAAATGATATTGATCATTTTACCCGTCAAAAACCAACACAAGGCATAAAGATGGAGTAGATATTTAAAGGACCCCTCTGGCTTATTCTGCCTTCCATAATATACCTAGAACCCTTGTGGAATTTTAAGCAACTAAAATCCCACCTTTCTCCATTGTTTCGTTTCATGCCTACGATTTTTTAACCCTTTTTCGGCCGTGCCGAGTTTTGCCGGTCACACAACGTAAAGTTTGCCGGAATCTTCAACGTCCGATCAAACTCTGTCACACATAAGGATATGAAAACCTTCTGTTTTTTACTTCTTTTGTTTACTTAGTTTTCCCACTTTTTAACGGCGGCACGTTCAGTTTTCAAATGTTTTGCGCCCAGCCGCCGCGTCGGAGAGCAGGAGGGCTGGATAGAGTCGACAAGCGCTATCAAGAAAATCGCTTATTTCTGGTGGAAAGTAATGGTATTTTCGTAAAACAATTTTTCTGACCCATTTCACAGTGTGAAGATCATTTCTAGTAAGAGTTGTGCTTTAAGAAAAGAAACAAACAAAACACAGAACCGATTTACTAAATACCCAATAGGAAAATTAGAGGCTTGATGATTGGCTTAGAAATAGTTAGTTCCCAGATCCGACCATCCCTTAAAGTACTAATGCTAACCGCAAAGTATAAAAAATATTTTTAAGCAAAATTTACATTTTCGTGATCCCTATGGGCCCATGATCATTTTTGCCTCAAGGGTTTTGCTTACAACTGAATTCCTTAAAGTAGTGGTAAAGTAATGGTATTTTCGTAAAACAATTTTTCTGACCCATTTCACAGTGTGAAGATCATTTCTAGTAAGAGTTGTGCTTTAAGAAAAGAAACAAACAAAACACAGAACCGATTTACTAAATACCCAATAGGTAAATTAGAGGCTTGATGATTGGCTTAGAAATAGTTAGTTCCCAGATCCGACCATCCCTTAAAGTACTAATGCTAACCGCAAAGTATAAAAAATATTTTTAAGCAAAATTTACATTTTCGTGATCCCTATGGGCCCATGATCATTTTTGCCTCAAGGGTTTTGCTTACAACTGAATTCCTTAAAGTACAAACAATACTTCTGAGTAAAATATACATTTTCGTGCTCCTGATGATCATCTTTTTTGCTTCATGAGTTCTGATTACACATGATTTTCTAGCGCCCTTAAAGTGCGCACAGCCAAATGCATTGCCAAACGATACAGTCTCGTGATTTCCAAGGACCCACGATCATTCTTATCTCAGGGTTTGCTTACAAATGATCACAACAAACCCACGAATTGACGAATTCCTACTTTCATCCTCTGACCCAGCCTTGCAAGTGCCATATGAGCTTCCAGCTCTTGTTTCTATTTTCTTTTGAAGTTTCTCTGGTATTTCTGCTTAAATATCACCATATTTTCAAGAAGAAAAGGTACGCATGTCAATGCAATTTCACCTACTGAATAATTAATGAGCGGGCGAGATAGGGACTTGATGTTGTAAAGAGTGAATTTGATTTTTTTTTTTTTTTTTTTTTTTGAATAATGTTGACTTGTGTCAACATTTTTCCGCATTTTTCAGAAGGAAAATGTAATCTGCAGTTGTGTTCAATTTAATCATTCCTATCGATTCGTAACTGTTTCTCTTTCATTTCCGTCATATCAAGAAACCCATGGGTTTTTGAACTGCTTTTTCCTCAAAACGAACCTGTCATTCTTAGCCACAACTGAGGCGGAACTACGAGCCTGCTCAGCATATCCAGTTATCCTAGCAGATTGCCATCTGATGTTACCTAACATCCCGTCGAACGGGTCACAATAAATACCTGCATGCGAAACATCTCACCTGACCACTTTCCGAAAGGCCAAGTGTATCATTAGTGCCGGTGAAAAACATTCGTAATATGTGACAGTAGGCTAAGTAGAAAGAGTAGGCCTAGCTTTCACGAAACTGGATTCAGGTTTGTAATTTCCGGCTAAGTCGATCTTTGTAGTTTGTGCTCTCATAGTCACCATACCAGCGCGACACCTGTCTTTCAGCACCCATCGAGGGGTTGCCCACTCTCGATTTTAGTGTACAGCAAGTGCCCAGTGCCCGGTCGGTGCCGGGAAAGAGTGTACAGCAGGTGCCGGCGAATGAGTAACCCCCTCGGCACCCATATGATGCTAACATGGGTTGGTAGTTATTTATTTAGGCAAAACTATGGGCCTAACAATTAGAGGCGGGGGGAGGGTGAAGGGGGACGCACCCCCCCCCCCCAGATATTGTCAATCAGTCGGTACATTTTTTTCTTTAAAACAGTCGTTTTTTATAACAGTATTTTTTTCTTACAAACAGTTGACTTTTTGGCAACAGATTTTAACGATGCATCAGTAAACAGTTGACAGAAATGACCAGCCAGTCGGTAAATACCTTCCCCCCCCCAAAAAAAAAAAAAAAAAAAAAAAAACATTTCGACTAGTAACGCGTCTGCTAACAATTAATCATTATCTAGTAATGTAACTAAATACCTCCCTCCTTGGCATTGATCGGTTTTACTTTCTTTTATTTTTTTTCCCACTTAACAGGAGGGCAAAGGAAGGAGAAGTAAATGTTCAAGGAGTTAAATCGAAAGCGGTGATCCAGCCCAGGGTTGGTCACCAAGAACCAGGGTGTACGAGTTACTTATTTACTTCAGGATACTTTTGGTTACTCAGGGTTACTTTGGGTTACATTGGGTTACTTTGGGTTCAGAAGAGGCTGTTTTCATTGCAGAAAATTACTAAGAAGGGCCAAAAACGCAAAAAATTTCTCGCCTTCGGCGAAATTCGACCGTTCAGATCAATGTTTTAGTGAAAAAAAAAAGGTTTAAAAGAGCAAAAAATACAACAAATTTGGGTTACATTGGGTTACTTTGAGATACTTTTGGGTTACTTTCCAGGGTGTACGAAGTTACTTTTGGTGACCAACCCTGGGATCCAGCCGAAGGCAAATTCATCCAAGCAGTTCACGTCACCATGTCACGGGACTGATATAAATCTCGGAGATGGAATGTTATACAAGGACTTGCACCGTGAAAAATAAACCAGAAGTAAATTTTTTAACTGAATTTAGACGTCTAGGACTTCCATGTCGGAGCCTCGTGTACAAGCCAAATACTATTTCTATTTATCCTAGACTTAAATTCAATTCAAAAATTTACACCTGGTTTATTTGTCCAAGTACAAGTCCCTTGAATAACATTTCTTCTCCATAGAAACCGCTACATTAAAAAATTAAAACGCGGTTCCACTTTTGGAAGCAAATCTGTTACGGTAAAAAGCATACCTACGAGGCCAAACGAGAACGGGTGATGGATGAGTCGAAATATGTAATCAACTTTTCTCCACGTCATCCGACAACCTTCACGTGAAAAACGAGAAAAAAAAAATTCTGACGTCAGAATTTTGGTAGCTGGTGACGCTAGGTTTTATTAAGGGACAGGAAGGTGGGTGGGACAATGAAGCCTGAAAATTCGTGCTTCTATACCGGGAGACAAATCGTTCGTCAGTGTTTGCTATTTTACAGACGGGTCACGCCATCGAAAAAATACATGCCTTACGAGTTTCTGCTCCCCCCCCCCCTCCCCCCGCAAATGGCCCAGTCTTCGCTAGATCGCAACAGAGCAGCCTCCGTTTAGTCGTGTGGAAAACTGCGAGGTAATTTTACAAAAAAAAAGACAACACACGGTGCAAAAGGTTTTGGATTCCCCCACCCCCACACACCCAACCCCGCCGGAATAAGGGATCTGCAAAATAAGTGACCAAATGAAAAATTAATCGCCAAGTCGCAGCTTTCTAGCTTGCTTGTTAGTACTGGGACTCGGAATCACGAGACCGACCACCAGAAAAGACATAGATATGACAAATACGTGCACTTTAGCTTTAAAACTGCAATTTCCACTGAAAACTGTTAAACGTCAGCACATCCGTCATATGCGTTAGTTTCTAGTTTCTTTATTGGGCGTAATACGCGGAAATCGTTTGCTCTTACAGTGCTCCGGAAACTGTTCGATCAGATTGACGCTCATTACTGAACTAACAGCAGACCATTTAATTGACGTAAAGCATAAGAATACAGCCAACCCAACCTCTTAATATTATATTTACATAAGAAACTTTCTAGACTAAAGACTACAAACAAATTAACTTTTACCATACCAGACAAACAAATTAAGCGTAATCTAAACTAGCCTATGTAATCCTGTACTGCAACGCTGGCTGAAACTTATATGGGTAGATGTAAGATACTGAGAAAACAAAAATATTGTTTGCTTCGTTTTATGTTAACATGGCCCTCTCAGGTTTTTCGTGTGTTACGAATAGTTTATTCTTGTGGACTTCCCGACACCGAGAAACAAAATAGAAAAACACCGACTACAACTTTTCTCGAAACTCAAACAAAAGGTGTCCAAACTCCAATGTGCCTCAACCTTGAACTCGCAACGATATTGGGTAAGAATCCTCCAACTACATGTGATCCGATATCGACAGTAGAATTCTCCAAAATTTGGTACTACTTTTATTTATTAACACCAATATGTAGGTAAGTCATAAAGGCGTTTCACTTGACTTGTCAGTGCTGTAGAATTTGTATAAGACACAATCTAGCCATCAACTCAAAATATTACCATAAAAGAGCAGGCCTGATAAGGAGTTCTCCATCCTCTACTTGTGTAAGCCAGGTACTATGGTAATCAGTTGCCACACCCCTACCCCCCCGTAATCGCCACTACCCCAGAAATTATACGTTGCTGCTTTAGATAACGCGGGAAGGCGGATGACCAAGATGCTCTAATTACAAAAATTAAAAAATGGCTTAAAAATATCCCAAAAGTACAAAATTTCGTAAAAAAAAGTTCAAATACTACCTTCCAGAAATAACATGGAAGACAAGCTACCCATATCCATAATGAATTACTGAGTATTACGATAATTCACGTTACGTGTATAACAAGCAGTAGGCTAGCGTATTTTAGGGGGGGGCGACAGGGGCGATCCCCCCCCCCGAAATTCTTGAAAAAGGGATTTTTAGTGAGAAAAACCTGTGCGAAACACGGGCGACAGGGGCGATCCTCACCCGAAATTCTAGGATAAGGAGTTTTTTACGGTAAAAACGTACGCTAAAATACAAATTGAGAAGATCAATCGAAATTATTTACAGCACGGTTCAGTAATAAATCTCAGAAACAGTTTTCGAGTCGTAATGTGAATGATTACAAGATTAAATGGTGTTGTTTGCACCTCGTTTTTAACAAAATCGTCATTTGGAGTCGAATTTTAGTCTGGCTAGAGGTGTTTTTAGTGTTAAAAACGGTCAAAAAATGAAAAAGTCGAAAAAATGTTTGCCTTCCGGCCGGAAAGGGGGTGGTATTCGGCCGCATATTTTCACTGAGTTGTCGCCCCTCCCGAAACAAATCGGAATATACGCTACTGATAACAAGTTACTATATACGTCGAGCATTTTAAACTAATGTCGAACCGGAGATAACAAATAGGAACACGAAGGACCCACCTCAGCAATAATGCTTCTGCCGGCTTCTCTGGCAAAAAGAAGATTTTCTTTCAAACATTTGATCTTCATCACCCAGCTATTCACTTTCACTAACTGCGACGCCTGTCACACCAACACCAAATTCAATCCGTTGAAATAAAGGCTGGTCACAAATGCAAATAATCAGATGAGGTCTAGTCTAACACTGACACTTAGTTGACTGATCAAGAGACCTTAGCTTGTATTCAAGGGGTTTAAGCTTCAGGGCTCGCCTAAACAGACATTCGCCGCCGTAACATCATGAAACTTTTACTAGCAACTGCCCCCACACATGCGAGGAGACTACAGCTAGACTAATTAAAGAAGTTGTCAAACAGTAATTAATATTCTGAAAATAAACATTAAAGTACGAAAGTGGTGACGCAGCATATGGAGTTTTCCAGCGTACTTCGGCTTCTACGATTTGGCATAATCAGCGCTTTTTGCACAGTGGCGACGACCTTTTTATGCAATTTCATAACACCAGAAACCCTGGCAAAAAGAAAGATCCTTCAGAATGGTTTCGGAACAAAGACAGGCAAACATAAATTCGTCCTAAGGACGAAACCTATTGGAACTTGTGGCTGTTTCTGAAAAAATGCAAGTCTTTGTATGCATTATCTACCTACACTTGACCGTAAAGGCATTTATCCGCGACACACAAGAAGTTTGTGGATTGAAAATAATGTTTCCGCGATCATTTGTGTGGCCCACAAGTATGTTCCCGAGACCAAACAGTTTTTTGTGGCTCGATTTTGACAAACAACTTACTGTCAACGTGACTTTATTTTTGTGGCTCAAATTTTGAGGGAAATTCAAATTTGGCAACAGATTAAAGTCTAAATAATAAAATTAGCAACTTTATCAATCAGAAGGGCATAAAAATTAGGACCTATCTACTACAGAATGGTACGGAGGTAAGCCTGCAGCTTTATTTATTGTGATTTAATATTTTAAGACCAGACCTCTCACACGTTCCGAATGTTGTTCTACGATCTCTGCCTCCCCCGTCTCGTGTCGTGAAGCAACTGATTTGTTTGGGTCTCCCGCGCGTCAGAATAGTAGCCTATATTATTCCAACTCGCGGTCAACCCAACCAAAGGGTTAAGTATCGGAAGTAGTCCACGAGGATCTCATCTCCCTAATCCTCTTGTCGAAGACATCTCCCTCCTTCCCAACTACCCGAAACCTGCCAATCCATTTCCAAAATGTGTGGCACGCAAATGTGCAGCGGAACAAGTGCGCAAGCGCTCAGACGTGGAGTGTAAAAGAATGAATTGGATTGTAACGTTGAATTTCCCGTAACGTTAAATATTCGTCTTGCATAGTTATTCGTGAAACCAACAATTGAGCTCTCAAAGAATCTCCAAACACGGCTCAAGCTCAGGCTCTAACACCGTAATGTCAAAGTCATAAATTTTCATAAGCGCGTCCCATCTGACACCTTCCACGTGAGAACACATGTTAGTTCGATCGGAAACACAATCCCTTCGCGTCAGCCGTAATTCGGTCTCCAATCACAGTATTGTCCATCTTTGTCTTTCCAGTATTGCTTCGTATAAACCCCGTAGGCTTGTTTCAATACACTACTGACATTACTTTCATCAATCTTGAAATGTGTTTCGTTTATTATACCTTGTTCAAACACATTACTGTAATGTCAAAGTCATAAAGTTTCAGATCCCATTTCATCATTCCCATCCTTCCGCGACTTCACATGTTGTGACTAATTGACAGCTCAAACCCTTTGCGAAACATGAAACCAAACAAACGCAATGCGCATCTTACGAAAAGTACTGTACGAGGTTTTAATTTTGACGAGTGTCATCGTTCACGAACTTAACACATGGGCAATCTGGGCCCTGTTGCAAAATCTCACAAAATCTCAAATCACGGGCAATCCAGGCCCAGTTGCCCATGAACGGGGAGGGTGGGGGAGGTTCAGTCTCAAGATGTTCTTCGTGGCCAGAGGATATATACATATATAACCACAAGTATACAAGAGTTGAACTCGAGACAATGTCATAGACGAACGTTGCTTATCTAAACCTAAATATCGTCGACTATACCAACTTGAAGTTTGATTCCAGTCACGGGTCAAAAATTTTTCTCATGGGCAAACTGGGCCCACTTGCCCATGACCGGGGAGGGTGGGGGTGATTCAACTCCACATAGATATTCCCAACCCGATGATACAAAAGCACAAAGGAATTTCATCGCCCTATCTGCAGTTATTGTCAAGTTAAAAACATAAAAAAATGGACAATCTGGGCCCAATTGCCTCTGAATCGGGTGGGTGTGCGGGGTTGGACCCCCAAAAGGCACAACTAGACCCCAATACCCACAAGTGTACCAAGTTTGAACTTGATACCTGTTGATTCCTGGCACGGGTAGCGAACTTTACTCCTGGGCAGTCTGGGCCCAGTTGCCCACGAACGGGATGGGTGGGGGAGGTGCAACTTTAAAAGTAATTTCCCAGCCCTGGGATCTACAAGTACAAGGAATTTCATCGTCTTATGTCCAACTATGGTCAAGTTTTGAACATTATTCACTGGGCAATCTGGGCCCATTTGCCTCTGAACCGGGTGGGTGTGGGGGGTGGGACCCCCAAAAGGCACGACTAGACCCCAATACCCACAAGTGTACCAAGTTTGAGCTTGATACTTGCACTGGTTCACGAGTTATGAGCTCCACAAAATGTGGTGAAAACCAACAAGTGCGCAAGCGCTCAGACGTGGAGTGTGAAAGTAAAATGTTTATCATATTTTATATACAAACAGCGTTAAAACCAAGACTTTTCACATCCCCAACCAAACAAGTATTGAAATAACCTAATTTGTAATCATCCCACTTTAAAAGCTTTAAATGTAAACAAACCGCAAGTAGAAATCCAAAGAAATGTTGAAGATCTTGCAAGAACAGCATGAGTTCTAACACTAGATCAGAGAATCAGAACACTGAATCTGAATGGTCTGCCAGCCAGTCCGACCCTTTAAACCTCTTTTCCATTAGCAAGGTAATAAAACAAGTGCAATAACCAAATCGTAGCAGCCTAATACCCCCTTTGTCACAATTTTTTAAGAACGGCATATCATCGATCATATGACAACACCGTAAAGTTTCCAGCTGTTCATTAA
Organism: Branchinecta lindahli; assembly: GCA_023053555.1. Lineage (NCBI taxonomy): Eukaryota > Metazoa > Arthropoda > Branchiopoda > Anostraca > Branchinectidae > Branchinecta > Branchinecta lindahli. Next base: position 1,244,630 of record JAKZAO010000009.1, on the reverse strand, counting down.
AGATACGTCGCGTCGTCTTATTTCTTGCTGCTCTACACCAAAATCCTCATTCATAGATGTATCTCCCCAAATATACAAGAGTTGAACTTGAGACCTGTCATAGACGAACGTAACTCATGAAAAATCTGGGCCCAGTTACTCATGAACGGGAGGGTGGGGGGGGGCATTAGTTGCATATCTAGACCTAAATATCCTCGACTATACCAGCTTAGAGTTTGATTCCAGTCACGAGCCAAAAACTTGACTCATGGGCAAATTGGGCCCACTTGCCCATGAACGGGGAGGGTAGGGGCCAGGGGGTGGTTCAACTCCACATATAAATCCCCAACCCTATGATCCAAAAGCACAAAGGAATTTCATCGCTCTATCTCCAGTTATTGTCAAGTTGAAATCATTAAAAATTGGGCAATCTGGGCCCAATTGCCCCTGAACCAAGTGGGGGTGGGGTTTGGGACCCGCAAAAATGAAAAAGAGACCCCAATACTCACAAACCTACCAAGTTTCAACTTGATACCTGTTGATTCCTGTCACGGGTAACGAACTTTACTCCTGGGCAATCTGGGCCCATTTGCCCATGAACGTGATGGGTGGGGGAGGTGCAACTTTAAAAGTAATGTCCCAGCCCTAGGGTCTACATGTACAAGGAATTTCATCGTCTTATGTCCAACTCTGGTCAAGTTATGAACATTATTCACTGGGCAATCTGGGCCCATTTGCCCCTGAACCGGGTGGGTGTGGGGGGTCAGACCCCCAAAAGGCACAACTAGACCCCAGTCCCCACCAGCGTACCAAGTTTGAACTTGATACTTACACTGGTTCACGAGTTATGAGCTCCACAAAATACGGTGAAAACCGAAAACCGGAAACCGAAAGCTGCTACAGCGCTCGCAATAGTGGATTGTTCCAAGGAACACTCCACTAAAAACCGAAAGCTGCTAGAGCGCTTGCAATAGTTGATTGTTACAAGGAACACTCTACTAAAAACGCCTTTAGCTGGTAAGTTTCAATACAAAACGATATTGACCAATATGGTTTTACGGTTTTACCAACAAGTAAAAGGAATTGACCGAGAATGGAAAAAAACAGAAGCTTACCCGACATGCAAATTGCAAGAATAAGACATGTCAAGGATAAAAGCTTCTTCAGACTTCCAAGATCTAGGTGTCTATGCTTTAAGCCTGGCTATCTTTGTTTTTGTACATGGACATAGTACCAGGCTAGGACTACAATTTTTGAGCTGTCCTCATTCTTCCCAGTTTGAATGATACAAAAAATTGTTCCTTTTTATTTCACTGTTGGTTTCTCCTTGCCTTCCAATTTGATTCCAATACTTCACTCCGAGAAGCATGGGAGACGTTCCGTAAAATAAAAGCTTCATAACGATTCTCAACTGTGACACATTCATTAGATAGACAAGTTTTCTACAAAAGGTAGACCTTGCAGTATATAAGAGGTATAGTTTTTGAATTTTAATTAACTTTCAAAAGTGCAGTTTTACTTTTTTGGGCAAATGATAACTGAAGACTCGAAACACCCATTCAGGCATTCTTGGAAGCCCTAAATTGGATACGTTGACTGCCTAGTGGTTGAGCTTTGGTCACAGTATGTGGGTGGAAATGGTCCTGTTTGAAGTTAACTAATACTCAAAGAAGAATATGCTACCTATATTATACTGCATTGTAGACTACGTCTACAGTAGCCGGCCGAATCCAGCTCAGATCTGACTCAGTCCCTTTACACATTCTCATGTAGTCATACAGCAGACAATATCCCTGCCCAGGAGAATTTTCCAGAGACTGTGATAGGCTACTGATCTGATTCAGACCTACACTCCCCCCGGCCCCCCATGTCAGCCAAACAGCATAACTTTATCAGGATGCCTTTAGCTATGTTGGGAAAGGTTTTGACTGAACTATATTTGAGTAGAAAAAAAGTAAGCATAGCTGTAGATGCCCTACTTGGTTCTCATAAGTCGTATACTTATAAGATCTTTAAAATTTGCCTCTTGATACATCATGCTTATAAAATTTTCAAAATACGCGCCAACTTTCTCGGAAAATACGGGGCCGTGAACGGATTCAAACAGAGTTTGTTAGTTTGCCGCTTCGGAATATCCCACCAGGTATGGAAATGAAAAAATGCCTGCCTCTATATACTTCTTTTTTTTACCATGTTCGGGTTCTCGTATTGTAATTATTTTCCTGTGTAAAAATTAGCTTTGAACTAACAGGTCAACTAACCTGCAACTAACCGCTCCGACTACCAAAAAACTGTAGATGGCGTTTGAGGGATTCATATAAATCCTCAGAATTCAAACTGAAATTCACTCAGTTTCCCCTGCGGATGGTTAGATAACAATTCAATAAACAAAACAGCAACTTGTTTACTTTCCGTAGCAAAGAAATAATCTGCTCTGAAATGGAAACCCTAATAGAATCACCTACTGGTGGGGAGGGTATTTGGGGAGGGTATTTGCAGCGTATTTGGGGAGGGTATTTGCAGGGTATTTGTGCCAGGCTTCTGAAACAGTACGCGGTCATCACTGTAAATGGTCAAATATTCCTTCAGCCCAAGCTGACTGCAAATCATATTTGACGAAGCAAAACGGGTTCTCTTCAGGCTCAAGCCGCTCAAGCTGGAAAATTAACTTGTAGAAAAACACTCAAAGATTCTTCCTAAAATATCTGATTTTTTGGACTTCTTGCCGAAAAACTGCTTGGAGTTAAAGCTGGTGCTGTGATTTTAATTTGGACACGGCTGCTGTTTTTGCTGCTCGTTTGGGTCTCCGAAAGGGTAGATATTCTTCTGTATTTCGGTTCTGACTTATCCCTTTTCGTCAAATAGTAAATAGTTAACTATGCTACTGAACGTAATGTAAACCAAAAACATGTAAAACACATTAGCAGCATGTAGGCTCACAAACAAAAAAAAAAAAAAAATATTCGACCTCTTTTCCGTAGCAAAAATACGGCCCATGTACGAAAAGCATAAGATTTCTAGACTAAAAATTTACGGGATAAAGTCCGGTCTTCACCTCCCGAAGCTTCCGGAATCTTTGACTTCTTCTGTAAATTGCATCTGGAATCTGAACCGGTCCGAAAGTACATCAAAATAATCCGGAAAAAAGGGGCTTTTGAGCTTCCAGATTTCCGAAATTTTTAAGTATCGCAGAAGAAATAAAAAAAAAAATCTCGGAAAATCTGGGAACCCAGATTCCGGAAGGTGAAGAACCGACTTAAGATATTGTTGAACAGTAATATACTTACCAGGGTATGTTCATATCCAAGCTCTTCTCTTGGTTCTTCGGATCGACCCTGACCGTCTTCATCGTGAGTCATGCCCACAAATCCTTGAAATTAAAACACAAAATCACTAAAATTTCTTCCTAAGTTACGACGGATCGGGTCCTATAGTGACACTGCTTCGTTCGCAAAACAGCGCCCATCAATTGAAACAAAACTTGTTTCTGAAGCGCTGACGTCACATGAAGCAAAATGAAACCAGAAGAAAAACCAGGAACAGAGAGCTGCTAATTAGCCGTTTCGAATTTGAAGATTGCTGATTTTGTGGTTTGAATGATATAATAACCTAGAAAACAATGGAACGGGGTCGTTGCGCCGGGAAGGAGAGGAATTAAGAAGAAAAAATAAAAGTTTGATTTGTAAAAGCTTTTTACTTCGAGGTAGCGTAAGCACTAACGGACGGGTCAGCTGAAATATATACTAGCAACAGCTCGGCGATAGCCGATCGGTATTCCTTCAGCCCAAGCTGATTGCGAATCATATTTGACAGTGCAAAACGGATATGTCAGCTACATTATATTATATTAGAGCTATATTTTAGGACCGAAATATAGCTCTCATAAAATGTAGCTGACATACGGTATCTGTTTTTCATTATCAAAGATGATTCGGCCCTTCTTGGCAAGGGTCCTGTTCAGGCTCTAGCTTAAAAATGAACCTGCACTAGAGCCTGAAGAAGACCCTTGCCAAGAAGGCTGAAATATAGCTGTAAGTAACGTGAGCTGATTTATTGGCTTTGCGCCATACGATTCAAAGTCACCTTGGGTTGAAAGAGTACACCACTAGCTGAATTGCTTAAAGTTTAACTGAAAAGGCAGCTTACTTTTACAGCTGATCTTTGAATACATTGAAATATTTTCACTCGTCCGAGGGATTTTTTATTTGTTCACCCGAGGCTGTAGTAATAAGGTTCAGAATGTTCGCTGCTTGCCCGACAACCCAAAATCATCCATACGCGGAGAATTCGAATCTCAGAAAAAGCCTGCATTTCAAGGATCAAAGACGCTAATCCGAAAGAATCACAGATACCGAGTACGAAAATGATTCGACCATCTGTGGATAGCGTACAAACGGAGTATCGCATTTTTATCAGGTTTCCGGGCCTATTTAAGTGAAGTTATGTGTATATCAGCCCTTTTTGGTTACACTTGAAAGAATGGAGGGAATTGAAACAGAATTATAACAGTCTTATAATTTTCGAAGTAAAACAAAGAAGTGTGCCAGTTTTCAATTGTTATTACATTTTACCAAGACAAATAATCTGATAGAACCTCCGTCCTATCTCTGTAATACGACCATGCGGAGTTGAATATTCTCCATACCCTCCCTCCGTATTTACTGCTAGCGGAGACAGATCTAGCTGAAGTAGTACCGAAAAGTTAATAAGCCGCTGACATTTAACATTTGTTCTGCCGTAAACGAACATAATCTTTCAGAAATGAATTGCCTAAATAATTATTCGTCCTACTCACTTCTTGAAATCTTCCAGAACCACTTCGTCCATGGTTTCATTTTGTTCACTGTCTCACCGGAAAAACCTTTTCGACCTGTTCTCAAACAAACTACTGGCAGCGTATTACCAAGATACTACTTAGTCAATGCACCTGCACTCCTTGTTTTGATTTGTCCCCTATGGCTATGGGATGATATGGAAGTATAAACGGAATGAAATAGATGCGCTGGCGAAAGTCTTTTAGAAATGGTGGGAAGTACTTGTTGTGAGTATTTTAGTTTTCTTTTTATTAGACACATGTAGTAATAGGAAATTGCAGCACAAATCCTTAGGACTTCCTTTTTGCTGCAATAATATCTTAGTCTTGTCATTTTATTTCCTGTTTATATTTTGGTTAAAAATTAAACCTACCTACCTACCTTCTGATAAATATCTGGCTAAACCGCATGTGAACTGAACTGACGGAACGAATGAAAAAGTAACCATAACAATAAATAACAATAAGTATAATACTTAATACAAAATATAAAAACTTTATTTCCGAAGTCCTAGTAGGATTAAAAGGTTTTCAAATGCATGCTGGTCTAAAAGAGCCCATATAAGCCTTAGGTTAAGTTATACAAATCGAATACAGAAATGAAAGATGGAAGGAAGAAGGTATAAAAAATGTTAATAGAGAGCGGAAAATTAAGAACACATCGTGGGGTATAATTTACAGTCTTGAAGATAAACGTCAATGAGGTCGGTAACTGCAGTCAAACTCGTTCGCTTAAAAAAAAAAAATCAGCAGCCTACGGTTCCCATTATGTTCCATTCAGATAAGCGAAAGCCAAGACTGTTTATTAAAATCATGTTGAGAATTTTATGTGATGTTTCTAAGTACGGATTAGAGTATTTTAATCTTTTTCGAATCGAAACCGGGAAACTTAAGAACGCATACTATTCCCTTAAACTTCCTAAACGTATCACCCATACGGTCGTCGTTTCCCCTGGTCTACCCTATTGCACGTGAAACGGCTACTCAGTCCGACTCTTCGGCATCGTACGTCGCCCCCCCCCCCCACACACACATCTTACTATTTCCAAGTTGAGCGTGCCCAAAAACATTTTTGGTTGTTATGGGCAACAACCTTGACATGGCCTTCCATACTTGCCAAAGGTGCGCGAAAATTCTTCAGATGCTCTGCATTTCCCTACTTGACCCACATTTTCGTACTCATTTGTTGTCACGATCGATTTCGCGAAATTATGCAGGAAATATACGGGTGTCCGAAATCTGCTAAAAGTAGACGCTCCGATTTCGTAGTTACGTCACTACGTTAATTCTTTAAATTTTATTCTGATGGCTGTCTTTGAGTGACACTCTAATCATTCGAGGGACTGCGTACTCCGTGAATGACCATTAAAGACGTTATAGAGTTTGCGTTGGTAGTAAAAGTTCAATCCCAACGTGTCTTCTTGACAACTCTTCCGTTTTTCCGTTCCGTTCTTGCGTTTTTTTTCTCTTACGACTTGTTTGTGTCTCATTTTTCTTTCCTGTAATTCTTTTTGTATTTTGCTTTGCTTTTTCATGTATTTATTAATTGGTGGTAACAAAGGTAATAATCCCATAGTATGTATTTTTTGTTAATTCTTTAATTCTTCATGTTTAAATTTCGTTTCGTTTTTTCGTGTATTTCATTAATTGGCGGTAACGAAGATAATACTATTACGGTGGCTAACACTCAAAATGCCCACGATCACAATTCCCACGACCCAAAATGCCCACTAAAAATGCCAACAACTCAGAATGCCCCGGCTCAAAATGCCCATGGTTAAAAATGCCCACGACTCAAAAAGCCCAGGGTTCAGAATGCCCACGATTGGAGGTATTCAGTCCGTAGTAAACTTGGATTAGGAGTGAGTGAACAACGGGAGGATTAGACCGAGTATCAGAATAACGATGATCATATGTTAAACTGGTATAAACTCAGTAATAATATAATACTGGTAAAATATTTACAAGAAACATGCGTATTGCCTCGTGGTTAAATGCCGTAAAAGTGCTGTGCTTTTTTTGGGAAGCCTCTGACTGACTGATAAGGAACCGCCTTGGAACTTTTCTTTAAGAGACCACGATGGAGGGGGAGCCACACACTCTCCTTGGACTCAGGGGTCTTCTAGGCCCAACACAGTGTTGCCAGATTGTGTTTGCAGAAAAACGCCCTGGGATTCTGAAAACAAGCCCAAACAAGCCCGGCTCAATTTCACCAAATATTTGTTGATCAACTAAAGCTGATTTCAGGGGAGTCATTCGGGGGGAGGGGGGGGGGGCTCTTAATTTAAGCCTAAAAAATAGTTAATAAATTTCGAGTCTGTGTAAAAACCTGGGGTTGAGACTTAAAATAGATTTCAGAAGGCAAAATACAAAGCAATGACCCCAAAAAGATATATAATAGGCTTTTATAAGAAATAATAGGTTCGTAAGAGTAATATTCCCCAGTTCAAAGAAAACGTCCAAAACAAGCCATATTTTAAAACAATTAGCCCAAGCCCATCGCAAAAACCTTCCGCCCCAGCCCTCAGAAACAAGCCCATGGGGCGGGAAACAAGTCCATCTGGCAACACTGGCCCAACAGTAAACTTACCTACTATTCGAGAGAGACTACACTCGCACCAAGGTCAAAAAAAAGAAACATAAAAAAATTGCACCTGTACTCTGACGAACGGCCTTACACACAGCCTGATCAAGAGACGTAAACGGATCTTAGTGTTGTCTTTCTAATACGCAGACGGGCAGACAGAGTATAGAATTCATATACACCCTGTCAGTGACGTTTCCGGGTCCCAAAATGCAACACGTATTCTGATCTTGTAATTATTCTGAACAGACTAATGGAGTCCTGTTATTTTTAATTAAGGAATAACTCTTACCTTCATGGTGCAAGTTAGCTGGAGGATTTGGATCGCCTGGTTTTGGTTTCTGTTGGCACAATTTTATACGACATTGCTTTTCTACTTTCACGCAAACAATTCTGAACTGATCATGAAACAATAAAATAATTCCTTTCGAAACCTTTTTCGTGTTTAATCCTATCTCTTGTAATCTCGTAGTTCGTTGTCCCCAGGAAGATTTTCAGCCGTCGGCATTTTGAACTAAGACGATATTAGCCTTCCCTGTGACCATTTTGAACTGTCGGCATTTTTAGCCGCCGGCATTTCGGACGATTTCGATTTCAAGTATTTGACCTGAATTGTGGTCATTTTGAGTCGTGGACCTTTTGAGCTGTGGGCATTTTAATCGTGGGCATTTGATAGTGGGCATTTTGAACAGTGGGCATTCTGAGGGTGGGCGTTTTGAGAGTGGGCAAAAATATCGTGGTGATTTTGGAACCACTCATTACGGTAGGCTACAAACTGCATATTGTCGTATCCAGACATGGGTCAACCCTCTAGCTTTTGCTTCGTAGAAACCCGCTCTTTGCTTTAGCCCGTCAAGGTGATAGACGGTTTCTGGTAAACATTCCTTTCCCCAAAGCAACACATTTCGATCAAAACAGAAGACAAAGTTGACATTTAATTCACCTTGTTCAAGGGGGAAATTTAGGAATCCCGGCACCGTCGATCTGGGCGAAAAGAGAGGTAAGCGAAGAGTAACGAGGTTAGAGACCCTGCAATTAACAACTAAAGTAGAAGAATGTGTGTGGATTTTTTGTTCATGCTCTTGAGACATTTTGGCGAAAGAAAACCATTTTCATCAAACCTGAACATCTTTACCCTACTGATCATGCTTTCGGATTTTGCTGCAAAAAGCAGTTTCGACAAAAGAACTGTAAGTTCCAACAAATAAAAAAGTAGCACTGTAATTCCAGCACTTCAAATGGAAAACAATTCAATTAAGCTCTATCAACTTAGAAAATCCTCGAGAAAATCACAATTTTTATACGCCAGATTGACTACTTGTTACGGCCAGCCCAGCGCCAGCTGTCGCAACAGTATTTAACCTAATCCGCTGAAAATTTCTTAGAATGGTAGATGGCATGCAGCAAGTCCCATTACTGATTCGCAAATTCTTTCTCGTGATTGGCGCATTGTCCGGTTGTGTCTGATAAAGCTGATACCTCATTGCCGAGATGCAAAAAGGCACTAGAATGAAGGGCTGTTACGAATATAGCTTGTTGGTACCAGGGACCTATAAATTTCCTTACAGGGGGCCTGTCATTTCCTATGCTTCTATATTCATATGATGACCGAACCATCCAGTTTCCAAAAATCTCCACTTGAGTCGATCGGCATTCTTGTCTGCCTCATTGGACGTGCGCACCAAAAAGACTCCTCCCTCAAGGCGCCAGCAGCCAATCCCAAATTTTGTCTATCTGGTCTTGAACGTCATTGGACCGTGGGTATTTCTCGAACTACATTCCGTGCGCTCAAGATAGCATCAGAAATCTTTTCTTGACAGGCCCCCTTAGAGGAAATTTATGGGTCCCTGTTGGTACCTAGTAGCTCTAAGCTATTTTTCACTTCAGGATTAGTACAGTAAACAAAGAAAAAGTATTGTCAACAAGCTTGTTTTTGCAGGATATTTTCATCCACTTACTGTGAATAAAATCAATTACCAATCGGCCAAAGTAGCTATTTAAGAGCTTCTATGAACACCCGAACGAGTGTTTAAGGTCTTCATTTTTACCAGTTCTCCCAAAATTTTACTGTTCAAAGTTAATTAACGTTCAAAAGAACATAGCCTACTTCTGCTGTATGTTGACAAACGCATCCACGAGACACACCCCAAACACTCAGAATAGTAAGACCAGGGTCTCAAACTGGGCAACGTTTTCGACTTTCTTGAAGCCATTCGGTTTATCGGTTTCAGTACCTTACCATTGACAAAATTGCCATGCGTAGAATGCAGGTACCCCAGATACTGTCAGAAGGCGTAACTACCATCCCGAGGCTGTGGGGGGGGGGCAAATGTCCCGACAGATCCCCGTGTGTGGCCACGGATTTGTAAGGAACCTAGAGTTATCGCTCCGTCCGTGGCCGAATGGTTAGCGCGTCGAACTCACAAGGGAAGGGTCCCTTGTTTGAGTCTCAGTTGTGCCTACTGTTTGGTTTCGAGCGGGGGTTAGTGGCGTAACTCTGTAAGACAAGCCAAAGTTCACCCAGCTTCAAATGGGTACCTGGAGAAATCCGGGGAAGGTGAGAGGAAGGGTGTGCGAAAGCACAGGATGGCTGGCCCCCAACCCCCCATTGCACTTCCTGGCTGAGGGCCGAGAATCGGAGATCAGCACCGCCGGCTTGGCCTGTAAAGGCTGATAGCTGACACCTTTACCTTTTTTTTTTTTGAGTTATCGTTTGATTACAGTGTTTCATATGAAGAGGCCTCCATTAAGCTGGGCATTCCTGACTAACTGGAGAAATACCCTTAAAAAAAAATGGAGTAAGGATGCTGTGTTGTACCCAGATGAGCCACCTATTACCCCCTCCCCGTCCGTTGTCCGCGTCTCATTTCGGGAGGAACACAGGTAGTTGGTTTTTGCCGTGTCTTGCCGATTCCTCAGCCCAATTTTTAGACAGCAACATTTCGTTCAGGTAATTTCTCGTACTGTCTTAGTTATTCTGCTATCGATTTAATGCGTTTCGCATGTTGACCGCTATACTAGCTTTAACCACATGGTATTAAAATTTAACCGAAAAGGGCTGAGGTAAAACAACCTAGTTACTCCTCACTTTTTACTTAAAGAGGGTTGAAGACCCGATGAAAATGGGTTACATCTTTGCTCCGCTATTTCAGATTAGTCGATTTTCATATAGTGGAATTTCTCTGCCGGATTTGTGGTACCTCTGTGCGCGTATACGTGTGTTGTATGCTTGACGAAAAGGATTTACTAAAATTAAGGGATCACTGGCCAGTTGGCCACCGAAAAGCCGCGTTTGTTTTTGAGATCCAATTTTTCCGCGTCGTAGTAGAATTTTCCGATCGTTTTGGTTTCCCAGGTGGATAGGTTATGTTCGTTCTGTTATTGCTAATGTTTTTGTTTGTATTTTTGTATTAGGCTAGTGAGTATGGAATTTCTTCTTCCGGATTATAGAGTAATAATAATAACGGAATTGAGTTCACCGTAAGAAATACAGAATCTTAGAAATGGAAAAAATAAGAAAGGGACCACGGGAGAAGGTGACATGTGTGTTGCAAGTGATTTAATAAGTGGTCTCTTCTACAGTTTTGTATAGAAGCTCGCCATCTTTAGAGCCCATCTACGAACTCAACCTTTCCCTTGACCCAATGGATCCTTCTACCAAATTTCATCAAAATATCTCATTCTCTTCGAGAGTTATCGTGCTCACAGACAGACGGACAACTTTTACGAAGTCATAGGTATCGGGATCCCAAAAAGAGACCCTACTGGTGACAAGCCTACCAAGTTTCAACTTGATATCTATTGATTTCTATTAGGGTTCACGAACTTCATCGTCCTATGTCAAGCTCTGGTCAAGTAATGAACATTACTCACTGGGCAATCTGGGCTCATTTGCCCTTGAACCGGGTGGGGGTGGCAAAAAGCACAACTGGACTCCAATACCGCAAGTGTTTCACGAGTGAACTCCAGAAGAAACTGTGAAAACCGAAATCTGCTACAGCGCTCGCAAGAGTGGATTGTTCATAAATGAACACTCCACCAAAAATGTATTTAAAACTTCACTTACCCTTTTACGAAATAAGCCAGCCGTCCCTTGAAAAGGTGCATGGCGTTTGCTGATCCTCTTCGCCTCGTCTTATTTTTGAGATCCCAAAACGTCAGGGGAGGGATACCTATGACTTCGGGAGAGTTGTCCGTCTTGAACACGATAACTTTCGAAGGGAATGAGATCCTTCGATGAGATTTGGTTTGACGATTCTTTGGGTCAAAAAAGGATCGTGTTCGTAGATCCCCGTATGGAAATAATTCAAGTCGTAAACGATCATTTTTTTCCAATAGGATTCTGGGACATTTTTCCAATTGTTTACGATCGTAAACAATTGTAAACGATTGAAAACAATTGGAAAGGATCGTAAACAATTGGAAACGATCGTAAACAGTTGTAAACGATTGAAAACAATTGGAAATGATCGTAAACAATTGGAAACGATCGTAAACAATTGTTTTCTTGTCAATTGGCTTCGAATTTTCTCCCATATATGAACTTTAGTCTTCTGCCGTAAAAGAAGCTCGCCCGGAATACAGTTAAAACAGGGAATTTTGTCAAAGTCGAGATGACGTTTAGGGGTGAACACAAATGCTGAATCCATGTGAGCACATTTTTGGGGAGTTTGGCGAAGACCGCGGATGGCCGCTGGCCGCAAGACCCAACTGTCTGAATGAAAAAGTCCACATATTAAATTTTGGGATCCCATCGAAACCTTTGGTGTTGTTGATGATGCTATTACTTTTCGCCCCCCTCGGGGCAGTACCCTAGGAGGTCATCAGCTACCCAGACAAAATCATAAATGATAATCGACGCCATGTTAAAAAACTGATAACTGTTTTCTGTTATGTCCTGACACAACATACCTCGGGTCAAAGTCGCCTCTTACGTTACGTATTTCATTTTTCGCAAATTAAAACTCGTTCCATCACTTACAAACAGAAATTATGAAATCTGCTACCGTTTAGCTGTGGCCTGTAAAACCGGTGATTTAGAAACATAACCGTGGTCAACCAGATAAATCTATCGTTCGGGCACCAATTTATTTAAAACTGTATGTATTATATGTAATGTATTATATTGTCATGTATTAATGTAATGTAATGTATTGTAATGTATTATGTATTTATATAAAATTTATAATTATTTCGTCGGCACCAAATCAATATAAGAATTTGCTTACCGTTATGTTACCAGCTGTGGTTGAGAAGAAAAGGCACTGATTTCACACTGTCTTTTTTCTGGATGTTTTAATTAGCGCTTACGGCAACGTGGAGTATTGCCATAGCCTACCCAGAATTTCCAAGGGGATCTCAGCTACCCAGGGAAAATCATAAAATGGTAATTGACAAATGTGTTACGAAACTGATAATATTTCTCTCTCTGTTCAGATACACAAGTACAACTGATCTAGACTCAAACTCGCTTCAAAGACATTCCTCGAAGAATGGGTCATATTATCTCGGATTAAAAAGGGTTGAATTATCATGAGTTACCTTCAGTAAAATGGGGTGGTGTAACTACATGTCACAACGCAGAGGCGAAACTGAGCTCTCTTACCTTTTTTTTGTTTCCTGGGTAGCTATGGGCCCATTTGGAGAGGTAGCTGTCACCCCCTGCACATCACGTCCCTGATACGTTGTAGAGTATACGACCGAGTTGCCCTATTTTCTAATACAGTGGTTCCCAACCTTTTTCGTACCGCGTACCCCTAATCAAGGTTCGAAAATGTTGCGTACCCCGAGACGATATTTATTATCATAAATGATAAGTCATACGTGAGTAGAAATTTATACAAAATCAATGAGACACTTAAGGCTGCTATTTAGCAAAAATTTTATGAAATCTCGGCTCTACGTCATTTACGGAAATATTTGTTTCACAGTCAGCCTGTTTATGTGTATGGTTTTGATGTCCTCCGTGCTTTCATCAAAATGCATCGCAAACGTTTTCGCTAACCTGAATGACAATAATTATCACTTGTTATGTCTTTGGTTCTTCTTAAAACAATATTGTTAGACACAGGAACAGATTTTACGGCAGTAGGCTAGCTGTATTCAGGGGCGCACGCACTTGTTGGCAACACCTTTTCCCCAAACAGAAACGAGTCGGCGCGAAGCGCCGCGATTTTTTGCAAAAACAGTTTTTTTTTTGAAAAACAGTCGATAAAAATACCTTGCCCCTCAAAATGTTTAGGCTAGTGATGCCTCTGCTGGTAATATTAGGCTTTTTGCAGTCAAAAGTGAGTTAGGCGAGACTTTGAAGTTGCGAATTAAAACGATTGTGGTTCCTTCGCGTACCCCTTGCAAGGGTCTCGCGTACCCCCGGTTGGGAACCACTGTTCTAATACACCGTGATGGATACTAGTCTGGCTTTGGGTTGCACTATGTCCATTGACTCTTGAATAAATTCTTCATCTTCTTCGTAAACCGCTTCACAAGGCCGTTTGCGTTCTTCTTCCAGCTTCAGAAGATCCATGTATCATTCTTCATCTTCGTCTTACGGCGTTAATCGCTCCTTTCTTTCCACTTTTTGGGATCCCAAAACGTAAGTGGAGGGATACCTATGACATCGCAAAAGTTGTCCGTCCGTCCGTCCGTCCGTCCGTCCGTCTGTCCGTCTGTGAGCACGATAATTCTCGAAGGGAATGAGACATTTTGATGAAACTTGGTGTGAGCATTCTTTGGGTCAAGAGTAAGGTCGAGTTCGTAGATGGGCCATGTAGCCCTACATTTAGGGGTGGGGGAGGGGGTTCAAATTAAGGGGCAAGCAAATTTTTTTTAAACAGCTAATGTGATAGTCGATTATGGGGTAAGAAGACACGCTGAACACGAATATGAAAACCATTTTCTCGTCGGACAAGTAGTTCGTCCGGAATCCGGCCAAGACCGGAAAGTTTGTTAAAAGTAAAAGTTTTGTTTGAAGTTGATTAGATGTTTGATTTAGGGGTAAGAAGGCATGCTGAACACGAATATGAAAATTATTTTCTTGCCGGACATGTAGTTCGCCCGGAATCCGGCCAAAACCGGAAAGCTTGTTAAAAGTAAAGTTTTATTTGAAGTTGATTAGATGTCCGATTTAGGGGTAAGACGAGATGCTGAATCCGTATATGACAATAATTTTTTTGCCTGACATATAGTTCGTCCGGAATCCGGTTGAAACCGGAAAACTTGTGATAAGTTAAATTTTTATTTGAAGTTGATTAGATGTTGGAAATAGGGGTAACTAGATACGCTGAATTCGTTTTTGAGCTTTAGTTTTTCGTCGGACAAGTAGTTCTGGAATTCCGCCAGAAACCGGAAAATTCGCAGAAGTAAGCCAGGATCGTTTCAATCGACTTATAGGGGTAAACACACAAGCTGAATCCATATCAGAACTTTGTTTTCTTAATGATTAGCTGTTTGGCCTTAATCTGTTTCTAAATTTTAAGAGTATAAATGTTCATGGAGTCTGGCGAAGACCGGATCTGACGAAGACAAAACCTAATTGTCTGGATCAAATATCGAAGTTTTGGGATCCCATCGGAACCTTTGGTCTTGTTGTTGCTCGAAGTGTTCGTGTTCGCTTGTTGTTCGTATACCCTGCAGTTGTCATCTTGTCTTGTACATCATCCAGTTCTAATACATGGTAGTCTGCCTTTTTGGCAAACACTTCCCTACCTTTTGTACTTTCTTGGCTGTTATGTTGCTGCCATGAGACTAAAATAAAGAAAAACGTATTATGGGTCCCTGAGTCATTTATTCGTCTTTTTTCTTTTCGAGCCTTATCTGTTTGTCTTTTCTTTGCTCTTACTTCTTCTCCTTGACGTTTTCTTCCTTTTTGTGATAGGCTACGCTAAGCTATTTGCATTGTTCGTCCTTGTGACGGATCTCTACGTTGCTCTTCGTTTTCGTCTTTGGCATTCTTCGTTCTTTCACTTTTGCATTTTACCCAACTCGAAGTTTGTTGGTATGTAAGAGAGGGTGTATCATGCTGAAAATCGTGTCTCATCCGAATGGGACACACAAGACGGGTTCAGGAGCGTCCCGAGACTTTCTTCATTGTGAGGGGGAGTGAACCTGGTAAAATTGACCAAGTCGTTACCTGATTTGGCCAAATTTACTAAAAAATTTTCTAGAAATCTCTGCCTTCAAGAAGCTACAATGGAAAAAGTTGAAAAGCATGTTCAAAATCAAATCTAAAGAACAAAATGGGGCGCTTATTGGAAATCTGACCCGAGATAGAAAGTTGTTTTCATTTGTATAATTCGCAGAAATCAGTACTGTTTAAACTTCCCGCCTTTTCTGGCTGCTTCATCACTTTTGCTCAAGAGGTAACGCTTAATACTGCAAGAGGCAACACGCGAAGCTCCACCCAGTCTCCAGCCCCGGTAAAATATTTCCGGGCAGAAGTCAACGCTGGTTGCTGAAATCAAGGTTATGCGTGTTTTCAATTCTCTCCCTTATTTATTCTTGGTCCTACGTCCGTAAAAGAAGTGCGATATGAGATCGAATCTCTTGCTTCATCACATACGGCACTTTCGTTGAAAGAAAAGGTTGCTGGTGTCACTTTGTACAGAAGGGTTGGTTTTGAGCAAAACTGTTCTTCACAAACGACAAGGTCAGACCGGACTGCACACAGACATGACCTTTGCGATATGGCTATTTATTTACGTATTTATTATTTCCAGAAACTGTAAGCTCAAAGCTTAATCGCCAGCGCTCCGCTGAATTGACAGTTCGCAAAGATATCTTCAAAGGCGGAAACACTTGGCTGGGACGAAATTTGGCAGAGAAGATAAGTGAGGGTTTTCGTATCCTGTTCAGTTGTGTTTGAAGAAGTTTAAACAAAGGAATTTTGGATTTAGAAACACAGGTGAGCATCCAATTTTTTGTCATTCTCGGCTGATTTTCGAAGCCGAACAAATGCGGACTGTGGTCCTTGGTATTGAAACAGAATCATTTTAGAGATTTGATCTGTGGTAACCACATGAAAATGTAGGGTTGCTCTTTTCATCAAGCCTGCATAAGACTAAAGGGGCAATCTAGCCTCCTCTAGCGAAAATAGTATTTTGTTGGTTTAAAGCAGCCATGCCATTCACTATCCCTTTCATTCTTTGCCTCCACTCCGGTTGTGTATTTTCAGTCATCAAACCCTTCTTTCCAAACAATTTGTTTCCTATCCGGGATAGCATAAGTTTTTCCTATTATCGTTCCCATTTTTTAAGCAAACTGTTTTGTCCTTATCAGGATTGAACGATGATCTGAAAGCCCAGAACATCAAAAGTGATTGTAAGAATCATAGAATTTATCTATAAAGCCATATGCATGAATTGGCAATTAATTTTATTGCTTTTCGGACACTAAAAACGATGAAGAAAGAGGTGCAAAATAATCATGACAATTCGGTTTTAGAATACAAGCTATCACAAAATTGACCAACAAAATTTTAGCCAAAATTTTAGAACGGACAATATTTGGTCAGCACTCGCTGATTTGTACAAGTGCTGCCAAAAAATCACCGCTCTGCTCACATATGTTTGAATATGCCGCCAATCAAACGTTATCCAGACCGACCGGTAAGCCCTCTGCTCTTGCAGTTCTGACTTCTGGGCTCTGGCCTCTACTTAATTTACTTAGAAACTACGAGTATTGGAAACGTATCTTGTGTTTTAATCGTTGACTGTGACTTTCATGGGAAGATAAGCAAAAGGACTAGAACAAATTAGCGGAAAGGTAAAGAGCGATGCTCTGGCTGCTTTAAGAAATGTCCTCCTTATTTTATTTTGGCTCAGTTATATAAAAGGTTAACTTCAGACATCGAGGTTGATATCGGAAAATAACAACGAGACGGCCATTGAAAATAACCTGTCCCAGCCGAAGGCGAGGCAGGTTATGAAAAATATCAGCCGAGCGCAGCGAGGTTGATATTTTTAAATGGCCGTCGAGATTGTTATTCAGAACCGAGATGGAGGTATGTTAACTGTTATAACTTTTTCGAACAAGTATCGACAGTTACAATCTGCTTTATAACTTTTTCGAACAGAAAGTCATGTTTTTTCTACTCTAACTGATGTAATATTCCCTAAGAGCTTGGTCAAACTACACTAATCTTTTTTCTGCGCAAAATTTGGCACCAAAGCATCTGTAGACCATTAGATCCAAGAAAAAAGAGCTTTTCGGGGTTGCTAAAAAAGAAATTAAGAAAATTTACCAGACTCTGAATATTGTTGTTTCAAATCCTCACGGGCGACCGCACAACATTTCGCGAATCTGCGCAAAACAGTAGACTTTGTTCCTCAAATCTGTGCCGTTTTTGAGCCTAGTGTGACCAGGGTGTAAATACATTCCGAATGTGCTTTTAGTATGTTCACACGAGCAGGAAGCTTTGCAGAAGATCTGGATTGCTTTGCTTTGTTCTTAAGAAATTTGAAATCGACCGATAACGTGTGCATCACGTGCAATGGTCTTGGAAATTTATAATATGATCTTTCCTCATTCAAAGACAGTGGTAAGTGCTCATTATCTACCTTTTTGGAAAGTAGGATGTTGTTTCAGTTGACAAGCTGTATTTTCAGTGGAAATCTGATTGTGACAAGGTATGACCTAGGGCATAGGTTGGTTGTCTAAGAGAGTAAGATTTTCTGTCATTTTTTCAATGCTTAATGACTAGCTTTTGGAAATCAAGGGATAGTAGGATGTTGTTTCAGTTGACAAGCTGTAGTTTCAGTGGAAATCTGATTGTGACAAGGTATGAGACCTATGCCGTAGGGTGGTTGTGTAAGAAATTAAGACGTTTTGTCATTTTTCAAAATTTATTTTATTCATATTTTTCTATATATTTTGTAAGTATTTTTTTTTACTGGAAGTATTGTTTTTAATTTATTTTTTGGAGGTCAGCTTCTACTTTTCAGTATTTGAGGAAAAGTGCTCGATGAATTCAATATTTGAGGTAAAGTGCTCGATGAACATCTGCGGAGGCAGATACGGCTTCGTATCTGCCTCTCTGGAGCAGGCTACGAGTTCGTATCTGCCTCTCTGGAGGAGGATACGAGTTCGTAACAACCCCCACAAAAATAATTGTCATAATATAAACTGCCTGTGGGACATAGGAAGATATCCATTGCATACCTGTTCGAGAAAAGTTATTAAAGGTTAACTTCCGACATCGAGGTTGATTTCGGTTTGTAACAACGAGACGACCATTGAAAATAACCTGTCCGATCCGAAGGCGAGGCAGGTTGAAAAATATCTGCCGAGCACGGCGAGGTTGATATTTAAATGGCCTTCGAGCTTGTCCTTCCGATATCAACTGAGATGGAGGTATGTTAACCATTATAACTTTTTCGAACATAACTTTTGTCTTCTTTGGTAATACTTATTTGCTACCTTTATAGGGAATTTTTGTTTAGTGAAATGGCAACCCTAGCCTACTGCGGAAATGTGAAAATGACTACTGCTGTCGTTGTGTGACCCGAACATTTCTGTTTAGAACAATACAATCCTTATCCAAGACCACCTTTTTCATTTGTGGCGAAGCAGATGCCGTCTAGCGGCTGACTCTTAGCTAGATATAATTAATCAAGCTTAAAGGACACCTGAACGATCCTACCATACTTCCATGAACCCCTCAGATCGTCCTTCACAGTACCGGTACAGAGAAGAAGAATTTTTTCGCTCCGTGATTTCGGCGCTATCCACTCTTGAAGTTCTAAGTCTCCCTATGGCGATTCGTTACGACCTACCAAGACAAATTTAGCGCCAATATTTAAACTTTGATTATCGCATGGATAAACGTACGTTGATAACGCATGGATGGATAAACAGCGCATGGATGGATAAACGCATGGACTGTTACGGCGTGGACTGTTACAACATGAACTGTTACGCATGGACTGTTACAACTGTTACGGCGAGCGTTACGATCAAGACAAGTCGGAAAAAAGGCTGAAAATTATAGCACGGTGAAACTTCATCCGATTTTAGTCCGGTTTTCGAGAGATAAATGGTAAGCAGTATGTAAAAGTGGCAATTTAGGGTGTTAGAGTTCATTCAGATGACCTTTAAATCGGTGTCGCCACTGATTGCAGAATTCTGCGATTTATCATACATATTCGTGTCTTCAACAAAGCGAGCAAGAACTCTGCGCGACCAGTTCCTTACCAGTAAATATAAAAATGAAGCATTGAAGTTGAGGCGTATAATTATAAAGGTGATAAAGCGAGATTTCTTGTTAATAGTTGGCGAAATGGACCTAGTTTCGTAGGTGCCAAAACGTCATTGTTGTTTTTTTCGGCCAAAAGTAAGATGTTCCTTTAGAAAAATTGGCAACACTGGAGTTTTTATTAATGGACTGTTCAATCAGACGAAAATCAAGAAAGAAGACTGTTGCAATTACTCAATAGCTTCCTTTTGGAGATTAGAGGAAAATAAGCTGGAGTAAGTTGGAAGTATTGTTGTTTCATTTGGCATGTTTCATTTTCAGTGGGATTGTGACTGTAACAAGGTATGACCCAGGTTGGTTGGCTAGGAAAGCACCATTTTCTTTCAGTTTTGAACATTTGTTTCTATAATGGTTTTCAACACTTTTTCTGTATTTTTTTTTGTGTTTTTTTGTTTTTCTTTTCTGAAGGTGATGTCATTTTTTTTTTGAAAGTCAAGCTCTAATTTTCAGTAATTGAGGAAAAGTGCTCGATGAACTTCTGCGGAGGTTGATACGGCTTCGTATCATCCTCTCTGGAGGCTAATATGATATCGTTTCAACCTCCCAGAAATTTATTGTCATAATATAATTGGACATAGGAAGATATGCATTACATACCTGTTCGAGAAAATTTATACGTGATATGGTTGTGACTCGGTTGTATACAGGGGGGGTAAAACCAAATATCAATTCCAAACAACGACGAAAAAGAAAGGAAATGGAGGTTTTGGAAATTTCTAAGATATTTGACTCAATTGCCGTATTCGCGAAACTCATACTGTGTTCTAGTGTCTGTTTTGATGACCTTCGAAAAGTGTAGTTCCTAAGTAAATGTGTAAAGGGATAATTCGTTGCCCTTTGTTTGTTTCGTTTGAAACAGATCTCAAACAGACAACGACGCATACCAAGCGCAACTGCGAGGTTTTTCCAGGATCTTTTCCAAGCTAAGGAGCCTATAGCCTACTTTTGCGAAAAGATCTCGGAAATAATACGAAGAGCAACATTAAGATCATGGAATTAGGCGAAAGTTCCTTAATCACAACAGACTTACGACTCAATGTCTCTCTGTTTCAGGTTCCAATACGTGCAGCGAGATGCTCCTGCGATCGGCGTCGTTTCTTCTCTCTGTCCTAATTGCTCTATCAGGGACAGACAGTATAGACAGAAACCAACCGATCCTCCTTAAAGCATTAAATACCACGTTCGAGTTCCAAGGCAGGCATCTACAAGTCTGGTTTGTTCTCGGTTCGAGCCTAACCGAGTCGAGATTCTTTTATGAACCAGTCCTTGTCCCACTCCTAAACACAAATAACCAGATCTCTGTCCAGCTGTACCCCGATCCTTCGTTGCATTCCTTAGACAGACACAAAGCAAAACTCTTTCTCAGCACCAACCTCAGTGAAGTACAAGATTTGGCATATAACGCAGTGAAGAGGGCCGTGATTGCGGGCGCCGATATCAGGAAAGCAAATGTTCAACCCCTTAAAATTCTTAGTCTAAACATGAAGTTGTCAGGGCTGCCCAAGGATCTACCAGATTTCCACACACAGTGTTGTTTAAAGAAAATATATAAAAGCCCGGGACCAACGGTGGAGCCAGTCATAACAATCGATTCAGCGGACAAAGCAAATCGCATCGCGGAAATTCTTGAGAACGTCAACATCTCTTACTCCATGGACCTTAATCAAGAAATGGGGATCAAACGACAAACTATTGAAGGGAATGTTAATCTTCGTCTGTATAAGCCTATACAGTTAATTCATCTCCAGTCTCAGCTAGTTTCAGTAATGAAGGAACAACCACAGAATGTCGATCAAATGAAGAGTGGAGAGTTGGAAAAGGTACAGAAGGAAAATAACTTCCTAAAGGGAAAGGAAGAGGAAGACCAGAAAAAGATTAAGAATATGCATGACAGGATCGTAAACATGGAAGAACTACTTAGGAAAATAAAAGTCAGTTGCCCCGATAAGAGATGGACCCGAATGTGCTTTCCCGACGGTTGCCACTGCTATCGAGTTTTCCCCGAACACAAACCTCGAGAAATTGCTTCAGAAAGCTGCATGAGTTTTCGCTCTGAGTTGGCCTCGATTCATAGTTACAGAGAACACTTTTTCATAGTCAAAATAGCTAATACTATCAATTCTGACACTTGGATCGGCTTCCATGACATGGAATATTGGAGTGACGAAACGCCACTGGATTTTACTATGTGGCACGAAAAAAAGGGGTCAAGACCGGGTACACACGACTGCGCTATGATAAGCGGCTACTTTTGGACCAAGGCGAGTTGTTTTGCTAAGAAATCATATATATGTAAGCAAACTCAAACCTGGGAGATTTAGATTTTACTCGGTCACTTTCTTCAAACTATTCTTCAAGTTTGGACCAGATACTTTGAGTATGACAAATTCTGGAACATCCGAACGTATCAACGATTACTGCAACCCATTTCTTACTGGGATGAGATATTGTGGTTAAGAGAAGACCCTTTGTCTGTGTCAGGCAGTGCAGCATTTCGTCGAAACATTTGGTCAAATAAGACCTTATAATATCGAAAGGGTATTTTCTTAGCCGTTCATCACTAGAATAAGTTTAACGGAATTTGGGGTTTAACAAGGATTTGATTATGAAACAGGCATTTTCCCCTGACGAAATCCCCTGACGACAAAAAGGGCATTTTCCCCTGACGAAACCTGAAGTGCTATACACTATTATGCATGTGTAGTGGTCAATACAAGCTTTTGCACCGATCTTGTCTTATACGTACAAACTTTGTGATTGTTGCAGGGTCAAGCTCAATGGGTCTTTGTGGCATCCATAAAACTATGATATTGTCTATTTCCGCGTCTCGCGATATTGTGTGGATGGCTCGCCAGGGCTTATGAGCCATTGTGCGTCCCATGCCTCCCACACTTCCTACCACTTAGTATGCTGTGTGCCAGGCCGTCTGCCATTCGAGGTGAATATTGTTTTTGCAGAGGCAAGAATGCTTTCAAAAGCATGTCCAACATTAAGCGTCTTGCATTCTCAGCTATTGATCCCTCCTAAAACCGATTCTACACATGTTCGATTTCTATTCCTACCATTATGAACAAGAGGCTACTTGCTTCATAAGATTAACTTCGTTGCTTATTTGATAGCTGCGACGACCAGCCGACCAGAGGCGTTACTAGCCAAAATGTTTGGGGGGGGGACAAGGTATTTACCGACTGGCTGGTCATTTTTACCGACTGTTTTTGCGGATAAAAACGACTATTATTAAGAAAAAAAACGACTGTGTTGACGAAAAATTGACTATTTTTACGAAAAATCGATCGTTTTTAAGAAAAAACGACTATTTCTAAGTAAAAAATCGACTATTTTTTACTAAAAATCACGACGCTTCGCGCCGACTCGGCTATTTTTTACCGACTGGCCGACAACATTGGGGGGGGGCGGCCCCCCCTCCCCCCCAGTAGTGACGCCTCTGCAGCCGACTACCTTTTATTCACTTCACCAGCTAAAACGGGAATTTCAGCGTGCTGATTTCTTCAAGCAGAAGTGACATAAAACTATTCCTTAAAGTTTAACTGAAAAGCCAACTTATTTGTGTGTCATTTAATTGGATACACTGAATTATTTGGATTCTGCAAAGGGAATTTTTTGATTTACCACTATCTGCTCTAGTTATGAGGCTCAGAATATCTCCGGCCGTCCTCACAGCGTAAATTCTACTATGACGCAGGAAATTTTAATCTCAAAACAAATGCGGCTTTTCAGTGGGCGGTGGTGAAATTGGTGAAGATTGCTAAGTGCCTGAAAAAAAAAATGATAAATCTTTCTCGTAGGGCATACAACAAAAATGCAAGCGCATAGAGGCACCACAAATCACACGAAAATTCCACTATTTGAAAATCGATTATTCGTGAATAGCGGAACAACGAAGTAACTCATTTTCAGCGGGTCTTCAAGCCAATTTAAGTGAATAAGTGATGGGTAACTAGATTGTCCTATCCTAGCCCTTTTCGGTTAAACTTTAAGCCTTATTCTTCGGAATCTGTGAAACCATTCAACAAGAGCTGGAAGCTCATATGGCACTTGCAAGGCTGGGTTAGAGGATGAAAGTAGGAATTCGTCAATTCGTGGGTTTGTTGTGATCATTTGTAAGCAAAACCCTTGAGAAAGAATGATTATGGGTCCTTGGAAATCACAAGACTGTATCGTTTGGTAATGCATTTGGCTGAGCGCACTGTGGCGCTAGAAATTCATCTGTAATCAAAACTCTTGAAGCAAAAATGATGATGAGCTCGTCAGGAGCACATTGTTTGTACTTTAAGGAATTCAGTTGTAAGCAAAACCCTTGAGGCAAAAATGATCATGGGCTCATAGGGATCACGAAAATGCATATTTTGCTTAAAAGTAGTTTTTGTACTTTGGGGTTAGGATTAGTACTTTAAGGGATGGTCGGATCTGGGAACTGACAATTTCTAAGCCAATCTTGTCAAGTGCGTAATTTCCAAGCCAAGTTTCATCGTCCTATCGCATCTGGAAGTACCTTGATTCGCGATCGCCGGAATTCCGGACCCCATCCAACTCCCCACATAATGCCCAAACCCGGTCCGGTTCTGTCACTGATGTATCTAAGGCTTGTGTTTGTTCTTCCAACCAAGTTTCACCCCAATCGCTCCACTCAAAGCGTGTCGCAAGATTTCCGGTTCTCCCCTCCACCTCCCCCCAACATTCATCGGATTACATCCGGAATTTAAACAGGACATTCGAGACATGAGGTCTTTCCAAATAACAAGTTTCATTAAGATCCGATCACCAGTTGAAAAGTTACACATACCTCAAGATTTAGGATTCTTCCCCCTCCACTCCTCCCACGGTAGTCGGATTAGGAAACTGACTATTTCTAATCCAATCATGTCAAGTCTCTGATTTTCAAGCCAAGTTTCATCGTCGTAGCACGTCTGGAAGTACCTTAACTTGCTATTTCCGGAATTCCTGACCCCCCTTCTAACTTCCCCATGGTGCCCGAATCCGGTCCGATTATGTCACTGATGTACATAGGACTTGTGCTTGTTCTTCCCACCAAGTTTCATTCCGATCGCTCCACAAGTGTGTCACAAGGTTTCCGGTTCCCCCCTCCGACCCCCCCCCCCCACCTTCATCGAATCCGGCCCGGACTTGAAAGACAAGTCGTCTTTCTACATATCAAGTTTCATTATGATCCGATCACCCATTCGGAACTTATACATACCTCAAGATTCCGGATTCCCCCTCCCTCCACTCCCCCCACGATGGTCGGGTCGGGAAGTTGACTATTTCCAGGTTAATCTGGTCGGGTCCCTGATTTGCCAGCCAAGTTTCATTGTCCTAGCCAACCTGGAAGTAACTGAACTCCGTATCACCGGAATTCCGAAACCCCCCTCCAACTCCCCCCACAGTGCACGAATCCGGTCCAATTCTGTAAACGATGTACCAAGGGCTTGTGTTTGTTCCTCCCACCAAGTTTCATCCCGATCGCTCCACTCTAAGCATTTCACATGATTTCCGTTTCCCTCCTCCGACCCCCCCCCCACATTCATCGGATTCGGTTCGGACTTGAAATGGGACATCTGAGACATGACGCCTTTCCAAATATCAACTTTCATTAAGATCCGATCACCCGTTCGAAAGTTATGCATGCCACTAAATTCCGGATTCCGGCTCCCCTCCCTCCCCCCACGATGGTCGGATCGGGCAAGTGACTATTTCCAAGTTAGTTTGGTCGGGTCCCTAATATGCATGCCAAGTTTCATCGTCCTAGCACATCTGGAAGTACCCTAACTCGCAAACACCGGACTGACCGACCGACGGAAAAGTGATCGGTATATGGCACTTGGCCGGAAGGCAAGTCCCATAAAAACAAGAGAAATTTTAAAGTCGCAAAAGTCAGAACCGGACCGGAAGTAGGCTATATAGTAGACCCTAGTGTTACAACATATGGTCTACGTACCGTAATACAACTAGCCCAGACGTTACTGCATTTTTGTTGCATTTTTGTTACATGTTAATTCTTTCTCCTCCAAAGAAAAGATTTACAACAGGGTATCTGAGCTCCAAAAGTCCAATGGCAAAAACACTTGGCTCGAACAAGAATGGGTGGTGAAGATAAGTGAGAAGATGCGAAGCCAGACATTAGCAAAGGCGTAATCACTTGTGTTTAACGACGTGCTGACTGAACAGTGCAGGATTGAGAAAAACAGGTAGGCATTTATTTCTTCCAAAAACTAGAATTGCTGCAAAGTATTCAGGCATTCCACCCAGTGGCAGTTTCTGAAGCCTTTTTGTATCGGATCTGAATCCAGCTTGATTTCGAGTGTCTTAATTGATAAACTGGCCCATATTTTTTACCATTCAGAATTATTCTGGACCAGACAAGTTCTGCTCTTGTTTTGTGCAAATTTGCAAAAGATTTTGATCCACTATGGCATTGGCGTCACTGACTAGTAATACAAATTTTGCCGATGTTGTCACCGGTGGGCCAATTAGGGTGTTAAGATTAGGTTTATTGCACTTGCTGTTACCTTGCTAATTGAAAACAGTGTTCAGCATGAAAACACTGCTCACAGCGTGTGCTCGTATAACTTCATCGTCAGCTTGATCTCAAGTGATAAATTAATATCAGGTCAGTTCACTGGTGTTGGGGATGGGAAATGTCTTTGTCCCCCCCTTTAATGCTTCTGATTCTGGGAGAACCGGGCTGGGCCGACTTCAGAAGTTGCAAACCGTGTGATTCAAACTGCGTGAGACCTTTCTCGGTTCCGATAGATTCCAAAGGTCTCACTTGTCTGGCCAATACCTATTTACATTCTACCAGGGACCCATAAATTTCCTTTACACGGGGCCTGTCATTTCCTATGCTTCCATATTGATGTGATGACCGAATCAAATCTAGTTTCCAAAAATCCCCGCTTGAGGCGATCGGCATTCTTGTTTGCCTCATTGGGCGTGCCGCCAAAGAGACTCCTCCCTCAAGGCGCCAGCAACCAATCCCAAATTTTGTCTATCTGGAAGTCGCGTATTCTACCACCGTGGGTATTTATCGAACTACCGGACGGTCGGTCATCTTTCGATGGGTCAGATTTTTACGAACACAGTGTTACCTTTGTTTTCTTCAAAATCCTCACGGTATACCGCGAGGATTTCCTCCTACGGATAACGTTGGCAATAGCCAACGCTATCCATGAATTACTTGAACACAATTCACTCTTCAAAGCAAGTCGGCCATTGCTCACTGATTATTAAGTAACCTCCCACCGGAGGTTAAACGGGTTACTAAACCTTCAAGAAGATCGAGTGGCCAGTAAGAGGATTAATACGGGTCGCCGTCACTACCCCCACCCGTCAGTTCGCCCACCCGTCAGTTCGCCCACTTCTAAAATCCGACAGTTCGCCCACCCGTCAGTTCGCCCACCCGTCAGTTCACCCACCCGTCAGTTCGCCCACCCGTCACTACGCCCACCCGTCAGTTCGCCCACCCGTCACTACGCCCACCCGTCATTTCGCCCACCCGTCACTACGCCCACCCGTCAGTTCGCCCACCCGTCAGTTCGCCCACCCGTCAGTTCGCCCACCGTCAGTTCGCCCACCCGTCAGTTCGCCCACCCGTCAGTTCGCCCACTCCTAAAATCCGTCAGTTGGCCCACTCTTGAAATCCGTCAGTTGGCCCACTCTTGAAATCCGTCAGTTGACCCACCTTTGAAATCCGTCAGTTCGCCCACTCCTGAAATCCGTCAGTTGACCCACTCTTGAAATCCGTCAGTTGGCCCACTCTTGAAATCCGTCAGTTCGCCCACTACTGAAATCCGTCAGTTGGCCCACTCTTGAAATCCGTCAGTTGGCCCACTAAAGAAGCCGCCACCCCAGGGGAATAGTCAGCTCAAGCCGACCCTGTCATTAAAGTCCGTGAAAGAAAGGCACTCAATCCCAGGAGATTACTCAGACGGAGAAGACCTTTCTCGGTTAATTAGGGTCAAGACGAGATGCCTATGTGTGTAACTTTTATGTTTACGTAAAGATGGATAGAAGAAGGGTACTATATGAAAAAATGCCGCGACCCCAGGGGTTTAATCAGAAGGAGCCGACAATTACGTAAACATTTAGTAAGATATATCAAAGCTTGTTGCGAGATTCTGCGGCAAATTAAATTGGAAAAGCTAGAAGATGAAAACAAAAGTAACAAGATCAAAGTTTTCGTTGGGATCCCAAAAATGTAATACTTGATCCAGACAATTGGGTCTTTTCTTCGCTAGATCCATTTTTCGCCAGATCCAGTCTTCGCCTGATCCACTCTTTGCCAGGCTAATGATCTGAGAAAACCAAGTAAACCCCAGGGGTCTAATCAGAAGGAGCCGACAATTACGTAAACATTTAGTCACACATATCAAGAGCTTGTTGCG
Organism: Branchinecta lindahli; assembly: GCA_023053555.1. Lineage (NCBI taxonomy): Eukaryota > Metazoa > Arthropoda > Branchiopoda > Anostraca > Branchinectidae > Branchinecta > Branchinecta lindahli. The sequence goes on along the minus strand of JAKZAO010000009.1, from coordinate 1,216,605 downwards.
AGATTATAAAAAGGAAAAATAGAGTAACGAGTCTTTGAGTGAGAATAGTCAGCTCAAGTCGACCCTGTCATCAAAGTCCATGAAAGAAAGGCACTCAGTTCCAGGAGATTACTCAGACGGAGGCGACCTTTCTCGGTTAATTATGGTCAAGACGAGATGCCTATGGGTGTAACTTTTATGTTTACGTAAAGATGGATAGAAGAAGGGTACTATATGAACAAGACCAAAGGTTTCGATGGGATCCCAAAAAGTTAATATGTGATAAAGACAATTGGGTCTTGTCTTCGCCAGATCCAATCTTCGCCAGGCTAATCATCTGAGAAAACCAAGTTCAGATATACCTCTATAAGCCGTATCTATTGTGACGATATACTGATCGAAACTTCCTGCTTTTCTTCTGCCAAATTTTTGGTTTCGGAGGAATTCCGTGCGAACTACCGTACTTGTCCAGCAAAAAAAGAAGAAAGTTTAGAAACGAATTCAGCGTATCTCCTTATCTCTATAAAGAAAATCTAATCAACTTCAAGTAAAACTTTAACTTATAAAGAAAATCCAGTTTCAACCGGATTCCGGACGAACTATATGTGTGGGTAAAAAAAGATTCTCATATACAGATTCAGCGTCTCATCTTACCCCTAAATCTGTCATCTAATCCACTTCAAATAAAACTTTGCTAATAACAAATTTTCCGGTTTTGGCCGGATTCCGGGCGAACGAGTTGTCCGGGTAAAAAAGGCTTTTCACATACGTGTTCAGCATGTCTTCTAACCCCTACATCGAACATCTACTCAACTTCAAATAAAACTTTTACTTTTAACAATTTTTCCGGTTTTGGCTGGATTTCGGGCGAACTAATTGTCTGTCGAGAAAATGGTTTTCACCATCGTGTTCAGCATGCCTTCTTACCCCAAATCGAACATCTAATCAACTTGGCAACGGTAACAAAACATGCTGAACACGATTGTGAAAACCACTTTCTCGCCGGACAAGTAGTTCGCCCGGAAGCCGGCCAAAACCGGAAAGCTTGTTTAAAGTAAAAGCTGCTGATTCTGTATATAATATTCTTTTTCTACCCGCACATATAGTTCGTCCGGAATCCGGTTGAAACCGGATTTTGTTTATAAGTTAAAGTTTTACTTGAAGCTGATTAGATGTTCTTTATAGGGATAAGGAGATAAGCTGAATTCGTTTCTGAACTTTATTGTTTTTGCTGGACAAATAGTTCACTCGGAATTCGACCGAAACCGGAAATTTGGCAGAAGTAAAGCAGGAAGTTTCGATCAGTATCGTCAAAATAGATATGGCTTATAGAGGTATATCTGAACTTGGTTTTCTCCAATGATTAGCCTGGCGAAGATTGGATCTGGCAAAGACAAGACCCGATTGTCTTTATCAAATAAAATAATATGAAAAAAACTTCGTTTTCTTAAAGAGTTAAAGAGGCTGCGTCCCAAAGTCGAACCTTAAAACGTACAGGAATTAGGAGAGGCATTTGGGGGGCTGCCGCCCCCCAAACCCCCCGCTTTTAAAGACTCTTTTGTACAGGTTTTTTGTTGTGGGGGGCTGCCGCCCCCCTAACCCCCCGCTCTTGGCTTCGGAAAGGCCCTCTTTTAATTAACAAAAAATTGAAATGAATGAATAATGGAATAACTTCGAAAAATGTTAAACACAAGAGGACAGGAGAACCATTGCGCCGAAACTAGTAATTAGTAACAATGAAGTTGACCACTCCATTTACATTTTAACATAATTATTGAAACTGTTTCCCAGACACAGAGCACACAAGCTAAGAGCTGGGGGTGGGGGTAGGGTAGCAAACAAAAACCTGTACAAAAGAGTCTTTAAAAGCGGGGGGTTTGGGGGGCGGCAGCCCCCCAAATGCCTCTCCTAATTCCTGTACATTTTAAGGTTCGACTTTGGGACGCAGCCTCTTTAACTCTTTAAGAAAACGAAGTTTTTTTCATATTATTTCTGTACGTTTTTCTACAATCCATGGTGGATGTAAGTTAATAATTCCTGTACTACTCGTACAGGAATTAGGAGAGGAAGTTGGGTGGCTGCCGCCCCCCAACCCTCCCGCTTTTAAAGACTCTTTTGTACAGGTTTTTTGTTGTGGGGGGCTGCCGCCCCCCTAACCCCCCGCTCTTGGCTTCGGAAAAATTTAAGGTCATTTTTCTCAAATAAAAATTTTACGGATTAAGACAGAATTTTTTGAAGCTTGCAGTCAGTCTCACCATGTCGAGCTGATCATTTTGATGTACTTGAATGTTGAAATTCGTAACTTTTAAGAATTTCAAAAATTAACATGGGCTCTTATGGGGAAATGGGGTTTTTCTAAGCTAGAAAATCGGGGGGTTAAGATTTTCCGACGAAACTTTCCAGGAAAATTACTCGGAGAATTCCGCGTCGAATGAGTCTTCGTACACCCAGATCCGATGTCGGCTGTGACCTGTAGGCGTGGCAGAAAAAAAACATAAGGAGAACATGAACATTAAGTGGCTATGCGTGGTTTCTGGAAAACAGGGAAGGAGTTATCGGATCGAGCTGAAATTTCGCGGATAAGCTCCTGGGCCCTAGGGGACCTTAACTTGTGAATTTCAGCCCGATCGGACAACGTTAAAGGGGGGGTGGGGTTGGGGGGTCGAAACTTTCGGCCAGATTTTCCCCATGAAGGAAAAGTCGGAGGGGGATGAAATTTGGCAGGTTTCTTAGTTGGAGCTCGGGCTACGAAATGCATCCCTCCCCATCCCTCTGCGACCACTGGAACCGAAGATCGCTTAACATTGTCGTGGTTCGCCTCTTTAAAGAGGCACGAGTGTGCCTCCTTGATTACATTTTTGGGATCCCATCGAAACCTTTGGTCTTGTTCAAATTATTTTCGAAGATTCGCAGAGAATAGCTTTTCCAACCTTGAGCCACTTGTGCCGTTAACCATGGACAAACCCAGGGTTGCTGACTGCAATATCTATTGCCAGTTTGGGGCCAGGTATGACCTGAAGTGGGGGGGGGGAGTAGTGGTGACACCTGTTAAACACAATCTCCGAGTCGTTTGAAACAAGACCAAAGGTTTCGATGGGATCCCAAAAATTTAATATTTGATAAAGACAATCGGGTCTTGTCTTCGCCAGATCCAGTCTTTGCCAGACTAATCATCTGAGAAAACCAGGTTCAGATATACCGCTAAAAGCCATATTTATTTTGACGATACTGATCGAAACTTCCTGATTTACTTCTGCCAAATTTCCGGTTTCGGTCGAATTCCGAGTGAACTACTTGTCCAGCAAAAAATAAAAGTTCAGAAACGAATTCAGCGTATCTCCTTATCCCTATAAAGAACATCTAATCAACTTCAAGTGAAACTTTAACTTAATCCGGTTTCAACCGGATTCCGGATGAACTATATGTGCGGGTAAAAAAAATTGTCATATACAGATTCAGCGTCTCTTCTTACCCCTAAATCTGTCCCCTAATCAACTTCAAATAAGACTTTTGCTAATTACATTTTTTTCGGTTTTGGCCGGATTCCGGGCGAGCAAGTTGTTCGGATAAGAAATTCTTTTCACATTTCTGTTCAGCATGTCTTCTTACCCCTACATCGAACATCTACTCAACTTCAAATAAAACTTTCACATTAACAAACTTTCCGGTCTTGGCCGCATTCTGGGCGAACTAATTGTCCGGCGAGAAAATGGTTTTCACCACCGTGTTCAGCATATCTTGTTACCCCATATTCGACTATCACATATGCTGTTTAAAAATATTTTGCTTGCCCCTTAATTTAAACCCCCTTTCTCACCCCTAAATGAAGGGCTACAAAGCCCATTTACGAACTTGACCTTACTCTTGACCCAAAGAATCGTCACACCAAGTTTCATCGAAATATCTCATTCCCTTCTAGTGTTGGGCGATATTGAGGATTATCGAAATATCGATATTTCGATATTTTCAAATTCGATAATCGATATTTCGATTATCGAAAACCGATATTTGACACACTTGAAACTGTTTATACCGCTACATTTTTCACGAAAAAAAATAATAGTAAGAACGAAAACCAACAAAAAGACTGAAATCAAACATTCACAATAAGGAAGAGTAGCATTGTCCAACTTGTCCAAGTTTTTCTTTCCGAAAGGAGATTTGGAATCGTTGGCAGTTGTGGCCTTCAATTGTACATAATGTGGATGGGAGTAGATAACAGACGATTCTACTAGTTCACATTAACATTAAACATTACTACTTCGCCTTAGACGGTTCTAATTTGGTCTAAAAACCCAGTTGTTGACAATCCTGAATAGGTAAATAGTAATCCCAAGGTGGTTTGCTTCCTATGGATAACCTACCTGTACTTTCCGGAAATAGATACGCAGAAGAAAAAAAAATATACTAATTCTCTGTATTCTGTTGTGAAAGGTCGCCACACTGAGTTCAACACCTAATTTCTTGCCCCAAAGTACAAAAACAGTTTTTAGGTTTTGTTTCAACTTTGAAAATCCAAATTCGTGGTTTTATTCTGAAAATCCCGAATAGCAGACCTGTTGCATGTAAATATCGAAAATATCGATATTTGAAAAGTCAATATCGAAATATCGATATTCTTCAATAATATCGATATTTCGATTATCGTATCGAATATCGCCCAACACTATTCCCTTCGAGAGTTATCGTGCTGACAGACGGACAGACGGACGGACAGACAGACAACTTTTGCGATGTCATAGGTATCCCTCACTTACGTTTTGGGATCCCAAAAAATGTTCCAGTCAAAGGCAAACCAAGTCGTTTAGCTCTACCCGGTCATTAAAGTCTACGAAAACAAGACCAAAGGTTTCGATGGGATCCCAAAAATTTAATATTTGATAAAGATAATCGGGTCTTGTGAGAGAACCAAGTTTAGATATACCTCTATAAGCCATATCTATTTTGACGATACTGATCTAAACTTCCTGCTTTACTACTGCCAAATTTCTGCCGAATTCAGCGTATCTCCTTATCCGTATAAAGAATATCTAATCAACTTCAAGTAAAACTTGAACTTAACCGGTTCCAACGGGTATCTGACTTCAAATGGTCATATTACAAAGATACGAAGACGGAGGTTTTGCTTGGATATTTGTTCGTTAGTTCCATATGGAAAAGCGGAGATTTTTTCAAGTTATGATGAAAGTGCACAAGATATGGCTAGTTCAGTTGGAAGTTTTTCAGTTTTTACATATGGAAGTGATGGTGGTGGAAAAATCTCGGCAGGAAAACTTAAATTTCCGGTTTCAACCGGATTCCGGACGAACTATATGTGCGGGTAAAAAACGGTTGTCATAAACAGATTCAGCGTCTCTTCTTACCCCTACATTTGTCATCTAATTAACTTGAGATACAAATTTTGCTAATAACAAATGTTCCGGTTTTGGCCGGATTCCGGGCAAACAAGCTACAAGCTCGTGATATGTCTTACTAAATGTTTACGTAATTGTCGGATCCTTCTGATTAAACCCCTGGGGTCGCGGCGCTTTTTCATATAGTACCCTTCTTCTATCCATCTTTACGTAAACATAAAAGTTACACCCATAGGCATTTCGTCTTGACCCTAATTAACCGAGAAAGGTCGCCTCCGTGTGAGTAATCTCCTGGGACTGAGTGCCTTTCTTTCATGGACTTTAATGACAGGGTCGACTTGAGCTGACTATTCTCACTCAAAGACTCGTTACTCTATTCTTCCTTTTTATAATCTCGCAACAAGCTCTTGATATGTGTGACTAAATGTTTACGTGATTGTCGGCTCCTTCTGATTAAACCCCTGGTGTTTACTTGGTTTTCTCAGATCATTAGCCTGGCGAAAACTGAATCAGATGAAGACTGGATCTGGCGAAAAATGAATCTGGCGAAGAAAAGACCCAATTGTCTGAATCAAATATTACATTTTTGGGATCCCATCGCAAACTTTGATCTTGTTACTTTTGTTTTCATCTTCTAGCTTTTCCAATTTAATTTGCAGCAGAATCTCGCAACAAGCTTTGATATATCTTACTAAATGTTTACGTAATTGTCGGCTCCTTCTGATTAAACCCCTGGGGTTGCGGCACCTTTTCATATAGTACCCTTCTTCTATTCATCTTTACGTAAACATAAAAGTTACACCCATAGGCATCTCGTCTTGACCCTAATTAACCGAGAAAGGTCTTCTCCGTCTGAGTAATCTCCTTGGATTGAGTGCCTTTCTTTCACGGACTTTAATGACAGGGTCGGCTTGAGCTGACTATTCCCCTGAGGAGGCGGCTTCTTTAGTGGGTCAACTGACGGATTTCAAGAGTGGGCCAACTGACGGATTTCAGGAGTGGGCGAACTGACGGATTTCAAGAGTGGGCCAACTGACGGATTTCAAGAGTGGGCCAACTGACGGATTTCAGGAGTGGGCGAACTGACGGATTTCAAAGGTGGGTCAACTGACGGATTTCCAGAGTGGGCCAACTGACGGATTTCAAGAGTGGGCCAACTGACGGATTTGAGGAGTGGGCGAACTGACGGGTGGGCGAACTGACGGGTGGGCGAACTGACGGTAGGCGAACTGACGGTATGCGAACTGACGGGTGGGCGAACTGACGGGTGGGCGTAGTGACGGGTGGGCGAACTGTCGGGTGGGCGTAGTGACGGGTGGGCGAACTGACGGGTGGGCGTAGTGACGGGTGGGCGAACTGACGGGTGGGCGTAGTGACGGGTGGGCGAACTGACGGATTTTGGTGGGCCAACTGACGGGTGGGCGAACTGTCGGAAAAAGTGGGCGAACTGACGGAATTTTTGGGCGAACTGACGGGTGGGCGAACTGACGGGTGGGCCAACTGACGGGTTCCCCTAAATCCCGCCAGTAAGAGGATTAATACAACCAAGTGAATCACCACGTGCACGTTTAAATAGTCATCGGGCAATTAGACATTTTTTTTTTTTTTGTCTCGGAAGCTGGATATCGCTACACTGGAATGAAACTATCCTACCTCCAAATGGGCTCCGAATCAAACTATCCTATGTCCAAAACCGCTACTTTTCAGGAGAGCTGTTTGAAGTTTGCAACATAGTTTACTTTGCAACATAGGATAAGAAAGAAAAAGGCGATTTGGAAGACATCTAGCGGCGTAGTGCCAATTCTGACTGCAAATTCGGATTCAGCACACAATTTCACACAAGATGAACTACTAATCCATTTTTTCCATTTTTGGACATAGGATAGTTTGAATCGGAGCCCATTTGGAGGTAGGATAGTTTCATTCCAGTGTAGCGATATTACTTGGTTAAATTTCGGAATCTTTAAGAAATCACTATAACGAATTTAGTATAATTTACGGCGTTTGTTTATTGTGATCCAGTTTACATCCTTTCTTCTTTAGACTTAGAAAAAACACTTGTTAGAAAAAACACTGTTTTTTCTACACATTTTCCATATACCTGCTTAAAAAACAAGATCAAACGTCCCGATGGGATCCCAAAAATCGAACATTTGATTCAAACAATTGGGTCATGTCTTCGCCATTCAGTCTTCGTCAGGTTCGTTGAAGGTTTTTACTGTTAAAATAAAGTTCAAAAATGGATTCAGCATGTCTCCTTGCCCCGATACCGAATCTCTAATCGATTACAGAAACAACTTTGAGCTTCAACCAAATTTCCAGTTTCGGCCGAAATCGGTGATGAACCATTTGTCCAGCAAGAAAACTAAGTTCAGATTCTCCTTCCCTTAACTCCCTCGAAAATGGTCGGATCCAGAAACGGAAGTTCTCCTAAGGCATTTTGTCAGGTCCATAAGTATATTTGGTTGGATCACTGATATACCTGCCAAGTTTCATCGTCCTTAGCACATCTGGAAGTATCCTAACTCGCGATCACCTGAAGTCTGGGAAACCACTCCAAGTCCCAAATAGGATCAAATCGTATCGCCCGTTCAAAAGTTATCAATGCCACTAGATTCCGGATTCCCCGTTCCTCCACTACCCCACGATGGTCAGATCATGCAAACGACTATTCTCAGGTCAGTTTGTTCGAGTCCTTAAAACACCAGCCCAATTTCATCGTTCAAATGCATCAAGAGGTACCACAGTCGCGGGACCACCAGAATTCCAGATCCCCCCACCAACTCCGCCCACAGTGCCCGATTCTGGTTCGGTTACGTCAATGGTGAATCTATGACTTGTGCTTGTTGTTCCCACTAGGTTTCATCCCGATCCCACTTATAACACTTATAGTGTTTCCCAAGATTTCAGGTTCCCCCTTCAGCTCCCCCCAAAGTCACCGGATCCGGTCCGGATTTTAAGTGGATCGTCTGAGGCACGAGGTCTTTGAAGATATCATGTTTCATGAAGGCCCGATCACCCGTTCAAAAGCTATAAAAACCTCAACATTCCGGATTCCCTCTCCCTCCACTCGCCCCGCGATGGTCAAATTATGCAAACTACTATTCTCAAGTCCGCTTGTTCGAGTCCTTGATACGCCAGCACAATTTCATCGTCCTAATACATCACGAAGTACCGCACTCGCGGGATCACCAGAATTCTGGACCCCCCCCCCCCCCACAGAGCCCGAATCCAATTCGGTTATATCAATGATGAATCTAGGACTTGTGCTTGTTGTTCCCACCAGGTTTCATCCCGCTCCCTCCACCCATAGCGTTTCCCAAGATTTCCGGTTCCCCCCTTCAGCTCCCCCCAAAGTCACCGGATCCGGTCCGGATATTAAATGGGTCGTCTGAGGCACAAGGTCTTTCCAAATGTCAAGTTTCATTAAGATCCGATTACCCGTTCAAAAGTTGTAAATACCGGAATCCCCCTCCCTCCACTCCCCCCAAGATGCTCGGATCGGGAAAATGACCATTTCCAACTTAATCCTTTGTGGTCCCTGATACGCCTGCCAAGTTTCATCGTCCTAGCTTATGTGGAAGTGCCCGAACTAGCAAAACCCGGACCGACCGACAGACGGACAGAAATTGCGATCGCTATATGCCCTTCGGCCAAGTGCCATAAAAACGGAAGGCAGGCTTCAGGATGTTAAAGCCGGTTCAAATATGCTACTATCAAATATGTACTATCAAATACATATCGTGCTACTTCAGATGTGCGAAGCACCTGCTCCACCTTTCAAAATTATGCCACAACCACACCCTAACGGACAAGTTTCAGGTTCAGAATGCAAGCATTACCCTTTCTAAAGCCTCCTCTTCTCTGCTGAAAATCATCGACAATTGGACCCAACCAGCGCATGATCTTTTATCCTGTCTCCTGGCCGAAGATTAAACTTTTGTTATCTTATGTGTTTCGTATTTGCTCTCATCTATTTCTTTCGTTTATATTCCGCTTTCCAAAATGGCGGGTGAAAAATAAATTACTCACTTACTTGGTTGACTTTTGTATAATGATCTAACACGTATTATTGGCAACAGAGAAAGGTGCAAAACAGTACTAAAACTGTGGAACAAACCGCGAAGGCTGAAGTGAGCCATCGACTAACTCTGTTGTCGGTAAATTTTAGGGGAGAAGAAGCATATTCAGGGATCGGGGAGCGCCATTTTGATTCCGGTGGTTTTCTCGAATTTCGGTGAAATCCCCGAAAATTCGAGGACTGTGAAAGCACTATGAATCCATATTGCACTTCCCCAATCCCCACAGAAACTGGAATGATTAATGCTTTGATATGGAGTTGATATTTGTTGTGTGCTTAAGTCAATTAGCTTGTAAGATGTTTATTACAAGTTATATACACTTTCAGCAATACGTATGGAAATAAGACATATGATTTAACCGGCAGACTAAGACTAAGCACCATAGAGATTTTTTGGGGAGGGAATCTGTTAGCACTAGCATGCTTACGTTTAACGAAGAGCCGAAGAGCAACAAATCAGATAATGGAATGAGATGAAGCTCTGTAATCAGGCCATACTTTGACTTGTTGCTTTATCTTTCAGATTATATCCTCCAGTGATATGCTACTGCGACCATCTTTGCTTCTTGTCCTGCTTTCTGTGTATGTAATGATGAATAGGCCTACAGAAGGAAAACAACTCATCATCGACCCAGAAATAATCGCCACGTTCAATTTCTACGGTAAGCGTCTGCGAATCTGGTCGATGAGCGGAAAGGAGGAATCAATCAATCAATGTTTATTTCCTTAATATTTATGTTTTCACAAAAATAGCGTAGGACAAATTTAGACACTCATTTATATATACAGTTAAATGATACATTTACAAAATGTCACTGCATCTGATTATAAAATTTCACGAAGTATGGCACAAATGATTTAAGGTATCGGTCGGATGAGTGAGTAGGTGGGGCAATTAATTTTTGTTTCCCTGTGTTTTTTTGGGATGTCCGGGTAGCTGGGTTGCCAGTTCTTGGAGTAACGAAAGCAGGTAGAATATCGCGGTGCTGCTCACTAGCTAGGCACTTCATCCCGAAGTTCATTACTAACTGGTGGCGTCTTTCGGACAAGGCAACCAGCTGAAGTGTTGTGAGGCTATTTTTGTAGTCGACGTAGTTGGATCCAAGGATTATTTTGCAGGCTCTCTTTTGAAACACTTCGAGTCGGTCGCTTTGTTCTTGAGTGATCCCAGCATTCCATACCGGGCATCCATATTCGAGCAGTGGACGGACGTATGTCAGGTAGCATACAAGAAGGTTTTTCCTTCTACGAATACTTTTACGAGCCCGTCCTCGTCCCATTTCTAAGCACAGCTAAACAGATTCCTGTCATGCTATATCCCGACCCTTCACCAGATTTCGCAAACAGGCACAAAACAAAACTCTTTCTCACCACCAATAACAGTGAAGTACACGAGCTGGCATGGATCGCACTAAAATCGTCTTTGAAAAAGGATAAAGAAATCAGGAAAGAAAATGTTCAACCCCTACCCGTTTTGAGTCTAAACCTAACATTATCAGGGCTAACCAAGAACCCGCCAGATTCCAACAAACAGTGCTGTTTTAAGAAGACATTCGAAAACCCGGGACCAATGGTTGAGCTAATCGTAACAACTAATTCGGAGGAAAAAGCAAAGCAAATCGCGAAACTTCTTGCGAGCGTCCATATCTTGTACTCCATGGACGTTGATCACGACAAGATAAACCAACGACAAACTATCGAAGGGAATGTTAATGTACGTGAGTATATGCCTATGCAGCTAATTCATCTCCAGTCCCAACAATTCAGTAGCGACCTAAAGGATAAACAAGAGAAAGAAAAAGGGTTGGAAAACCCACTTAAAGAAAAGAATGACCCAGAGAAAAAGGAAGAGGAAAACCACACACAGATCGAAAAGATGCGTGAGAAGATGCGAAGCCTGGAAGAGCAGCTTAGAATAATAGAATGCTGCCCCCATTCTGACTGGATCCATCGGTGCTTTCTAGACGGTTGCTACTGCTATAATGCTTACAGTAACAAAAAATTCTGGAAAAACAATTCGGGAGCCTGCCAAAAAATGGGCGCGCAGTTGGCCTCTGTTCATAGCAAAGAAGAGAACGATTTTTTAGTTAGCCTTATCAGAAAACTTAGCCATAAAGCTTGGATCGGGCTTAAAGATCTTTCCCAGAACGGTTCTTCCTATTGGAGTGACGGAACCTCACTGGATTTTACTTTGTGGATCGAAGGACAACCTGACAAGGAAGGCGACCAAAACTGTGTATGTATTGGGAACGGATGGTACAGCTGTTCCTGTTTAGGGGACGGAAAATCGGCAAACACTTTCGTCTGCAAGCTAAGGCTATATTAATCCTGACTCGGCCATGGATTTTACTCGATCAACTTTTTCAGGCACACTAGCTAGGTCGAACACGGGAAATTCGACATTTCGGATTCTTCGGGTTTGTTAGCTTCGATTGATACCCATTATATTTCCCAAGAGACATATGTTCTAAGACTATCACTATTTTGAGGGTTTCCAATGTCGGTAGTCCGCCTGAAGGTTCACGGGCGAATCAGTGACTGCGGTGAAGGTTTTTATAAGTATTTTCCCTTTCTGAAGGATCCGAGATATTATCATCGTGCACTTCGAATAAAAATCTTTTGTTTGATCTTCTGTCATCTGTCTGCAGACGTCTGTTTCCAATGGGAAATCTTCCGTCTGCTCGGGCGCGGATCAGATAGTTTTCTGTCTCGGGCTGTCTGGCTTCTCTAGACAAGAGCTGGAAGCTCATATGGCACTTGCAAGGCTTGGTAAAAGGATGAAAGTAGGAATTTGGCAATTCGTGGGTTTGTTGTGATCATTTGTGAGCAAAACCCTTGAGATAAGAATGACGATGTACCCTTGCAAATCACGAGAATGTTTCGTTTGGTAAAAATGTATATTTTTGTGCACTTGGCTGTGATGATGCGCACTTTAAGGGCGCTAGAAATGCATCTGTAATCAAAACCCTTGAGGCAAAAATGATCCTGGGCCCTTTTACTTTTCGGTTAAGATGCGCACTTTACGGGTGCTAGAAAGTCATTTCTAAGTAAAACCCTTGAGGCAAAAATGATTATGAGCTCATGGGGATCACGAAATGTGGAATTTTGGGGATCATGGGGATCACGAAATGTGGATTTTGCTTAAAAGTTTTTTTTTTACGTTGCGGTTAAGACGAGTACTGCTCGACAAAATTACCGGGCATGAGTTTATCCATAGCTTGCGACCCCTGCGTGACAAGTGGGTAGTGAACATTGACAAACCAGCTGTTACCGATTTTTGCTCGTCCATCTCGAATGTCTTAGCGGAATCTCAGGCCAAAGTTGTCTCAAAGAAGTTTTTTGGGATTGTAAAAGGAGTCTCTGTTGACCTGGATACTTCGGAGTTCCTCTCCGAGCCCGGTATAAGCAATGCAATGAGACTTGGAACTTCTACCGCTGTGAAGGTCGAGTTTACAAATCTTAGTGCGAAGGCTCGCATACTGAAGGAAGGGCTCAAATTGGGCTACGAATTTATCCGTGTGTTTGACTTCACTGAGACCCCACGATGCTGCTTTAACTGCAGGTCTCCCAGTCACATGAAGTCGGATTGTACCAGTGTTACTCCTAAGTGTGCGATCTGTGCGGGGCCCCACATCTCAACCAAAGAATCCCCCTGTCGTCTATCTGCTAAGTGTGCCAATTGCAGCGAAGATCATGTCTCTTTCAGTCTTAAATGCCGTGTTCTGCAGAGTGTCTTGTCCAGCAAGAAAAAATGAACAGATCAATCTCTATAGTTTCGTTGAATATTAACGGGACGAAAGATAAAGGCTCCCTAATCGATGAACTAATTAGCAGTTATGATATTGTTTGTCTACAAGAACACCTTCTTACTGCTACTAGCGTGAATTTCTTACAGCGTAGCTCGCATCATTTGTTGTTCAGTACTAATGCACGTTCAACTTTTGGTCGCCCATCCGGTGGACTCGCATGTTTTGTGCATAAGAGACTAAGTGGATTACAACCAAACTGCATTCATTCCGATGATCGTTTTCAAGCTATTCGATTTGGGGACAGTGTCATTATTAATTCTTATCTTCCGCATAATACACGTAGAGTGCAGTCGCTTAATAATTTTGCAAAAGCGTGCTCAAGCCTTGGATCGCTAATGAAGCTGATTTCAGACCAGTCTCTGGATTATATCGTTCTTGGCGACCTTAATACAAACATCCGTTGTGACTCTACTAGGACAAATTGTCTTCTGGATTCTCTGCCTGATTTCAAGATCGTACAAAAAGACTGCGAATACACTTATATTCACAACTCCGGTAGTGTTTCCGATCTTGACCATGTAATTTGCTCTTCCCTTCTTGAAATATCTACTGTTCATGTGCATACTGACGAGAACGATATCGATCACTTGCCGATTTCTTTTAGTGTATTAATTGCGTGTGAAAATTGTGCACCCCCGACGAAACGAAACGCAAAATGGTTTCAACGAAGTAATTGGGATCGAGCCAATATTCCCTTATATATTTCGTCTCTCGCAATGTTATTGAGTCTTATTCGTGTGCCGTATCATTTACTTCAATTGAAAGTTACAAGTGCAAATGCGAAATCTGAGCTAAACTCGTATTACGCTCAAATTATTTCCGCTATAAAACGTTCGGAGCTTTTATCTGTACCTCAGGAAAGAGTGAGAATCGGAACCCGTCAGCGTATTTGGCGTACTGATCCCGAGTTAAAGTCGGTTAAAAAGCGGGCTAAGTTTTGGCTTCGAATCTGGTCCGAATGTGATCGACCTAAATCTGGTGCAGTGTATGATATTAAAAATAGTTCTAAGCGGGCATATAAGAGGCATTTACGTGCAGTCCGGTATAAAGGTTTGGATTTTCCCCGCGGCAAACATGATTGGCAAAATGTTATAAATTCTTCTAAATTGGACTATAGAACTAGTAGTACTCCGGTTAATTTGATCAGTGTGTCTATGTGGATCTCTCATTATACTTCTATTTTTTCGCGCATGAATAGTAATGTTCATTATCGTTTTGAAAAGTTATTATCCCGTATTATGCCACGTAGTCTTTCTCAGCATCAAGTAATACCGATTTCTATCGATGCTGTGCATGGAGCTATCCTTCGTTTGAAATCTAAGTCTGTTGATGTAGACGGGATTAGTAAGAATCATTTAAGAGTTGATTGTCCGCCATTGCTGTCTCATTTGCAGTTGCTTTTTCAAATGTCACTATGTTGCTCGGTTGTCCCGGATAGTTTCTTGTGTGGTACGGTCAGCTCTATTTTAAAGCGCGGTAAGGACCCGTTTTCTTGTTCTTCGTACCGTCCTATAACCGTTGCTTGCAATCTTAGTAAAGTGCTCGAATACCTTTTGCTGCCTTTTGTAAATTCTAACGTCAATTTTGGAACTAACCAGTTCAGTTTCCAGAGGGGTCTCGGGTGTCAGCACGCGCACAGGGTTCTTTCTTCTCTTCTAGTCGACGCTTCGAAAAAAGGTTATGGCCTCTATATTTGTGCTCTTGACCTGTCTAAAGCTTTTGACTCCGTTGTACATTCTCAAGCTCTTTATTCTTTGTCCTCCAATGGTATTAATTTCTCTGTCATTCATCTCCTAAAGTACTGGTATGGGAATTCTTTTCTCCGTCTTAAAACTGGTGATGGTCTTTATTCAGATTCTCTAATTCGCGTAAGGCAAGGTGTGAGACAAGGTGGTGTTCTATCTCCCTCCATTTTCAAACTTTGTGTTTCTAATGTTTTGAATAGTCTTCCGACTACATGTTTTTTAGGAAATTCTAATGTCTCATACCTAGCTTAAGCTCCAGATCGGTTACTCCAAAATTGTTGCTAACAGAAGTAATTAATATAACCGTAAAGCGCTAGCGAAACTGTACTCGACCTATTGTGACCACTCTGTTTTATTTTTCTCTGGGTTGTTTCCAATTTTTCTTAAAAAAGATATCCGAGCTCTCCGCTCCGCATATTTCCGGTACTTGAGATTTTTACTTTATTTGCCGCCGTGGTATAAGAACAGAAAAATTATCCAGAATTTTAGTGCTCCGGATGTAACGGCAAAGCTGGCCTTGCTGCACGAGGGGCTGTCCGAGTCTGCAATTTCAAACCTTGAGCCTTTTCATGGTCTTCTCCAATGTTTTTCTCGTAGTTAAGTTGTTTTTCGTCATCTTTGGTTTCTTTTTGTTTCTAGTTCATTACTCCACTTTTTCTTGTTTGTTGTAGTGGGTTACAAATAAATTATTATTATAGTACTTTAATGGATGGTCGGATCTGGGAAGTGACAACTTCTAAGCCAATCTTGTCAAGTGTCTAATGTTCAAGCGAAGTTTCATCGTCCTATCATATCTGGAAGTACGGTACCTTAAATCGCGATCACCGGACTCCCCCCCCCTCCAACTCCCCCCAGGGTGCCCGAATCCGGTCCGGTTCTGTCACTGATGTATCTGTATAATAGGGCTTACGTTTGTTCTTCCCACCAAGTGACATCCCAATCGCTGCCCTCCAAGCGTGTCACAAAATTTCCGCCCCCCCTCGACTCCCCCACATTTATCGGATCCTGTCTGCACTTGAAATGGAACATCTGAGACGTGAGTTCATAATCATAATCATTTTTTATTTACCCAATATCTTTACACAAGGGAAAAAATAACCTGGGAGGTCAACAATTTACACGCGTCATGAAATACATAAAATAACACTTAATATACACAATTAATTCATATCGTGTCAAAAGGCTTCATTGTCTTCTTTTCCTTCTATTTTCAGGTTGTGATGACGGATGAAATATGGCACAAACGACTTTGTGTAGCGTTGACTTGATTTTGTCGGTGTTGTTTCCGAATATCAAGTTTCATTAAGATCCGATCACCCATTCAAAAGTTAGACATTTCTCAAGATTTCTACTCCCCTCACGATGTTCAAATCAGAGAAACGACTGTCTTAAGTTAAAATTCTCGAGTCCCTGATATGCCTGCCAAGTTTCATCGTCCTAGCAAATGCTTAAGCATCTAAACTCGGGATCACTGGAATTCCGGAACCCTCCCTCCAACTCCCCCACAGTGCTCGGATCCGGTCCGATCTTGTCAACTATGTATTGGACTTGTGCTTGTTCTTCCCACAAAGTTTCATCCCGATCCGTCCACTCTGAACATGTCACACGATTTCCGGTCTCCCCCTCCAACTCACCCCAAAGACACCGGATCCATTCCGGACTTGAAGTGTGACATCTGAGACACAAGGTATATGCAAATATCAAGTTTCATTAAAGGACCCCTCTTGCTTATTCTGCCTTTTATAATATATCTAGCTCCCATACAGAATTATAAGCTTCTAAAATCCCCACCTTTCTCCATTGTTTCGTTCTGTGCCTACGAAATTTTAGCGCTTTTTTGGCCTTGCCAAGTTTTGCCCGTCACACAAAGAAACGTTTGCCGGGATCATCAACATCTGCTGACAACTCTTTCACACATAAGGATCTGAGAACCTTTTGTTTATTACTTCTTTTATTTGCTTAGTTTTCACACTTTTGAACCACGGCGCGATCAGTTTTCAAATGTTTTGCTCTCAGCCGCCGCGTCGGAGAGCAGGAAGGCTGGACATAGTCGACAGGCGCTAACAAGAAAATCGCTAATTTCAGATGGAAAGTAATGGTATTTTCGAAAATGTTTTTTTCTGGTCCATTTCATAGGGAAAATATTATTTCTAGTAAGAGTTGTGCTTTAAGATCCGATTCCCCGTTAAAAAGTTATAATCACGTCAATATTCTACATCCCCCCTCCCTCCACTCCTCCACGGTGGTCGGGTCGGGGAAATGACTATTTCCAAGTTAGTCTGGTCGGGTCCCTAATACGCCTGCCAAATCCTAGCACTTCTGGAAGTACCCTAACTCAAGAACAGTGGTCTTGTGCCTGACAATTTCTAAGCCAATCTTGTCAAGTGTCTAATTTCCAAGCCAAGTTTCATCGTCGTAGCACATCTAGAAGTACCTTAATTCGCGATCACCGGAATTCCGGACCCCCCACCCCCTCTAACTCCCCCACAGTGCCCGAATCCGGCCCGGTTCTACACATAGGGCTTGTGCTTGTTCTTCCCACCAGGGACCCAAGGAAATTTATGGGTCCCTGTTCCCACCAAGTTTCATTCCGACCGCTCCACTCCAAGCGTGTCAAAAGGTTTATACAAGAGTATTCCATTAAAAGCATGCACTTTTTTGTCTGTAAAATTGTGGAAAACAATCTATTAATTCGATTTGAAATTCACCCTAAGATTATTTTGGCCTCTCCCCTCGACCGTTCTGAGCGTGGGCAAGAAAATCGTGGGCATTATGGGAACCACCCCCCACCCCCAAAAATTGTCAAACTGGCCAAGGGTTTCTACTTCTGACATATCTAAACGTCCACAGGGTGATATACTTCGTTGTTTTAATCCTCTTAACCCACCTTCTCGGCTCGGCCCTCATGAATCAAAATACGAGTGCTAAATACGAGATCAGAAGGCGAACGTGCGGAGACAGTGACCGCGTTTCTCGGGAGAGGTGCTGGATACTCGCTACGGACACCAGAAGAAAGGTTCGTGAAGTTGGAATAAAAGGCAAGAGGCATGTGACCATAGGCGTATTCTCGCCGTTCCCCGAGGACTCCTCGGGGAATCGAAGGGAACGGCAAGAATAGAGGGAGTCACTCCACGCGGACTCCGCGTGGAGCGAATACGGAAAACAGCGAGAATACGGGGAATGCTTCTAAAAATGTATTTTGTTAGAAAAAAACATATGCAGTTGACGAAATTTATCTGGATCCCCTTTATTTTTGGTTTTGCTTATTCTAATTGTTTTTAATTAATTTTACATTGCACCAGCACCAGCAAAAATTGGTTCCCCTCCGAATTGAAAGGGAGTCCTTTTTGATGACGGTGATGATAATCGGAGCATTCCCCGTCCGTGGGGACTCGCGAGAATACGGGGGTGAGTCCCCGGGACAAACAAAACCGCGGGGACTCCTCAAGTGGAGTCCTTGGGGAACGGCGAGAATAGGCCTAATGTATAGAGATTGCACCATACCCGATAACGAAAAAAATTAACATTAGAGGTGTATTCTCGCCGTTCCCCGAGGACTCCACTTGATGAGTCCCCGCGTTTTTGTTTGTCCCGGGGACTCACTCCCCCGTGTTCTCGCGAGTCCCCACTGACGGGGAATGCTCCGATTATCATCACCATCATCAGAAACGACTCCCTTTCAGATTCGGAGGGAAATCAATTTTTGTTGGTGCTGGTGCAATGTAAAATTAATTAAAAATAATCAGAATAAACAACCAAAAATAAAGTGGATCCAGACTAGTTTTGTCAACTGCATATTTATTTTAAGAACAAAATCCGTTTAAGAAGCATTCCCCGTGTTCTCGCTGTTTTCTGTAGGCGGAGTCCGCATGGAGCGAGTCCCTCTATTCTCGCCGTTCCCTTCGATTCCCCGAGGAGTCCTCGGGGAACGGCGAGAATAGGCCTTAGGAAGTATTGGACTTCCGACTTTGAGACTAAATTACCGGCCTTTGATAGCTGTGAGCCAGCGAATTATTGGAATCGCTATTATGGCTCCTTCTTGTTGGAATAATGACTTTTGTAAATGAGGCGCCAAAGCTTGTAAACAAAGACGTCCTATTGGTCAGTTATGACGTTTTTTTTTTCAAATCCGCGCCACAACCGACCAATAGGACGCGAGATGAAACTTTGAAGCCTTCAAACTTTCATAAAAAAGAAAATTCTTTATCAAAATTATATCAACAAGAAGAAGCCAGATTAACGTTTCCAGCAATTAGCAATTAGGCCGGTAATTTAGTCTCGAAGTCGAAAGTCCTATACCTCGTAATGTTATTTTTTTTTCTTGTTCCCCCGTGATGATGGTGTATAAATATCCGTTTTCATCTCTATAGACAAAAGGACAGTTTAGGCGCTAAGGTGCGTACGCGTTTCGCTTCCACAACCACCAACAAAACGGTTTGTAACCGTTGGAACGCTTCACGTTACAAGATAACGTAATTGTATCATAGGTGCAACATATATTCTAATAAATTAAATGATAATAAATACACATTAATCTAGCAATGGAAAGAATGACATTCGCCGCTGAACCCTTTCCGGAGGACAATCTGCCAGTCCATGGGAAGATAGTTGATGATGCTGGATGCAACTGCTTCGGCTCCCGGAACACTGGAAAGCAGGTGAGTGACCTCGCAGCCGAAACGCCTGGCACAGCTTGGAGATTGGGTTGCAGAATAGAACGCTGAGGTCATACTTTCGAGCTGGCCAAAGGTGAGAGCAGGCGTAGCTGAAGACGTTGATCTCCTGCGACGGTAGTCCTTGTCAAGCGCGTCGTACTTTGCACGGTTTGGCATCCCCTTGTAGTGGTATGGTGGGTAGAGCTCCTCCTTCTTGTTCAGTTCCTTGCAGTTCTTCTTATTCATCTTGGCAACGATCACAGCGACAATGACTGCAACGATGACGGCAACTACAACGACGACAACCACCACGACGACGACGATTGGAAGGATAACAGGCTTCAATGGTTTCAGGCCTTTTGGGAAGGGAAAGGGTAGAATGCCGGGAAGCTCTGGTGACTCGGCTGGCGCAGGCGGGCTCGGGAACGTAAGCACTGGGACGTAGTTGATAGCGGTTTCTGGTTGCGTGAACGCGGCACCAGCGTTGATCTCAGGCATAAAAGGCTGGGCCATAGACGGCATGCCGGGTGGGGGCATGCTGTAGCTGGGTGGAGCTTGGTACATTGCCATGGCTGCAAAAGAGATAGTCAATGGTCAGGATTCAGAACTGGCTTGGAAAGAAGAAAGGTAATTCAGAGTCCTCGGGATAGGGAGGCAAAGTCACGACGGTTATTAAATAACGGGATGAAAATAAAACGTTCGTGGACAGGGTTCAAAACCGACTTGAACAAACAAAATAAATAACTTGTATTCATCTACTTCTCGGGCTAGATATGTACTCGAATCAGGAAAAAATTTGTAAGTAGCGTAGGTGACATTAGGTATATTTTCTAGTTGTCTTAATGTTTACGCCAATGAGTGGAGGAGCGGTCGCGGACAGTTCCAATTCTTCGGTCGGTAGTGAGTATACGTACTCACGGTAGTGAGTCGGTAGCAGAAAATATGCTACGTAAAGTAAATTTAAGAAACAAGTCCGACTGACCTAAAAAGAATCCAATTCACCCACGAACAAAAAGATATCATACTTACTGTCGATTCAATTAGTTTGCTTAATCAAAGGAGTACTGAAGCTTTGATGAACTCGATTCGACTGATACTGCTTCACCCTTACACGAGCTACTTATACTCCATCCAAAACTTAATCCTCAGAAAATACGCAACACCAAACAATGGCTGAAACAGCGATCCGCCTATCGGATTAAAACCTGGATCCCTAGGGTCAGCAGTTAAGACGTTGGCATTTCAAGAACTCATTTACTGACAACATTCTGGTTTTAACAAAAATACAAAATAACACCCTCCTGCTTCCAAACAGGGATCACATGGCAAACAACAACAATAATCACACTGTTACAGCTCTCACAGCCTTTAACAGAGGAAAGCTGGGAAGAATATGGAAAGGAAAACAAACTTTCTTCATTTATCTATTTCATGACAAAACCACAAGCATGCCTGAAAATACTCGTACTTATTCCCTGATACAGAAACTATCCTGGAATGTTGGACCTACTACGGTACGTTATCCCCCCCTACCTCGGGAAAGAGTTTCCCAGAAACCGCGAACTAGAATTCGTAAAAGCGGACAGTATCTTCATTATAATAAAGGCCTGTAGTATTTTCTTTCTTCGCTTTTTTCTTTGGGGGGGCATACTACAAAAATAAAATCGCCAAAAAAAATAAAATCCGAAAAATATGGACTTCGCTTTTGGACTGAAGATGGCGCCTCTTAGAGGTGATCAGATAATAGTACGCCTAGTGCGGAAAAGCCGGGCTTTCTGTATAGCCTACACTGGTCGGTCTGTCGCAGAGGCAAGCGAGTAAATAAAATACTATGGGCGCTTTTTCTATTTTCTTAAAAAGGCTTCCTGTACCGCAGAAATTACTGTAAGGTCTACTGTATCATAACAAAACAGAAGAGTTTTCAGGCACAACGTGGAATCGGAGTAATCATTTAAGAACATAAAAGAAAGCAAACAGACAAAAATTGGCCTAGATCGAAAACCTCTGAGAATTTTAAGTTCTGGACACGGATCTGTCCAGATTCTAAGCCACAGCTCAAGTATATCTTCTTTTCTGTGCGGACTGATGAAAGCTCGGATCCATGGAGGTAAATTCAGGATTCCAGTTGATGTGCCCACAGCTTTTGTTAACAGGATTGTACAGCACACGGGAAACAAGGGGGAATTACGGCGAACGGGGTGGGTGGGAAGGGAAATTAGGCCTCAAAGCAACCGGAAACTACACACGGATTGAGCAAATGCATAGGATATTATAACGTGCCGAGAATAGGTGGGTCGAAAGAGGGGGTGGGGCAGGTATTCATGTTAACAATACCTGCACTTACACAGCATGAATCGAGATCCATAAGAATGAGCACTATTAATTTAAGTGAGTCTACGAGATTCATTCTACCCCCCCCCCCCCCTCGCTTATCCTAATCAGTAGATCCAACCTATTAAGTTGGACAGATGGATTTCTCTCGCTAATAAACGGACTATACTAATAAAGGCCTAACATCAGTTGCTAGTACTCACTTCGGTTGGATAGTTCGAACAATCCGGTGAAAACTGGAAACTTTCAATTCGATACTGATTCCGTTTCAAATTACCAGCTGACCATGCGCCACCCTGATTTCATGTCTAAACCCCTTCTTTTATTGTCAAATTAAACCAGCCCGTTTGAATTGAAAACACAGCGTCCCTCATCACTGCAAAACCATGCCCGAAGTCAAGAGATCAATATAGCGCAATTCCGTCTGTCTCTACCTCTCAGACAAAATTTGATACGTCACTGAAGGGCGTGGGCTGAACATTTGCTCCCTAGCTGAAGAATGAGAACAAGTTGGAATATCATATGACATCTCCGGATGGTGAGCTTACAATTGTCTAATAAGGGAGAAATAACCGTAATTTTTGCAGGTATTGCTTTAAGTACACTTTGATCTAACATATCTAATGATTGGCGTGAGATTGTCAATGAGCAAAAATGGCAACTAATTTCACATACTGTACTTTCAAAGCAGCGGCGTATTCAGAACTTGCGGTATTGGGAGGCATTCTCAAATCGAGCATAACCGACACCAGTTAATCGTCGTTTTTCCCTTAGTCTTAAGGCGTTTTTCCGTAACACAATTGTGGGCCACACACTTCTGCGTGTTTTTCGCGGAAACACGATTGTGTGCCACACAGTCGAGCCACAAGTTGAAACTCGCGGAAACGCCGTTTTGTCTATTTTTTTCGGCGGTAAATTCATATGTCTGAATATATAAATAAAAATCATGCAAAATCTCAATAAATAGAACTCCAGGCTGTCGTCCTGGAGATCTTCTGTTTTATGTCCACATACTTGAGAGTTTTTAATTTTATTGTTTTGACGTTGTTTTGCTGCTAATTTTGAATTTCCCGCCAAAATCGAGCCACAAAATCGAAAATCACTTCGGCAGTTGTTTGTCGAATTTGAGCCACAAAGCGAGCCACGAAAATCTTGTTGGTCGCGGAAACACACCTGTGGGCCGCACAAAAGACCGCCACAATCGACCCACAAACTGTTTGTGGGAGCACGGAAAAACGCCTTTAGAGACACCGTGAAACGCCACATCTTAGCTCCGAAGCACGAGCATCCTTGCTTTGACTCAGGGTTAGATCAGGCTGAACCACCACCTACAAGCGGTAGACGACGCCTTGTTTCGAATTCGCTTGTTGGTTTTCTGACAAGAAACTAGTAGCGTTTTTTGCCTTTTCTTCATAGGTCGGTTAACCTACCTATTTGTCACTATTGACACGTTTTTTCGTCTCGCCGGTCGGTTTGACTGAGCTCTAAAAATGGCTTGTAAGAAAAAATGGCGTCTTCCAGTCGCCGGCGCCTATCTTTCCAATGAGAATTTTGAATTTCGCGCAGTGCCAAGAGCGTTGGTCGATTGGATGGAGCTCCCACCTCAGTCCACAGGTCGGTTAACCGAAGGAAGAAACGACTTATAGTGGGAAATCTTGTAGGTCAGTTAACTGGACGAAGGCAAAAAACGCAACTACTGATGTTTGACCTCAAGCTAGATTTCCGCCTGACAAAAACAGAACAAGATGCCGGCTGTGGCTACCAGTTTTCTCTTCAAACGCGGCAGACCCGATGACGCCTGGTGGAAAAGTTGCTTTGCGTCGTTTTCGACTCGATGTCAAATTCTTTAGCGTCACCAAGTGAACAATTTTCGACTTTAGTCGGCACACACATTTGGAGATTAGCTAGACGCCAAATAAATTTTAAAATGAATAATTTGTCAAGATCATAACCCGTGAGGTAAAAGACTTCGAATCCCACTATCCAAAGTCGGTCATAGTTGCTCAAACGTCTCTGCTACCCCCTCCATTCGCTATACTGAATACGCCACTGCGCCATAAAACCGACTTATTGCGTGGTACCGCCCCCAGCAAAAAACAATTAAGACAGAGGCTCCGCTGTGAAACGAGAGAGAATCTGCACAGTTTGAGGACATTCTGTATGTTAAAAAATGGTGTCACTCTCAAATAGATACACCTGTAACCTAAGTTCATGCCTCCTGCCCATACTTGCTAAAAGCTACCAGTTTCGTTTCGATGGGCGATACGAGAGAAGTTTTGCCGCCTCTTTTGTGAGGTTAAAAAAAAAGTATTAATCTAACAATAGCGGTTTTTAAACTAATAGTAATTTCTTAGTAATTATTATTACTACAATTACTTATATTACTTATTAGTATTAGTTGTATTACTGCACTGCCATTACTTATTAGTCATAGTTCAATGTTGCAGTTTTCATCTTCATTTTTCTTCATCACTAAACTGATTGCAAAACAGAACTGTATCCATCATGACTGACACGATGAAAAACAGGAAATTCGTTTCTTTTTTTTACCGTACCGAAGATGTATGGAGATTGGAACGGTGGTAGTTTGTAGTAACTGGAAGATTTTAACACTTTAGACGAACCCCTTGATTGTTTAGGTGGTAACAACATGCATCAGGATTCAGGGTAAGTATTTTCTGTCTTTGCCCAGACGGTAATTTCTCTGGTCGGTACCAAGCAACATTTCAGTAACAAAGCTACGCTAACACCGTGCTAAAAAAAAAACATGGTATGGAAGACTACCAGCCCTAGCTACAACTTTTCAACTATAATGGCTACACTAAAAACTATCGAATGTCTTCAATCACAATGGTTCCCAAACCATGCACGTCAGCATTAGTTACAAAGGGCTCGCTAGATGTCAATCATTCCCACACTTCTTCATTCGAAGGGGCGACCGTATTATCTTCAATAACAGATAGGTATCGGGTGCCGTCATTATCACTAACACCGGGTTGTTCCACCTTCGTCGGTGGCACTTCTTCCCCTAGCCCAAGTTCCTCCACTTTTTCATTTTCGGCATTTTCGTTTTTCACATTATCGTCCCCCTCTCCCAGGTTGTTACTTTCCCAACCCTCTTCTGCCTCCCACTGACGTTTCACTTCCCATTCGTTCTTCTCCAATCCATTCTCCCATTCACCTTTCACTACTTCAAAGCCGATCTTTCCATGCTTTCCATTTGTAACTTCTCCTTTTGTCTCTTCGAACCCGATTAATTTATTATCCCCATGTCCATGGTTGTAACACATGTGCGAATTCTCCGTTATGGTTGAATGTGGCAACTCTGGACGGTCGCTGGATTCGGAGAAGGACCTAGGCCAGCCGATTCGCATTGGGCTCGTGGCGACGTCGACTACGGTCGGTGCCGAGCTGTGTGACGATCCTGTATGGTTCGGCTCGAGAAGACTTTCAAAAATGTCAGATGTATGCCCTCTCTTGTCCGGGCTAGCACTTTTGGCCGGACTGATTTTACCATTTCTCGCGGGTATTACAACCTCCTTTACAAAGCTGGTATTCTGGGACATACAGATGGAGTCCTCATAAGGTACAAGTGGCTTGGTAGCTTCGAACGTGCGAAGCGGCTTGGGGGGCGGGGAGTATCTGGCTTTGTTCTGAGCCAATGGAAAGCCAAAGAATGTCGTCGGACGGACCACTTCATTTGCTCTACTTTGTGTCACCGGAATCCCAAACATGAACTTTTCCGGTTCGCTTACTTCGTTAGCTGTCTCGTACATCGATCCAGTAGTAGAGCTGTCCTTGCTCCGATAGGGGCGCTGAGGTAGATCCCCCGGCTCGAAAAAGCTGACACTTCGTTTCTTCTGATCATCCTTTGAAAACGGCGAACTTGCAGCCATGTGTGGGTCGTGAGAGAAGTCATTGTAGCTGCAAACAGAATGCTGTTGAGACTTTGTGGTAAACTCAGGGATGGACCTCATTGTCCCCTTTGACTGGGGGGTTGAAGTCCGCGCATGTCGGGCAAATGACCCAGTCGACTCGTCGGAATCGGACTGATGTATGAATTTAAGTTCATCGCTTGAGTTCGATTCGCGTGCGTCAAAAGTTTGTGTGGCGGTGTCCCTTCGCGTCGATGGCTTTACTGCCTTTTCTTTCTGCATAGCGAGCTGCCACTCGCTGCGGTCAAACTCGGTCTGGTTTTCAATCACATGGGCGCGATGTGCTATAACGGAGCGCAATTCATTTGGTAGGCGCATATAGGCGTCTTTTGCACGCTGTGGCTCTTCCGCGGAACGAGGACGCCGCGCGGACTCGGAATCCGGTGCGACCGGATCAAATACATTTGGTGCGCTGAAATGACTCGCCGGCTTCCGGGCAGCACCGGGATTCGGCATGGGAGGGGGCGGGGGAGGCCCTGATTGGACGAGCGGCGCTGACGAAAATGAGGAAGTCTTTTTCCTTACTTTTTTCACAGTGGCGTAGACAGGTTCTTTTTCTCCCCCGTCGACTTGGTCAAGCGGAGACGTCACTGCGGAGTAGAACGTGGCACCGAAACTATGCTGATAGCTCTCCTCAACTCTTTTGGCTTTATCGGGAGTGCTAGGCATCTTCTTGGTCATTTTGAGAATGCCAGATCGGCTGCTATTCAGAATCTTCCCCCAAGATGACGTTGACATCGAGTTGTCAGGGGACTTGCGTGGCGGTAGGACTGAGATCTTTACCGATGAGTCAACAGAGTTGGATTTGTCTTTCTTCTTGGCCGGAAGGGATAACCGCCGGGAAAATGGTTTGCTGGGGGGCTCTGGAGTGTTCACAACGCTGTGATACTGCGTGCTGTTTTTGGATTCATATCCTTGTTCTTCTGAACCGCGCAAGTTCATGCTGAACCGACGCACTAGCGTCTTCACCGGTTTCTGAATAAAACTCGATCCAGAGGTAGATGACACCTCTGTCTCGGCATCATCTTCGTGAGGCACTACTGGAACCTCAGGCGTCCCAAACACGCCAGAGTCGCGGGCTGTAACGAACCCTTCCAAGCTCGACGCCGACGTCCCTCCTTCGCTCACTTCGCTCTGTTCAGAGTGGATCGGAAACGCGCTCAGTTTTTCCGACTGGGAAGAGCCAGCGCGGCCGTTTTTCAGGGCTGTCTTAAACGCTGCCTGGGCTTGACGTCGGAGCATAGCATGGATTTCGGAAGCATCACAGCGATTCTCAGGGACAACCAAAAGACCGCGGGACAGAAGGGTCTTCACGTAACTTGGCAGGTCCGTGCCCCCCACATTGAAATAGGGTGAATCTTCCTTGCCGTGATGCTCAATGTCATCCCGATATTGCTTCACTCGATGTGTGATATCCTCCCTATCCCGATCCATCCAAGGTAGCCGTCTCGTCATAACCTCATACACCACCACACATAAGGAGAACGTATCTGACATTTTCGAAGGAACCTCCTTCAGAAGCACCTCAGGCGACATCCAGTTCCAATAAGTGTTTCGAAAAGTCTCCCAAGGTCGTTGGGTGTAGACCATTCGGATCGTATCACCCCTCGCTTTGGTGGCGAACTCCACATTGCCTAATTTGGCCTGGTGTGGACCAACCAAGTGGATGGAGTGGGAGGAAACGGCAAGGTGGAGGTAGCCACTGTTGTGGAGCCACTTCAGGGCATTTGCAATCTGACTAAGAAGCAGCAAGATGCGCTTTTCAGTGAAATCGTTCGTATTGCTTTCATGCAAGTAACGGTAAAGAGATCCGTACTGGACACCCTCAAAGAGGAGACTGATCTGTGTATGGGCTTGCACTGGAATGACACCGAGTAGCTGGAGCATTCCGGGACCGTTGAGCTCTCGAAGGTTCTCCAGTTCATGGATCAAGAGATTCTGGGCGGTGGTTGCAGGGTTGCCGAGTTTTAAATCGGCTTCGACGAGTCGGCGGATGGTGACGACTGTGTCCCTCCAGCGTCGGGGGTAGAATTCGGTGGTCTCTCCGCACCTGGAAGAGATACAATTTTTAGCAAGAACTACTGAAAGGAGAACACGCTAGTCCGCGCACCTCAATGAAATCATAAGTGACAAACAATAAGGACAAAGGTTCCGGTCGGATCCAAAACGGTATGGCTAGAGTTCGTGGTGTCTGGTAATGGTAATTCAACACACAAATTCTCAGTTTCATCGGATTTATGCCTAAGTATCAAACCAAGGAGCTTGCGGTGTAATGGTAGGCCTTTACCGATTTAAAATGTGTTTTACCGTTACAAATAGCGCCTACCCAATTGCCTCGGATGACGGGCGATCATGTCATGTTCTGTAGACATTGAGAGGTTGCTTACTCCATAACTTGTGTACCATCTACAGTATCCCACCACAGGACTAGTGGATTGCAAGTTGTAACGATGTGAAAATGCAGACATTTCGGGTGCAGTGAGAGGTTGAAGATTATAGAATGGGATCAAGGCTGCACTGTCAAAGGGTGAGACGGATGTATGCAGTTCACTGTCAGAGGTTAAATAATATTTCACAAAAACATGCATAATATCCTTAGAAATTTAGTAATACAAATATGGAATCAATACAGGCATCTTTTTATTCCAGTTTATCTACATCTACAATTAAAAATATAGTAAAATGTTATCTCCTGGAACATAATGAATTGGTAATTTCTATTTTTTGATGAGCTGATTCGATTGTGGTGCGTTGGTCGTCCATATCTCCCTGCATTCCGTTCTTCCTCTTTTTTTTGTGGGTATGGCGGCGTGCACACGTTGTACCGTTATTAATATTTTTTATTTTTTTATAGTTATATCAGTTATTATTTGTGGTAAAATGTCCGGTCTTCTCGTGCTTTGCGCCCTGCCGGATTTGTGCAAATTTTTAGGTTTGTTAGAAGTAAATTTATCATTAAATGAACCTGAATCTATCCAGAGAAAAATATTTTAGACATATCTGCATGTTTAACACTATAGACGGTATACAATCTATCAGGTAAGCACCCGCTCAATATTTGTCTAAGACGATTTCGGATTTTTTACTCCGCGCAGAGGCAGCGAGACACCGAGTTCTGATCATTATCAGTTCCTGAGGTCACCTCAGTAAGCTTCTGTTATTACGTTTTACCATGAACATCGAACACCATATTTGCACGTGGGAGGAATTCGTTATTCTTCGCTGTGTAAAGTGTTTTTCAGACCATGTACAAAATGAGATGCAGCATCGATGTAAAGAGATTCGTCATCGTGTAAAGTACGTCTTTAACATTATGACCAAAATGAGATGCAGGTCCTTTTAGGGTATTTTCAAAGTGACGATTTGGCATTTTTACGGCATGTCATTACGACACGACTTTTTCGACGGATTTATTACACCTGGCAGCTAAATCCCACTTTGTTCGGTTATTGGCTGAAAGTACATGTTGGCCATGGGTGGGCGAGGGGAGATTTATTCGAAATCCATTCCCTGAAAACCAGGTTATTATTACGGGACATTATTACGGACAGATTATTTCTAATTTCTGGTTTGTCTTATACGCGTTTGCCGCGGTCGGGGATACGCTCAGTCCATATCTCGCTTGTTTTTGTTTTGATACCTACTATTTTTACTATTATCAACACAGATCTAAAACTGGTAGTGCCTTAGTACAACATCGGCAAACATTTACAACAAATTCGCTTTTTCTCTTTTCTTTGCTAACGTTTTTTCCATTTTTCCTAAGAAACGACACCGACTCCTTACTGTAGATTTATCTATGCTATTTGTTAAGACAAATTTCTAAAGCAAGCCTTTCTTTCCTCAAAAAGCTCTGTGAGCCAACCAGGGCCGTATCCAGTGGGGATGGGGGGGTATGTCTTTTTTGTACTTTTGGTCCGACCCGCGGGCACCCCCCCCCCCGAAATAAATTCATAGATACGGGCCTGGAGCCAACACCCTTCATCCTCTTTGCTACAAGGCTGACAAGCAAGTAATTCTGTTTTTATATTGTAGTTAGCTTGATGAGTCATTTTTTTTAGTGTGAATATATTTGACGATATATTCATATAATATATACAAAAACGGATTCGTCAGCTGTGATGCTTTTTTTTTGTTTCATAAGCGTCACAGCTGACGAATCCGTTTTTTTTTTTTTACTTTTTTTTTAGTTTAACAGGCTACTCTTTATTAGACAAACCAATTTACATATACTAAACTACATGAAAAAACTTTTTATAATACTCTTACCATTCTTTATACATGTAGTCATACCTCTGGGCTCTGACTGCAGGAAAGCCCTAATGGGCCTGTGGGGGCAGTCAAAAAAAAAAACTTCACTTTACATTAATTTTCACACTTTGTCAAAAATTTGTCAAAAAAGTATATCCGTTATATGTCTAAGTCAGCTTGGGCTCAAGGAATATTTATATTTGACGATTAGTTTCATTTGCAAATTATTTCAGAAACGTTGACCGTTAAATTATATATAAATTAGCTTAAAGTTTAACTGAAAAGTCAACTCATTTGTGTGTCATTTAATTGGATACACTGAATTATTTGGATTCTGCAAAAGGATTTTTTGATTTTCCACTATTTGCTTTAGTTATGAGGCTCAGAATATCTCCAGCCGTCCCCACAGCGTAAATTCTACTATGACGCGGGAAATTTTAATCTCAACACAAATGCTGCTTTTCTGTGGGCAGTGGTGATATCGGTGAAGATTACTTAGTGCCCGAACAAAAAAAAATTGATAAATCTTTATCGCAAGGCATACAGCAAAAATACAAGCGCATAGAGGCACCACAAATCACACGGAAATTCCACTATTTTAAAATCGATTATTCGTGAATAGCGGAACAACGAAGTAACTCATTTTCAGCGGGCCTTCAAGCCAATTTAAGTGAATAAGTGATGGGTAACTCGATATTGTCCTAATCCTAGCCCTTTTCGGTTAAACTTTAACGTTCCTATTGCTTGTGAACAAAATTTTTTATTGGTGGTAATCTCTTCCCATTTTTTGCCATGTCAATCCAGATTTTCCGAACTGTTGTATCTGAAAGACCGCAGACCGATGGAACCAATTAGTCCCGTGAGTACCCAAAGGAAATTCCTACTGATAAAGTCCACTGTTTCGTTTTTTCTTTGTTTCAACATGGGAAGAACCCACCCAGCCGATCCTCACCGATGACAAATGAGATATGTCCAAACCACAAGATGACGGTTGGGTTCTTATCTGAATATGTCAAATAAATAGAGATAAAAGTTGTTGAAACAGTCTCATTTTCACCCCTTCCCGTCTCCGTGCGAGGGTTGAAGTCTTGGTAGATAGATAAACCACGCACATATGTAAACCACACATACGGTAGGGGTAAGTTAACTTGAACGTCGCCTTTCTCTGAACGGTTCCCGAATAAAACACCAAAATCCATACTGCTTTTGCAAAACGATTCCCGAAAACGTAACACGCGAGGGCCATCGCTAAACTGGGAAAAGATTCTACAACGGAAGCAGGGCCGTATCCAGGAATTTATTTCGGGGGGTGGGTTTGCTCGCGGAATTTATTTCGGGGGGGGGGGTGTCCACGGTACCAAAAAGTACAAAAAATACATAGATCAGAGGTTAAAACCTGCAAAAAAACTATTACTTTTGTGGGTTTCGGGGGGGGGGGGGTCGAACCCCCTAACCCCCCCCCCCCCTGGATACGGCCTTGAACGGAAGACTGGACTATGCTTCAGGATAAATACACAGAAACAACTGCGAAAAGGAAATCAAGACTGGGTGGATGGTGACGGCGCTTGTTACTGAACAACAAAATACTAGAAAAGTGAAGGGGCTCAGTTCTGCTTTAGAAATAAACACAACTCCAAGTTTCAAAATCTTTACTATTTTGCAAGGCCAAAATTTTACTTCTGATGTGTTGCTAATTTTTTTTCATTATTTTCAGAGAACCCCATGGCGGTATATTACACAACGTCTCGGCAACAATTTAATGTCGGCTATAAAGCGACGGCTTCTGCGGACATTCGAAGATTTGCAAGGCAATAAATCCGGGCAATTTACAATTTTATGGAGATTAAATGGCAATTGAAGTTTGGGTCTTCGCAGAAAGAGAAATTGAGGCAGATTTTGATTTTCCAAAAACAAAGCAATGTCGGTTGATTTTTCTTTGCATACTCAAGACCACAGGCTGTTTGCGCTGCAGCATAGTTTTTGTAACTGAACGAAATAGACACTGACCAATATTCAACATTTGTACTTTTTATTTAAACATCAGCTAGACAAGTTTCTTTCTCTTTTTATTTTTCTGCTGACAGTTGTTCTGACAGTCAAGTAGTATTCAAGTATTTTAATACATACAGGTAAACTGAACAGAACTTGATTTAACTGGCCTACAAAGGGAAAACACTTGTGTAACACCTAGCCGAAATATTGCTGGAAGAAATCTCAGCTAATTTTCATCCGTTCGGCGCAATTAAGCACGATTCGCAGCCAGCTTGGGCCGAAGGAATACTTATCCCAGCTTTGTACCTCCGAACTGTTCCACCAGATCATCCCAAGGTCGTACGAGCCCTGGATTGACCTAGCGACTAGAACGTTGACTATCTTTTACACATAGCACGTATGAGAATCGAAGGATTGCTTGGATGATTACGAAACGGCTGCATGGTTTCTATTTATTTTTATTTTTCCTCTTCTTATCCTTCAGTGTTCTTTCTTTTTCTTGCAAAAGTATTTATTCATTATTTCAAGATAAGGATTTATTTTGACTGCTCCCACTTGCCCGTTCGGGCTTTCAATTCAGTCAAGGGTATAGATAGACGGACCTTTCTTCAGCCCACACCCAGGAACCTTCGCTTCTCCTACCACTCGTCCATGTTAACAATGAGATTAACCATCATGGAGTAATAACAGTGTGTTAGAATTTGTTTATGTATTCTATGTTATAATAGTTTGTTCGCTGAATAAAACTACTAAACGAGAAAAAAGAAGTGGCTCCTTTAGAGGAGTGCCTCTAGTAGAGTTTCTAGTTATTAGGTGTTTCAAATCATACGCATTACAGCACTTGTCGACCAGTCGACTATCCAGGCCCTAGTTCCTTTCTAGATTCATCAGAGTCCTGGCCGAACTATTCGGATGAGCTTTAGTGTTGTTAGAAAGCAACAGCATCTATAGCTTCTAACAGACAAATCATAGAGAAATAAATTATTTGGCTGGTATACGAATAAACAGCAAAAAAATAGGCAAATATTTGGCAGTGTCCTTTTCTTTCCATAGTTACTTTTGAGGTTTTTATGTAATTCCTGCCTAAAAGGAATTCACTATGCTGTTGTTAATGGTTAATCAGATGCCGAGGCGTTGCGCTAAAGGGTTAGTTTGGTTCCTTTATCTTGTGCACACTGTTAGCCGAGTTTACAGAAAGAAAGGTACAGATGTGTCCGCAATGATTATTCCCCTCGCACTGGTCCCCTCCCCTATTTTGCCATCAATCCCTTCAGAAGCACTATTATTAATATTATGATTTATTTCAAATAAGGCCAACATGGGCCACAACATAACAAATAACACTCAACAAACAACGCCTTATTCCACGCCTCAAGAGATCGACTGACTCCCACGTCCAGCCCGGTTCACTTTATACCCCACTTCCACAATAAATGGCCTGTCCTTCTTAATTACCCCAACCCTTGGTAGTCTCAAATTACGAAGCCAGATGGAGCGGTGACCCATTACTAAGGCAATCAGCGTACTGGAACACCGGCCAGAGGCAACGCTAATTACACCATCCCGACCGGTCAGAAGTTCAGCAGCATTCTGTTTTTCTTAAAATTAAAATTCCGACCGAGTCCCAAAAGTGCTTATTTACTTTATGGCTACCGTAATTTCGGAGCTTCTTTGAATGCGAGGCTGACAAGACTCAGGGCTGATTGTTATCCAACTAAGAGTTAAGAGGATCATAAACGCAGTCCGCTCAGATCAGATCTTACGAACTCCAACCGCTCACAACCGGATGAGACTCTTTAACTTCTTTCGTTTGATGTTTTCCATAGTAGGCCTGGCCTACCTTTGTATCTGCTATTTTGCTAATCCATTGCTATTTTCTTCATAAGCGGATAATAATATTATCATATTATTTCTATGCTTTCTGGCTCTGAGATCAATGTCAATTACGATACTGCAATTATTTTCTTTGAATAAAAATGCAGCACATTATCCAGTGTTAACCTAAAAAGCTGTGTTTCAATGCCTAAATTAATTCGTGGTGGTCCCTTTTTTCAGATCTAACAACCGGGCATAGAGATCAAGACTGCATCACTGCCTCAACTTGCGAGTGACTGGAAATGACAAGTCTGGAACGATGGTAAAAAAGAATGTCGAAAAAAAATTCCAGATTATCCCAGCTGGCAACGCTGTTTTTCAGAGAAAATCGTCGATATTAACATCAGTCAATCCTCGCTTACCCATATGTGGTGATACTGACATCAAATACACTGTACCGCACGCTTTTAAATACCACGCTTTTATTTGTACCAAGCCAAATATTAACCTTCCCCAAAATATCTCAATGCGTTCCGAGGGTTACGGTGCTCCAGACGGACGGATGGATTTACTATATTCTCACAGCGCAATACTTCGAGGTCCTGAACAAATCAAGTCGCTGCCCCATGTCCCCACAGAAGCGGATGGTTTTCCGTCGCCAAAATACTGTAAGCTTGACATACCTGTAGGGTACCGCCTTTTTGGCCGCCAGTTCATAAATATCTTTTCCCGAGTTGAGATCGTTCTTATCCAGGAGATCCTCGAGATCTGTTTCCAAGATCCTTCTAACAGGGATATGACCCATCATCACCTGTCGCCCACACAGAATGCTGCCGAAACCAGTCGCTTGGATATACCCAAACGGGCTGGGTACTGACTCGCGATGTTTGACATGGGGGAGGTTCAGAATCTAAAAAAAATAAAATAATATTATATGAAGATTCATTTTAAAACGACCTTTCACAGTATATACTCGGCGCTTAAAATCAAGACAAAAAGAGGATTTCTTCTAATACGAGCTTTCACAGCACCATGGCACCCATGAATTTTCACTCGAATCGGATAACCCACCATAACTTAGGCGACTCACTAAGATTCCGAATTCACTTTCTCTCCACTCCTACACAGATGATCGGACCCGGGAAAAGAAGGTTTCGCTGAGCTTTGAGTCATGCCCTTTATATGCATGCTAACAGGGACCCATAGATTTCCTGTAATGCCTCGCCATTCAGTGGGCTTGTCAATAAGAGATTTCTGATGCGCTCTTGACCGACCAACCGGTAATTCGAGAAATACCCACGGGGATAGAATGCGCCACTATCCAGATAGACAACATTTGGGATTGGCTGCTGGCACCTTGAGGGAGGAGTCTCTTTGGCGCTCACGTCCAATGAGGCAAACAAGAACGCCGATTCGACCCAAGCGGAATTTTTGGAAAGTAGGAGTAGGTCGGGCAACATAGCAACATAGAAGCATAGGAAATGACAAGAAGCCCTGAATGGCGAGGCATTACAGGAAACTAATGGGTCCCTGATGCTAAGTTCATCGTCCTAGCTTATGTGGAAGTGCCCGAGCTAGCAACTAGTGAGATAGAGGACATATTGACCGACGGACAGACGTCACGATCAATATATGGCCATTGTGCCGAAGGTTCCAACTGTTCCAAGTGCCATAAAACCAACCAGCCGACTCAAGTGTTCACAGTTCTGGTCAAGTGATATCCTGTTCAGCTGGGATGCGTGTTGCTCTTCTAAGGAAATCCCTGAGACGGATGAAAACAATCCGAAACTGTTGCATTCTCTGGACTCCGTAACCAGGCGTAGCTGCGCGTCATCAGGCGGAAACCGAGGAAACTGATGAGGGCGGAAGAAGATCGTCGATAAAACCGTGAACGTTTTATTGTAGGTTGAAGTTGTGGTAGGGATAGTTATTAGTTGATTGATAGTTATTTAGTTATTAGAATTATGAGTTGAGTGTTGAATATTTGGATTGGTACAGTTGGAGTGCTTATTTATTTGTCCCACCATGGCCCTAAGGGCTTTTTTGGGAATACATTCATTCATTTATGAAGGCTCTTGCGTACATATATGAAGAATAAATCATAGGCTCTTGCTATCACTGGATAGAACATAATTTTGCCCGAAGCAGGAACTATGTCGTCACCGTCGCCGACACTACCATCGAGAAACGTCACGACTGCTGATAGCCAAGACAAATATTATAATCTTCGAGATTCCAAGCTGTTATTTAATCATTTCAGACAATTACGAAACACAGCAGACTAGCAAATGAATCCAACTTCAACATGGTAATTACGTCTTGAGTGAGATTTCGTGCGAGATTAACGTTTACTTGGCGTTGTTTTATGCTTACAAGAACAGGTGAAACTTGTTTCCAACTATTTTGCGAAGGTAGACAGAGCAAGAAAAGGATCATGAATACTGACTGACATGACAGCACGTCCGTTTTTGTGATCGTTAAAGCGACTTCGATTCAGGTTCCACTCCCCAACTCCCGTCCAGCTTACTTCAATATGTAACAATTCATTTTAATCCATCATAAAATCCAAAAGATGAAGAACGTCAGATAATTAGGTTGATTCGTAAACTTCTGGCTTTTGCAGGATATCGACCAGAGTGTCCATCCGAGTCGAGATCCGAAACAGTAGTTGCGTTTTTGCAGATACCATGGTATCTGTTACCACGGTAACTGGGTCTGCAATTAGTCATTTTCGCAGTTATCGTGGTATCTGAATATCAGACACCACGGTACCTTGCCAGATACCACGGTAACTGCAAAAACGCCTTTTGACCGTGGTATCCGATACCACGGTAACTGCGAAAACGACTTTAGACCGTGGTATCAGATACCATGGTATCTGCAAAAACGCAACTTGTCTGTTCCGACTCGCCATGTCTTTTTCCAGTAGCTCATACCAACCGAGGGGCTGCTCACCGACAGATTTTGGCCTACACCAAGAGGCAGAGAGGCACGGAAGCAGGTCCGAAGCAGGCCCGGAGTACCGAAGGCAGAGACGAAGCACACCTTGCAACAGAAGTCAGAAGTCCATCGATACCAACCTTCCAACCGGC
The DNA here is from genome assembly GCA_023053555.1 of Branchinecta lindahli. Taxonomy (NCBI): domain Eukaryota; kingdom Metazoa; phylum Arthropoda; class Branchiopoda; order Anostraca; family Branchinectidae; genus Branchinecta; species Branchinecta lindahli. The sequence goes on along the minus strand of JAKZAO010000009.1, from coordinate 1,179,566 downwards.
TTTACTCGGGAAGTTGTGGTTGCAAATCTTTTAAGCCGCTCCTCCCCGATAAAGGCAAAACGGATGGTCAGCCGAAAAAAACAATAACAGATATGGATTCATAACGTATTCTTACCCCCCAAACCAATGCTCTAGTCGACTTTAGAAACTATTCCGTAACCCCGCTCGGAAGTGCTGAACTGGAGTATGATGAACCCAGAACGCGACCAGGTACTGAAGTACATCAGGAAAGCAATATACATTTTTGGAAGATATTCTTGGGAAAATGGACGACGCAAGCTCCAGGCAAATAAAAAATAAAATAGCCTGGCAAGAAGGGAAAATGAAGACGGAATAGAGTAAAAATAGATTTTTGCTATTTAATGAATTTAACGAGAATGTATTTGTGTACAACTTAGTGTGCGACGTTGAGTGAGGAATGTTAGTTGACGCTGACTAGATTTAACGTGGGAGGTGGAGACGTAACCGATCGCATTGGTTCACTCCATCATGAAGGAGGGGAAAAAAACAAGATACGCGGCCATCAGAAAGCAACAAAAAAGATCAGAGCGAGCTATGAAGTGCCTGACAACAAGAAAAGACAGACAAGTTCGACAACCGGACCACATTGACGCATGTCGACTTGCAACTGATAACAGAGCTTCCACGGACCAAAACATTTAACCTTTCCGTATGACAAAAGCTCTGACACGAAAAGATGAACGCAAGAGTGATCGTGTTGAACGAATCAAATTTAAAGACTATTGTTGCGGATGGGAAATAAACTAGGAAGAAACAAATACAGTGGCTAACAAAAGACTTCTTAGTGACATCAATTTGGTTTGCTTCTACTTAAGTTGGACAACCAATTAATCACAAGAAACTGACAGAAACAATTCTAAACTGTCGGCATTTTTTCTTCTACATTTGCAGACGACATAATAAGACTTAAGAATAATCTAAAAAGAAAAAAATCTGAACTGTCCACTCCCTTCTCTTCAACAATTCCAGGTGGTGCCATATGGACTAAAGTAACTGGAACAGGTTCGGGTCCAGCAAAGTCGTGCTACAGAGTGACCTGACAGTCTTGTCAGAGGTAAATAAAGAATATATGAAAGATATGATAATTATTATTAATAAGAAAATAAAATATAATTTAAAGCCGGTTTGATTCTTTGAGTAATAATCCGTACGTACTGTTCTATCTATATACATATGCGTGTGCTTTTCTCGGCGTACTCGCCGATTTCAGCGGACAGATATAAATAAATATTCCTTCAGCCCAAGCTGACTGCGAATCATATTTGACAGTGCAAAAACGGATAAGTCAGCTGAAATTTATTGGAGCTATATTTCGGCCCTTCTTGGCAAAGGTCCTCTTCAGGCTCAAAGCCGCTCAAGATGCACAAAACGAAAATTGTGAAAATGTGTGGTTAGGCCTATCACAATTTTCGTTTTTTGCATCTTGAGCGGCTTCGAGCCTGAAGAGGACCCTTGCCAAGAAGGGCCGAAATATAGCTCCAATAAATTTCTGTAGATACAAATAGATAAAGAGGGGAATTCGTTGTCAATATTTCTACTTCAATATTCTCAATATGTCTATATTTATATTTCTTTTTGTCAACGTTTTCCACGAATAACGAACATTTCGTCATTTCTATATGGAATTTACACGATGGATTGGCTTTGAGATACGATATGTTTTTACCCTTGAGAGCAGCTGCGATGCGATCGTCCCACGGCTAAAAAACCTCTTATCAAGTAATACCATTCCTTGGGCCAACCTCTGAAATAACAAATTTCACACCCCTCTGAACTCAAAGAAAAGAAGCTGGTCGAAAAGAAACCCAAACTAATTTTTCCGTCGATCCATTTAAAAGGACGCCTTCCCACTTGAGCGAGTCCCGCCAACTCGGCACAATGACTGGAGGAGTCAGGTTGAGCCAGATGAGAGATATCCAATGTCACAGTCCGACATCTGAAACCCACTGGCCATTACGTATCCGTTACGGTAATGAAAATGAGGAAATGCCTAAGCATAGCAAGTAGTGCAACTTGAGATGACAAAAAAATCATGCGCAATGCGACGTTGCAAAAGTAGCACAACTGAGTGAGTGGGCAGCTGTGATGAGGAGACGGTGATGACAGAACAAATGGAGACCACGAGGGAGATCAGCGGTGACTAGTAAACCCTTCCAATACAGTAGGACAGTTTAGTAAACGTTAGTCTACTGGTTTTGTTACTTTCAGGGCTTTAGTTGAAAACTGTCAGTCGAGGACACCATACCACACGCGGTGATATTGTCGTTGTTCGTAATCCCCCCAGATGTAAATTCTACTTATGCTAGTAAATGAGTGGCAACAGATTTCAGATTATTTATTACCACAAAAAGTAATATAATTGCAGGAACAAACTGCATGTCCGCCTAAATAAGGAGCTCATTCAAGAAACATTATTGTTTAAATACAGTTACAAATACCAACTCTCAACTACTATCACTTGAAAATGACTCTTTCAGTTGTTTTTAAAAGACTGAAGGGTTGTTGCATTTCTTATGTGTATTTCATTCCATAGCGCTAATCCTGCATGTTTTATTGTTTTGAAGCCCTTTTTTGAAGCATGTATGTCAGGGGGTTTTCGCGAGACGAAGACTTCATAAGCAAGAGCGTGACATAGCATACGAACGCAGATTTATTAAAACACTACACACCTTCAATAATTTCATCATTCAGGCTGCGTCGGCGGCAAGCTTGGGTTGTCACCGGTCCAATGAATATATTAACGCCTAGGTTACTTTTCTACCCGTTGGTGATCGATGTTTCCTGCTACACATAAATCAATTCTTGCCGCGGCACTCTTCATAGACAAATACGATCTTATTTGTTATAGCCTTCCGTGCCATATGCTACGTCACGATCTAGCCCCAAAGTGGCTACAAGAAATGATATCCCACAATGAATTAATGAATATTTTATTAGCCAATTGGCCGTACAAAACACATAATGGTAACAATTTCAATACACTTTACATCACTCAATGATTATCTTATTTAACTAATACGCTCTTTAGAAATTGGCACATTTTAATTATCTTAGCTTTATTTTTTGTTTCGAGGACGTCAGGGAACTTGATAGTATACCCATTAAGAAAATGTCTCCTGTTGACCAGCGCAACCTGCGCTTAGCAACCTTATGTAATAAATAGAGGTTCGCTACTTCTACTATGGATGGTATGGTAGTTCACTTTTGCAAGGTGTCGTTTTTGGCTAAGTGGTAAAATATATACACCAAGAAACCCACCCGGATGCTTAAAATTTAACTGAAAAGCCAACTCATTTGTGTGTCATTTAATTGGATACACTGAATTAGTTGGATTCTGCAAAGGGATTTTTTGATTTTCCACTATCTGCTCTAGTTATGAGGCTCAGAATATCTCCAGCTGTCCCCACAGTGTAAATTCTACTATGACGCGGGAAATTTTAATCTCAACACAAATGCGGCTTTTCAGTAGGCAGTGGTGAGATTGGTGAAGATTGCTTAGTGCCTGAACAAAAAAAATTGATAAATCTTTCTCGTAAGGCATACAGCAAAAATACCAGCGCATAGAGGCACCACAAATCACACGGAAATTTCACTATTTGAAAATCGATTATTTGTGAATAGCGGAACAACGAAGTAACTTATTTTCAGCGGGTCTTCAAGCCAATTTAAGTGAATAAGTGATGGGTAACTAGATTGTCCTATCCTAGCTCTTTTCGGTTAAACTTTAAAGCAAAACTGAAATCTGATACTATTCCATTACTTTCCTTGTGAATAACAAGAGCCATCATCAGTCCGCCTATTTCCAATTTTCCTTTCAAATTTGTTCTTGTGCTTTTGCACAATGAGGCCCCGCCCCTCCCGTCGTTTGTGATTGGTTCAGTCGGAAGTACGGACTGTCCAAGCCAATCAGAGACAACAATTGTTGGCAATGTTAGTCCAGATTGCACGTAACAGATACCGTAGTGCGCTTTTACATTGGAAAGTCAATGTGAGAGTAAATGCATTAAAGCAAATAATGTCGAAAGAAGCAAACTTCTACTCTACAAACATCAAAATATAAAGTAGGTAGGCTAATAAGTTTTACCCAATTCTGTCATTTCCAGGCAGCTTAGAAGGTTCTGAATTATCTTTTACCACGGGTAAATTTTCTAATAGAATATTAAACCTCTTGGATTTCCCCTTTAATTCCTAAACCATATTTGATACCGTTCAACGCCGTGGTGGCGCTCCGTTTTCAACCATCAAATTATGACTCGCAGTCAGCTTGGGATGAAGCAATACTTATGATTACTTATGATAAGTAAACCTTTTTAATTACCCTGACCCTTGTAAGTGCATGTAGGTGTGAATCAACTAATAGATTATAACTAAAATCCGAGAGTTCATGTAGGTTACAAAAAAAAACATTAAAAAAAAATCACTCATCCGAACAAAATTTGTTTCTGTCCCGAAAAGACAACAGCTTGTGGAGTTTTCTTAGCCTTCAAATTTTCCCAGGATTTGTGTATTATTCCCATTTTCCGCAGCCAACCCGAAAATCTCAAGAAGTTTTTGGGATCGTATGTACCTGCCTAAATCTTTGATGCTACGTCTTCTTTTCTTTTCTTTAATTAGACGCCAGTAATAAATAGCAGAAAGCTAGCCTTTCGACTATTTAGACGGTTTTACTACCACCGGACTCGCGACCTCTCCCGTGCCCAGCGCGACTGGATTCAGAGTCAACAAGGGTGAATTATGGGTCTTTTCATGCAGGACAGCCACAAAAACCTCACCCCAAAGCTCTTTACGACTTCATTTCATTCAAAAACAAATCCTACTTGAAGCACCATACAGGCCCACAATGGCGCAATAAAACTCCGCTGTGCCCCTGCATTTTACAACCACGGTGAAGACATACGACTCAACCTGCCTATAGACAGAGCAAGTTGAACTCACCGCTCGCTAGTGACATAACAATCAACGCCGTACCTATTGCTCGTCTTTAAAGTTTATCTGAAAATCCAACTTATTTTTGTGTCATTTAGTTGAATACACTGAATTATTTGGATTCTGCAAAGGGCTCTTTCTGTTTTCCACTATCTGCTTTAGTTATGACGTTCAGAATATCTGCGGCCGTCCCCACAGCGAAAATTCTACTATGACGCGGGAATTTTTTTTCTAAACACAAACAAGGCTTTTCAGTGGGCAGTGGCGATATTGGTGAAGATTGCTTAGAGCCTGAACAAAAAAAAAGTCATAAATCTTTCTTGTAAGGAATACAACAAATTAGAGGTAACACAAATCACACGGAAATTCCACTATTTGAAAATCGATTATTCCTGAATAGCGGAACAACCAAGTAAGGCATTTTCAGCGGGTCTTCAAGCCAATTTAAGTGAATCAGTGATGGGTAACTAGATTGTCCTATCCCAGTCCTTTTCGGTTAAACTTTAAGATATAACATTCGTGATCCTGAACTTGCTATTCCTAACTTGTTCAAAACTCTCGAAGTTCAAAAATTCAGTCCCACCCCTGTAACAAAATTTTCAAAGTCTATTTTGGTGTGTGAGAGTTTAAAGTTTTTGTTTTGTTTTTTCCTTTGTACTCCCGTGCTTTTCTTTGTTGAAATGGCCGGTGATAAATAAATAAATAATTAAAAATACTCTGTCTTGAAAATTGGTAATTTACTGCAGCACCTGAACCTTATTCAATCTGTTCTACTGGAAGAGCTACTTATACTCTAATACTTTGCGAGCTTAATTCTCAGGCCCCTTTCCACAGTTCAGTTGGGTTGGGAGGGCACCGGTCGTGAGAGTCAAATGACGTCGGGTCAAACCCTACTTCAGCAATATGTTCGCTTTTCAATACAGATCTTTTCTACAAGGCAAAAGGCCTCGGAAGGATCAAAAACGGGAATTTATTTTTTCTTTCATCAGTTCGATCTATCGGCGGCTCGTCGCAGTCTAATTAGTTTTATCACTCAATTGTTCGTTCGTGATTTTACCGTTTTACGACGGATCCCTTATAACCTGTTGATCCCAAACACAGCGTCATTTCTGTTTAAACATGCTGTTCAAAATAATAATCGTGGAATCTAAGGACTAATGAGCTAGCTCACTCAAGTATGGTAAGTATCATCAACTATCATCAGCAAGTGATTGACGGGTGGACTAATGAGCTAGCTCACTCGTAGTACTGGAAGTACAATATGGATGGACTAATGAGCTAGCTCACTCTAGTACTGTAAGTACAATATATGTCTACGGGTCTTGACCGAACCCAGTACCCGAAAACAATCCCAACAGGTGTTGCGGAGAAAAAAAGTTACTTCCACGTTTACCTTAGCGGCCTTTCATGCAAGATTGGCGTTTCAATCTTCGAAAGAACGATAGCCAAGCATACAGACAATGGACTGACTGACTGTAGCCTATATCCATTTACAATTGATGGATCCAGTTTCAACGCTCTTTCACGTCGGCGATACCATTTGGCATTGCCGACGCTAGGAAAGACAAAGGAGCCCATAGAAAGTGTTAAAGTAGGCACCTGACATTGGAGCACACCCTCACCTAATGATCGGACCTATTCACGAAAGTGGCATTCGAAAATGCGGTGTCTGCTGGTCTCAAAGAATACTTTCTCAAACTTTCGATCTTGCCAGGTCCTACCATGAGGCCTCTCGGGGAAATTTCCAGCAATTGGCCTTATTATAGTTCAGCGCTCCAAGTGGACTAGTTTCTATTAGTCCCCCATTGCCTCATAACCAACCCTTGTGTAGACATAGTAAAAAGTCGGATCCATAGGTAACGGGTCACTTTTCACTTTCTGCTGCTGAGACATGTGCAAAACCTCCATGACCTGGGACACAGATGACAGGTTTTCCACTCAATAACATGTGGATCTATTTTACGATGTCTAGTCCAAGTGCTGATGGTGAGGTATAGGGGGATTAACAGAAACTAGTCCGCTTGGAAGCGCTGAACGGGAATATGGCCAATAAAACATACCGAGAAACTACCGGAAGATCTCATCAACTATTACAACCTTCTCCCTCCAAACAATCCCATCTGCTTCACAGTGGCAGCGTTTCCAATCAGAAAATCCCTAGAACAGAGGGATCAAAAAACAGAAGCGACGGGGATAGGCTATTTACATTAAACAGATAGATATCGTGAAGCTTGTTGTCTGCCTCTCTGCCCGTCTGTTAGCGCGATAATTATCGACGGAGTTGTCGAGGGGTTGCCCACTTTCGATTTTGGTACACGCTAAGTGCCCGGTGCCGGCACTGGTTGCCACGTGTTAAAATAGTAAACTTGGCACATTTAGAAGCGATAAGAGATGCATCACCTAAACACTCTTTATGACTTTCTCTACTTGCCGATGCTAAATCTCCGGGTACCAGCGGAAGAAAGAAAGAAACGGTGTCACAGCTGCTCCCAAAGAGCGGCGTGATTGTTTGACGCAGGATTTGAGTAGTTGAGTTTGAGTCATTACGGAAACGTTTACTCCTTCTTCCTGAGGATCACTGGCGTGTTTCGGACTTCGTCATATAGAGCATTATGGCCGCTACCGCTGGTTTCGGCTGGTGCTGGTTCGGTGCCGGGAAAGGGTGTACACCAAGTGCCGAGGAGTGGGTAGCCCCTCGGGAGTTGTGGTAAAAGTTGAGGCGAAGGTCAGGTTTGTGAGGCAGTACAGATAGACATAAATGTGGCTGTAAGAATAAACGGTCTAACCTGTGAAATAGGTCGGGGAATCTTCGATTTGCTCCGTCTGTTCAGAGCATCCAAGGGGTTTACATCGCTTCCATTCGCAAGCTCTCTGTAGCTCTCAATAACAGCTAGTATCTCGAGTCTCTTATCCGAACGGTTGATATATCCTTCCGCCCAGTCACGGGGCGTTCTTCCGAACTCATCTCGCACACGCAAATCACCACCCGATTCAACGAGGTACGATAGCACGCGTGCATTCCCACTATAGCACGCACCGTGCACCGGCGTGTATCGTGAAAACTGTCCGCAGCCCTTGTTAGGGTCTGCGCCAAGCTGCAGCAGTTTGACGACAGTTCGCTCATTGCCGCAGTACGCAGCACAGAAAAGTGGCGTCTGGTTCGAATGGTTGGGCATGTCGACTGGTACATTTTTGGTGGTGATGAAATCTTCTACTTTTTCTGCTTTATCATCAAGAATGAAAACATGTAGCACTTCAGTCTTTCTGGCAGTTGAAATGTTGGTGACCCGGGAGGGTATTGTACAAGGAGGAATCATGCTTTGCTGGCTGTGCAACTTTTTTCTTCCGCTAAAAATAAAAACAAAAATATATAAAAGGAGTTGATCGATATGTCGGTAACTGTGTGAGAACCACTGCCAGACGATAGGAATGATTACTGAGAGAAAACGTGTACTTTTCTCTGCCAAATCCCAACACCCGCCGATAGACCATAAAACATCCATCAAATCCATAAAACAGCGACAACGAAATTCGGTCAGTACTTTTTTTTTTCAGAACAATATTGAACCTTGAAGCAAATTACTGAAATACATAAATACTGTCAAATAATTTCCTATTTCTTTTTTTCATTCATACACCAGCTAAATATTTTCCATTCTCTTTTGACTTTTCTGCTAGAAGCTATTTTGACGACGACGACTAGGGGTCAGCTCCCTGAAAAATCCACGACGGGGAAACGGCGCAAAAACACTGTTTTTTGGCTCTCCGTTTTTTTCAGTAATCGATTTCATCGTCATTTTTTCCTTATGCTGTAAAACACATATTTTTTGTCGACCCCGCTATGGTCGCTTCCCTTCACCAAAACTTCCAAGTTTAGCGAGTACTTGACAGTAGTTGTGTTTTTGCAGATACCATGGTATCTTTTACCACGGTAACTGGATCTGCAATTATTCGTTTTTCGGTTACCGTGGTATCTGATATACGGTGCTCTGCAAAAACGACAGTTGCCGAAATTGCGGTTTTTGAAGTCATCCCAAAAGTTTTTCCACAAGATCGTTTTTCCAGTTTGAGCGGTTTTGAGCCTGAAGAGGACCCTTGCCAAGAAGGGCCGAAATATAGCTCGAATAAAATTTAGCTGGCGCATCCGTTTTTGCACTGTCAAATATCATCCCAAAAGAAAAACTGACATCCAGTCACATCACTAAGCGCCAAACTTCTTTCCCACCAATTTGACAAAAATTGATGAAAGTGAGCTGACTTTCTCAGATACCACGATAACTGGCCAGATACCACGATAACTGCAAAAACGCCTTTAGACCATGGTAGCAGATACCACGATAACGGCAAAAACGCCTTTAGACCGTGGAAGCAGATACCACGATAACTGCAAAAGCGACTTTAGACTGTATCTCAGATATCTGCAAAAACGCAACTAGTGTGCGTTTGAGCTGATTCTCAGCTTAGCTCATTAGCTCATCCATCCTAATTTTTAGCTAAATGATTTACTGCCGAATCCTAAGTTTCAGATGCTGCATCCACGTCGTGAGCAAGACCGACCTAAGTTACGAACAGTAGCGCAGCCTCTTCTTTTAATTAATCAACCAACGGACATAATTAGGTGGTCCGACCGCTGAAAAACACAATCAAGACAGACCTTTATTATTTTATACCCCGTCCCGCGCATGAGAAGATAGAGTTTACAGTAGCCCGAATTTAGGTGATTAATGTTTAGCCATACTGACTATTACACATCTTACTGGCTGATATCTGGTTGACAAAAAGTTTGTGTAGCATTTAGCTATATCCTCTGTGCTCCTTGTCTTTTGAAGGAAAGAAAACACCCGAATGAGAATTACAGGTCAGAATTCCTTCTTCTAGCCTAATCATACCCTGAAAATACCCCAAACCGAAGCTGGGATTTATAAAGCCGCGAAGGTGGGCAGGCCAGCTCGAGTCCAATTACAAGTTTTTTGGCGCCGAATTCGGGGTAGGCCGGAAATGTCGCAAATCTGGATCATGACAGAGGGTACTACCCTTTTTGGTCATTAGTAAAGGCTCCACTTAAGGGCAAGCCCATTAAACCCGTGGCGGTCCCTGAGGGCAGGAGAAACCCCGAGCAGTCGCCCGAAAAACTAATTTTCACAAATTCACGAGCTCACAAAATACTGCTTTGCTTTGTTTCAAAAAATTTCTTTTTGTAGTTTTTACTCAGCTTGCACACTCGTGTGCCATGTTTTAAAGGACCCCTCTTAGTTATTCTGCCTTTTAGAATATACCTAGCTCCCATCCAGAATTATAAGCTTCTAAAACCCCCACCTTTCTCCGTTCTTTCGTTTTGTGCCTACGAATTTTTAGCGCTTTTTCAGTCTTGCCGAGTTTTGCCCGTCACACTACGAAATCTTCAACGTCTGCTGACAAATCTTTCCCACATAAGGATCTGAGAAGCTTCTGTTTATTGCTTCTGTTATTTGTTTAGTTTTCCCACGTTTTAACAACGGCGCATTCAGTTTTCAAATTTTTTGCGCCCGCCGCGTCGGAGAGCAGGAAGGCTGGACATAGTCGACAAGCGCTAACCAGAAAATCGCTATTTTCAGGTGGAAAGTAATGGTATTTTCGAAAATGTTTTTTTCTGATCCATTTCGTAGGGAGAAGATCATTTCTAGTAAGAGTTGTGCTTTAACGATTTAGCCTGGACCAAAATTTACTGGTCCAAATCAGAGGCTCTGGAAAAGCAACATGCAGGCAAAACGTTAGTCTAGACACGGAAAAGGTTGAGTGGTAACCACGCCTTCTAGACAACTAGTTAAGCTGCTCGAAACTCTATGTGCATTTTCAAAAGCTATTACGCAATAACGTAAAGAATTGGTGACGAGTAATACATGTGGTTCCTCAAAAACTTGAAAATGTTTCAACCTTGGACCAGGTGGTGCTAAGAAAACAATAAACAGTGACAAGCCTGAAGACGGTCTTTTCAATCTTAATTCAATCTTCAGCTTTCGCTTCAGACCAACCTGAACTATGTTGTGGACCACTTTCAAGGCAAGACAAAATAATCGAAAGGAACACGGACCACAACTCTCAAATATATGAACGCTAGTTTCCTCACTGATACTTGATGGGGCTAACACTCAAAATGCCCACGATCATAATGCCCACGACTCAAAATGCCCACTAAAAATGCCAACAACTCAAAATGCCCACGACTCAAAATGCCCACGACTCATAATGCCCACTACTCATAATGCCCACGACTCAAAATGCCCACGGTTCAGAATGCCCACGATTGGATTATTTGAGGTGTTTCAGAACGTACTAAACTCTAATTAGGGATGAGTGAGCAACGGGAAGAGTATAATAGTATCAGAATGACGATGATCGTATGTTGAACATGTATAATCTCATTTATAATACAATTCTGGTTAAATACTTACAAGAAACATGTGTATTGGCTCGTGCTTAGTTGCCGCAAAAGCGCTGTGCTTTCTCGAAGAAGCCTCTGCCTGGCCTGATGAGGAACCCCCTTGGAACTTTTCTTTAAGAGCTTTAACTTGCTGGTCTTTTTGGATCGTTCTTCAAGAAACAATAAAATAATTCCTTTCAAAACTTTTCCGTTATCAATCCTACCCCTTGTAATCTCGTTCTCGTAGTCCGCATTCCCAGGATGATGTTGGACAGTTTCAGCCGTCGGCATTTTGAACCAGGACGATGTTAGCCTCCCTGTGACCATTTTGAACTGTCGGCATTTTTAAGCCGCCAGCATTTCGGACGATTTCGATTTCGGGTGTTCCACATCTGAATTGTGGGCATTTTGAGTAGTGGGCATTTTGAGTCGTGGGCATTTTGAGCCGTGGGCATTTTAATCGTGGGCATTTTGATCGTGGGCATTTTGAACCGTGGGCATTTTGATCGTGGGCATTCTGAGCGTGGGCATTGTGAGAGTGGGCAAAAAGATCGTGGTGATTTTGGGAACCCCCCCTTGATGGTGATCTGGGAAGTTTAAAGCAGAAACGGCGTATTTTGAGGCCTTCTTAAACAGCAAAACAAACCAAAAAGTATAGGTACCATAATATATCATCCCACGAAAAAAGTTCGCTCCCCACTGGTAACCATTTGATGTTTCTACTGAACTACCCTGCAAAGCATAGGCACAATTTTTCATAAACAACCCGAGTGACAAAAAGAAGGCTGAATCTTTGTGCCAGCTACATACACGATACACCCCAATCTCGGCTAGACCGAGGACCTGGGACAGAAAAGGGTTCCATAACAAATCTGGTTAAGGGTTCGATGCAGATACAATGTATACCGATCCGGCAAAGAACGGAAATATTACCCACACTCAAGACCAATAGACATCCCCGTTTGGGGTCTACGGTCTTATTTTCATGACTGCGTTTTGGCCCCAAATTTTGAATTCTCGACACCACAGGACCATCCTTCCGGACTTCGTTACACCCTCTCATGGACCTAACATGCGAAGCAAGAACGACCCGAAACCCCAGCTTGTTCCCCCGCCTACGAAGTCTTCAGAAAGATACCTAAATTCATTCGTTCCGTATTTCACTAAACATTTTAACTGTACTTGATTTATGGTCGTTTCGTATTTGTTTTTCCGATTCCCGCCAGTGTTAGCCTAGTGCTATTAGGGTCGAAATAAAATTGATTGATTGATTTACTACAAAAAGAAAAGTCAAGGACCTTATCTCGCGTTTCTTCCGCTGTTCTGTAGTTCTGGTAGTGCTATGCAATAAAAATACCCATGTTGTTTTTTCTGCCCTAACTACCCTGCAAAGAATAGACCCAATATTCATAAACAACCCGAATGCCAGCAGGTAGCCCCACAGCCACCTTACAAGCGCTGAGAAAATAATAACCCCGACTCCCGTTCACGGAATTCCTTCTGGTGGTTTTGATTTAACTCCACGACAGTTTTATCAGGCAGGGCAAGACCGCAACGCTTGCCATCTGGGATTATCAGGGTCGTGTCAACATGGCCAACCAAAACCATATTTGCATAGGGAGGGCGAAACGGCATATCTGGAGACGGCGATTATCGTTAGCAAATATGACAACTGTGAGACTGATAGCAGAAGAAGTCGCAACCTCTTAGGAAAATGACAGTGAAAAGTTGGCGAGCAAAACTCATGGACTTCTTGAGCTCCTCACTAATTATGCAATGTCTCATTTTATTTATGTTCTAACTCGCGTTTTCATAAAATAAATAAAGCCCAATTACAACGCCAAGTTACTCATTCAAGCGAGAGGCACTAGCAGTTGTTTGAGCCTTATTTTACCAAGAAGTTCAATGCTGTAATCAATTCATGATTTTTTCAGTATTTTAATGACTAACCAATTAGTTATTTATAGATTGTGACAAGACCAGTTCTATTTTTCATTAGTAATAAAAGATATAAAGTAAATTAAACTGACTTCAAATGTGTCTTTGTGTTCTTTCATCTCTACTTCACTGTCATCTTTGTTGTACAATTGTATGATGGGTTACATACAGATAAAAGGTCTCCACCAATAACAATAACGATGACGTCCCTTTTCCAACATCTTATATTTTATCAAGTTTTTCTATTCAGATCACAATATCAGATAAAAAATGGTTAAAGAGTTTTTGGGATCCCAAGCGTTAGTGATGGATACCTATGACATCGCAAAAAGTTGTCCGTCTGTCTGTCTGTCTGTCTGTCTGTCTGTACGGTCTGTAACTTTCGAAGGGAATGAAATATTTTGATCAAACTTGGTGTGAGGATTCTTTGGGTCAAGAGTAAGGTCAAGTTCGTAAATATTTTTAAACCGCTAATGTGATAGTCGATTATGGGGTAAGAAGACATGCTGAACACGTGGTGAAAACCATTTTCTCACCGGACGATTAGTTCGCCCGGAATCCGGCCAAAACCGGAAAGTCTGTTAAAAGTAAAAGTTTTATTTCAAGTTGATTAGATGTTCGATTCAGGGGTAAGATGACATGCTGAACATGATGGTGAAAACCATTTTCTCGCCAGACAAGTAGTTCGCCCGGAATCAGGCCAAAACCGGAAAGTTTGTTAAAAATAAAAGTTTTATTTGAAGTTGATTAGAGGTTTGATTTAGGGGTAAGAAGACATGCTGAACACGATGGTGAAAACCATTTTCTTGCCGGGAAAGTAGTTCGCCCAGAATCCGGTCAAAAACGGAAAGTTTGTTAAAAGTAACAGTTTTATTGGAAGTTGATTAGACGTTCGATTTAGGGATAAGAAGAACACATTTTCTACCCGGACAACTTGTTCGCCCGGAATAAGGCCAAAACCGGAAATTTGGCAGAAGTAGGAAGTTTCGATCAGTATCGTCAAAATAGATATGGCTTATAGCGGTATATCTGAACTTGGTTTTCTCAGATGATTAGCCTGGCGAAGACTGGATCTGGCGAAGACAAGACCCGATTGTCTGGATCAAACATTAAATTTTTGGGATCCCATCGAAACCTTTGGTCTTGTTTTTGTATGAAAAGCCATCGAGAAACATGGTTTGGATCTTAACTGTTGCCCTACACTAGGAGACGAAATAATGCGCAGTAGGCTACCTTTGATGCGTGAACGCGATGAGTTTAAGACCGGCGGTGTTCCGTGAGTATGAACTGTGAAGTGGCAATAATGGTATTTAAGTTAAACGAATTGAGGTTTAAGTGGTTTTGAAAATTCTACGAGGGTGTTCGATGATAACGAAAGATGGTAACGCAGAATTTCTGAAAGGGACCAAACTAGCATTAAAGCGAAAAACTACTGTCGATACGACTGTCCCCAAGGACCCCTAAAATGCTACTCTGCCGACTCTACATCTCGCGTCATAACCTCGGTCTTAACATATATTCCTTGAACCGAAATCTTATCGTCGAAGTTTCACAATATGTCTACTAAGCGCTAATATTGTGTACAAAGTAACATAGTTTTAACTGTTTAGTTGTGAAGGTGGAACTATTCGTTTTGTTTGGTTTTGAACGTTTTTGTTCTATTGCCTGTTGGTTTTCACGCAATTTGTCATTATTATTATACCGACAATTACTTTGCATAATGTCCATCGACGAAGCTACTCAAATTACATATACCTTGAAGGGCAAATACATGAGATGACAATTCGTCTGGGCCAAAAATCAACTACGAGTCTGAAGACCTCCTTCCCTTCAATTGAAACACTTCCTGCAACAAAATATGTTTGCCCTCAACGAGAAGCCAAATTTGCGTGTCACACAACAACTTAAAATCTGTATCTTCTAAACTGCCGCTTGCTCGGACGAAAAAGACAACTGTTTGTGTTTCGGCGCCACCCTGCCCATAATCTTCTCTCCCCTCCGTACCAAGAAACACTTGTTTCTACGCGCAGTCAGAACCCATGTCCCTTTAAATGTCTGGTCATTATCTACCATATAATTTCAGATTAATGACTTCTAGAGTCTCGGAGCGCAGCTGCAGAAGATTTGATGTCTGAAGAAGTTTTTTCTTGAATAATCTTTGCCTTATTTGCCGAGCTGGACAGCAGCGTGATTAGAGTCGGTTGTAACTTCTTGACCACTTTTAAAGGGTCGTTTTTTACCCGCTCGCACATGAGAGAGAGAGAGAGAGATACTTTAATTTAAAAAACGACTATCACAGCGCATGGCGCCGAACTTGCGCTTCACGTCAGGTAATTAACTATTCAGGTTAAAACCAATCGTCGACAATAAAATGAATCAACAACAAAAAACTAAATAGCCTAAATCACTGGTTAATAATATTTACAAACGACGGGATGAAGCTTTTCCTATATCTCTCGTGGATTGGTGGGAGAGGTTGAAGGGTGGGGACTTTCTGGGAGTTGAGTCTTTGAGGTCGGGATCGTAAGGGTTGAAAACGTGGGGGGAATAAATCTTGGAAACGGGGATCTGTCATGGCTTTATTGCCAAACCGGGTACACAGGAGGGTTCTTCTCTCCGATAAGGTTGTGAGCTGGAAATGCTTAAGAAGGAAGTGATATGGGAGTTTACCTTGACAATAAATAATTCTTAATGCTCGCTTCTGGACTGACTCTATTGAATTAGATTGGGAAACAGTTAAACCAAAATGCCAAACCGGACAAGAATACTCAACGATAGGGCGGATAAAACTTGAATAAATTCTTAAAAGTTGGATTTTAGGACAAGAAAACTTGGAGAAAAATTTAAGCGTAGAAAGTGCCAAATTAGCTTGCTTTGTGATGTTGGCGACGTGGGCCTCCCACTTTAGATCGCTCGAGATGGTGATACCGAGGAGCTTGCACTGCTGGACAGACATCTCTGGAGGGACTGGTTGCTTGAACGAGGGCGTACTCTTCAAGAAACAGATAGTCATGATATTTGACATACCAAAGGATCTGAGCTTAAGGGCAACTAGAGGCGTTTTTTACGTGTTTGTGGCTCCGTTGTGGCTCAAAAAGTTTCCGCGGTTGTTTGTGTGGCCCACAAGTGTGTTTCCGATACTAGCAAGATTGTTGTGGCTCGCTTTGTGGCTCGTAATCGACAAACAACCGAAGGGGGGATTCAAACTGAGCAGCAAAATGAATTCTAAATAATAAATTAACTACTTTAGCAAAGATAGAGACATAAAAATGACGATCCTTTTTGCACAGAATGGTATGGACGTGCGCCTGAAGTTCTATTTATTAAGATTTTATCTAGATTTTATTTTTTTCTTTCAGACATTTGAAATTACCGCCAAACACCGACAAAACGGAGTTTTCACGAGTTTCAACGTGTGGCTCGACTGTGTGGTACACAATCGTTTTTCGGCGACAAACAATCAGAAGTGTGTGGCCCAAAATATGCGCCGCGGAAAAACGCCTTAAAGGTGACAGAGGTAAAACAGGAGATGATATAGACAGAAAACAAAAAAAAAATATTTTATTTGAAAGAAAAACTTGTTGTGGCAACTCGGTTTCGCTTCCCGGTCACTTGAAATCCACCAAGCAAAAGTTATCTCCAGTTGGCACTCTTGACGAAGAGGCGGAGCGAAGGGTGAAGTAAAATATCTTTTACAGAAAAAATAGTGCTGCACATCAAGGGATGTATTGGGATGCAAGATTGCATGACTAATTGATAATAAATAAAAAAACATAAATGTTTTTGTTCTATGGCCCTTCAGCTTCAGAAAAGCCAGTTTATTTTCGTGTCTTATATTTGAACACACTGAATTAACGTCGACTCTGTTGAGGGGCTTATATTTTTCACAAGGACCTTTCGCAGTGACGCTGAGAATATAGACGGCGTCCTGACAATACCAAATTCACAGTTGACCCCGTAATTTCGCGATTTCATCGAAAACGCGGTTTTTCTTTCCGTAAAATTGCGACCGAAGGAAAGCAAAGACGCTGTACCGTATGCAAGACACTTGTGTACCTGGCTATAAAACAAGTTCAAAAGATCCGAAAAGTAGCAGCCTAGTAAGTCTGATTATTGGCAGCAGGCAATTTGATGCTATTGCTGATCTCAATTAGATGACAATTATTTGTCTCACAAGACAATTTTAACGATATCAGTGTTAATTGTATTAATTTATGTTGTATATACGTATTTACTTTGCATTACATACTCGGCTTTTGACGGAAATTATTACGTTTTGCTGTTCTCCTTTTCTTCCAATTTTATGCTGGCTCATATCATTTGTATTGATGTTTTACGTCTGAGAAACGGGGTATGGCAAAAAAAAAATTTACTCCAACGCCACATTTCAAATATATTGTTTTTTCGCTGGTGCATGTCGATGCACGAACTCGTAGGATTTCAAAGAGTGAATCGGTTAATGCAAAATATTGTTAAAGGAACCCTCGCACTTATTCTGCCTTTCACATTACCTCTAGCTCGCCAACAGAATTATACCCTTCGCAACTGTTTTGTTTTGCACCTACGACTTTCTAGCGCGTTTTCGACCGAGCCGAGTTTGCCAATAAACCAGCACAAACTTCACCGAAACTTCAACGTTCGCCGACAACTCTTTCAAAAATTAGGGAACGAGAAACTTTAGATTTGTTTTATTTTTCATTTTGGCAGATTTAATAGGCCAACAGGTCTATCTTGTGTTTCGGGCTCCTTTTTTTTTGCTTCGCTTTTCCCACTTTTTAACCACTGCGCGAAAGGTCTTCAAATATTGTGAGTCCAGCCTCCGCTTTGGAGACCGAGAAATCTGGACAGAGTCGACAAAAGGACTTACCACTTGAGCCGCTCGCTTAAGTTTCAGGTCACTTCCGCTTTTGACCGTTAGGACTTCCAGTCACAGAACCATCTAAAACGAAAATATTGCTTACCCGTAATATTCCTCGTCTAATGCGACCGGCATCTTTCAGCCTGTTCTTTCTTTGGGTTGACCTATCCAAAGTTTCACGTGTATGCTCAAGGGACACTACTACCGTACTACGCGTCTACGCCGACTACACGCGGTTACGCGCGCTCGCTACTAGAAATTCTGCATCAAACAGCATGCAAACAAAACAGTCGCTGAGATTATCTTTCAAAGTGGTATCGAGATGGTGAACTAGAAGTATTAGGATTACCGAAACTGCAATAATAACAGACAAAAAAATCCACTAGGTGCCTATCGCACTGGGCTACATTTTAGCCAACGTACACTAGCAAATGTTTGCCTTAGTACCTACTGTTTCACCGCTTCTAACAATATACCAGGTCTAGTTTGTCCACCCGGTAAACTCATTATGACATATTACAATACATGATCACATTATGTCATCGAACCTTCCTTTTTAGTCCTTTTTGGTGTTACCCTTTTTCTAGATGTATTATGGAAATTCTTGTAATCCTGTAGTCATCTTTTGTTCAGTAATATTTACTATTTAAGTGATTGCCAGTCCAGTAATGTGCTTGTTTATAGCTTATCGGTTCTTGGGAACAATCAATAAAAATTAAATAAATTTCAACTCGATGTGTAGTGCTAACTCTCATCGTCCTTTTTCTGCAGAGCGAAAGTAGTTAGGCAAATATCTGTTCATACTTCACGTTTATCTGATGGTAATGGTCATCAGGGCACAAAACCGAATGGAATCGGAATATGCAGAATCCCTTGCGGCTCCGAAGGCGGTGACTTAAGAAGAATTGCTTTTTCTTCAGTAGACAAACTCCCTACCGTTTCTCGCTCGTCCTATCTACGAGTCGTCCTATAAAAAGAATTCAACCATTATCGACAAATAACTCTTTGCACACAGTTTTTTAAAGTCACGGAAAGCTTACCCCCGCCCCAATACGTTACTTCTTATCACGCTGGATCCTGCCCTGGAATCAACAAAAAGCAATGTATCTGCCATACCAAATCACTTAGGGATTCGATGAGGGGAAAGCGAGAAACGGTAGGGAGTTTGTCTACTGAAGAATAGCCTACAACGGACTATAATCGCCGTTATGGACAATCTGCTACTCCCACCAGTGGTCGACGCTAGTCATGTGGTCGGCGCTATGTCATACATTGGTGGTATGGTATCCCCATCCAATGAAACTGATCGGTCAGATGCAGGCAGGGTCGCCATTGTGGGGAGGGGCGAGGGCGGCATTCTCCCTCCACATATTTCAAAATCGTCATCCTTCGTTATATTTCTTGGCCGCAACGTAGTTTCAAAAGCCAAAATGCAAAGCAATGGCTTTACTTTAAGGTATATTCCAAAACTACTTTAAATTTGCCCCAAAAAGAGTAATTAAATACTCTTTCCTCTGTGTAATAAACCAAGAATCGCCCCTACTCCCCTCCCACCTTAAGGTTTACTCAAACGGTGCCACTAGATGCAGGGACAAAGGTTCCATCGCCTCTTTTTTTTTCTTTTTTTTTTTTTAAGCCACGTAGTTTCTTTTCATTTCTTCCAGCCCAAAACGAATTGGTCTGGTGACTACGGTTCCATGGCCTCTGATAGGTGAGCTAAAAATATCGTCACTTTTCTGCTCCGTGGAGTACTTATGAACAGAGAGCCTTGCAACAGTTCATACCGGTAGCAACGACCTCATGCTCCGCTAAAGAAATGAAAGCCCACTTCCGAGGGGTTAGTCCAAACTATTATTTTCTACGGAGTCGTAACATGGTTCCGTGTAGCTATAATGCAAGGGGGGCTCTCTAGTTGGTGGCCACGAGACCAACTGCAAGGACGCGCGGACTGACTCATCGAGAACTGATCTATCAAGCGGTTGAGAACTGTCTATCATTGCTCAGAGCCGAGCGCTCTAAGAGTTCCGCACTAAGATTCGATCCTGAAGCTCGTTGTGCTACTGCTTGTTGTTTGTATGCTGTGACATTGTGCAACAAGTGCTTCTTGAAGGCGTTTGAAACCCATTGGTCACAGAAGTGACCTTAGCTAATTGGCTAGGAGGCAGTGAAATACTTGTTAAGTGTCCGGTTAGATTTCGCACAAAGCAGCAAGTTTGCGGGGTTTGGTGACATATGCGCTGGGCAGGGTATTTACACTCAGGTAAGTTGCACCGTCACTGAAAGGTTCGGAGAAGTAAGACCCGGAGGGTGGAATAAACCCATCTATGGCCTATTCCTAGGAAAGAAAAGCAGAGTCGAAACAAGTAAGTGCACCTTAATAGGCCCCAAGAGGAGGGCTTTGAGAAGGTTATGTACAACCAGTGCCGGATTGAACCCAGTCAAGGCCCAGCCGAAACTGCAGGCGCCCCTAGCAAATTATCTATTATTAGTGTGCGTGTCAACCGCTGGGTGACCATCACTACTGTAAATTAAAGTTTAGCCGAATAGGGCTGAGAGCCGAAAGTCTAGTTAGACATCACTTATTCACTTTAATAGACCAGAAAAGCCGACAGAAATGCTTTACTTCGTTTGTTCGTTACCCAGCGATAATCGATTTCATCGAATGAACTTATTCTCTCGGATTTGTGGTACCCCTATGTGCTTGTCCCTCTACGCTTGAAATATTTACCAACTACAAATATACTGTATTGCCAAAAAAACACACGAATTTCAGATTCCTTGCAATACATATCTTAACATAATATTCCTACTTTCTTCAGGCGTAACTTTGCCAAGCTTAACATCTTTACCCCTGGAAATGCGGGCCTTTGTTGAAATTATAATTCTCGGTGGCTGGGCGAACCCCGGGTGAAAAAATACAAAATCCCTCAAAATATGTCGTTGTCTTAAGTGTCAAATGTAAAAATAAGCGGCCTTTCCAGTTAAACTTTAAACACACATCGTGCTGAGCAGAAACAGTTTAAGAAAGCTGGATTGTAATTTTCTACCAAAATCAAATCAATAGTGGCCTAGTTCGATTCGTTATCGTGGGGTCCCTGAAAGCGCGGAGCCCATGGGCAGGTGCCTATTCTGCCTATTTAGTAATCGGCCCTGTGCCCAATGGAAATGTACGAAGTTTATAAACGAAAGATATTTTGTGGACAACTGTGATTATGTTAGAGCTGTAGCTGGTTTTCGGTTTTCACTGGCTTTCGCAAACTACGCTAATTATCACGTTGCAACTTGGTTCACATTTAGGTCTTAAGCTCTTGTTGTGCCTTCTAAGCTAGATCTCTCCTCAGCCCTCATAATCGAGGGGCAATCAGATCCAAACTGTGAAGTGACTGACATTCACGACTCGAAAACTATTAGAGCTAGGAAGCGGAAATCTGATACACATACAGTCTTAGGTGTATTTTTTAAGTTGTCCGATGGCAACTGGGCAGCTATCGATGTTCAACAATTCGAGATGTGGTTTGAAGCTTATGACAGTATCATATCTAGATGATAGGATGCAACGTCATGTGTTAACGTATAATTATGGTAATTCGTGACGTAAGTCGTTTGCGTGTTTCAATTTTCACGATATGATTCAAATCACATGGTAGATGATGGAATTACGTTGGAAAGAATCGGGAAGGACGAGACGGGACGGGAGCAAGCCTGATTGCAACTAATTATGAAGTTTAAATGACATGTTTCGTCACTCCTGGGTTGCTTTATGATGGATGAAATTTGATGACCTGTTGGGATACTCAAGTTCCGTATGGTACAGATTGTCGCACTAGGAATTCTGAGAAGGGGGTCGTTATCAATGAATGCAGGAAAGTGGGACAGATCTGGGAAGGCACAGGCATGTTAAACTCTGCGCTCAGTTAAGGTACAGAGAGAATTATTCAATCACAAGTAATGAAAAGTCTAACAAGTTTATGATCATATCCTAATAATATTGGAAGTGCTTATGAATTTTGTTAGCTGGTAATGTCGCTCGATTACTTCGGTTCTACAATTTTCTCGGGATTCTGCATGCGCACTTTTTCTTTTCGGCGATGTGAAAAAAATACTGCTGAAAAACGCTATTATTCACTTGATTGCTTGATTAGCAACGAACAATATTTTTGCATAGGAAAAACACAGGAAGGTCCCACTGACTAAAACTAGCGAACAGCGAAATTCAAAACAACACAGCTACTTCGGAGGGAACCAGGTCTGCCTGTAATGTCCTTGGAACTGAATCTGAATTTTTAACCAGATCCTTTGGGCTCATGATCAAATCATCAAGCAATTATCCACACGACAATCCAGTGCGATAATGTCCGAGTTATATGTATCGTACTTCCGAATTTACATATGGTCAGACTGGTCAGCCATATGACATGCACCTTGGCTTGCGCAAGTGAACAGCTACCCGGTTCATGGGTTGAGATTTAAAGGTCTCTAACAGGTAAAAAAAAAAAATGCAAATCATAGCTTGGCATCCACTCAAAGAACCTGAAGCAGCAAGGTATTTGTCCCTTTAAACTTCACACACATGGCATTGAAGATGCTGTAAGCTTACAAAGCATTAAAACTGTCCTTAGTTGAATTCTTACTTAGGAGGGGACATTATTTCCAGTAGGATGTGGGCTTACTTATGCGCTGCCACTTCATCATTTCAAGACAAAATCGATGAAAAGGATTTAGCCAAAGGTCATGTATCCAGACTGGCAGATTTGTGTCTGCAGATTCTTCAGTTTTGTTTACGCCTTTAACTTTAAAAACAAAAAAAATCGGTAGGTACCCATACCAAATTCACTACCATGCTGTTAGCAGCTTGAAAAGCCCCCAGAAAAGAAACGAACAGTAAGCATTAAGAAGTTCTTTGAATGTACTTAGGCCTAGGTACTGCAAGGCTTAGAAATCTTTTGAACCCTTTTAAACCTGTTTTCTAATTTTTGTTTGCTTTTAATCAATCTTCATAAAAAAAACATTACTCAAACAGGACTATGTGATATATACTAATGTCTGAGCAATTTTATATTTAATCTATCTTGCTCGGCTTATCACTAGTTAGACTGGTAGTCCTGACCTAGTGTGGCTTGAACAGGACCCTTGCAAACAAAACAGCCTGCTGGTGAATAAAATCAGGTGACTCAATCAGTCAGTGCGTCAACAAATTTTGGGATAAAATAACTTCGAGATATCACAAAACTATCATCGATGTCTTGACTATGTCCCCCACAAATTCTTCTACATCCTTTTCACTTGAGTAGGAAATTCTCCTGCTCAGGAAAATTCTCCCATGAAAGACATAAGTAACCAGGATCCATTTCAGATCCTCCAATAACAGGTCAAGGCCAGGACAAGCAATGTACCAGCCACTACCCTAAATATTTTTTATTTTTGTTATAGTGAAAGAAAAATCTGGAAAAAATAGATGCGTGTTACCCATTGAAAAAACTTGCATGGTTTAGGGACCGGTAGGACCACTGGGTTTCAATGAAAGAAGAAACAGAGGCAAACACAGCCCAAGACATTCAAGTTTTTTATGGAATGTGAGTATCTTGGACAGGTAACCATGCCGAAAAATTGAGGATTCGTGCATGACTGATCTTGGACGCAAAATTAAATTTTGTAAATGTTTAAAAGTATTTTTCAGAAAAATTTGCCTGTATGATTTTCTTTGGCAACTGTCAACTATTAGCAGACATTCAAATACTCTAGTACCTCTACTGTACTTTGGATGGTTATCTTACTAGGCCCATGGATGTGCAATTTTGGGGTAATTTTATAAAGAAAAACTCAAAATATCAATGTTTTAAGAAGGAGGTAGTCGGACCTATTCCAGCCTACCGTACTTCATCCACTTGCTCAAAGTTCAAATACCAGTCAGCCAAATTACTTATCTAATTAGGGGCAGATTAGGTTTTGACTAAACTTTAGCTGATTATCTATGAATTGTGACATCACACAAAAAGTACATTTCCCATTTACTAACGGAGCTGATTGTCCCTAGAACCGTTTATAAGTGTTTGTATGCATCCGGCGCCTCGCTAGCCGCTCGGCTCTATATATATCAGTCTAGTACACTAGCCCCTTTTCAGGCATGGTGCTCAAATGTCTAGCACCATGCCTGGATGCTAGACGTTCAAGCATTGTACCTTAGATTTCATGTATGGTGCATGGATTTCAGTATACAGTGCATGCACGAAAAACACAGTTTCTGTCATCACAACTGAGTACCGGCTCGGACAAGGCTGAAATTACTAACATGAATTAGAGAAATCAAAGACAATCCTTTATATATTTTTCACAACAAAAACAAACGGGCTCGACTGATGATGGAGATGAAAAACCTAACAGCACCCTATCTTTTTTCCATGTAGAGTGCCACAAGAGCCAATACTCTGGTTGGCTGCTAGGTAGAAAAAGCTGAGGCACAGGACACTTTGCATGCAAAACCCTTGACTATGTAGAAAAGGAAATGAGGTTTTTCACATCTGTCATCAGCCGAGCCATGTTGTTTTTGTTACGAAAAATATGATAATATTCTCTTGATTTCTCTCATTCATGGTAGTAATTCCAGGCCTGTCCGAGCTGGTGCTCAGTGTGTGATGATAGAAACTGTGTTTTTCATGTATGCACTGTATACTGAAATCCATGCACCATACATGAAATCCAAGGTACAGGAGGGATATCTGACCTCGTTTTTACACTACCTCGATTTTTTCCGCGAAAATGGTAAAACGAAATGTACAAGCTGTCCTGACAGTCAAGAGTCAAGATATTTCCTTTTCTCCATTAGTAGCAGTTTTGAAAAGATGTTTTCTGGCTATTGACTTTGCTAACTCTTCCTTTTTCATCATTTTTACATAAATCGAGGTAAGGTTAGAATGAAGTAATCTTGTTTCAAAAGAAAAATAAATTTAACTAGAAATATTGAAGCAGTATTTATTTATCTAATATGTAAACCATTCAATTAGCTTCAATCTAGTATTTTTGTCATATTTGTTGGTTCCTTTTTAAGCCAGATGGATTATTCTGAAGGAAAGACTTGTCTGGAAATTTGATATCTTGTCTGAGGTTGGATACCCCTCCTGTACAGTGGCAAGTGCTTGAATGTCTATCACCCAGGGCCCCAGGCATGGTGCTAGACATTTGAGCACTATGCCTGAAAAGAGGCTAGTGTAGCCTACTAGACTGATATATATAGTCACAGATACAAATATATACTCTGCAACATTAATCTAATCAAATTTCCTTACTTCTTTCAAGACATCACGAAAACGTCACAAGTCATAGATAAAAAGCTAATATTTGGTTTCCACCGCAGATTCGGGCTAAGAACAACTTAGCCTAAGAACATAGGCTAGGCTACAAACACACTTAGGCTTAGCCCAAAACTGCACTTTTTACGGTTAACAAATAACAGGTTAATGACAGTTAACTAATTCAAAGAAGCATAGGCTACCTCCACTTCACTTTGCTAGTAAAGAGTAGCTGCAAAGAGTAGAAAGCCTATAAGAGAAGCCTACAAGCGGAGAAAGTTTAAGAGTTCAAGTTCAAGCAGAGTTCAAGCCCAAGTACCCAAGTTGGCATAGCAAATAACTTTCTAAGGTCTATAGGTTACCTCAGCCAATCTGATTTAGAATGAATAAATCACTGATGTGATAACAATAACGGTACGGTAAATGCCTGGTTGGTATGAATGAATGAATGAAGAATTTATGACGCACTGCCCGAGGGCGTAAGTGCAGTAAAAGTACAAAGAAATATAAAATAGTAGCAAAACACTCAAAACTAATTCCATAGAGGTTCACTAATTTAGAATCACATTGATAGGATCGTGGACAGGTAAATTTCCAATCGGAGAACACAAATTAGAGGAGAGGGCTTCAAGCGTCAACAAAGGGTCGGACATTGACAGACGGCGGATCAGGTAGCGGTTCCGTGTACGCCGTGGTAGGTAGAGAAGAAATCTCAGATATCTGAAGTATGTCGAGCGTATGCGCCGAAGGTCCTTTTTCCTGAGTATAGAATGTAATCCGGCAAGGAAGTTAATATAGGGTGCACAAAAGGCGGTATATAGCTTCCCAAGCCCAGGTCTGCTATATCTCGAACGGTTTGGCACAATTTTGGAGTAACCAAACCTAATTCCATTGACAGCTGACTTGACTGCCTCCTCGCAAATCTTTCGCATAGTTTGTGCAACTGTAATCCCAAGCCATCGAATTTTTTCCTCGGTTACAAGAACATTGCCTCCAACATTCAGAGAGGGTTTCCGAGGAGTGTCAGGAGCGTTGAAACAAACGTACTGACATTTACTAGCGTTGACTGATAGGCCAATCTCGCCAAGGGATTGGTTCAGGATAGCAACGTTTGTTTCAAGGCCCTTCCTGGATCGGCTGATAAGGAGGACATCGTCGGCATAGGCAAGGTAGCTAACATCGATGCCACGGAAGTAATAAGTTGGCGTAAGCTTTCTTAGGCATTGAACAATTGCGCATTTAAAAATTTGTGGCGACAGGACCCTGCCCTGTGGAACTCCTTTTTTCACTGTAATCCGGTCACTCAGTCTGTCTTGCCATTTGACTACCAGCTTGCATTTTGAATACCACGACCTTAAGGCTAAAATGACCGACCTGTTTACGCCGTTTTCGATCAGAGATAGTAGAGCCTGGACGTGGTTAACGTTGTCAAATGCTCCAGCGATGTCAATTGCACAAAGGTGAACTGTCTCTCTCTTTGCTGTTGCATGTTTTAGAATTTGGATCAGTGACTTATGGGCATGGGAGCATCCAATGCGTTTTCTGAACCCATACTGAAGGCTTCCAAAGTCACATTTAGAAGTAATTTCTGTTGCCAAAGTGTATTCGAAAATTTTGCTGAGGATGCATGAAACGGTAACTGGTCTGTAAGAGCTGCACTGATTCGCATCTTTGCCTCTTTTTAAGACGGGGGTAATCGTACCCAGAAGAAAACTTTCCGGTAAGGTGGATGTTGACAAGATCATCTGGAATAATAGCTGGAGGTGGTTATTAAGAGCTGGTAAATCGTACTTTAAGTGCTCATGGGAAATTCCATCTCTGTCTGGATTCATCTTTTTCTTCATGGTTTTCAGTGCATTCTGGATGGCAGAGATTGTAATGGGGAAAACTTCATGTTGTTTTAACCTGGGTGAAAAGTAACGATCAGCGTAGACTGAAAATACGGAAGATACCTTTTCATTGCAGGCAGAAAACAATTTTGTATAGTGAGACATCCAATCCAGCACAGAGAGAATGGAAGGTATCTCTGGATTACATTTGTCCGAGCGAATGACGTTGTCCCATGCCTTCTTGTTGTGTGGGGCGTCGGCTGCGTTCAGGCGAGTCTTCCTCAGACATGACTTATATTCCCTTTTTGTCTTTATCTTTAGCTCGGACACTGAACCGGAAGTAGGCCGGCCGCAGGCGATCCATATTTTCAACCAAAGTTTTGCTGAATTTTTTAGCTTTTTTATCTCAGGGTTGGTGTTCCAGAATGGTTTCCGTGTACCTCGACGGATTTTCTCAAGCGGGACGGCTAACTCCTCAGCTCGTCGCATAGACCATACGACTTGTTGGTAGTAAAAGTTCAGGTCGGTTTCTGTTGTTCTGGAAGGTACTGAAGTCTGAAGTAGGTGGAAAGGGATTTTGATTGAGGCCAGGAGAAAAGTGAGTGTTTGGCAAAAAAGGAGGTGGTTAGCATGCTTCCAGTCGCGTCGCGTGTACCAGTTTGAAGTTCGACTAGATTGTGTGGTCTTCCAAGCTCCTTGTAGATTGATCTTGCATGTCAAGATGAGATGATCGTCATCGATTTTTTCTTCATCAACATGCACTATATCGGTTACCAGAGAAGGATCAGAGACAATGACATGGTCCAAATTGGAGGTGGTGCCGCCTATATTATGGATATAGGTGTGCCCAAGGTTCTTAGGCACCACCATATATCCAGTCGGGAGTGCTGATAGGAAAAGGCAGCTCCGCGTACTATCGACGACCAAGTTGCAGTTTAAATCGCCAGCTAAAACCCAGGTTTTCTTCTGCTTCGTACAATCTTGAAGGACAGCTTCCAGTTTGTTGCAAGCGCTTGAAAATACATCGAGCGATTTTTTGTCTTTTCTTTCGCAGGGGAAGTAGACATTTATCAGAACAGTGCCATTGATCTGCGTAGCCAGGATATTTTGATCTGAATAAGTGCAAACCGGGACAGAGCCAACACAGGTCCGAACGAATGTAGCAAGACCACCTGAGGGTCTTCCTTTTGTCTTCTTTGCTGCCTGGATAAAGATATGATGATCTTGGGAGCGGCGAAGGGAACTGGACGAAGTTTGAGTCAATAGATGCTCTTGTAAGAAAACGACGTCGTTACTGGTTAGAAGATCTTCAATTAAAAGGTCTTTGTCCTTTGTTCCATTTATGTTCAGACTTCCAAGTTTGAGTGTTTTTTCAGACTCCATCATTTTCTGAGATTCTCAGCGGCTTTTCGAAGATCAGGACAACGCAAGCTAAAAGAGACATGGCTTGCACCACAGTTGGCACATTTGGGGGGGCTTGAACAAGGATTAGCTCTTGAATGCTCATGGTCTTCTGAACATCGAGCACACCTCTGTGTTCCTTTAGGAAGGGGGCAACTGTGTTTGAGATGCTTGGGCGACTGACATTTGCTACAACGTCTTGGCAGTCTGACGAACTCGGCGATTCTAACGACTTCGTACCCAATACGGACACCAGCTGCAATGGCTTTGTCGAGAGAAGACTTGTCAGCAAAGTATATCTTGTAGGCTTGGGAACTCCCTATTCGGGAAGTTTCCACTACGTTCGGAACGAGACTTGCAATATCGGTTGCAGACACATTGTCCGGTAGGTTGCGAATGATACCAACGAACTTCGGTTCAACGATTCGAGTCTCGGCTTCAGGCATCGTGTCGGCGAATGCTTTGGCTAAGCGAGAAGCAGATGATGGGTCCCTTGTTTTGACAATCCAACGGCTATTTTGATTTGCTGTTCGTAATTCAGTTATCTCATCGTTCCCTTCGATTGCATCGAGATGACCTTTCCTTGCATATGGGTCTGACAAATGAGCGGGCACATTGTCCACTACAACCTGAACAGCTTGGGCGTAATAGCACCTTGTCGTCAAGCGCATGCTCACATTTGATTTTGAAATTCCTGGCTTTGATTTGATGAATGCGGTGATAAGAACTTGTTATAGAGGTATCAAACTTTGCAAGAAAAGCTTCCCCAGGGACTCCTCGGGGATTCGAAAGGAACAGCGAGAATAGAGTGCTCCACGCGGACTCCGCGTACAGAAAACAGCGAGAACACGGGGAATGCTTTCAAAATGGATTTTGTTCGAAACAAAAATTATGCAGTTTGATCTGAAAGGGAGTCCTGTTGACGATGGCGGTGATAAAGCGGAGCATTCCCCGTCCGTGGGGACTCGCTAGAAGACAAAGAGTGAGTCCCCGGGACAAAGACAAACGCGGGGACTCCTCAAGTCGAGTAAAAAGTCGATTCCATATAAATCTGTTCCAAATCGACAAGGCTGATTGTAGTTTGTGCCTGAGTAGTAATTTTCCAATTCGACGCACATCGCGAAAACTCTAGCCTCTATAATACGCCTCTACCTGCTGGATGATTTGTTGTCTGCAAAGACTTTCTGGGAAAGTTGCTTCGGTGTCCAGACCTCGGAAACTGCTGTGGAAAGATTAGCAACTTTCCACAGAGCGTGGACAAGAAAGGAAAGTGATTTGGGTTTATGCTACGTTTATACATTGCGTAAATCCGAGCATATTTTGAAATACGAAAATATTTTACGCAGATATTTGGGCTTGAAAAGATCTCTAGCAATACGGACGTATCTGAGAAATCGCGTTTTGTACATAAATACGTCCGTACTGTTAGAGATTTTTCAAGCCTATCTGCTCTAGTTATGACGTTCAGAATATCTGCGGCCGTCCCCACAGCGAAAATTCTACTATGACGCGGGAAATTTTCATCTAAATACAAACAAGGCTTTTCGGTGGGCAGGGGCGATATTGGTGAAGGTTGCTTAGTGCCTGAACAAAAAAAAGTCATAAATCTTTCGTGTAAGGCATACAACAAATTAGAGGTACCACAAATCACACGGAAATTCCACTATTTGAAAATCGATTATTCCTGAATAGCGGAATAACCAAGTAACGCAATTTCAGCGGGTCTTCAAGCCAATTTAAGTAAATAAGTGATGGGTAACTAGATTGTCCTATCCCAGTCCTTTTCGGTTAAACTTTAAAGGTCGGGCTTCACTACCCAGATTTTTCGCCCGGATTCTGGGTTCCGTTTTCTTCGATACCGGTATGGGTAGTGAAGACAGGTCTGAAACGGTCTGAAAGCACCCCGGACGCGTCCGACAATCTGGCAGAGTCTACCAGATTCCCGGATTCTGGGTGAAAAGAAGCGGGAATTTGAAAGTAGTTTTCATTTGACTTGGAGAAATTATTGTGCTGAGGTGGTAAAATATAAGAAAATGACAGAAGTGCTGAAAAATGCCCAAAACTGGACTGTTGAAGAGACATTGATTTGATTTATGTCTGGGACCGTCTTCACATAATCCGGACCCCAGATTCTGGGCGTCTGGGTAGTGAAGCCCGATCTTAAGCCCACCGTAACCAAAGCCGTACCGGATTTGCATTCAGCGGCATCGGTGAAGATTATGTTCGGTGACGGCATGCCGCCCCTTCATCGGCGTTTGCTTTATTTTTTAGCAACTTTTCAGATTTTTTTTTAATTTTCCAACCGACTTCTGCAAAAAAATGTCCTACAAATTCTTATTGTTTTTGCGGCACTTTCAACCTTCGGATCAAATGCCACATATTTACGTAATGGTCCCTCTGTCTCATACTTTTGATAGTTCGAGCGGTTCCACGTAAGCTAGGGCATGGCATGCACTAAGACCAGACCAAGTACGAAAAGAACATAGTTTTCCCAGATCCGATCATTCATGTCGTAAGGGTGGAGGTAGGATAAGGGATGGTCCGATTCAAAAGAAACTTGATGGGTGGTAGGAGCAGATGTCCAAAATTCTCCATTACTCACACACTCCACACTCACGCCTTATCTCACGCCTTATCGGGAAACGGCGTATTCTCGCCGTTCCGCGAAGACTCCACTTGAGGAGTCCCCGCAGTTTTTTTTTTGTCCCGGGGGACTCACTCCCCGTCTTCTCGCGAGTCCCCACTGACGGGGAATGCTCCGATTGTCATCACCTTCATCGGAAAGGACTCCCTTTCAGATTAGGAGGGGAATCAATTTTTGCTGGTTCTGGTGCGATGTAAAATTAATTAAAAACCATCAGGGCAAACAAAACCAAAAATAAAGTGGATCCAGATAAATTTCGTCAACTGCATATTTTTTTTCGAACAAAATCCATTTCAGAAGCATTCCCCGTGTTCTCGCTGATTTCCGTACGCGGAGTCTGCGTGGTGTGACTCCCTCTATTCTCGCCGTTCCCTTCGATTCCTCGAGGAGTCCACGGGGATCCACGAAAGTCTGCAAACTCTTTGCTCGCGCTACCTGTCCGTCTACTTTGCAACAAAGTAAGTTGTGGAATAACCCAAAAGGTGGCACTTTGATAGCGAGCTCATAGACGGCTTTATTCTTCTTCTTCAGTTAAAAACGTAATTCTTTGGAATAATGTTAAATTTGTAAGAGACTTTGTTTTTCATTGGGTGTAGAGTACTGTAGGTAATAGTTGCTGTAGAAGGTGTCAAGGAAGACGGATGATAGATTTTTGCTCAGTGAAAACAAAGTTCAGCTGAGGTACAGGCTGGGTATCCAACCTCAAATTTAAAAATTCCAACCAAAAAAAGGTTTGAAGGAAGTTTCAGTCTGGTTTCAGCAGGTTTCAGTGCAGTCCTAAGAAGGTCCTAACTGTCAAGAAGGAAAACCTGAGTGACCCAGGACCTGTTTTGGACTGAATAGAGATTTCCTTTTAATTAAGGATTTAATTAAGGTTTTCAGGCCAAGTTCGAGGTCATATAAATTCGAGACTGGATAGCCTACCCAAGCCTACCCCTCCTGTAGGCTAGACTGTGCTTAACAGCTTAAGCTGGAGCTTCCAGGTTCGGGCAAGGTTAGGGCGACCAGGGTCATATATCCCAGTTGGCTCACCTAGGGCCTAGGCATCTATACAGAAAAAATATCAACCAGATAATTACAAATTTGTCTTGAAAGGTTGAAGTAAAGGTTGAAGCGCACAATGTTTGCGCTTAGCCTACTTCAAGAAAAGACTTATTCCCATGCCATGGTAAAATTCACATGGTATAAATCCACATGGTATAAATCCACATGGTATAGGGTACGAGCGGCGGTAGTCGGGCGGCAGATAAACACGGGCACTACACTAACCAGTTGCTGGTAGCGCCCGGCCAAGAGTTAATCTCGGGCACTTGGTTTATGCTACCTGATTTTTCTTCTTCGTGAAGTAATTTTTGAATATTTGTCTCGTATCTTCTTTTGTTCTGCTGAAGCTCAGTGTCCGTCAACGGTTGCCGTCTGAAAATCAGCAGCTAAAGTAAAAGCCAGGTAAAACCGAACCGAAGCCGCCCGAGTTTATGCGTGACTGCCGTGATTATCTGAGCACATAAAGGACCGCCCCTGAAAATAGTTTTGGGCAGAATATGCGAAAATCAGGCGGAGGATTCTTGTTTGGCAACAGTGGTGTCAAGATTCAGCAAAAAGAAGCTCGATTTTCAAACGAATTTTTCAATGCGTAAATGAGGTCTGTGAGTTGAGTGGTTTAGTTTTTAAGGTGATTCAAAGCTAAGTGAGGAGTTAACTGTGTTGTCTGCTATGAAACTTCGATGAAGACTTCGATGAAAGTTCTGAGTTACTGTTTTCGTTCCAACCTCGTGAAAAGTTACCGTGCTGACTGTTCCAACCTACACAAAATTTTAACGAAAAAAAAATTTGTTACAGCCTTTATGCCAAGAACCCGTGACATCATGGGTAACTACCACGGTAACACAGCTTAATCATCTAGCAGTTCTGCAAGCTCTATTTCTAAAAAAAAAAAAAAGAATGCTTGGTCTGATGAAAACCTTGAAATCCCAAACCAGCAATTCTCATATTCTGTTTATTATTTTTTTGCTGGGGACGTTTTGCCATGGGGACGTTCGCCGGGGACGATTTTCATGGGGGCTTTCGCTGGAGACGTTTCACAGACCCCAAAAATCAGATACTCACAATACAGTAGAGTATTTTACTTTGGTCATTGCATAGCTTTGAATGGCACTAAAGACCATTATGAAATGAAACTAAGCGAGTGCAAGCAGTAATTTAAGTAAATAAAGTCAAGTTAAAGTCACAAACTGTTATTCTGATCTTTTGCTTTATTTGCTCAGTTTCTTTTAAACCCCTTTTCCAGATATGTTACATCATCCAAAGATTTCGCATTATGCTATTTTTATGACCATCCAAAGTTACACAGTGGATGTGAGACCTGTTGCTTAATATTTGACATTGCAAAACGGATACGTCAGCTAAATTTTTTTAGATCCATATTTCGGCCGTTCTTGGAAAAGGTCCTCTTCAGGCTCAAAACCACTCAAGTTGGAAAAATAACTCGTGGAAAAAATCCTGCTGCTTAAGATTTGTAACTTGGTTCCTGCTAAAACCATGTAACTTTACCCCCACAATATACGGTGCCACCTTGTCCTGGGTTACGACTTTGAATTCTAGGTCGCTTTAAGCGCAAGTCGAAGTCGCACCGGATACGGTACAGTTTCTATTGAAACCTGAAACCTTTCTTTACTCTTCAAGGTTTCTCAGAGACGGAAAAACGACACGTTCTGCCGGCAAAGTTGCAAATACAGAAATAAGCTTTTCGGGAGCAACAAGCGGGAGCATAATCTGATTCGAAAAGAGTCAGGAAGACAGAATAAAACGATCAGCGTACTGCAGCTGGGGTGGATCAAATTAGCATAGAAAGTCTGAGATCTCGGAAAAGACAAAGGATGTAACTATAAGGGACGTAAAGGCAGGCAGTAATATAGGCAAGACCGACTCTTTTACAAGACATATATATATACATGGACAGGATGACAGCCATGAAAATCAATAAAAACTTTTTTTTTTACTAACCACGCAACAAACAGAGATCAGTAGCCTAAGTTATATCACAGCAATATACCAAACAATAGCCAACAAAAACAAGATCAGTTAGATAGGTCGATTATCCCAAAGTTCGTTTTTCCAACTTGAGCGGCTTTGAGCCAAGCCTTTGAGACCTTGCCAAGAAGGGACGAAATATAGGATATCCGAGAGGGCTTGGTCGGGGGGGGAGGGGGTCGTCCGGGGGAAGGTGGTATGTCCGGGTGCGGGGCAGCTCGCCGGGTTTTTTTTGCCGGAACCCAGCTACATATCTTAAGCAACTGGCCTCACATCCGTTGTTTTCAGCAAAAAAGCTGTCCCTACATCTGCGCAATGAAAAACTTCGAAGCTATTGTACTTCGTACTGTACGCCTGAAGACTAAGAGCGTGTTCCACCCTTCTAACAATAGTAACTATTAGTTACTATTTCCGTTCCAACTTCACGAAAAGTCACTACGCTGACCGTTCGAACCTTCTCGAAATAGTAACTATTTGCTTACCATGCTCGGGAGCGTAGTAAGCGTGGTAACTACGGATCTTTGTAACGTGATTGGCTGGATTACCCCGTGGAGTGATATTTTGACGAAAATAGAAAAATGTGTTCCAGCCTTGACACCAAGAAGCCAAATTCGTGACGTCATGCGTAGGAACTACGGTAAGTAGGATGGAACACGCTCTAAGGCGAACTACTAAATCTGCTTGGGGAGGTTTCGCTATGGGGATCTTGTGTCATCGTGACGTTTGTCATGGGGACGTTTCGTTGGGGACATTTTTTCTCGGCAACGTCCCACAACTAAGCCGGTATCTTACACACCCGATGCCAAATGGGATACAAGTGTTCACAAAGCCTAGCCTATGTGAAACTCCGATTAGTGCTGGATTAGCGACGTTTTTAGGGGGGTACGTTTCACAACTAAGCCGATATCTTAGACACTCCTATGAAAAACGCGAAACCAGTGTTCAGGAAGCCTATGTGAAACTCGGATTCGTGCTGGATAAGCGTATGCCAAACGCTTTGACAAGGCAAGGGAAAGACAGAACGTTCAGCGGCTTTATCTAGCTCCTTTCCGTCCTTGCTCTCTCTCTCTATCTAGAAGATTAGATTTGATCTAGCTGGCAGTCTTGTGCTCCTGTTTCTGATTTGTGCTTCTGTGCTCCCCATTCAGTGATTCTCTTTCAGGGTGGTTTCTCTTGTGGTTCGCTTGAAGTAACAGGAAGCAAACATCCTTGTGCTCGATAAATTAACGTATTTTACTGCAGCTTGTCAGATGGCGTTTTAGGGCTTAAAGGAACAGTAAACTTGACTACGCAACTTTCGGTCATCGAATCGCCCGGGGGGCTTGGATTAATATACAGGGTCTTATTGTCGACAGGCCCCCCCTTCTTTGTCATCTCGAACCGTCTCGAACCCCCTCCTTAGTGTTCCCAAAGCTAGCTGGCAGGCCCTTGCCCCTTATGCACTGTATTATGCACTCATGTACTGTAAAAGTTCGCCTTTTTACATGTAGACTACAGAGTAACGACCTCCCCGACAAGACAGCCGGGGTTCGATTCCTAGTCGCGGCACACAAACCTTTTGCTTTTCCAAACCTTTTGCTCAAAAGTCGAATTCTCGGAAACTGCCCGGAAGCTGCAATGGTCGTAACGAGAATTTTTCTTACTCTCAATATCGACTCAGGGTACATTCTTGATATGTTAGCTAGCTCCCCGAGTCAAGTTTGAGTCAAGTTTTCTGTTCCTTTAATCAAGGACTCACCCATGACGCTTCAAGTTCTCATCCTTTGGAGTCTGCCATCGTCATCTGTTGTTCAGTCGTGTCTCCTATCGTTTTATCGTTTGTCTGCTCCTAGTTCGATAGATCGCGTTTTAGTAACAAAAAATCAGCCCTACGCATTGACAGATAGTGTTCTTGTTGTTCGCTAGATGGCCCTTTCGTAGCAAGGTTGCTTGTGCTGCGGATACATAATCGGGATTTTTTTCACGTTCATCATCAAGTTGAACAAATATCACATTATTTTCACTTCCATTTTTTTTTTGTCAAAGCATTTATCCACACCTGGCAGGTTGCACATATACTTAACTGAATATCGTACAGTTGCAGTAGTAAAAAAAAAGTCATAATCACTATAGTTGCTGAATATCAGATACCACGGTACCTTGCCAGATACCACGGTAACTGCAAAAACGCCTTTTGACCTTGTTATCAGATACGACGGTAACTGCGAAAACGACTGTAGACCGTGGTATCAGATACAACGGTAACTGTAAAAACGACTAATTGCAGATCCAGTTACCGTGGTAACAGATGCAATGGTATCTATCTGCAAAAACGCAACTAACGAAACAGATTCCTTTTTTCAATCCTTTACCACAATTAAACTCACTATCGATAACAGGAATTCCTTTTTAACGACCCCTGAAGTCCGTTAAAAAAAAAAAACAGCTACACAAGCAACTTCCCAAATCGACAGGATGGAAAGGAAGCGAGTCCTTGGGTCCTTGCTACAAACGAAAATATTGCGTTGTGGGAGTCCTCGGGAAAGAGCGAGACTAGAGTAAAGTAGTTACTTCAGCGAAAATGATAATATTGAAATTCTTGGGAGTCTTGCTTTCGCCATCTAGTTATTGTTTCCCATCGTGAATGATCTTCTCGTAGATCGCTAGATGGCGTTGTGTCGAGTTCGTAGATGGCTCTGTAGCCCTACCTTTGGGGGTGGTGGGGGTCAAATTAAGGGGCGAACAAAATATTTTATAACAGCTAATAAGATAGTCGATTTAGGGGTAAGAAGACATGCTGAACACGTATATGAAAATCATTGAGATATAATGTATGAAAATCATTAGACGAATGCGGCCAAAACCGGAAAATTTGTTAAAAGTAAAAGTTTTATTGAAGTTGATTGTATGTTGGACGTATGGGTAAGCTGAAGACATGTTGAATCCGTATATGACAATCATTTTCTACCCGGACATATGAGTTCGCCCTGAATCGGGCTGACACTGGAAAATTTGTTATAAGGAAAAGTGTTATATGAAGTTGATTAGAGGTTCGGTTTGGTTGTAAGGAGATATGCTGAATCCTTTTTTGAGCTGTAGGTTTTTGCCGGACAAGTAGTTCGCCCAGAACCCGGCCGAAACCGGAAATTTGGCAGAAGTAAGGCAGGAAGTTTTGATCAGTTTCGTCAAAGTAGATATGACGTATAGGGATAAGCACACATGCTGAATCCATATCTGAATTTGGTTTTCTCAGATGATTAGCCATTGGCTTTAATCTGTTTCAAAATTTTAATAGTACACATGTTTAAGGAGTCTGGCGAAGACCAGACAACGTTGGGGAAGGAACGATTGCAGGTTCGTTCCTTCCCCAGCGTTGTCCCTTAAGTTCGACAGCCTGACGAGGACCCTTGCCAAGAAGGGCCGAAATATCGCTGACAAAGCATCGTAGCTGACGTATCAGTTCTATGTATTGTTTATTTTGAGCTTCAGTTGAGTGTATTTAGATACAAGATTCAAAAATAAGCTGGCTTTAAGTTAAACGTTAAAGACTGCACATAACTGACATGTCATTTGGACTTCCTAGGTCAACAACTCGACACTGATACGGAAAGCTTACTAAAACGCTCCGCGAAAGTATCGCTGCATAGACGTTTCGCCTGGCGCACTCTGCTTTACTGGACAAATTACCTAGTCTACTTCTGTCGAAAATAGTTTCTCACCTTACCGTACTATACACTACAATCGTTTCCTCCACTGTACTATCACCAATCTGCATTACACTGAAGTCGGACAACCACTTCCCAACATTCCGCAATATACAAAAACATCAAGCTCTAGAACATACAAACATCCCTTCACCTGTCAACCAGTTTTTTTCGAGATTACTCGGTTAATCTCACTAATTCAAAATTGTGTTTTTGTTTGTCCTCTTTTCTGTATTTCTTTCTTCTCTTTTTCTTCGATCTTTGTGGAAATTTACTTTATTTTTTTCTTTATTTGTCGTGGTGCAGTTTATATCTATGCAAGTTTCTTTTCCTTCTTGGTCAGTAAATAGATTGCTATTTGTAGGCCTAATTTCCTACGTTAATAAAACACTTGGACTGAAACATCTTGATTAAGGTCTGCGGCATGTCAAGTATGCGTTTTTTCACGGTTGTTAAGTTTTTTGTCATTAGGCTACGCTTTACTGTTTTGCCGAGGCTCGTCAGGAACTAACAGTTTTGGCGCCGGTTGCTGTTTTCTGTACATTTCTTGCCCGTCGCGTGCCAGTTTGTTTCTTCTTTCCGTCATTAAACCTTTTTTGGGAAAGTGTGATCCCGGAAAACCTGCCTAAATCGCCCGGGAATTTGGCACTAACCGGCTTGAAGAATAAGCTGTTTTTGGGATCCCAAACATAAGTGGAGGGATACCATGACATCGCAAAATTTGTCTGTCTGTCGGTCCGTCCGTCCGTCTGTAAGCACGATAACTCTCGAAGGGAA
Source organism: Branchinecta lindahli (assembly GCA_023053555.1). Classification (NCBI taxonomy): domain Eukaryota; kingdom Metazoa; phylum Arthropoda; class Branchiopoda; order Anostraca; family Branchinectidae; genus Branchinecta; species Branchinecta lindahli. The sequence goes on along the minus strand of JAKZAO010000009.1, from coordinate 1,140,773 downwards.
TGATATATTTTGATGAAATTTGGTCAAGGGTAAGGTCGAGTTCGTAGATGGGCTCTGTAGCCCTACATTTAGGGGTGCGGGAGGGGGTTTAAATTAAGGTGCAAACAAAATATTTGTAAACAGCTAATGTGATAGTCGATTATGAGGTAAGAAGACATGCTGAACACGATGGTGAAAACCATTTTCTCGCCGGACAAGTAGTTCGCCCGGAATCCGACCAGAACCGGAAAGTTTGTTAAAAGTAAAAGTTTTATTTGAAGTTGATTAGATGTTCGATTTAGGGGTAAGAAGACATGCTTAACACCTATGTGAAAAGTATTTTCTAACCGGACAACTTGTTCGCCCGGAATCCGGCCAAAACCGGAAAATTTGTTAAAGTTTAACTGAAAAGCCAACTTATTTTTGTGTCATTTAGTTGAATACACTGAATTATTTGGATTCTGCAAAAGGATATTTTTGTTTTCCACTATCTGCTCTACTTATGACGTTCAGAATATCTGCGGCTGTCCCCACGGGTCTAGGCGAGAACCCCCCCGGCGAAAACCCCCCCGGACAAAACCCCCCGCCAAAACCCCCCGGCTAAAACCCCCCCGTTACCAAAACCCCCCGGACCAAACCCCCCCGGTACCAAAACCACCCCGACCAAAACCCCCCCGGTACCAAACCCCCCCCGCATAAAAAAGATGGGTATGTAAGAGTAGAGTAACTGGTAGGTAGAGAGAAAAAGAAGAATAGAAACCCTCCGGCGAACCCCCCCCCCCCCGAATCCTTAGACACACACACATATTAAGACTAGGATTTACTGGGCAACACAACGAACAACCATGTGACAGTTTTACCATTGACAAGCACGAGTAAGGTGAAGAGCTGGTAGAATATTTCTGGGACTATCTTGAAAGTGCTATCACAAAACGAGCTCAACCTTTCCCTTGACCCAAAGGATCCTCCCATCAAGTCCCTTCGAGAGTTATCCTGCTCACAGACGGATAGCAGGACAACTTTTGCGGTGTCATAGGTATCCCTCCGCTTATTGCCCATCTTCGAGTTTCTGGTATGAATCAGGGATAACTAAAGAGCAATCAGGCAAGGGGAGCTTCACATTGCTCCAATGGGTGGCATCGTAACTGCAGCTTCCTCGCCAAGAAGGGTGAGGCATTGGGAAAGGATTTGTCGGGGGGATCGTTACATAGAGTGGAACTGGCTTTGATTTGATCATTCACATTTAACACCTCACTGACAACAGCTTCAGTTGAATGCGGGTGTTTGGTGGCTTCAGCAATTAGTCTGTCACCATAAACCTTCACCTTCGCCTTACACTCCCTTTGTTTATCATTGTTCTGATACCCACTGTACTTCAGACATTCTTGTAGAGTCAAGTTTGCGAAACAAGTTTATTCTACTCTTACTCTCTACCTACCAGTTACTCTACTCTTGCATACCCGTCTTTTTTATGCGGGGGGGTTTTGGTACCGGGGGGGTTTTGGTCGGGGGGGGTTTGGTCCGGGGGGTTTTGGTAACGGGGGGGTTTTAGCCGGGAGGGTTTTGGCGGGGGGGGGTTTGTCCGGGGGGGGGGTCGCCGGGGGGGTTTCAGCCGGAACCCGTCCCCACAGCGAAAATTCTACTATGAGGGGGGAAATTTTTATCTAAACACAAACAAGGCTTTTCAGTGGGCAGTGGAGATATTGGTGAAGATTGCTTAGTGCCTGAACAAAAAAAAAGTCATAAATCTTTCTTGTAAGGCATACAACAAATTAGGGGTACCACAAATCACACGGAAATTCCACTATTTGAAAATCGATTATTCCTGAATAGCGGAACAACCAAGTAACGCATTTTCAGCGGGTCTTCAAGCCAATTTAAGTGAATAAGTGATGGGTAACTAGATTGTCCTATCCCAGTCCTTTTCGGTTAAACTTTAAAAGCAAATGTTTTATTTGAAGTTGATTAGATAACAGATTTAGGGGTAAGAAGAGACGCTGAATGTGTATATGCCAATCATTTTTTACCGGACATATAGTTCGTCCGGTTTTTATAAGTTAAAGTTTTATTTGAAGTTTATAAAATGTTCTTTATTGGAATAAGGAGATACGCTGAATTCGTTTCTGAACTTTCTTTTTTTTTTGCTGGACAAGTAGTTCGCTCGGAATTCGGCCGAAACCAGAAATTTGGCAGAAGTAAAGCATGAAGTTTCGATCATGGCTTATAGGGGTAAATCTGAACTTGGTTTTCTCAGATGATTAGCCTGGCGAAGACTGGATCTGGCGAAGACAAGACCCAATTGTCTGGATCAAATATTAAATTTTTGGGATCCCACTTTGGTCTTGTTTTTTCTCGTCTGGCCACTTATATGAAGTTTTGGACTGACCGTAATTAGGACACATAGCCCAGAATTCTTAAAGCACACTCGCAGTCGCTGTAGATACAGTTAATGTTCCAATATTCTAAAAAATGCGGATAATTTTCTTATGCCAGCGTACGTTCCTTTTCCTTATTCCTCACAATGGAAGTGGCTACGTTTCCAGCTCCACCCAGTAATGTCAAAAACTGTTATCAAAACATATAAAATCCATATTGAACGTCACTTACACTCATTTATCTTCAAATTTCATGTCATTAAATTAGCCAAAGAAAGGTTTTCTTTTAACTATTTTCTGTATTTCATCTTCATTTTCACTTAGGCCTATAGCCTACTTTAAAGCAAGTATTAGTTGATATTTTGATTAGAGCAGACAAAAGTAGACTTTCCAATCAGGTATCCTCTGCTAGTTTCTCAAAGATTCCGTCGACAAAGACAAATCCGTCCTTGCTGTTTTCGCCTCGCGCGGGCCCCTTGGTTTTGATGAGAAACCCGGAAAATACTTGCATAACCGGGATTGCTGATCAATTGAGCTCCTCGGACGCGATAAGCGGGAGCCTGATCCGCCCCGAAAAGCGTGAAAAGAAGTCGTCAGGATGGATAAATATTACATAGGAAGTTTGGAATCTCGGAATGAGAATGGATGGATTGAGTAGGGTCGTTAGTACAATAGAGGTATGCTTATTTGAACGCCTCTCTCAATTTTTCCATAACTTGGTTTAGTTTTTTGTTACATTCAAATTGAAAGGGAAATAACAAACTTGATATCAGCAGGGACCCGTAAATTTCAAAAATCAAGGAAATTTATGGGTCCCTGATATCAGTGAACAGCTAACTGTATCAGCAACCTTTTCGGCTGTGTTTAAATAAATTTATCGAATTTTAATAATTTTTCTGCCATTTGTTGTTTGTCGTTCTAGCAGTGAGGTATAGAAATTCGGATTAAGATTTATAGGGTAGCCTACGTAGCTGTTGTCATTATGGTAAAAAATTTAACAAGCACTGAATGTTCGTATCTTTATTCTCCACAGTGCTTGTTTAGTGTATTTGTAATTTTGTGTCATAAAAAAAAAAAATTAAAAACTTGATGTCTGTTTGTTTGAACGCTGTCTGTCAGTGAAAGACATAATACCGATAAAGTTTCTGCTCGGCGTCAGCTATTGACGATAGTGTTTTTAATTTCGCACCGTTAGGTTAAACAGTAGAAATCAGTGGGCTATTATCCTAATAAGGGTTCATATTTGGAGAAACTAGATACAAATTAAACGTTTTTGGCTAGTTTTACAGTACTGTAAAAGTTGCGTGGTACCCTGTGGGTTTTAGTATTTTCGTCGGCAACCGTTCATTATTAGGCGACGTTCAAAGAAGCATACCTCTACTTTAAAAAGTAGCCTAGAGGTAGGCCATGCTTCTTTTAACACTTCCCTAAATTTTCGACTACCTTACTTAGGTTTTCTTTTTGTGCCTCTAAAACAGTCAAATGGGAAATATAAATTAAGAACTTAATATCTAATATGATCCAGGTGTTTCAGCTTCCTTTTAACATAAAGAATGGAACCAGATTTATTAAATTCCTTTTTCTTTTGATATGATTTTGACGATTATGAGATAAATTCAAAACTGAATAGCCTACTTCGGACAACGTGATCTACCCATCATTGAGAGAGAGAGAAATCACCGACAAAACACAATGAACACATATGAACAGGGGCCGCCCCATAAAGCTTTCACCTGTTCTAAGGGGGCGACCTCACATGGAAGAGTCGTAAGCTACTGCACGTCTTTACCATAACGAACATCAGACAAAAGCAGAACACCAACAAAACACCACACCAAATCATCCAGGTCCACCCAAACAAAACCAAAAAAGTTTAGAATTTATATTTCTGGAAGAGTATCGATTTGAACAGATCCTTAAGTGGACCCAGCACCTCCTCACCCTCAACCTCTCCAGACTATTCCAACTCCGACTACCACGTTGCAAAACCTAGAACCATAACGTGTAGTAGCCTGTTCAGCCGAGGTACGACAGGATTCCCGAGAGTGCAGAAGTAACTGAGCTAGACCTGGCCGTGGTGGCCCAGGCACCAGTTGCAGTGGAACTGAGTTTACCATATCAAATATCTGTCTATGTTGCATAGCTGTTTATAAATGCCTTTATCTTTCTGCGATATTCTTTTCTCCTTGTACAGAGGCATCATTTCGCGGAAACCTAGGGGTGGGCAACGGCGTCTTTCCGGGCATCCTTCCTTGGCGTTTTCAAATGCACATTTTACATGGGTAAGACCAGAAATGCAGAAGTAATTAACAACATGTAAAATAAGCTCGAGAAATGTATCCAGAAAGCGTCTTATATAAAGAAGATATAATAGTAACAACAATCATGTCGTTTCGAATTCGCTTCTGGTCAACTTGTCCATGGTCTGCCTTCCTTGCCGATTTTTTCGTGGGTGGCTGCGGTCCCCCTTTGAAGCCAGCCACCCCGCTGTCCATCCCAAATGACGCCCGATTATAAGTTTCCGGTAGATGATGTGCGGCCAGGCCCGTATCCAGGTATTGATTTCGGGGGGGGGGGGGTGCCCTTCGGGGAGGAGGGGTGCCAGTGGGTCGGACCAAAAATACATGTTATTATTATTATTATTACTACTTTATTTCAGTCCATAAGACCATAACAACAACAAAAAAAAGATACACTAGAACAAGCACTGAACAAAAATACAAAAAGGAATCTACCCCATGCAAAAGATATCCAGGAGGATACCCTTCCATACGGGTAGCACATAAAAAATGGGTAGAGCAGCAAATGCCACCAAATCATTATCAGATTCTTTTAAGCGGCAAAACATATCAACATTAGCTTTGCGACGCAGCTCCTTCAGGGTAACAACTCTTTTTTCAACCATTGCACCACTGACACTGCATCGCCTAGCCAACCGGAAAAATTTCCGAAACCCCGCGTTGTAAACAACTTGCAAAGCTGACCATGACCGAGCATGGGCTCGGTCATGGTCAGCTAGATCATATCTTAAAAGTCTACAAAAAACGATTAATTATGTGGGTTTTGGGGGGGGGGTCGAACCCCCTATCCCCCTGGATACGGCTTTTTGTGCGGCTACTGCAAAAAGTGTGCTCTATTTTAGACAGATAGAAAATCGATTTAATTGAGGATTTGTGATAATTGAAAATGTTTGATCTTGCTGAAAACAACAATGGGTTTCTGTCGAAATGGATCAGTCTACATAAAATAACTGACCAAGAGTTGCACATACAGATACAGCAACTTGTAAGACTGAACATATCTTGGGTTCTATCCTTCTCATTCAGACTGGTGTAATCAGCTGCCCGCGTTAACTGCGAGAGACATGACGGGCGTGATGCGAGAAACAGAAATCGATCCTATTTTCTCTTAGTGAGCTCTTATCAAATCGCCATCTTCTTGGTTGATCTAGCTGGCCAAGAAACAATGACAATCCTTCTGCAGCTTAAAACACCAACTTGACCAACGCATTACTAGTGCGTCAAGTATTAGCGGTGCCATGGTGCGTCTACATTCTCGTGGTTGCTTATGTCTGTGGTTGTAATGTCCATCCATTTCTTGCGGGCCAGGAGCTCCTCGCGAGATCCGCAGCATCCCTCTCCTCGTTCCTCTCCCAGAGAGTATCTCCGGCCTCCGCTACATTGCGTGATCGGAGCTGGTGCATTGTATGTAAAGCATAATGGATTCATACACGCTACTGGTGTTAAGCTCAACTCACACCACCTCCAGGTGAATACCAGTCAACACCAAGCTAAATAAGGTACATTTCCTTAAATTGTACAGTGTTTTGGAGTTTGATTAGGTGATCTGCATATATGGAGCGGGAGTTTTGATTTCAGACGAATTAGGCAATGATGATATGTTGTTTCGGATCTGAAGAGTGTGGATAGGTGTGTTAGTGATCTGGTTCATGGTAACGAATTTTTTATTACCCCCAAATTGGGGACGTGCCTGCTAGCTACTGTAATACCGAGTACATAATTGTGAATGAATGGGATCTGAATCGGGTTTAATTGGCCAGGTGATAACACTTTTTTTCTAGTGTTTTTTCTTCTTAACGTATATTGTGAGGCATGTGGTTTTTTGCTGATCTATTTGATATGGACGTGTGCTATCACAGTAGGATGTTATTGTCGTTAAAGGAGTACAACCGAAGATACGCCGAAAACTTCAGTGATCTTGCAGATCTTTATATTATCTCACTTCCATTATTTGGGGTAATGTTTAGTAATACAGAGAAAAGAAAGTCGCTATGTATGTACATAATCTAAGTTTCCATTACTTTAGTCAGATGGAATTTCGATATTGCTTTTCCGACGGGTTAAGTTAAGAAACGTTGTAAAAACCTGACATAGTCACCAAGATCCACACATAGTTAGTATTTTTACATGTCGATAGCGTTTTTGTACGGTATCAATTCTGTGGTCACGATTTAGGCATGTTTCTTACCTTCGACTTCATATTTGTTTTTGTTTTTTATTATGTTTTCAGATCTGTATCTGAATCATTTTGGTGTTATACGGGGCTAATGAAGATACACACTGATATTGATGTGTAGGTTATTTATCAGCCTACGTGTGATTAGTCCTCGTTCTAATCTGATCGAATGTTTGAGAGTAGTTGATTTTATTTTATTTTATTTGTGACCCGCTTCTTATTGGTACAGCGGAGTAGTACGTGTTTAAGCTTGTACCAATAGAGGAATAGGTTTATAGTATGTTATTTTCTGTTTTATTGTAAGTTTAGATTTAATAGTTGAGACGCCGGAGAAAGCCACCGGGGTAAAATATAGAAAACTGCATTAATAAAGATAGTCAATTATTCCGCAATATTTGGACACAAATTAAGTATCAGCGAAATGTAAGATTTCATTCGTCAGTAAATTAATGAACCTAGATGACTAGCTCCTGTGAAAATAAACTGGGAAAAAATGTATTCCAGCATTACTATGGATCCCCGATTCGCAGTTTATTCTGTTCAGGAATCGTCGATCCCGACCTCTCTGTATCATTTTTATTTGTAGAGGTCTTCGATCGTTTTTTAATTGCGCAGATTTCTTTGTCTTTCGCTCCAGGATAAAACCTTTAATTTCCTAGAACCCTCGTATTCGCTGTCTGGTGTCACATGCTACTATCTGTTCCAGTTTTCACTTGACCGAATGAACTTATTTCGTGATTAAACCTTGCCGCATTTTACAGCTTTACAGCAACAAGCCAACAACTTTACAGGTCACTTTGTACACTAAACCTATTGGTTGAATTTTCTTTTTTTCGGTATGTTTGACCCAAGAAAGTTTTGTGTATGCATATATAATATAAATAAATCGGCCCTAGCTGGCCAGTAGGTTATAAGTACTAACAAGTAGTATTAGTAATCGTATAGTAATAATACTTATCTTTTCCAGGTGTTGTGAGTGATCAAGTGGAAAGAAGGCCGTCGGACATTAATTAGTGCAAACTAAAAGCAGTGACTTATAAAACTTTTTAAATATGCAAAACCAGAGTCCGGTGGAGACTCGTTACACAATGAACTACGGTGGCCTGGAACCCGACCTGTACGGTCATCATGGATGTGCAGACTCATACATGAACGCCGTGCTGCAGCAGCACGTTAACCATAACAATCTAGGTCATGGACTAAACTTGAATGCACACCATGGTCTGAAAAGGACTGCTGAGAGCGTAAAGCAGGAACCCCTGAATATGAACATGCAAGACCCCTTGAATGGACTGGACTTGGGGGTCTCCCACGGCTCTATGTCGCCAGATGATGATCGCTCCGGCCCCCCTTCTAAGAAAACCCCTCCTCCGAATGGAAAGAAAACGAAGGGCCGTGTGAAGATTAAGATGGAATTCATCGACAATAAACTCCGACGGTACACGACGTTTTCAAAGAGAAAGACAGGAATTATGAAAAAGGTATGTTTTTTTATGCTACTTTAATTCAGCGTGATGCTCATGAAACTGCACTTCTTGTACTTTGTTTGAGCAGGACCAGAAAACAGTCCTGTTGCAGAACATCCACTTGTTCTTTGCGGAAGATTTCTGTCGCTCTTTTCGATTTGGTGTTTGCTTTTGCCGTATTGACATCTAACCCATTTTCTGTTTTAAGGGTCTCTGATAATTCGCCATAAGATTCCAACTCAGCGCTTACAAGTGGACTCATTCTTTAAGTCCCACCTTGTCTCATTATCAGTAAAGATGTACTAAAATAGATCACAAGTTGATGAGTAGAAAACCTGCACTGTGCTTCCCGACTAATGGAAGTTTTGCAGTGTCTTTGGAGTAGAAGGTGAAATCTACTATTTTATACCTTATGGATCCAGATTTGTCCATCTCTCTGTCACAATTTTTGATAATGAGACAATGGGGGACTTTTAGAAAGTAGTCCTCCTGTAGCGTTGAACTAGAATAAGGCGAATTCTCTGCAAAGAGTGCTTATGAATGGTACTGTGCTAGTTCGATATTCGCGTTGATTGATGACGAACCGTCGGAATACTTAATGAATAAGGACACAGCTCGGAAGGAATGCGACTGCGTGGAGCCGCGATTGATCAGGCTGTTTTTGCCACTTTTTGCCATCCTAATGGCTCGCGATAGACGATAAAACGTCTGTAGATCTTTCTACTGATTCGCGCAGATTAGTTTTTTTGCCCAGGCCATGTTTTTGTACCTTGTATCCGTGTTACAAAAAAAAATGCCGATGATATTTGTTGTTGACGATTTGCGGTAGTCTTTCCGTCGTGTTCGCTAGCCTACCTTGGGCGGCGGGTATAAAAAGCTAGGAGGCTCCTTTTTCTTAACCCGGGTTCATAAGCATAACCTGGCGGCTCTTATCCTTGATTGAAGTTGCAGCCGATGCACAACTCACAAGTTCGTCGGCTGGCCACCATTTTCTGTACAACTTACCCTAAAATTGGTAGTCTGGACTATTGCAGTAAAACATCGAGCCATGAAAAATGAACGAACGAATTTTTTTTTTTCTCGTCGTTACTATGAATAATATGAAACTTCTGTATGTAGAATTGCGCCATTCTTGCTGTGTGAAGTCTGTATATCTTCAATTTCAATTGTGATTTTTCAACATAACCAACATTCAAAATTATTCATATACCGATAGGCCGTCTTAATATGTGGCAACAGGTCACCTGCTCAGGGCGGACAACAGATAAGTAAAAATTATTTATAAACATTTTTTTTTTTTAATTGAAAAATTACTTCAGATAATATCTCCATATCAACTTTCTTCACTCAAACACCCTCAACCGACTTTCCTCACCAATTCTTGTTTTACTGTCCGGAGTAGAAGTGTTATTTTAGTGCCTTAGTCTGACGTGTGTATTTATAGTTTACGTGAAATCGCCGTATTTGACCGATGTAGTATAAATAAAGGCTTTATTCCTTCAAAATGACGAGAAAGGTCGCCCGAGAAACATTGGCTCAGACCCCGGTTCAGATCCCGATGTTTCTCGGTTACAAATCGGAAAGTACAAACAATAAAGACGAAAACAGATTTTAAGTAGGCAAAGAACTTAAGATGGCCTAGACTTGGCACAGATAGACAAGATTATTGTATTGCCAAGAATATGTAGCTTAAATAAGTGAATTAATAAAATTAGGAGCAACACCATTTCATGGTATTTTCAGGCAGCTTGAACGCTGGAAAGTTGAAATGTAAAGGTGACCATAGGCACCCTAACAAGGCCAAGCGAGGCTGGTCATGTTTGACCTTTTCCCTCATCGCATGTTAAGTCGGGTCTTCACCTTCCGGAATCTGGGTTCCCAGATTCTCCGTGATTTTTTCTGAATTTCTTCTGCGATACTTAAAAATTCCGGAAATCTTGGAAGTTCAAAAGCCCCTTTTTTCCGGATTATTTTGATGTACTTTCGGACCGGTTCATATTCCAGATGCAATTTACAGAAGAAGTCAAAGAATAATCTGGAAGCCCAGATTCCGGGAGGTGAAGACCGGACTTTAGACTGCGTGCAGACGTCCGTGCAGCCATTCTTCTTGATTTGTAAGAAACCTACTACCATATGGGTTGTCCAAACAGCGAGCTTGTGCCAATCTGCCTACCGTACGCCAAGTATGGAGCGAATAGGCTGTAAAACACAAATTTTGATGATGATCTGTTAACATTTGAGATTGATTAGTGATTACGCGTTACAGTGTATGAAATCAATCCGAGGATAAACATTAGGTAATAATAGGAGAGAGTAATAGTCGGGTTTTCGGGTTGTGTTGTCAGTTCTGTGGGAGATAATGAAGAAAAAGATGGATCTGGATTGTGAGGCATGAAATCAAAACGATATGCAGACAGGTGTGTTGATCAATCGGGGCGGAAGATTTGACGGAGTCAGACTTTCTGTAATGTTTGTCATTAAAGTAGAGAAATTTTCTGGAGATTTTTGTGTTTCGTTTTTGTGGTTGATTGTTGTCATGACCCTCTGGATGCTCAGCAGTAAATGTATGAAACTGTAACCGTGGGAGCTTTGTACCGCCGTTCGTTGACTGCTTGAACAAATAATACTTCTATTTTTTGTAGTGTCTTTACTTTTTTTCTTTAAGTTTACATGGCAAGTTGGGTCATTTTTACCTTTTACTTGATTTCTTCAAAACTGGAGAGTGATGTATAAAACTTTAAATGACAATATATCAGTCAAACTCACACACACTTACATAAGCAGCTGACTAAGCCTGAAAACAAAATAGTCTACCGGTACTAAATCTACAATTAAATTCAAAAGTTTTATACATCAAATAGCGTGCTTATCTAATCAAGTTAATTGAAAATGGAAAAATCTTAATTAAGGTAAAACAAATTTCTTTTTCTCTTTTGATTGTTTATACTACCCCGATTTTCGTTTTGTTATGTTGAGTGGGGTCGTAATAGTAACGATACTTGCAACGGTTTACTACTTTTTGGGATCCCAAAACGTTAGTGACGGATACCTATGACATCGCAAAAGTTGTCCGTCTGTCCGTCCGTCTGTCTGTAAGCACGATAACTCTCGAAGGGAATGAGATATTTTGATGAAACTTGGTGTGAGGATTCTTTGGGTCAAGAGTAAGGTCAAGTTCGTAGATGGGCACTGTAGCCCTACATTTAGGGGTGGGGGAGGGGGTTTAAATTAAGGGGCAAACAAAATATTTTGAAACAGCTAATGTGATAGTCGCTTATGGGGTAAGAAGACATGCTGAACGCGATGGTGAAACTCATTGTCTCGCCGGACAAGTAGCTCGTCCGGAATCCGGCCAAAACCGGAAAGTTTGTTAAAAGTAAAAGTTTTATTTGAAGTTAATTAGATGTTCGATTTAGGGGTAAGAAGACATGCTGAACACGATGGTGAAAACCATTTTCTCGACGGACTTGTAGTTAGCCCGGAATCTGGCTGAAACCGGAAAATTTGTTAAAAGCAAAAGTTTTATTTAAAGTTGATTAGATGTTCGATTTAGAGGTAAGAAAACATGCTGAACACGATGGTGAAAACCATTTTCTCGCCGGTCAGGTAGTTCGCCCGGAATCCGGCCAAAACCGGAAAATTTGTTGAAAGTAAAATTCGTATTTGAAGTTGATTAGATGATAGATTTTAGGGTAAGAAGAGACGCTGGATCTGTATATGACAATCATTTTTTACCCGGACATATAGTTCGTCCGGAATCCGGATGAAACCGGATTTTTTTATAAGTTAAACTTTTATTTGAAGTTGATTAGATGTTCTTTACAGGGCTAGGAGATGCGCTGAATTCGTTTCTGAACTATCTTTTTTTGGCTGGACAAGTAGTTAGCTCGGAATTTGGCCGAAACCGGAAATTTGGCAGAAGTAAAGCAGGAAGTTTCGATCAGTTTCGTAAAAATAAATATGGCTTATACATGTATATCTGAACTTAATTTTCTCAGATGATTAGCCTGGCGAAGACTGGATCTGGCGTAGATAAGACGTAGTTGTCTGGGTCAAATATTAAAATTTTGGGATCCCATCGAAACCTTTGGTCTTGTTTTTTTACGCCGTCAGTAAGAGATTACGTGGGCGGTGGCACTTAAGCGATATTTCGGCCCTTCTTGGTAATGTTCTTCGTCAGGCTGTAAACAAGACGACAATTGTCAAGAACTCGATTCTTACTAGAAATGATCTTTTCACGATGAAATGGCTCAGAAATGTCGTTTTTCGAAATACCATACTTTCCACGTGAAATGAGCGATTTTCCTGTTAGCGCTTATCACCTCTATCCAGCTTTCCCGCTCTCGGACGCGGTGGCTGGACGCAAAATCAGCGCAAAATATTTTAAAACTGAACGGGCAGTGTTTGAAAAAAGGGAAAAAACAAGCAAAACAAAAGAAGTCCAAAAGAGAATATAGACCTGATGACCCACCATGTTTTTTAGGCAACACGGCTAAGCCGAAAAGCACTGAAAAATCGTAGGTAAAAAACGAAATAATGGCGAAAGGCGGTTTAGACGCTTATAATTCCACAAGGGATAGAGGGATAATGTAAAAGGCAGAATAAGGGGGTCCTTTAACGTTGGCTTGGGGTGAGAGAATTCTCCTAATACTTAGACCTTCTTCGTCGGGCTGTAGAAGAATGAACCTGCAATTGCAATCAGTTCTTCGTGCTACAGACTGAAGAGGACCCTTGAAAACAAAAATGAAAACAAATAAATTTTGTTAATAAGGAAAATTGAAAAATAGAAATTGAAATTGAAAAATTGAATTGAAATGCTGAATAGTGTTTTATCACCTCGGTTAAGAACCTATGAAAAAATATATTGTTTAGTGGATTTTTCTTTTTATATTTTGCCCGCGGATGAGATGTATAAGATGTGTGACGCATTTTCCATTATGCCTCGGGTCTGGGTTTGACTGCTTTGCGTTTAGATTTCTGAAGCATAATTTCCGACGGCTAGGCATTGGCGTTTGACTGAGTGACTAGTCTTAATTTCGTGTCGAGAAACTTCTGCTTGCCTTACAATCTCCAGGAGGCCCTTAGACTCACGCTAGCACACCAGTGCATAAAACCTACACTCAGTGATTGATCAAGCTGAATGGACTCTGATGTGGATTGAGATCGGATCCAGTGATAGTCGGTCAAAGTATATGAATTATTCAGAATTTATCAGATGGGTGGTATTCCCCTCCCATCAACTAACACTCTTTTCTATGAATTTTCGATCGGTCGACGAGATTGGCAATGTGTAAATTATAGGAGTTGCGTAAAGGTGTGTGTCAGTCTTGTCCACTGGAAGATAGATTGGGGCGGCCGCGATTTTTCGAACCGTCGGAATTATACTGCATCGCAGTAAATTGAATTCGTCAGCCGGTGTTCTTTCTGCCGCTTTTTCGTTTATTTTGGAGTTCACTTTTTTATTAAACGAGTCCCAAATATTGTACGATTTTCAACGATCACTGATACAGAATCCTTGGATCAAGAATTTCGTTGCGATTCTTAATAACGTAAGGGGAAACGACTCCAAATAGATTTCGAAACAGACTTTGACTTAAAGTAATTTTTGTTGCTTCTAGTGTGACTGGAAAATTTAATGAAAGAGGGGTGGAGAGGGGGAGGAAAACAAGCTATAACTGCCAAATAAAAAAAAAAACCCTGACAAGTCGAGGATAGTGTAAGCCGACGGTAAACGAAAGATCAATGTCTGCCAAAAACATCAAATCAGGGAACCACTAACAGCAATGGAAAGAAAGTGAAAATACAACCAAAAGATAAGTCGTGAGGCTTTGAGGCTCGTTTTGCCTCAAATAAGGTCGTAAGCTTAAGGCTTAAAAGTTTTCTTTTTTTTCAGGTTCATGTTTGTTCTTTATATTATAATATCAGTTTCATTAATAACACGTCAGAAGCATAGGATAGAGATGGAGTAGGGGAAGAAGTTAGACGAAAACATTTCTTACTGCATATTGCTGCAAAAAATATCTAATCTGATTTCTCAAGCGAAAGACTGGAATTTCGCTTAGGCCTACTATCATTTTGTGTATTACTTTTCAAGCTTGACACTTTTTAGAGACGGTGCTAATTGTACCGACTGCTACCGATGATTCATGAAATTGGTTTGCGTGTTGCGCTTGCGCTTTGAGACGATATAATGAGCTTCTTGGATACGCACGTTTTATCTGGATTTCGTTAGCGAGCTTAATGAGACTGTCCTTTTACTGAAGGCAGTTTGATAAGATGTCAGCCGCTTTTTTTGTCAACAGTTTGCCGACATTGCGGCGATTAATACGCTACTTCTTTGCTGATAGGGTAGTCTAATGGCAAATCGGCAATTAGGTAGCTTCTGGTTAGTGCGGGACACTTAATCAGGCGAACAGTTTGGAGTTATTCATCTCCACAGAGGGGTTATCCACTCCCCGGTACTTGCTATGCACCACCGGCCGAAATCGGTGGTGCCGGCCATAAATTAGGTGATTCATCTTTTGAACTTACACTTGGATACCGGTGCCGGCACCGCGGCACCGGATACTTGCTACACCTAAGTCGAGAGTGGGCATCCCCTCGATCGGTATCCTATTTGAAATTCTTCAGCCGTTGCAAAGTATTTGCTGTATTAAATAGAGGGATAGCAGTCTACCCAAGGAAGACGGATCTGATTCGAAACCACCAAGCTGTGGTTTCTACCAACATACGTGTTCAAAGTAGTTACCAAACGCTCACAATTGGGTTTCAAGGGCGAAGTCGGTCAAGGTCGGGACCACTGGAGTGACCTGTAAGACGAGCTCTAAACAGTTCCTAATGGGTACCTGGAGAAATCTGGGAAGGTAACAGGAAAAGTGTGCAAAAGTATAGGGGTTTGTCACCAACCTCCCATTCCTGTCTGAGGGAAGAATATTGGAGATTAGCACCGCCCAGTGTGGCCTAACAAGGCTAATACTGCACCTTTACCCTACCTGTAAAGGACATACAAATCATAGGTACCTAGAGATCGTCAGCGTTCGACTGTTCGTGCCTCAGTTGTTCGTTTACGATAGAGATTCTTGGTACTAGCGCCGACGCCGTTTTATGTCCATTCTCAACAATAATTAGGTATCTTAATTAAAAGTTATTGGCGGGGTTGTGCACTTAGCTGCCGGCAGCATAGCAATCAGTGTGTTTGTTCTTGGTAGCTAAAAAGCGTACAATGGGCTTGTTTGCGCTTGTTAGGTTCTGTCAGATCTCTTCTCTCGAGTGGAATTTATGACCATATTTGTAGCGTATTTTTTTTCTATTCAATGAGTACATCAGAGTTACTCATAGAATACTGCGGAACTTTGCCAAGCAGTTTTCAAGATCTGATCTTCTGAACTGCTTGGACTCCTTTTGGCTTTCTTGTGACAGTGCATGATATCTTTGTTTTGTTTTTCTTTTATCCCACCTAGTATCTTTTCTAATTTATCTCTGCAAAATATTCAGAATTCAAAATATTTAGGGCTACGACTCCCCTCGATGAATTTTTTTTTTTGCATTTTTAACGTCACCTACTGTTTCCCCAAAATATACACAGTATCTAACTTGTTTTGTTGATTTAATCTCCATTTTTTTTCTACTCCATTTTGAATCTGTAATCTGTCACTATTTTTTTTTTTTTTAGAACGTTCTTACTTACATATTCTCATGTCCGTGTCCTTCATTGTGCTAATTTACACACCCACGCATAAAGTTGCCGACCCTAACTAATTTACTATAATATACATAGAAACAAAACCAACACACAAATGAAAATATCCACTTCTGTAAGAAGATAGATAAGATTTAATTGCTAAAAAAAAGCCAAAACGTCGTGACAACAAATATAATCATGATTGCTATAATTATTTGTAAACTTCCTAATTTCAAACTAAAATACTCAACCCTTTTTTAGGATATTTTGACTGCGGATGATAAAAATGAGCCTAGAAGGCAGTATTTTAAATTTGCGAAATACCTGCTCTAGATCCCGCCGCGTAAAGTGAATGGTGTTGTGGCGAACAGATATGGCATTAGAGCCCATAACAGCAGCCAATAAGCAATTTCGAGAGTTGCTGAAACGCCCTAGCAGTCAGTATTGGAAGGGCGTGTTCTTGTAGATGCGAGCTTTTCATTTATTTCCTGCCTTTCAGTTGTTATCCGCTCTTGTTCTCGTTTTGTTCTTTTCTTTTTTCTTGTTGCTTCTCCGTCTTGTGTTGTATGATCGAGAGACGTGCTACAAATATTGTTCATTCGTTCAAATATATACTTTTCAACGTGTACTATAACAAACATTTACAAGTAAATTTTGATTCCCTTTTTTCACTGAAAATTTCCTACGAAGTTTTTTTTTTTTTTTTTCGTTTGTAGTGGTAGTTAAACGAGGGGCACTACCGCTGTTCTAATTTTCTTCTTCTTCCTTACGAGTTGAGAGATAGGATCTCTCTTCTGGTGTAATTATTCTCCTAGTCCCTTGACAAATAATATACTCGCCCGAATCACTGTTTTAGCCATGTTAGCCTCATTGAATTTGATTAACTTTCGATTTGGCTTTTCGTTAACTTGCGCCTTCGCTAGGAACTTAAAAGGCCTGTTCCAGGAACTACGGTCCTAGAGACTGCTATTAGCTATCCGAATGAAGTAAATACGTATGTAGTTCTATCGTAGTATTATGACACTTTAGTTGAAGGAAAAGTTACACTTTTTGAGCAGAAAGAGCGTATTCTGTGACCTTATAACAAACTAGACCTACGATGCCTGGGCAACGTGAAGTGTTGCAGCAACCTTTGTTCGGCTTCGCCGACTGAAGTGTTGCGAGAGCAACAATTTGGTTTTGTTTCTTCGCTGGCAGTTAAAGGACACCTGAACAATGAAACCATACTTGAACACACCATGGAGAATGCATTTACAGACATGGCCACGGAAAGCAATCTTCTCCTGAGCGTGACGTTTTCAGAATAGGGATGTTCGTTTCTGGAGGTTTGCACATGCAGACTCCAAGACAAAAAGCGCAATTCATTCAAATCTTGTACAGCGCTGGCCGGATCGTATTGGAATTTCTTTTATATATACGTTTGGGCTTAACTGGTTAAAAAATATTCCAGAAGAAGAGTTGATTGGAGACATTTGTTCATTTCTAAAATTGTTCGGTACTGAAATAAGGACAGATGCAAAATGGAGCAAAAATCATAGCTTGGAAACACTGTTTCGTATTTGGATTGAGTTTTCTGCAGGCAACGCAAGGCCGTATCCAGGGGGGGGGGGGGTAGGGGGTTCAAACACCCCCCGAAACCCACAGAAGTAATAGTTTTTTGCAGGTTTTAACCTCTGATCTATGTATTTTTTGTACTTTTTGGTCCGACCCGTGGACACCCCCCCGAAATAAATTCCGCGAGCAAACCCCCCCCCCCCGAAATAAATTCCTGGATACGGCCCTGAGGCAACGTTAACGGAAGTCACACAGATAGGGATGATACTTGGTACTCTTCATTCAGGTGTCCTTTAAATTCTGATTTTTGTACGGTTCTGCAGTAGTGTGAGTTTTGCAGACTATGTATCCATCAAACACTGACTCTTGTTGGGTACACTTGTTTTCCCACTTTTCTTAAATGGCAGATCCCCTGGACGAAAATATCTGCATCCCATTCATTTGCACCTCTAAGCTTGCTTTTCGCTGAGGGCCAGACAATAACGTATGTCAGTTGGCTTGTGAACGTAATCTGGTTCAACATTACCAGTCACGAGGAAGATGCTGAGATATATAACAGAAGGAGCTTAAATATGCTCTAAGAATGTTTTATTGCCATCCCCCTTAGTTAGCTGCAGATAAACAGTCATACCAGCACTGACTGGAGGTAATTACATTTACTAGCTGGTGACTTTCTCATTCACATTCATTAGACTTTGGGCTTACAGTTAATGGGCGTAATCGGATAAGGTCCTCGGTTCGTGCCCGGAGGAGGACTCGGGTCTTTATTCACTTCTGTCAAACGCATTTTTGTAATCAAGACGAACAATAAAATGTAATAAATATCTTGCTGGTTTATGGTTGATTGAATCGTTAGAAAATCGCTTATTGATGGCTTAAGTGCGTGTTAGCGGAGAAGCAGTGCGTGATGTAGGGAATGTGCACTGACTTCGTGCGAAAATGGAGTGACGCAAAAAATCGAGGCGGTCTGTTTTCCTGGAAATTTTAATTAAAGGTGATTGTTTTTCATGCGGGTGGAACCAGTTGCCTTCACATGATAGAAACTTTCGAGTTGTAGCAGAAATTCACACACACATATATACTTGTATTTCAAAGCCCAGGGGCCATATACAAAACAAGACAAAAAGACACCTTCAAAAAGACAACAACAATATTTTTTAATACGGCTATGAAGCCTCACTACGAAGTTTGATCGCTCTTAGCTTCAGCGCTCCGTCTATAAATTCACATACCTTGGTTATAACCCTTTCCGAAGTGCTATTGAGGATATCCGGAAGAAGCAAAACGTTCCCCTTAAAAAAAGATCCCCTTAACTCCGAAAGCTCCTGACATCGATTGAGAAAGTGGTCCATGTTTTCCTCTTCCCCAGCTTTGCAGAGTTGGCAAATATACCTGACATCTGTACGTGGCCTAACCCTATCGAAAACTCTAAATCTACCTAACAGGGGGAGGGAATTAGCTCTAGCCTGGATCCATAAATGGATAGAGTTATGAAAGATCGTAAAAAGAGATGATGGAAAGAAAATGAAAAAGGCCATTGACCTAGGATTTTTTTGTCTTTAGTCTATCTGCCAAGGGGAAGATATTAATACAGCATTAAAAAACAACAACAATGGAACAAAACGTACAACAAACACGAAAAATGACTAAAAATTAGAAAGACTGGGAAGCTGAGATAGAATGTTGAGGATATTTTTCCTGCTCAGAGCCGAAAGTTTTAAAGACACATGTCTTAAAAAAGGAAGTCTTAGAAAAAACTACGCGTTGAAGTTGCCAGCTGAGTTCTTTAGGATACTGAGTGATTTGGCGGCAGTTGCCTGTTCTGGAAGTTCCAAGGTCTTTGGTTAAGGTTTCAGGGAGCCGATATTTCGCAAAATGAACTTCGAAAGATGTACGAGTACATATGCATCCAGTATTAATGGAACAACGCACAACAAACACGAAAAATTACTAAAAATTAAAAAAACGGGGAAGCTGAGATGGAATGTTGAGGATATTTTTCCTGCTCAGAGCCGAAAGTTTTGAAGACACATGTCTTCAACACATGTTCTTAGAAAACAAGACCAAAGGTTCCGATGGGATTCCAAGAATTCAGTATTTGATCCATACAACTAGGTTTTGTCTTCGCCAGACTCCTTGAACGTTTTTACTCTTAAAATTTAGAAACAGATTAAGGCCAAATAGCTAATCATCTAAGAAAAACAAGTTCAGATATGGATTCAGCATGTGTGTTTACCCCTAAAAGCCGATCGAAACGATCCTGCCTTACTTCTTCGAACCGGTTTCGGTGAAATTCCGGAACTACTTGTCCGGCGAAAAAAATAAAGCTCAAAAACGTATTCGGTATCTCCTTACCCGTATATCCAACATCTAATCAACTTCAAATAAAATTTAACTTATAACAAATTTTCCGGTTTCAGACGGATTCCGGACGAACTATATGTCCGGCTAAAAAATGATTTTCATATACCGATTCAGCATCTCTTCTTATCCCTAAATCGGACATCTAATCAACTACAAATACAACTTTTGCTTTTAACAAGTTTTCCGGTTTGGGCCGGATTCCGGGTGAAGTACTTGTCCGGCGAGAAAATGGTTTTCATATTCGTGTTCAGCATATCTTCTTACCCCATAATCGACTATCTCATCAGCTGTTTAAAAATATTTAGTTTGTCCCTTAATTTGAACCCCCTCCCCCACCCCTAAATATAGGGCTACAGAGCCCATCTTCGAACTTGACCTGTACTTTGGCCCAAAGGATCCTCCCACCAAGTTTCATTCAAAATATCTCAATCCCGTCGAGAGTTATCGTGCTTTTACAGACGGACCAACTGAGTTCTTTAGGATACTGAGTGATTTGTGGGCAGTTGCCTGTTCTGGAAGTTCCAAGGTCTTTGGTAAACGACCTGCTGAGCACACAAGAGTGAATCTAAACGTAATATAATATTTCCGACATTTCCTGGTTTTAGGTGGTTTTCTGTCGGATCCCTACATTTTATGTTTTCATTTCAGGCTTACGAATTGTCAACACTAACGGGAACGCAAGTCATGCTTTTAGTTGCTAGTGAGACGGGGCATGTATATACATTTGCCACAAGGAAGCTCCAACCCATGATCACATCCGAGGCCGGAAAAGCCTTAATTCAGACTTGTCTGAATTCGCCGGATCCGTTGAACGGAGCCGGAGACCAACGGATGTCTGCCACCGGTTTTGAAGAGACAGAACTAACCTATAACGTGCAAGACGATGACCAAAAAGTAAGGCAAATGATGTACAGTGGCCATATTCCTCCTGCATCCACCCCTCACCACCTCCTCCACCCACTTCAGTCACCTCAGTATGGTGGTGGCATGAATCACCCGCACCATGGGCTTTTACCACCAGTCTCCAGTTCCAGTAACTACTCAATGCATGGATCCCCCACAAGCCCTCATTCGCACCACTTTGTGCCCCATGGGCTCTCTAGCCCTAGTGGGTCCCATATGACCCTGTCCCCCGCCCCTACCCCCCAGCCACACCAGAGCAGGTAGCTAGAGGCCCCGTGGGATGAGTCGCCGGGTATATTGCCCCCGTTTAGTAGTCTCACGCCGCCACTGACACCACATCTGTACACTGCAAAGAGCAGTTTTGCCCAGTACTAAGAAGGGTTATGGTTAACCCTGGTTTAATACTCATAGTATGTGTAGTGGCGCGAGACTAACTAAACCCCCGGCTTCATTTCACGGGCCTTGGAGACCCCGGTGCGAATTTGAGTGGTATTCTATTGCTAATCCGTCGTGACGTCTTGGACGTTCTTACGGTTGTTTGCGGAACGTTATTCAAAGATTAGACGTGGCATGGCTTTTGTTTAGAGTCTAGTCAATGTTGCATGGCTTGTGCATTTGATGTTTTGTTGTTATATGTTTTCTAACAGTGATAGTAGAAGTTAGAAGTGTTTCATGTCGCTGCTGGAAAACGAGCTTTAATGAACCTTCTTCGTAAAATTTCTTACTAGAGTTACTGAAAAAATTATTTGAATAGATGTAATACTGTACTCAGCAACTTTACACCACTGTCTTTGGTGCATACTAAGGCAAATCCATTATTTTTTTTTATTTTTTGCAATCACCCTTAGGTAACCCTCATGCATAAGATTGAATAGGCCTCATTACAATGGTATAATAGCTCTGGTGCAAAGGTGGTTAAACGACTAGGAATGTCTTTTGGTGTCAGTGTGACACTTAGCATAACCACCCTTAAGTATTATATCCCACGAGGCTCATCAATCATTTCTTGTTCTCGCCCAAGTTTCTTCATTCATTCACATTTTCTTCGTTTCACATCTGCGACAGTTGAGTGATGAGTGTAGGATACGACTCCCCGGGTGTTTTACACATCTCAAGTCGCCTACCCAAAACCCGGGCGGGAGGTCCCCAGTTCAAACCCCGACCATGGGAAGATGAATTTGTGATGTGTTAATCTTCTTCTTGATAAATTGCCCTGGCCTAATCATCCCTCACAGTCGCTATGACACGCAAACTGGGGGTTTGTCCTCAAACCGATAAGATTCTGAATGGGCCCATTTCATGTGCGCTAAGTGATTTGTCCGCCATTTTCGTCATGCAACATCATAGTTTTGTGGTCGGTGTCATCCGCTGGGTCTGTAGTTCGCTTTGTCGGCTGTCTGTCAGTTGTCACTCGCGTGGAGAACATCCTTTTCTTCTTTTCTTGATAAAGAAGCTTTTTGCTTGTCGTTCCTGCAAGTCAGACAACAGTATGACTAAATAATAGGGGATGTGGCTGGATTCTGTCGCGGTTAAGGAAAACCATGATTTTCAACTATGGTTCTTACATCGTCATCGCGCTTCAAGTGGGTACCCATTCATGGTACTCTTGAGCTACCCTTCAGCTCTTTCCGTAATTTTTTCGCACGCAGAGCAGGGTTTTTTCTCACACCTTTTTGGCTTCCCTCATCGCTACGTAGCTGAATTTCGATTCCTTGCGCAAATAGGGTAGCATTGACATGACGACAGAATAACATCATCGTTGTACTGGTATTTGCTGTAGACGTCATTCGTTCGGCCTGTTTTTCCCGTGTTCTACTACGTCCAGCATTGGAACTCTTGGTTTGACATACCTGTGCAAGAAACGTCCGCATCTGAAGGCCCCCTACTAATCACCCCCAGTTGGAAATCTTCCCGGCAAAAAATGTCTCCCACGGAAAAGGTCACCCACAAAGAAACGTCCCCAAGCACAGGTGTTGATGGCGACGCTTTTGGTCGGGGACCTGTTATAGGGTCGTTTCGGGAGTCGGCATACTACAGACGGCTATGTTG
Source organism: Branchinecta lindahli (assembly GCA_023053555.1). Classification (NCBI taxonomy): domain Eukaryota; kingdom Metazoa; phylum Arthropoda; class Branchiopoda; order Anostraca; family Branchinectidae; genus Branchinecta; species Branchinecta lindahli. Next base: position 1,117,926 of record JAKZAO010000009.1, on the reverse strand, counting down.
ATTCTCCTGTATGTGTGAAGGTCCCCCTGATCTTCCTGAGACAGTTTGATTCCAGTCCAGCACTCAAGCGGACTAGTTCCTGAAAGTCTTCCGTTGCCTCAATATCAACACTTGCGGGAGAGAGATAGTAAAGTATGGATCCATAAGCAGAAACTATAGCTTTCACTTTCTGCTCCAGAGACAGTGCAGAGTAAAATAGCCTAGTGTTTTTTTGTTTGCTCTGGATAGTGCAAAATTTCCACTGCTTGCTCATGGAGCAGATTACCTATTTTATACTCATCAACTTGTGGATTTGTTCTACCAATATGTGGACATGTGCCGACAATGAGACACGGTGTGGGACTCACAGAAACTAGTCCTCTTGGGAGCGCCGAACTGGAATATGGAGAAGTGTCTAGGGTCTTGATAGATAGAAAGATAGGTATCGCTTTTATTTTTTTCGGCCTTCTCGGATCGACGTCTTTTAAGGGAATCGCGTTGGTGGAACGGTATCCTTGCATGGGGATCATCAGACTTGGCTTGAAAGACGTCGTTCTGCTGTTAGACTAGAATAGTTCTTTCGCTTGACTTGTAGCCCCCTGGGCGAAATCGTGCCGGGCGACCGAGAAATGATCCTGTTGACATCAAACTATGGGGTCTTGCCGTTTGTTAGTGTTGCCGCAACTACTTGAAATACTTTTTGCACGGAATTATTCCGGCTTCATTACGCGGATGACTAGATTCTGCACGACTTTAGGTGGTGAAATCCCTTCATTGCGACATCTCTTTATCTGCCTTCGTATATTATGTGTTTCACATCACGTTTCTTTAGCATCGCTGCTTGCTGACGAGATGATTTGCTACAAGTATTTTTTCAAGTCTAATTACAGCTTCCCACCAATTCGAATCCGCATACTCCATGTAAGGGCCTTGGTCCACACGCGTCTACCACTCCGTGACTCATCGTGACGGATGTCTAAGATGGATATAACCAAAGTTGGAAGGGACCACGTGGTAACATTTACCTTTACCAAATAGGTCAGGTGGGTCCGATTTGGACCGGGGATGGCTCAATGGATGTGTCTCAGCTACTGTTCTGGCCTGATGCTGGCTCGGTCGACCGGAAATTTCCGGAAAGTCCGGAAAAATGCCATTTTGGGCACAGATGGCCGGAATTTAACAGGGTGGTGTTTACCAGCCTTAGTCACCTGGTGCGGTCTAATCTGTATTCAGCTCTTGAGATAGTCGTCGGGAACCGAGTTGAGTAGCAGTTTAAAACACGTTCGGGCCGGGCGGAGATTCTTGCATTGTCCCTGACAAGATGTATGAGCGGCTCAGAAATTGCTTCGTACAAATGAGCAACAGAGATTCCGTGACTCACGTCCCTGGGAGAAGACAAGTGGTCAGCGCTGGAAATAAAAACACGGTATTACCTTGTTTGTTAATGCTAGGAGTTGGTGTTCGGGTGGGTAACAATTTTGCAGCTTTCTGACAGCTTAGACATGATAGAGCAGGTTGTGACGGGTTACTACTTGTCGCTCTGTAAATGCAAATTGACTCTTGGGAGAAGAAGGTTTAAGATCGATCTCCAACATGCAAACGAGTGACCTGGGGATAGGCATGTTATCAACCTCTTCTCATTTTCTCTCTTTTTGTCGATTGAGAGTTTATGCAACTATTGCAGAAACGGAACCATCGCTTCTCTCTATTTGCTGCTCAAGGGTCAAATTGACTCCTGGAGTACAAGCAGGTTGGTAAGGAGTCGTTACAGGAAAAGGCTCCATTTGCTTTCTCAGGGTTGTCGGTGCAGCGATGTCTCAATAATTTTCTCAGATAATCTGCGGGGATCTGACCTAGCTTCGTCTGGCCAATTTGTTGGAGGGGGGATTTACTTGCGTGACTTGGAGGAAGAGTAGGGTTAGTTGAATAATAAAAGCCATGCCAGTAACTCTCATTTATTATATAAGTGCATTTGATATTCTATCAACCAGGATTATTTTCCTCAAATATTTCTTAGTGGGATCTGACTTAACCGTCTGCCTAATGTACTGGAGGGAGGTTTTCACTTGGGGGAGGGGTATGGCTTGTAAAGGATTGCCAGGAATTCGCATGTGCCATTTGTTCAAGCATTTGATCCCACCACTCAGTCGTTAATTTATTTAAGGGAATTCCTGGGTGACTGGGGGCGTGTTGAATAATAAAAATCATGCCAGAAATTCGCGTGTTCAAGCATTTGATATTCTATCAAGAAAGCTTTAATCGCAACTCGGTCAGTTAGTTAATATAACTGTGATTTCAGTTCTTCTCCAATTGTGCCAAACGCGGCACTATTTGTGTGTTTTCACATTTTGGATTTTTGATATTTTCTGCTGTAAAGATGTATGAAGTGTCAAACAGGAAGACAGATCTCACGGGGCAATATAGCTTTGAAGAATTCCAAATCCGTCCAAAGTGAGCATGGTCACGCACAGTACTTGCGTCTCGTTACGAAACGACGCCAGGTCCGAAGTCTTTAGTGTGCGTGCTGTCAACCCGGTTGTGGTTATAGTAAGAATTGTGTTATGTAAATAGACTTGTTCTCGATCCATTTTGCGAATGTCATGTTACTTTTGTTTATGTGCATTTTAAAAACTAACCAAATGTGTCATTTTGTGGTTACAATCGAAACACTAACCACCAGTCAAACATTTGTATAAACCAAAAATTAATATGTTTTTCCTAATAAAATGTGTTGAATCCTCGTCATTGAAGAGAAATTTCGAGTTGAGCAGCGAACAGGGTCACATGTGATGTGAGTCATATGCACAATTGCGGAAGTTATTAGGATCATGGGCGTTGTTTTTTGAAGTGCACAATGTTGGTAAATTGAATACAAGCACCGAGAGATCAGATGGTCAAGAACTAGTTACGGAACTGCAATCCAGCATAAGTAGAAGTGCATTTGAGATAGCAAATTGACAGTCTGTCCAAACTCTGCATGCCAGTACACTTACAGTTGAGGTCTAATGGTTGTGAAATTGCAAAATTTTGCAGCTTTTGTCACCGAAATTAGCAAATGCAGTATTTTATTTATTCCACAAAAGGAAGAAGTAGAGCAAAGCAAAACAAAACTTCTTTAAATAACTTTAAACAGCTCAGATAAAAAACGAACAGGGGAGTAAGAATGTGGTAAGGCACAGGCTGCTACTCCGGATAGCTTCCTGTGCAGAAGTGGTAAGTTCTCAACTACCAGGCATATGGAACTTTGCCGTTGGGCATAGTGCAGTAAACATAGTAAGTTGTTTTTCAGGCAGCGTCTAGGTCTTTTCTTAAGAGAAGGGTACAGTCCAGAAACAGAAACAGCCAGTCAGTGGGCCCCATTACCCATACTTCGGCCCCATCAGAACAGTATCAGCTGACTTATCCGTTCAGCGGCGTGATTCGCAAACTGCTTGGGCTGAAGGAATGATTATTTAAAGGACCTGACTCACCTAAAAAACTAATGCAACATACTTCCCTAGTCGCTCCTTCCTCTCTTTAACCTGGAGGACAAAATTTCATACGGTAGGATACATTCACAACCCCTTAATGACACCTCACTGATTTTTTCGCTTGCCTTGTTTCGTTATCGGTTGTTTGGAGTTTGTTCACCAGAAAAATTGGTTTGGTTATTGCTTGTTTTTGCTAGAAGTTAAATTCTTTTATTCATGTGGGCCGAGAAGGTGGGAGACACCATAATTTTTCGATGGGTCGGATATTTATGAACACACTATTACCTTTGTTTTCTTCAAAATCCTCCCGTTAGCCAACGTTATCCACAAATTACTTGAACTGGTGTGTAAGAGGATTCAAACAACTAAATATATCGCCATGTGAACGTTTAGATATGTCGGAAGAGGAAATGATCGGCCAGTTTGACATTTTTTGGTCTGGGAACCTGAATATTATTTATCTCAGTTTCAGAATCTTCAAGAAATTACTATAACGGATTAGTGTAATTTACGGCGTTTATTTGTGATCTAGTTTACATCCTTCTTTCTTTGGACGTAAGAGAATTAACAGGAAAAAACAAAATACTAACTAAAAGAATTCGATAATGCTAATTATTTTTCTACACATTTTCAGTATGCCTGCTAAAATAAAAACATTTTGTTAGATCCATAGTCAAACTATGATCCCAGCCTCCCCATGTCGGGCCCTTCGGGCCTGCGCCACTAGATGACCCGGCGGTCGGATAGAGTCGTGGCTTCATCTTGGGTCTTCGGTGGGGGGGGGGGTCTAGATCTTGCAGGTGCGAAAATGCTTACGATGCAACTCCTTTAAAGGCACTGGACAAATTCTGAAAAAGCCAGAGCCGTGGATTGTTTGTTGAAAGCAGAGCCTAGTTTTAAAGTATTAAACTATTTTAAAAGACTGGAACATAAACAGAAATTTCGGGGTTATTTTGTTTGGACAGTAAAAACTATACTTAGTGCCGAAATTGATTAACTTTTTTATGGTCATTAGCTCAAGTAGGAACTGCAGAGGCGACAAGTGGAGACTGTAATTGTATGTACGTATTTTTAATTATATGTAAAACTGTGATCGCTAAAAAGTTAAACCTCGGGCTATGTCTTGGAGACAGTAATTATACAAATGTTTAGAAAAAAACTCAAGAAAGTTCGGGAACGAGAACCTCGTAGCAGGTAGTTAAAGAACGAATTATCATTTCTTACCACTTCCAGGGGCGTCACTAGCCTTTTACCTTTGGGGGGGGGGGACGTCCAGTTTGTGCCGACGGACTCAAAAATGTGCCGATGAAAAACGCCATTGCCGCTTCGCGGCAACGGCGTAGATTAGTCCTTGAATGTAACTTCGTAAATTTAAATTCACATATTCGGTCGGGTTTTCATTGCAGCTTTCGCTAAAAAACGACTGTGAGGCTACCCAGAACAATTTAAATCATCCACCGCAGGCGAAATGTTTTAGATCTGCCTTTTTGTCTGGAAAAATTTGCGAAGCTTCCAACGGCTAAACCCAGAACAAGTTAAATTAGTCGCCGCAGGCGAAGTTTTTTTAAATCTGCCCTTTTTCTGGGAAAATTTAGCTTACAAGATACAGCATTTAAGGTGTTTCAAACCCCACGCATTTCAATCCTAAAGCGCAAACTCAATGAAACACCTTTCTTCCAAATACAGAATACTACAAAATGCGCCGCAGGCAGAAATTTTGTGTAAAACTAACTGTAATGCAGTAGTTGAGATTATTCCTTTAATGTAAATTCCTCTATTTAAATCTACATATTCGGCTTTTCTTTTCACCTTTCGCTAAAAAGCGAAGCTTTCCAACGAATGAACCCAGAACAAGTTAAATCAAGCGCCGCAGGCGAAATTTTGTTAATCTGTCTTTTTTCCGAAAATTTTTAGGCCACTCTATACCTATACTTTACAGTTTTTAGCTTTTAATGTGTTTCCAATCTCCAAGAATTTCAATCCTAAAACGCCAACTAAACGGAACACCATTTTCCCAGATAGAAAATACTACGAAACGCGCCGCAGGCGAAATTTTTTGAAAACGCTGATGAGCGATCCTAAATAAAAGTAAGGCTACCTGTGAAATCACAGATCTTTCCGCCAAAAAAGTAGTGGCCATCCATAAGAAAGTAGGCACAAAGTTGATTCTTATGTGTAGAAAATCTCGATTTGCCGACGAGACATAAACTTTCAGGATTGGACGAAAGTTTACGGATTTGATTTATTACGTGTAATGAAGATTTCCGGGTGCGCCCGACAAATGTTTGAAGAATCCGATTCCTTGCGAATAAAAATATGCCGATGGGCCAACAAGAATACCGACGCCCGACTATAGCATTCAGAACTCGAATTATTCTTTGTTTTGCCCGACAAGACTGTAAAGAGATTTACTTCTTACTTGTAAATAGCAGCCGATGTGCCGACAAAATTTAAACTTTCGGGATGCGCCCGATAAATGTTTACAGAATTTGATTTCTTACGTATAAAAAGAACCCGATGTGCCGACGATACGGGTCTTCCCGGGTGCGCCCGACAAAGTTTGCTGAAATTGATTTATCAACAGAATCGGATGTGCCGACGAGTCGACCGACGCCCGACAAAGCGTACAGAAATCAATTTCTTCTGTTTTTTGCCCGACAAATGATGTCGAATTTGATTTCTCGCGTATAAAAAGAACCCAATGTGCCAACGAGTCTACTGACGCCCGACGAAAGCCTACAAAATTGAATTTCTTCTGTATTTCTTATGTATAAAAATAATCTGATGTGCCGACGAGCATATCGAGGGCCCGACAAAAAGATACAAAACTCGATTTCTCCTGTGTTCTGCACGACAAATGTATGCGAAATTTGATTTCTTGCGTATGAAAAGAACCCGATGTGCCGACGAGTCGACCGACGCCCGACAAAAGCATGCAAAATTTGATTTCTTCTGGGCTTGCCGGCGCTCCGCGCCGACAAACAAGTGTACTTTCGCCGGGCTTCGCCCGACGAAAGTACTTTCTCAAGACCTTTGGGGGGGAGTCCCCCCCTCCCCCCCATAGTGACGCCCCTGACCACTTCAGCGATCCGTTATTTCGTTAAAGCTTAACGAAATAGGGCTGAGATGCGACAGTCTGGTTACCTATCATATTTGTATGTAAATAGGCTAGAAAACCCGACAAAAACGCGTTACTTCGTTGATTTGTTATCCACGAATATTGAATTTTAGCTGACGAGTTTATTCTTCCGCAATTGTTGTACCTCTATACGGATGTACCTCTATGTTTGAAGTGTTTCGCAACTACAGCGGCAAACAAGCCAGGGAGATGAAAGTGACTTGAATATGGAAAGTTGGCATTGATTCTGATGTGATTCTGCAGTCAGGAATAGAACATTTCAGAATCTTCACCTTGTTGGCCATTGAGACCCACGCTTTTGTAGATATTCAAATTCTCCGCTACTTGACGATTTTTTATCAGTCGTGCAAGCAACGGGGATTCCCATACTAGACTACGCGATAAAAATAATAAAAATCCCTTGGAGGAGTCAAAATAATTCAGTGTATTCAAATCAAAGGTATAAAAATTGGCTTTGCAGTTAAACTTTAACAGCTTAGCCTAAAAGGTGTTGATAAATAAAAAGACACTCTGATTTGTACAACAAGAAGCTAGTTATAAACTAGAGATATAGTAGCATTGTTTTGAGTTGTATCTAGGGCCCATATTTGTTCGTGGAAGTGACTTCTCTGCTGTATCCTATACAAGGAAGGTCCATTCGGCCCGCTAGATGTCCCGTTTGACAAAGCGGTAGATCCGGCACACGTAAGCATGGTTTCCATGTCAGATCAAATAAATCACATTTTCTTAAAATTGAATCACCTGGGAGGGGAGGGGAATTTGGTGATTTTTTGCCATTTTATATGAGAAAGTCACTAGAATCCAGTAATCTGGTGTTTTTTAACAGTTTGAGCTGTGAATGCGTATTAAAGTATGGCTAACTTATGACTGAAATATTGTTGACTGAACTGTAGCTTAAAACTGGCTTAAAAGAAATGTTTGATGGCTGAAATCTTGCTTGGTATCGAGGGCGACCCACGAGAGGGGTTGTGTTTGTGTCAAGCAGAAGCGGAAGATTCAGTTAGAACTTTTATGTCTAGGTTTTGACTGATATGAATGCACATACCTTAAAGGAACCCTGATAACGATTCTGCCTTTCATATTAGCCCTAGCCCCCTTTATGGAAATAAGCCTCACGAACTCTCGCACTTTCCCAACGTTTCGTTGTCGATCTGCGACTTTTTAGAACTTTTTGGCCGAGCCGAGTTTGCCAGTAAACAGCTCAAATTTTGCCGTAAGCTGGAAAGTCCGCCAACAGCTCTTTCAAAATTAAATGCACGAGAAGAGTGAATATTTTGTTTTTCATTTTGGAAGACATGGTAAGCCGAGCGTTTGAACCTCTGCTTCGGAGAGCGGGAAGTCTATACAGAGTCGGCAAAGGCCAACAAGAATATCGCTAATTTTACGGGGCAAGTATTCGTGTTTCAAAACTCGATAGTTTTGAATTTTCTCGTGAAAGACTGATGAAGAGTCGTAAGTTAAATAAATGTGAGAACTATTGATTTGTCGTTAGTACCATGTTTGCTTGTAGCGCGACCTATACGATGTTAATAAAATAGCTCCAATGTTCCAGAATAGTGATACATAAGGCTATGATAAGAAGGCTATTCCGCCTCCTTAAGATTATGTGTCAGCATTGTTTTTTTTATAACACTAGGCCTACTGCTAGAGCCCAAGGTGGCCTTAGCAGAGAATAAATAATTCGGTGTGTTGAAATCCAAGATACAAAAATAAGCTGGCTTTTCAGTTAAACTTTAATAACATAAAACCTGATTAGAAGTGCTCGGAAATCTCCTATTAGGTCTAGCCTAACATTTTTGATGCCAGTTTGAAGGTTATATAATTCGATGTTCGATATACATCGTTTATACAATGCGTGTCAAATAATTTGTTGAATGTTAACATAGAAGTAGACATAAACCCAACAAAAATGAATGTTATGTTTTCATCAAATTAGCACATTTCACATTCGTAAGGATGGAACGCCCCCTCGTGGTGTGAAAGGACCTACGCAACGCGGTTTTTGTCATTCTCGACCTTGTCTTCCCGGATCTGACCCTCCATTTGTATTAATCTTATACAGAAGTAATAAATTAAACCCTTAAAGGACCCGTCGTGTCTTAATGCCAATGCAACTTAATTCCGTAATTGGACATTATTCTTAAACCCGGAGACTCAAATTTCATATGTTACATCTAAACCGGCCAACGATACCTCACTAATCTTTAAACTTGCCACGATTCACTATTTTCCATGTGCATAGTGCTCCCAGTGAGTGTTCGCATATCATGCTATTGATGCGTAAAACCTGAATTTTGCCGAGTCTTTGCCAAAAGTCAGTGGACCTGGGAAAAGGCTTAAAACAGCCAAAGCCGTGGATAATTTGTTGCAGTGTGATTTGCAGAGCTTAGTTTTACAGTATTTAAATAGTTTTTAATATTGGAACATAAACAGTAAATCGTGCGAGGTGGGCTTTAAAGCGGACTATACGAGAGCGCAACGGAAGAGTCTTGTGAAAACCCCCAACGGTCAAGGCGAGAAGGGGTAGCCTTTATGTATATCCTGTGAGCGTTAGGTGCAAATTAAAAGCATATTTATGTCGACGTCGTCGCGTGTTCAGACTGTAGACGACGATTTAACACTCGTCAGCACTCAGCCGGCTGGTTGGCCGTGGTAAGTCTTTAGAGTAGGCGTTCCCGTTTATTGTAGTGGAAGATTTAAAGCTCTTAAAGATAATAACGGGGAGACGCTGCGTTGGAACGAGTTGTTGTCCCCACTAATTTCTAAAATGCTCATTAACTGGTCGTACGCAAATTAGGTACGGACACGAGATGAATTTGACCCTTTGCGCTGATCCGCCACGTTTTCAGCTAATAAATCTTGGATCAGCTGCTTGTCCTCGTTAATATGCGGGACGAATGGCGGGTATAATTTGTAATTATTTAGCAAGAAAGAATAGCTGGCCGACGCCATCATCGTAAAGACTGACCAGAATAGATAAGCAGCCCCAGTGAAAATTCCACGGCCATGTGGAAAAATTTATGATACACATCAACACCTCCGACCCGAGTACTTATTACCCTGGGTAACAAGAGAAATTATGCCCGCTACTGGTAGAGATGATACCAGATGTCATATGGCGGTAGCAATCATAGTAGCTGCTTTGAGTAGAAATAGCTCGAGTCTGAAAGCAATTTGGGATGAGTCAGTCATTCGAGTCAGAGGTCTTTTCTAATTATTAATCAGTCAGTGTTAGGGAGTAAAAGTGATACTAGTAAAACTAGTACTTGGTGGATCGAGCGGTGCTCGATGATCAGACCACGCCAAATTGTGTATAGCAAATTGGATCGATGTTGTATCGTTCTTTTATTTCCTTCACTAAGTACATCCATAAAGTATGTATCAAATTGAGAACTGGATATTATCTGGACAAGAAATTTTTATGCAGGGGATTGGCAATCACAAATATATTCTGAATGTCAGCTGAAGAAAATATGTTGGAGCTTTTGACAGCTGTTACGAAAACGGGAAATTATAGCATTCAATTCAGTTCATTTCAGTTTATTTTTCGCAAAAGATTTCCGCGATGAAAAATAGCATTGGAGTTGTCAAACATGAACATTAGAATTGTCAAGCATAAATAAAACAATGCAGGGGTTAAAAAAAGTAATGTTATAAGATAAGATCGAATTGGTTCGGGTTAAAATAAAGGGTTGGACTTGAATATGCTGTCGTAGCTAGTTGAACTTGTTCAGGTACCAAAGGATTTGACAGTATGCTTGTTCACGAGAATAAAGTGTAAACTAAATACTTGCGACATAATTTGGTTTCGGGTCAAGTCCGTATCAAAACCATTTTACTATAGTACTACTCCAGTCTTCAGCCTCTTGCTTGACACACACCTCTTCTGGATCACCATTAATATCAGCCAATATCTCAGGCATGAAACATTCTTGTCGTTCATAGAATATTATTCCGAAGAAGAGAGAGGAAATGAAAGGAGACATTGAACAGATTCGCAAGGATGAACGTTAAAACTCGCAGGTTTACGTTGCTAATTATTCAGTGATGATTCACTTTGTTCGCGGAAGGAAATTAAGAATCCGCTTCCAGGTTGCGAGCGAAGTGAGCTTTCGGTGTTGATGTCACGTACGAGGAAGGAAAAGGTTGCTTTTATAACGATATACAGAGAGTAGTTGGTGCTGAGGAGAATAGAAACTCCTAAACTTATACCTAAAAGAAGGAAGCTGTTCCATCTCATGGTATTAAAATAGATGCAAGTTCCTCGTTTGGGGCTCTTAAGTAGGGGAAATGGGTGTCTTAACGCCACCGCGGATTAGCGCCACCGTATGTTTTCCGCCACCTAGGAAATCTTGCATCATGAAGAGGATTAGTTGGGTCAGACGAAAGGGTCAAATATTTTGGTAGGTTCTTCGCCACCGTATGTTTTCCGCCAACTCATTAGTGCAGGTAGCTGGTTCATGTAGTTCCAGATCCCAGTCCTTAAATGCAAAGAGAATGCTTACCGCCACCAACGCTAACTCTACGTTAATCCTAGCTAAGACGAAGACTGAGCTTAATGTTTCACATAATTATTTATTTTAAGTCCAACTAAAGAAACTGTACAACTTCAACAATTCAGGGCCCCCAAACTATTCAAATTTCAAAAGGTTAGAAATCGCCCGCAGAAATACGTCTCTTGAAGACCGTCAACAATGTAAATGTAATTTTCTTTCACACTCTTTGTTCTAACTATTTCGATGATTACCGTATTTCTCTTGTCACTTAGTTCGGGTTCTGCAGTTACAGTTGCTCTTATAAATACTTTTAGACCAGTTACTAACTGATAATCCCTTAATCGCTGTGATATTTAATCCGGTTGGCGCTCGACATCCCATCAGAATATTAGGTCTGACAAGATTTGACCCTACCCTCTGGAGGAACTAATCCTCTTGGGGACGTAAGATTTCCTGGGTGGCGGTAAACACCCTTTTCACATTTAAAGATTTTAATATGAAACTACCTGCACAGGCTACCTGCGCTACCTGAATTAAAAGTTGGCGAAAAACATACGGTGGCGGAAAACCGCGGTGGCGTTAAAACACTGCTACCAAGTAGGGTAGGGTTAGTTAGTTAGGGGCTCTGCTCTGAGCAGAGAATTATGTTGAAGGTTCACCTTAAATGAAGAGTCTCCTGGAATTTGTGCGGAAAAAGTAGTGCACTATTTTTGAGGAGTCGTAAGGTCCAGAAAAAACACAAAATTGTCTAGATGTCATTTTGTATTTCAGTGAAAAATGATTATTGCTTATGTAAACCTAGAATGCAATATACTAAAGTGCGAAAACAGTTGGAAGTCGTTGCGCAGTGCGACATCAGTAGGCTGTATCCAACTTAAGTTCTTCTCCGTCTAAATCTGTGTTTAATAAGTTCTGATAAATATTGCGCAACAGCAACAAAAATGGGCCGATATTTGACTTAGGAAGTTGCGTTGTGGGAATCTTTGGTTAGGACATTTCAGAATTGTGGTCTAACTTCGGCTCCATGTTCAGGATGTTATTGGCACTTGAATCATTTTTGGGGGGTTTTTAAATTTAACTGGAAAGCCAGTCTTTTATAAATTGGATTTGAGCACACTGTATTATTTTGACTCAGCTAAGGGATAAAAAAAAATCATCTTGAGCTCTAGTACTGACGCTCAGAAAATATGCACTGCTGGCCTAACAAGACAAAGTTCATCCAGACGCGGAGAATTTGAATTTCAACAAAAGCGTGCATTTCGATGACTAATGAAGCGAAGCTGAAGATATGTTCAATTCCAGATTGTAAAGTAACTTCTGAAGATTTCCCGCTATTGCGTGTAACCCCCCAAACAAATATTTTTCGTCAATCGTACACAGCTGTAGTTGTTAAATATTTCAAGCATAGAGGTAAAAGCACATAGGGGTACCACAACCTTCAAAGTTCGGAGCAACGAAGTAACGCATTTTCGTAGGGTTATGTGATAGGTTATAGATTGTCGTATCTCGACCCTTTTTGGTTAAAACTTCAAGTATATATCCTTGGTACAGGAAAGCCAAAGAAATTATAAAAAAAAACTCTGGTCCCTACATCAAATAGACGTGAACCCTGCTTCGTTTCGCTCTTATCCGGACCACGGTTGCGTGGGTACTGACGACGATATGGCTCAAAATTTTGGCACCGAGATCCAAAATGTTGACTCACTACCACTCAGTGGGATGTACCATTTCCATATTAGGAAAATAGGTAATAATGTATTCAGCATGCGGCTTCAGTAGAAAACTACCATCGGCGACCAATCACTCTACCGGTTGTACAACGCGCTGAAAATTAAAACCACAAACAAAACGTCGTAACTTCAGGTTAGTTATTTGGTTTTAAAGTTGTTTGGATCTCGCTAAAAGGCACGTTTGTTACAACTAGTATTCAATTAGCTGTCTAACCAACCGGGTTGTATTATTTTGAAGATTTTCATCTTTTGAATAGTGGGTCTGGCATTGAAAAGGAATCCGTTCGAATGATGTTCAGAAGATCGAGCTTGTCTCTGTCCACCTTCCTGTCACTGATAGATAGATAGAAAGATATATAATTATTGCAACAATTAATCACATAAGTACAACAATCTCCTTCAGAATCTTTTTCTTTAATGACATACATTATAATTTCCATTCATTCATATTTTCGTGCTCGAGAAATCTACTTCTGCTTTACATCGCTAGCCTCAGGAAACGCCCCCATTTTTTATGATAGCAAAACATTCAACCTTAACAACCCTTTTTCAGTCAAATTTACACAAATTGTAGGCTACTGTTCTTTCTTCCATTCACTCAGCTGTATACACTCGCAAACCTTGTGAACCACACTCTCATCCAGATACCCACATCGAACAGAAGTAGGGACTGATTTTCTGTCTTTAGTTACCAATATAAACACACAACAAATTCCCGAAGTCCACCAAACTTAGTGAACAAGGCACTCCTGTCATTTTGTTTAATTTACCTCCAAGAAATTGTAGATAATAAATATAATCCTATCACTTACAACTATGGTTCCAGTAAAATTCTGCACAGACCCGAAATCCCAGACGAAATATAAAGAGATACTGGCGGATGTTTACTAATATAGCAAATTAATATCATTCTTCAATCTTGTTTTCGGGAAATACTAATTGCTTCAGCAAATAGAAGCTCGTTATTCCAAGCCCTTACTTACTACAATGATAAAAGAAAAGTACATAGTGTGCTGTTGCCCCTTTTTTATTCATCCTGTCCTTTCCATTCGAGAACTGGCTTGATCTTGCCTGACGTCTCCAGGGGAGGGTCTCCAGACTTAAAGTTTAACTGAAAAGCCAACTTATTTTTGTGTCATTTAGTTGAATACACTGAATTATTTGGATTCTGCAAAGGGACTTTTTTGTTTTCCACTATCTGCTCTAGTTATGACGTTCAGAATATCTGCGGCCGTCCCCACAGCGAAAATTCTACTATGACGCGGGAAATTTTTATCTAAACACAAACAAGGCTTTTCAGTGGGCAGTGGCGATATTGGTGAAGATTGCTTAGTGCCTGAACATAAAAAAGTCATAAATCTTTCCTGTAAGGCATATAACAAATTAGAGGTACCACAGATCACACGGAAATTCCACTATTTGAAAATCGATTATTCCCGAATAGCGGAACAACCAAGTGACGCATTTTCAGCGGGTCTTCAAGCCAATTTAAGTGAATAAGTGATGGGTAACTAGATTGTCCTATCCCAGTCTTTTTCGGTTAAACTTTAAAGTTTAACCGAATAGGGTTGAGATCAGACAGTCTCCGTGCTTGTCTCTCTATGCTTGAAATATTCAGCAACTACAACTACGCATTGCCGAAAAATAACAGTCATATAACAAAAAGACATATCAGCTAGCTTGGCGTCCAGACACATGGAAATGCAGGCTTTTGTTGAAATTCAAATTCTCCGCATCTGGGTGAATTTCGGGTTGTCGTGCAAGCAGCGCACATTCTGAACGTTAGTACTAGAGTCCCGGGTGAGAAAGTGCAAAATACCTTAGATGAGACAAAAATAATTAAGTGTAGTCAAAAGTCAGATGTAAAAATAAGCTGCCTTTCTGTTAAACTTAGAGGCGATTCAGTTCATTGTTATGCGGAGTTCTACAGCCATATAGTTAGAAATCATTCTGGTTGCATCAGCTAGTCACTAGAAAAAATCTTTTGGTTTATGAAGACTCACTGAAGAGTCACTGTATCAACACATACCTTTTTTCTTGTGTATGGCTCAGTGGAACGTGTTTGGTTATATCTTTATGTACCGGGGTTTAGTTCGGTGTTGGTATTCATAGTCAATATTTATAAACTGTCTGTTTGAACAACAAGATTTATGTCCTAAAATTTGCTTTAGACCGATAGCCGTTTTTACTTGCGCTGAGGCGCTTGATTTGTAATTCATGGTGTTATGAATATGTTTATTTTTGTCAGTATGCATTTGTCAGGACATGTCGTCAGTGGATGTTGCTTTTTGAAATTCTTTTTCCGTCCTGTTTGAGTTTATATTAAGTTTTTTGACGATCTGTCATTTCGTGTAGCGCCTGAGATCCTGTCAGTCTTTTTGATTTTCGAGTGTGAGGTTTGCAGATTTAAAGCCACACCTTTCATATAAGGCGTTTTCGTCAGAGCTTGATAGTATGAAGTTTGGGAGGCGTCATTTACGGACAAAAAGCTAATTGTGGAGATTTTCTTAATACGCGAGAGGTGTTAGAAGTGCGATGAGAGCTGGCGCGGAAACATGTCATTTACTTCAATTTGAAATCTCAAAAACATGGACTCGGGTGTCTGGGTGCACATCATTTTCATCAATTAACCAATCAATTATCTTACACAGGTTAAAGCTGAGCATAAAAAGGCGGTTTGAGGGCAAGAAACCGTGCCAGAATGTCTGGGTGCTTCTGGACGTCGCATTCGTAACGTTTATCCATCGGACCCAGGCGTCATTTGGAAAATAAGTGCTGAAAGACATACCATAATATAGAAACCGTCAGAAATGTAGTAAGAATATGTGTGAAGTTTCAAAGGAAAAAGTTTAGAATTATATGAGGAAATGTCAGGCCTCGTCCACAGTTTCGAACGTCTCCGAAAGGGGGTGGGTACTTCACCTGAAGCACAAGTTATAATCCACTGTTCAAATGTGTGAATTCTTTGAAGCTCTGCTGGCAGCTCTCAGCCTCAGTTTGTTGGTCCCCTTGGCGTGGGGGAAAAACACGGGAAAACCTGCATATACGGTGTGGGTCCACATTCTTTAGGCTTGACGTTGGGCCACGTAGTACAGTCTTATTCCCTTTTTTTTTTTTTTTAAATAAAACCAAATTTTCTTTCGATAACTATCTAAACTTTCGAGTTTTAAAACTATTTATGTTATTTTTCTTTCAAAATATAACATATATTTTAAATAATTACTGATTTATTTATAACCCACAATTCCACTAAGGAGGGCAAGTGGAGTACACAAAGAAAACAATACAAATTTAAAGCTAGTTTTAATGTTAAAAAATAAAAGTTAAAAGCGAGTCACAACGGGGAGACAAGCTCGCATTTTTAAAGCACAACTCTTAAGTCGGGTCTTCACCTTCCGGAATCTGGGTTCCCAGATTCTCCGTGATTTTTTCTGAATTTCTTCTGCGATACTTAAAAATTCGGTAAATCTGGAAGTTCAAAAAGCCCCTTTTTTCCGGATTATTTTGATGTACTTTCGGACCGGTTCATATTCCAGATGCAATTTACAGAAGAAGTCAAAGAATAATCTGGAATCCCAGATTCCGGAAGTTCCGGGAGGTGAAGACCGGACTTTACTAGAAATGATCTTTTCACGAAACTCTATCCAGCCTTCCCGCACTCCGACGCGGCGGCTGGACGCAAAAAAAAATTTGAAAACTAAACTCGCAGGGGTTAAAAAGTAGGAAAACAAGCAATAAGAAAAGAACCAAAACAGAATATAGACCTGATGGCCTAACGTGTCTTCCAAAATGAAAAACAACACTTTGAAGCTTCTCATGTCCTTGTGTGCAAGAGTTCCCGGCGGGCTTTCAAGCTTTCCGCGAAGTTTGTGTGCATGGCTGGCAAAACTCTGCTAAGCCGAAAAAGTGCTAAAAAGACGTAGGTACAAAACGAAACAATGGCAAAAGGCGGGGATTTCTGAAGCTTAAAATTCCATAAAGAATCTAGGGATAATATAAAAGGCAGAATAAGTAGGAGGGGTCCTTTAAAGCATATGCATTGCATTTCGTATATGCATTTCGATTCGTGTTGAAAGGAAAGGAGACTCAGGCTTCGGTTTGGTTGTACCGAGGCATGCCTGGGAACGACATGACTCTCAAATTGATTCTCTTTGTTTTGGCAATCGTGGAGGCAATGAAAATACATTCCTGTTTTCCGCCTCGTTAGCTTGCATCGCCTACTCTGGTGGCCTATTAAAGGCACAGACAATAACCAAGCAAATGCTGATCAATGATGCTCATAAATCACGGCACTTTTCACGCTTTCATAATATAATGATATCTAAATTCTGTCGGCGCTGGGACCAGATTTATAACATTATAGTCTTTGGTTTTATGACTCTATGGGTGATGTTGCGTGATTGTTTTGCATAATGTATTGTGAACTTGCATCCACCTTGAATCTATACGTGTTGGGATAATCCAGAAATATGTTCGTAATACTAAGGATTCACTACTATCTATCACCGCTGTTGCATGCACATAGATATGTAGATAGGTCAGTGTATTTTGAAAGCCCAAGGGCCATATACACAAAAAATTATTTAAATACACAAACTTATTTTCAAACTTTTATCAGTGTACACTCCCAGCCGAGTAATCACAGTTGGGTTTATTAAATCCTACGGGGAAAATTTTCCAGGTCTTTTTCCTCCTCCTTAAATAGGGGGCAAGGATATCTCCCGTCAGAAACACACGACCTCTTTCAACAAGAGCTGCAAGCTCATATGGCACTTGCAAGCTTTTTAGCTTGTATTCAAGTTATCGCAGTAGGATGTGAATGGATAGTAGCTTTGTCAGTGTGATGGGTTGTTTGGTACTACAGTTACGTGCAAAAGAAATGGTCACTTAGTTATATTTGCTGTTGTATAACATATTTGAACAATTTGTTTTAAATATTTTGACATCTTATGGAAAAATCAGCGAAATTTTCAAGCACTTCCTTTTCGACGGTGAGGCTCGGGAGGTTTCGATCGCTCCATTCTAACCGTGTCACGTGATTTTCGGTTCCTCCCTCCGACCCCCCCCCCCACATTCATCGGATCCGGTCTCGACTCGAAATGGTACATCTGAGACATGAGGTCTTTCCAAATACCAAGTTTTATAAAGATTCAATCACCCGTTCGAAAATTATGAATGTCAATAAAATTCCGGATCCCGGCTCCCCTCCCTCCCCCCACTATGGTCGGATCGGGCAAGTGACTATTTCCAAGTTAATTTGGCCGAGTCAATTATACACCTGCCAAGTTTCATCGTCCTAGAACATCTGGAAGTAACTTAACTCCGTAACACCGGAATTCCGGAACCCCACTCCAACTCCCCCCGTAGTGCACGAATCCGGTCCGGTTCTGTCAATGATGAACCTAGGGATTGTTTTTGTTCCTCCCAACAAGTTTCATCCCGATCGCTCCACTGTAAGCGTGTCACATGATTTCCAGTTCCCCCCTCCGACCCCCCCCCCCACATTCATCGGATTTGGTCTGGACTCGAAAAGAACATCTGAGACATGGGGTCTTTCCAAATATCAAGTTTCATTAAGATCCGATCACCCGTTCGAAAATTATGCATGTCACTAAATTCCGGATTCCGGCTCCCCTCCCTACCCCCACGATGGTCAGATCGGGCAAATGACTGTTTCCAAGTTATAGAAAATCATCTGTAATCAAAACTCTTTAAGCAAAAAAGATGATCATCAGGAGCACGAAAATGTATATTTTGCTCAAAAGTATTGTTTGTACTTTAAGGAATTTTATTGTAAACAAAACCCTTGAGGCAAAAATGATCATGGGCTCATAGGGATCACGAAAATGTATATTTTGCTTAAAAGTATTTTTTTGCACTTTGCGGTTAGCATTAGTACTTTAAGGGATGGTCGGATCGGGGAACTAACTATTTCTAAGCCAATCATGTCAAGTCCTTAATTTTCAAGCCAAGTTTCATCGTCCTAGCATGTCTAGAAGTACCTTAATTTGCGATCGCCGGAATTCCGGACCCCCCCCTTCCTCTAACTCCCCCACAATGCCCGAATCCGGTCCGGTTCTGTCACTGATATACATAGGGCTTCTGCTTGTTCTTCCCACCAAGTTTCATTCCGATCGCTTCACTCCAAGCTTGTCACAAGGTTTCCGGGCCCCCCTCCGATCCCCCCCCCCAGCTTCATCGGATCCGGTCCGGACTTGAAATGGGACATCCGAGACATGTTGTCTTTCTACATATCAAGTTTCATTATGATCCGATCACCCGTTCGGAAGTTGTACATACCTCAAGATTCTAGATTCCCCCTCCCTCCACTCCCCCCACGATGGTCGGATCGGGAAGCTGACTATTTCTAGGTTAATCTGGTCGCGTCCCTGATTTACCTGCCGAGTTTCATTGTCCTAGCCCACCTGGAAGTAACTTAACTCCGTATCACTGGAATTCCGGAACCCCACTCCAACTCCCCCCACAGTGGATGAATCCGGTCCGGTTCTGTCAATGATGTACCTAAGGGTTGTGCTTGTTCCTCCCACCAAGTTTCATCCCGATCCCTCCACTCCAAGCGTTTCCCAAGATTTCCGCCCCCCCCTCCAGCTCCCCCCAGAGTCACCGGATCCGGTTCAGATTTTAATCGGACCGTCTGGGGCACGAGCTCTTTCCAAATATCAAGTTTCATTAAGATCCGATCACCCGTTCGAAAGTTATAAATTCCGAAATATTCCGGATTCCCCCTCACTCCACTCCCCCCACGATGGTCGGATCGGGAAAGTGACTATTTCCAACTTAATCATTTGGGGTCCCTGATATGCCTGCCAAGTTTCATCGTCCTAGCTTATGTGGAAGTACCCGAACTAGCAAAACCCGGACCGACAGACCGACAGACCGACCGACAGACCGACAGACCGACGGACGGACAGAAATTGCGATCGCTATATGGCACTTGGCCGAAGGGCAAGTGCCATAAAAACCTTGTGCCCTGCTCTGAATTGGAAGGCAATTTGACCATAGTTGGATCCAGTGACTTAAATCATTTAATGTATATAACATATATATAAAATATATATTTATATAATGTTATATACATTTTTTGTTTCGGCTTATAAAAAGGGAACAAATAAAGAGTAGCCCTACACGCAAAGAAGAGCAAAACAAAGCTGTAAGCTCTCAGATGGCACTTGCAAGGGTACTTGACATGTATATCAGCCAACGTTCGAGCTGTCAAGGTCGGGTAGATATTCCCAGAACCCCCTCCAACTTCCCCAAAAAATATGATAGCCCTATCTGTCAAGTTTCGTCCAGCTAAGGTCTCTCCAACGTAAGTTGTCACAACCAGGGGCATCGCAAGGGGGGGGGGGGGTGCAGCACCGCCCCAACTTTTTTAGATTCGGTAAAATTTTACGCGGAGGCCCAAAATTGACTAAATTCGGTAATTATCACGAATTCGGTGAGAGAATTTACTGAAATTGTTTGATAATTTTTCGATACCAGAAATATTCGGTATATTTATAGAGATTCGGTAGTTACACAGAATCCCGAATTCCAGTTTCGACGAAAGTATACCGAATACGCATATTATTGGGTAGGCCTAGTCTTTCGATACCAAAACAATTTGGTATAATAGCCGAGATCACTGGGATTCGGTAATTTAATGGGGATTCGGTAATTGCCAGGATTCGGGAGTTGCCGTGAACCTCGAGACTCGGAAGAGGTCGAGTGAAGCACTGGTCGCAGACAGAAGGACTGATCTATGATCGTATCAATAGTCCTTACTTTTATTTTGGATCCCGAAAAGAAGATATAATCATAAATGTTTCGAAAATTCCGTCTTGTGCTTTTCGTAGTATTCTCTATTTTGTGGAAGGGCGCGTCATTTGACTGGGCTTTTAAGCCAGTTTTAGGATTGGGATTCGAAACATTAAAAGCTAGAATCTGGATGGAAATAGTTAAATTTGGCAGGAAAAAGCTAATTTTATTGACTAGGCTACAGTAGCTGCTGCTGCCGGAACGTCACTCCATCTAGTTTCTGGAACTTCTTAGTGTCTCTGTATTATTCTCTGGGGTGTAATAGATAGAAGCTGTTACTGCAATCGTGCCCGGTAATATATTCTTCAAGTGGGCTTCACCATAACGCCGCCAATAGTGGGCCTTTCGTCTTTCATGCTGGCCACTATTGTTGCTCTTCCTACGTAATCCTTTCTGTTCCATATTTTAAAGCTCGAATGCTCAATTTCTAGGATTCGGTAATTTTTTGAGAGATTCGGTAAAAATTGTTTGGCTCTGCAACCCCCCCCCCCCCAACAAAAATGCGGTTGCGACGCCACTGGTCACAACGCAAGACTTCTGAGAACTCCTCGACTTAACTGCCCCACAGTGGCCGAGTCCGACGATCTGGAGCTGTAACTGAACATATATGATATTTGACCTTACATAAACTGTCCTCTTCACTGGGTCCTCAAGAAACATGAAAAGTTGTCTTTTAACAAAACATATCTTTAGCCTGACCGGTGGAGATGCACACTATAAGGGTGCTAGGAATTCATTTGTAAGTAAAACCATTGAGGCACAAATGATCATGGGTCCTTTAGGGAACATAAAAGCGTGTCGTTTGGCCAAAAGTATGTTCGCACCGTGCTGTGAAGGTGCACATTTTAAAGGTGCTAGGAATTCATCTGTAAGCAAAACCCATGAGGCACTAGGACCTTCGGGAACTTAAAAATGCATCGTTTAGCCAAACATACTTTTGCATGCACACTTTAAGTGGGGCTAGGAGTTCATATTAATTTCCCATCTCCCTCCCTCCCTCCCTCAAAGCTAGAAAAGTGAACCTGTGATCATGTTTAATTTTCTAGCTTTGAGAAATTTAAAGTTTAACCGAAAAGGACTGGGATAGGACAGTCTAGTTACCCATCACTTATTCACTTAAATTGGCTTGAAGACCCGTTGAAATTGCGTTACTTGATTGTTCCGCTATTCAGGAATAATCGATTTTCAAATAGTGGAATTTCCGTGTGATTTGTAGTACCTCTAAATTGTTGTATGCCTTACAAGAAAGATTTATGACTTTTTTTTGTTCAGGCACTAAGCAGTCTTCACCAATATCGCCACTGCCCACTGAAAAGCCTTGTTTGTGTTTAGATAAAAATTTCCCGCGTCATAGTAGAATTTTCGCTGTGGGGACAGCCGCAGACATTCTGAACGTCATAACTAGAGCAGATAGTGGAAAACCAAAAAATCCCTTTGCAGAATCCAAATAATTCAGTGTATTCAACTAAATGACACAAAAATAAGTTGGCTTTTCAGTTAAACTTTAAGTTAATAGGCTATTCCTTGAAGGAATGTCTATCAACGAAGTACGGAACTTAGCTTGAAAAAGGGACAGGTGATGCCAAAACTAAAATGCTGAAAAGTCTCTACCCTCTCAGCGACCCAATCGAGCAGCAAAAACAGCAGCCATGTCCAAAATGAAGTCGCAGCACCATCTTTAACCCCAAGAAACTTTCACGAAGAAATTCACAAAATCAGATTCTTGACAAAGAATCATTATTTTTTTCCCACAAGTTCCTTATCCAGCTTGAGCGGCTTGAGCCTGAAGAGGGCCCTTGCCAAGAAGGGCCGAAATATAGTTTGAGTAAAACCAGCTGACGCGTCCGTTTAGCGCAGTCAACTATTGATATTTCCCTTAAGATTAGCGTGAATCAGAACCTTCCAAGCTAGCTGTGAAACACAATAGTCGTTCTCCGCATTCGATTAAGTTGTATATCTTGACTTTTTGCACACTACATGTCACTAAACGGTTTGCTTTAAATGTCCCATTGCATTTATCTAGATAAAATCTTGGCCATTCATGGTCGTTTCAGTTATCTATGTTTATTTATACTTCAATAATATAATAAGTACTCCCTCAGTCCAAGCTGACTGGGAACCGTATATAACAAGACCAAAGGTTTCGATGGGATCCCAAAAATTTAATATTTGATCCAGACAATTTGGTCTTGTCTTCGCCAGATCCAGTCTTCGCCAGACTCTTGGAACATCTTTACTATTAAAATTTAGAAAAAAATAGCTAACTGAGAAACCAAGCTCAGTTATGGATCAGTTATGGATGGATCGAAACTTCATGCCTTAGCCTACTTCTGCCGAATTTCCTGTTTCGGCCGAATTCCGGGCGAACTACTTGTCCGACACAAAAATAAAGCTAAAAAACTAATTCAGCGTACCTCCGTACCCCTACATCGAACATCTAATCAACTTCAAATAAAACTTTACCTTATAAGAAACTTTTCGGTTTCAGCCGGATTCCGGGTGAATTGCTTGTCCGGCGGGAAAATGATTTCATCATCGTGTTGAACATTAGCTCTTTGAAAATATTAAGTTTGCCCCTTAATTCGAACCCTCTCATCCAACCCTAAATATAGGGATAAATATAGGAATCTACTAGTAGACCTTTCCCTTGACCCAAAGAAACCCTCACACCAAGTTTCATCAAAATATCTCATTCCCTTCGAGAGTTACCGTGCTGACAGACGGACGGACAGACGGACAACTTTTACGAAGTTATGGGTATCCCTCCCTTCTTGGCAATGGTCATCTTCAGGCTGTACCTGGAAGAATCGTTTCTGGCTGAAGAATATCATAGCTAGCTTTTCAGTTTTGAGAAAAATATAATATTTTATATACGCTTCAGTCTTCACAAGAATTATATTTGAGACCTGGATGTAAAATCTTATGTTCAAATGCTCATTCGGATGGTAGTAGGCCGTGTCACGTGCAAAAGATTTACGGTACTTGCACTTTAGCCCTAGCGTGGATTATTTCTGTCTGTAAGGGTCTAACTATCGTCAATTACAGGTAATTACGTCGGCCTCGCTGGCATTCCAGCGCCGACTTGTATAAAGATGTTATTTTGTGGATAATTAATATTCAAATGTAATATTGTTTAGTGGGCGCCATTTTCAAAAGAGATCGAGTCGTGTTTGAATTAGCATTTAAGGTGCTAACGAAGAGGAATGAAAGGCGAATAACAAATGTGATGAGATCAACACCTCTGTGAATTGTTCGGATGTAATATACGATCAGCATCTCATTTTGCTATCTGATTAGGTTGTATCTGTTTTTCACCTGGTGCATTTAGTCGTGCTTTATTGGTGAGACGTGTACCGTTCACATTACCCCATGGGTCAGTTTGTGGATTGGATGTGAAACTCGAGCTACTCCATCTGACGCGCGTTTTTTTTTTTTTTCATAATAACTGCTCGAACTGTTTTTTCTGATCGTAATCACCAGACAACTATGACTTGGTATTTTTTCTGTCCGTCAGTTTGTAAGCACAATAACTCTCAAAGGGTTTCGAATTTGGTGTGAGGGTCCTATGGGTCAAAGTACAGGTCAGGTTAGTAGATGGGCCTGGTAGTCCTATCTTTCGGGGTTGGGGAAGAGGTTTCAAATTAATTCGTGAAAAAATTCAAGCTAATATAATGCCGATTTAAGAGTAAGAAACCGTGTTGAATCCAGATCGGCTGGACGCGTAGTTCGCCCGGAATCCGAAAAAAACAAGACTAAAGGTGTCAATGGAATCCCAAAAATCTAATGATAGATCAATACTCTTTACTTGTAATATTTAGGGTACAGACAGCTAACTGAAAATCGACTGTGGTTGGGAAGTTGGGCCTTTTCGATCACATTTGGGACAGTGTTCAGCTACTTTGTATCGCTTTGATCAGGAATTTCGACTGGTCTGTCTTGGAATACTTATTTTCTCAGAGAAATCTGATATTTTGTTTACTTAAGATAGTCTCAGTGTTGATTACCTCATTAGGAGTAGGCTATGCACGCGTTGCGCTGCATGGTAAATCGAAACCTGACCGGAAGGACAGTGGAGTATTACAGGTTTTGGCCGACGAAAGAGCTTGTGTTTACCCCCCTCCCTCGATTTGTGGTTTGGTCATAGCGTTAGCTGAGATTTATTTCAGCGATATTTTTTAGTTTTAGTTTTCTAGTTTAGTTTAGTACTCTTTATTATATAAACCAACTTTTATAAACTAAACTGCATGAACAAACCTTTTAAAGCACTCTTACTATTTGTGTACACGTAGTCGGTACCTTTGACTGCAGGAAAACCCGAATTGGCTTGTGAGGGTAGCCAAAAAAATCTTCAGTTTAAGTTAATTTGCACATAATTTTCGGCCCGTGTTGGCAAGGGTCTTTTTCAGGCTGTAGATAGGGAGGATAGCTTTGAAAAAAATCGGGTTTCCAGCAACTATAAACAACCAGTATGTCATAAATATCTCAGCATAGTTGGGATTGACTGTGAGGGTGTATCCCCTCTCCGCCCACGATTTGTAGATTTTCAGATAAAAACTAGGCTTCACCTTCCAGATTTTTCTTCCTGATTCCAGACATCCGTTTTCGTTGAGACGGATCCAAAGATGAGGCACACTCCAGATTCCAGATGTCTGGAAGATGCCATAGAGGCAACACATTCGAGAGACCCAATAAATCGGCAAATGCACGAAGAAGTTGGAGTGATCGACAGCTGTGACTGAGAAGCAAAAGATATTCGAATTTTTAAAGTTTAACCGAAAAGGACTGGGATAGGACAATCTAGTTACCCATCACTTATTCACTTAAATTGGCTTGAAGACCCGCTGAAAATGCGTTACTTGGTTATTCCGCTATTCAGGAATAATCGATTTTCAAGTAGTGGAATTTCCGTGTGATTTGTGGTACCTCTAATTTGTTGTATGCCTTACAAGAAAGATTTATGATTTTTTTTTGTTCAGGCACTAAGCAATCTTCACCAATATCGCCACTGCCCACTGAAAAGCCTTGTTTGTGTTAAGATAAAAAATTTCCCGCGTCATAGTAGAATTTTCGCTGTAGGGACGGCTGCAGATATTCTGAACGTTATAACTAGAGCAGATAGTGGAAAACAAAAAAATCCCTTTGCAGAATCCAAATAATTCAGTGTATTCAACTAAATGACACAAATATAAGTTGGCTTTTCAGTTAAACTTTAAGAGTAGCAAAATTAGCATCATAATTATCATAAAAACCCATAAGCGTTGGCTCGAGCGTGCGGAAGCCCGAGATTTAAGGAAGCCTGGAATATGAAGTCTGGATTTTAGCTAGTATTGATGTCCTGTTCTTGAACAACTCTGAATTCCTGTGGTCGTTTGAGTTGAGAGATGTCTCTCAGCTACGAAAGTCCCAGGTGTCGTTTCCTTGCGCTTCATTTTGCTCTCATTCGGAATTCTTCGCAGTGGATCTTTTGGCAAGTTTCGACGCGTTTCCAGGTCCCAGTCCGTTTCGGCCCGCAAACCCGAAAATAGACTTCAAGAGTTCCTCAGTTTTGGCTCTGAGGCCGTGTTCCATTTTTGGCCTCTTTTTCTGGCAGCATCCCCGAAAGGGAAAGATTTACAATGGTGGTATTTAGAGAGTCAATAGGAAGTCTGCCATTTTTCTTTCGATGGAATCTCTGTCGTCTTGAACGGTTACATGCTCAGTTGTTTGGACAAAAAGCAGACATTATCAGTAAACTGCCTTTTTTTTGACCGGTTGTGGTGATTGTAATTAATGGACTCAACCAATAGGTCTGTGATTCTCGCGTATGAGGTATCTGGTTGGAAACAACATTACAAGAAATTAATTAGAAGGATAGCTTTGCACAGGCGTCATACCAAAGGCAATTAGGAAACCGGTAAACCTGTAATTTAACCATGGAAATGAAGCAAAAGAACATTCAGTAATCACCAGGGGGAACAGACACAGTTATTTATCTCACACTTTTACTCTCATTATCTCCCTAAAAAAACTGTCATTTGCAAAAACTAGTGAATGGAGCAGTTAGGGATTTTGGGCAGGGTTGGAGCAACTAATATAGGGCAGAAACCGCCAAGAATTTTTGCCAGTTGAAAACCTTTTTGAATAACATTAACACTAATTTTATTTTTCACCCATCAGAAAAGCACAAAACATAGACGGAGTAGGGAAAACAAAAAACAAGAAGAAAACGCAAAAATAAGAGGAAGAAAGAGACTGTGACAACATTACCTATCTGGAAAACGAATTTATTGGAAAATAATGTCTTCCATTTATTCTTAACATTATTGTTGAATCACTGTAGCTGCTGTAAGCGGGTACTGCATTAAAACGCACTGCTGGCTAGTTTCTGGCAAGTCTCAAGAATCATATTGATTGGAAGCAAATGGACAAGAAATACAGCAGTACAACCGAAAAGTTTACGATTTTCAAGAAACATTAACATCGAAGTGAACGAGTCTAGACGTGTCTTCCTAAACGCTACAGGGGCAACTAGGCTCAGCTTGCAGAGTTATATTTGACAGGGCAAAACGGATACGTCAGCTGAATATATTTCGGAATTCTTAGAATATATTTCGGAATTCTTGGCAAGGGTCCTCTTCAGGCTCAAAGCCGCTCAAGTTGCCGCTCAAGTCGGAAAAACTAACTTGTGGTTAAACAAGTTCTGTGTTTAACTACAAGTTCGTTTTTCCAGCCTGAAGAGTACCCATTCCAAGAAGGGCCGAAATATACCTCTATAAAACCCAGCTGACGTATCTGTTTTGCACTGTCAAATATGATTCGCAGTCAGCTTGGGCTGAAGGAATATTTTATCTTGCACAGTGTGGGTCTCATCCCACCACAGCTGTCTGGTTGGGTCTAGGCGAGAACCCCCCCGGCGAAACCCCCCCCGGACAAAATCCCCCCGCCAAACCCCCCCGTTACCAAAACCCCCCAGACCAAACCCCCCCCCCCGGTACCAAACCCCCCCGACCAAACCCCCCCCCCCCGGTACCAACCCCCCCCCCCGGTACCAAACCCCCCCGCACAAAAAAGACGGGGATGTAAGAGTAGAGTAACTGGTAGGTAGAGAGAAAGAGAAGAATAGAAACCCCCCGGCAACCTCCCCCGAATCCTTAGACACTCACACATATTAATACTGGGATTTACTGGGCAACAAAACGAACAACCATGTGACAGCTTTACCATTGACAAGCACGAGTAAGGTGAAGAGCTGGTAGAATATTTCTGGGACTATCTTGAAAGTGCTATCACAAAACGAGCTCAACCTTTCCCTTGACCCAAAGGATCCACCCGTCAAGTCTCATAAAAATATTCATTCCCTTCGAGAGTTATCCTGCTCACAGACGGATAGCAGGACAACTTTTGCGGTGTCATAGGTATCCCTCCGCTTATTGCCCATCTTCAAGTTTCTGGTATGAATCAGGGATGACTAAAGAGCAATCAGGCAAGGGGAGCTTCAAGCGGACCACAAAAAATGGTCTCTCTAGCACACACACAATGATAACCATCCCTACTGCCACTATGCATGTTCGAAACCACAAAAAACACCGTCAAACAATGAGGATATTAAAAAAAAAAAAAAAAATCCTAGGTTTGAAATAATTCGGTCTGGACTAAATCTCAGCCGAATATCCGAGACAGCTGTTACGGCACGTAGGGAGCCAATGACCAAAACAATAATTTCCATCTAAAGCTCCAACTGTTTATTACAAATACAAATAAATGAAAAAACCAAGACCAGTCTTTTACTTCTAAAGACATAAGAAAATTAATCAACTAAGTCTTATAATTCTTTGCTAATCAAACGGGGAAAATTTCGTCATCTGGAAAAGAAGACATTCTGCCTGGGTATTTTCTGGAGCCAAAACAGCAACCCGGCAATCAAATTCAAATCTAAATAAACTAGTGGCTTGCGATCAGTAAGAGAAGGCAAACAGAAAGTTTGGATTAGGTCTTTCACATTGCACCAATGGGTGGCATCCTAACTGCAGCTTCCTCGCCAAGAAGGGTGAGGCATTGGGAAAGGATTTGTTGGGGGGATCGTTACACTGAGTGGAACTGGCTTTGATTTGATCATTCACATTCAACACCTCACTGGCTTCAGTTGAATGCGGGTGTTTGGTGACTTCAGCAATTAGTCTGTCACCGTCAACCTTCACCTTCGCCTTACACTCCCTTTGTTTATCATTGTTCTGATACCCACTGTACTTCAGACATTCTTGTAGAGTCAAGTTTGCGAAAGAAGTTTATTCTACTCTTACTCTCTACCTACCAGTTACTCTACTCTTGCATATCCGTCTTTTGTATGCGGGGGGGTTTTGGTACCGGGGGGTTTTTGGTCGGGGGGGTTTTGGTACCGGGGGGGTTTTGGTCCGGGGGGTTTTGGTAACGGGGGGGGGTTTAGCCGGGGGGGTTTTAGCCGGAACCCTGTCTGGTTCAAGTACAATAATTGGTTCTGAGGCTTTTCGTCTACAAGTCACGATGTCCGTTTTACGTTCAGACTCCACTGTTCTGCTAGGAGCTAATCTGGCAGCGTCCATCCCTGCACTTCCGGATCGCGCCACTAGATGGTAGTAGTAGTCTGAAGTAGCGATAGTGGGTGATCTGGACGTTTCAAATGAAAAGAATGCTTCTGATTCAGCTCCTTTAAATAACTTGCGTGCAAAAAGTCACAGAAGAACTCACGAAAGAATGCGTAGTACGACCAAGATCGTCAACGGCAAGTAGCCTATTCTGGTATTTTTAAGCCGTGTATTCTCTTAACCAACCTAAACTTGCGAACTAAATGATTTTCGAGATTCATTATTTTTGAAAACGTTATACTACGTTACTAGGTTAACTAGGTTATACTACCAAGTAATTGTCACTAGGCAAGCAACGATAAATGTTCCCTCTTGAACGGAATCCTCACATGTCAAATGAAAACGTAAAATGTTTAAAACAAAAAACAGACTGTTAATGAGGAACACTTACGCTTTTCGGATCGCGCCGGTCATCATATTTAACATAAATCTAGTTTAATCCTAACATTCATATTTTCCCATCGTATAAAAAGACTACAAGTTCTCATGTGATCGATGGTTTTAATTTTCAAATTTCATGATGTATTCCATCGGAATCTGAGCGTCTGCGCATAAACAATAGCGCCAATCATGCACACTTTTTGATGCACAGCGCAGTCAGAGGAACAAATGGGACTAATATACCACCCTCCATGCTCATCACGGCGGGTGTGCACTGCTCTTAATTCCGTCGCGTGTCAGACGGCGTAAAATACTGCAGCACAGGTGCCGCCGCTGAACCTAAAGCGAGATGAAGAAAAAGACAATTATCGCATCTCATCTTACGGATCATAATACCTCATTAATAAGTAGAATGTGATTTAAACCCTCATTGCATGTTTCTCCACGTTCGTGCCATGTCGAAAGTACGTAAGTTAAGGCCCCTGTGTGTATGAACTGGCGTGGTTACCAACGCGATTTACGCGACAGGATTCGAGCCGTCTCCGGAGTTTGGGTTTTTAATTAGCGTCTCATTGCAAGTCAATTTGAGTTCTTTAATTAGCTAATTTCGCATAAGTTAAGAGGATCCTTCGCCCCAGCCGGTACTACCATAATTACTGATTTATTGAAAAGCCAGTATGGGTTGGAAATAATCTGACCTGGCCTACAGCCCCTACAGGCCTAGCTGTGAAACGTCCTTGTGACAAATTTCCCCAAGAACAAAATGTTGCCAAGCATTGGTTTGGTAGTTTGACTCGATTTTCAGGCGTATCCGCTAGGAGCGTGTTCCACCCTACTTACCGTGGTTACGACGCATGATGTCACGAATGGGTTTCTTGGTGTCAAGACTGGTTCAAAGTTCAAGGTTTTAATTTACACTTCATTATAAAATTATAATACATAGGGTCAAGTCGGAGACACAAGGTCGATTGACCAAAACCCTGAACACATTTTAAATTTTCGGTAAAAATCACCCTACAGGCTAATCCTGCCAATCACGTTACAGAGATCCGTAGTTACCACACTTACTACGCTCCCGAGCATGGTAAGCAAATAGTTACTATTAGCTACTATTTCGAGAAGGTTGGAACGGTCAGCGTAGTAACTTTTCGTGAGTTGGAACGGAAATAGTAACTAATGGGTACTATTGTTAGGAGGATGGAACACGCTCTAGGTCTACCATGTTCTTTGCCGGATCTGGCCTGCAGGCTTGGTTGTGAAACGTCCCGAGAAAAAAATGTCCCCTAGCAAAACGTTACCATGGCAAAACGTTGGCAATGGCAACATACATGGCAAATTAATTTTATATAACCCGTCTAGGAGTATGGTAGGTAGAGAAGGGGAGGGGAGGGGAGGGGTAGGAGGTTCGACCTCCCCCCCGAAACATACAAAAATAATCGTTTTTTGTAGGCTTTAATCCTCTCATCTATGTTTTTTTGTGCTTTTTGTTCCGACTCGTGGGCACCCCCCCCCCCCGAAAAAAATCCCTGGACACTGACCTGACTATAGCCTACAACAACAAAACTAATTAAAAGTCACTAACCCGAAACACCCCATGGGTGATGGCAGTTTCACTTCAGGTTGGTGGATTTCAGGACAGTCGCACAGGGATCAGCTATACGAAAGTTTTCCATGAGGTTTATTACCGAGGTAAAACATGAAGTTTTGCTTACAGATTTGTGACATACTCTTGTACAGACTAGATGGGCTTAGGACATGGCCTTTTTCCCCCAAGTACGCAATGTTTGAACATCTTGCGAAATGAAGCTAAGGTTTATTTAGCTACAATCTCAGAGCCTCCCCAGTTCGAAAAATCTCCTCTCTGACAGCTTGGACAGTTCTGAAGTCCGACTAGTTATTCGTAGTAACTAGATATTCATTATGTATTCTTCATTTGTTTTCGAATCAGAAGTATATTCATACTAAAGGAGGTTCGAGTATTCGTGCTGTCACTTTGCGGTCTACGCGGCGCTTCTGTCGGTGTCAGAAAATAGTCGCTTTAGCATTTAGCTGTCTGTTCAAGTCGACATATCAGTTTAGACACCATTAACGGAGACGTCAAACCTTTTATAAGATAGTATACAATGCATAAATGATCAATTAAAGTCTGAATTTCGTAGGTCTCTCTATTTTCGCTTCACTTTCGTTGCGGTATGAGTCGACGTTTTTTCCTGCTGTTTCATGACGTTCTGAAAGATCTGAGAATCAGGAGGGCGGTAGAACCCTACTTCTGTCTGACAGTTCTCATCCAACCCAAAGTCGGTTAGGCCTTTGAGAAAGGTGTAGTAAAATAGAAAGCAGCACACCTTTGAATATTGAAGTTTGCGAGTTAAGCCCCCCCCCCCCCCAAGTCGCATTGTTTAATAATAGAGATAGGAACAATAATACACGGACAGCGAATCGTAATAAGTCCGTATCCAAACCTGGACTTGGTAATCTTAACCTAATGTCCAGCCTTTGCTTCATACAAAGCCACCCTCAGTTTGGCCCACACACCAGGAAGAAAAAAAGTCGAGCAAGGAAGAAACTAAAATTTAGAAAACACATTCAAATTATTGTCAAAGATTAAAGGTTGACATCTAAAACCCGTAAATGTGTCATTGCTGATTGTTCATAGATTATTCGTTAAACTCATGAAAATAATTCTTTTCCCGGGACTGGAAACTATTGAGACACTCGACGGTCGCACTTCGCAGGGGTTAGAACTTCGAGATTTACTAACTATCATTGTTTGTGAAATTTCTGTGGAAGAACAGGTTTAGGCTTATCAGGCAATAAAAAAGACGTTGTTTCTCTACGTCTCCACGTCTCCTCTAATAACCTCTTCCACGTGTTGAAGCGTAGTACAGAATACTACAGTGAACTAATCACTAGATTAGAAAAACAGTAAATACAAAACGCAACTGCAACCCCCACAGCCTTTAAGTAGTTTTTGGTCAACCCATTTAAATTGCTTACGAATTCTTAACGGCAAAAATAAGGAGCAGTGTTTTGCTAGAGATTGGGATTAGCAAGATGTTATCAGATGGCATAAATACACAGTTCTATACGATTAACGAGCAGCTCTTATGATACATGTTGTTTTCATATTTCGGAAAGTATATTTTCAGGTGGTATGGTTTTTTGCGAGAAGTTAAAAGCACGCGATGTTACATATTTTCTGATTATAATACAGGTTGGCAATACTATTTTCCAGTATTTCGCATGTGTTCAGTTTTTTTGTCGGAGATTAGACGAGTTCTATTGTCTGAGTTTGAGCTCGTTTCTTAACAATGCACATTGTCTAGATCATGCTGTTATTTTTTTTTCTGCTTGTAGCGTGTTTTGTTTTGTATTGTGCTCCTTGTATCAATGATCGTGTCGTTATTGTTGTTAACAAATGAGCTTCATTGGCGAGTGTCTTAAAGACGGCGAGGGAGGTTAACTAAGTGTTTTATTTGCTTGTATCTTGTAATGTTTTGTGTATCACTTGTATCAACGTTTGTGAGGCCTTTGGCAAGTTGGTTCGTAGCCAGAGGGGGGAGTATTTGTCTTAAGGCACGGCTGATTAGAATAATAGACTATTCCCAAATGCTGTACGCAGTTGTTGGCCCGGGGCTCAATAGTGTTCATAACGGCAGTACGGAGAAGCTCTGTGCATTGTACTTTTGGGAATTTGGAAACGTGAGAAGTGCACGGTATTGCAACCTCTCCAGCGTGTCCGACTGTTGTCGACTATGTCAACCCAAAATGCCAACAGAACAACAGTGACGGATGAGTGATGAGTACTGTCGAAGAAATGGTGAGAGAAACACCGCAAAAAACTGTCCCAAGTGACATAGGCTATCTCTCCTGTACATTAAAGATTGGTATTTTTTATTACTTGTATTATTAAAGTTTAACTGAAAAGCCAACTTATTTTTGTGTCATTTAGTTGAATACACTGAATTATTTGGATTCTGCAAAGGGACTTTTTTGTTTTCCACTATCTGCTCTAGTTATGACGTTCAGAATATCTGCGGCCGTCCCCACAGCGAAAATTCTACTATGACGCGGGAAATTTTTATCTAAACACAAACAAGGCTTTTCAGTGGGCAGTGGCGATATTGGTGAAGATTGCTTAATGCCTGAACATAAAAAAGTCATAAATCTTTCTTGTAAGGCATATAACAAATTAGAGGTACCACAGATCACACGGAAATTCCACTATATGAAAATCGATTATTCCTGAATAGCGGAACAACCAAGTAACGCATTTTCAGCGGGTCTTCAAGTCAATTTAAGTGAATAAGTGATGGGTAACTAGATTGTCCTATCCCAGTCCTTTTCGGTTAAACTTTAATACTTGTTTCCATTTTAGATCTTCAGTGGCAGTGTTTCTGATGATAACGACGACGGTGATGACTGTGATGATACCAAATACTCAGCCGACGAGAAAGAGTCGCCCCCCTCCTCCCCCTCTGAGGTTGGACAACCCTCAGAGTCCCCTCAGGCCTTTCCTAGCTCAAACGAACTGTCCCACTCAGACATGGCACTGAATAGAATGCTTGCCCAAAGTAAGTTGGCATTTCTCCCGCTCCCTTCTACACACCTTTCCATTTCTCTACCAGAAGAACATGTTTAGAAGACAGATAACAAAAGGATGCGCGGTTTCAACAGACAACACTTGGCATGTTATCTGTTGTCGTGACAAACCTTATGCATGAAATGTTATGCATAACAAGCATTGCCAGGAAGAGCCGAAAAACCGCCAAAAAGGATCTGCTGACTTTTTTGCTTGTCGCCATGACTTGGGAAAATTAGCAGATGCTTTTTTGGTTGTTCGGCTCTCCCTGGCAGTGCTTGTTAGCCTAAGCATAACTTTTTATGCATAACTTTTGTCGCGACAACAGATTACATCCCAAGTGTTGTCTGTTGAAACCGCGCATCCTTGTGTTTTCTGACAGTGTGGCGAAGACAGAAAATTTACAAGACCCGACTGTCTGAATGAAGAAGTCCAGTACATATTCATCTTTGAGATTCGATGATTGTTTTAATTTAAAAGAAAAACTATCACAGCAAAATGCCGAATTCGTTTCTTCGTGTCAAACGTCAAAAATACACTGAATGAAATATAAATTATCAAAAATAAAACATTGTCATGAAACAAACTCAGTTTGCATTATACCATTCAGTGAAACTAGGCAAAAAGATTCCGTCGAAACATTTGGTCTTGCTACCTTATTTATCCGGCGAAAAAAATAAAGTCAAATTTTGGACATGTCTTCCTACCCTTTACTCGGCTGTCTGATTAGCTTGAGAAAAACTATTTTTTCACACATACATTTTATACGCCTTCTCCCCTCTTATATGTAGTGCTACAAGGCCCATCTTCGAACTACACGTATGCCTTGCCCCAGCTCACACCGAGTTTGAAAAAAAAAATACATAAAGGCTAGACAGACGGACCGACGGATCAAATTTTCGAAGTTAAAGGTGTCACGTCGCTGACGTTTTGGGATCCCAAGAACTACAGGATCCGCATCCAAATGTTTATTTGTTTGTGACCCTCTCATTAGCTACAGCGGTAGGTAGGTAGGTAGGTAGGTACTTTATTTGTGATTGAACCGATACATGGCATTTCACAGCTACAAACTAAAACTAGAATACGCCTCTAACTACACATTCGCAACAAAACAGAATATCACGTTTAAAGAAGAAAAAGGTAAAATAAAACTAATCCAGTGGTGAGAAATATAAAATAAAGAAAGTAAGTGGCAGGAATGAAATTATTAAACCGACCGAAACAATTAAACATGTTTGTGCTCGTTAAATACATTCAGAACACACTTTTAACATACACTATCCATTATATACACTTTTATTTGTATAGAAAAGATCTGAAACGACCGAAAGGAAAATCGTGAGATCTGTTTTCTGGGCCTGATTGCTTTCTTTCTTAATTACCTGAGTGCTGTCAGGGCAGTTATTATGCCTACCCGGGTGTTTGACTCGGCAGGCATCCAGAACAAATAATTTGATAGAACTTCTTTCTTTGGTCCCATGCAGCGACTATGAATACCCGACAAAACTGAGCGGACCTAGAGGTATTTACTCTAGCTTTGAGCTGATGTTGATACCCGTTTACTCATCTTCCGTCTTCGCCGTTGCTTATCGCATAATAACGCGTTCTCCGCACGCTGACCCGCTCTGGAGCGCGTCCATAGAACCAATCAGCTTTGACTTCTACTTTTCCTCACCCGCGGGTTCACGCAATTTAGCTATTTGTAGAGGTAATGAAACGCGAGTGGCGCGAAGTAGCGGACAGGGTATGGGGACTCTGCATAGTCAGAGATAGGGAGACGGAGGTTCTGTCAGATTATTTGTTCTTGCCGGCATACGTAAGTCACCTCCTAGGGCAGTGCCATGAATCACTCCTGAGCAGGCAAGGTAAGGGCGCTACTCGGCTGTAAACCAGCAGGTGGAATACAGATCTGAGATATAAGTTTCGTTCAGTCCATCAGATCTGCTGCAGATTATTTTTGTGGATTGTGCGTGAGACGGTGTATGACCAAATTTCATTTCACTGGAGCATATTTGATTCATTGTAGATGGAAGCTCATCTAGCCTACAAAATTGTATTTTTGATTTTAGGGATTCTGCTCAGCCAAGGAATTCCTGCCAGCGGTCAAGGTTCGAGCTCCGACAGTCGAGCAGATTCAACAGTGAACGAGGAATACCTGAAACAGTTTGGACTAGCCCAACGTAAGCCTAGTTGATACATACCATAATCCCGTCACTCCCCTTCTTGCAGTTGAAAGCTAAAGGTCCTGGGTTCGAATCCCGGCCGAAGAACATTTCTGTCTTTCATTTTTTGTATCAGTCAATCAATTTTTTTTCTAAATAGCTCCAAATAAAGCTAGAAGAGGAATAAAAAAAATATTTCACTAAATACACAGAAACGAAACCATTTAACTAATACACTTACAACATTTGACCAGCAATAAATGATGGAACATTTTTGAGAGAGTATTTCGGCGGCTAATTTAGGAACGTCAAGTTTAATGAGTGCCTCTTCATATGAAAAACTATGATCACCCAGAATGATTGTCACTGCTTCAGTTCACTACGAATTAGATGTTAGAATCTATTTGGTTTTCACCATGAAGCTTCATCATGTGCGGCATGGTTAGATTTTCCGGTAAGCGGCACCGGATTCGTCCGGAAGAATCCGCGTTTGTGGGCACAAGGTTTGCTCCGACATTGGGGTTCTAAATTCAGTTAGAACACAAGTTCACTTATTTATTTATTATTTATTTAACTTCATAATCCACCTTTACGGCATATCACAAAAAACAAAACAAAAAGAAACAAACAAACAAAACAGAAAACACGAACACTCTCATCGCAAAATTCAGCTAATCGCTAACCTCCATCAAAAACAGAGCTGTTCAAGGCGATCCAAGCGGGAATCGAGATTTGCAGCCAGATCGAGCATAAAGCAACAAGTAAGTGATTATCACTAGCAATCAACCGCCTCCTGAGAGATTTCCGGGAATTCACCTGAATTTCCAGGAGATTTGACACTTGGAAATCAGCAAACATTTCCGTAGCACTGCAAAAAGTAGGAATACCATGTAGAAACCGGAAAGAATTATTGTAGCTTATTTTCGTTACACAAGTCCCTTGTGTAACGTTCCGTCCATGTAAAATCGAAATCGCCTGTTGTTTAGGGATTTTGTCTCATGTCCAGTGTTTCTTTGCTGTCCGCTTTGATTCGCCGTCAAACCTTGTGCCCACAAACGCGGATTCTTCCGGACGAATCCGGTGCCGCTTACCGGAAAATCTAGCTTTGTACAGCCTCAACAATGGCTCGCCGAGAGAATTTCTTATGTTTCTGGCATCGTGCCTTCTAGGTAGGTAGGTAGTTTATTTATAACAAATTTAACCAACTTCTAACAAACAACGCAAATGCCTCACGACATACTTAAGCGCGTAAATTAACTCCAATAAAAGAAAAATAACCGTCTTAACCTAGCCTAAACAAAATAAATAATAGAAATCCTTCGAAACACCACAACTAAAGATACGTACATACACTTTATTGCTTGCAAGAATCAATAATATGCCTTCTAAGCAGTTTTTTAAATTTTGATGGGTCAAGACACTGCTTCAAATCAGCTGGAATGGAGTTCTTCAGTGGCTATATGGCTTTTTTAGCGTCAGCATCGAGTCCGACTGAGTGCCTGGGTCACTCCGGAGGTACAAAACACAAAAAGTGCCGAAAAAAATAATGAAGGGTCGCGCTATCAGCCGCACTTTAGTGATTGCTACATTGTCGCCTGATATCACAAACTAAACCGAGCGGTTTTGGCCATACAAAAAGCGAAAGTGCATTATTTTAAGTATCGAATTTTTTGT
Source organism: Branchinecta lindahli (assembly GCA_023053555.1). Lineage (NCBI taxonomy): Eukaryota > Metazoa > Arthropoda > Branchiopoda > Anostraca > Branchinectidae > Branchinecta > Branchinecta lindahli. Next base: position 1,079,895 of record JAKZAO010000009.1, on the reverse strand, counting down.
CCTCCGCGATTCGGAAAGTAAAATATTGTTGGGATGAAACTGCAAAATCGTAAAAAATAGGTTACACGGCAAGACACAATTAAGTATCAACTTTTCAATCTCGTTTTCACTTGACAGTCACGGGGTGGACGTGTTGTAACCGGTAATTTATGCCGCCTGCAAGATGGAAAACTTGTCTCTCTTCGACTGCAAACTTTGCGGCACCGATGTATTGTTACTCGTGAGCCAACACCTCAAATGAGGTTCGGGTTATGTCACGAGTGTAGGAAGAAGAAGAAGAAAATAATTTAGTCGAAAAAAAAAGTGTCACAGCGAAGACGTCGAATTTGACTTTATCATCAACAAAAAATTAAAGGCATGCTTGGCGTACAAATTTACAAAATAATCGTCGATAATTTGTCATTAAAGTTTAACTGAATAGCCAGTTTATTTTTATAGATTTGACAGTGCAAAAACGGATACGTCAGCTGAATTTTATTAGAGCTATATTTCGGCCCTTACAATTTCGTTTATTCCAACTTGAGCGGCTTTGAGCCTGCAGAGGAACCTTGCCAAGAAGGGCCGAAATATAGCTGTAATAAAATTCAGCTGACGTATCCGTTTTTGCACTGTCAAATATGATTCGCAGTCAGCTTGGGCTGAAGGAATTTTAATTACTTTTATATCTTGAATTTGGAAACTGAATTATTTTGACTGTGCCCAGGGATTTTTTATTTTTTCATTCTTTGCTCTTGTAGTGACGTTCAGAAGAATATTATATAATTAATTGAAAAAAGCCGAATACGGCCGTACATCAGACGCCTGAGGCGCCAACAAAATTCATGCCGCTAAGACAAAAACACAAACTATTTTGTTTTCTTCGTTGCATTTAACACGAAAAAACGACCTCGCGGATGGTTATTTTGTTTGTCTAGTTTAAGGTACCAGGGAAGAGAACACCATCAACCAACCCAACTGCAACCGGTGAAGGAAGCTCTTGGCACTGTCATTAAAGGGGGTCAATTGTACCTTGCCAAGAGCAACAAAGTGGGCAATAACTGTAGTTCTCCTCCGCTACTTGTTTTTTTTTCCTATCTAAAACTTTCTTTGCACTGCTGGCCCGACAAGAAAATGTTCATCCCGATGCAGAGAATTTGAATTAAAAAAACCGTGCATTTCAGTGGCTGATGAAACGAAGCTAAAGGCGTTTTTCCATGCTCCCACAAACAGTTCGTGGGTCGATTGTGGCTCGAAAAGAGTGTTTCCGCGGCCTTTTGTTCGGCCCACAAGTGTGTTCCCGCGACCAACAAGATTTTCGGGGCTCGCTTTGTGGCTCAAAAACGACGAACAACTTCCGAGGTGATTGTCGATTTTGTGGCTCGATTTTGGCGGGAAATTCAAATTTGGCAGCAAAATAACGTCAAAACCAAAATTTTTTAAACTTTTTAACTATGTGGAAATAAAACTGAAGATACTTTTTGCACTGAGTGGTAAGGACGAAAGCCTGGAGTTCTATATTTATTGAGATTTTTACATGATTTTTATTTATATATTCAGACATTTGAATTTACCGCCCAAAAAATAGACAAAACGGCGTTTCCGCGAGTTTCAACTTGTGGCTCGACTGTGTGGCACACAGTCGTGTCTCCGCGAAAACACTCAGAAGTGTGTGGCCCACAGTTGTGTCACGGAAAAACGCCTTAAATGTCCAGTTCTACAAGGTCACTTCTGAAAAGTCCGCTATTGCGTGCGACCCAGAAAGAAAGATTAATTTTCGGCAATCGTATACCGTTGTAGATGCTAAACATTTCAAGCATAGAGGAGCAAGCACAGAGGTACCACACATCCGAAAGAAAAAGTTCCTTCGATGAAAATCGACAACGACAACAAGTAACGCATTTTCATCGGGTCTTCGAGCCTATTTAAGGGATTAAGTGATTGGTAACTTGACTAGTCGTATCTCAACCCTATTCGGTTGAACGCTAATAAAATTTAAAACACAGGCCTAAAGAAGAAGAGACAACGGTATGTTTGTTCATGCTTGACAAAAGACCGGACAAAGCTCTTTTCTGTATCTTTCCTACGTTAGAGCAATTGAAGATAACTTTGGGACTTTTTGAGATTTTTCACGTCTTGATCTCAGACATGATGGATCTTTCAGGTAGTAGGCTATATTGCGAGTTGGGGGATTGAAATGTTTCTTTTATCAAAGCGAATGCAAATTAAAACGCTGCGACCCACTTCTCCAGAAACCAGCGATCAAGCACAGCCAGCGGTACAGCAGCTCATTTGTGCCATACTTCGTTAAAGGACACCTGAAAAATGAAACCATGGAGAATGGCGTGGAGAACACGGCGTGGAGGATGCATTTACAGACATGGCCACGGAGAGCATTCTTCTCCTGAGCGTGACGTTTTCAAAATAGGGATGTTCATTTCTGGAGGTTTGCACATGTAGACTCCAAGACAAAAAGCGCAATTCATTCAAATCTTGTACAGCACTGGCCGGATCGTGTTGGAATTTCTTCTAGATATACGTTTGGGCTTAACTGGTTAAAAGATATTCCAGAAGAAGGGTTAATTTTGTTCATTTCTAAAATTGTTCGATACTGAAATAAGGACAGATGCTAAATAGAGCAAAAATCATATCTTGGAAACACTATTTCGTATTTAGATCGGGTTTTCTGCAGGCAATGTTAACGGAAGTCATACAGATAGGGATGATACTTGGTACTCTTCATTCAGGTGTCCTTTAAGCACCACAACCTGGAAACAGAAAGCAAACAAGATCATGACACAACAGTGGAGAAACCAATAGTGCTTGTGATGTGTTTATTTCGTGCTTTTATTTAACGTTTTGACATCCCAGGCTATTTTTAACGAATATTGGGAAAAATAAAGTGATTCTGATTCTGAATACTCTGTCACAAAGTCCATATTTCATGTCAAAATCGTGTAAAAGCTTATGAATGGATAACTGAACGCGCTGCACAAAACGCCCGTAGGACTCTTGCAAATTAAAATAAACAAACACTAATCTTAGAACACAGCACTCTCTAATCAACGAACTTTGTTTTGTGCACCATCGTAAACCTCAGGTAACGCCCAAAATTGTTCGTACCTTCAAATCGCTTATCTCTCGTCATCTTTATCGTACATGAATTGTTGAATGCACACTACACCTCTCTTCTCCATTTGCGCAGACCGTCACATTCGGGAACTAAATGAAGCACACTCTTCAAGGACCCATTTAAGGACCGCCGTTCTTGCCTGTATAATTATTATAATAATAATATCTTTACTGAAAACTCGAAGGCCATCTATAGTATAAATAAATAGGCTACTATAGGAAACTATAAACAAAAGAGCAACGCTCCTCAACGTGCTTTGTGTACAAAGTTACCAAAAGAAACAATCACCCTTGGTGATGCAGTTCGTAGCTTTGGGTCTCTCCTGTTCTTTTTGCTAAATGTCATATTTGTCTCTGATAAGCTGACATTTGAGGTACAATCGCGAAAATAAAAAAGATGCCGACTATTCCCACGAAACAACGAACCCCTCAAATACAAAAGCTCCAAGCACCCGAGGAGAAAATGGTCCTAGTGGTTCGCCTAGCTTAAAGGGAGGAACTATCCGTCCTCGTTTCAGATATAACCTTAAACTCTTCCAACCTGGGCCTGTTGATCCTAATCCAGTTTTCAGCTTTTGCTTCATGCAAACACACCCTCTGTTGTGCCAACCGCAAAGAGGAGAGAAGATTTCAGGCATCGAAGATTCCTGTGCTGCATATCAACACGTTTCAAGCAAGAAAAAAAATGAACAAATATATTTAAATTTGCAAGGCTTATCTGCGTGCAATTGAACGTCTGAAACTCATGAATGTACCCGTGCTAATTGTTTGCAAGTTTTCCTTTCGGCCGAGCCGAGTTTGCTAGTCAGGCAGCGCAAATATTCACTGAACGCGTCGAGGTCCGCCAACAACAGAAACTCTTTCAAAAGTAAGGGCATAAGACGATTCAGTTTTTTTTCTTCATTGTGGAAGACATGGTAGACCAACACTCCTTGGAAAAACTCTTTTTTGCTTGACTTTTCCACATTTTAACAACGGCGCTTACGGTTTTCAAATATTTTGCGTCGAACCTCCGTTCATAGCGGAAAGTCTGCGCAGAGTCGACATGCGCCAACAAGAAAACCTCTAATTTCGAAGTACAAGTATTGGTATGTTCGAAACGATATCTGTGAGCAGTTTTACCCAGAAAATATCATTTTTGGGAACAGTTGGAGCTCTAAGCAGAGACAGCATGTTTTGAGCCCGGCTTTAAGGCTGAAGGTATGATTCCACAGCACGAGGATTCGTGTTATAGCGCGGACGAATCCAGAGTTGCTAGCAGAAATAATTAGTAAATACCAAAGCAGCGTTTTGTTTCTATAAATATTAAAAAGCTGGTTTCTCTCATGATAGAAACTATTCCTAGAAACCTGAAGGTAGTAGCCCTAATCCAATCTTCAGCTTATGGTTGACACAAACCTAACCGCTCGTAAATACCAACCAAGGTTCCAGGCAAAAATAAGCTAAACTTTCAGTTACACTTTAGAGCTGAACAGCTAGGGTACCAAAGGACTGTATGCTAGCAGGAAAACGTCACTTCGGTAGCGAAAGCATTGAAAGACAATAGGCTAACTATTGTATGATTTTCCAAACTGCTCTGTCAAAGGCAGGGAGTGGTTAGAAGAGGGCTTGTAGGTTGAGGTCTTAGCAATTATCTTTAACATCTCTCCGACGGTAACTTCTTCATCCCATCAAGAATTTTCGTTCCGTGTCCCTGTTGTCTTTTTTTTTAAATTGCACTGTTCGTACGTAAAGCCCTCCAGCCGACCTTTAATTTCATCTTCCAGTCAAGTCAAGTCGGCAGTCCAGTGCCAAGTCGAAGAAATAAGATGTGCCTCGAAGTCACTGATTTCTACCATCATTTGTGAGCGATTTTAGTATCACCATATTTATGCTTTTTTGTTCTTTGTTTGATCTATGATTAGACCTGTTTCCAAGAACGCAGACGAATCATCATCTCCCCACCCTACTCAGCGTTCTGACTAGATTCCACGATCGTACGAAAACTAAACATCATAGTTTAAAGAGCTTGAAGAAGCTAAACCCCCCGAAACCCACAAAAGTAATAGTTTTTTTTAGGCTTAACCTCTGATCTATGTCTTTTTTTGTACTTTTTGGTCCGACCCACGGGCAACCCCCCCCCCCCCCAAAAAAAAAAATTCCTGGATACGGGGTCTGGTGATGATCATTGGGGGACTAAAAGGAACTAAACCGCGTGGTTGATTCTGAACTGGAGTGAACTGAAATGGAGCGATGTTCGTCCCCGATGTATAGGGTTACTTTTGTCCAACTGCCTGGAATGGGGTTACGGACAACCTCTTGGTCAGCTGGTACTTTCAAATCTAAAACCAACTCTGACAATTTGGTTAGTTCTTTAGTGTCCGGCCATTACCGAATTTCGATCGGGCTGTCCGCCGTGAAAGTCGGCAGCCCACCAGAGGGAAGACTGGCGCCTATTCGTGGATGCCTCTGGTGGCACAGGAGGATCTAAGGTCCAAGGTAAGGTGTCCGTCGTGACCGGGAAAGAAACAGAAAACTCTAAATCGGCACAAGTTTGTTCCAGTTCCTCCAGCAATTTATCGATCCTAAAATTTTAACTGAACTCAAGCTAAACTGACCGTCATAGACTGAACTTTGAGTAGCATTGCTAATTCCAGTCTTTGCACTCCTACTGTCAACTTCCCCTCAGATTGAAAGGGTAATTTTTTTTCCATCCTTAAGTTGCCTACTGAAGCCCCTTCCCAACCCCCAAATATTGTTAAGTTTAAAGTAATAACGTGGCCTCACCCATGACCTGAAGTGTTCCCGCCTAAACTTCGATCAAGCCATCCGTTCGGAAGACAGACGGACAGATTTAAGTCATAGGGATCCGATACTTTCTTTCGGGATCCCAAAACTGTGCATCTTGGGTCTTCAGGCAGGAAGTTCTAGTCTGGGCTCAACCAGGGGTGAGAATTAAAATTTGATTTCAAGCAAAATCTCCTGATCCATATAAGCGTTCTTCGAAATTTATCTATATACAAATTATATATAATGCTAAAATATAATTATATCTACTAACATAAAACCTATAAAAACCTTTTTTTCTTACTGCACTATTTTTACGTTGCTTCAGTGTGTAAAGAAATTCGTCATCTCCATCTGCATAATAAAATCTAGTTTACAAAAGGGAAAGGGTATACCTGTGGTATCGTAGTTCCTTCCGTTCGTCCTTCTGTCTGTTGGCGCAGTAACAGGCAGACTCAGAGGTCCCCCCGCCGGACGGTACTGGTGTGAAAGGGACACGTGAATAAATTAAGCGTCATAAAATTCATCATCACAATAAAATCTGGTAGTAAATAATGCAACTAACCATTTCTGGAAGCAGAAGTTCACTGGCAGTATTGCCCTCACTAAATTACAAAATGCTCGATTATATTAGCACCATCAGTTGGTTTTAGGTCATCTGACTCATTGTGCTCCTAGAAAGCCCGCGTGTGGTCTTATAGCACTGCTTGTTTAAAGGCATTATCTCGCTGGAATTTATCGTTATCGATATGAAGGGTTGACTGTGATGAATGGCGATTAAAAGCCTATTGCGACGGAATGAGTAACATTGGCGACCGTACGAACAAGATGCCCTTCGCGCAGTGTCAGTCACGGGACCTGGTGTTAAACATGTCGCACCACTTATTCAGAGACAGATATTTTTACGTTTCAAGTCCAAGTCTAATTCACTGTCATGGTTGTGACAGTCGTTTTCTGGTTTATGCGACTTCGAAAAGGGGAGCTCATAAGGCGCTTTTCCGTGGCATATTTGTGTGCCACACATTTCTGAGTGCTTGTCGCGGAAACAGAACTGTGTGCCACACACTCGACCCACAAGTTGAAACACACGGAAACGCCGTTTTGTTTTAGCGGCTATTTCAAATGTCTCAAATTAAAATCTTAAAGTTTAACCGAAAAGGGCTAGGATAGGACAATCTAGTTACCCATCATTTATTCACTTAAATTGGCTTGAAGACCCGCTGAAAATGATTTACTTCGTTGTTCCGCTATTCAGGAATAATCAATTTTCAAATAGTGGAATTTCCGTGTGATTTGTGGTGCCTCTATGCGCATGTAATTTTGTTATATGCCTTACGAGAAAGATTTATCTTTTTTTTGTACAGGCACTAAGCAATCTTCACCAATCTCACCACTGCCCACTGAAAAGCCGCATTTGTGTTGAGATTAAAATTTCCCGCATCATAGTAGAATTTACACTGTTGGGACGGCCGGAGATATTCTGAGCCTCATAACTAGAGCAGATAGTGGAAAATCAAAAACTCCCATTGCAGAATCCAAATAATTCAGTGTATCCAATTAAATGACACACAAATAAGTTGGCTTTTCAGTTAAACTTTAAAGCACGACTCACACTATTTACTGTTTATGTTCCAGTATTTAAAACTATTTGAATACTGTAAAACTAGGCACTGCTTTTAACAAATTATGCACGGCTTAGGCTGTTTTAAGTCTTTCCCAGGCCCATTGACTTCTACAAACACTCGGGCAGAATTTGATAAACGGTTTCACGCATCGATAGCATAATACGCGAACGCTCGTGAGGAGCATAGTGCGCATGGAAAACAATTAATCGTGGCAAGTGCAAAGATTAGTGAGGTGTCGTTAGCGGGTTCATAATGTGACATTTGAAACATTGTGACACAGGTCCTTTGAAAGACCCATCGTGCCTATTAAGGTTGGAAAACGACCTCAGTTTTCGTGAACCCCCTTGCACCCGTGAGTTAGCGCCCCGATACAGCCAGGACAAAATCAAAGACCATGGTTAAGTTAGTCAGAGTTAGTCACCCAGCGACTCAGTTACTGAGAGAATTACGGTAGGCTACTTCTGAAATCCGAGTAGGCCTACGTGATATAGAGTTTACTTCTATGCCAAAGCCAGATACTAAAGTGCCTTTTTGTATATTTAAAGGAATCGCGACGACGCAAAACTTCCATTGCTCGAAAAGCATCTTGAAGATTTGCTACTCATCAACTTGTTGATCTATTTTACCAAGATTTTACTATACCTATGGACAAGTACTGATAATGAGAGACTGATTTACAGGAACTAGTCGCGCTTGGAATTGCTGAACTGGAATAAGGCGAATAATGGAATGGTTTTTCGAAGAGGTCCAATTTGCTTATTTGGAAATTTGGTAAAGTTGATGTGTTTATTAAGTGTCGTTTGTTCAAATCGTTCTGTTACTCCATGTTTGGTATTGCTCTAACTTACAGTGCTACGGCAAGAGCTGAATTGAACCTTAGAGGTTGCTATCAGCGAGCATTTAGGCGACTGTTTCGGCTACCGCGGAGGTGCAGCATTAGCCAGGCCTTCGTGTCTAGCCACGTATGTACATTGGATGAGTTGCGCCGAAAAGCTAGAACTTCTTTGTTTTTTGAGGCTATGGAATAGCGAGAATGTTCTCATAAAATATTCTTGCTCTCCTGTTATGCTTCATTTGCCGGTATGGCGCAATCTACTTGCTCGTACTTGAGATTTGATTTTCTTTTTATTTGTTGTTGTTGTGTAAAATGGCTTTTGTCTGAATTAAAGAGTAATAAATAAATAAAAATAAATAATCTCTATCCTCATCCATGGCGTCTAACTAATCCATGCTACTATAGCAGAATATTTACTTAAAAAATAAATGTATTCCATACAAGTGTATTAAAACCACACAATCCTGGGAAAAAAAGTGCAAAGGCTTACCTGCACCATAAAGAATTACTTATACGAACACACGAATATAAAGAGATACATGAAAAGTAGCTCAAGGTTTATTTCAACGATATTTCGGCTCTTCTTGGCAATGGCCTTCTTGAAACTGTAGCAAGGAATAGGACCTAAGTATTCCTTCGGCCCATGCTGACTGCATTTGGCCATCAAATTTAATAAGATCCTGTTATCCTTGAGCGTGTTCCACCCTTCTGACAATAGTAACTTTTAGTTACTATTTTCGTTCCAACCTCGTCAAAAGTGACTACGCTGACCGTTCCAGCCTTGTCGAAATAGTAACTATTTGCTTACCACGCTCGGGAGCGTAGTAGCTACGTATCTCTGTAACGTGATTGGTCCAATCAGCCCGCGGCCGGATATTTGACCGAAAAAAGAAAAAAGCGTTCCAGCCTTGAACGCCAATAAGCGTAGTAACTACGGTAAGTAGGGTGGAACACGCTCCTTGTGGCAGCTACTGATATCAGGTTCATATTTTAGGCTAAGACCTGAAGGGGACCCTTCCCAAAAAGGGCCGAAATATGGTTTATAAAATCGCAGCTGACACATGATTCGCGGCCAGCTTGGAATTAAAAAATGCACGAATTACCGGTTTTCAAGTCTTACAAACCGGTAGCAGTACAGGCAGCACAATTTAGTAGTTACATATTTGTGGGGTTTCCAATGGGTTAACAAAAAAAGGAGAAGCGACATCTAATCCCCCCCCCCCCATCTACAAAGGCCTACTCAATACAGTTGGGTTAACAGCGATGTTCAAGACGATCATAAAAGATCATTAAAAACAGGTTATACATCATAACGACGCTAAGTAGCACGTTTTATTTTTATTTATTTTTCTTCCAGACGAAATTATTAGGTTTTGAAAAGGGTTACTGTGTACTGTAATTACGTTTACGTATGTATGTTTATGCACCCTATTTGGCTTGTCAGCGATTTGGATATACAAAGACCATTCTATTCTGTCCCAGATCACCTAATGATAAGCTTTTCGCTACTGCCTATACGCTATGCAGTGGGCTGCAAACTAGGCCTTAATTTACAAAAACAACAATGCACTGATGTAAAATGCACTATCAATACAGCTCACAACGATTACAAAATCACGTGATAAGAAGGAACTCGCGTTCAGTGGAAGACCAAGAGCAAAATAACGAGAACGCACGTGCTCGCCAAACATGCGGAAGATGAACGAACATGCACGTGCGTGGTGTGCGCAATCCTTAAAAGAACATGAATGTTAGAGGGTTAGCAAAGAATGCACTGAATGTTTGGAAAAGTATTTGCCAAGCAGGAACAAGAGAAAAAGGCTTCCGGGTCCTACCAGCACGGAAGCCAGTTAAAGCTAGCATTTCATGCCTATGGAACTGAACTATTTGCGGGCGGAATAGAAATCCTTGAAAGAACATGGATGTTAGAGGTTAGCAAAGTATGCACTGAATGTTCGGAAAAGTGCGTGTCAGCAGAAACCAGACCAAAGGCTTCTGAGGAATCCCAAACCTTCAGATATATTTATTAAATTCTAGGTCTTAGAATCTTCCACCTTGCTGATATTTTTCGGCAGCTAAATAAGGATAAAAGGCAGACTTTACTTTCGGGGTATATTCGAAAACTGCTTAAAATTTACCCCAAAAGGAGCAATTACATTCCAAGTCAATGTAATAATCCCGGTACTGGGGCCCACAACTTTATCTTTGCCCCCCCCCCACTCCCCATCAATGTTTACTGGAATGGTGCCACTGCTGTTGAAGCTTTTGGAACTTGACTAATTGCTACTTATATTATGTTGTTGCTATTTCTGCAATCAACAAAGCCAAGATTATCAGCCTTTTCTTGAAAAGCTGATACACTTCGGAAAGACGACAAGGGTCAATTCCTGCCCCGATTTTCGGTACAAGTTCCATACTAACAAGTTGCGATTTTCAATTTGAACATGTAAGGGCAGACACATCTGCCGGAAAAACATCATGTTCTGTCCGCACTAAGATAATCAAATTCCAAGTTCGTGTCACTCGTGGCTGCGCGTCGAGGGGTTTCCGAACTGTGTGTTAGAGTGGAGGCTCACGCGAGTTTGTACTAATCGAACTAGTTCTGAATCAACTCCTTTAAGGGAAACGGGCAATATAGTGGGACAAAACATGCCCCAAACGATACAACAAACACGGCTGAATACAAAAGCGAACCAAACAAACACTACGGGCCCCACACTCACGCATTAAAGGTACGTACACAGATAGTCCGATTTCTGCAGTCGGATGCGAATTTCATCCTTCGCTCCGAAATAGTGACGCACCGCATGAAAGGTTCGCCGTAGTGATGCGAATTTCGCATCCGTAATCTCATCGGACTGTATGTACACGTAGCTTATGATTGTTTGATACGTGACGTAGGCTACACAGTACAACACGTCCTCAGAAAAGTTAAGAAACGGCGTCTCGGTTAAGTTAAGCTCTGGATACAAGCGCTGGGTCCTTGACAGCAACAACAACACAAAATGTACGATGCACATTATCGTTCCGGTTTTCCAAACCAAAACTCAGGTTAGGGCAACCGGTATTTAGGGTCGGATCCAGAGAGAGTGTCCCAACATTGGCGGAGATATCTTTTCCGATTTTAACGTTTTTTATATAGTGGATTGTCCCATCATGAACCTGATGGGGTTAGCAAACCTTTCTTGTATCCGAAACTCTACGTGGGACAAACAAGGAAGACAGGGGAAATACGCAACGAACCACACTGGAAATCGAAAATTGATCACAACTCGTCATTTGGCAGCTCCTGGTCCTCCGCTGTATCCTATGGAGAGCGATCTAGCGGTCGAAGTCCCAAGTACTCTGCAACGAAGACGCGGAAAACTCGGCCGAGAGCTTCCACTGTTGGCCAATCGATGACGCTAGCGTCGTCGCGGTTGGTATGCCACACGGACGGGAAAGGAGACGGAATGATGTGAAGAATATCCACTCCTGAAAATGAATGAAGGAGCTTGATTGTTTCTTGTGCCACGCTGACTTTTCTCAGTTACTGAGGAGTGGACAACAGGCTACATCCCAGGAGTCTACACAGCCAGTTTTCCGAATAAGGGTCCATTCGTCCAAAATCCCCCCACCCCGTTCAGAGAACAAGAGCAAAGGTTTCGAAGGGATCTAAAAGGGGAATTCTCCAGACTATCAGGTCTTGTAGATTTTCAGTCTTCACCAGATCCCGTAAGCATGTTACTCATCCCTGATCAACCACTTAACCAGATCCATTAGTTAATACTCTTGATGACTAACTCTACGAGCCGGTGCAGAATCTCCGTGTACCCAGGGAAAGAGCCAGAAGCGTCACCACAGCTGTCCCCAACGAACGCCGTTTACTGGTTGACACAGGATTTGAGTCATCGTTCGGGCGACGTTTCTCGTTCTTCCCGAGGTTCACTGGCGTGTTTTGGACTTAGTCATATAGAGTATTACTTTTTGTCAAAAATTTTCGGATTATCCCAGATTACGACAGTATTGCCAGTGCTAATCGTGTCGAAAAACTACTGTCATTTCTCTATATACACGTAAGTTTTATCGGATGATTTTGTTCTTTCCGAAATTTCCTGTGTACATTTAACGCAATCTATCATTTACCTGGTGATAATACAAAGCAGGCAGATAGATCACATCTTCTTGCTCTATGCCAATACGAACAGCTGGACAAACAGATTTCTGTGACGAATTTTTGTGACGAAAATATTTGTGAGTTGCAGTATAATTAATAATATTTTCTCCTTGTTCAGGTGGTCATTCCTACTTTTAGAGGAATGAATTTTTGTTTCATAAATGTTTCAATCAATCAATCAATCAACGATCCCTAAATAGCCACAGAAAAATGTAGGTTTGCTATATAATATGTTGTTCAGTTCGTTGGGAATGATAGGAAAATGCGGTAGTGCAACTGAAGAAACAAGCCAGACCAAAATGAGAAGCAACATCGTGTGGTACGATAGTGGCGAGAAGGTGAGGGAATTGACTGTGTAGTGTCAACGATTTAGTTGTTACAAATCTACAAGCCAATTACGGTGGTCCCGTGGGTCCTTTCTTTATTATTTTGTTAAAGTCTGAACACTGAATTATTTTTAATCTACTAAGGGATTTTTTTCTTGGGTTCTGGTAGTGACATTCAGAAAATGCACTGCTGGCTCAACAAGACAAAATTCATCCAGACGAAAGAATGAAATTTCAATGAAAGCGTGTATTCTAATGTTTTTTTTTTTTCAGAAGAAAATTTTCAGTTCCAGACTGTAAGGTCACTTCTGAAGAAAGCCCGCTATGGCGTGAGACCAAAATATTTATTTTTCGGCAATCGTTTACCGTTGTAGTTGCTAAATATTTCAAGCATAGAGGTACCATAAATCCAAGAGAAAAAAGTTCATTCGATGAAAATCGTTTAATTGCTAGCGGAGCAACGAAGTAACGGATTAGTTGCGTTTTTGCAGATACCATGGTATCTGTTACCACGGTAACTGGATCTGCAACTAGTCGTTTTTGCAGTTACCGTGGTATCTGATATATGGTTGCTCTGCAAAACCGACAATTGCCGAAGTTGCGCTTTTCGAAGTCATCGAAAAGAAAAACTGATACCCAGTCACATCACTATGTGCCAAGCTTCTTTCCCACCAATTTGACAAAAAACGATGAAAGTGAGATGACTTTTTTTTAGATACCATGATCAGTTACCACGGTCGGACCGTGGTACCTGAATATCGGATATCACGGTAAGTGGCCAGATACCACGATAACTGCAAAAACGACTTTAGACCGTGGTATCAGATACCATGGTATCCGCACAAACGCAACTATTGTCATCGGGCCTTCAGGTTTATCAAAGTGAATAAGTGATAGGTAAGTAGATTGTCGTATCTCAGGCCTTTTCGGTTAAACTTTGAGATTGGCAATCGTTGCGTTTTTGCAGATACCATGGTATCTGTTACCACGTAACTGGATCTGCAATTAGTCGTTTTTGCAGTTACCGTGGTATCTTATATACGGTCCACTGCAAAAACGACTATTGCCGAGATTGCACTTTTCGAATTCATCCCAAGAGAAAAACTGATATCCAGTTACATCACTAAGTGCTAAACTTCTTTCTCACCACTTTGACGAAATTTGATGAAAGTGAGATGACTTTTCAGTTACCACGATAACTGCAAAAACGACTTTAGACCGTGATATCAGATACGATGGTATCTGCAAAAACGTAACTAATCTACTTCAAACAAATTTTCTCATCCATCTTAAACTTTGTATTTGGATGTCAGTAAAAGTAGCCTACGTGCACGGACAGTCCGATTTCGGCCGTCGGATTAGAATTTCTTTTTGCGCTCCAGAATTTGACGCATCGCATGCAGGCTTCCCTACCGTGACGCGTGCGAAATCTTATCAGACTGTGTGTGTGTGTGCTACAGCACTTCCCGACTTATCATGAGCAAAACCTTTTCATGTACTTGTTTCGCTCGATCTATGGCATCGCCTACCTGGTGCTAATTTCTGCAAGATAAAGTTAGTCCAACATTAGTTGCGTTTTTGCAGATACCATGGTATCGGATACCACGGTATCGGATCCCACGGTCTAAAATAGTTTTCGCAGTTACCGTGGTGTCTCACACCACAGTCGAAAGGCGTTTTTGCAGTTACCGTGGTAATTGATCGTGGTGTCTGAAAAAATTCATCTCACCTTCATCATCACTAACACAAGAGTCTAATTTTTTGCCAAATTGGTGGAAATGAAGGTATGTCACTATAGATGTCAGTGGATATCAGTGTTTCGTTTTGGAGGATTTCTAAAAGCGCAAATCCAGCAATTGTCGTTTTTGCAGAGCAGCCGTAGTATCAGATACCACGGTAACTGCAAAAACGAGAAATTGCAGATCCAGTTACCGTGATAACAGATATCATGGTATCTGCAAAAACGCAACTATTCATCACAAATGGCCTCTCGGCTTTTTGAAGACCTTTTAACCCAACCCTTGCACCGTGAAGGTGAACTTCTACCCCCACTGTACTATAGGGAAAATGTGAGTGCCCAAAGAGCGACAGCCGCAACAATCCCGAACACCGAACCAGCCCGAGCTAGAACCAACCGGTATCGGGATAGTTTTATCCCAAGGTGTGTTGAGATTCACAATCCATTATGAAGATGTTAAGTGGCTACTGTACATTATTTTTTAAGTTAATTTGTTTTCACAGATTTTATTAGTTTGATGATGAGAGATGAACGGTTGACATGATTTATTATTATTGTATATTAATGTTGTTTGGCGAGTACCCCCTATTTAAGGTGTCCACGATTTGGGAATAATTAAAAGACTGTTCTGTTCTGGAAGTACTTGTTTCCAGGAAATTAAGAGACTGAGAGTTCATGTTCGTCCATATACTGGATGTAAATGTAGAATGTTTCTGTTCATGGCCCAAGGGCTTCAGTGAACATTCATCTACAGTAGCGTATATTCCGATTTGTTTCGGGAGGGGCGACAGCTCAATGAAAATATGCGGCCATATTCAAAAATGAATTTGAGCCATACTCAAAAACTGTTTCTGAGATCTATTACTGAACCGTGCTGTAAATAATTTCGATTGATCTTCTCAATTTGTGTTTTAGCGTACGTTTTTACCGTAAAAAACTTCTTTTCCGAGAATTTCGGGTGAGGATCGCCCCTATCGCCTGTGTTTCGCACACGTTTTCCCCACTAAAAATCCCTTTTTCAAGAATTTCGGGGGGGGGGGGGGCGATCGCCCCTGTCGCCCCCCCTAATATACGCTACTGTTCATCTATCTACCTACCTCGCCTCATGAATGGAATGTGATCGTCTTCAATCCCGGCTTGAATGATATTCCTGTCGAAGAACTTTCGCCTGCTCACACTCCCCGGAATGGCTCGGAGTGATCTCAACTTGTCTTCAATTGTCGCAAGTCGCTGGTAGGATTTGTCTGTCTTCGGCATATAAGAGAAGAAGTTCGGGTTCTTAGCCCCGAGGAGATCAAGCAGCACGAACATATCCTGTAAACAAAAATATGATTTAGCACCGGAATTCTTTTTTATTTGTTTTACTATAAATTTCTAAAGTTTCATGTTCAAGAAATATCCATTAACACCGTATTTTTAATAAACAAGAGCTGGAAGCTCATACGGCACTTGCAAGTTGTGTCAGAGGATGGAAGTGGGAATTTTTGTAGGTTTGTTGTAATCCTTTGTAAGCAAAACACTTGAGGCATGAATGATCACGAGCTCGTGGTAATCATAAAGTGTATAGTTTGGTCAAAAGTAATTTTTGTGTGGACTTTGCAGTGATGATACGCACTTTAAGAAGGCTAAGAATTTATTTCTAAGCAAAACCCTTGAGTCACAATTGATCATGGACCCTTTGAGATAATGATAATGTATCTCCAAAAGATCCATTTGTAACCAAAACCCTTGATACATACATTCAAATAATGCAGGGCGATAGTCCTGTCCTGTTCGTCAAGCCCATCCAGATCTCTCCACCCTATAAGTGTGCAAAAACTTTCCTCGTCGAGTGGCACAAACATAATTTAAGGGGACTAGGAATTCCTTGTAAGCAAACGCTTGAGGTAAAGAGCATGGGCCGTTGGGGAACATAAAATTTATCTTTCGGCAGAAAGTAGGCTATATTTGCATTGTGTGGAGGAGATGCACACTTTAAGGGTGCAAGGAATTCATTCGTAAGCAAAACCTTTGAGGCACACATGATCATGAGCCCTTGGGGAACAGGAAAATATATCGCGATCCAGTCCGGATCTGCAACGCATCTGGGATATGTGCTCTTGTCAAGTATTATAAGTTTCATTCAGATCGGATAACTGGTTCGAAAATTATCAAGTGTCACAAGATCCCGGATCCCCCTCTCTCCACTCCCCCCTAGGTGGTCGGATCCGAAAAATGGATTGGTCTAGTCTTTAATACGCCTGACATGTTCCATCGTCCTAGCCGTCGTCATTTTTATGCACTCCATTCTTTTGACATAAACTAAATAAACGAAGGAATGACGAAATCACTAAACGATAAAATGATGAAATCATTCATTCATTCGACGGGGACTAAACGGATAAATCATCTTGAAGGTTGCAATTCTGCAATGATTACAGGTTTGTTTCTTTTGGAGCCTGACGAGGATCCTTGCCAGGAAGGGTCGAAAAATCGCCAAAACAAATTTCAAACACCATTATATGTAAAGTGGAAAGCGATTTATTTATTTTATTTTATTTATTTCATTAAACTAAGGACCAACTAGGGCCACTCAAAAACATACAAAAAAACAACAACAACAACATATTAAACAATAACAAAATAAGAGAGAAAAACACAAACAACAAAAAAGGTGCTTGAGCATCAAGTTTGTTGTGTATAGATCTCACCAGACCAAGTCCGCCAAAGTGGCAGAGATAGCCGAAAAAGCGGCCCCGAAAGCACCCGAAGGAGCGGATTGTCCGAAGCAAGAATTCTTGTCTGGATCGAAAGAGATGATCTCCTACGAAGTTCAGGAAAAGAAGGGAGGCCACCACCAACAAACATTCCGGAAGCACTACAGTTAAGGGAAAGACCGAGAAGCCACCGAAAATAATTGTTATACAGAACCGCTGAATTGTTATACAGATTCCGCTGGAAAGCGATTTCCGCAGGAAATCCCGTGTTCCTTCGATTTTCGCGATGCGCTTCTCTCACTAGAATGTCATTCCAGAACATGGGGACAACCTTCCCCATCAGTAGGGCTTACGTCAAAGGTGCTGGGTTTCTTAACTGAAAGCAATAATGCCAATCTTCGCTTTGAAACTGGAAACTAGTCTCCAAGGTTGACTTCAGAGTAAGATTGAGGAGCAATCTCAATGGGAGTTTCCAGATTCCCCTTACCAGACGTCAGAAATATCGAATAACACACCAGAACTTAGAGAAATAAGACTCATCTCCAAAGCTAGAATATTCCAGGTATAGAAAATAAAAGGAAGCGATACGATTTGGTCTTCGACGTTAAACAGCATCGTTACTTTGTTTTAGGCTACTGTACTGCCATTAACTTAGGTAGACCGGCCCATCATTAAGGGGGGTCGTCGACATCACTTTCCCACTTTCGTGTTTTTTTATACACAAAAAAATGATTTTTTTTTTAATATATTCTTCAAGAATCCTGACAGTTCCGCGTAAAGACGCTGGAATCTAGCTTTCTGTACTGCTCGGAAAAATTTCTCTGAACATTGGCCTGTACACATCCCTTTACTGAACTTCCTTAATCAGTTGATCATTCTGATTTACAGGAAGGGTACGACAAGACTTGTAACAAATGTGCTTTACGTAAAAATGAAAATAAAGCCGATTATTTTATTTTTTTTCGCGCATTCGCCTCGTTGTCAAAGGCTCTATATAATCTATAATTATTTGTTTGCGTCATTACGTCAGTTACTCTGAGACACAGCATGTGTTTTAATGGTTGAACTAAATACACCTGCAGACAAGTAGATCGAATGAGAATATTTCTATTATTAACAGAACACTCTACTGTGGTTGCAACCCCATCAGCCCGTTACTAATGGTCAGTGTGAAGTACGACAGGGCGGGGGCCCAATAAACTCACTGTCTCGAGTTACGACAAAAAACTTCACGAGTCATTAACTGTACTGACGACCGAATTAGTTTTTGGTTCCGGAAATATGAACCTTCACGTGCGACCACTATTACCGAAGGTTATTACCGCCGATCTCGTTATATACTCGACTTTTATCCCAGAAACAGTATCAGTCATCATTACCTCTGTTATCTCAAACAAACGTATTAGCGAACTCCAGAAATGATCAAGGTAAAATAGTTATTTTATTATTTTGGTGCGAAAAAATCGAATAAAGGTTTGTATTTAGGTGAAGTGACTATGGGTGTGTTCCAACTTCCTAGTAGTAGCTACGGAAAGCTACCATCGTCGATCTAACCTGGGAATGTACAGGTGGCAACAACGGTGGCGGCTTTTGGTAGGTTGGAACCGCCCACCGTAAAAGTCGCAGTAGATACCATTTATATCCTAAAAAACGAAGCTCCTTTGATACTAGGGTTTCTCAAAGATTAATTACTGGTTTCGGCCTCGTGCGGCCTCCTGATTTCGATGAGAAAAGAAAACGGGGTCAAACTGGCTACTCAGTCAAGTACCATTCTGAGACGTGGATACCCAATAATGATCCTTATAAACTGAGTAGCCTACCTAACTTGCCTCTTCTGTCGGGCCAATTTCATGCTTTGCCATTCGAGAAAGCCAGAAAAAGAATTACCTGGCATTTTCCAAGGATACATTTGTAGACTACAGGGCGTTTCAATTCAATTCAATTCAATTCAATTATTTTATGTTTGTTCTTCGCAAGCATTATGTAGGTAATAAATTATTTATTCTACATCATCAAAACGGATTCCGCAGGCTAGTAGAGTTTTGCAGACTTCGCTCCTTTTTGTTGTTGTTGTATCTGTTGCATACAGTGAAATTTTCATTTTGATTAGTCTCAAGACAGGACGATTTTTTAGCGTGACTGAATGACAGATGCCACTGTTACTATTATTTTAAATCCCTTCTTTCGTTCTACGACACTGCTATCTGTCTCTTTTATTTTGTTCCGATTCTGTCCAAACAGCCTTCTTATCTGTTAGAACAGAAAATAAATGAAACATGTAATCACGCGGAATCTGAGCCCCCCCCCCACATGTCGAAGACAAAGTCAAGGAACGTCAAAAGCAGAATGATCGCCGAAGTAGGATAGGCTATTCAATCTCTGTGAGAGCTAGCCCTGATTAGAAAAGCCATACATAAGCAGGTACAAGGAGATCAATCTTCCGATCTGTATATATAACAAACAGAACTCGCTGTTCACCACAGGTAAAAGCTACTTAAAGTAGAGAACGATAACATGATAAATGTCTTTTCTTCCAGACTGTAACAGTTCTCTCCCTCGTTGTAAGCTACGTCTTTGCTCAAAAGTACGCACCGAAACCAGCTTACCCCCAACCAGCTTACCCGAGGCCATCCTACCCTGAGCCGAAACCAAAGTACGAGCCAGCCTATCATAAACCAGCATACAAACCAGCCTATGAACCAGCCTATCCTAAACCAGCATACGAGCCAGCTTATCCCAAACCAGCATACGAGCCAGCTTACCCCAAACCCGCCTACCCAGAACCAGCTTACCCCAAGCCAGCATATGAACCAGCTTACCAGAAGTCAAGCTACGGCCAAGTTCCAGCCCTCCCACCCTTTGGAGCCGCCGCCAAGCACCCCAAGTACGGAAAAGGCTACGGGGGTGACAAATACGGTGGCGAAGAAATCTACGCTTACAGGTAAGACCTTTCTTCAAATCATGTCCTCTTCCCCTGTCTCCAACTCGTATGCTAGATTCAATATCCTCTCAAAGCCTTTGATTCATGTGGGCCGAGAAGGTGGGAGACACAATCATTTTTCGACCGGTCGAATTTTTACGAACACACTGTTACCTTTGTTTTCCTCAAAATTATCACGGTACCGTTATCCACAAACTACTTGAACAAAATTCACTCTTGAAAGCAAGGTCGCCATTGCTCAGTAAATATTCATTGGTCTCCCGGCGGATGTCAGAAGAGTTACTAAAACCTTTGAGGAGATCGAGTGGCGTGTAAGAGGATTAAAACAACTAAGTATATCACCGTGTGAACGTTTAAATATGTCGGAAGAAGAAATCATCGGCCAGTTTGACATTTTTTTGTCTCGGAAGCTGAATATTATTTAGCTCAATTTCAGAATCTTCAAGAAATCACTATAACGAATTTAGTATGATTTACGGCGTTTGTTTATCGTGATCTACTTCACATCCTTCCTTCTTTGGACTTACGGGAATTAACAAGAAAAAACAGAAAACAAAATACTAAAAGAAATCCGATAATGCAAATTATTAGTTTGATTTTTCTACACATTTTCCATATGCCTGCTAAAAGAAAAACATTTTGTTAGATCCATAGTCAAACTATGATCCCAGCCTCCCCATGTCGGGCGCTTCTGACTCGCGCCAATAGATGACCCAGCGGTCGGATCGAATCGTGGCTTCATCTTGGGTCTTGGGTGGGGGTGGGGGGGGGGGTCTAGACGTTGCAAGTGCTAGAATGCTTACGATGCAACTCCTTTAAGAAGGAAATCCACTTCTTCGCTGTGTGTTCAAAGGTTCACGGAAATCCTGTTCTCTCTACTGAGCATCTTATTAAAACGCAATCTTTCCTCGGTACACGAACGAAATGTAGCACCGCAGAATAGCAACACCAATCAGAAACAAAAGCAAAAGCAATAAACACCATCTATTCTTGGCTCAAGCATAAGCTGCTTCCATTCTAATCAGAGAAACCAGTATTCAAAATGCACAAATTGCAAGGCATCCGGTGACATTTGCAGCCAAAGAAAAATCATCAAAATTACCCGCTATTCAGAGATCTGTTTTCCGCGTCGAAGCGAATAAAATTTTTCGGTATCCCGTCTTAATGACTTGCTCGATCAAAAAAGAGGTTTTGATCATTAGCCCACAGACGCGACGTTTCGCGATTAGCAGGGAAACAATGCTGAAGTCATGGACGCTTTAAGGATTTATTTTTTGCGGGTTGGTTTACGCCATCTTTACTTTTGTTTAGGCTCCTCCTCCTAAGTTTCCCAATTTGAATTTGCCAGGTTTAGCTTCGCAGAGCTTCGACAGGGCTACAGGCCCCTTCCCCATGGCTAGCCTTGCTTGAAAATCACTCGAAATGAGAGAATATATAATAAACACTATATTTACTAGATACGAATCAACGACCCGAGGACCCAACGGCATCGACTCTGCTTATGCCTACAAAGTCGACGGTCAGGAAGTTCAAGTAGCCAAGCATGATCCCCATCACAGCAAAGAATACAGCAAGTACTAAACAGCGAAGATAGAATTTGTAATTGGATTTATTTTTTAGTAAAGGAAAGTTGAGTAAACGCTTTAGCTCCCCTGTTAGTATTTGAGAAATCCGAACGGACTCTTCAATCCAAGTTTATTTCAACAAATTTATTTAACAGACCCGTCTTACGTCCATTTGCTTAATTCTATATCTCAAATCGTTCCATCCATTCTCATTCAGGAATTTCTATATCAGTTTTATTCACCCTAACGGCACTACGCTGATGTTTTTATTTGCCGTGTTTAGCTCTTCTCGAGGCGGATCAGGCTCCCACTTGTTGCTTCCGATGGTAAGAAATACCAGCGTTTTAAGACTCTTCCGAATGACAACAGCCAAAACGGGCAACAAACCGAACAGAGTTACAAAAGGAACCATGTAAACTGGACTGTCGGGGTAGAAACTGCACCTACTGCAATTCGTGGTTGAAGGAGCAACTTGCAATTAATTAACGGATTAGCAAGTGACTGTAAAAGACGACCTACTATGAAACAGAAAACCTTCTAAAAACGGAAACGAGCCATGAATTATTTCCCTTAAATCACATGAATCCATGGTCAAAATAGCAATAGAAAAGATACTTTATTTGTCCTAAACATGTTTCTTTAACCCTCTTCTGAACGAAGGAAATCAGCTGAGCAAGGATCATTGTCAAGCAAAGCTCGTACAAACAAGAACAGATTCATGCTCATTTATTTCTTCGTTAAGGAAATGAAAACAAACTAAGTCGTTACAACAAGTTTTGTACACTTTTAAGGTGATAAGGGCTCAGTTGCGTAAGCCGATTTTTTTTTTTAAACTCGCATGAGTAAAAAAAAAAATGTTAAGCGTAGTAACGAATAAATCGCTAATAGAGCCTGAAGAGGATCAATGTGGGCTAGATCAATCACCAACGGCTGGAAACTTCCATACCCAAAGAAATACAAGATGATGTGCTGTCAGTTTTGGTCTGAAGGCATTGCCCAACTACCGAGTTTCTAACATACAACGCCCTAAACCACCGTAAACATTCAAAAGTTTTGAAAATGTTTACGAAGAAAGTCTTCTTTGCTGTCCAAGTCTTAAACCTTAGCGACATTCTTCTGGCAGTCGCCTAGGAAACCTGGAAAGCCTATTTTTGTTCTTCCACTTTCGGTTACACCGAAGCGGAAATAAGGCGTCCACTTCCAGTTCATCAGCTTTGGCTTTATTATGGGACGTTAAGCAGGGATAGAAAATTGGGGCACATGGGAACGTATGATACGAGGTAGGACCATTTTGTTCTAATTTTATTCTATTTTAGGTTCAAGGTTTTACTGAATATATCAGCAAGGCTTGTAGGACACCGTTTCCACAAGAACGTGTACAAACGCGCGTCTAAAATTTCTGGAACAGGTTTACCGAAGACGTATCTGCACCTGACATGTATTTGAACTAAGAAAATAGAATAACATAACGAAGAGAAAATTTAAAATTTGTCCCGGTACAACCGTTATGACTTTTCACTGCATAGACTGAACGTGACACGGTAGTCTGAATAGAGCGTGGCGGAGCTCATTTGATACAAAAAACGCTTCGATTGAACACACCGCAAAGTCACGCAGAGCCTATGTAGTGGAAAGTCGTAACTACTATACCGAGACAATTTTTTGGGATCCCATAACGTAAGTGGAGGGATAACTATTACATCGCAAAAGTTGTCCGTCCGTCTGTAAGCGCGATAACTCTCGAAGGGAATGAGATATATTGATGAAACTTGGTGGGAGGATCCTTTGAGTAAAGGGAAAGGTCGAGTTCGTAGACGGGCTCTGTAGCCATACAGGTTCAAATTAAGGGACTGACAAAATATTTTTGAACAGCTAATGAGATAGTCGATCATGGGGAAATGATCGACTATCTCGATCATTTACGATCAACACAAAAAACGCAAACGATCAACACAAAAATTCTGTGTTAAATGGGATGGTGTTTTCAGCCGCCCATTTCATGTTATCAACGGTGTTAGACAAGGTGGAGTTTTGTCCCCTATCCTGTATAACCTGTATGTTGATGAACTTAACAGTGCTCTTGCTAATGCAGGTGTAGGTTGCTTCATCCAGGGTGTTTGCTTTAACAATATTAGCTATGCTGATGACGTTGCGCTTCTGGCCCCGACAGTCCATGCGCTAAACCGACTCCTAGCTATCTGTGATGATTTTGCTTTACAGCACGACATTATTTTCAACACGAAGAAAACACTGTGCATGGCATTTATCCCTCGGGGTATCCGCCTTCATCACCTTCCAAAGGTTTTTCTTTCAGGGCAAACTCTTCAGTTTGTGGATGAGTTTAAATACCTAGGGTTCACGTTTACCCCTTCGATGAGTGACGAGCTGCATGTAGCTGCCCTATCAAGGTCACTATGTGCTCGAGCTAATCTGCTGATTAGAAAATTTGGGGCTTGCGAGTCGCAAGTTAAAACTTTCCTTTTCAGGATGTATTGCACTCAGCTCTATTGTGTGGCTCTTGTTACTAACATTAGGGTTAGGCGCGAAAGTAGCTTTCGTGTCTTATACAATAACTCTTTTCGTTGGTTGCATGGGTTCAAGTGGAACTGCAGTGCATCGTCAATGTTTGTTGGTGAAGGCCTTCCCTCTTTTCCAGAAATTAGGCGCTTTTCTGCCCTTTCTTTGCAGAAGCGTATTCTCGAGTCTCAGAACCCGTTGCTAGCCGTCCTGGCTGGGCCACATATGAGGCTGACGCTCCCAATTTGGTTGTTGTGGGGGAAGTTGCTGTTTTGCAACTTTTCCCCGGATCGTGCGTGAAGTTTAAGTCTTTTGTTGTTAATTTGTTATGTGTTGTAGTTTGTAGATTTATATGGCCCTTGTCGGCCGTTGATTCAAATAAATAAATAAATAAGAAGACATGTTGAACTCAATGATGAAAACCATTTCCTCGCCGGACAGGTAGTTCGCCCGGAATCCGGCCAAAACCGGAAAGTTTGTTAAAGGACACCTGAACAATGAAACCATACTTGAACACACCATGGAGAATGCATTTACAGACATGGCCACGGAGAGCATTCTTCTCTTGAGCGTGACGTTTTCAAAATAGGGATGTTCGTTTCCGGAGGTTTGCATATGCAGACTCCAAGACAAAAAGCGCAATTCATTCAAATCCTGTACAGCGCTGGCCGGATCTTGTTGGAATTTCTTCTAGATATACGTTTGGGCTTAACTGGTTAAAAAGTATTCCAGAAGAAGGGTTGATTGGAGACATTTGTTCATTTCTAAAATTGTTCGGTACTGAAATAAGGACAGATGCAAAATGGAGCAAAAATCATAGCTTGGAAACACTATTTCGTATTCGGATTTGGGTTTTCTGTAGGCAATGTTAACGGAAGTCATACAGATAGGGATGATACTTGGTACTCTTCATTCAGGTGTCCTTTAAAAGTAAAAGTTTTATTTGAAGTTGATTAGATGTTCGGTTTAGGGGTAAGAAGGCATGCTGAACACTTATGTGAAAATCATTTTCTACCCGGACAAGTAGTTCGCCCGGAATCCGGCCCAACCCGGAAAAGTTGTTAAAAGCAAAAGTTGTATTTGTAGTTGATTAGATGTCCGATTTAGGGGTAAGAAGAGATGCTGAATCCGTAGGCCTACACGACAATCATTTTTTCGCCGGACATATAGTTTTCGTCCGGAATCCGGCTGAAACCGGAAAATGTGTTATAAGTTAAATTTTTATTTGAAGTTGATTATATGTTGGATATAGGGGTAAGGAGATACGCTGAATTCGTTTTTGAGCTTTATTTCGCCTTAATTTCGCCGAAACCGGAAAATTGGCAAAAGTAAGGCAGGATCGTTTCGATCGGTTTTGTCAAAATAGATATGACTTGTAGGGGTGACGCCCCCTCTCCCCCCCTAGTAGTGACGCCTCTGCTGAATCCATATCTGAACTTGGTTTTCTCAGATGATTAGCTATTTGGCCTTAATCTGTTTCTAAGTTTTAAGAGTAAGAATGTTCAAGGAGTCTGGCGAAGACTGGATCTGGCGAAGACAAAACCTAATTGTCTGGATCAAATATTGGAATTTTGGGATTCCTTCGAAACCTTTGGTCTTGTTATTCATTGTTACAGAAAAGGTTGAACTTCTTAGATTATGTTTTTGAAGACTCGTGAGAGTTTTATGATAAGGCACATCGATCAGCCTCTTTATCATATATTGTGTTATTATTAGTATCATATTCGAAGTTTATCAATCAATCAATCAATTTTATTTTAGCTTATGCCATAAACGAACACAAAAAAGAAAAAAAAACATACTTATCTCAGTTAAAGGAAAAAGAAGAATTTCCGGAAAGAAATAAAAATACAGGCCAAGAACTGAACGCAAAAAGAGGGCTGGGTTACTAATCTACTTGTGATCTTACGTATAGGCCTACCACTCATGAAAGACCAAAAAAAAAAAAAAAATGCTGCACCTAATTATAAACACCTGAGCTTCAGTTTTAGGACAGACTGTCTAGGATAAACTCAAAAGCGAAAGACGGGTGCCAGTGTCTCTAATCGACTCGCACGGTCAAATCAATTCGCCTTTTTCCGATTCAGCGAAACTAAAGTAAATAAAGTAATTAACACTAATTCAGCACTCCTGGAGGATTAACGTAGTAGGGGAAAATACTCCTCGATTGATTGACGCGTAAAACAAGACTGAAAACTCAAGGTTGGAAAGGCTCAGCCTAAATAACTGCAAAAGAGATAATCAAAAGAAAAATATGGTAAGCTAACAGAAATAATCAGTAATACATGACATTCGAATCAGAAACCCCAGCTTCGGTGAAGAGTTTCAAGTTAGGAGCTGAAGGGATGACCGCTAGCGGTGACGTGATTTCCAGTCTTATCCAAAGGCCATGACTTAATTTTATGTCGCCGAAAAACGACACGAATAAAAGAAGAGCGGGTTGACTACTTACAATTCTATCCAATTCTGTTGTTCCAGCAGTATTTCCGGATGGGTAGGGAGTTGCTTCCCACTTGGCCGCTAGATGGCGGGCGCCGTAGATGGAATCAGTGGAGGACCACTGTTTGAATGCTTCTTCGCCGTCAAAAAAGATGAACTGAAGAGTGAGATCGGACCCCTACAAAAAAAAAGAGCGAGTTAGTTTTATTGCTTAAAAAATACCGGCTTGTTTTGCACAATTAGCTAGACGGGCAGCCGGGTGGTTAGTCTTGCTTTTATCTGGATGTTTTTTTCACCGCTTACGTATCTCAAGGGCATGCCACCGCAGCGATTGTCTCCATTGTTCATTCATACCTGGCCTACTTGGCATCATTGGATAGTGTGAATCCGTTCACCTACCTTAAGGCGTAGTGTATATCTTCAGCGGATGTCCCTTTCTTTTGGTAACAAAAGTCTCTCTAGCCCTATTCACCGAAATATTCTCTTGTCTCAAGTTGTTTTTCCCGCTATGGGCCCTCGGGCTTTTCGGAAAACTAAATGCATTCCTTCATGAGCCGGCACGGGTAAGGCCGATCAGTTTCGCTGCAGAGCTGGTGCTGTGCATCCTCCCTGTGATCGTTTGGCAAGCTCGATATTAGCTCCCCCATTCGTCAAGCTTTTTAATGCCGGGTTCACAGTTCAACCTATGCTTTGTGGTGGTGAGGCGTGAAATTCTAGGACGGGTCCGGATGACGCACGTATTTGCCGTCTTTGCCATGCTGATGGGTAGGATCTGGATAATTTTCTCTTCAAGATCAAGGAGATTTCGAATTTGAGGGTTTCAATGTTCTGTGGGAATGGTGGGCAGCTTCTTGGTATCCAATAACTAC
Source organism: Branchinecta lindahli (assembly GCA_023053555.1). Classification (NCBI taxonomy): domain Eukaryota; kingdom Metazoa; phylum Arthropoda; class Branchiopoda; order Anostraca; family Branchinectidae; genus Branchinecta; species Branchinecta lindahli. The sequence goes on along the minus strand of JAKZAO010000009.1, from coordinate 1,052,314 downwards.
AAGATTGATTGTTCCTTTTAGTAACTTTGCGGATAGAGCACTTGAGATGAGAAACGATGCTTAGTTTCTGACTATCTGCACTAGTTGTTTATTTATCCTGTATATGGGCTTCAGGTTTTTCCATCCAGATATACAATTGTGTACAATGATACTTCTATGGTTAGTGATCTTTTTTTTTTGGTTAAATGACTTATGTGAGTATTTTCATATTTATGACACACACAAAAATCTGCTTCTGTCACAAACAATGTCAGTTTATCCACCCTTACGGCAACAAGCTGATTTTTAATCTGCCTTGTTATTTTTTCGAGGAGGATCAGGCTCTCGCTTAGTGTTTCCCAGAAGCTCAATGATCAGAAATACCCGCTACAATAGTTTTTATGTTTCTCAGGAATACCAAGGGGGACCGCGCGAGGCTGAAAAACCCGGTTCAAGTTTTTTTTTTTTTTTTTTTTTTTTTTTTAAAGCTGAGTAAGCAATTTATTCAACACTGCATAGCACAACAGGATCTCATGCCACACATCATTTCCACGAGTTGGCCTTGTGTTTTGGTAAGAATACAAAGTCGTCGGGGACAGGGCCGAGAAGCATTTCGCTGATCTTGATCCAGTCTGCGCAGTTAGGAGACGCCATCATAGTCTCGAGGTCATCTCGACCTTTAAATGGAGGCGGACGATCGTTTATCTTTTGAGGCAGCGTTTCTAACAGTCCAACTGGAATATAACGTAACCATGCAGAAGACAAACAAAGAAATGAAATGTGGGGGAGGCTTTAACTATTTCTCAGCTTATTTTTTTTTTTTTTTTTTTTTTTTTTTTTTAGCTTCCACTTACCCTCGGTGACGCCAACGGTCTTTTCAATCTTAAATTTTTAAAACGTTATCACGCGTGACCGGCCTATCTATTTAGCGTCACCTACACTTTCCTCTATCTCTACGTTTATTTTCTTAATTTCTTATTTTTATTTTTTCCTTCCATTCTTTCTAATCTTTACACTTCCATCCTATCTTTACAACCTTAATAAATTCCTTCCTTTAAAACTAAAACTTAATTTTTAAATTAAAAAAATACTTATAATTTAAATCTACTAGTATTAAACCACCCTCCACTCTTCTCAATAACATTCTTTACTTTCTTTTTCCTTTACTCAAATTTAACTTTAAATTAATTTACCTTTTGAGCAGTCAAACAATGGTCTAATAACGAAAAATAGGGCAAACCACAAAAAAATTAAAAACTAAAAAAAAAAAAAGAGAAAAGGCACCTCGATATCTCAGGGTGCCCTTCCGGCATAGGGCACCCCTTCCATCGCAGCCACTAAAACAACTCTTAAACCAACAAAAAAACAACAAAAAACCCTATTTTTCTTTACTAAACCAAACAACCCCCCTCCCTACCAATGAAAAAATAAAGTTAAAAAGTTAGAAAGTTCTGCTTTTACAACAAAAACTCACAATACTTTACATCACAAAACACACTTACGTAAAGCAGAACGTTCTAACTATCACAAAAATTTCCTTTTTAAAATCAAAACCACACAACACAACAAAGCCCAATTTTGACTGCTCAAAACCAAAAAAAAACCACAAAAAATAATTTACTACCAAACAACAATTTTATATTTACAAATTTAACTTCCTTCTATTTTTACTTTAATATTCAGACCAATTTCTTTAAAATTTATTATTTTTCAAAAAAATTTCTTAAAAATTCACGGTCTATTTTCCTCTTCCACTCTAATCTCTCTGAATTCAGAGTCACCATTTTATCCAACGACGTTTTTAAACTTTGATAATGCAACCGTTTCTCTTTTTTCCGTCTCTTCCACACATGGACACACAGCTTCACTACAACAAAGCCCATGGACATTTCTTTTTTCCTTTCGAGTTCTGTCCCAATACACAATCTCAGGATTTTGCTCTTTTCTTCACTTGTTTCTACCTTTACACCTTCCTCTGCACACAGTTCAAGAATTTCTTCAAATACACCTTGGTTCCACCGACATTCTAAAAACTCGTGTAACAAACCGTCAACAACAAGAGAATCACACAAAGGGCACTGTGGGCTTTCATTTCGTATGAAACGGCTTATTCTGTTTCTGTAAGGTAACATTCCATGTATCAAGAGAAACATAACTTCCTTTTCCCAGTTCTGAATGGGCAGCTCATGCATCAGCGAAAAGCAGCGGTCAAAATCAAAGGTAGGTTCACGTCTTTTTCCTGCGTACATGAATTCTTCACGCTTATCTAAAAGACTTCTGACAAATGTCTTCATGTCTTCCTGTTGGGGCCTCTCAGTTAAATATCCAGCTTTTTTCAGCTCACACAGGGCTTCCCCTATTCTACCGTACTCTTGTGGTATTTTCATTATGACCTTCTTTCTTTCTTCTTCGTTTTCTTCATTTATGAGAGGCAGAAGCCAATGTCTTAAAAAAGTTGCACCCGCGGTGTCCCTCGCCAGCCGTTCAGCCGCATTTCGAATGAATAGTGATTGACAAATTAACCTGAAATCAAGTACACCCAATCCCCCACTCGCCTTGCCAGCATACATCATTCTCATACTTAATTTCTCTAATTTTCCGTGCCACACGAATCTCCATATTTTCCTTCAATCTCTTTTGCTGTTGCCTCTTCAAGTTCAAAGATAGGCGCGGCATAAAACAACAGTGGCATGCAGTAAGTGTTCACAAAGGTCACCTTCTGCCAAATTGTTCTGAAAAAACTTTGGTTCTGGATATTCGAGAGGATTCCTACGATTTTTGACACTTTTTCTTCCCAATACTGTTTACCGTCGCCTTCTCCACAGAACCTAACTCCTAGTATCTTCGAAACTTCAGCTCTCGGTATCCAGCTTCGATCTAAGAACTCGTCTAGTTCTGCATTACTCTTTAGTGCTAAAACATTACTCTTCGTCTTGTGTACCTTAACGTAGAAATTTTCCTCGTACCATTGAAGTCCTTGGAGTATTTTCGGAACGTCTTGATTATTGTCCGTGAAAAATGTACCGTCGTCAATAAATGCAGCCGACTTCAGAAACTTTTGATCAACCGTCATCAGCCCAGTAATACGCTGCTCTACGTACTTAAATAACGGGTCAATGTACAGCTCGAACAGATATGGTGCTGAGGGATCTCCCTGTCTGAGCGCTTTCTCCATCTTTATTCTTCGGGTTTTCTGGCCGTTTACCCGGACGGCAATATTCGCATTCTTATACAGATTCTGAAATTTCTGAACTACTTCTTCATGAAAACAAAATTTGTCTTCCATAAGCCACCAAAGTAGTAATCTCACAACCGAGTCATAAGCCTTTACCATATCTGCGCTAATAACGGCGATAATTTCCCATAGAATTTGATTTAGTTTAAGACAAGACAATTAAGACAATTAAGTTTAGACAAGTTTATAATCTTTAAGAAACCCTCCAGAGTTCCAAAGAAGCACGTATATTAGAATACTGCGATAGAAACTGAGTCTACTGCGATAGTTCCTACGATACTTTTACACATCAGGCTGATATCTTTTCCACAATATTTTGACATAGGCAAACGAAGTAGATCAAAACCACCTTAAACAGAAGTTAGTAGCTCTCTTTAGAACTTATGGGAACCACAGAAAGGAACCCTTTTTGTGATTCATACAAGTCTATGTAGTTTGTTGATTCAGTATTGCATTGTCTAATTAATCTAAAATATATTATAGGTCAATCCCAGTTTTAGGCTCTACGGACAGATCGGGATAAGCTTCCATCCGGTCAGGCTATTATCGATTCTGTGAGTTCTTGTTAGGCGTAAAGATCTAGCGTTCTCGGTCCATGCAAGGTTATGACCGTCCGCTTGGCAAGAGAAAGTCTCTAGCTGTATGGTGCGACGAATGTGTAGTTTTCTTTTTAGGATAGTTCAATTTTTCTGTCCCTTCTTTCTCTTTTCTTTTTCTATACTCCCGCTTTTTGTACTATGCCAACTCTATTCGGTAACATTCGATTCTCCTTGGCAAGTACCCTCTCCAAGCTGTGACCAGAAAGCTAAACTAACTATTTCAGCAAGTCCTAAGGCGAAAAACCTGAACTGACAAACATCTGTCCCAGTTTGAGGCCAAGGTGATGTTCAGAAGTCTATCGAACGAAACGCACACGAACACACTCTTAGGGTCTCAGCTTTTTAAAGCTCTAGTCCGAGCGTCCCAGTCTCTTGTTTACCACCTTTTCTGGCTTTATTAGTATTCGTATTTGATCTGCCCTTCGTGTCCGGAAGTAATAAAGTTGGCCCACTTTGTAGGCTAATCCCAGAAAATCTCCTTGATAAATTTATAATACTCAGCGCACTAATTGATCTATGACACGGAAACATTTAATCCCGCTACTTCTGCTATGTTCTGGCTACATTCCAGTTAGTAGGTCTGAACATAGTAGCGTGATATCGCCAGTAAACAAAGTATTTTTTTTTACGAAGATGGATATTGAACAAGGGACTTGTTCAAAGTGGAAACTGACCTGGAATAATTTTTGGCTGAATTTCGAAGTTCACGATTGCAGTATCGGGACTTCAACCCGACTTAGTTATTCCATAACACTTTTTTGCCTGTCTCTGCCGCTTTGGCGGAATTGGCCTGGTGAGATCTACAGATAATAAATCTGATGTTCAAGCACCATTTGTTGTTTGTTTGTGTTTTTCTCTTTTTTGTAATTAATTTGTCTGTTTCTATTGTTTTTTCTTCTGTATGTTTGTGAGTGGCCCTAGTTGGTCCCTGGTTCAATAAATAAATAAATATAAAATCCATTCTTGGTGCTACCCAGATGATCTGAGGCAACTTCGTCCTGATAAATAGATGATTTATTCTAGAAATCAACAGTCGTGGTTAAAGAAAACAAAAAAAAACGATTACTTCAGTAGTCTGTTAATACAAATTTTAAGTCAATATCTGTGTCATCGTCATCATGCGAATAAATATATAATAAAAAAATAAACATATTATCCATTGGTGCTACCCAGATGATCTGAGGCAACTTCGTTTTTTTTTCAGAAATCAACTGTCGTAGTTAAAGAAAACAAAAAACTTACGATTAATTCAGTAGCCTGTTAATACAAATTTTACGTCAATATCTGTGTCATCGTCATCATGCGAAAAGAAGAATTTATAAAATAAACTGTTGATAGCTGGAACTTTTTTTTGCATATCTAACGTGCTTTTCAGGTACAGCAGAGTTTGACTGAAGATCTGGACAATTGAAGAGGTACGATAACATGCCTGCTGACACAATTCTGAACTTCAATAAGTTCGTCTGCGCGACCATGAATTCAAGCTGAGTGGCAGGCGATTCAACACACTGGCAGACGGTCTTTCCTAAACACAGTGGTGCGCTGTTGAAACACCCTTCTATTAGAGTATCGAGTACATCCATCACCGCTTTCACGGATCCCTTGGAAAAGTACTGAAAAGTACTGATACCCGCCAAAAGTACTGATTGTTCTGGAAGATGTTTACGGCTACCGATAAGAAAACTATCCGTTCTGTACATTTTCGGTTCGCGAAATTTCTCTTGTGTGTACCCCTATGGGCTAGAAACAAACGTCTAGTGTCAGCCTACGGGTTAACTGAGCCACTAATAGCGGCTGAGCAGCGTCGCGATCGATTTCTTTCAAAGTTGGATAGGTCAAACAGCCTCCATCCTTCCATGTGTCTGTAGATTATTTGTATCGTATTCGTGGTAGTATAGTTTCTTGTGAGTGTGTTTTTCTTCTTTTTTCTTATTTTGTCCCATCTACTCCATTTTGAACCCGTGTGTGTTCTTTTGGGTAATAAAGATATTGATTGATTGAAAAAAAACTCTGTAGAGGTCAATGGCCTATGTTTTGCATTGTACTATTATAATTATTATAAACAAATAAATAACTACGATTATAATAAAGGCTTTCACACCTCTTCTTTTCTCTTACTCTTTCATGCCTCTAAATTATTATCCAAACTGACTGGTTGAAGAAGGGTTGAAAATCATCCTGATTGGTTGAAGAGGGTTCCAGCCTCCAACACCTATGGTTTAGAGTTTGTTCAAAACAGGGTAAAAGACCCAGCCCTTACCTGGCTCCTTAGTGCCTCCAACTCCGTCCTCAAATCATGCGCCAGCTGAATCATCATCGCACAGGGAACAGCAGAGTCTGTAGCCCCTACAAACTTCCCGTCATTTGAGATCTTGCTATCATAATGACAAGCAAGAACGAGTCGTCTGGAGCTTCTGGGATCGAGGGTTGCAATGATGTTTGCAAACTGCTTTCGTCCCATTGGGGTCTGGTCAGTAAACTCGTCGAATTCGAGATTCCATTTGAGGAGTTTCATCCATCCAGAAATGTGCTGGAATAAACGCAAATTAGAGAAAGGTTACAATTTATTTATTAGATTACTTCTTCTTTTAATTATTTATGAATTGCGGTATACTTTGGATCATCACCGCATCTGAAATTTGGGAGGTTGAGGTTCAGGCTTATTTAAACACATATACATACATGAAGCAGATCGCCTTAAAATGTTGTTATGTATATATCTAGCAAGTAAATGGAGATTGGCTGATTTCTGTAGAATATGCGTATTTATATGTTGTATGTTGGGCATAGTTTTTTTTTTTTTTTTGTAATTAGGCCTACTCACCGATTTCGACAAGAAGAAATAAAATCACAACGATACACAGAGCAGTGCAGCGGGGTTTGGGGTATCCTTGTCAGTTTGCTAGTCGATGCTACAAACGGTTGCAGGGTTTTTGTGGGAAATAATAATAGACATAGCCTGAACATTTGGCCGTGGGAAGACCGAGATACATATCTTAAAGAATCACAACTAGATTTACGTTGCCTAGGCAACGTGACGTGTCGCAGCAACTTCTGGTCGGCTTAGAATTAATGGGGGCTGAAGACTGTGAAAAACAAGCAGTAAAACAAGTAGTAGTAGTAGTAAAAGTAGTCCTTAGACTATAAATCTGACTGTCTTCGGACAAGCGAGTTCTAAAGAAGATGACTAAATACAGCAGTCTGTATTAAAGCAAAAATTTCAGCTATTACTTTCAAAGGACATCTCACATGCTGGACAATCGAAGAAGTCTTTATTTATATGCTTCGGCTATTAAGGCAAGAAACATACTAGTATCAGCTCTACTAACCTCTCGAACTTGGCGATTTGCAGCAGTGCCGGAAACCCTTGGAGTAAGAATCGGGTTGACAATGTTCCCAAAGGTTTCTGCATTTGAAATACGTGCACCAAACAAGGAAATGCCAGAGTCAGAGAGTAGAGATACCTTTTGGTTATCCTGAAAAACAATGTCTTACAAAAACAGGATCAAAGGATGCAGCTGAACCCCATACTGGGATATGTTCTGATTTGCTTGATTCTGTTTATATCGGTTTGACCTGAAAAGCGGAAAGTTTGGACTCGTGCCCCCAACCGCCCATTGTAGCTACTTCCTGGCTGAGGGCAGAGAACTCTAGATCTGCCTCGCCAGCTCTGCCTGCCAACGCTAGTGCTGATACCTTTACCTGGTACTGAAGCAAGCTGAAAACTTACATAAGAAAATGGAGATTCTCCAAGATTTAGCAGTCTTGCCTGGGACTTTATTGCAGGTAGGCTATGTCTGGGTCTTATCTATCTAAATTTTTTTTTCATTGTCAGCTTTCATCCTGTTTTCCAGCAAATTTTACAAAATCATCTTCAGTTTCTAGGATTCCACAACATTCTAATGGTTAAAATGTCAAGCATGCATACTTTCATGCAGCCTAAAACGCTGTCTAGACCTTCCGGTAGCCGCTCTGTATAATATCATGTGTATAATATCTGTATAATATCATGACTAAAGATTAATATAAAAGGACCTTCAAAAAATGGGCCAACATTACCTTCCACATTTGTACCGGTGAAAAAGGGTATGCATCATGGAACGCTTTCTTTGATTTGTACCGACAGCCTATTTGGGATTCTGTATAACTACTGAATCCCCGTAAATATACTGAATAGTTCTGATATACAAAAAATACAGAACAAAGTAAAATCTTGGGCCAGAGGAATAAAATTTTATCCCTCCGGCTCAAAATTTTACAGAATCTCAAAAAGGTGGGGGGTGACGCAGCCCCCCTTGCGACGCCCCTGCATGTTGCATCCCAGCCACGCATTTTCAATATGCCTATCTTCAGTCTTTTGGATCCAAAAACATGGTGACCTATGACTTTGCTTAGAATAGCCTACTGTGATAAGGTGACATGTTGAATCAATCGATCTGCTTTGTTTTTGACACTCCTGATGGAATCTGTGGAATACCTGAAACTCTGTAGGCATCGTGAAATGTCTTTAACAGATGTCTGAAGTTTCGATCCAGGGCTAAGGTGACAGAAAATTGATCATGTAGCTTCCTCTTCCTACAAAGTTGACAGTTTCGTAGGAAGTCTAATAAATCTTTGTACAGCTGTTCCCGTCAGTATAAAGATAATAAGACTGAACCCGTCTATCAGCTCTGTTTTTCTATAGGGTAAATGCTACAGTCAGAATCTGACGTACCCTCTGATAAAATTTGTCAAATGGTATAAAGAATATACTGGATTACAATATTCTATGAGTTTTTGACTAGAATTGACATTCCAGTGTTAATCTGAGCTGTATTGGAAATTAGACATAAAGGAATTACCGTTCCTAATGGATCTGGTCAAGCTGTTGATAAGAATAAGTTCTATGTTCACGTGGTCTGGCAGAGACTGGGATCTATAGGACTTAATATTACAGGACTTCGCAACCTTTGTGTAGTTGTAGATGTCTCAAGTTAAACTGATTTTTCTGCCATATAAACCAATTTGTGTCTTGTTTTTTCTATCCTGTAGGTCATGGTTGAACTCACAGCTGAACAAGTGATTTCAGGTGCCATGACATCTGCATGACATGAATAGCCTACCGAAGTGAAGCTAATACAAAGGTACTTTTTACAAAAAACGAATTCCCATTTGGTATTTCGAATTCAAAACCTTAGGAATTCAATAGTTGCGTTTTTGCGGATAACATGGTATCTATATTCATATAATATATACAAAACGGATTCGTCAGCTGTGATGCTTTTAAAGCGATATTTAAAAGCATGTATATATTATATGAATATATGAGTCTAAGTCAGCTTGGGCTCAAGGAATATTTAACATGGTATCTGTTACCACGGTAACTGGATATGTAATTAGTCATTTTTGCAGTTACCGTGGTATCTGATATAGGCTACGGTTGCTCTGCTAAAAGGACAATTGCTAAAATTCCACTTTTTGAAGTCTTCACAAAAGAAAAACTGATATCCATCACTAAGTGCTAAGCTTCTTACTCTCCACTTTGACAAAAGTTGATGAAAGTGAGACGATTTTTCAGATACCACGATCAGTTACCAGGGTCGGACCGTGGTATCTGAATATCAGATACCGTACCATGATAACTGCAAAAACGCCTTTTGACTGTGGTATCAGTTACCACGATAACTGCAAAACGACTTTAGACTGTGGTATCAGATACCATGGTATCTGCAACAACGCAAATAATACTATATCACCTCAATTCCTACACAAGATCAAATTCCTTGCTTTTGTTTAAAACAGCAGAAACATGCTCAATAAAACAGTTTCAAATATAAGGAAAAGCAAATAATTGGATAGACCCAGGCCTGGATAGACCTTGAATGAGCACTCTTTGAGATAGTAAGATTTTGCCTCTTGGACAGGTGTCGACTAAATCAGAACGGATGTCCATACAGGTATTTAGGGACGTCACAAACAATCACATGATTGTGGCCCCAACAACATAGTCATAGCATTTGATTGTCCCTAGGCCCTGCCTAGTACTGCCTAGGCCGTTTCACAAATGTAAACGCGACCGGTGCCTCGCTAGCCGCTCAGCTCTACATATATACATTCAAATATATATTCACTGATAGGAAGAAACTACAATTTTTCATTTCTGAGGTAAAATAGCCTAGATAAAATTACCTTAATTACCTTAATTTGCACTTCGGAGCAAATTAAGATCGGTGATCTGTTGAATGCTCCTGAGTTGAATCGGTGGTATCTCATAGCAGGTATGAGCAGGACGGAATGTCCCACTCATACTTCCAGTCTTTCGTGGCCCACTCTTTGTCCAGTGCCTTCTTGAACGCTTGGGGGGTGGGGGCTGAGACTGTTGCTTCGCACAGTTCATTCCAGGGGTTGACGACTCTGTTGGTGAAGAAACTTTTTCTGGCCCTGGTTTTGACGGACTGCTTGAACAGTTTCTTTGAGTGTCCTCTGGTGTGCTGTGGGGGGCCTGGGTGGTTAGGCAGGATCTTGGCATATGATGAGTTCAGCAATTTGTGGGTCATCATCATGTCGCTACGGTTGCGCCTGTACACGAGGGTTGGGAGGTTGAGAGCCCGTAAACGATCTTGATAAGGTTTGTCTCCAAGGTTTGTGATGGCCCTGGTTGCTCTCCTCTGAACTCCCTCAATTAGCCTGACATCTCCTTTATACGTTGGGAAGGCAGCGCACATGCCAAAATCCAGAGTGGGTCTGACTAGTGCCTTGTAAAGTTTCAGGAAAACTAGTGGCGATCTGCTGGTAACTGTTCTTTTGATCAGCCCTAAGTTCGTGTTGGCCTGGGACACGCTCTTGATGGTGTTGGCATGGAACTTGAGAAGGCTGTCAACAATGACCCCAAGGTCGCGTTCCTCTGTGCTGTTCTTGATGGGTGAATCGGAGTTGGAGACAGGTTCGTGCATACTGTATTGGGCGCATGGGTTTGATGATCCAAAGTGTAGCGTGCTGCACTTGCTTATGTTGAAGGATAGGAGCCATTTGTCTGCCCACAGCTGAATTTTCTGGACATCTGCTTGCAGGGAGTTTACATTCACTGCTCCAAATAGCTTTGAGTCGTCAGCATAGAGAGACAGGTTGTTTTCCACCTCGCTGAATATATCGTTGATGTAGATGTTGAACAGTGTAGGACCAAGAACAGTTCCCTGCGGTACTCCACTGATGACATCACAGGGCTCGGAAAAGACCTTTTCTCCTCCAGTACCAAATAGCCTGACTCTCTGGGTTCGTCCTGACAGGAAGTCCATAAGCCAATCAACCAGGTTGGGGTGTAACTGGGCAGCAGTAAGCTTTTCTCTTAGCCTTTTGTGTGGGACTTTATCAAAGGCCTTAGCAAAGTCTAGTAAAACTAGGTCCACTGGCAATCCTTTGTCAAGCAAATCTGTAATGATGTCATATGTTTCCAATAAGTTTGTTTCAACTGACTTCCCTGGTTGAAACCCATGCTGATTAGGGGATAGGATATTGTTGACTTTCAGATGTTCCAGTATTGCATCATTGACAACTCTTTCAAGGATTTTTGCCACTACTGATGTGAGACTTATAGGTCTGTAGTTTTCTGCTTTAAGTCTGCTGCCCTTTTTGAATATTGGGGTTACAAAAGCAGTTTTCCAATCAGATGGGACAGATTTGTCATTAATAGACTTTTGGAATAGGTCAGACAGTGGTCCTGCGATGATGGTTGCCAGTTCCTTCAGCAGTCTTGGGTGTAAATGGTCTGGTCCAGCCGATTTATTTGTGTCGAGGTTTTGAAGCCGTTTGAGGATGTTGGAGGGGTCGATGCTGACTTGCTCCATCGTTGTAGGGGCTTCATAGCCCTGGCAGTTTGGCAGGGGGCCGTCCGGTTCGCAAGTGAAAACTGAAGCAAAGTGCCTATTTAGTTCATTTGCTACATCAGCTATGTTGGTTACAGTAGTGCCACAGGGTTTCACCAGTCTGGAGATAGTTCGACGGGAGTGGTTCTTGCTAGAAACATAATTCCAGAATTTTTTGGGATTTGTCTTACTTTCCTTGGCAAGATTGGACTCCAGATTTTCGTAAAGTTTTCTGGTGAGGTTTCTCAGCTTGTTTCGTGCCTTGGTGAATTTTGTGTGTTGCTGCAGGTCTCCTGACTGCCTGAACTTTTTCCATGACCTCTTTTTCCTGTTTATTTCTCTTTTGATGTCTTTTGTCATGTAGGGGAGGGATCTAGGTTTTGGTTTGAAACTGGTCTTTGTGTGGGCATCCTGAGCTTTCAGCAAAACACCCTTGAATTTGGTCCATTGTTCGTCAACTGTGCCACTTAGTACTTTCGGCCAGTCAGTAGTGGATAGTTCATTTCGAATAGCAATGTAGTCGACAAACACTTTTTTGACTAGCTTGTTCTTAAGTACCTTCACTTTCAGCATGAGCTCTATAGTTAGGTGATCGCTTTTACCAAGGGGTGGTGAGTAATCAATGCTTTGAACTAAGCTTTTGTCATTCAGGATAACCAGGTCAAGTGTTGTTGGGCGCTGAAACAATCTGTATCTGGTTGGTTGGTCAACTATCTGGTGGAGGGACAGTTCACTGAGGCAATTTAGAAAAGGCTGTTGCTTGTCTTGTTCGGTTGGAGAGGCACCACATCCAAAACCATTTATCCAGTTTATAGATGGCAAGTTGAAATCGCCAGCAATAAGCAGATGTCCTTTGAAGTTTGAATTTAGTGTGCATATTATTTCTGCTATTGCTTGTTCAGTTACAACTTGGGATGGGGCTGAGGGACTTCTATAAATGCATCCGATTCTAACTGTCTCTGACTCATGGCTGCCTGGCACACATAGATCAAAGCAAACTGCCTCAACAAAGGGGCAAAGGAGAGGGACGTCAATTATCTTTGTATTGTATCCTGCTTTAGCGAGTGCTAGTGTTCCTCTTTTGCAACCTTGGGACGACAGATTTGAGAGAACTTGGTAACCTGGGATTTTCACATGTGAATCTTGGAGTTTGTTACTACTGTTTTTAGGGCAGACTTCAGTCAGTAAGATCACATCAAACTTTTTCGAGTCAATTAGGGTTTTTAGTTCATCAATTTTGTTCGGCAACTGGTCAACATTGGTAACACATACACTAAAGTCAGAACTTACGGTTGCTGGTTCTGGTTGGCTTCTGTCCAGTATGGTTTGTCTGTTGTTATTTTCACCAGAGTTAATTTCTATTTCATCAACAGAAACAAAGCTCAAGTCTTCTTCTTCTTCCTCGGAAGCCTCCGCAGTTACAAACGAGTCTGACGATTTATCACTAATACTGTCACTAAGGGTTACATAAACGTTTTTATTTTTACCAGAAAGAGCAGAAAGAGCAGAGCTATTTACACTGTACACTGATGGTGGGGTGACAATTGGAATCACACCACCATTGCTTCCGGGTTTTTTTGGACGATTTTGTTTCCCTTGATGACCAGATCGAGTTCACCGTTGGAGACACGATCACGCAATTCTGCCAACAGTAGTTTTCTGCTGTCCCTGTCAGCTTTGACCTTGTCGTGGCGGAACTGTACAGCGTCTTTGTTATTTCTTCTTTCGTAAGACGTGTTCACGATTTTCCTGGGCAACGAAGGGTCGTTAACCGTGAAGACAGTTGGTACTGTGGTGTTGGACGGATCTTGAGCAGACGCTGAAGAAGGCTGCTTATTCAGTCTCCTTACATTTGTGACAGTAACAAGCATGCCATATTCTTTCTGTAGGAATTCCTCGATGAAGGCTTTGTCGGCTGTGTTTTGCGCATCAACTGACAGAGAAGGGCTGATTGGGACCCCGAATGCGATAAGATTGTTTCTACGCTTTTGTCTTTCTCTGTCAGTACGTAGCGCCTCGGCTACCTTCTTGTCTATTTCACTGGCTAGTGTCTTGGAAATAGCTTGCAGGCCGTCATCTAACTGCTTTTTTACTTCAGTCCGCATGTCATCGGTTGTGCAGAGTTTATCCATTTCACTTTCAATGTCTCCAACTCGTTTTGCAAGGCCAGACAACATCACTTCCATATCTCTTTTAATGTCTTTCTTGAGTTGATCGGTTGAATTTCCAATTATGTTACTGACAATGCTGGCAACGTCCTCCTTGCTTATGCCTCGCTTTTGTCGTGGGTCAAGTTCACACAGAGGACAGAGCCAGTGAAACTCGTTTCCCTCGCTTAGGGTGTTGATAAGCTTGTATTTAGTCATTGGCATCTCGATACACTCTATACACAACCACTTCGAACAATGGTCACAGTTCAGGGCGGCGGATTCCGGCGTTAGTGCTACCTTGCAGGAGGCACAAATGTCTTCTCCGCTTTTCCGTGGTGAGTTCATCTTTCGTTTTGCTACGCGGTACTGTTCTGCCATCTTCCGGAGGTTTCTCAAGCTCGGTGATCAGTAGGGATTTTCTCAAGTCCGAAACCGCTGCTCGCGCCGTAATTCAAAATCGGAAGTTCACGTGGATGCGCGGATCCAGTGCGCATGCGCAAATGAAAGTGTCAACTTTATAGACACGGGAAACAGCTCTGCATCAACTGGTAAGTGCAATGTTATGATTGTTTCAGATTAAGGGCTTTTTGTTTGCCAATCCTGCCACTGTCAAATGCTCATAAGTGTTCTCAGTCTCTTGTAATTTTGATTAATTCACTTCACTAAAGTTCAAAGTGTGGCCATTTTGCATCACCATCATCAACGACGAAATGGGTGTGATGTCACCAGGTCACGCTTGTATGAAAGTGTGTTAAGATTTAGTCTAGACCCTTGAACACTGGGGCTGTAAGGATTATTCTTAGTTTTTCGTAAAATTAGTCCTGTGGATGTAATAACCAACAAGAGTAAGTTTTCTTCCAGACTCAGGAATTTTCTAGCCACAAAAATAACCCTATCAAATGTTTACCTTCGAGAGTGCGGCAAGCGTATAAAATACGTAGCACGAGATTAAAGAAAGTCTGAATATCCAGAACATCTTTCCCTGGACTCCTTCCTTCCTTCCACTCCTGATTCCTGAGTCCTGCCTGACCCTAACTAACTAAATTAAAAGTTTTGCGTCGAGAAGTAAGCGTCGACCAACAGCTGAGTGCGCAGTCGCCAAAGTCAACAGTATAATAGTGCCGGTTTCCTTTTCGGAGAAAAACATCTATAAACACCGATAAACATAATGAATTTCAAAATAAAATAAATTGCTGTAAACCCTGTCTAAACTTAATTTGTGAGATAGGCTTTAGTTCAGGGTGTCAAATCTAAACAAATCATCATACAACATGCAGACATACATAGATGCTGTAGTTCAAAAAACAGTTTTGAGCCTGTTCAGACGGGTTTGAAAGCGGCTGACAATTTATGGTGGGTTTTGCGTAAAATCCGAGTGTATTTTGAAATACGAGCGTATACGCACGTATTTGAGCTAGAAGAAATTTCTAGCAACACGGACGTATTAATATACAATACGGACCGATTTCTGAAATACGTCCGTATTGCCAGAGATCTTTTCAAGCACGAATACGTGCGTAAAATGCGCTCGTATTTCAAAATAAGCTCGGATTTACGCAGTGTGTAAACGTAGCATTAAGGTGTATTCTTGCCATTCCCTGAGGACTCCTCGGGGAATTGAAGGGAACGGCGAGAATGGAGGGAGTCATTCCACGCGGACTCCGCGTACGGAAAACAGCGAGAACACGGGGAATGCTTCAAAGATGGATTTTGTTAGAAAAAAATTATGCAGTTGACGAAATTAATATGGATCCACTTTATATTCCGTTTTGTTTATTCTGATTGATTTTAATTAATCTTACACTGCACCAACACCAGCAAAATTAATTCCCTTCCGAATCTGAACTGAAAGGGAGTCCTTTTTGATGATGGGGATGACGATCGGAGCAAACCGCGTCCGTGGGAACTGGTGAGAATACGGGGACTGAGTCCCCGGGAAAAACAAAAACGCGGGGACTCCTCAAGTGGAGTCCTCGGGGAACGGCAAGAATACGCCTTTAGGCACCCGTTTAGCATTTGAAAAAATCAGCCGCTGAAGATATTTCAAATTACTTTCATCACAGTCATCCATGTATTCCAACTTTTACGACTGGGGAAAAATTTGGGATATTCGTTGTCCACACAGTTATCAGAGGTCACTTTCCCAAAGGTCTGTGTCAAGGATGAGCCTTTTGTTACGTTCTTTTTATAGTGAACAACTTTATACTTTCGAAAACGTTACCTTGCGGAGAACTACGTAAGCTTTTTTACGCCCGGTTTTAAGGGGTAGCCTATCGGTGGGAGGAGAGTGCGTAAAGGTCGAGCTTCACTACCCAGACGCCCCAGAATCTGGGGTCCGGATTATGTGAAGACGGTCCCAAACAGAAATCAAATCAAATGTCTCTTCAACACTCCAGTTTTGGGCATTTTTCAGCACTTCTGTCATTTTCTTAGATTTTACCACCTCAGCACAATAATTTCTCCAAGTCAAATGAAAACTACTTTCAAATTCCCGCTTCTTTTCACCAAGAATCGGGAATCTGGTAGATTTTTCTACCAAATTCCCGGACGCGTCCGGGCTGCTTTCAGACCGTTTCAGATCTGTCTTCACTACCCATACCGGTATCGAAGAAAACGGAATCCAGAATCCGGGCGAAAAATCGGGGTAGTGAAGCCCGACCTTAAAGGAACAGTAAACTTGACTACGCAACTTTCGGCCGTCGAGTCGCCCGGGGCGGCTTAGATAAATATACAGGGTCTTATTGTCGACAGGCCCCCCTTCTTTGTTATCTCGAACCGTCTCGAACCCCCTCCTTAGTGTTCCCAAAGCTAGCTGGCAGGCCCTTGCCCCTTATGTACTGTAATTATGCACTTATGTGCTGTAAAAGTTCGCCTTTTTACATGTAGACTACAGACTAACAACCTCCCCGACAAGACGGCCGGGGTTCGATTCCTAGTCGCGGCACACAAACCTTTTGCTTTTGCAAACCTTTTGCTCTAAAGTCGAATTCTCGGAAACTGCAATGGTCGCAGGGACGCCACTAGCCTTTTACCTTTGGGGGGGGTGACGTCCAGTTTGTGCCGACGGACTCAAAAATGTGCCGACAAAAAACGCCGTTGCCGCTTCGCGGCAACGGCGTACATTTCCCGCCAGCACAAAATTGAACCGGTGTAAAATTAACTGTGAGGAATCAGCTGAGATTAGTCCTTGAACGCAAATTCTTAAATTTAAATTCTCATATTCGGGATTTCATTTCAGCTTCGCTAAAAACTGAAGCTTCCAACGACTGTACCCAGAACAAGTTAACTTAATCGCCGCAGGCGAAGTATTTTAAATCTGCCTTTTTTTTTCTAGAAAAATTTAGCTTACAAGTTCTAGCTTTTAAGGTGTTTCAAACCCCAAGAATTTCAATCCTAAAGCGCCAACTAAATGAAACACCGTTCTTCCGAATAAAGAATACTACGAAATGCGCCGCAAGCGAAAATTTTGTGTAAAACTAACTGTAATGCATTAGCTGAGATAATTTTTTAATGTAAATTCATATGTTTAAATTCACATATTCGTTTTTTTTTTCACCCAGAACAAGTTAAATCAAGCGCCGCAGGCAAATTTTTTTGTAATCTGTCATTTTTTCTGGAAAATTTTAGGCTACTCTATACCTATACTTTACAGGTTCTAGCTTTTAATGTGTTTCCAACCCCCAAGCATTTCAATCCTAAAACGCCAACTAAAGGAAACACCATTCTTCCAGATACGAAATGCGCCGCAGGCGAACTTTTGTGGAAACGCTTATGAGCGATCTCAAATAAAAGTAAGGCTATACCTGTGAAATCACAGATCTTTCCGCCAAAATAGTATGGCTATCCAGAAGAAAGTAGGCACAAATTTGATTGTTGTGTGAAGAAAATCTCGATTTGCAGACGAGACATAAACTTTCGGGATTGGACAAAAGTTTACGGATTTGATTTCTTACGTGTAATGAGATTCCGATCCCGATTAAACTTTCCGATGCGCCCGACAAATGTTTGAAGAATTTGATTTCTTGTGAATAAAATATCCCGATGGGACGACAAGAATACCGACGCCCGAATAAAGCATTCAGAATTTCAAATTCTTATTTGTTTTGCTCGACAAGACTGTAAAGGACTTTACTTCTTACATGTAAATATAAGCCGATGAGCCGACAAAACTTAAACTTTCGGGATGCGCCTGATAAACGTTTACAGAATTTGATTTCTTGCGTATAAAAAGAACACGATGTGCCGACGATACTTGAACTTCCCGGGTGCGCACGACAAATGTTTGCTGAAACTGATTTATCACAGATAAACAGAACCGACGAGTGGACCGACGCCCGACAAAAGCATACAGAAGTCAATTTCTTCTGTGTTTTGCCCGACAGATATTTGCCGAATTCGATTGCTTACGTATAAAAAGAACCCAATATGCCGACGAGTCTACCGACGCCAGACGAAAGCATATAAAACTGAATTTCTCCTGTTATTTTTTATGTATAAAAAGAACCCGATGTGCCGACGAGAATATCGAGGCCCGACACAAGGATACAGAATTCGATTTCTTCTGTGTTGTGCAGGACGAATGTGTGCAGGATTTGACTTCTTGCGTATGAAATGAACCCGATGTGCCGACGAGTCGACCGACGCCCGACAAAAGCATGCAATATTTTATTTCTTCTGGGTTTGCCGGCGCTCCGCGCCGACAAACAAGTGAACTTTCGCCGGGCTTCGCCCGACGAAAGTACTTTCTCAAGACCTTTGGGGGGGGGGAGTCCCCCCCCCATTGTGGCGCCCCTGAATGGTCGTAACGAGAATTTTTCTTACTCTCAATATCGACTCAGGGTACATTCTTGATATGTTAGCTAGCTCCCCGAGTCAAGTTCAAGTTTTCTGTTCCTTTAAGAGCATTTTCCGTTTGAGCCGACTTCTTTTTATATCTTGCGTTTGAATATACTGAATTATTTTGACTCTTTCAAGGGACGTTCAAAAATCCGAATATGCGCTGCATGCGCGACAAGCCAAAATTCATCCAGACGCGGCGAATCTGAATGTCAGAAAAAGCGTGGATTTCGATGATCAAGAAAGCGAAGCTTCGGAAATGTTGGGTTCCAGACAAATTGCAGACCAATCACGTCCGAAGAAAGCCCTCTATTCCGAGGGCCGGCAAAGCTGCTATTTTCAGTTAATTTTCGGGAATCGTTTACCATTGAAACTGCTGAATACTGCAAGTACAGAGGTACAAGCACCTAGCGGTACGACAGATCCGAAAGAATAAGTTCATTCGCAGTTATTCGGAGACAGCGAAGTATCGAAGTAAGGCATTTTCATTGGGTCTTCAAGCCTACTTAAAGGACAGCTGAATGAAGAGTACCAAGAATCACCCCTATCTGTATGACTTCCGTTAACATTGCCTGCAGAAAACCCAATCCAAATACGAAATAGTGTTTTCAAGCTGTGATTTTTGCTCCATTTTGCATCTGTCCTTGTTTCAGTACCGAACAATTTTAGAAATGAACAAATGTCTCCAATCAACCCTTCTTCTGGAATATTTTTTAACCAGTTAAGCCCAAACGTATATCTAGAAGAAATTCAAATACGACCCGGCCAGCGCTGTACAAGATTTGAATGAATTGCGCTTTTTGTCTTGGAGTCTGCATGTGCAAACCTCCAGAAACGAACATCCCTATTTTGAAAACGTCACGCTCAAGAGAAGAATGCTCTCCGTGGCCATGTCTGTAAATGCATTCTCCATGGTGTGTATGGTTTCATTGTTCAGGTGTCCTTGAAGTGAATAGGTGATGGATAACTAGACTGTCGCATGTAAGCCAAACTCGGTTAAACTTTAACCCACAATCGAACGTTAGCATAGACTCCACAAATCCTCCCCGTATCTTTCATATGTTTTATTCCTAGTCAACTTACAAATTTTGCACTCAAGAATAAATAAGAAATGAGGCTCTAGAGTATCGTTTAGAAGTAAATATAACAGAAAAATAGAGCAACATTTTCGGTACTGGCGGTGGTGACCGTCTCAAGTGAAATGTGCCATCTCTGGCCATGCATGCACTGGTAAAAAGTAAGCGAAAGCAACTGAACTGTAGGTGTCACCACTGATCATTAAACTAAACGCTGATCTTCCTGTAAACTAGTTGCGTTTTTCATCTGAATTCTCCTCGCGATTCTCCCCTCAATTTTACTATTTGTGTTTTTTTTACTATCCAATTATCCTTTTCTTGCGTTTGTCCGAAACGAGAACGGGGCAGAATCGAGAAGTTGCTCCGATAGTCAATTCTCGATTCTCCTTATCCGTTCCCCTCCCTGACTGGTCAACAAAGGGCGGATGTTCAACTCGTATAAGCAGGTATTAATGGGTGGCTCATCTCGGTGTAAATAACGCACTAGCTTGCGTTCAGCCGAGCATAAGATGCTAACTTTTTTTGTTTCTTCGAGCTAAACAATAACGAAACAGGCTTTGCCCCTCTTATGATCTCCGCTCCGCAGTGCTTACGATCGGTACGATATTAATTATAATAATAATACAATGCAAAAATATGCCATTGACCTCTAGTGTACGTTTAAAACACTTTTCGTCATAAGTTTTCCCAGCGTACAGGTTGTCCATGGCATTTCTGAAGGCGTTGAGAGAGCCACTCAAACTACTTCAGACGGGAGGGCGTTTCAGCAGTCCACCACTCTGTTTTAGAAAGACCATCTACCAATATCTTGAAATATACAATATCTTATATTCTCATGATACTGGAGACTTTACCCTGGAGACTTTACCCCTGGATACTTACACAAAAAGAAAACACAGGTTATCACCACGTTGTCACTGCCGTTCCATCAAGCTATTAACATCATGGGCACGACGAGTGGCCCCTCCCTTTAAGGCAGTTAAAGGTATAATGTTTGCACACGATCAGAATTTTCCGGCCTGATTTCTGCACTTTCATCATGGATTTGAAAAAGGAAGTGAGCCGACCGCCCGACCTTGATCATCTGTCCAAGGCAGGAGCATGAAGGAACGCTATCTACAGTAGGGACATGCTTAGTCAAACTTCAGTTAAGTCTGAACAATGCCATTTTCTCTCCACCTGCTGTGACAAAAGTCAACTACTAGGCAGCCAAATTAGCTTCCTGAATGGTTGTTTGGGGTCTTCATTTGACTACTTAGTCCAAAGTGACACTGTTCAAAGTTAACTAACGTTCAAAGAAGCAGACCTGCAAATAGCTTTGAACTTTGCGGCCAACGGGAAGAGAGCGGTTCACGTCAGGTCAAGTCCTTTGAAGTTTCTACAGTGTCCGTCTAGGTTCACTTCTTGAAAATATCCGCTTCCAGCGGGATGGTTTTCTTCTTAGAGCGCCCACGTTCTGGACAATCAATTCTTCTTCCATTTCTTCTCTGTGCTCCTCCTCATCTTCTTCTTCCTCGACAAAGCCACTTTCATAGCGGGACGACTTTTCTTGGACTTGAAGCCACTCTGCCACTTTGATTGCCGAATCCATCTGAAAAAGACAGGTTGAGTCATCTAGTGTTCGGTTTTTCAGCAGAAATTCGAATTAAGTTAAAGGAACAGTAAACTTGACTACGCAACTTTCGGCTATCGAATCGCCCGGGGGGCTTGGATAAATATACAGGGTCTTATTGTCGACAGGCCCCCCCTTCTTTGTCATCTCGAACTGTCTCGAACCCCCTCCTTAGTGTTCCCAAAGCTAGCTGGCAGGCCCTTGCCCCTTATGCACTGTAATTATGCACTCATGTACTGTAAAAGTTCGCCTTTTTACATGTAGACTACAGAGTAACGTCCTCCCCGACTAGACGGCCGGGGTTCGATTCCTAGTCGCGGCACACAAACCTTTTGCTTTTGCAAACCTTTTGCTCAAAAGTCGAATTCTCGGAAACTGCCCGGAAACTGCAACGGTCGTAACGAGAATTTTTCTTACTCTCAATATCGACTCAGGGTACATTCTTGATATGTTAGCTAGCTCCCGGAGTCAAGTTTTCTGTTCCTTTAAGAACTGGGAATAGAAGACTAACAACCCCATCAGTTCAACGGCATTGCCGAAGAACATCGAGCACCAGATGTTTAAATCAACTTCATTTTTACGAAGAGAATATACCTGTAGAGGCGACAATACTGTTCTCATCAACAGAAAGGACGAAAGGGAGTTGAGTGAGAGTGCCTGTGTACCCTGTATTGACGAGCTTATATTTACAGATTCACTTGGCAGTTACCCTGGTACACAATCAGTGCAAGACTTCACGCTTAGTACCCTAGAAAAACAGTTAGAACGGGAATTAAAGGTAAGTGACACATGATATTGGGAAATTTGTTTTGAGACTGTTTCGAAGTTTGATCGATGTTTGAAGTTGCTCCAGTTGTACATCAGACAAGAAGTTCAAGTTGGTCTCAATAATTATTTCTTCAGAAAACGTCTCTTAGGATTTTTAGACATGTTTATTTTGTCTGTATTGAGTTTCCAAACACGGAGATTGGTTTTGGAGTTCCAGGACTCGAGATTGCTTTTGGACAGGACAAATAAAACACATTATTATTCAAAAGATTAAAGCCTCCTTTCGTTTGTCAGTTCACCATTAGCTGTTCTGTTTCGCCTTAATCCCGTTCTTTCGGTCTTGTTCTGTTCGTAATATCACTTGAAGGACACCTCGCACTAAGAATTGTTTCTGCTGAGATGTTCAGATAATTGAGAAGTTTTCGGACAAGTTTACTCTGATTGAACACATCAAAAGCCTCTTTTAGATCAGTGGCAATAAGATTGATCCATGTATAAATTCATTTATTCATCAGTAATTGACTACTTTAAGACTGCGCTTTTTTTTTACAGCAAATTACACAGCGCTTTGGCTGTTTTTAGCCCCTCTGTAGACCCAATGTTTCGGCCGAAGAGTGCGGCAAAATTTACATAACCAGTCTTCCGACCAGTAAGCGTCTCAGAATAAATGATCGGAAGCCTGATACGTCGCGTCAACAGACGGACACGGCAAGTTTGAAATTGAGTGTTGGTGTCAATAGTGGGGTAGGCCTAGTAAATCTATGAAATGTGGAGCATATGGAATAAGAATGAGTTCCACAATAGCTCTGCATTTCTGAACTGGATACAGGTTCACACAGCACGCCATCTAACGTCTTGTTTTCAGGTAGGAATAAGGACAGCTCCTGGAAAAGAAGTAAAAGATGGCACCACGAAATAACCGGTTCAACTGGATGGAATCAACGTCCGCTCCCGGAAAAAGAGGTAATAGATGGCGCCGCGAAATAACCGGATCAACTGGATGGACACATGCCACAACACTCCAAACCTAAAGTTCATCAGCATTTTCATTTTCTAGATGGCAGGTGTAGCTTGCAACGAGACTTTTTGGTTAACTGCTGCTTTTTGTTTACAAATTTGACCCACGATCCCGCATGCCAAGTGTGAAATTCTCGACAGCTAGCCATCTGACGGGCGTTCTTTCGATGACTTTAGGACAAGAATATGTGAAGGAATTCAATGTTTTCCAAGAGATAAACATGGTTAGAAAAGACCCAACAGTGCGGTCAGATCTATCTGCCATCAAGGGCCCAGGGTGTGCTTATTCATAGTAGTTTCTACTAAAACTTTCCGCGCTATCACACGTAAGTGAAAAAGGCGACCATAAATAAACTGGGAAGAAGATGAATAAACAAAGGAATGGCGGGGGCCTGAGAAACAAACAACAAGGAAAAACAAGTTATAGAAGGTTATAACCTATTTATTACCCACTTACTGCTCCGGAAGGTTATATATACTTTCTATAGAAAAGGGATGTTAACTGACATTTCATTTAAAGTTTGAGGGAGAAGGGGCCACACACTTAGATCCATAAAGCTTATTTTTGCTAAATTTTCCTCCCGTTTCTATGATCTTGCAGTTGAACAAATGTTATTACTGCTGGCGGATACATATTTGCAAGGTAAGTCTGTAAAAAGTGAATCGGAGTCTTGTTTCTATGAATAAATTCTTGAGACCAGTTTCTCTCAAGTTGAAATTTAATTCCTCCCACTCAAAACAGGTGGTAAACTTTTTAGGTGTAATTTATCCGTAATTGTCGAACAAAGGCATTTTTCCGTCAAAACGCATTCCGTCTCCGAAATGCGTTTTCTCCGATAATCCAGATAGTGAAAAAGCGTTTTCTCTGACAATCCGCATTCGTTCTTGTCAATACGGGAATCTTGCACCGGACCTCAAGGTTCAGTTCAGTTTCGGGAATCTTTTAGTGTTCTGAGTCACTGAATTGATAGAGATCAGTGATTGAACACGTCCACCCCTTCCCTTCAAAGCTTCCACTGACCAGCTTCAAATCCTGATTAAAGGTCCTGACGTCCTAATAATCTAAGGTCTTTAATTTAATTTTTACAAAATGCTCTTAATTTTACAATAAACTTGACATAGCTGGTCACGTGTAATGTATAGTCAATAGCTGTACAATATCTATGGTAGGCAAGGCCGTATCCAGGGGGGGGGGGGGGTTAGGGGGTTCAAACCCCCCCCCGAAACCCACAAAAGTAATAGTTTTTTGTAGGTTTTAACCTCTGATCTATGTATTTTTTGTACTTTTTGGTCCGATCCGTGGACAAAAACCCCCCCCGAAATAAATTCCGCGAGCAAACCCCCCCCCGAAATAGATTCCTGGATACGGCCCTGATGGTAGGTATGTATAATGTATGTTGTATCTTGATGTCAAATTTTGTTTTGTCCTTGCCTATCGGGAATTAGTTTTGTCCCGTTTTTAACCCTACTTCACCGATTTCTGGTCGGTGCTAGAAGATCTTTAGGGTCTAACTACTGTGGTCTCCACAAAAACTTTGTTTTGCTTACGAGTGGAAGTTTCCGTTCTCGCCGGCAGCTCGGCTTTTTAAATTACTAGTTTAAACCACTAGTTTTAAATTCAAGAAGGACTAAAATCTGAATGTCCTGAGGATGCTTGAACAACAGTTTACTGTCCCCGTATCCAAATAATCCCCTTTTTCTTTTTGGAATTCGCCAGCACCTGGCCTCGAGGGAGGGAACCTTCGGCTTCCTTGTGGTTGATCGCTGGTTTGAAACCGAACCGTTTGAAAACTTGAAACCTCCGATCTGAACCATTTAACCAGCGAGTACGAAAGTGCTGCCATCTACTGTTCCTAGCCATTTCCGCCAGTGATTTCTGTCGAGTTTAACATACATTTCTGCGCCAGCTAAAGAAACCGAAGCTAAATCTATGCTCCTTTCTACGTGGTGGAAGGGCAAGAAGATGAACTTTGGAACTTTTTTTTTAAACACTCATCATGACAAACCTTTACGAGGTGATGAAAGAATCCTTGTTGTTTCGTAAAACAAAATTCCTTCCTGAGATTTACCATTTTGAAAGTTTCGAGGACACCCTGCCTACCAGCTAAGCTGTCTCCTCTTGTCGGTAAAATGATGGAATAAATGGAAGTGATTTTGAGATGAATACTCTCTGAGCCCAAGCTGACTGAGAAACAGATATTCAAACAATGGCTGAAAACGGTTACGTCAGCTATGAATGAATGAATGAATTTATTGATGGTTTGGCATAGCAAAAAGCAGAAGCTTCTATTTATAGTTGGTAGAAGCTTTTGTTATTTACTGCTCGTTCGTGTCTTCCAGTCCCCGACGTTGTTCCTGACGCTCAACAGCCTTACGAGGACTCTTGCTAAGAAGGGCCGAAATATCGCTGCCAAAACAATCATAGCTGTGATAGCTGCCGTAGCCGTTTTTAGCCATTGTTTAAATACAATTTTCAGATGTTCAGCGGTTGACGCTCTCAACTTAGCTACCTTTTTGCGTATCGCTTCGACTGCGTTGACCGCCTAAAAACGCGTGCTAAAAACGCAAGACGTGGATAGCACTTGCACAATACGGTTTCGCGGACCGGGGGTTGCTGGATATTTTAGGTCATTATGGACGTCGCGTTTTAACCAATCCTAAAAAATATTTTTTTGTCGTTTATTGTGTGTTTATTTGTAACGTTGGTTTCTACGTTATACTGCTCCTAGGTGTTTTCTTTTTTTTTCTTTTTCCTCTTCCGTTTGTCCTTTCGAAGCCTGATGAGCAATACAGTTTACTTTTTTATATTTTGGAAGATAAGATGGCACAAGCATGGTCCAAAACCTCTAGTACACTACCGACTTCCTTCACTCTCAGGGGTCCGAGCTCTTCCCCGGACACGATAATTTAACACTTTTATTCAAAACAACAATGGATCAACCCTTCAGTCAAACACGTATAATTCACCAAACTGAGTATTTTGGGTAAGGGAGTTCAGCTCAACGTCGTATACAAAACAACAACAAGAACAACAACATTACGATTGAGGTCACAACAAAACCTGCAAGAGCCATAAAGCATTCTTTGCACAAAGCTGGACTGACCACAGTCAGCTGTCGGCAAAGCTAGACCGTCTTCCACAAGGAGAAAGAACAACTTGGGTTCCGCTTTTTACCATCCATATTGGCGTCTGACAGGTTGCATGTGTAACAAGAGATTAAATAATAGAACAAAGAGATATTTCTAGAATTTACTTCGTAATAGTAGTTACGAATTTTCACTGCGCAGAATTCGAGAGTTCCATGCGATAACCCTGAGCTTCATTTGAGGCGGCGAAGTAATTCATCATGTATGACTAGGCTACGTCAAGAATGTCTTTGCCGCCTGAAATCAGTCTAAAATAAAGCGTAGCTCGATTCAATGCAACGACTCACGACTGGAGCGTTCGACTCAATGCAGTGCACTGTCAGAAGTTTCATAACAGATTGCGCATAACACTTTCAAGAATAACACCTTTTCATTTAGAAATAAAGTGTTATGACCAGTTAAGTTTACACTATTTCGTACCTAGATCTCCAATAACACCTTCAATCTGTAAAAATACTACACTGTCAGAAGTTACATAACGACAACAGAAGGATGCCCGGTTTCAACAGATAACACTTTGGGATGCCCGGTTTCAACAGATAACACTTTGGGACGTTATCTGTTTATGTTTATTTCGTTCCCGTTAGTATTTTTACCAATTGAAGGTGTTGTTGGAGATCTAGGCACGAACGAAAAAGCACGAAAAAGTGTAAACTTAATTGGTCATACACTTTATTTCTAATTGAAAAGGTGTTATTCTTGAAAGTGTTATGCGCTATCTGTTATGAAACTTCTGACAGTGTGGAAGGTCATAACTATTCTACCCAAACCACACTCTAGAAAATTTCTCTTCGTTGTATAATTTTAATTTCAGGATTCAAGGGATTACATATACAGCCTGTCGGGTGACAATACGTACATTTAAATTCCATTCGACGGGTGGACATGCAAGAACTCGAAGTACTGTTGGGACGGGCCAAATATTTTTAAGTCACTATAAAGGTATATGACTCAAATAAATAAAATCAACAACCCAGACCCACCGGGCTTTAATCATTCCCGGAAAGTGCAGTGCCCGAAATATATGGCGTCACATTTGATCATTTTGCTGCTTTGTAAAAAAAATACGCGTCTATGGGATGTCATTAACGTGAATTTAAAAAAATCCTAAATCTTATTGGAAGCGGGACTAAATGTCAGATAGTTGCTTGCTGGTGAAACCGTGAAACGGATCAATTTGGAAACATTCTCGCACTAGTAACGTCTCGATCACCCACTCCCAAGATGCTAGTTCAAACCAGGACACGATGCTACTATGGAATCATCTAGCGGTGCGATTCAGAACGTCACTGCTGGGAGCTGTCAACGCAAACTTTACACAACAATAAAAAAAGACAAATATTTAGCTGGTATATTAACAAAAAGTAACAGCTAAATATTTGTCAGTGGTTATTCAGTTCTTTTAGTAAACTGTTACTTTTAACATTTTTCATAAAAATCCGCCAACTTCTCAAGAAGAAAATGTGAGTACAAAGCTCGGGTCAGTGAATATTAGCAGACTTATATAACGAATAATTAATGAGCAGACGAGAAACAGTGAAGAATTGCTTTGAAGGGTTGACATTGGTTTCAGTAATTTGTGAATAATGATGGCTGGTATTACGTACAATTGTGTTTGCATTAACCACTCATTTCGTCTGGTAATTACATTTCCAGCATTTTCCGTTACACAAAATAAATTCTTTACTCTGTGTTTAAATCTTGCGCCGCTGTCGCTCTGAACGAACAACTGGAGTTATCTGAACTCTGCAACTTACTAGACTTATTTTGAAGAGTTTTTTTTCGAAAATAATCCATAATTTGTCTCTTTGTATGGCATTTGTAAACTTCGGCTGAACTTCTATGCACAGATTGCGTACTTCCAGAAAGGCCAAGACGATAAAGGAATGTTGGGCATGACGAAGTTACACAGGATTTATTTGATTATGGAAGTTAGCTAAACCACGGCATTAACATTTTGATTTTCATCTGAGGAAGAGAAAACTTTCAAGCCCGGATCAGAACCTGTACAAAACCTTATTCTGCTTAAATTCTCAGCTTTTGCTTCGAACAAACTCATCCTCTGTTGCGGGTCCACGGTCAAGAGCAGATCAGATTTCAGGCATCAAATATTCCCATTCTATATACCAATCATTTTCGAGCAAGAAAGATAATAAAAATGAAAGGAGACATTCAAAATATTCGTAGATATACTGTCCGCTAAACCGTTTACAAATACGTGATTTCTAGTTTTTCGCTGAGGATTTATTCGGCTAATGGAAGAAATTAAAAAATCCCGGAATCGCAGGACAACATTTGCATAAGGAGAGGGGTTGGAATTAACAACCTAAAAAAAGTCGATGTTTGTTTAGTTATATGACTGCTTATGATAATTTGGTGGGAGAAAAGTTTCAAGCACATGAACGGGGAGCTGATTTTGTTTCAAGTAGAAACAGCGTACTCTGAGGACCGTATTTTTTTTTAAATTCCCTCCCTGTTGTGCTTTAAGGCCCCTCTTTCAACGACACAAGTGTGTATTTTTATGGCACTTGAGCTTACTCAAGTGCCATATATAGCGATCGTAATGTCTGTCTGTCTGTCGGTCTGTCCGCATTTTGCTAGTTTGGGCACTTCCACATGACCTAGGACGATCAAACTTGGCACGCGTATCAGGGACCCGACCGGATTAACTTGAAAATAATCACTTCCCCGATCCCACCATTAGTGGGGGAGTGGCAGGATGGGGAATCCGGAAATTAGCAACATTCATAACTTTGGAACGGATAATCGGGCGTGCATTAAACTTGACAGGTATCAAGAACAAGTGTCTTGGATGTTCACTGTCAAATTCGGATCGGATCCGATAATTGGGGGGGAGCTGGAGGGGGACACCGGAAATCTCTTGAAACCCTTTTTCTAGTTTGTGTCAAACCCCTATCCCACAGTGTAAAGCTCTATGCGTGGATGAGTCATTGTTTGCTCAAATCTTGTGGGTGTTCGGAGAGACCTTGTCTAATACGAAGGTCGAAGGGGTTGGGATATGTAGTTGAATGTTAGTAGGGGTTAAATAGATTAGGGGACGCTAGGAGGATGAAACTTGGCAGGCGTATCAGGGACCCGACCAAACCATCCTCGAAATAATCAGTTTCCCGATCCTACCGGGAATCCGCACAATCTCTTAAAACGCTTTTTCTAGTTCTTGTCAATTCCCTACCCCTTCTCCACACTAGTAATAACTCTGCGCATGGATTAGTCATTCTTTGCTTAAATCTAATCGAAGGTCGAAGGGGTTGGTACATGTTGTTGAAGCGTAGTAGGAGTTGATATAGATTAGGGAGAGCTAGGACGATGAAACTTGGCAGGCGTATCAGGGACCCGACCGTGTCCTAGACCACTAGGCTAATCGTATTTGTGATTCGACCGACTGCGGAAACAGGTACAGTTTAAGGATTAAAATAAGACCGGCTCTAATAGAGATTATTTGAATTGCAGTTCCGTGAAATTCTTGCTTTATAGAATCTTTTGGTATAACTGGTCCTTGAATTACGCGTCTTTCGACAATTCGACTTATGTTTGACTTCTCCGAGAAATAAAAAAGAGATGGTCGTTACTTTTTAAGTTACTCCCGTTTGAGATTTCCTCTAGTTGCCGTCTTTTATGACACTTGAGCTTTCAAGTGCCATATAGCGATCGTAATGTCTGTCGGTCTGTCCGGGTTTTGCTACTGTGGGCACATCCACATAAGCTAGGACGATGGAATTTGGCAGGCGTATCAGGGACCCGACCAAATTAGCTTAGCAATAATCACTTCCACGATTCGGCCATCATGGGGGAGCAGAGGGATGCGGAGTCGGGAAACTAGTAACATACATAACTCTCGAACGGGTAATCGGACATGCATGGAACTTGACAAGTTGCAAGGACTGGTGTTTCAGATGTTCAGTTTCAAATCCGGACCGGATCCGATAACTGGTGGGGGGGGGGGGGGGCAGGAGGGGGAACCGGAAATCTCGTGAAATGCTTCCACATAAGCTAGGACGAGGAAAATTGACAGGCGTATCAGGGACCCCACCAGATTGACTTGGATATGATCATTTCCCCGATTGAGCCACTGTGATGGGAGTGGAGGGATGCGGAATCCGGAAACTAGTAACATGAATAACTTTGCAACCGGTAATCGGACATGCATGAAACTTGACAGGTGTCAAGAACAAGTGTCTCAGATGTTCAGTTTAAAATCCGGGGGGACCTAGAGGTTTGAACCTTCCCAGGAAGAAGAGGAGTTGTAGACCTGCCTTTTTCACTTCTTTTTACTTCAACAAGTGTAAAATAAAATGATATTCGACTCTCTATATAACTCTCAAGCAAAAAACTCCCGCCTACAGTTCGCCTATTCTTACAAGTGCCATATGAGCTTTCAGCTCTTGTTAACTTTTTCCTTCCAATTTTTTCTTCACTTTTTACAGTAACCACAATTATTAAAATTCAAAATCAATGAAAAGCATGAGGCCGTCTTTAAGGAGGTCGGCGTGACTAGATGACTGTTCAGCGTATTTCCTA
Organism: Branchinecta lindahli; assembly: GCA_023053555.1. Taxonomy (NCBI): domain Eukaryota; kingdom Metazoa; phylum Arthropoda; class Branchiopoda; order Anostraca; family Branchinectidae; genus Branchinecta; species Branchinecta lindahli. The sequence continues at coordinate 1,021,515 of JAKZAO010000009.1, read as the reverse complement.
TCATTGCAAGTGCCATACAAGCTAGCTCTCGTTTTTCTAACATAAACGAATGCTTTGAATTCCATTTAGCCTAAATTCTGGCAGAAGAGACTGAAAACAACGCACTGATACTGCCAGCCCTGCCAAGTGTCTTAAACTTTAGTAACCGCAGACTTTTTTTTTACTTCTGGATATTTCGAACAAAACTAATCCCTGTCGCGTGGCTTATTGCGCACTGTTCTAACTATTTCACCGAATTGCTGGCGAGCACCATAAAAATAAAGGCATCTGCCATCCCAAAATAGTGTTTCTGCGACCATTTGTGCGGTCCACAAGTCTCTTTCCGCAATAAACAACTTTCATAATGCGAATACGCGATCAGGATTTCCCGGCCGAATCAGGCAGAAGAAATATCAACATTTTCCATATGAACAATGGTGGTGCTTAGAACCTGTTAAGGAAATTCCGTCCGTGAGCACCCCGACTCGGACCTGCAAGACTCTCTGATCTCTGACATGGTTTTCGGGAAAAATGTCACCTAACCTCTAGTACTCCCGGTGCTGAACATACCCTTTCTCCTCATACTTCTTCGGGATGTAATTTGAGAGGCATCCGTAAAAAAAAATATTATAAAAAAAAAATTTTAGCCGACCGTTTCACCTGCACGAGCCGCGTCACATCCCAGCTTACTTACATCTCTGGTCCCCCTCCCCCTCCCCCTCGAATGCTTCCCGCCTCCGGATGACGTCAATTCTTTTTTATAGAAACTGTTTCACAAACTTCCCTCTTTCCAAGAAGGTGTCATGGACCGCGAACTGCAAAGTGTCTCTCAAAAATCTAACACAGACGTATTAAAACAGAATATACTCGTGACAGCTCAATCATCTCTTTTACTGCGCCTGACAGTTTGTAAAGGATTTCCAGCTTCTGTTTTTGACATCCTTTTTTCTGAAAACTGGATTTCCTTAATGTTAGACAGAAGTGTTTATTCTTTTGACAAGCTCGAGATGGAGAGAGAAGTTGAGCAAAACCTTTCAATCCAGTCACCATGCAATTGTGTCTGTCTATGTCAGTGGCTTGAAAAGATGACTGCATGATGACACGATTAGAGAACTATAGAAAATAAAGCTCAACGCAACCCCCCAACTACTCATGCAAGCAAATGGTTAAGTTATTTGTGCCTTATTTCCATGTGAATTCCATTTTTATGACGTAAGTATTTTATCATTAATAGTTATTCAGATAGTCAGATAGAAGCCGGCCATCACTGTTGGGCCGGCTTCACTATGGCCGGCTTCTGTCTGACTACTGTAGTGGTTTGCGACTAAGTTCACTACTTATAAATGTTTCCACATCCACCGCCTTCACCATCAAATTAAATCATTGTTTTTATTTGGTTTCTACCGTAAGCCCCCCCCCCCTCGCCAAGTGGGTCCTGGTTTTGTCTGTGAGGCTCCAACATGGGAGTCCTAGACTTAACTCATAAAAAAATTACTTCTGGTTTATTTGTCACGATACAAGTCCTTGTATAAAGTTCCGTCTATGTAATTATTCTACAAAGAATAATTCACTCTTCGAAATAATGCTTTTAGTTATCAGAATTTTGCACGAGCCTAGTTGGGCGAACTACTGGGGAAAGGCTGGACCAAACCCTTGATCTGAGGATTCCAAATTTAACGCTCAGTGCTTCTTTGAGACAGGTCATATTTTGCAATTATAAAGAACAAGATATCCCTGTAGTTTGGCGCAGAGATACAGCGTTTATGTTTTAAATGTTTCGGTGCGATGACCCTTGTTACGTTCTGTGCATTAACATCCAAATCGTTCTATCTATTCCTCGACTTGCAATGACCACTGGACAATTTCTACTTGCTCGTCAAGTTATTAGCACTTATTCTGGGAAAACGTTGCCTTGACCCTTGATCTCTACCTACTCAGACACGCGCCAATAGTTATAGTTTCATAGCCGGTAGTTCCAAGCCAACCGGGTCATTCCAATTTGACATGAGGTTTTCGGTCTGAACGAGTCCAGTGAGCAGTGGTTGGCGCGAAAACTAAAAAATTAATGCTTCCTCAAGATTAAACAATTCGGCAGGTTCCTAAAGCTCTCCATAAAGGCTGTGGCTGTGGACATACGCCGTGCCGAGTTGTTTCTTCTCTAGACCGGAGTCACTATATTATAGTGCGTTTATTTAGTAGTTCAGTTTACTCTGATATTTTCTCTTCTTCTGCTTTTATTGTTTTTCAAATACTCAATATGGGCACGCCTTGTGCCATTTCTTACATGGGTCAATAAAATTGCTTACGGGATATTGGAATAAGACGTCGTGGGTAGGGACGGCTGTGGTTTCTTTTGTGTTTTTTCTCTTTCTTTTGTTATGGATCGGCATGGACCGGCTTCGAACAGACACACAATATCTTATACCACGCGGCTACACTTTAACGACATCATGTTACATTAGGATTAGAAGTACCAATTAGCATAGAGTACATAATGTTACAACAATTCGAGCGATTCTTTCGACGTTTATTGACAAACCGTTCACCGACAAAGACTGCTGAAAACCGGACCCAAAGTTGTTCTTTCCATCTCTCCGACCAAATCAACTATTTTTTTTTGTCCACACCTGTCACCTTGGGATATGTCACATGACGATTCTGGCTACCAAGATACAAAAATTGTGGCGCTTAGGATTCATCATCCTGGATTCACTCCAAGAGGACATTGCCCAGCACGGGAACTTGTCTAATTAAACGAAAAAACACTCCTTTTCAATCCAGACGATAAATTCAACAACGGGTTCTCCGGGGAAAATTAAAAGACTAGAAATAGCACCGAGAGATTCTCAATACACTGACACCGGACCTTCGATATTCGCTCAAGATTCCTAGGGCGTCTCACTCGCGTAGCTCCAGTAATACACACTGAAACAGAACTTTTGGGGCCAGATCTGTTTTTTGGGGATTTTAACTTTGTTTTGACTTTGTGTTGCTTGTGCAGTTTAATTGTTTCAGCTCAATCAGATTTTTAGACCTTTACTTTGTTATGTTGATTCTGTGCACTTACCCCGCCATCAGATTGTTCTGGTATTTTTTGCTGCCTTCACTCTACTCTGTTCACGTAAGTGAGTTGAACATTAACCTTCTGCGTTCACTGTATTATATTTTCACTTATGTATTGCTGAAATAAAGCTTACGTCTCTCAGTTTACTGTAAATTTTAAGACCAAGCCAAAAGTTTGGAACAGCAAAACCTTGGAACAAAACAAATTTCGGGACACCTAAAGTGACCTAGGCATGGTCTAGACTAGGTCTAGTCTCTCTACGAACCTTGGCTGAGATTCAATGCTGAACACTATCAAGAACAAATAATCACATCGAACCTCCGTCTCTCTATCTCTAAAATATAACCATGCGGAGTCGAATATTTCCCCGTACCCTGCCCGATGCAAACGATCGGAGGTTGGGGGATACGCGGCACATCACGTTTCGTTATACAAATAGCTATATCGCTGTGAAGCCGCGTAGAAGAAACTTATAAAGTCAAAGCCGACTAGTTCTCTGGACGCGCTCCAGAGCGGGTCAGCGTGCCTCCTGCACTTATTGTTCGGCGATGAGCAACGGCGAAGACGGGTAGCAACCCAAAGTTAGAGCAACTACCTCTAGTCCTCTATAGCTCCGCTCAGTTTTGTCAGGGTATGTATAGTCGATGCATGGGACCAAAGCCGGGGGTTCTACCAGATTCTTTGTTCTTGACACTATCCAGCTATGGCAACGAACGCGCGTCACTCATAGATAAAACGCTTTCGGCTATACTGCACTCTCAAGGATGTTGTCTATCGAAAAAAAGGTCACCCAGCATTAGACGATCAAAATTTTTTTTGAACAAAAGGTTCACTGAAAAGCTTAAAGTTTAACTGAAAAGGCCGCTTATTTTTACATCTGATACTTAAATACACTGAAATACTTTGATTCACCGAAGGGGTTTTGTATTTTTTCACCTCTCTATTTCTTCACGGCTCTAGTAATAACATTCAGAGTGTGCGCTGCTTGCATGACAACCGAACATTCAACCAGAGGCGGAGAATTTGAATTTCAAAGGAGGCCTGCCTGCATTTCCAGTGTTACAGATGCGAAGCTCGTAATATTTACGAAAGTAGAAAGTAGGAAACTGATTTTAAGATATGTCTTGCAAGGAATCGGACTTTTTTTTTTGGTTTTCCGGACATTTTAATTTTAGTTTTCGGCAGTGGCTTACATTTGCACTTGGTAAATATTTCACGCGTAGAGGGAAAAACACATAGTGGTACCACAAATGCGAAAGAATGTTCATTTGACGACCGACTATCTCTGGATAACGGACAAACGAAGTTTGTCCGGTTTTCGGGCCTATTTAAGTGAACTGTACCTAGAGTGTCGGATCTCAGCCAAAGTCGGGTTAATTTTATGTTATCATGTTGTAAAACAGATATTCAGGAATAAATACGATGACTGATGAAATTAGCGCTCCAGTTTCCCACATGGGCATGCAATTAGTGCATTCCGGTTCCACAAAGAAAAGAAAAAAATATAAGCCCCTATGCACAAACTTTCGCAAAGTCTCTCCACTGTGAAAGCATGCTAACTATTAGCATATTACGCGCAATCTTGACTAACATCTCCAGCAGACGTTAGTTGCGTTTTTGATCCGAATTCTCCGTTCTGAATTCTCGATTCTGAATTCTCGATTCTCGTACAAAATTACCGTTTTTGCTCCTCTAGCTTCTCCATTCTCGCTTTTGACAAAAACACAAATTTGACAGCTCGTCTGCTACCCGGTATACCTGTTTGTGCATATTAAACACCGCACCCTGTTGACCAATCAGGGAGGAGAACGGGGAGAGGAGCGGAGCAAATTCTCGATTCTGCAGAATTCGGAGGCTTTCCCCGTTCTCGATTCTGACAAAAACGCAAGAAAAGGAGAATTCGCTTCATCTGAATAGTCCAAAAACGCGAAATAGGAGAATTCGGAGGAGAATCGCGAGGAGAACTCGGATCAAAAACGCAACTGTTGTCTCTGATTGATTTCATAAAGTCCGTACCTCAAACTGAGGCAGAAAAGATGCGAGAGGCGGGGCCTAATTGATGATTCTCCATGGAAAGACTAGACTTGTTAAGGAGGCAAAAGCACAACTGTGAACGGAAAATGTAACATAGGCCAACTGGTGACGACGCTTGTTATTCAGAAGGAAAATAATGAACTAGTCTCAGGCTTCAATTCTGCTTTAAAGACAAGATGACGACGCTTCGAAGAAAAACCTAGTTCGTTTTTACAAAAAAAACGAAACCAATTTTTTTTTTTGCCACAACCTTCTTCTAACGAAAATAATCGTAACAAGTGCGTTATTTTGAATTGTTTGGCAGCTTATTTCATGTTGTTTACGCTGCCATGTAAGAAATTTATTTTTTCTTGAATATATTTTATTTAATTTCTATAGTTCCCGAGTGTGTTTAGAGGAAAACAGTAAGGAAAATAAACCAAAGCATTACTAGAATGACATGTCCTCGGAACCTTGAGCGATAATATACAAATCATGAATCACTGGAGCTAACACACACGTATCTGAAGGTCTGTCGAGTAATCAGCTACTCTGGGAGGAATAAATCCACATTTTCACTCGGAAATAAAAGACGGCAGTTTACTATTCAACTTTTTCCCCACGACCCCCCCCCCCGGAATCCCAACCTTCTACATTTCTCGCATCACAGCTCAAATTTGGCAAAAGAAAATGTAAGAAGCGCGAGTAACGAACGAATGGCTCAGTATACCTCATTTACACCGGCCATCACATTTTAACACCATGGGCAGTCTAATACTTATCTGGCACTGGGCTAACTGGGTGGCGTGCAAACGTCCCGCATTATGCAAGGTATTGGCCCTAAATTCAAGCGACAACTACTAACACTGCGATGTTGACTAACTAATTAACTGGGAACGCTTAACTCAAATATGGAGAATTGGCACCGGGTATCCATAAGAAGGATCAATGCAATCAGGTAAGAGTCACTTCAAACAGCGGTGATTCGTTAATTTGTGCACCATAGAAGTTTCGTCTGCATAGCGCGCTACGCCACGAGCCATACTTATTGCTTAAACCACTTGTAATCATATCTATGGGTTCATAGTTAGCTTAAAGGCTAACTGAATATTCCACATTCCCGCCACTGGCATTCCAAAACTGCATTTCAAATCGAAGTCACTGTAAGGAATCTCTTCCTTTTTGTTTAGTCACGTTTCACCTCTGTGATAGGTCGTCAAGGACACATGTACCCTGAACGCTCTCCGCCATTAGCCGCCCAGATGTTGTCACACTCCTTGGAAACCGAGCGGTAGGGGGATAGGAGGCACTGCGCAGGTTTTCTCATTGAGACAATGTGTCGTGGTCAAATAGCAAATACTCAGCACCCACTGCGCACAAAATGGAGGGATCAAACGAGCTGTTTAAAGTGCTGGTTGCTGAGAAAGAAACATATTGCTTGAAACAGTGCTTATTGCAGATTCTTTGATCGTGAGGGATTTGATGAAGGTTGTTTCCGTTACACAGAGCCCCTCGGCCGAGGAGCTTCAGGCGAAGCTTCAATACTGTCATCTTCTGGATAGCGTCTGTCACACATCCGAGTAGCCTAAGGTAAACGAAATTCAATCTGTGGTTTTTATCAGTTCCACCCCTTCATAGGTTACGCCAACTTTGTTGAAGTTGGACGAAATCTGTTCTTCTTAAGAGACTTGTTTTTCCCGATTTCCCGGTTTTCCCGGTTTCTTGCTAGACTTGTATGTTCTTAACAGTACTTTCTGAGTCATGCCTCCAGTAGCACTGAACTTGATGCGGGTAATACTGCTTTCAAAGAGGGATATAATTTATTATTTTGTTTTCCGCGACTCTAAAGATCTGGTCTTACTTGGTAGTATGCCTTGCCCAGGTTGTTCTTTGAACTTGAGCCAAAATTTCATTTCTATGCGGCATTTTCTCACTGGTCGATCGGGTAATAAACGGCCCGTTTCGGCGCATCGTCCCTCCTATTTTCAACTGTTCGAACTGCTTGTGAAGGGGCGGGAGCATGGGCCGGCCTCCGGGCATACTCTCTAAAGAGGAGGAGCCTTTGGAGTCCGTCAGCGAGTTGAGACTCGTCCCCACCATTGAGGGCGGGGCGTCAAGTGTGTCTGACTCATTATGAGCCAATGGCAGAATGAAGGGGGAGGGAAGCGACAGACCCTGGCTACTGCCGCTCGGACTTTCGCCTGGGGTTTGACTTCTCGAAGTCGGAGCTACAGGCTGCATAGGTGAAACTATATGATTGTTGAAAATGCCATTGGCTGAGAGCATCTGGGTTGGCGTATACTTGTGCGGGGAAGAGATGTGGTTCTGGGGTGACATGAGGTGGCTAAACTGCATTGATGACGAGTTGCTCATCATGCCAAGCCCATACAGTCCAATAGGGGACATGGGCGACATCAGCCTGTTTTGGTTTTGGGCGAGCATGATCGCATATTCATGTTGCTGCTCCTGCACTTGCTGCATCAGGTTTTGGAGGCTAGCGGAAATGCCGGCGTCCTCCTGGAACTGCTCAGCTTCGTCCTCTTTGGAGGCCGAATCCACCTCTTGAAGGGTGGGGAGGCGTGAGTGCGAAAGCATCTGCAAAGCAAAGGCGAGTAAGCTACCACCACCAAAAGCAATACTAGAAGGGGTGAAGAACTAGTCTTTGCGATCGCCCACACTTCAATGGCGACAACCTACTTGTTTGTGCAAACTTTTACAGGAGTTGTCGGTCACCCACACTTCAATGGCGACAACCTACTTGTTTGTGCAAGCTTTTACAGGAGCTCGATTTACTATTTCCAAAAGCTGAAGCGAAGGATTAAGCAAAGAAATAAGAGGTGCTTAATCTTCATTTTATTTAGAAAAAGTTGCTTTTTCCAATTTCAGGCGGGGAGCAGTTCTCGGAGGCAGTGTTCCTTAAGCAATCGCGTAGCTTCAGTTAAGCGGCGTTCACAAGCATGCCTAGCCAAGCACAGATGCCTAGGCGCGTGCTCAGGCGTAGCCAGGCACCAAGTTCCACAGCCTGGAACTCCGTGCTTGACCCAAAATCTGTGCCTGCCTAGGCATGGGTGTGAACGGTGATGCTAGGCACATGCCTAGACATCTGTGCTTGGCTAGGCATGCTTGTGAACGAGGCTTTAATGACCCATCCAGAAAGCCCTCAAATCACCCCTAGACACCAGGCAGCCAGTAATTTATGTGTAAGGAATTTCTGAAAAGCTTTACAGAGGCAACATCTGTTCATTTTCAAATTTACTGAATTATCATTTTTATCTAAAACCGCATTTCCTTAGAGCATAAGTCGCAGTGGATACCCCGAATAGTCAATCGTTCATGACTCCTTCTAACTATGCTGTGTAAACAGAAATTACAGACCCATCTGACGGCGCAACGTCCCCTTAGCTTTTTTTTAGAAACACGGAGAAAACTTCATCACCTTCTGGCCAATGAGCTACGTCTACGGAATCGGTGAACCTACCATCAGGGTGGATCAAAATGACGTAGGAACAGGGTTGCCTTTTCTCTGAAAATGGCACCTTTTCATTCAAATGACAATTTTTAGGTTAGAAAAAACACCTTTTCATACAAACGACACTTTTAGGTCAGAAAAAACACCTTTTTACTTATACTAAAGTACGGTTTACCGCCGCCAAAAACAAGTATTTTACTTTAATGGAGTACAGACAAACAGTTTGAAGTCTTATAAATCCCATTTCCAATTGATTTTTTTTTTTTTTACAAAACTGTGATCTAACAATTAAGAAATGTTTTGAAAAGTAAGTTATTGCAAATTCAGAATAATTACCAATTATTAGTTTTGCACATTGCGCCAACAAATTTCGAGGTGTCAAAAAGCACCTTTTTGTCAGGAATTTCGACACGTTTATGAGTCGAGCTCTTGGCAACCCTGCATAGGAAGGGAAATCTCGGAAACGAGAAGGGATGGACCGATTAGGGACTTAGAGCGGATCAGTAGTTTAGGTACGACAGGTTCTATAAAGCGACATTTCCTACATAAATATGCATTACGCGTGATTATGAAAAAGGTCAGGGCTGGCAGAGAAGTTCACAGGGAGGAAACAGGAAAGGTAGTTGCGCAGAAAGTTGGGCCGTCCTCTTCTGTCGTGTAAATGGAAGGGATAATCAAGATACAAGGCCGACTTCCTAGTTCTTCGGGAATGGATCCGAAGGACAGAAGAGGATAAGAAGAAAATAAAAGTAAAAGCTGCAAAATGACAAAACCAGGTCTAGAAAAAAAATAGTGGTCAAAATAAAAGGGATAAGCAAAGCACAAAAAGCGAAGCGCCGCCCATAAAAGATGAAAATAAAGTAGGCCTATGCGACAAAATATTTGAGCAAACAGCCCACGCTCTAAAAAATATCTTACAAACCAACTGAGCATTTAAAGGAGTTAATTCAAAAATATTCTAGCATTTCATATGTCTACAGTTTCATTCGCAAATTCAAACCGAGACTCGGTACGAGCGTCATATCATCTATTGGCGAAATTCGAAAGCACCTTTGCGGGTAAACTCAAAACAGATCTGAAAGGACACCTCGTGCTTATTCTGCCTTTTATAATATATGGAAAGTAATGCTATTTTCGAGAAACGTTTTTTCTGAGCCGTTTCATGGTGAAAAGATCTTTTCTAGTAAGAGTTGTGCTTTTACAAGAAAATCAGACAAAAAAATTTAACTGGTATATGGACAAAAAGGTTAAAAATCACAGATAAATATCTGGCAGCATTCCTTTCTTTTAATAATTTTTTTGAGCTTTTTACCTCAATAATTCTGCCTAACAATCAGTCATGTTTTCACGAAGGAAGGGCGCTAACTGTAATCTAATGCAAGCAGTCGGAGCAAGGCGATTCAATTTCCCATAGTTGGCTTACGTTAGGATCATGCAAAAAGAGAAGGTGCAGTAGCGTTAATAGTTTATTCCTTCCTATCGACTGATTATCGTATATCCCCCATTTTTGCCAGATCAATCAACTCCTTTAAGATAGAGAAGAACACTTGTGACGAAGGGAAAGTGGAAAAATTTGGTAAAAAAGGACCGAATTCCGGGGGAAAATCGTAGCGATTTGCCAAAGAAATCGCAGAATTTTGAATAGCTACGATCCAGAAGCCAGAGTAAGTGTTTAACCGATAGCGAAGAAACAAAACCAAAGTGTTGCTCTCGCAACACTTGTTCGCGAAGCCGAACGAAGGTCGCTGCAGCACTTCACGGTGCCCAGGCAACGTAGATCTAGTTAATTTCTCCTGTGAACGATCGAAAAAGCACTGACACGGATAGGCCAAGACAGTTTGGCATAGCGGGGTTCAAGTCCCGCTCTAAAGGTTTTCGTATATATTTTAGAACTAATATAACTGAAGTGTGTAAATTCTATTTCAAATTTACCACTGCACTTATAGGGTTCCGGCTAAAACCCCCCCGGACAAACCCCCCCCGCCAACCCCCCCCCCCCCCCGTTACCAAACCCCCCGGACCAAACCCCCCCCGGTACCAAACCCCCCCGGTACCAAAACCCCCCGCATAAAAAAAGACGGGTATGCAAGAGTAGAGTAACTGGTAGGTAGAGAGTAAGAGTAGAATAAACTTCTTTCGCAAACTTGACTCTACAAGAATGTCTGAAGTACAGTGGGTATCAGAACAATGATAAACAAAGGGAGTGTAAGGCGAAGGTGAAGGTTGATGGTGACAGACTAATTGCTGAAGTCACCAAACACCCGCATTCAACTGAAGCTGTTGTCAGTGAGGTGTTAAATGTGAATGATCCACGATCATTGACACCGCATGAGTTGTCCTGCTATCCTTCTGTGAGCAGGATAACTCTCCAAGGGAATGAATATTTTTATGAGACTTGATGGGAGGATCCTTTGGGTCAAGGTTGAGCTCGTTTTGTGATAGCACTTTCAAGATAGTCCCAGAAATATTCTACCAGCTCTTCACCTTACTCGTGCTTGTCAATGGTAAAACTGTCACATGGTTGTTCGTTTTGTTGCCCAGTAAATCCCAGTCTTAATATGTGTGAGTGTCTAAGGATTCGGGGGGGTTTCGCCGGGGGGGTACCGGGGGGGGGGTTCTATTCTTCTCTTTCTCTCTACCTACCAGTTACTATACTCTTACATACCCGTCTTTTTTATGCGGGGGGGTTTTGGTACCGGGGGGTTTTGGTACCGGGGGGGTTTTGGTCCGGGGGGTTTTGGTAACGGGGGGGGTTTTAGCCGGGGGGTTTTGGCGGGGGGGGGTTTGTCCGGGGGGTTTTTCGCCGGGGGGGTTCTCGCCTAGACCCGCACTTATACCTGTCATACTAGTATCTCGTGGTGACTTCAGTGTTTTCTTTTCTTGATTGATGACGCGACCCTACAATTTTGACGTACTGGTGATTTATGAAAATCCATGTCACTTGAATTCTGGATATACATTTTGGAGGTAAATTTGAATAAATAACGAAAATTTAGACTGTTCAGTGCAGAAAGTAGCCTACTCCTCGAGCCCAAGCTGAATGGGAAATATATATTCAGACATTGGCTAAAATCGGCCCTTCTTGGCAAGGGTCATCGTCAGGCTGTTTACTGCAGGTTCGTTTCTTCCAGTCCCTGAGTTCAACAGCCTAACTTGGACCCTTGGCAAGAAGGGCCGAAATATCGGTGCCAAAGCACCGCAACTGACTATCCGTTCTATATTTGGCTGTCCTCTGCCAAAACCTAGTAACTACATTTTGAATGATCTTTCAGGAAATTAAAAAACTGTTTTTCTTCTTTCCTCGAGGAATAAAATGAAAAGAAAAAAAACGGGAAATTACCTAAAGTATTTAGAAAATGTGTGGGAACTATTCCTGTGTTGGAAATAGTGACCATCGCTGTTCAACTCAAAATGGATTTTTTTATTTTGAATGATTCTTCAGGAAATTAAAAACTGTTTTTCTTCTTTCCTCAAGGAATAAAATGAAAAGAAAAAAAACGGGAAATTACCTAAAGTATTTAGAAAATGTGTGGGAACTATTCCCGTGGTGGGAACAGTGACCATCGCTGTTTAACTCAAAATCGATTTTTTGTAGTTACTATAGGTTTTGGCCGAGGACAGCCGTATTGTTTGAATAGTTTAATGCAGGCCGAATTTCTGAGATGTTTAGTTGAGAAAAACCTTTCTAGCTAAAATCATACTTTTTGGGCCATCCACGATAACCAACTTGAAAGCAGGGCAACCTACACGCTCAAACTTGTCCGGTTTTTGTTAGAACTTGGGAACACTAATTAGACAGGAAGTAAAAATCCATTCAACGACGTCAAAGTCTGGACTGGGAACAACAGCGCACTAAAGAGAAGACAACAAGTAAATTCGGTAATTAAATCGGGCTTTGACATTCTGCAAGCAGCGATGAGATTACCGCCATGCAAACATCCATCTTCTCCTGGCAGAGGGGACAGAAAGCGATTGGCGTCATTGACATGCTAGACGACGCTCGGTCAGCTGTCCTATACCAACAACAGACAGATGCAAAAGTATTGCTGCTTTCACATTCAAGCTTAATAGTGCGAACACACAATCAGATTTTCCGGTCGGATCTTCTGAAGTATCATCACCAAGTTGAAACAATCTCAACTTTTATGCCGAATATCTGGGCGGGAATTCCAGTCCGGGAGCACTCATCCCCTGATCGCATATTCGCACTATAAAGACCAGGCTTCACCTTTAATATTTTTCTTCTGGATTCCAGACATCCGTGTTCATCGAAACGGATCTGGAAGGTGAAGCCAGGCCAAAAACGTCTGGAAGTCCGGGGTGTTGGGCACCCCAGATTCCGGATGTCTGAAGGGTGTCATAGAGGCAACATATTCGAGAGTCACAAAGAAATATGCAAATATGGGAAGAAAAGGGACAGTGATTGACATTTGCGATTTGTGATTGGGATGCAAGTGGTATTTGAAACGCGAAGGGGACATGTATGAAATGTTGAAGAACGTCAACTTTAGCTGTAATCATTATTATGAAAATCTGAAAAGTTTGGCTTGACTGTGCTTGACATCTGGAGAACCTGAAAGGTGAAGCCTAGCTTCTCCTTCACCTGTATGAAACAGTCGACTCAAGAAACTGACTTGAGAAACTTTTTAACGAAACTTGATTGATTTTTAAGTGCATTGAAATATTTACTGTATTTTTGTTGACAATAATTAAACATTTGGTTGTGTAAGTCGATTTTTAAAATAAAATGTCTATCTATCTATCACATCTGTTCTCCGAACCTGCGTATATGTCCTTGATGACGAGCTAGTGGAGCGTTGCTGGTAATAAAACGTGAAACTAGGCCATCTTAGCCAATAGGCAAGGAGAAGACGAAACGGGCAAACAGTCATTTCAAACAAACCTGCGAGGGGAGGGATCCTCCAACGGCATGATGTACGTAGTTGCCGTTTGGCGATAAATTTGAATTTCCTAATTTGGCCTCTAGCTGCTGGACGTGAACCACCAGGGTTTGGATGTGTTCTAGTAATTCCTTGTTGTGAAGAAGAAGTTGATGGGTTCGCGACTGAAAAGGAAATTTTTATAAATTTTTGTTTCAGGCTCACACCTAACAATACAAATAGGCGGGGACTCAGCCGGTGTTACCCACGAAATCAAAATAGGGATCTTTAGGCCAATGTGCGACCTAGTTTCACCAATACCCAATACCCGAATTTCAGCCAATAAAACACATAGCATCTCGTTACCTAAGAAGTTTTGTTCCCTCCTTCGTCAAACTTTCCAACTCGCATCAGTAACTGTAGATATATTTGAATAATTTGTGTTGGTGTTTTGGCAAGTTTCTGAGACATTTGAACTGGTATTGGTTTATTTTTGTCAGATCTGATGTTTTCAAATTAGTGATAATCACAAACTCGGCATGACCGTTCTACTGGTTTTGAGATTAAATTAAATTGAACTGAACAAGCAGCAGTGGATTTGACGACTCGCGAATGTAATTGTAGAGACAGAGATGAAACAAGACCAAAGGTTTCGATGGGATCCCAAAGTTGATATCGTTGATCAGAGACGATCGGGTCTAGCCGATATTAGGTGTTAGGCCTAAAGGCAAAACTTTAGGCGAAAAGGAGATAGAGTAAGCTGGGTGCTATATAGCATGAAAAGATTGTGCAAGCACGCTTGCACAATCTTATGAGCTAAACTTACTAATAGGCAGAGATAATTAAATATGTACGATACTGGCTTCACCCGAGTATACTTGCCATCATTTCACCATCTGTACTTATAGGCGGTGCATAAATTTGAGTTAGGTTACTTTTTATGGTGTGGCTAACACATGAATAACCAACCTAGTTTTTCAAGTTCAAGTTTCAAGCTTAACAATTTTTATTATATAAACAAATATTACAACCTAGACTGTACATGGGCAAACATTTTTACACAATGTTATCATTCTCTGGACATGTAGTCGGTCCTCTGACTGCACGTAAGCCCGAATGGGCCTGTGGGGGAAGTCAAACAAATCTTCACTCTAAATTAATCCGTACAAACTAATGGGGATAAAACACGACATGACAAACATAAAACATTAAAAAAAACATGAATTGTCCTTATTCTTTTTTCTTCTCCATCTCTTGTAAGGCAACTAGGACATTTTCTGGTCCACTCAAGTATTCCTACGAGTGTGGAAGCAACTTCCCCACATCTATCACACCAACGAATAGTCGGTATTCTCCAACAGACATTTTCTCGCACTCACTAAAACGTGAAAATGAGAATTTTTGGTGGTGGAAGATAGAATATTTCAAACGAAAGCGTCAGTAAATTACGGAAAATGGAAGACACACTCGTTTTATTCTCCTTAAGTGCCAGCTTGGAGAAGAAAAAGTAATGAGTTGAGAGAAGAAGCAGAAGAAGGGGGTGAAATTACGCAGCTTTTTCTTTTGCAATCTCAGCCGCTATCTCCGATTAAAAAAAAAAGAAGATGTAACTGAAAAGCCCAGTTTAAGCGAGAAACAAGGCCAAAAACCTTCCACGAGATTCCAAAACGGAGTGGGCTGAGCTATTTTAACCTTTCGCTTCTCACAATACTGTTCAAGCCATCGGATATATGTGGGTAATATTAGTTTTTAACTACGTAATTTGTTGAGTTCTGGTTATTCTGACGACCCTGTCGCTCAAAGAATTGAAGTAGCAACATTTTTTACTTCTCTATGCTGGTTTGCACATGATAATTAGTCACCAGTCTGACTGGAAAGTTCATTTTCACATGAGTTCGGCCAAACACTTCAAAAGGGTCCTAAACACTTTGCAAATCACTACGTATATGCTTATGTCTTTATCCCTACCACTATTTGGTCAATTTTAGCAGTAACCCTTCGTCCCTCAGCAACAATATCATACGGCGACGTTCCTGGTTTGCAACGCGTGAGCAGTAGAGACGACGGCACGCTTGTAAAGAAAGCTTGGCTCCCTACCCTACTGCCTGGCTTGAAGAAATTACGCGGAGATCAACGTAAAACGTTGCTGAGCACTCCCAAAGAAGACCTCGAGCACACCGGAGGTCTCCACGGTCAAGGGAGGAGGTGGGATCCCTCCTGTCTTCAACTTTCCATGATCTTCAACAGAGACCGAGATATTAAGCGGTTAAAGAGTTAATATAGTTTAGCGTTTGTATAATTTTATTTTCTTGTATATTTAGTATTTTTTGGCCAGATTGTATTTTTTTGTAGTATTACGTGTTGGTTTAGTTTGTATTTATTTCATTTTATACTCTCCGATCTTGGAGGTCAATAAAATATTTGAATTTGAATGGATCCGTCACCTTCTATCGCAAGAAAGAGATAGCTGCACTGCTCAAGTCCTGACATAAGCACAAGTGAGGAAGCAAGTAATAGAAAACTTGACCGAGTTTGAAATTTACAGTGCAGTGAACCAGTACGAGTGACCAGGTCTCCATCTCTACTCTGCAACAACAAATATTACGAAGACATTAAAATTTCTTACTTAACGTGCTTCTGCTGATTCGTGTTCCTACTTAAAAATCGTTACTATAGTGTTACTATTTAATTTCCACCTATCTGAAAACCCGGAAACAGTGAATCTTGGTGACTCTGACGTTTTACTATCGTAGGAATTGGTGTATCTTACATTATCTATTGGTAAATCTCTAAAATACACTCGAAAATTACTTATCGCTCGAACTGGGCACAAGATACGTCACGCTTATGCTGGTGCAGCTGGAGCACAGCTTAATCTTGGTAAACGCCACCTTGCAAATATCAGAAGAGCTTATTTCAAATATGCAAAGTTCCTCATTCGGGTACCGCCTTGGACAAGAAACGGTAGACTGCGGGAGACATACAGTTTGCCGGATCCTCCTGACGCTGCGGATAAACTTTTTGGGATCCCAAAACGTAAGTGGAGGGATACCTATGACATCGCAAAAGTTGTCCGTCCGTCTGTACGCACGATAACTCTCGAAGGGATTGAGATATTTTGATGAAACTTGGTGGGAGGATTCTTTGGGTCAAGAGTAACGTCGAGTTCGTAGATGGGCTTTGTAGCCTTACGTTTAGGAGTGGGGGAGGGGGTTTAAATTAAGGGGCAAACAAAATATTTTGAAGCAGCTAATGCGATAGTCGATTATGGGGTAAGAAGACATGCTGAACACGATGGTGAAAACCATTTTCGAAGACGGGCTCTGTAGCCCTATATTTGAGGGTGGGGGAGGGGTTTCAAATTAAGGGGCAACATTTTTTTTATTGAGATAGTCGATTTAGGGGTAAGGAGACATGCTGAACCCGAATATGAAAGTTATTTTCTCATCGGACAAGTAGTTCACCCGGAATCCGGCGAAAACCGGACACAAAATTTGTCGACCCCCGCTACCCCTTTTCTCAAATTAGTAGCCTATAGCTCTGCGCGGGATTAGTATAGCTCTGCGCAGAGCTGACGTAAGAGAGAGAGAGAGCTAGTGCGATCAAGGTCGAAGGGACTGGTATAATGGAAAAGAGTAGGTGGTTGCGGGCTATATAACAGTTGGAAAGTTTACAGGGGTTGACAACTTCAGTAGTAGGGTACACACTAAAACCAAAAATAGGCCGATCTCAACTGTGAGACAAGTAGGGGACTTCTAATGGTCTCATGGTCTGATAATAGGCTGTTAGACCATAATCATCTTCGGCTATGAAGGGCTGGCAGTTTTGTCTACTTGCCCGTATGGAAATAATTCAAGTCGTAAACGATCGTAAACGATCGTTTTTTTACGATCGTATTATGGGACATTCCGATCGTAAACGATCGTTTTTTTACGATTGGAAACAGTTGTTTACGATTGGAAACAGTCGTTTACGATCGTTTACGATCGTTTCCAATCGTAAACGATCGTATTTTTACGATCGTAAACGATCGTTTCCAATCGTAAACGATCGTATACGATCGTTTTTTTACGATCGTATTATGGGACATTCCGATCGTAAACGATCGTTTTTTTACGATCGGAAACAGTTGTTAACGATCGTTTTTTTACGATCGTATTATGGGACATTCCGATCGTAAACGATCGTTTTTTTACGATCGGAAACAGTTGTTAACGATCGTATTTTTACGATCGTATTTTTACGTATTTTTACGTTTTTTTATCGTATTTTTACGATCGTAAAAAAAACGATCGTTAACAACTGTTTCCAGTCGTAAACGATCGTTTTTTCCCAATTGTATTATGGGACAATCCGATCGTAAACGATTGTATTTTTATGATTGGAAAGAGTTGTTAACGATCGTATTTTTCCGATCGGAAACGGTTGTTCCCAATCGTATTTCCAGTATGATTATGGCAGATAATTCATGCTGAAAAAAAAACAATAGTAAACGATCGTTATTATCGAAAACAGTTATTTCTAAGATTTTTTTTTCAATACGAGCATTGGGCATATTTCCCGAGGGGCTACCCACTCCCCGGCACCTGCTGTACACCCTTTCCCGGCACCAACCGAAATAGGCGGTGCCGGCACCGGTGCCGACAATAAATTGGTCGATTCATCTTTCAAACGCTTCCAAAAATGGTTATTTTGTTGATTTAACACGTGACAACCGGTGCCGACGGGTTTCAGCCGGTGCCGGCACCGACCGGGCATCGCGGCACCGGGCACTTGCTGTACACTAAAATCGAGAGTGGTCAACCCCTCGATATTTCCACACTGTATGTAGTCACTTCCATTTTTATAACTGAATTAAGCACTGATATTTCCAGATTTTTGTAAAATATGCTGTCATGAAGGCATTCCACTTCCAGCTGGTGAGGTCCTGAAAGATCTGCGACCATAAGAAGACATGAAGATTCCACTAAGCCACCCACTAGAGTAGAAAAGATATCATTCTCAGCCAGTTCTACATTTGTTCAATTGTTTGGACAAAACGAATAAAAACTAACGAAGGGAACATTTATCCGCAACACCCCGAAGAAATGTCACTCCCTGAGGCGGTCGTGGTCTGAGGCGGTCGGCGCTGATTGGCTTGTTGCTTTGCGCACGTGAGGTCAGCATACCTCTGGGAATTCATTGTATAGGAAGACGGCATTTTCGGTATAACTTGTCAGCATCAAGTTATAGGGGTGAATAATGGTATACGTAACTTTTCAGAGTGGGTAGAATAATAGGGGTTAAGTGAGAAGGAAAGGTAATCAATTGGTTAGGTATGATCGCCTGGCAATGGTCGCTAGTGATCCGTTAACCTAACTACCTCAACCTAATCCTATTCTAACACTATCCCAACCCTACCCCTATATATAGCTATACCAAACCTCCCAGCCACTAAAAACTAATCAACTTTCTTATCGTCTTGAAAATAAAAACAATTGTTTCCGATCGAAAACAGTTGAAAACGATCGTAAACAATTGAAAACGATCGTTAAATTACGATCGTAAAAAAACGATCGTAAAATTACGATCGTAAACAATTGTTTACGATCGTTAAATTACGATCGTAAAAAAAACGATCGTTAAATTACGATCGTAAAAAAACGATCGTAAAATTACGATCGTAAACAACCGTTTACGATCGTTAAATTACGATCGTAAAAAAACGATCGTAAAATTACGATCGTAAACAACCGTTTACGATCGTAAACAACCGTTTACGATCGTAAACAATTGTTTACGATCGTTAAATTACGATCGTAAAAAAACGATCGGAAAATTACGATCGTAAACAACCGTTTACGATCGTAAACAATTGTTTACGATCGTAAACAATTGTTTACGATCGTTAACAATTGTAAACGATCGTTAACAACTGTTTACGACTTAATTATTTCCATACGGGTGGTGTACCTACAATTTGTTTTCTGTGCTTTATGTGGTACGAACAATTTGGTACCACGTATATCACGAGGACATGGAGTCGTAAGTAAGAATCGGTTGCTAGAATCTTTGGTGGTGAGGGGTTGCCAACTTTTGCTAGTTGATATACCTTTTATTTTTTGCCACTGTACATCATGATAAGAACGATACGGTACCATGTCTATCACGGGGAGATGGACTTGTAAGTAAGAATCGGTTGCTAGAAGGGCTCCGCAAGGGGCCTGAAACTTTAAACTTTTATCTGTTTCTAAATATTACAAGTAAAGAGTATTGATCTATCAACATCATATAGTAGATTTTTGGAATCCCATCGACACCTTTGGTCTTCTTTTTAAAGATGCCAGAAAATCCTTGTCTTGTCGGGTTTGAATGCGCTCGGCTTTCGCCAGCCAAATATAAACTGTCAGTCAATCGTCCAACGTTATAGTCTCCTACTAAAAATTAACACTGAATTGTCACATCACAGTCTTGTGGTAAGGCCGGAAGAGCAAACAAATTTGCATAATGCCTCAAGCACTTGTAAATCCTTGTCTTTGCCTATTGTCAGAAAATCCTTCGAACCACTCATGGAAGGGGTTTTTGGGATCCCAAAACGTTAGTGACGGATACCTATGACATCGCAAAAGTTGTCCGTCTGTCCGTCTGTGAGCACGATAACTCTCGAAGGGAATGAGATATTTTGATGAAACCCGGTGTGAGGGTTCTTTGCGTCAAGAGTAAGGTCGAGTTCGTAGATGGGCTCTGTAGTCCTACATTTAGGAGTGGGGGAGGGGGTTTAAATTAAGGGGCAAACAAAATATTTTGAAGCAGCTAATGCGATAGTCGATTATGGGGTAAGAAGACATGCTGAACACGATGGTGAAAACCATTTTCTCGCCGGACAAGTAGTTCGCCCGGAATCCAGCCGAAACCGGAATTTTTTTTAAAAGTAAAATTTTTATTTGAAGTCGATTATTTGATGATTGTTCGCTTTGGGGGTAAAAAGGCATGCTAAACACGAATATGAAAATCATTTTCTCGCCGGACTAGTCGTTCGCCCGGAATCCGGCCGAAACCGGAAAGTTTGTTAAAAGTAAAAGTTTTATTTGAAGTTGATTAGATGTTTGATTTAGGGGTAAGAAGACATGCTGAACTCGATGGTGAAAACCATTTTTTCGCCCGACAAGTAGTTCGCCCGGAATCCGGCCGACACCGGAATTTTTTTTAAAAGTAAAATTTTTATTTGAAGTTGATTAGATGACAGATTTAAGGGTAAGAAGAGATGCTGAATCTGCATATGACAATCATTTTTTACCCGGACATATAGTTCGTCCGGAATCCGGTTGAAACCGGATTTTTTTTATAAGTTAAAGTTTTATTTGAAGTTGATTAGATGTTCCTTACAGGTATAAGGAGATACGCTGAATTTGTTTCTGAACTATCTTTTTTTTCTGGACAAGTAGTTCGCTCGGAATTCGGCCGAAATCGGAAATTTGGCAGAAGTAAAGCAGGAAGTTTCGACCAGTATCGTCAAAATAGATATGGCTTATACAGGTACATCTGAACTTGATTTTCTCAGATGATTAGCCTGGCGAAAACTGGATCTGGCGAAGACAAGACCTAGTAATTGTCTGTGTCAAATATTAAATTTTTGGGATCACATCGAAACTTTTGGTCTTGTTGTTCTAGCTCTGGTTCTGCTGTTTCTTACTTTATGGTTCATTATTAGGTTAATTAGTTAGAAGTTAAGTCCCTTGTTTTTATTTGATGATATGTTTTTTTCGTATATTACTTTTTCCTTTTTTTTGTATTTCTCTTTCTCTTTGCGAGTGTATGATGGGTCATCAATAATTATTATTACGTCATTACACTTAATCTCACTAGTTAACAAATTTCTGTTATTTATTTTGTCTGTTTCTTCTTACTATAAAAAAGAATGAACAAATGTTTAATGATTCAGTTATGTTTAAGGTTTTTCCCTCGTGCCTTTTACTTTTTTTTTCATATTACTTCGCTATACCCAAAAATGGGTCACAGATAAATAAATAAACAAACTATTCCTTTATACTGTATGATCCATACCATTTTCTGAAGTATTTAGTGTTTCATTTTGGCAATACGAATGACAACGGCTCGCTGGCCTCACATCCGCACCCTTACTACGTGAGGATCCTTAGCTGGTCCTTAACTCAACTCGTAGGCAAACTCCGTCTTTCAGAAACTGAAAGTATGTACTGCTGTATGTACTGTGCAAATGCCTTTAATAGGCTGCACGTAATAAATTCATTCATTCAAACCGGGTGACCGGTAAGCATTTCAGGTTAGTAGCCTATCTGTCCAGTAAGTGACCTTCTTCAACAATGATACGCCGTGTAACATCAAGTCTTGCACCCGCTGTAAAGGTGTCAGCTTGAATCCGAGATCCGTGACACGGTTTGTCTCTGGTTGAGAATTACAGAAAGACGGAGGGATATTCAAGGTTACCATGCCCTTGAACTACTGGGCCGTCCTCTCAAAACTGGAAGTGCGGGAAAGATCAGCACAAACAAAAGTTTAGCTAGCAGCAAAGACACTTTTGACCATGAACACCTCCTTCACAAATGTAACATCTGCTGGGTGTACAGAACGAGATACCAGTACTCAGGCCATACACGACCATTTATTCAATTTGCACAATGTCCATAAAGGCCCACAGCGAACTCGCTTGGGAATGAATAACAGAGCCAAGCTCTTTAACAAGGTTAGTGGCTCTCTGTCTCGACCTTTCATCTTCCTTATCAAAACAGGCAGCCACTCTGCATCTCCGGAAGTTAGCACCCTCCAGCTCACTTGCCCCCCTCTCAGTAACTTTAGAATATTCGCACTTGAAACAGATGACCCTTAAAGCAAGTTTGACGACCATATTACGGCACATTAGGCGTTTGATGGCCTAAGTAATAAGACGGAATGTCAAACAATCGAACAGGTAACACAGATCTGAAGACCTGAGTTCTCTCAAACGCGTAGCGATGAGACGATGAAACGCGTTCTGACAAGCTCAAAACAAAAAGACTGTCTCGAGATATACGACTAGAAAATCTGTTTGCAAAACACTACAAGAAACATATCATTCGCAGGAAAAATTCACACAATACGACTGTCATTCTGACAAACTCACAACACACAACTGTGAACCTGACAAGCTCAAAACGTACGACTAGAAATCTCTGACAGTGACTGCCAGTACGACTCTCTGAAGCATGGGGGAGGTGCGGGGTTATCGACGGGGTTAGTTGGCAAAATACCGACCGGTGTAGAGAAAGCCATCGTGTCTTGCCGTCCAATGCATACAGATAGCTAAACTGTTCAGTTGAACTTAAGTTGAGGTTTACATTGTGTCGTTCTGGTGCATAGCCGAAGTCGTAAAAACTTCAAGGATCCGACATCAAAGGACACAAATAAAAAAGCCTCTCTGCTCCAAGGAAAATTGATCAGTAAATCAAGGCCGAATATACAGGTGCTGGTCTTAATCCCTTTCCCCCCTTAGCCAGAGGAGTATTCCGGGAACCGTCTTGATTACATCATAAACTAGCGTCCGCTGGCAATTAATGAGCCATTTTCTGGCACTTGTCGTTACGAATCATTAGCGAGTGCGGCCAGATAAGACACCTCTGTTATTGTTTTCTTAGTGTACCTTTGTGTTAACTCGGATCAGTTTGACCCATTATTGCTTCGTTGTTTTGACACGGCTCGATAGTGCGAAAAAGGTGGAATTCTCCGTTGTGTGCACATTGTGCAGTTCTTCCGATGTTGGGCGATACCAAGAACGTAGAGGATTTACAGACGTAGATTAATTAGACTCGGTGTTAAAGTCGTTTTTCCGCGGCATATTTGTGTGTCATTGCCGTAAAAACTGGACAGTTCTGGCTAAGCTAGATCAATGAATTGATGCAGCTTATTTGACCACTACACGAAAGAATGAAAAAAGTCGAGCAGAGAAAATGAAAAAAAAAAGAAGACTAGAGGCCGAAAAAATGACCAGATCATTTTTCTCGTGAGAAAAACTGCCTCAACAACCCAAATTGCGGCAGGAGCAAGGGGTGGGAGTGATTGCAGGCTAGTTGCCTTTATCCATGTGAGAAACGGAAGTGACATGACAAATACGAAGTCGATACCTTAGATGATAGTCATTGCTGCTTCCATCTTCAGCTAGAGGTTGGCCGTAGCCTACACACACACAAAAGATGGCAGAATTCGTTATCCCAAAACCAAATGACGCAAAGAGTGATTTAGGAACTTGAACGCACACCACCCGCGAACACCACACGTCGTACACTGTCAGAAGTTTCATAACAGATAGCGCATAACACTTTCAAGAATAACACCTTTTCACTTAGAAATAAAGTCTTATGACCAATTAAGTTTACACTATTTGGTGCCTAGATCTCCAACAACACCTTCAATTGGTAAAAATACTAACGGGAACGAAAGCAACATAACAGATAACATCCCAAAGTGTTATCTGTTGAAACCGGGCATCCTTCTGTTGTCGTTATGTAACTTCTGACAGTGTAGTATTTTTACCAGTTGAAGGTGTTGTTGGAGATCTAGGCACGAAATAGTGTAAACTTGATTGGTCACAACACTTTATTTCTAAGTGAAAAGGTGTTATTCCTGAAAGTGTTATGCGCGATCTGTTCTGAAACTTCTGACAGTGTACTCATGATAGAAATCCATTCTACTTCCGTAGTATTTCCACCCATTCTCGTTCCCGAGATCCTAGCGTACACACCATCTCCTCTGTGAGCATTTACACCGACAATCACGCTTGCCACGTCTGTTCTTTTTACGTGATGAATCAGGGATTCAGATTTACGAGATGCTTATTGGTCATCTTGTACTAAAATGATTAGTGATCAAACTGGAAAGAAATGGCGAGCCTGCCAGGAGATAATCAATCAATCAATCAATATATTTTAATTCATGACATTATACGTCACATAAATAAAAGAACTGGACAATATAGCCTATACACATTAACCATCTGGCAGTTCAGGGCAGTAGCATTGTCTTCGGTACAAACGATAAAAATGCCCGGAACGACAATCCTCATTCTGTATAATCCTCATTCATCCCTTGTATAAAGTGCTATGTATCCTAATAGTCCCTCGTCGATCAAGAGAGCTAAAAGCAGGAATTCACATCCCCCACTAGGAGACAACCCACTTTTCCGGATTGCTCTGAATAAAACATCCCCCTTGATTAAAGCACCATAAGAAACTGATTATATTTCTACCGCGGGATTACAACACTCCATTTGATTGCCATTAACAATAATGTCCACAGGATTTCCTGGAAACCATGAAGATATCCCAAAAGTCCCACGAATTAGTCCCTGGTTCCAAAAAGTCAAAGCCGTCCGTGCGTCTCTCAGTTTCGATCTGTGGAAGTTTTAAAGCGAAATTTCGACCTCTCATTTATATTGAGTCGCAGTTTTAATATTTTTTTGTAGTTACTGAATATGTTTGAAGATCGATATAAATTATTTACTGCACTTGTTTGAAGAGAAGACGGAAATTCGGTTTACATATATGTATATATATTATTTATAGCCCGCCAAACGTACATGGCGATAGCGGAGTAAAATAAACTAGAGGAAATACAAAAAAAAGAACATGCACAATTTGGACTAAATTTCCAAATGGGCCTATAAAAATCGCGAAAAATACCATTTAGACAATGAGCACGGGTCACGTGTTGTGCATTGTAGAGACGCCGACGTCCTCTCCAGTGACCGAATAACATCTTGGACACCGAACTTCTGGAATACTTCATGTTTGCGAAATGAGAAGCTTCAAAGTATTGTTTTCCTTTTGGGAGACATGGTAGATCATCAGGTCTATTTTTTGTTTTGGACTTATTCTGTTTTGCTTGGTTTTCCCATTTTTGGGATCCCAAAACGTAAGTGGAGGGATACCTATGACATTGCAAAAGTTGTCTATCTGTGTATATATATTATTTATAGCCCGCCAAACGTACATGGCGATAGCGGAGTAAAATAAATTAGAGGAAATACAAATAAAGAACATGCACATAGACAATTTGGACTAAATTTCCAAATGGGCCTATAAAAATGGCGAAAAATACCATTTAGACAATGAGCACGGGTCACGTTTTGTGCACTGTAGAGACGCCGACGTCCTCTCCAGTGACCGAATAACATCTTGGACACCGAACTTCTGGAATACTTCATGTTTGCGAAATGAGAAGCTTCAAAGTATTGTTTTCCTTTCGGGAGACATGGTAGTGTAGATCATCAGGTCTATTTTTTGTTTTGGGCTTATTCTGTTTTGCTTGGTTTTCCCATTTTTGGGATCCCAAAACGTAAGTGGAGGGATACCTATGACATTTCAAAAGTTGTCTATCTGTCCGTCCATCCGTCCGTCTGTACGCTCTGTAACTCTCGAAGGGAATGAGATATTTTGATGAAACAGGATTCTTTGGGTCAAGAGTAAGGTCGAGTTCGTAGATGGTCTCTGTAGCCCTATATTTAGGGGTGGGGGAGGGGGTTTAAATTAAGGGGCAAACAAAACATTTTTAAACAGCTAATGTGATAGTCGACTATGGGGTAAGAAGACATGCTGAACACGATGGTGAAAACAATTTTCTCGCCGGACAAGTGGTTCGCCTGGAATCCATCCAAAACCGGAAAGTTTGTTAAAAGTACAGGAGGGGTACCTGACCTTGTTTTTACGCAACCTCGAATTTTGCCGCGAAAATGTTAAAATGAAAGTTCAGTGCTATCCTGACAGTCAAGAAGCAAAATCTGATTTTTTTTTCAACAGTTATGTCCCAAAATATTACAATTATTTGTCTTTTCTTTGTTTTGAACCTGGTTTAAAAAGGAATTTTCTGGTTATTAGCCTTATTACCTCTATCTTTTCATCACTTTGCAAGCAATCTGACCTCATGTAAAAATGGGTGAAACTGTTTGAAAAGAAAATTATATTCAACTGGAAATATTGAAGTAAAATTTATATCCCCAACATGTAAACCATTAGCTTCACTCTAGTATTTTTGTCATGTTTTTGGTTCCTTTTTAAGCCAGATCTATCTCACTAAAAAAAGATTTCTCTGGAAATTTGAAATCTTGTCTGAGGTTGGGTACCTCTCCTGTAACAGTTTTATTGGAAGTTGATTAGATGTTCGATTTACGAATAAGAAGAACACATTTTCTACCCGGACAACTTGTTCGCCCGGAATCCGGCCAAAACCGGAAATTTGGCAGAAGTAAAGCAGGAAGTTTCGATCAGTATCGTCAAAACAGATATGGCTTATAGAGGTATATCTGAACTTGGTTTTCTCAGATGATTAGCCTGGCGAAGACTGGATCTGACGAAGACAAGGCCCGATTGTCTGGATCAAATATTACATTTTTGGGATCCCATAGAAACCTTTGGTCTTGTTTAACCACGGCGCGTTCAGTTTTCAAATATTTTGCATCCAGCCGCGTCCGACAGCGGGAGGGCTGGACAGAGTGGACCAGCGATGACAAGAAAATCGCTAATTTCACGTGGGAAGCAATAGTATTATCGGCAAAAGGAATTTCTGAGCCATTTCATGAGTCATTTCATCGTTAAAAGATCATTTCTAGTAAGAGTTGAGCTTTAAGTTATAAAGATGATGAAAAGGAAGAGAGATTAAATATCAAGGAAGTCACTAAGTTAATGAAGATTATTTTGACTGTGGATGATTGACCATGACTAGTTGATTATAGGCAGAAACTGCTTATAATCTGCCTATATTTCTAGAAGCTCAAATTCCTACGGGTTTTCTCGACAGATGAACACGAAAAGAAACAGGTTCTTTTTATTCTACCTGGATGCTGCGGTTTCCGCGGTCCGCTTCACTTGGTGGAAATTGTTCGGGAATCTTGGGAAAACCTCCCTTTTTTGTCCCTCTCTCTTTACCATTTATTTTTTGGTAGCGAAGACGAAGACGAAAAGGCAGAGGCAAACAACAGATGCTCTCTCTAAAACAAAAAGTCCCTCCTTCGTTCTTACGGTGCCCTCAGAATGTTGAAAAACGAAACAAAGACAACAAAAACAAGAACAAACACAAATCTCTTCAAATTATCGGGAGCCAAAAATAAACAAAAAAAAACTTCTTGTGTGGGTTTGGCAACGCCAGAATCCGTCGCAGCTTCCATGAACAAAATTTACATAATGTAGCTATAGCCAGACCGTTATCCACACTGTCAGAAGTTTCATAACAGATCCCGCATAACACTTTAAAGAATAACACCTTTTCACTTAGAAATAAAGTGTTATGACCAATTAAGTTTACACTATTTCGTGCCTAGATCTCCAACAACACCTTCAATTGGTAAAAATACTACACTGTCAGAAGTTACATAACGACAACAGAAGCGATGCCCGGTTTCAACAGATAACACTTTGGAATGTTATCTGTTATGTTTCTTTCGTTCCCGTTTAGTACTTTTACCAGTTGAAGGTGTTGTTGGAGATCTAGGCACGAAATAGTGTAAACTTAACTGGTCATAACACTTTATTTCTAAGTGAAAAGGTGTTATTCTTGAAAGTGTTATGCGCTATCAGTTTATGAAACTTCTGACAGTGCAGGAATTCAATTCGAGGGGGGAGGGGTGCCCGCGGAATTTATTTCGGGGGGGGGGGGGGGGTTGCCCACGGGTCGGACCAAAAAGTACAAGAAATACATAGATTAGAGGTTACAGCACACACAAAACTATTACTTTTGTGGGTTTCGGGGGGGGGATTCAAACCCCCTACCCCCCTGGATACGGCCCTGGCTATAGCCTACTTAAAATTATTCTGAATTTCGTTTTCTTTTATTCATTTTTTTGCGACAAAGAACAGGAATGCTTGATTAATTTTTTTATAACGAAAAGGTCAACTTCGGCGGTAACGCTGTGACAGCTACTTTTGAGAAATAAAATTCTATTCTGTCTACTGAATACCGGGTCTGAAAACAAGTCCAGGTTTGGATACGGACTTCAAGTGAAGAAACTAAGATAAATGTCAGACAAGGGTAAATATTAAGAAAAGAAAAACTCCTTCGAAGCTGCATATCTAGGGAATCCGTGGATTAGTACATGACAGATTGACAGGAATTAAAAGCGTCTGCACGTTTCCAAGCTGATCTGGCGACACTTCAAACTCCGTGTCAATCCGTCACGTGACCTGAGCCGTCAAGGATACGCAGATGTCTCGAAAGTTTACGTCCGCCACTAATGTTCGGAGGGCTAGTTTGGATAAACAACAACTATACGTGTTGATACATCTAAGGATTGGTTTAGGTCTACAGGTTATGACGCATGATTTTAATCTAGTCCAACGGAAAACCACTTGGAAACAAGGTTTGCAAGTTCTTCTAGCGACAATGAATGCTTGTTTGGATTTGAGACTCATTTCAAAACCATTTCTTGTTGACAAACTAACTCAAGTCTCGGAGTTGAAAGCACGAGGAAAGACTAGGGTTACGGACCAGAACTAGGAACTTTCTCCAGTCTCAATATTCTTTTCACATGTTGTTTTCTTTACAAAAGGTAAAAAGTTATTTAAGGTAAAATATTCCTTTTTATGGCACTTGCAGCTTCGCTCAAGTGCCATATACCGATCACCTTTCGGTCGGTCGGTCGGTCTGTCCACTCATCTCGAGTTAGGGCACTTCCAGATGGGCTAGGACGATGAAACTTGGCAGGAAAATCAGGGACCCGACCAAACTGACCTTGAAATAATCAGTTTCCCGATCCGACCATCTGGGGGGGAGTGGTGGGCCGGGGAATTCTGAAAATTAAGTAGTTTTTCTCACACTTTTTCGAGTTGGGGTACTTCCAGATGTGCTAGGACGATGAAACTTGGCAGGAGCATCACCCGACCGGACTAACCTGGAAATAATCAGTTTCCCAATCCGACCTTCTGGGGGGGGGGGGGGTGGAGGGCTGGGGAATCTGGAAAACTGGAGTAGTCTGTAACTTTCGAACGGGTGATCGGATTGGAATGAAACTTAATAACAGAATAAATGGCATACCTCTGATGTCCCATTTGAAGTCCGGACCGGATTCGACAGCTATGGGGGAGTTGGGGGGGGGGGAGACCGAAAATATCGAGAAACGGTTGGAATGGAGGGATCGGAGTGAAACTTGCTGGGAAGAACAAGCGTCTGCTCCAGATAAATCGTTTATACATTTGGACTGGATCCGGACACTAGGGGGGGGGGGGTGGAGGGGAGTTTCCCGGAATTCCGGTACTGGCGGTTTTTGGGGATTTTCACGACGAAACTTGGGAGGCGAATCAGGGACCCGATCAAAATGACTTATATATAAAAATTTACATGATCCGATAGTCGTGGGGGGAGTAGCGGGAGGGGGAATCCGGAATATTGAGTCACGCGTAACTTTGGAACGGTTGATCGGATCTGAGTGAAATTTGATAATTGATCAGACGACATGTCTCTGGTGATCTTTGTCATGTCCGGACCGGATTCGACAACAACTGGGGGGGGGGGATACGTGACCGGCTCAGATTGGGGAGATCGGGATGGAACTTTATGGAAATAATAAAAAGATTCTCTGGATAAATCACTTACAGAACCGGATTGGTTCCGGCGACTGTGGGGGAGTTTTAGGGGGGGGGGGGGTCCGGAATTCTGGTGATCGCGATTTAAGGTACTTCCAGATGTGCTAGGACGATGGAACTGGGCTGGAATATTAGAGATTCGACAAGATTGGCTCAGAAATCGCCACTTTCCAAATCCAACATTCCTTAAAGTACCAATCTTGACCGTAAATTTAGAAAAACACTTTTAAGCAAATTATACATTTTCATGATCCCCATGAGCCCATTATCATTTTTGCCTCAAGGGTTTTGCTTACAAATGAAGTTCTAGCTCCCCTAAAGTGCGAATCTGAACCGCAAGGTCAAAAACTACTTTTTTTTAATTAAACGATACATCTCAACCCATGATCATTTGTGCCACAAGGGTTTTGCTTGAAAATTTATTCTATGTGCACGTTTTAACCGAAAAGTGATTTTTTTTTTACCAAATGGTATATATCAATGATCCCTAAGGGCCTGTGATCGTTTTGTCTCAATAGTTTTTCTTACAGATGAATTTCTAGTGCCTATAAAGTACGTATCATGTACGTATCTCACATCTGAACCGCAAAGGTAACCTTAAAAGTACTTTTGATCAAACACTACATCTCAACCCATGCAAGTGCCATATGAGCTTACAGCTCTTGTTTATTAATTTTTCTGATTTTTGATCAGAAACACACACCCTTCTTACATAACTGGACAAAGGCCAGTTTATGGGCTAATTTTAGCTTGTAGACCTTTAAAAGGAAAAAATAAAAACACATCTGCCCCATCGTTATTGTAAACCTTGCAGTTCGAATTCAGTTTCAAACCGCAGCCAATCAGACTAGCACATCTTCATATCCAAAATATCTTGTTTCATTCGTCGCATATGAGTATAAAGAAGTTTCACTGTTAGGGTTCCGGCTAGAACTACCCCGGCGATCCCCCCCAAATCCTCCAAAATATCTTGTTTCATTCGTGGCATATGAGTATAAAGAAGTTTCATTGTTAGGGTTCCGGCTAAAACTACCCCGGCGATCCCCCCGAAATCCTCCAAAATATCTTGTTTCATTCGTAGCATATGAGTATAAAGAAGTTTCACTGTTAGGGTTCCGGCTAAAACTACCCCGGCGATCCCCCCCAAATTCTCCACGGTAACCCCCGGCGAAAAAAAAACGTACAAAATCCCCCACGGCGACCCCCCCTCGGTTACCGAAACCCCCAACCGCCCCCCCACAAAGTGTTAATAAAATGCTATATGTTTGTATGAAAAGTATATACAGATGCGAGCGGCCAGCGAGACGCCGTCACGCGTTTCCATTTAACTCGCGTGTCTGGAGAAAATCCTTAAAGTTTAACTGAAAAGCCAACTTATTTTTGTGTCATTTAGTTGAATACACTGAATTATTTGGATTCTGCAAAGGGATTTTTTTTGTTTTCCACTATCTGCACTAGTTATGGCGTTCAGAATATCTGCGGCCGTCCCCACGGCGAAAATTTTACTATGACGCGGGAATTTTTTATCTAAACACAAACAAGGCTTTTCAGTGGGCAGTGACGATACTGGTGAAGATTGCTTAGTGCCTGAACAAAAAAAAGTCATAAATCTTTCTTGTAAGGCATACAACAAATTAGAGGTACCACAAATCACACGGAAATTCCACTATTTGAAGATCGATTATTCCTGAATAGCGGAACAACCAAGTAACGCATTTTCAGCGGGTCTTCAAGCCAATTTAAGTGAATAAGTGATGGGTAACTAGATTGTCCTGTCCCAGTCCTTTTCGCGCCGCTTTAAGTGCTTGCGGTCTGCAGTTTTGACTGGAGTATTTTTTATAAGATTTTCAATTTCCCATATATTTTCCCATATATTTTTTAAGATTTTCATTTTTCCCATATATTTCGGGGGGGGGGGGGGCCCTCATTGTTTAGGTTAGGACGAAAAATACAGACAAATATTTTCTACGTTCACGGAATCTCCCTAATTTGTTGCTCCTATTTTCGTGCTGCGGAGGTCGTGATGTCATCTCTTGAGAGACGAATTCCCTGAAAGTTCAATAATTTTTTCCAACACACAAACTAAAGAAGTTTAAAACCCGGCTGAGGACCTCTGGAAAATAAATACAACCAGTTCAACGGTGCAAAAGCGGCTTGACCGACACGGCGTCATTCGGGGAAAAAAGGGAAGGTCAAACCAAGCGAATGACGACTGAGCCGAAGATTCACGAAGTGTCAACGCTTTGTTATCGCAGTTGCTGAAAGACTATCAACTTTCGAGACGAGGTCAGCCGCCTGGGAAGTTCACGTAAACATGGTATAAGAATAAATGAAGATCACTTCGTTGAAGTGTCAGCCTGAACTACTGCGAAAACGCAGCACAATAAAAATTCGGGCGTCGAACGACACCGAAGACGGACTCGTCTGAAATTTTTTTTACTACATGTACGCATTTCTAGTTACACGGAAATACAATTTTCCGTGACCGTTCCGAACAGCGTTAAGTGGCATGATAGTTTCTTGTGATGGTTACACAAGACAATCTTCAGTCTTAACACACACAAACCCTTCCCTTCTCGCATCAACGTTACTCCCAACAGTAGGCTAATTTTATGAAGTTTTCTTTACTTTTTGTTGTGCTTTGCTCCACTTGTTTTTTCTTGTGAAATTACTTTTTACTATCTCGAGTCAGGAACTCTGCATAACACTAGAGCCGAACTTTTCAAGGTAGATTCACCTATTGTTCAGACGGTCGGAGGTACAGTCATAGTACAACAATTCAAGTAACCAGGAAACCTGACAACCGAAGGTTCCGATCCGTGCCAACGTGAAAATCCGTTCTTTTCAGATCGTAGCCTATTGTACGCAACTTTACTGCATTTCACCTTGTCAGCATATTTAACCTAAAGCGTGAGAGTACTTTCCGGTTCAATTCTTTAAGACGGTTGCACGTATTCCAGTGAAACTGCAGTGCCCGTCTGCAGTGAGACGTCAAACTCTCTTTGTGGTGATGCCATATGCACTCCGTACGTTTTCCTTATGCCACCGCTAGGCAGCGTTACTCCCTTCCGTTGCTTGTATCTTTTATACTGTCGCGGTCACTCTTTCTATTATCAATTAACTCTTTGGTCATTGTGACTCACGCGGTGTGACTCACCTTCTTCCGCACTTCTTTTCCGGGCCTTGATCTGCAAACACCCTTTTACTTAAGGTTGTTTAATTTATGTTGTAAGTACTTCAGTCAATAAAACCTTAAGTTTATTTACGGACCATAGGTCACTTCTATGAGTCTCAGTTAAGCTCCTTAGAGTGGGCTGGCCTGTAAGGCCTAGTGTATGATGGGTGGTTGATAACCTGTTGTGTGCTCGGTATGCAAATCATAGTGTGAATCGACCAGGGGAATCCATAATGAACCCGTGAAGTTCTGCATGTGTAGTAGGCCACCAACGCCCTATGCCATCCTGACTCCGATGATTGTATACCAGGACATTTACCATCTTATGTCCGGCCTACTACACCCCTCGCCATAACATCAGGTTGAGAGTGCAACCTTCA
The DNA here is from genome assembly GCA_023053555.1 of Branchinecta lindahli. Taxonomy (NCBI): domain Eukaryota; kingdom Metazoa; phylum Arthropoda; class Branchiopoda; order Anostraca; family Branchinectidae; genus Branchinecta; species Branchinecta lindahli. The sequence continues at coordinate 987,996 of JAKZAO010000009.1, read as the reverse complement.
AATATAAATACAGTCATTGTAACAGTGAGAACTCTCTTTGTGATGATGGCGAGTTCGCATAACGCGGCTCAGTTTGTCAATTTGAATCTAGTTGGAAACCCTACTGTACTGTGGGTTTCTGCCCAGTTTGGCGTACCGATTTTGTCCCATTCTATTAGTGTTTCGTTATTTATATTGATGTTCAACCCTAGTTGGCTGTTTAGATAAGTAACTATGATCATGCCACTGAAAGTGATAAATCAGGTTACCTGAGCCTCGATCCGCGCTGCAGTTTCGGCTGCCAGTTGATCCCTCAGCATCTGCGATTGTGCCATGGCTGCTTGGGTCTGCTGGAGCTGCATTTCTAGTCGCTCCCGAAGAAGCTGCACTTCATGACGAAGACCCAGGGGGGCAACGCCACCACCCGGCGTCATACCCGACCCAGGTGTAGCGGGCGTGGTGGACTGCAAACGTGGAATTTCGGGGAGCTCCGAAACCTGAAACGAAAATCCACTGTTACAATTAAGGCATGTCCCTTTTCAGTCTTTTGTTCAGATTAAAGCTACGCAAAATCCGCTGTACTGCTAATGATCTTCTTTGATTATTTTCTTTTCTTTTGTGAATTCCCATTAACTGATTACTTTTAAGTAAATAGAAGGGTAAATTGACACCCACAAGGAATACGTCGACGGGAGGACCGGAAACCATTATCCGCCACATTTTTCTTAGGGACTTTGCTAACGTCAGTGCAAGTTTGCAACCCGAGTGGGAGGATGACCCGGCAGCAGCTGATCAGAGTAAAAAATGGTGCCTATTCGTAGATTCCCTGGGTGTTCCTGGAGGCACAGGAGAATCCAGGTCTACTGTTAAGGTAAACAGAAGGTTGCCTATCCGAAAAAAACCCAAAATAATTCAAAGGACAGCTTTCAAAGGGGCACAACCCAGACAAACATTCTTCAGCTCACTGGTATAAAAGAGACTTTGGAACCCGTTCTCCCGACTAGCCAATATGAGAGCATGCACCATAAAACGAGTGTTGTTTTCATCAACCGTCTACAGAATAAATGGCTTGCCATCAATTTTTGGGGGGGGGGATTGAGAGAATGGGCCATCTGTTGCCTGGGTTTTGGCCTACCACACAGCATAAGATGTCCTCAACGGCTCTGGAACTTTCGTATGGTTTCCCCACGCTAGGATTCCTAAATTGCTTTTAAAAGCATGATGAACCATCACTGCAATCATCAGCAATTACACACGAGTTTAAAAAGCTCATCCTTATTTACATTTTGAATCGCATTTTTGTTTTTGGGTGTTTCTTTTGTTCGAAAATGTTACTATGTTTAGGGTAGGAATCCAATATCTGGAGTTTTGTTCTTGTACGAATCAGAAGCTGAAGATTGGATTACGACGAACTGAAAAATTGTAAAAAATATCCAGTAACCCATTTCCTCAGATCCCTTTTCTTTTAACAGCAGAGTAAGAAGATACCAATTACTCGAAGTCTACGTCTACAGTTAGTCATTTGCGAAACACATCTCAAGAGGATTTTTGCCGAAGTAGAAATGCTTCCCACTGGTCAGTATCCTAATGGAAGGAGGCATTCCCCTTGGGAATTAGGGAGTATGAAAAAACATTCTCGCCGTCCGTAATTCACGCTACAAGACAAGCTGAGGATCCTAATCAGCGGAAGAACAAGGGGTAAGCAGATATCCATTAGATGGACCCTACCGTTTGTTAAGTACTAAATGATACAAATAATGTAATGATAATGATGATTCATTTATTCCCGACTGTACAAACGTGAGGATAGCGGAGCAAAATGAGAAAAGAAAGACAAGTAAATACAATTGGAAAATAACAACTATAAGACTAAGCAGAGGAGTCGTAGCGACTTACTAAGGGTTGGAAACAGATGGGTGGGGGGACGGGTGTAAAAGATAAAAATAAATGATATTAGTTTAGGACAAATTAGAAAAGATAGGTTCTACTGAAATTTATGGATAGGATTCAGAATTCTGAATCAGAAAATATAGATATTCATAGTGTAGGTGAGGTTTATCGTTTCAGCGTAATGATCTTAAGGTTTTTCCTTTTACTTTTATTTTGCGATTTTCAACGTACCCGATGAGTGAAAGAAGAGTCGTAACTATTACTATTATTATACTATACTTCAATCGATATTAAGGAAAGAATCGCGGGAAAAAGAGAAACAAACGCAAGGTAGCGGACCGCTAGAGCTGCCCGATTTTCCACGACACACTTTTAAGGGAGGTTCCTGTCCTTCCTACTGCTAAGGTCTTCGATCGAAAGAACAAGCTTATCGTCTGGGAAAGCAGCCATTTAGATACATACTTAGAAAAACAAGACCAAAGGTTCCGATGGGATCCCAAAACTTCGATATTTGATCCAGACAATTAGGTTTTGTCTTCGTCAGATCCGGTCTTCGCCAGACTCCATGAACATTTATACTCTTAAAATTTAGAAACAGATTAAGGCCAAACAGCTAATCATTAAGAAAACCAAGTTCTGATATGGATTCAGCTTGTGTGTTTACCCCTATAAGTCGATTGAAACGATCCTAGCTTACTTCTGCGAATTTTCCGGTTTCTGGCGGAATTTCCAGAACTACTTGTCCGACGAAAAACTAAAGCTCAAAAACGAACTCAGCGTATCTAGTTACCCCTATTTCCAACATCTAATTAATTTCAAATATAAATTTAACTTATCACAAATTTTCCGGTTTCAACCGGATTCCGGACGAACTATATGTCAGGCAAAAAAATTATTGCCATATACGGATTCAGCATCTCGTCTTACCCCTAAATCGGACATCTAATCAACTTCAAATAAACCTTTTACTTTTAACAAACTTTCCGGTTTTGGCCGGATTCCGGGCGAACTTCTTGTCTGGCGAAAAAACAGTTTTCATATTCGTGTTTACTATGCCTTCTTACCCCTATATCGAACGTCTAATCAACTTCAAATAAGATTTCCACTTTTAACAAACTTTCCGGTTTTGGCCGGATTCCGGGCGAACTACTTGTCCGACAAGAAAATGGTTTTCATATTCGTGTTCAGCATGCCTTCTTACCCCTAAATCAAACATCTAATCAACTTCAAACAAAACTTTTACTTTTATCAAACTTTCCGGTTTTGGCCGGATTCCGGACGAACTACTTGTCCGGCGAGAAAATGGTTTTCATATTCGTGTTCAGCGTGTCTTCTTACCCCATAATCGACTATCACATTAGCTGTTTAAAAAAGTTTTGCTTGCCCCTTAATTTGAACCCCCTCCCCCACCCCTAAATGTAGGGCTACAGGGCCCATCTACGAACTCGACCTTACTCTTGACCCAAAGAATGCTCACAGCAAGTTTCATCAAAATATCTCATTCCCTTCGATAGTTATCGTGCTCACAGACGGACAGACGGACGGACGGACAGACGGACGGACGGACGGACGGACAACTTTTGCGATGTCATAGGTATCCCTCCACTTACGTTTTGGGATCCCAAAAACCCAGAAAAAAGAGGTACCCATCTGCAGTGCTCTTGCTACAGGACGGAAGATCGATGCGGATAATCTTATTCCGAATCCCAAGCTGAATACCCAAGTTTGTCCTTCTTCGACTGACCAAATTAGCAAACTGCACGTTTCAGAACTTGACCTAAGAACGCTTTAGGTCAATTCAATTATTCGGAATACATAGATGTCTTATGCAAACAACATCAAGATGGGATGGTAAAACTGAAAGGATCTGGATAACGGATTTAAGCAATGTCTGAAAGTTTCTGGAAAAGCTCTTTGGTTCAAAGCTAGTTGGGAAACCACTCGGCGACTTTAGCTTCGTTCACAAGTATTCAGCTCAGCATAGTAGGAAAACTGAACCCTTGCTTCCGGCCTTGCTATGGGACTTAACCCGAGTCGCAAGCTGATTACCTAAGCTTGTCGTTCTTCGACTGACCAAATTAGACAAACCGCACGTTCCAGAACTTGACCTAAAGAGCCTTGGGGAATTCAATTATTCGGACTTACATAGATGTTTTATGCAAACAGCAATCGAGACCGGGCGAAAAAATTGCCCTGTCTGGGCAATTTTGCGAGGGTCAGTCCGAAATTCGGGGAACAGACCGCAGCAATGTCTAAAAGTTCTCGAAAAGGTTTCAGAGTTCAAAGCTAGTTGGGAAACCACTGAGCAAATTTCGCTTTTTTCTCGACTATTCAATTCAGATCAATAGAAAACCTGACCTTTATTTCTGGCTAAACGAAGAGATAGGCCATTACATTAGTAGTTACATTAGTAATGACCGGAATATGAATTTTTGGTCCCGATTATGAAATCCGGAGCAAATCCTTCTTCTTTTCTGCGCGATGGTTGGACTTCCGTTTATGCTGGTGGAGCATGTTTGCTTTTCTGAATCTCCTCGTCGAGTTCAGCTCTTTTTTCAGGCTGAACACGGTTCTGAACAGTTCCAATACCAAGGCTTTTCAGTCACTCGCCTTCACTGTAAAAATTTTCTCCGAAAGGATGCAGTATTTGCTACTGGGATAAGCTTATCTCTACTGGGATAAGATTAATCCGAATTAGAGATAATCTTATCTCAACGGAGATAAGATTAGTCCCAGTAACAAATACTGCAAGATTTTTTTTTTTTTGTATAGTGTTTACAGGTTTCCAAAGTAATTAACCGAATGTGTGTGAAAAGAGGAGCTAACTAATTTTCCGCATTCACATTCTGCAAACATTAATCATGCTTGTTGTTCTAAATCTCCTCGTCCATTTCAGATTCTTTCAGCAGGTTTAACACGGTTTTGAACAGTTCCAGTACACTGATTTTCCGCTCGTTCGCCAATAATTCATCATAATTCACCAAAATAATTATATTAGTAGTAATTAATGGAAGTGTCCGAAATAACTAAGAGAACGTCTGTGAAAGAGGAGCTACTTATTTTTTTGCTTCGAAGCGAATGTTTTCTTTTCCAAATCTCCTCGTCGAATTCGGCTTCTTATAGCAGCTTGAAAACCGTTCTGAAGAGTTCCAACACCAAGACTTTCCACTCATTCGCCTTTAGAAGTGTCCGAAATAATTAGCCGAACGTCCGTGAAGAGACGAGCTAATTAATTTTCGAAACGATCGAGAATATTTTCTTTTCTAAACCTCCTTGTCGACTTCAGCTTTCTTCAGCAGGTCGATCACGGTTTTGAACAGTTCCAACACCAAGATTTTTTGCTCGTTCGCCTTTATAAGTTGCAAAAATAGTTTTTTTTTTTAATGGTTTTAGTGGTCTAATACTAACCAAACGGTAAAAATTTGTAATGGTTCCTCTGCCGTTTCCCGTCATATCAGTTAACTTTACTAAACTTCCTGATTGAACCTATACAACTGGACTACTTAAATTTAAGAGTAGAATTTTTTTTTTTTTTTTTTAGGTTTCAGATATAAAAACCTTATTGGTATAGGTAGGTACTTTATTTGTGATTGAACCGATACACGGCATTTCACAGCTACAAACTAAAACAAGAGCTGGAAGCTCATATGGCACTTGCAAGGCTAGGTCAGAGGATGAAAGTAGGAATTCGTCAATTCGTGGGTTTCTTTTGATCATTTGTAAGCAAAACCCTTTATATAAGAATAATCATGGGTCCTTGGAAATCACGAGACTGTATCGTTTTGGCAATGCATTTGGCTGTGCGCACTTTAAGGGCGCTAGAAAGTCATCTGTAATCAAAACTCTTGAAGCAAAAAAGATGATCACCAGGAGCACGAAAATTTATATTTTACTCAGAAGTATTGTTTGTACTTTAAGGAATTCAGTTGTAAGCAAAACCCTTGAGGCAAAAATGATCATGGGCTCATAGGGATAAAGAAAATGTATCTATTGCTTAAAAGTATTTTTTGTACTTTGCGGTTAGCATTAGTACTTTAAGGGATGGCCGGATCTGGGAACTAACTATTTCTTAGCCAATCATGTCAAGTCTCTAATTTTCAAGCCAAGTTTCATCGTCCAAGCATGTCTGGAACTTCTGGAAGTACCTTAACTTGCGATCACCGGGATTCCGGACCCCCCCCCCCTAACTCCCCCACAATACTCGAATCCGGTCCGGTTCTGTCACTGATCTACATAGGGCTTGTGCTTGTTCTTCCCACCAAGTTTCATTCCGATCGCTCCACTCCAAGCATGTCACAAGGTTTCCGGACCCCCCCTCCGACCCCCCCCCCCCAGCTTCATCGGATCCGACCCGGACTTGAAATGGGACATCCGAGACATGTGGTCTTTCTACATACCAAGTTTCATTATGATCCGATCACCCTTTCGGAAGTTATACATGCCTCAAGAGTCCGGATTCCCCCTCCCTCCTCTCCCCCACGATGGTCGGATCGGGAAGCTGACTGTTTCCAGGTTAATCTGGTCGTGTCCCTGATTTGCCTGCCAAGTTTCATCGTCCTAGCCCACCTGGAAGTATCTTATTTCCGTATGACCGGAATTCCGGAACACCCTCCACTCCCCCCCCCAGTGCACGAATCCGGTCCGGTTCTGTCAATGATGTACCTAGGGGTTGTGCTTGTTCCTCCCACCAAGTTTCATCCCGACCGCTCCACTCTAAGCGTTTAACATGATTTCCGGTTCCCCCCTCCGACCCCCCCCCCACATTCATCGGATTCGGTCCGGACTTGAGTCGGGACATGTGAGACATGGTGTCTTTCCAAATATCAAGTTTCATTAAGATCCGATTACCCGTTCGAAAGTTATGCATGTCACTAAATTCCGGATTCCGGCTCCCCTCCCTCCCCCCACGATGGTCGGATGGGGCAAGTGACGATTTCCAAGTTAGTTTGGTCGGGCCCCTAATACGCCTGCCAAGTTTCATCGTCCTAGCACATCTGGAAGTACCCTAACTCGCGATCACCGGACTGACCGACCGACCGACCGACCGACCGACCGACCGACCGACAGACAGACCGACAGACCGACAGACCGACAGACCGACCGACGGAAAAGTGATCGGTATATGGCACTTGGCCGGAAGGCAAGTGCCATAACTAGACTACGCCTCTAACTACACATTCGCAACGTAATGAATAAAATTTACTTAACATTTTCAAAGATTAATCGGTAAAAATATTTGTATTGTTAATATATTTTTTTAATTAATTTTATGAAATTCAGTAGAGCCATTTTTAAAATTACTATTAGTGTAATGACATCAATAAGGAAAGATTAGGGTAAGTTAGGACTTAAAGTCATCAAGAGAGAAGGCGACGTAGCATCAAGACGGTTTCAAATTAGTCTGAAAAGTAGGCTATAAAAAAGAATAAAAAGTTGAAAAAAGTAAAGTAACAAAAATAGGGCTTCCATGAAACCTGGTGATCTTGAACTTGTTCTGAACCCAATTAATAAGTCCTACCTTCGATAAGCTTAAATAGACTGAAGGACTAAAAGTACGAACACACGATAAGGATTTCCCGGCCGGATTTTCTTCACTTTCATCACCTAAGGAAGTGATGACGGTGCCGAAAATCCGGACAAGAATTCCAACCCGGGAGCACCCGACCCTCATCGTGTGTCCAAGGCATAAGGGCTAAGGTCTGTAAACCTGTCAGGGAAGAAAAAGGGAGGAAAGAGAAACTTTTCTCGGCCGGGCGTTGTCGACGTCATTACTCAACCTCCCGTCATTGACTCCTGCGTCGTAACGAACAGCAAGACAGATAAATTAGGTGACGCTAACCTCTGTTTATTGGTCTTCAATCAGAGCTCGTCTTCAACCTAAACCATAATTCATTCATTCCTACAAGAGAGGTTCATTGATATCCGTCTTGGCGTTTCCGGCTTGGAACGCCCTCAGTTTTGGGCGGACTTTAACTGTCTAACCAAGACTGAAAGCAAAAGGAGTCGAAAACCGGGTCCTAATGCATTGTTCGAATGGGTATAATAAGGTTTAAAGGAACAGTAAACTTGACTACGCAACTTTCGGCCATCGAATCGCCCGGGGGGCTTGGATAAATATACAGGGTCTTATTGTCAACAGGCCCCCCCTTCTTTGTCATCTCGAACTGTCTAGAACCCCCTCCTTAGTGTTCCCAAAGCTAGCTGGCAGGCCCTTGCCCCTTATGCACTGTAATTATGCACTCATGTACTGTAAAAGTTCGCCTTTTTACATGTAGACTATAGAGTAACGACCTCCCCGACTAGACGGCCGGGGTTCGATTCCTAGTCACGGCACACAAACCTTTTGCTTTTGCAAACCTTTTGCTCAAAAGTCGAATTCTCGGAAACTGCCCGGAAACTGCAATGGTCGTAACGAGAATTTTTCTTACTCTCAGTATCGACTCAGGGTACATTCTTGATATGTTAGCTAGCTCCCCGAATCAAGTTTGAGTCAAGTTTTCTGTTCCTTTAATACGGCGTATAGCTTCGTCTTTCCGGGCGCGCTGTAAAAGCTGTATAAGGAGAAAAGACCCTTGTTCATTTTGTCTTATGCAGACACAATAAGATCGCTTGGTTGGGCTCTGCCAGCGGGCCGAGGAAAGAGAAGCTTAGCTAGGGTTGCCACGGGGAGAACAAAAGTTCTACTTTGTTGGAAGTTGAAGAAAGAAAGACGTTTTGTTCTGTTGCTACTACTTGTTGTTAGTTCGAGGAACATTGCTGCCCATACGTTAATTTCAGGTTAATTTAGTAGTTTTTTCGAAACATAATGGTTGTCAGATGTAGAAAAAGTAGTACTAAGAACACTTTTTCCGATCTTTAGAAGCTCGACATTTTTTTGATGGGGCAACACTGAACGTGGTATGATAAGAACCTTTTACTTTCCGTTCAAACAAGGGTTTGCAGTTAAAACGTGAACATCACGTACCGAGCTAATTGAACAATACTTAAATAAAACCTGTAATGACTCGGAAGGAAGATCAGGGTCGGGTGCTAGCGGTAGGAAATTCCTGTCCGGATTTTCGTCACCATCACCAATTCCATAAAAGTGGAAATTTTTCAACTTGATGACGAAAGTACAGAAAATGCGGCCGGAAAATCCTGATCCTGTCTTCGCATTTACAGATTCGCATCTTCACACTGAGAACTGAGACCGAATTAAACATTACAAAAGGTCGATCGTTGTCTGTGTTCACCGAGGTGTTGGCAACTCTGTGTGGCACTCGTACACCCTCCAGTATGGCAGTTGTGTGGCACTTGTATGGCACTGTGTGGCACTTGTGTGGCACTGTGTGGCACTGTGTGGCACTTGTGTGGCACTTGTATGGCACTTCTGATTTTCACCGTCGAAAAACATTTCGCGTCGAAATTAGGACGCTGTGTGGCACTTGTGTGGCACTGTGTGGCAATTGCGTGGCACTATGTGGCACTTGCAAATTGTGGCACTCGTACACCCTGACGGTGAGTTGCCAACCCCTCGGTGTTCACTGTGTGACAGTACGTACGATCCGAGAATCTACTGAATTTCTTCTGTTTGGCTGAGAAAGCTTGGGGGGGAACTTAGAGCGCGTTCGATGTAACAAATTATTGTCGACGACCAGACCCAGATGTCGTTTTATTTAACTACAACGTAGGCTGTTGTTGTTTGATTTAAAAGCTGTAGTCGTAGTTCTACAAAACCGTCAGATAATATCCGAAATTCAAGACGGAAGTCTTTTTCGTTCTAGGATTTAATAGCGATGATGAAAATCGTTCGTCTGTTGTCCGATTCGCTCGACGAAAAATAAAATTTTCGTCGAGAATGACGCATTAGCCGTGAAAAAAAACGACTAGGGACAATTTTAGGATAACGTAGGTCGATGACGATTGGTCAATCGAATGCGGCTTAGGTCGTAAACATGTCTAAAGAATGGAAGGTTGCCGAATGAACAACAGATTATGTTTACATACATATGCATGAACAGAGTTTTGAAGTTAATGTCAAACAGTTGGCGAGGCTTCTCAGGGAAACACTATAGCCAATACGGATAGGTACCTATTTTTGTGTAAAAGTTTAAAAAATTACTCAAAACGGACATGTGAGCTAGGACATTCTTCGGCGATATTCCGGTCCTACTTGGCAAGGGTATTCTTCCGGCTGTAGCTGGAAAAAGGGACCTATTTTTTAATTCGAAATTCTGTGTGAAAGAAATTTCAAAACCCAGGGCCTTATTCACAACAAAAGCAAAGTTAATCAAAGGGTGCTCATGTCGTCATTCCCATGTCAACGACCCGATTAAGCAGCAAAAACAGCAGACGCGTTCAAAAAGAAATCTCAGCATTAGCTTTCCCCTTCGGCAATTTCTAAGAAGTAATTCCCCAAAATATTCAACTTAGCCTATAGTTGCTAGGAGCTTCGTTTATTCATCGGAGGTTTGTTTCTTCAGAGCTACGGCCAGCCACAGTCCTAGCTGACCTGTCCGTTCTGAGTAATTTCTGTATATGAATCTCAGTCAGCTTGGGCTGAAGGACTATTATTTATTTGTGCTTTATTATTTACTTTTATATATTGTACTTTCCATGATAATCGAGCGAATCCCACATTTTCATGCCCTGATTCAGGTTTCAAATCTCGAACTGATTGTACTTATGGGTCGATTTCAACCTTATTTACGGTTTCAAACCTCGGTTCTTTTACTGACGTGGGACAAACATAAAAGTTTTTCACCAAGTAAATAGGGATTAATGTTCGTACCGGAGATTATAAACTTCTGCTGCCCTCGTTCCAGTTCCAGGTAATTTTAATCCGGTTATTCTGGCAAAAAGATTATTTTGAACGATGGCATTCGGCCATAGCATTTAATTCTCTAGTAACTGACGGAATCCGTGCCCGCCCCCCCAAGCGGATTCTGACAATTTATTACTGATTTGTCTTCATTTACCAAAGAAACCGAGATGGAGTGCAAACAAGTGCACAACCGCTCAAACCTTTGACCCACACCCCTGAATATTGGATAGTCTATGCAAAATGCTAGGTACGTCCAGAGTTTGTGATAGCATTCGCCAAACGCACGTTACCCTGCACCAAACACTGGGCACTACGCCTGACCTAACTCACTAAAAAAAAAAAGGAATTGGTTGTTCTATGAACTACACTAAAATCGTCACCATTTTATTAGGCTGGGGCGCCCAGCATTCGGCATACGGTAACCAGCGTTTACGGTAACCAGCCTATTCAAACTGATATACCTAACATTTGGCATAGCCTAATCAAGAATCATGGGTTGGGGTCTGGGTCCAAGAACCTGGGGTTGGGCGAAGGAGAGCGATAATTCATTTTTGGTGCGGTTACCGAAGACTGTATGATAATCCTTTCCATAAACTCTCTCTCAACGGCCGTAATGTGTATCTGTTATATTACGTCACAGCAGGGACCCATAAATTTCCTTTACAGGGGGCCTGTCAATAAGAGATTTCTGATGCTATCTTGAGCGCACGGAAGATAGTTCGAGAAATACCCACGGTCCAATCACGTTCAAGACCAGATAGACAAAATTTGGGATTGACTACTGGCGCCTTGAGGGAGGAGTCTCTTTGGCACGCACGTCCTATGAAGCAATTAAGAATGACCGATCGACAAGCGGGGATTTTTGGAAACTGGATTTGGTTCGGTCATCAACGCAATATAGAAGCATAGGAAATGACAGGCCCCCTGTAAGGAAAATTATGGGTCCCTGGTCACAGCGAGAGAAAATGATGGACTAAATTATGAGAACACGTCCTTGAGAAATGTTTAAAAGCCTTTCGAGTGATGTGATTTGACAGCAGAGTTGCACTGTATTTTCCTCATGATTCCGGGAAAGTAAGGGAAACTAAAACTTACCATATTGCTCTTCCACATATCCTGGCTGAGGTAAGTCAAGTCCAACCTTCCAGGACGACTCAGTGTGTTGGTAAGGGGGAAGGACTCAGATTTTGGCGGCTGTACAACTGGGGTAGGAGGAGGCGGGTCGGTAACTTTGTCTGCGTCTGAAGAAGGTGAAGCAATGCTTGTCTGGCCAATTGATTTCGTAATTGACTGGTCGTCGGAAAGAGTATCAGCACTTCCAGGGTCGAGGGAAATATCTAGAAAAAAAAATAGTAAAATATTATAACCACAAGCGCAATATAATAATAACTCCATGTATTTTCTCAGTAGTATTTACAATTGCTAGCTGCTTATTATCAACGTAACAAATTATCGATTACGGCTGGTTGATATTTACATACAGTAAAATTACGAATAAAATAAGGCACAATCGAAGATAAATACCTAAATACTTTCATGCAGGGATTGAATAAGTCGTGGATTGTCAAAGTTAGCTACTCTTTCTTTTGTGTTTCTCAGGTCTACCTTAATTTGCGCTTCGGAGCGAAGAAGGTGATTGGTATATGTTATGCTTCGATTTTTATTGATTGCAAGGTTGGATGGTCTTCTATAATATTGCCTTGTTCGCTTTTAATGTTGACTCTGAGGATTGACTCAACGGGGTTTATAACCCCTGTGGTATCTGAATGTTTTTGGGATCCCAAAACGTAAGTGGAGGGATACCTATGACATCGCAAAAGTTGTCCGTCTGTCCGTCCGTCCGTCCGTCCGTCCGTCTGTCCGTCCGTCTGTCCGTCCGTCCGTCCGTCTGTCCGTCCGTCTGTCTGTGAGCACGATAACTCTCGAAGGGAATGAGATATTTTGATGAAACTTGGTGTGAGCATTCTTTGGGTCAAGAGTAAGGTCGAGTTCGTAGATGGGCCCTGTAGCCCTACATTTAGGGGTGGGGGAGGGGGTTCAAATTAAGGGGCAAGCAAAATATTTTTAAACAGCTAATGTGATAGTCGATTATGGGGTAAGAAGACACGCTGAACACGAATATGAAAACCATTTTCTCGCCGGACAAGTAGTTCGTCCGGAATCCGGCCAAAACCGGAAAGTTTGTTAAAAGTAAAAGTTTTGTTTGAAGTTGAATAGATGTTTGATTTAGGGGTAAGAAGGCATGCTGAACACGAATATGAAAACCATTTTCTTGCCGGACAAGTAGTTCGCCCGGAATCCGGCCAAAACCGGAAAGTTTGTTAAAAGTGGAAGTCTTATTTGAAGTTGATTAGACGTTCGATATAGGGGTAAGAAGGCATGCTGAACACGAATATCAAAATCGTTTTTTCGCCAGACAAGTAGTTCGCCCGGAATCCGGCCAAAACCAAAAAGTTTGTTAAAAGTAAATGTTTTATTTGAAGTTGATTAGATGTCCGATTTAGGGGTAAGACGAGATGCTGAATCCGTATATGACAATAATTTTTTTGCCTGACATATAGTTCGTTCGGAATCCGGTTGAAACCGGAAAATTTGTGATAAGTTAAATTTTTATTTGGAGTTGATTAGATGTTGGAAATAGGGGTAACTAGATAAGCTGAATTCGTTTTTGAGCTTTAGTTTTTCGTCGGACAAGTAGTTCTGGAATTCCGCCAGAAACCAAGCCAGGATCGTTTCAATCGACTAGTAGGGGTAAACACACAAGCTGAGTCTTGGTTTTCTTAATGATTAGCTGTTTGGCCTTAATCCGTTTCTAAATTTTAAGAGTATAAATGTTCATGGAGTCTGGCGAAGACCGGGTCTGACGAAGACAAAACCTAATTGTCTGGATCAGATATCGAAGTTTTGGGATCCCATCGGAACCTTTGGTCTTGTTCTTCCCGGCGCATCCATTTAGGATTCGTTCAAAAGAAGAAAAGGCAGAACGTAGACACTTCTTTTCTTTTGAAGCGCTGAACTGGAAGGGATTTAGTCCTAGTCCTACTGCACCTATATAGTTCAAAAGGTTCAGGGGTGGATTGTTGTTCACTTCACAGATTTAGCTCTATTTTTTATTTTTTTTTCGCTGTTCAAGGATTATTTTTTTTTATTACACGAAGTTGGAATATCTGAAGATTTTTGTATGGGCTGCATTTGTTTGGCTACACAAAATTTGTCCTTTTCCTGTTCATAGAAGACTTGGAAATGACTTCATATCCCAGTTCCAAAGGGTCAATCTTTCGGTTGTTTAATTATAAATTATTAACACCGCAAGCACCAAGGGCTTTCTTTTGGTATACAGTCTCATTCTGATTTGTCTGAAATAAGTTCTACTTCTAGCAATTTGTCAGAGTCTGCCGAGTGTTCTCAGTTTTATTTTCATTCTGGAACAAACTTAAAGGAATGATAGCCTACTCGTCCGCAACCTTTCCACCTATTATCACTCAAGAAAATCTGCATTTCATACATACTCTATTTATTTATTTAAACTAAGAAACGACCAACTATAGGGTCAAAAATGACAAAACAAATAGCAGAAACACTGGCATATCAATAAACGATGATAGCCTACTAATCCACTCTTCTTCCGTAACCTTTCCACCTATTATTACTCCAGAAGATCTGCATTTGATACACATTTTGTTAATTTATTTAAACTAAGAAACGACGAACTAGGGTCAAAAATTACAAAATAAATAGCAGAAACACTGGCATAACAATAAACTACAGAAAAAAAAAATATTCTTCTCACCCCCCCTACCGACATTATACTCATTTTTAGGGTTTGCCGTATCTGTATTTTTACAGTCTCTCGATCACTGTCGATTAATGGTCATCGTTGTCTCTGGTAATTCAAGGTGCCCCTTCACACGAGCCGTGGCCGAATGTCCAACCCATCAAAAACGACCCACCTTATGACGGTAACAGTATTTCCTTTTTCTCACCTGGAAGAAAGCAGCGGATGGATATCAGTTTCCTTTCCCGGTTTCGGGCGGAAAACTAACCATAGGTGGGAAAGATACACGATTGGATCTGTCTCTCTGAGTGAATGGATTTGTCTGGGGAAAATTTCCGGAAAACTTCAAGAGCTGAAAGGGAGGCCCAGAGTTTGACGAAGAGGAATTTACAGATTGTGGCAAAGTAGATTTCCCACGGCGAGGACAGAAAACGAGAAGTTTGTGGGTGAATTACATCTGAACGCTGCAAACCTTATGATACTTTCTACATGTAATATCATAGAAGAAGTATCGTTGATTTCTTCTTCGTTCGTTCAGAGCTGCTGAGGGTACGAGTCTTTCAGTGCATAATCGGGAATTAAATTGAGATTGTATAACGCTGGAAAGAAGGGTCGTGGGATTGACTGCGATATAAACTTGTTTATATAAACAAAAGCCACTGAGAAATCTTTGGTGTTTAGACAGGTTTCCCAACGCAAGTCCGCACTGGAATAACGCGGGAAAGAAGATGAGGGGTTGAGGAATTACAACATTAAGTTGTTTATCTTGAAGAAAGACCACTAAAGGAGTTTTGAGTGAACGCCATCCAATGAAGCTGTCAAAGCTAGGAGGATATTTATTTGCAATAGAAAAACGATATTTGGAGTAAGCTGGATATATATCACACAATATTATACATATATATATGTATAATTTGACTGGCACGTAAAAAAATACACTGAGAACAGATGTAGGCTAAGCTTCACTCAATAAAGCTATCTGCAATTAAAGTGTTGAATTATATGGTATTTCACAGCATTTTAGTGAAAGGATTATGGTTGAGTTAGGAACGGTTTTGTTGTATAATTATATAATGTACTCCTCAGTTTTGAGGAAAACAAATGTATAAATAAATAAATGTCGCAGCAGACACAGCTTCTGCTCCAATATTCTAACCTAACGTGAAGCCTGTGAAACTCTGTATTTTTACAAACCCCGTCACCGCTGTTTTTAGCCTCACTCGCCCCCCTTGGCTTACATGAGAAACACGGAAAAACGAGAACAGTCATTTCTTCCCAACGAGCTCCTCGGAAGCGATAAGCCGTAACGTCAGCAAGAATCAGTTTAGCTCCAAAACAATACTTAGAAAGTTCAGAATCTTGACAAATGACAATGAATGGAATGACTCGGGAAGTACAGTTGATTAGTAATAAAAGAAAAAGTTATTTTGACTCTGCAAAGTGATTTTTATTTCTTTACCTTGGGCTCTAGTAGTGAAGTTCACTATGAACGTAAACACATGAACATACACTGCTGGCGCGAGAAGACAAAGTTCTCCCCGAGGCGGTGAATGAATCGAGGAATGAATTTCGCGAGCATTTCAATGCCTAACGATGCGAACCTCAGGAAATGTTCAATTCGAAACTGCAATGCCACTTCCGACGTAAGCCCGCTATTGCGTGTGACACAAACGGTAAGGTAAAGTAAGCTAGGGTACAATTTTAATGACAAATATAAAGAAACCTGATGTTTCTTTAAACGCATCAGACAGAAAAAACGACGCTTCACTAATTCTGATTGGGGTTTGTAAAAATGATTAAGAAAATCCTAGCCTAAGGCATTGTAAAGAAATACAAACGAACAACTATCACACATCAACACTAAAATATAAGGACAAGATAATTAATAACTAAAACAAACAAAAAAGATTTGTTTTTCGGCACGTGTACCGTTGTAACTGTTAAATATTTTAAGCAATGAGGTAGGTACAAGCACACAGAGGTACAGCAAAGCCCGACAGAAAAAGTTCATTCGATGAAAATCGATTATATAAATAGTGGAGCAACGAAGTTGCGCATTTTCATCGGGTCTTCAAGCCTTTTGAAATGAATGAGTGATGGGTAAATACACTGTCATATATCAGCCTTATTTGGTTATTCTTAAAGCACAACTCTTACTAGAAATAATCTTTTCCCTATGAAATGGATCAGAAAAAAACACTTTCAAAAATACCATTACTTTCCATCTGAAATTAGCGATTTTCTTGTTAGCGACTGTCGACTATGTCCAGCCTTCCTGCTCTCCGACGCAGCGGCTGGGCGCAAAACATTTGAAAACTGATCGCGCCGTGGTTAGAAGTGTGAAAACTAAGCAAATAAAATATGTAATAAACAAAAGCTTCTCAGATCCTTATGTGTGAAAGAGCTGTCAGCAGATGTTGATGATCCCGGCAAACGTTTCGTTGTGTGTCGGGCAAAACTGGGCAAGGCCAGAAAAGCGCTAGAATTTCGTAGGCACAAAACGAAACAATGGAGAAAGGTGGGGATTTTAGAAGCTTATAATTCTGTATGGGAGCTAGATATATTACAAAAAGCAGAATAAGCAAGAGGGGTCCTTCAAAAAAAAAATATCGCTCGATCAGATGCACAGTTATCCGAATTCGCCACAATTTTTACCTTTCTCGAGAAAGCTCACAAATTCAGGGACTTCCTCCAGCCTCTAAAGTCGATACAGCCAGCTCGAGACCTCACCGTGATTAGAAAGCCGTCAGCAGTTTCAAGCGGGACAAAAGCTCGTGAAAGGAATTTGACTGACTTTAATTTACTGAATGAGAAACAGTTTATTTTCAGTGGAAACCATGGAAAAAGCAGGTTATTGAGCTGCAACCTAAGCTTTGGCCTCGTGGATGAATAACTATATTTTTTCCCAAAGTAAATAGAGGATAAGAATCCTGCAAGTTAGAAAGGGTTTAGCTTTAATATGGTACTGATCGAGTTTTATCTTGTATTGTTGTATTGTATTTTTGTTGAATTCTAAAGAGAATAATGATACTTTTCGATAGGCTTGACAGTTATTATATTAAAATAACTCTCATGGACACAAAATATTCAAACTGAACTTAACTTGAATATTGAAAAAAATTGACTAGACTACAGAATGTTCAATCCACGTCATAGGAAAACGTATTACATACATCTTTATATCTTAGTGTGATTATTTTTGACGTAAAGGTAACATTCGGCGCATGCGCTGTTAAAGATACCTTTTACAAATAAAACTGATCTCTACTTCACTCTACTCTACACGTCACTAAAACTGAAAAGTTTCTTCTTGGCGCACTATTCATTTATGTAAGAGTTTATTTATGTTTCTGTTATAGATAAAATGCTGATTTTTTAGTTGTTCCAGGGTAAAGAGCATTTCATGAATATTTTTTGCTCAAAGTTCTCTTTCTCATCAGCCGAAGGATATAAGTGATAAGAAATGAAAAATAACCATACTAGAAATACAAGCAAACGACCTGAAGTCGCTGAATCATAAGACCACGGACCTGCATGGATGAGCAGCTTACAGCCGTTTTAACCTTTCTTCATGGAGTACAGCGTCAGATTAGTTTACTAAACTTTTAAAAAGCAACTTTTCTTGCCCAGTGCCAATATTCAGAAAACCGAAAGAAAAATCCCCTATACATCCCGTTATCGTGTTCAAGTCTAATTGTACGTGTGGTAATTCCGAAAATTTTCAAAGTTTCTGAAACATTTTGTTGTAGTCTACTCAACTTGTTTTCTCGTATGGAATCGTGGGTCCAAAATAATGAATCAATTCATATCATTAATGAATTTTTTTTTACAAACAGCGTAGTTTGGCAATCTTTTACGGAAGAAAGCTATGAGGTTGGGTTATTACACTGTCAGAAGTTTCATAACAGATAGCGCATAACACTTTCAAGAATAACACCTTTTCACTTAGAAATAAAGTGTTATGACCAATTAAGTTTACACTATTTTGTGCCTAGATCTCCAACAACACCTTCAATTGGTAAAACTACTAACGGGAACGAAACAAACATAACAGATAACATCCCAAAGTGTTAACTGTTGAAACCGGGCATCCTTCTGTTGTCGTTATGTAACTTCTGACAGTGTAGCATTTTTACCAATTGAAGGTGTTGTTGGAGATCTAGGCACGAAATAGTGTGAACTTAATTGGTCATAACACTTTATTTCTAAGTGAAAAGGTGTTATTCTTGAAAGTGTTATGCGCGATCTGTTATGAAACTTCTGACAGTGTAATAGTAATTTTTAATAAATTTCCAATAATTTGTAAATAATCCATCAGAATCCGAAAGGACTATCTATTATTTTTTTTTTATCACAGCAGCGACGACTGCAAACTGTACAAGTTCGGTTCTGGCATATTGATTCCCAAGGAAAGTCTGTAGAGAAGAGATAAATAGCTAAGCCTCTGCATAAGGCAAGGGCAGCTTTTTCGGCATCAAGTTTCCCAAAAACTTAAAGCATTAGTCGCAGCAGATACAGTTTCATTCCAATACTCTGAACATCCACGACTCCTTTGGAACTTTCTGGTTTCCCAACTTTCTAGCTTTTCTTAATCAGTCTATGTCTTGTGCTTTCTGACGGGGTAACAAATGTAATTTTTAGTTTAACCGGCTGTTTTAAGCCTTATTCAGCAACCTTGTTTTTTATGAGAAACGAAGGAAAACATGCATAACCAGTATTTCTGACCAAAAGGCTCATGGGAAGAAATAAGTCTGACACACCGTATAAAACAAGACCAAAGGTTCCGATGGGATCCCAAAAATTCAATATTTGATCCAGACAATAAGGTTTTGTCTTCGCCAGATCCAGTCTTCGCCAGGCCAAACAGCTGATCATTAAGAAATCCATGCTCAGATATGGATTCAGCATGTGCGTTACCTCTATAAGCCGATCGAAACGATCCTAGCTTACTTCTGTGAATTTTGCGGTTCTGGCGAAATTCAAGAACTACTTGTCCGGCGAAAAACTAAAGCTCAAAAACGGATTCACCGTATCTCCTTACCCATATATCCAACATCTAATCAACTTGAAATAAAAATTTAACTTTTAACAAATTTTCCGGTTTTGGCCGGATTCCGGGCGAACTACTTGTCCGGCGATAAAACGGTTTTCGTATTCTTATTCAGCATGCCTTCTTACCCCTACATCAAACATCTAATCAACTTCAGATAAAACTTTAACTTCTAACAAACTTTACGGTTTTTTCCGGATTCCAGACGATCTACTTGTCCGGCGAGAAAACGGTTTTCATATTCTTGTTCAGCATGCCTTCTTACCCCTATATCGAACATCTAATCAACTTCAAATAAGACTTCTACTTTTAACAAACTTTCCGGTTTTGGCCGGATTCCGGACGAACTACTTGTCCGGCGAGAAAATGGTTTTCATATTCGTGCTCAGCGTGTCTTCTTACCCCATAATCGACTATCACATTAGCTGTTTAAAAATTTTTTGCTTGCCCCTTAACTTAAACCCCCTCCCCCACCCCTAAATGTAAAGCTACAGGGCCCATCTACGAACTCGACCTTACTCTTGACCCAAAGAATGCTCACACCAAGTTTCATCAAAATATCTCATTCCCTTCGAGAGTTATCGTGCTTACAGACGGACGGACAGACGGACGGACGGACGGACGGACAGACGGACGGACAACTTTTGCGATGTCATAGGTATCCCTCCACTTACGTTTTGGGATCCCAAAAAAACCCAACAAATCAGCGTAGTGCCGTTAGGGAGGACAAAAATGCAAGAAGTTCGGAATCTCGGAGATGAGGATGGATGGAACCGAGAGGGACGTCGAGTGAGGGAGTAATACAAGGAAGACGGTCCTTTGAAAAAAGCATGATCCATTTCTATCTTCTTTTCCTCAAGCTCACACTAGAACTATTTTTGCTAAGAACAAATAAGCGGTCTTCGAAGCTCTTACCACAACAAATCCTTTCTTCCGATATTCTTTTGTTTGAATTTTTCAACGCTGATGAATAGCCTGTGACCATGTGATTACTGACGATTACTGATTTAACCGATAGCGAAGAAACAAAACCAAAGTGTTGCTCTCGCAACACGTTTAGTCGGCGAAGCCGGACAAAGGTTGCCGCAACACTTCACGTTGCCCAGTCAACGTAGGTCTAGTTTCTTCTTTCAACCGGCCGTCATAATCAATTAACTTGTGCTTGCAGCAGAAATATTGCGTACGAAAACGAAAGAACGGACTTTGCAAATGTCTGAAAAACTGATCAGGCTCCAGATGGATGAGCGGTAATACATTACAGAAAGGGCTACCAGAATAACTGTGCTAGCAGGTAGCTTAATCGCAGACGGGGCTGCCGCACCACTCACTATGCCAACACCAATACTTAGGAGTGGTCATCACCTGAATGACCCACCTGAGTCGTTCCGCTCTCTTACTTACGTCCCCACTGTATAATTCCACCGTTACCGTCACTCAATAACTACACTTACTACTACTACACTACATCTACAGCTACCGGTACTATTATTCAATTCTGCCAGTGGATTACAGCTTCTGCAGAATATATGTTCCCGTTGCCACCTATAGAAACCAATGACCTCGCCCGTCCTGATTTCCGGTGTTTTACATTCAAACCCGGGGCGAACGTTCTGTTATTTACTAAATTTAACAGGTAATATGGCTTTTTAAAATCCTAAGTTCAAACCCAAGATCCAGCGCCATGGTTCACAGGCACTGGAGCTTTAATAACTTCTGATAACAAAAATAAAACGGATTAAATTCGACACCTTATCTAGGTTGAAAAGAACGGATGTTGAAAAAGTAAAAAAAAATGAACAATCTCCGGATGGATGAGCGGAAAGGAACATATACAAAGGGCTACCATGTTAACTGAGCTACCCAAGCTAACCGGGAAGCCAAAGTAAAGAGAGGAGACTATATTCTGAGAATGGACAGTAGACTCCGATTACTTCTTCAGCTAAAATAATACTGCTGACGGTTGGTATGTTTGTGTCTATGAAATAAAATGTAATCTGTGTTTAATTTATTATGCATGATGCAAAAAATAAAACAGACTAATGGTCCACCCCCTCGCGTTCAAAGATGGCACCGTTTTTTACTATAATTCATTAAAGGACACCTGAACTATGAAACCATACTTGAACACACTATGGAGAATTCGTTTACAGACATGGCCACGGAGAGCATTCTTCTCCTGAGCGTGTTCGTTTCTGGAGGCTTGCACATGCAGACTCCAAGACAAAAAGCGCAATTCATTCAAATCTTGTACAGCACTGGCCGGGTCGAATTGGAGTTTCTTCTAGAGATACGTTTGGATTTAACTGGTTAAAAAATATTCCAAAAGAAGGGTTGATTGGAGACATTTGTTCATTTCTAGAATTGTTCGGTACTGAAATAAGGACAGATGCAAAATGGAGCAAAAATCATAGCTTGGAAACACTATTTCGTATTTGGAATTGGTTTTTTACAGGCAATGTTAACGGAAGTCATACAGATAGGATAATACTTGGTACTCTTCATTCAGGTGTCCTTTAATAGTAGCCTAAACAGAAAATGGTATAAACAAGTCTATGAGTCTGGACTGTATAATGACGCTGTCCAATTAGCTTTTCCTAGAACCATATCAGAGCAGTTATAGGCTTATTTGCCATCACGACCATCTTAGTGTTTCATTCAAATTGCCCAGCTTCTATGCGAAGTGGCCCTTGATCTGCACCATTTCCCAGACTGCAAGAAACATAGTATCCCATTTCACCATATTACCATAAACATTTCTTGCTTTTTATTATTAGCATAAAGTATCCTTATGGGGAAAATTTATTCCCGAAATCAACGAGCCGAGCGACTTTAAATCCGAGAAAAGTAGCTTATGCAAACACACAGGAATCCCCGGATCAATTGCAGTCGAAAAAAAACGCCTAGGGAAATTCAAAGAAACCAAAATCTCGCCAAGAATTTCTGCATTTTAAATGATCATAACAAGATACAATCAGCAAATTTAACTCGATCATACGTTGAATAAATGTCTTATTTGGCCAAATGGGCATTTAAATTTCTTTTTGTTTATGTTCATTTTGATATCAGGTGGATATCTCGGCCAAAATAGGAATATTCCTACTCGAATGAAGTAAACATATCAAGCAAACTTTCGCATTCTCTGCCCTTGGCCGGGGGTAGCGTGGTTAGTAGCAAATTATCCGACGCTTCCTTTGATTTTCCCTAGGTTTCTCGAGGTACCCATCTGAAGCTGGGTGGAATTTGGCTTCTTACATGAAAACGCGACTAACCTTAGCCCCAAACAAAGTAAGCACTATCGAGTCTCGAACCAGCAACCTTTTGCTTGTGTGTTTAGCGTGCTAACCATTCGACTAGGATGGACATCAGGAACCATTCGATTTATCTTTCGTTCATTCCCCGGTCCCAGGATACTGCTGTCCTGTTTGGCATTTTGGTGTGAGTCACGAGTAATTGGATGCTCTAGAGAGAAAACGATACCGAACTCTCCTAATAACTAATAAATCTCTAAAGTTCCTTACATCCATTTTCTTGAAATATACAATCTGACAACCCTGTCTCAATGTCGTGAAACTTTGCGCTTGAAGTTTGGCGAGCAGACTCTTTTGAACCCAGCCCTTCGCAATGTCCTGCCCCCCCCCCGGCTTTGCTACAGAAAGAGCGAGACCTCAAAGACAATCTTCCGAACCAGTCCCTACCCTTCAACTAGTGTTTTGCCGATAGTTTTATCCCCTTCCTTGTTTCCCTGAATAATGTAAGTATAATATAAATTAATAGATTAAATGTAGTATAACATAAATATAATATAAATTGATAGATAATATAAATTAGTAAATTAGTTTTACCCTTCCCCCGTTGTCTGTTACCCCAATCGTTATCCTATGTATTTATGGTTTGTCTTCAGTGTTTTCATATGTAATTTGACCTTCAGTGTTTTTATATGTAATTTGACTGTTGGTTGTAGTCTTTAATTGATGTTTGACTTCATCACCTGCCATTCGGCCAGTCCGTAACTGGTGTTGCAATAAACATTAACTGAACTGAAAGGAACGAAATAAAAGGTGTTATAAGAATGGAATGGACAGGGGTGTACTTTATTTCTGTGATTTGTACGTAGCCTACAACCTGGCCAAATAATTCTGTGGATACCGAAAATGTTGGAAAGAACGTAATTTAGCCCAATCAGCCATATTTGATTTTGCATGCGAGTAAAACGTAAGCGGAAACAGGAAATGCTGTCCCAGACTGGACATATTTTTCGAAACCAGTTGAGGTAAAAGGAACTTTACGATCGATAAAAGTGCAGATGACACTATTTTTTTAAATCAAATATTTTACTGAATATTCAAAAAAAATATCAATATTTTAAAAATAAAAATGTTGAATTTCTTTTAAACTGAATACTTTCTTACAAATATTTTGCCCCTACACATCAAATGACACCCTAGTACACACTAGCCGTACAGAATCTGTTTCTTTTTTATTTCGTTCTGGTGTAACGCATGTTCTGCGATGTTTCTTAACGTAGTGCTGGTTCCATGTCAAAAATGCAAGCCTTACCCCTTTGGAGGTTCCGTCGAACCAGCCAAAAATCATGGAAAACTGGGCCCAACCAGATGTTCTTAACATTTTCCTGCTTAAAGACTGAAAATTGTATTTAGTGATGTGAATTATTTATTTGCTTTTATATACTCTACACTTGCCATCCCGCTGAAGCCATTTGCCTTGTTTGTATATAAGCTAATAGGCGATGGTCAAGCCAGCCAACAACAAAGAAAAGTAACTTAACCACGATGACGTTATTTCTCACCATCCGATACCCTTTTCCCTTTCTAACAAGAAATGAGTAATTTGCGTAAGACATTTTTACAGGGCTCTGAATGTTCTATTATCTCTGGCTTCTCTCTCAATCTGAAATGTTGCAGCGATTGTTTTCCCAATTTATCATTTTCAAAGGAAGATTTATTCTGGCAAGTCTTAGCTTATTGTGGGTCATCGCAACGACTTCCCACACGCTAATCGCAACAAGAGAAATACTTGTGGTGATGGACGCATCCTTCTTTTTTGTTACAATTTCAAACCGAGCAGATCTCCGCCTTTTTCCAACTCAAATTTACTTGATGGTAGGGAGACTTGCCAGGCTAGGCAAAGAAGTCTTTTGAATGAAAGACCACCTCTCTCAAGAAGAGGATACAAATCAACTTCTCCACAGACGTCTTACTTTATAACAGTAAATTTTGTAATGACATACACCTTTCTAGTTCCTTCTTGAACTGTGCCCCGACACTCTTCTAAAAGGTCGCGGCGCTCTCTTCTCTAACTTCTACGTCTTGATTAGTATTTCTTGTTTCCTTTCTTGATTGACTGGTTCGCTTCCTTTACAACCTCAAAACATTTATGAACTTATCTTTATCTTTTCCCCAACCCCCCCTTTCTCGGACTTTCGACTATAATTCCTCCTTGCAAAGATCTTTTGGATTATTTGTCACCATCACCCGCAGGAGCACCGCATCGGGATTCATATCCCAGATTGCTCGGAAATGCAATTTAAGGCAATTTAAGTAAAAGGATTTAGTTTTCTGTTTCAAGGATTGTTGCCTGTTTCAGTTTTTCACATATTCTTGTACTTGTCCTTGTTATACTGTATGACGTTCAAAGGGCGAGAAAAACTACAATAACGATAACAATAAATAATTCCATAGCACATTTTTATGTTCAATACTTTTCCGAGTCCCTAATTCCCTCCGCAAGGAAATTTTACACCGAATTTATAATCTCATAAAATGCTCTACTACCATCTCTTTTTTCAAACACTAGCCCGTTTCGATTTCCTATACCAAACATTTTGGTTTTAAGACCTTTGACGGAATCAAACAACCGGTTTTCGGCCGGGCCGGATCACACCGAAAATAATACTTCCGAACGGCTATGAGAAGTAACAACGAATCAAACATCGGTGAAAAAGTAGCATATAGCGCTGTGTGGGTCCAAGTAATGAGAAAAGGCCCACCGTTCCGGACAGAAAACTGGACTAATGGCAAGGTGACAAATTGTCTCCACTCACCTATGGCGTCTTTCCTTGGAGCGTCAGCGCTTGCTGTTTTGTCGCTGCCAGCGTCTGATTGGTTGTCATCGTTCATGGGACCTGTCAACTTGTGACATACTTCAAAAGCTTGCCCGACAGTCCGAACTATCCGCATGGCTTGAGTCTAGAAAATAACTGTATTAGAAAAAGGTCCCCTTTTAATGGGCCATTGGGCTTAGAAAGGTCTCTAGGGAAACCCCTACTAGAGTGAACATTTCCCTTCCAATGTTCACTAGCTTGATATCATACTATGATCACTTCACTGCTAGCAACATCCATACGACTCGTTGAAAATTGCAGGAAACCTGGTGTACGTATACATCTGGTTCCCAGATGTGCATTTGAGGGACGGCTCCATCCCAATCTCAGGTTCAGGGGAAGTGTCTGACGTTTTTTAACAGATAATTTTGTTTGTCAGTACGATGAAAATAGCAGGACGGTTACGTGTTTGGTTCAGGCAAATCAGCAGGGCTGACAAAGTCATATTCCAAAATTCAAGTTAAATTGGCGATTTGTCGAAAAACGTAAGGAAGCCGAAATTTTAAGGTCTGGCCAGCTACCATCCTCAAACAACCCGCCAGATCCGCAAAGCCACACGGAAACAACAGGGTAGTTCGCGAAAATGCTACATGGGATCTAGAGACGACAGGATTGGCTACTGTAAAATAGCTTATACCGTACTTTAGGTTTTAAATCCCTACTTTATGTGACAAAGCTCACTGGGGTCCTGTCCCGCTAAAACGTTTTCGTTTATTGGCAGATAAGTCAGATAGCCCACTGCCATTCAAATTTCAAGCGAAAAGCAACCAACTTTCTTCAATGCCAAGGGCATACGGTATTACAGAGTGTATTATTTTCTAGCACTCATACGTTTCTGAGAACTAAATGAGGTCGACGAAATCTACAAGGAATACAATTTCTGCTGTCAGTGATCCTTTAACAGTATCCAAACCTTCTACGATTTCCAGCACAAAACGGGGATTCAATGCGTTAATAAGTCTCAGCCACATGCGGATTCCCGTTTCAAATTCCACGCCAAGGACAACCAACTTTGTATAAGAATATCAAGGATACTTGTCTTCATCAAAAACAGAAAACACACGTTTCGGAAAACTAGAATAACTCGACACGCTGTCGCAAAAAATGTAGTTTGTAGTGGAAGAGCTAGACTACACGATCAAGACAAAATTTCTCAGACACTATTTCGTGTCCTTGTTCCTCTAATAGAATGACAAATCATCTACCATTCCCGGCACGAAAAGGAAATTCACCGCGTATACGGTAATGTGCTACACCATAGACCTTCCAACAACAATGAAAATTCCTTTGTGAAATCTTGAATACCATTTTGAGAAAGGAAATTAGATTCTCTATTCAGCCAAGGAATTTCCTTGCAAGAAGGATCTTCACCCAAGGGTTTCACTGCGTCGCAGAAACAATGAGAACTTTGCTCCAACTTCTGTCGCAATTGGCGACAGTAATTCTTGACAGAGAAAGGACTCGATGCAGAATGATGTTTAAATGAGAGAAGTCGATTTTCGTGTCTACAGCCGGATTTGACGGCCTAGCAATCTAGAGCGTTTCGCCAGACTGTGAACTCCCAACGCCCGACTTTGGACTCAACTAAAAAACATGAACCAAAGTCTCGGCGTGATTTCAAGGCAAAATATTGGCTGGACTTCTTAATCGGAAAAATTAAAAAAAACTTTAACTTTTTTAAGTTTCCGGGTTTCCCCGGATTCCGTGCGAACTCCTTGTCCGGCAATAAAACTAATTTATTGACGGTCTCATCGGCTTCAATGAATATATTTTTCACGCATGAATCTCTAACCCCTTTCACGTTGCCCAGGCAACGTAGGTCTAGTTCCTCTTGTGAATTTTCAAAAAGCAAAGCCAACATTCGCATGCAAACCGATTAGGGTTCGCGTAGCGCAGGTGCCGATCTCCTGATTCTCTGCCCTCGGCCGGGGTGCAATGCGTGGTTGGGGGCAAGTCATCCGACGCTTTCCCGTGCTTTTCCCTAGATTTTCTCTAGCTACCCATTTGAAGCTGGGTGGACTTTTGGCTTGTCTTACGGGGAAACGCCACTAACCTTTGCCCTAAACCAAACGGTCGGCACAACCGAGACTCAAACCAGCGACCCTTCGCTCGTGAGTTCGGCACGATAACCATTCGGCCACGGACGGACTTGTGGATTTTCGGGTGAATAAAATTTCTTAATTACAGGGCTATGATGTCAATGTTAGAATCGGATCTACGCTTTGACCCGAAGAGCCCTTGACCTATGTTTAAACAAAAATGCCTCGATTTTCCTTTGAGAGTTATCAAGTTAACAAGTGGAAGGTCGGACAGACAGAATGAAGGACAAGTCATTCGTAGGTTTCCAGTCACTTGCGTTTTGTGATCCCAGAAATCGCCTTGCCAAACGGTCACTTGGCAACATAATGAAAATGATTCCGTGAAAAGGGCCACAACCAGATTTCCTTGCGCCCAGTTTGGGCATTTGATTGTAGACAGATCTTATTTAAAGTAATTGGAAACGCATGTATATTCTACTCTCATCCGTTATACCTGCACGTGACGCAGGTTTCTTGGCACCAGGTTCAAACGATGGTGATGTGTCAGAGTTGCTTTATTTGCTTGGAAAAAGGCTGTTCCATGTTCCATGGTTACGGAAATTCATCATGGGTCAGAGACAAGATGGTTTTGGAAATTCATCGCGGGGCAGAGACAAGACCCGGTTGTTTACGATTTCTGACGCTATACCATCCTTTTGCTCGCTTGAGTGAAACTCTAGTTTCCAGAGAACTTTCTTGGCACAGATGAAGAATGATTCCCTGGCAAATAAACTTGGATCACATGGCAAGTCTTTGCATCCCTACTTAAGCTGTCAAGACTGTCGATTTTTATTCCTCCATAAAATAGACTTTGAGTGTCAGTTATCGGGGCAATGAAGGTTGTGTTTGTTTAAAGAAGAAAGTAGACTCAAATTGTCTCAAGTTCTTGCGAAACGGATGACTTGCAAAATGATAGGCCTATTATGTATTCTGTAGAAGTGCAATGACCAAACTGGGCTCTGTGGAGCTGTAAATCCTAAATAATGTGTTTGTTAGGAAAAATAATGACATGCCTAACCACAATTTTCAAAAAACTCAAGTTGTCCCACAAATTTCTAAGTTAGTCCTGGAACTGCAGAGGCGGTCTTTGATCAAATTATAAATCCGTATAATATACCACTTGATCACGACCAAGTAGCTTTGTCCCACATATGTACATACACGCCTGATTCTCTAGCCAGTGGAAGGATAAATGTATTTATGACCAGAAACTGTGCGGAACGACACTAATTTATTTGATCACAGAAACTGTAGACAGGCGTCGGTTATGTCTCTCAGCGGGTGTTCCAGTTCTACCAGGAGTGACCCCGGGATTGTCTTGTGGTTGACCACGAAAAACCGGGATCGACTAAAAACTGGAATGGAATGGAACGAGACGGTGCAGGAGGAACGCGTACTAAAAACTGGAACACGTACTAAAATCTGGAACACGGAACAAAAATCCAGATCTCTGCACCAGGAGGAACACTACTAAAAGGGGGAACAAAGCACCATCCTTCCTTCTTTTAGTATTTTGTCTGGGAACTAGTTTCCGGTCATTCCTATGCATGCAGGAGGAACAAGTACTAAAATCTGGAAGGCCCGTCCTCTGTTGTTTAGCTCTTGGTTCTTGATCGTCAGAAGCCAGTACTATAAACGGGAATGACGATCCCTGTGCTTTAGCACTTGTATCCGTCCTCAGGAGGAACAAGTACTAAAATCTGGAAGGCCCGTTCTCTGTTGTTTAGCACTGGGTTCTGCGTCAAAAGCCAGTACTAAAAAACGGGAACGAGGATCCCTGTTAAACAACAACCAAGTGCTAAACAACAGAGGACGGGCCTTCCAGATTTTAGTACTTGTTCCCCCTGCATGCATCGGAATGATCTGAAACTCGTTCCCAGAAAAACTACTAAAAGAAGGAAGGATGGTGCATTGTCCCCCCTTCTACTAGCCTTCATCCTGCGGTGCAGCGTTCCAGATTTTAGTACGCGTTCCAGTTTTTAGTACGCGTTCCTCCTGCATCGTGTCGTTCCGTTCCATTCCAGTTTTTAGTCGATCCCCGAAAAACCAACAAGATTGGAACAGCGAGGACAACTTTTATGCTCGATAAAAATACAATAGACATGAACAATATATTGAAAATTCTGATTCTGTGCTAAACATCGCCAGTCCGGTCTGTTTTATTTTACAAGATTACCGGTCAGATGGTCGAAGCTGTAATACCACCTACCATGCTCTAGAGCCCGGGCACAAATAGGATTGAAAAAACCGGGCGATACTGCTTTAAAATAAGCGGTAGAGATTTTTAAGAGGAACAGGGACGAAAATGCGTAACTATTGTTAGAAGGTGGGTACACACCCTGGATAGCACACGAAAATAAACTTTGCTGTGAACAAAACTATTACCGAAACCCCTAGGGGGAGCATACCCTACTTCAAACTGTTTCGGGCACAATTTCCCGAGAAAGAGCGACTTTTAGAAAGTTAAGTTGCTCAAGTGAGCCAATCTATAAAGTGGACAAATATACGTCACAGCCAGTGAAGCCATGCCCATCCACATATACATTAGTTGCGTTCGGTGCACTCCGGTATGGTTCTGGTGTTTAGTCACCAATGTCCGGTTCTTCTCTTATAACGCGTTTTTTGGTTCACCAGTGAGTTGATGAAAACTTGCTAACTCCTCGCTACAGCCGGGCTCCCCGAGCAGGTTCTGGTTAGTCCGCACCGGTGGGCACTAACCAGACACTGGTTAGTCCGAAAACGGGTTTTAAGATCGGGGAGTAGTCACCGGTGAGTGCAAAAACGCGTTATAAGAAGCACCGGTGAGCAGTCACCGGGCAACGAACGCAGCTATTAGTTAACCAACTGAAAAACTAGAAATGAAAATAAAAACATTACATCTCCACTTAAGTTCAAGTAAATACGCCCGCTCATCAGTTGGCCCACCCTACCTACCACCCCCTCCCAAAAGCAGAAGAACGGTGCGTTGGAAAAAGAACATGACATATCGTTAAATCACCTTTACCCCAGTGAATATTGTAATGGATTTTGTGGTTGTTTAGACTACATTATAGTGTCTGTCTGTTTGATATGCTAATCTGATGTTCTTCTGTTCAATGACTAAGCCAAAATTCCCTCTTTTTGCTACTAATAAACAACGAAGAAATAATCAGAATATACAGATAGACATATTCATAGGCTACTACCAGCGGTGGTTCGAAGGGCTTGAGAATGTGGGGCCGACGACCTCAAAATATAACTTACATTCTGAAAACCTATAATAAGAGCTATGGGCTCATATGCCACACAGTACGAGTAGGTGATGCAAGAACGTATGTGAGAACGTCACAAAATACCACATTCAACCCTCCTAGGATCAGACCTAGAAACAGGATATCTAGTTTCAATCGAGTCTAGGTGTTTCCGGCATCGTCTCGGATCATCTGGGGCAAACGATTTGTCTACCTTACAAGTTAAGATCCACCCGTTTGATCCCTAGACCTTTTCTGGTACACCCCCTCAAACTCCCCCAACCGCGGCCTGTCATCTAGGGCATCAGATGTCTCTACTTTGCAAGTTTCATTCAAATCACTCCACTCGTTTGACCCCTAAGCGAGACAAAAAATTTCCGGGACTCCCCCTCGAACTCGCCCCACTGTGGCCGAATACGACTTGGACACATAAACTTCGCATCTATGACATCTCCTCTTCTCGTCCGCCAAGTCTGACTCGACTCGGAGCATATCTGCAAATTTCCGGTTTCCGCTTCACCCTCCTCCTACCGTAGCCGGATCTGGTTCGGACGCCAAATAACAAATCTAGGCCGCATAAACTCGGGACTGCCCAATTTGCAACCAATTCGGCCCATTCGTTAAGTTTCTGTGCATGTCACAAAGTTCCCAGACCTCCCCATCTCCTCCAACCATGGCCGCACGTGGTTCGGACACAAGTTTTGCATATCCAGGTCATCAGTTCTTATCACCCATAAAGTTTCACTCGAATCGGACTATCCCCCACGCAACCTACGGATGTCAGTAATTCCCGGATTCCGCCCTTCGCTTATCTCCTCCAAAAATGGTCGGATCCAGGAAAGGAAGTCTTCCTAGGGCATTGTGCCGGGTCCTTAAGTCTATTTGGTCGGGTCACTAATGGCATATTGTGCCAAGTGTATCGTCCTTAGCACGTTTGGAAGCATCCGAACTCGTGATCACCGTAATTCTGTGAAACCCCCTCCCCCCCCCCCATAGAGCCTCGATATGATCTGGTTCTGTCAAGAACGTCTCTAATACTTATGCTTGTTCTTCCCAACAAATTCCCTCCCGATCATTCGACGCTAAGCGTTTCACGAAAATTCCGGTGCCCCCCTCCAACCTTCCACCCAAAAGTATTGGATCCGGGCACGGAACATCTGAGACGACAGCTCTTTCCACTTGTCAAGTTTGACTACCCGTTCAAAAGTTATAAATACAACAAGATCCCAGATTCCCTGTCCCTCCACTCCCCCACGATCGTCGGAACGTGTAAACGGTTATTCTCAAATCAGTCTACTCGGGTCCCTCATATGCCGGCCGAGTCTCATCGTCCTAGTAACATCAGGAAGTATCAAACTCGCTGGATCACCAGAATTCCGATCCCCCCACTCCCCTCACGATGCCCGAATCCGGTCCTCTTATGTGAATGATGTATCTAGGACTATTACCAAAATTACCAACAAATTGTCAGTCTTGCACAGGTGACCTGTTGTCACATATTGAGACGGGCTATCGGTTTAAGAATAAGTTGAACGTTGAATATGTTGAAGAAATAAATAAACTGAAGTGAAAAAAAAATTGAACTGAACTTAACTGACTTGTGCTTGCTCTTCCCACCAATTTTCATCCCGATCCCTCCACTCTAAGCCTTTCTCAAGATTTTCGGTTCCCCCTGAAACTCCCCCCGAAGTAACCGGATCCGGTCCGGATTTGAAGTAGGCCGTCTGAGACACGAGGTCTTCCCAAACATTAGGTTTCATTGAAATCCGATCACCCGTTAAAAAGTTATCAATACCTTAATATTCCGGATTACCCCTCCCTCCACTCCCCCCACGATTGTCGGTCGAGGAAATGACTATTTCCAAGTTAATATTTTCGGGTCCCTGATACGCCTGGCAAGTTTCATCGTCCTAGCTTATGTGGAAGTGCCCGAAATAGTAAAACCCGGAACGACCGACAGACAGATCGACGGACGGACAGAAACTGCGATCGCTATATGGCACTTGGCCAAAAGGCAAGTGCGATAAAAATATACGAGTACGATTCTTCGAGTCTTGAAGGTTATAAAAATACAACTGCCATTCCGAAAAGCTTGAAAAATGCAACTGTCATGCTGCTCAGAACATACGAACGAGAAACACGATTGTCCTGAGAATCACAAACTCTAAACATACGACCGATAATCTGACAAAGTAAGAATATACGTCTGAAAGTAAGACTGTCAGAAGCATGGGAGGGGGAGGGTGCTTCGTCTGCGAACCCACCCATCTCGAACCGCCCCTGGCTACTATAGACCAACACTCATGCTGGGTGAAACTCTCACAGATAGGCTTTTCTAGTTGTGACAAAACTGTCGAAAAAGGTCAGTGTCGTCATCAGTGACTACACTGCCCAGCATTTTAATACTCAATAGTTTTAAAGATTGCAACGACCACCCACTTTGATGGAAGTTATAACTGAACCAATGTGGGTTGTTTCCACAACTATTCTCAGCAAAAAGCACCACGATGACAGGGAACGACTTCCAAGAAAGTGTCAACTGCTTCAAGCGTCCCCTGGTTTGACAGCTTTATGAGCCGGACCACAAAACCAGGTGAAGAAGAGAGGACACGAAATGGAAAAATACTTTAGCGACTTTTTCAGATGCAGTCACACGTGGGAAGAATCCAGTCAAAGCATTCAGTAAGAACCAGATCAACGTTGATGCCAACCGCATAGACCAATGACATTACCGGGATACAAGATCGCCTCAAAATCTGGTCAGCCGACTTCTGTTGCCTCCACGACTGACCGTAATTAGCGTACACAGTGAAAAAAGGCAAATAAATCAACTGGATTCCCATCCTGCTACGCGTGCTGTTGAAGTTGAGCCAAAGACCGCGTAGATCGCCGGACCTACTCCACACCCTGCGACGTCGGTAAACGATTACAGGATAAACAGCCTCCTCAAATCGTTGTTCTCCAACTTGGGCAGGGAGCCGTCGTACAAAGGGGTCATAAGAGCTTCGATATACCTAGCAGGTAAAGTAAAGGAAAGGAGCAACCGCCCCTCCACCACCAAAATCCGTCACTACGTCCACTCGTCAGTTCACTCACCAGTCACTTGGCAACAAGTCAGGTTACCCTAAAATCCGTCATTTTCCTTACCAGTCAGTCGGCAATACAATCGTGCCAGAAAAGCAATGCTGAGGTACTGGAAAACCAAGCTGAGATATTGCCAGGGAAGAATAGACAAGAAAGACAAGGAATACTGATGACAAATTTGCATGACGACTCGACACTCTTCAAGAAAGACGCTGAACTGCGGAAATCCAAAAATCATGGTCACTCAACAGCTGAGACCAATAAGATCATATGCGCAGTATCTCCTATCATTCTTGTCGACTGTTCTCTGATCTTATTTGTGTTGGTCTTTCCTGTGCACGGCTGTATGGCAAACTGGTCGTAGAAGAAAATGAAGTTCGGGGGGGGGGGGGAGGAGGGCTCGTAACGAAAGGTTAGCATGTTGGCTTCTCCTCAACTTCATCTCCATCCAGAGTTTGATGAAAATGAAGAATTTCGTACGCTCTTTCGCAAGACGTTATTATACAACACCCGTAGTCGGGGAAGCAAGTTCCGTTATACATGATATCATACAGTTTTAGTTTCGAATTGCGGGACGCAAGTTGTGTATTATGATCGTTAGGATAAATATTGTTCTTGTACATATCTATGTTTTTACACTGATTCCTTGATAAGACGAGAAACCAACAACCGGCTGCGTCGGCTACGGTTTTTATAATAAATGGTTCATTAACTGACTGATATTTGATTTCTTTGTTTTTTAGTTTTGTTTATTTTGTTTTTGTGATAATTCCGGAGTTCTGCCGTTGAAGTGTGAGTTACAAATAAATCAATGAGCAAAGTGAATATGAAAAATAAAAAAAATAAAACATACTACTGTGAGCTATTTCTTTTACCACTAACAAGAATAAAGATAAACCTTACTTCAAGATCTATATCTTCAATGCTCGTTGAATATCCCTGCTTCTTGACATTTTCTAGAGCTACATTCACAATTTCATCCTTAGTTTTGAGCTGTCCTTGATGACCCAAGACCTCCGGATCGCGGAAGGACAACTTCTTCCTCGGCCGGTCTGAGTTCGTCAAACTTGCAAGGACTGCCGATTTCGGCCTTTCTTTCTTGGTCTGGGTCGAATCACTACTACTCTTCGACTGGTCAGGACTTGAACTGGGTTCACTCGGGCTTGTTACACTTTCCGACTCGGTCGGTTCACCCGTGGGTCGGTCTTTGTCTTTCTTTTTCTTGAACATGGTGGCAACGAAGTTTCC
Organism: Branchinecta lindahli; assembly: GCA_023053555.1. Taxonomy (NCBI): domain Eukaryota; kingdom Metazoa; phylum Arthropoda; class Branchiopoda; order Anostraca; family Branchinectidae; genus Branchinecta; species Branchinecta lindahli. The sequence goes on along the minus strand of JAKZAO010000009.1, from coordinate 952,738 downwards.
AGCACTCTTCACAGCCATTTTCCTCCAAGTGTGACTTTTTAAAAGTTACAAAATTATCTTTTCTCGGGTCCTTGAGAAACCAAATAGATAAAGCTCCAATTGCCAGTATTTTTCCCGTCAGGCTTCGAGAGGATTATGTTGTTTTGTCTACAAGCTTATTAAGACTTTTTCAAGGTTTATCAGTTACTATTTTCTTACAAGACAGAAAAAGGGTTTATTAGGAGACACAGTACTGACTGTAAAAACCGAACGCAACTTATGTCGACTTAGCTTTTTGTAAAACCTCCTATTGTGCCACAGCAAAGCTTTAGTTTTTTTGTGTAAGACTAATGGTAGCGAGTAGCTGTATGAAGGTTCTGATGAATTTCCTTCTTATTCACTATCACCATTGTATAACAAAATTATCAAAACAGGATGTTTCAGAGACTAAGTAATTTGCGGAAAAAAATTACATTCAATACTCAATAGACGGGGCAAGCTTTACATTTGAAAGCCACTGGAGAAAAAACATCTGACCGTCCAACTTCAAAAGCGTTAATTCGTCTAGTGATGCTAATAGAAGCTTTTTACCAAATATTACTACTTGCTATTTGCTCAAATTAAGTTTATCGAAAATTTAAAGCACGTATCTACAAGTGACAGGTTTCATATGTGTTCACTTGAATCAAGAAAAGAGGTGTGTGTTTAAAGGGCGTTAGGCATGGCGTGCCATTTGAAAGCGGCGGCGGCGCGCCGAAACTTTTGCGGCAGCGTGCTGATAACACAACACAATAACCTCTGATAACGCATAACACAAAGAATTTACTAAATTTGCCCCAGTATAATCGTAAAATGAGTAGACTCCAGTCATAAACAAATCTTCAGTTTCTGGGCATGGTGCTCATACGTTGGGGCACCATGCCCTGCAGCTGGGGCAGGCTATCCCCATAAGAATCTGTTTGAAATGCAAATTTCCAACCCAGATTCTCAATATAACAGATTTTTTAGGGACACCGTGCCCCTATGAGCATCATGCCCATGCACTGCACTGTCAGAACTTTCATAACAGATTGCGCATAACACTTTCAAGAATATCACCTTTTCACTTAGAAATAAAGTGTTATGACCAATAATTAAGTTAACTCTATTTCGTGCCTAGATCTCCAACAACACCTTCAATTGGTAAAAATACTACACTGTCAGAAGTTACATAACGACAACAGAGGGATACCCGGTTTCAACAGATAACACTTTGGGATGTTATCTGTTATGTTTCTTTCGGTCCCGTTAGTATTTTTGGTGTTGGTGTTGTTGGAGATCTAGGCACGAAATAGTGTAAACTTAATTGTTCATAACACTTTATTTCTAAGTAAAAAGGTGTTAGTCTTGAAAGTGTTATGCGCTATCTGCTATGAAACTTCTGACAGTGTGGGACAAGCCCAGACGTTGGGGCACCATGCCCAAAATTTGAGGATCTCTGTACAAGTGGTAGACTCCTTAGCGCGACCGTGCTCATTTGAAGTGAATAACGCTTTTTATTGACCCACCATGACGCTGTTTCTAATTTCGCTGTGTCCTTCGAGTCAAATGAAGATCGGACACGTGCTTTGCGGACTACTATATCACGCAGAATCTAGGCAGTACAAAACCCTAACTGCTATGCTGGGAAAACTTTTTCACATTTCTCTTCGTTATGTTGTTTTATGTTCCAAATTCAATTAAGTACATTTGCAACCTGTCAGGTCTACGTACGTGATTTAAAGAGTCACGAATTGTCCTTGGCTCCGAAAGCCATATTTTCTGAGAGGAAAAATTAGCACGCATCAAAGCTTCCATTGCACGAGTAAAAAAAAGAGGAGCTGGGGACTAATTTGGGGAAAAAGATAAGTCTTAATACTCAGAGACGTGGCAAACTTTCCAATTCGACAGCCACGAGAGGAAAAAGAGGTCATCGTATTACTGAACTTTTTCCACAGGCTTTCCCGCTCAATCCCAAGTCTAAATACTAGGACCTGAAAGTTTGTGAGTTAATATTGACTCCATCCAAAACGCTGACACGTCCATTAAAAGTGACTAATCTATTTCAAAAAGCTGGATTCAGGATCTACGGCAGAATGAGACGCTGTGCAAATCCGAAATAGGCGCAAATGAAAAGTCACTCAACAGATTCTGGAGATTTTACTCTAGATTTGGCTTGTAAAGAGGTCTTTGGCCAATATCACATCCGGTCCTGCATTCCCCAGCCTCCATATTCCTTCCAGACAGACGGAGAAAAATACTGGAAAACTATACCCTTTTATTCTTTCTCTTCACTTAAGTAATACTTCGCTGAATACTTAGAAGCGACTTAAGTATCATTTTCCTTCCTGACATTCAGATGTACGTGACTATTCCACACAGTAACTTCCAGATGGAAAACTTTCTCTTTCGTCTTCCTGTATTCTATTTGTACTGCTCATATGTATATTATTTGGTCACACTCGAGTTACACTGATGTTCACATACTAGAGAACTTAACTCTACGACGACGACTTCGATATTACCAACTTATCTCACGATTTCACTAATACAACCCACTTGGACGCATTAATCTGCCGTAATAAGATTCACGTCTGGATGTGCAGCATAATAAGAAGTTGATGTTCTGAACGAAGGCCTTAAGCTGGCAGTTTCCTCCGAAAGCTTTCAATTTCAGCTATTCGACAGCTAGAGCTCAGGTAGTTCCCGTTCACCACAAGATACATTCGTGCTGCCGTTCCCGTACAGGTACAACACCTGACTAACAAAAGCTGTGGCGGAATTAGACTGAGCTCTATCTTCTTCCTAGTCGAGGAGAGCCCTGGGAATGCAAGAAGTTGCGCACACCGTCTCCCGAGAAATATCTTGTCAAAATAGAACCTGGTCGCACCGTGGTCATGGCAGACCTAAGTCGCAAGTGCCAAGAGAAAAGTGACACGCGGAGCGGGACGACGGCAGTTGTGGATTAATGACGGGCAGAAAGAAACAGATCGAGGTCGACGATGATGACTGATGTTAGGCGATTAAAAGGTTGCCACTTGGAAGAACCAATCAAACCACAATTTGGGCGGGAAGCGAGTGCCCATCCCTTCGTTCTTGTAACCACCCTGGGAACTAGCCTTTGTGGCAAGGAACAATGATCATCTGATAAGATAACGTTTTAGTTCGAGTTTTATTGTTTTTGTTCATGTTTTTGTGTTTTTCTTTTTTCTTTTCCAATTTAATTTATCATACTCCGGTAGAGGTATGCTTATCTGAACACTTCCATAACTGTTTCACTACCCTCACTTTTCAACCTGCTTACAAAACAGCAAAATGGAAAGGAAAAATAACAAACTTGATATCAGCTAATAGCCAACTGGTCCAGGGCACAAACTTTAAGACGAAACTGAGCAAAAACAGTTTTTATTACGAATTTTTAAACGCGATTCTTCTTCTTTTTGAGAGTATCCAGGGGTTTAAACGCGATCTATTTGTTTACGTTGTGTTCCGCTTAGCAAAATGGAAGGAAGATCAGATGGCAGTAACCCGGTAAACTGACAGCCAAGCAAAGACAGCCTGAGCAAAAACAGATTTTATTACGAATTTTTAAACGTGCTTCTTCTTCTTTTTGAGAGTATCTAGGGGTTTAAACGCGATCTATTTGTTTACGTTGCGTTCCGCTTAGCAAAATGGAAGGAAGATCAGATGACAGTTAACCGACAAACTGACAGCCAAGCTTTCAAATAAAAGGTAGCATGAATGGATTGAATGTTTTGGCAATATTTTGTAGCTAAACTTGCCTTGTATGGATTTACAACTTTTGCGATGTCATAGCCATAGGTATCCGTCACTAACATTTTGGGATCCCAAAAAGAAGAACATCTTCTGTAAGACTTTACCCTAAGTCAAGAACTTATAAACGCTAGAATGGTCCACTTGCATGCTTTCCACGAAAACGAATGAGCACAAGACTATGAACTAAACAATACTACTGCATTCTTGTTGCGATTTTACAGCGTGACATTTCGCTATAGGAAATAAGCGGCAGTGCACAGCTTGAAGGCGCAGTTTCAAACCCCACTTGATCATTCATTAAAGGACACCTCGCACTGCACAGTGTTTCGCTCAGATGTTCTGAGACATTTTACCACTTTGCAGCTAAGCTATGCTTACAGAGAATTACACACGACTTCGGCTGATTTTAGCCTCTTTCAATGCACCTTGCCTTGGATGACAATCTTGGCAAAAATGTGCATAGCCAGTCTTCCAACGGAAACAGGTCCTCGGAAACAATAATCGAGCGCCTGATACGTCGCGTTAAGAGAAGAAATTGTGGCAAGCGTGATAATCAGTGTATTGCTAATAGACTAGATAGGATACACTAACGAAGTGAAGAATCTCGGAAACGAGAATGGATGGAAATACTACTAGAGTAGAGTGAATAACAATAATGATTACGAAGCTACCTTTAACTAATCCTTGGTCCGCTATGCAGAGAATGGCGATAAAACATAACTGAAATTCAACTAAAAGATATGGTCTTTCCCTTTGTCCGTTATTCTTTAGACAACACAATGACGCAAAACGAAACGGACGAACGCCAAAAGTAGCGATTGTTTTCTTCCACACAATCGGCTGGAAGTCAACAGCAGCGTAGCCGCAAAATAACACGAGTAATGGCTTCATTTAATTTAAATCGTCACGAGTTTAAGCCGGCGTATCGACCTAACCGACCAATAATCTCGGAAACAAGGAATCTATTTTTATTGTGATTGTTCCGGGAGACACTGATTTATTACTGCCTATTAGAACCAGCCGACGCAGGTCAGAACAAAACAGATTGGTTCCTTCCCGTTCCGCTTGTTGGAAAATCAAAGCGTTGAATATTCTGGACAAAGCTTCGGACTTTTTCTCCTAGCTGGAATCGCCCTAGATTTAGTGACCTGTCCGATGTTTCATGCGCGGGAATGAACACGTCTCTTTTTCACGCAAACAGGTGGTCCAACCTATTGACTATCTCTGAACTAAGCTATATTTGATCCCCGCCATGTTATGCTTTGTAATTTGAATGTTATTGTCAAGATGTCTTCAACTCGACCTGGCGAATCCTTAAATTTAACTTAATTTGGTTTATTATAAGAAGACCGTGGATCCAAATTTAGTCACAATCACAACATTAACAGTTAAAATCTAAACGATGAGCTGCACTGTAAAAAGTTCATCCGAATAAGGATGCAGTATTTGCTACTGGGATCAATCTTATCTCTACTGGGATAAGATTAATCCGAATTAGGGATAATCTTACCTCAAAAAAGACAAGATTAATCCCAGTAGCAAATACTGCAAGATTTTTTTACAGTGTTGGGGGGGGGGGAGATAAACAAATAAAGAATGTTCATTTTATTCCGGAAAAATATTAGTAGCATAACGTATTCCCTATATGTCCGTCCGTCTGTTTGGAACCTCGACTAGCTCCGGGAAAAATGGGATAAAATGGGATATTTTGACAAGAGCTGGAGCCTAGACTCTTCAGGTCAAGAGTGAGATCGAGTTCGCAGACAGGCTCTGTGTCTCTAGATTTGTTCTCAATCACTGGTTTTCATTTCGTTAAATGCCGTTCTTTTCTAATGCTGGAATCAGTTGCTTCTGCCGATATACCGTTCCCTAGCAAAAGAAAACAATGCAGAACGGTATTTTGGACCGGGCCCAAGACGTGCCGGCGCTTAGGCCAACACGAGTGACATCTAATATCTGAAGCAATAACTACAAAAGCTTTCTTGCAAAACACCATTCCTTGCATTACACTGCAAAAAAGTGAGAATAAGTGGCAATTGTGACATTTTCTTCTCATCCAGTCGTGCACAAATTTTAGCTAGGACGCATCTTGCATACTTCTGTACGCCACAAAATAAATGGTGCTAAACAAAACAAGAGCTGTAAGCTCATATGGCACTTGCAAGGGTTGAGATGTATTATTTGATCAAAAGTAATTTTCGACTGTGCGGTTAAGATGCGCACTTTAAGGGAGCTAGAGAAAAAGTATATTATCGTTGAACTTGGCTGTAATGATGCGCACTTTAAAGGCACTAGAAATTCATCTGTAAGGAAGACCCTTCAGGCAAAAACGATAGCAGGCTCTTAGGGATCATTGATATATACGTATGATCAGAAGTATTTTTTTTTCCCACTAATTTGCGCACTTTAAGGGTGCAAGAAATTATTTTTTTTGCAAAACCCTTGTGGGACAACTGATCATGGGTTGAGATGTATCGTTTGATAAAAAGTACTTTTCGACCTTGCGGTTAAGATGCACACTTTAAGGGAGCTAGAACTTCATTTGTAAGCAAAACCCTTGAGGCAAAAATGATCATGAGCTCATGGGGATCATGGAAATGCATATTTTGCTTAAAAGTATTTTTCTTAATTTGCGATCATGATTGGTACTTTAGGGAATGGTCGGATTTGAAAAGTGGCGATTTCTAAGCCAATCTTGTCGAATTTCTACTATTCCAGCCAAATTTCATCGTCCTAGCACATCTGGAAGTACCATAACTCGCGATCACCGGAATTCCGGACCCGCCCCTCAAACTCCCCCCACAGTCGCCGGAGCCAATCCGGTTCAGTTTGGACTTGTTTGTTATTCCCACAAAGTTCCATCCCGATCTCTCCAGTCCAATCCGGTCACGTATTCCCCCCCCCCAATTGTTGTCGGATCCGGTCCGGACATGAAAAAGATCACCACAGGCACGCCCTCTGTTCAGTTATTAAATTTCACTCGAATCCGATCACCCGTTCCAAAGTTACGCATGGCTAAATATTCCGGATTCCCCCTCCCTCCGATCCCCCCACGACTATCGGATCGAGTGAATTTTTATTTACAAGTCAGTTTGATCGGGTCCCTGATACGCCTCCCAAGTTTCGTCGTGAAAATCCCAAAAACTGTGATCACCAGAATTCCGTGAAACTCCCCTCCACCTCCCCCCCCCAAGTGTCCGGGTCCAGTCCAGACGTGTAAACAAATCATCTGGAGCAGATTCTTGTCCTTCCCAGCAAGTTTTACTCCGATCCCTCCATTATAACCGTTTCTCGAGATTTCCGGTCTTCCCCCACCCCAATTCCCCCATAGCTGTCGAATCCGGTTCGGACTTCAAATGGAACATCAGAGATATGTCATTCATTCAGATATTAAGTTTCGTCCCAATCCGATCACCCGTTCGAAAGTTACACAACACTCAATTTTCCATATTCCCCCGCACTGCACCACAGATACAAACCCCTTTGACCCTCGAATGCACTAGCTCTTTCCAATGTTAACAGAGTGATCCGATGCAAAGAGTGACGTCACGCCGCGCGCAGACCTACTAGTATAAAGAAAGGGGTAGGGGTTTTACAAAAACTACTAAATTTTCCGGATTCCCCCGCCCTCTACTCCCTCCACGGTAGTCGGATCGGGGAAGTGATTATTTGCAAGTTAGTTTGGTCGGGTCCCTGATATGCCTGCCAAGTTTCATCGTCCTAGCACATCTGCAAGTACCCTAACTCGCGATCACCGGACCGACCGACCGACAGACCGACCGACGGAAAAATGATCGGTATATGGCAATGGCACTTGAGCGAAGCTGCAAGTGCCATAAAAATTAGGGTTTGACGCAGGGCAAAATTCAAAAGTTGGCGCCAGAATGGCTCGCGGTCATTCGTCTTAGCATCCAAGTGGTCTACTGTAAAATGAGTTGTTCTTATTTTGAGAACTCAAACATTGGCACAACTAAAGGTATTTTTAAACATTTTGAAGTTATTATTGATAAAATACTCATTTATCACTGATGTTCAACCAATCAGCTACGACACTTCGCACCCAACAAGACCAAATGTTCCGATGTGATCCCAAAGGTGGCGATTTATCGGACATCCGGGTTAACTGGTCTTACAGATTTCCAATCTTCACCAGATCCCTGGTCTTACAGATTTCCAATCTTCACCAGATCCCGTAATCATGTCATTTGTCCCTTATCAACCACTTGACCAAGATCCAACAAGTTCCTTATCTGTATGCACACCTTCTTTGTAAGTTTGATCGGAGGAATTTGTCCTTTCCAAAATTTCCGTTTTACATCAGAACGTGATCGTACCATTAACAACGTCTCTGTACCGAAAAACTTGAGTAGGCTAAAGGTGTTCTGATAAAGACGTGTTGGATATTATGTGGGTTTGACCAAGATCCAACATGTTTCTTCTCTATATGAACACTATCCTTATAGGTTTGATCGGAGGAATTTGTTCTTTCCAAAATCGTACCATAAAACTTAGTTAGGCTAAAGGTGTTTTGATAAAGACGTGTTGGATTAAGACCTAGTGACTTCGTATGAAAACGGAGCAAGAAGAGCGATCCCCAAATTTCCGGATTTCACCAGATTCTGTCGGTAGTATCAACCAAGCAGGAAAACAAAGCAAATATACTGATTCAGCATATGCGCTTATCCCACTAAAGAGACTCTAGATCGCTATATTACGCACTTAAACCAAAATTACGGATTTTGGCGGATTCCGGCCGAATATAGGTCTAGCAGGAAAATCAAGTAACGTAGCCTATCCTGAGCCAGCGTGTGTTCTTATCCCTATACTATAGTCTAACCGACTTCAGACAAAGCTTTTACTTTAAAAAATCTTCCGGTCTTGGCCGGATTCCGGACGACCTACTTATCCGGTTCAGAAACAAAATACAGATATGGATTTAGCATGAGTATTTACTCCTACATCGAATATCTGTTCGACTTCAGAAAACCTTTTACTTCTGCCAAATATCCGGTTTCGGCCGGATTCTGGGCCGAATTCAAAACCGAATTCAGCATGTTGTTTTTCACCTACGTAGAATCTTCAATCAATTCAGACAATATTCCGGTTTTGGCCGGTCGGTTTTGGACGGATTCCGGGCCAACTCTGGGCCAAGTACTTGTCCGGCGACAAAATAAGTTTCAGATATGGATTCAGCATATATTCATACCCATAACCTAAGTCGGCTATCTCATTAGCCTTTGAAAATATTTGTTTCGCCCCTTGCGAAACCCCCTCCCCCACCCTTAGTGTAGTGCCACAGATCTTTGATCTTGACCTGTACTTTTACTCAAAGAATCTTCACGCCAAATTTGAACGAGATATCTCATCCCCTTCGAGAGTTATCGTGCTACAGACGAACAGACGGACCTATTACGAAGTCACAGGTAACGTTTTGGGATACCAAAAAGAGTGTCGACTAAGAATCACCCAGAAAACAATATTTTCCAGCAGATTTACAGATAAAACCAATCTTTACGGGGGAAGACAAAATATCTCCGAGGGAAACTTTCATCCGTGGTTATTTTTGAGGATTTTTCCGAGCACACCATCCGGAGAGAATGTAAAAAAAAAAACTCGACAGCTTTTCCCCTTGACATACAGACACGTATGGCACGAGGAAAGGAGGGTAATTCCCCTGCATGGCCAAAGGGATATGCTTGCAGATTTTCAAGGGAACATTAATGGAATTTGCATGTTTAGCTGGAGATTAGTGGAGGTCTGAACTCCATAATAAGCCCTTAGACGAGATAGGCCGAATTGAGTGTTACCCCTCGATCTCTTGGCTTTGTTGGAACGGGATGTTGAAAATGTGCCACGAATTTGCATGACTAAGCTGTCTCGATTCCGCCGGTCTTGGGATGGAAGTCGAGAGAGAAGCTAAAGACTTCCGAAATTAATTAACTGAGACGAGTTTATATCAGAAGCCCGGGCAAAGACGAGCTTAAAGGGAAGTCTAAGCGAGAACGGAGACTTCAATGACGGGGGCTCCGGAGACGAGGTGTGAGGAAATCGCTCACCGATACGTTCGTCGCCTTTTCATTATCTTTCTCCTTCTTCTTTAAAAAGGTTTGGCGTTTTTAGGCGACAGGGACTATTAAATACACTTTTGACTTTCTGCGAATGAACTTCCCTCTAGATTCCATCTTACTGTTAAATTACTAAAAAACACATATTTCTACTTTCTTTAATGGGAATACACAAATGCACTTCCACAATAAAAATGTTTCGTTGCCTGGTAATCAGGGGTCACCCAATGAAGAAGGCTTCCAGCAGAACTGGAAACTTGATACTAATCAGTTCCATGACGAAGACGATATTACATTTTGGAAAGCCTCTTGAAAGTTTTGACTGGGGCCTAAAAAGATGTTTCCCCTAACACAGGCCCTACAGTGTTTCAAGTGGGTGCAGTTTAATGTCTATAGAGAGGACTGTCCCAAGTCATGCAGATTGGCTTTTTTCAGACCCTGTTTCTGCTTTCCAGTGGAAAGGTCCGTCTTTTTTCTTTTGTGTGTTATATGAAATTTTTTTTTGATTAATTAGTGTTGAAATGAAATTTTTTGTGGTAACCGTGGTAAATCTAATCTGATCTAACCTAGGAGGCAAGCAGACAGGCACCAGGTTTTGATTGAGGGTAGATTAAGATACAACCGCGTTGAAGACGTTCGATAGTTCCATGCTCCCGTGGCCAAAATATCTCCTTCGACTAATAAACAGAAAAATTTACAGAGATAAAAGGTAGCCTTCTACCACGGGTCCAAAAATGCTGGCTACTGGTGTTACAAAGCCAGGTCTATTCGTGATTTCTACCGAGTTTATCATTCCATTTCTGCGCTTGGGATTAAAACTGGGAAATAATATCAAGTGTGCCTGCTAAGCTTTAAAAGTTCTCTCACTACTAAAGAAACTGGAGCTTAACCTTTGCTTCTTTCCAAGTAGTGATTATTAGAAAGCTGGCAAACGGCAAGAAAATGAACTTTGGAACTAAGATAGACAGAAATTTTGTTTTCAGTGCTGAGCGATGGCACCTTGAAGAGAGGATCAAAAGTATGTGTGGGTTGACAACTTCAGTTTTGTGGTAGGCTACACGCAAAATAATTATCGGATAAAAACTGTGAGAGAAGAGAAATACTTCTTTGCTAGAATATGCTGCTACACCATGCGGTCATGGTTACGAGGGGTCTGCAACATTACAGTAGTCGGCTAGTATTATTTGTTTCTGATACATTTGAGGGTAAGAAAAATTCCTTTCCATGTCTCTCACAGAGAGGGTAAGAATCGGTTGTTACACCAAGGTCATCTTCCAGTACTGAGTCAACTGATCATGCAATGGATCATCAGCTTTTTGAAGAAAAAAAAAATGAATTTCTGGGATATATTATTTTAAAGTTTCGCGGGTTGACAACTTTCATTGCTAGAACAGTAGCAAAGAAACGAAACACTTCACGTTGCGCCGGCAGCGTAAATCTAGTTTTTTTTTTCGTGCTTTGAGACCAATAAAAGGCTTTTGTAAGCAGTATTGCAGAATATTAATAGTTGTGGTTTGTCAGTTTTCTTGTGAACAAACGGCGCATTTTTTATACTTCTAAACTGTCTATCCGTATTTCTTTTTACTTCCATAGAGAAACGGTGGGTCGTGCGATTGCATGGCTAAGCCAGTCTTCCTTACCTTACTAGCTGGTTAGCCAGATGAGTTTTTCCCGAAAGAGCACTTATCCATAAAGCATACAAAACTATTCGATGAAAGGTTACATTCCCGCGAGCCGCTTTGATTAAATCTTGCGGTCGGCTGATATTGGACGAAAAAGTGTCAATTCCTCCAAATAAAAGTTTTCCAATGTCGGTCTCAGCCGTCGCTTAATCGTGTTGACTCCCCGGATCGAATGAAACAGTTTGAAAGAAAAAGTGTGCTGAAACGCTTATAAAAGAGGAAAAAGACGGCCAAATAAAAATAACGCGGCATGGAACAGCTGTTCAGCTGGAGAAGTTTCCTTTTCTAGCAAAACTTGTGACCTGCAGAACTTTAACATGAAAAGTTTGAGTACTGAGCATCGTTTCTGTTGAACGCTGCACGTCCACTTCTCGGCCGCTTCTGCTATAATTGGCGTTTTTGCACTGGAAGACGGCACGGCAGCGCTTCTCGAGAATCGCGAACTTGCTGACCGACCAAGTCCGTGCTGCAGCAGCGATTGTTCTAACAAAGCGTAAAGCTGAGAGTTTTGACGTGACAGCTATGTTTACCCAGTATTCGACGACACCAAACGACGAAACTCAAAGCCACAACAGGTCTTTGGTGAATGAAAAGATTTATCTTTAAAAAAAAAGAAAAAACTTGTCTTAGCAAACAACTTTATTTGTAACGATATGCGAAATATTTAGTTCCAAATTCCCTGCGCAAGTGCTCCCTTTTCCCCACAACTCTCAAATGTTGTATCATTTTATCGCGAGTTGTCTATTTTACGAAGAGTAGACATCAGGTATAAAAGGAGCAAATGTCCATGTATTTAGGAGAAGCCAGTATTTACAGCGAGGAGCAGTCAGTTAGGTATAAGATGTATTCACTGTGTGCTGTAACTTCACTATTAAACGAAAGTGTGTTTTGTAAACACTGAATGAATGAATGAATTTATTTTATTGGCCCACTACACTTGACATATTCAAAAAAGCGGAGTATATAGAAAAAGAAGGAAAAGGTTAAAAAACAACAACAAAGAGAACACAAGAGACACTTGTTTTATAAACATTATTTAATGTAGGACCCACCGTCCGAACTTCCCTCTCCACAGCTACGAACCAATCCTTCGAGGACACCGCTCGGACTACCGGTATAGTCCAAATACGTACCGACCACTCGGGTACACTAATATCAAATACTTGCTGTTTCGTACTAAAAATAACATATTGACGAGCAAGGCTCTAACTTCCGGACATGGAAACTATTTTCATAATGGCAACTTGGTCGAACAATAGTTTAGCACATAATAAAGGCGTAAGACTGAAGGCAGAAACGCCAGTTCCCAGCGACTTAAAGAGGGAAAAGTAAATCTTCTCATGCAAACCATTGAAGGCTCGAATGGTGCAAGTGCCAATTTCCAGTTTTACTGACCTCGACCAGAGTGGGAACGGGGTTGGGGGTAAACCATCCGACGCTTTCAGTGCTTTTTAAGCTTCATAATCATCTTGCTTTTTTGTGGTATCACCGGTAAGGTGAACATTTCGGTAGATCAAAAGTTGAAATACGTTCAACTGAAGAAACCTCCGAGGAAACCTCACTCAAGGCAACGTAGGAAAAGGAAAAATAAACTGAATAAAACGGACTTGACGAAAATAAAAAACAATCGTAACGGATAATTACTTGTTGGAACGCAACCTAAAGTTTGGACTAGGACTTGACTAAGAATTTCTGAATTCGTATATCAGAGCCATCTCACTTCGCCTCCTATCTACTTATTCTTCCAAGATAGTTCGAACAGATGGCAGGGTAAATATGCCACAGAAACTCTCTTATACGCCATCTGTGAAGACTAGCCCTCCATAGAAAGACAGATGGCAAAGAAACAACAAGCTATAGATGCCTCTCGCAGCCAATGCGGCAAATCGAGAAGAGAATGAAGATCGAGTCGGGGGAGGATCGATCAAGGGCTAACGAGACGAGACGACGCTGAGGCTGCAGGAAGTGGCACATGAGACGAAAGTGGAAGTCCACCCCGACTATAAGCTTTTTAATGAGTCATTTCGAGATGAAAAAATGGCAAAGATTGAGAGACTGTAGCCTACGTTGTACACGAAACCTCAATATCGACCGTTGACGTCTGATTCAAAGCAATTCAAAGGTGTGAACTGATTTTGCGACAGATAGAGGAGAAAAAGTCGACAGGAGTGATTGGTGATTATTGTCAACACTACCGTAGCCTACTTTTTCTTTCTCTAAATTCTAAAACCAGCGAACATTATTCATACCTAAAGACACTTGATCGATCTTATATGACATTTCTGTCAATCCTATCCCCTTATAATATGAAAAAAACTTCGTTTTCTTAAAGAGTTAAAGAGGCTGCGTCCCAAAGTCGAACCTTAAAACGTACAGGAATTAGGAGAGGCAGTTGGGGGGCTGCCGCCCCCCAAACCCCCCGCTTTTAAAGACTCTTTTGTACAGGTTTTTTGTTGTGGGGGGCTGCCGCCCCCCTAACCCCCCGCTCTTGGCTTCGGAAAGGCCCTCTTTTAATTAACAAAAAATACAAAACAGGTTTTTGTTTGCTACCCTACCCCCACCCCCAGCTCTTAGCTTGTGTGCTCTGTGTCTGGGAAACAGTTTCAATAATTATGTTAAAATGTAAATGGAGTGGTCAACTTCATTGTTACTAATTACTAGTTTCGGCGCAATGGTTCTCCTGTCCTCATGTGTTTAACATTTTTCGAAGTTATTCCATTATTCATTCATTTCAATTTTTTGTTAATTAAAAGAGGGCCTTTCCGAAGCCAAGAGCGGTAGGGTTTACAACAAAAAACCTGTACAAAAGAGTCTTTAAAAGCGGGGGGTTTGGGGGGCGGCAGCCCCCCAACTGCCTCTCCTAATTCCTGTTTTAAGGTTCGACTTTGGGACGCAGCCTCTTTAACTCTTTAAGAAAACGAAGTTTTTTTCATATTATTTCTGTACGTTTTTCTACAATCCATGGTGGATGTAAGTTAATAATTCCTGTACTCCTCGTACAGGAATTAGGAGAGGAAGTACAGGAATTTAGGAGAGGAAGGACAACCCCCCCGCTTTTAAAGACTCTTTTGTACAGGTTTTTTGTTGTCCTGTCAGTGACCATGCAAACTATGAAGCGTCGACACCAAGGGTTGATCCAGTCCTCCGTTCAAGGGGGGCGGCGAATCTTTCGACGAATGGGGGGTTGCCCTTTTTTGTCCGGCAGGCTCTGCGCTCCATACTGCTTTTGTTCACTTATAATTCGTCAAAGCCGTTGGATTTCAGCACTAATATCAGCACGGCCTAAACTCAACGGTTGTTTCGCAGAAACTCAATGTTTTTTTGGATTTTGGCTCGAATTGATTTTCCAATTACATAATTTAATTTCTGGAATGGAGCTGGATTTTTATGATGCTTGCAGTCATTCTCGCCGTGCCGAGCTGATTATTTTGATGTACTTGAATGTTGATATTCGTAACTTTTAAGAATTTCAAAAACGGTTGTTTCGCAGAAACTCAACGTTTTTTTGGATTTTGGCTCGAATTGATTTTCCAATTACATAATTTAATTTCTGGAATGGAGCTGGATTTTTATGATGCTTGCAGTCATTCTCGCCGTGCCGAGCTGATTATTTTGATGTACTTGAATGTTGATATTCGTAACTTTTAAGAATTTCAAAAATTAACATGGGCTCTTATGGGGAAATGGGGTTTTTCTAAGCTAGAAAATCGGGGGGTTAAGATTTTCCGACGAAACTTTCCAGGAAAATTACTCGGAGAATTCCGCGTCGAATGAGTCTTCGTACACCCAGATCCGATGTCGGCTGTGACCTGTAGGCGTGGCAGAAAAAAAAAAAAGGGTTTCTGTCATTTTTCTCAAATAAAAACTTTACGGATTAAGACAGAATTTTTTGAAGCTTTCAGTCAGTCTCACCATGTCGAGCTGATCATTTTGATGTACTTGAATGTTGAAATTCGTAACTTTTAACAACAAAAAACTTAACATGGGCTCTTATGGGGAAATGGGGTTTTTCTAAGCTAGAAAATCGGGGGGTTAAGATTTTCCGACGAAACTTTCCAGGAAAATTACTCGGAGAATTCCGCGTCGAATGAGTCTTCGTACACCCAGATCCGATGTCGGCTGTGACCTGTAGGCGTGGCGAAAAAAAAACAAAAGGAGAACATGAACATTAAGTGGCTATGCGTGGTTTCTGGAAAACAGGGAAGGAGTTATCGGATCGAGCTGAAATTTCGCGGATAAGCTCCTGGGCCCTAGGGGACCTTAACTTGTGAATTTCAGCCCGATCGGACAACGTTAAAGGGGGGGTGGGGTTGGGGGGTCGAAACTTTCGGCCAGATTTTCCCCATGAAGGAAAAGTCGGAGGGAGATGAAATTTGGCAGGTTTCTTAGTTGGAGCTCGGGCTACGAAATGCATCCCTCCCCATCCCTCTGCGACCACTGGAACCGAAGATCGCTTAACATTGTCGTGGTTCGCCTCTTTAAAGAGGCACGAGTGTGCCTCCTTGATAAAGGATTCAGTGAGTCAGAACTGCGCACCCTAGAACCTTATTTTATTGAAAACACGGCTAATTGTGAGGTAGAAATGACAAGATCCGAACAAATAACTATTGATAGAAATATATCTACTGCCAAATATTTAGCTGTGTTTCATGTATACTTTTTATTCAGATTCGAACCGAGATTCGAACAAAATATGTTTCTTTTCATCTGGTTTTCTTGCTAGGAAGTCGCGACGTTGCAAGTGCTCGCATACTTCTGATTGAATTCTTTTAACTCTCATTAACTTTGTATCCTCGTCGAATTTAAAGCAGGAAATATACAGTGGGGGTATTTCGGATGTCCCCATACATTGAATGGTACCAAGGAAACCTAGCAAAAATAAAAGTAAAAAAATAAAAGAAAACAAACTTTATATATTATTATTATGTTTCACTGATCCACCAAAGTTGACCATAACAAGATAAATGATAATATAAAGACACAAAACAAACCAACACTGACGCAAACTCTAATCCATCGGAACGACTAAAAACATCACATGAAAATGGATCAAGGCAGGACAAAGACCATAAACAACGACAAATACTTTTAAAACAAAAACTTTAAAAATATTACCGCAAAAAAAATCAATAAAATAATTTTAAACTCACGGATGAGAGATGACAAATTATGTTTCAGCCCTTGCAACTTACGTACAAACTTTCAATGCTTTTTCATCTTAATTTCAAGACGGTTTTTTATACCATAAGCCGCCATGATTCAGCATGTCGCCTTACCCCTACATCGACTATTTCATTAGCATGAAAAAATATTTTTCGACCCTACAGTCTAAAACCTCCTCTCCCACCCCAGTTAACGTCTATCATACGACGCCCATCAACGAACTTGACCTGTACCAAGCGTGTACCCAAAGGATCCTCGCACCACTTTGGGGTCCCAGAAGCTACCAAGTTTTGGGATTCCAAAAAGGTCACGATTCTTTGACACTTGTTCTACTTTTCGTTCTTGGAAAAAACCCTAACCATGGTTGCTGAAGAAAGTGTTTGTTTCAATTTGGCCGATTTCCCCTAAGTTTTTACGAATCATCAAGTCAAATGTTAATGAGTCAGGATTCTTTGGCACTTCAACGGCACGAACAGACGGAACGAAGACTTTGCATTAAGAGCGCACGAGAGGTTGGCTACACTTGCAGTTTAAAGCAGAAATATAAAAATGCTATTTCTGCAAGAGATACAGTGCTTACCATCCCTACAGCCTTTCTGATTCTTCCAACACACGAAAAAGACAAGAAGACAACAAGAAAATCCAAAGAGACACGCCAGGTTTCAGTTTGGCCTTATTACAATTCAGCGCTCCAAGTGGAGTAACAGTCTCCTATTTCCTCAGGCTCAACACTTGTGTAGACATAGTAAAAAGTCGGTTCCATAGGGTAATGGGTGACTTTACTTTCTGCAGCTGAGACATATGCAAAATCTCAACTACCCGGGACGCAAATGACAGGTTTTCCACTGCTAACCTGTGGATCTATTTTTTAATGTCTGATCCAAGTGCTGACGGTGAGGCTAACAGAAACTAGTCCTCTTGGAACCGGGGAGAGGGAAAAGAAAATTCCGTAAAAAACAAGGTAACTAATCCAATTTTCTTTTAAACAAGAAAATAAAGAGTAAAAGCAGTAACTATGGTCGTGAAAAAAATTACCAGTTATTATAACCTTATTCTATCTTCTTTCGGCTTCTCTGCGGTTTATTTCTTGAACCCCAACAGTAACACTGCAGAAAAAGGCAAACATACTTGAGTTTCGGCGTCGCGATTGCTTTGGAAAGTTAAACAGAAAGTTTATGTAGCATCTTTAACTTGCGTATTTCCATTTCCAGCGCTTAGAACAGTACAACCCCACCCCCGAAAGAAAGACTGTGATGAAATAAACTAATAAATACTGAATAGTAAACAATAAACCCAGGTTGAGTAAATACTGAGGAATACAAAATGGGCAGAAAGATCAGTTCAATAAATACTAGAAAGAAAGGAGATGGATCTTTCTCGATTTTGGTTACAGATTATCCAAGTTGAGTAATATTCAGGAGTACAAAACAAGTAAAAACAGTAGCTCAGCAAATACTAGAGACAGTTCAGTTTTTGCAACTATAAACAGAACCACCACTTGGGGAGGGGGAGATTTCGGCGTGGCTCATAATCTTCCATATTTGTACTATTATTTCGCACTAAAGACAATATGCAAAGCAGTGAGGACTATTTACATCAAAATGAGTAATTGGATTCCAATCCTGTGTAGTAAACCTGGTACAGGGACCAAACTTGATGTTTTCCCCTTTAGACGGATCGTTAAGTCAAATGTTAATGAGTCAGTCTCCCCTTTAAGTTTACTGAAATGGTGCTACTGCTTTCTGGGGCTTTCGTCTTGTGATGCAAGAGCGATACAAATTACACCGGTAACCTACTATTAGTACTGTAAATATTTTCCATATCTGTGTTTTGACAGGATCAGCTTACCTAAAAAGTACATGCGTTTTGTCGGTTAATTCAAATATTTCAACGCATCCGACACAGCGACAAAACACACAGGTTTGCGTTGCTATTTTTACAATTTTTCCTTTTTTACAATTTTTACCGTCTGTCGCGAAACGAAAAAATCGCGCAAAATTGCAGCAGTGTCAACTGGACAGGCCTACTTGGTAAATGTGATTTGTATAACTGTTCACAGCGGCAGGCTGAGATATGGTCCGGTCCGTCTTGTCCGAATCGTTCTCACGCTAAATTCCCAAGCAAAGAGTCGCAGGCTCGAGTCTCGGTGGCACCTATCTTTTGGTTTGGGAGCAGGGGTTTGTGGTGTTTCCGCGTGAGGCAAGCCAAAAGTCCACCCAGCTTCGACTGGATACCTCGAGAAATCTAGGAAAAGAACGGGAAGCGCCGGATGATTTGCCCTAATCACGCATCGCACTCTTAATCGGCCGAGGGCAGAGTCCTGCTGAGTCCAACATCCTGCCCTGCCTGCCCACGACATCATTAGCCAGTCCTTTATTCCTGAAACCGTTCAGTGTCAGTGTAAAAATTTTAAGTGTATTAAGTGTCTTTTAAAGTGTATGTGAAGATTGCAGCCATGTTTATTTATTTTGTTTTGTTCAGTGTTTTAATTATTATGTAAGTTTTATCTTGTTACAGTTTACTCCGCTATTACCAAAAAGCGGGTTATAAATAAATGAATAAATAAATAAATAGTATCAGGAGATTGGCACCTGCGGTACGCGAACCTTGAAATTTTGCATGCGAAAGTCTCCTTGTTTTGCTTTTTGCCACGACAAGGGGCCTTCCTCGCACGCGCCTTCTCAAATCCCAGTTTGTCGCGTTCACAAGTTTCATATAACGAAAATAACGACGTTCAGAAGTACAAGGCGACGAAAAGTTTTGCTACGAGTCACGGAGAAAAATAACTGCAAAACAAATCCTTCCCGAGATTTCCAGGTTTTTCAGAAGCTTGAGTAAATTCACAACAAGACTGACAGGAACAAAAGAATTTGGACGAACGTCGCTCTTCGAATGGCATCTCCGTCGCACACTCCTTTTCGCCTCATTGACCCTAACAAAGGCAAGGCAGAGAATGCTTGATTGGCCAGAACAAACACAGATGAAGAAACAACACGGAAAATCGAAGAAGATAAACGATTGTTCGATCGTTAGGCAACGAAGCATAGAAGCGAGCAATTCAGTCTGGCCAAGACCTCTTCCTGAGTCTTTCCACACAGTTGGTCTAAGTGTCTCTATGAAGACAAAGTGTAATCCAACATTCATGCTTATGCACAACTTATGACACTAAAGTAAGTGTGCATAAGTTTTGAATTTGTATTTCTGTTATGAATCTTCCATCTTGGTACTATTTGTTGGCCCCTGTTGGTCTCATAAGACTCCTAATCCAAACTTACTACATCTAAGCAGGAGCAAGTGTTTCTAGAAAAATAAAGCGAATTCCAATAACCAGGCCACAGTCTCAGAAGACTCACAATCCAAACATACCACATTTTTGCGTTAAAACGCAGTGCTTGTACATTTTGCATCAAATCGGATGCGTCTTACTTATCGGAGTCTCGACGCCGTATTACTTCGTTGAAGTTGTTGTCAGCTAAGTATTCCTCCAGCCCATTAGTACCACCCATACAAAGAAACAATAAAAATTTGCAAAAACGCAACTGAGGTATCAGCCTATAGTTTCACTCGGTGATTGCATCCTTCTGAAGGAGACTCGACTGATATCTTTTCCGCTAATGCCCGATAACTCGAGCAATAACATGCATATCTTCGAAGATACAGCAGAAGGATAGGTGGACCGCATACGTGAATGCGGTTCACTTACAATCACATTTTCTTTGTTTAAGAGAAGTTATTTATCTTTTATGAGTTCCCGAACTGGCCGTTGGGAGCCTTTGGCATGTCGGCAGTTTCGGGATTAAAGGAACAGAAAACTTGACTCAAACTTGACACGGGGAGCTAGCTGACATATCAAGAATGTACCTGGGTCGATATTGAGAGTAAGAAAAATTCTCGTTACGACCATTGCAGTTTCCGGGCAGTCTCCGAGAATTCGACTTTTGAGTTAGTAGAAAAAAAAGCAAAAGGTTTCTGTGCCGGGAGTAGGAATCGAACGCACGACCTCTTGACTACTATCCCGATACACGGCAAAAGGCGAACTTTTACAGTGCAGAAGTGCATAATGACAGTGCATAAGGGGCAAGGGCCTGCCAGCTAGCTTTTGGAACACTAAGGAGGGGGTTCGAGATAACAAAGAAGGGGGGTCCTGTCGACAATAAGTCCCTGTATATTTATCTAAGCCCCCAAGGTCGGTTTGATGGCCGAAAGTTACGTAGTCAGGTTTTCTGTGCCTTTAACTAGTTCCTTTTTCATTTTATAGATAAGATCAGTCAGTCAACCAACCAATGAGTACTATATTTCGACGAAACTCAAACAGGCAGATCAATGCAATCATCTGGTTCTTTCCGTTTGCTGAACTCTTTCGCGTCTCACTCTCCCGTGAGAGGAGCACCACAGTGTTTGGCAGAACACTGTGGACCGTTTTCAAAATACCGACAACAGCTAGTGTGTTTTCTAGGAAACAAAACTTCCGCCACCGCATTATGATTCATTTGACAAGGACCATAAAGTGACTTTAACTTCAGAGAAGAAAAAAGGGCCAGCAAACTTTGGGCAGCTTAACATGCCTCGACGGCAAGAGAAGTGCCTTGCAACAAACTGGGACTGTCTCATACCAATGAAGACAGGTGAATAGTTTTGTACGTAGTACTGATATCAAGAGGTCCGGCCCTCAATCTCTGGCACATGCACCACCCAAAGATTTCAGGGCGTCATGCCCCTCCCTTAATTCCCGAAGGGCACTAAATGATAACTACGAAGCCTTTTTTGTTCGGACTGAATTAATGAAAAGATTGTTGACGATGACGACTTCGCGAAAATAAAGCAACGAAGATTTCCATAGCTAAAGTAAGTGTGCATAAGTTTTGAAATTGTATTTCTGTAACGAATCTTCCATCTTGGTATTATTTGTTGTCCCCTAAACAGGTTTCAAAAGCAAAATTTTAAGTGATGACATGTGACGTGTATTCAAAGCTACTATTAAACCACACCTCGCACTATTTAATGTTTATGTTCCAGCATTCAAAGCTATCTGAATTCTGTAAAACTTAGCTATGCTTTTAACAAATTATCCACGGCTTTGGCTGTTTTAAACCTTTTCCCAGACCCATTGACTCATAGCAAAAACTCGGCAAAATTCAGATAACCGGTTTTACGCATCAATAGCATGATACGCGAATACTCCTCCGGGAGCATAATGTACGTGGAAAATAGTGGATCGTGGTAAGTGCAAAAATTACCGAGGCGTCGTTAGCCAGTTCAGAATGTAACATATGAAAATTTGGGTCTCCGGGCTTAAGAATTAATTAATTAATAAATTTACGGAAATAGGTTGCATTGGTATTATAGGTACGACGGGTCCTTTAAAGAGTAATCAAATTTCGATTCTCAATAATAAACATGGGATGGGGGAGGCAGGGCAAAACTGATCTTGCCCCCCCCCCCTCCAGTTTTACTGAAATAGGCGCCACCATGGTCAACCACGATACCACGAATAACCCATTAATCACTGCTGCTAGAAGGCTGTAACGTAACACTAAAGGCTAGTTCTACTTTTGAAATTTGTGATGTCAACGTTACTTCGGCAACGTTGGCAAACGTCATCACCAGTTATCTTTACTGTGAGGGTGCAGCAATCAGACAGGTTCCGTTGGAACAATTCCAGTATGATTACCATGGACACTTTTAGTCGTGTTGTGCATCATCGTTTGATTGCGACGTCACATAACATGTTATTATGACTTCTTCTGAGTAAGCTGACATCAATCCACTTTCGTTTATCGCTGAATTTTCTGTTAAAGCCTTTGTGGGAGTGAGAGGTTTAGAAGATCCATTATGTAGCCCACACTGTCATATGTTTGATAACAGATAGCATATGTTTGTGCATCCTTGCGCCAAACGTTCGGAGAATATGCCTGTTATGACCCTTTCGAATGTTATTTTTTCCCGAAACATAACACTTAAAAGGGTCATAACAGAAGTTTTGTCTCAAAACAACACCTGAAAGGCTCATAATAGATACAATTTAGGGTGAGCAAATACTTGTTGTCTGTTGCCAGTGCAGTGAAAAACTTGAATTTCCTTTCTTCACAGCATTATTTCCATATAAGAGCGTAATAATAATAATAATAATTTATTTATTACCCACAAATCCCAAAAGAAAAACAAGTGGATTACAATAAAGAATAAGAAAGGAAGAGAAATACTAAAATAACTATACACACAAAAACACTAGCACATAAACAGAGCGGTAAGGAGTGACGTGGTGAAAACCGAGAGTAGGCTGAACCTGACAGCTTCCTGTGTAGCATTGGCAATTTCACCGAACTTACGAATAATTACTCTATTCGAACAACTCACGGACTATACTCGCACAAGCGCGCAATAAAAATTAATTCACTTATTTACAAGTGACCAAACGCCCATCCTAAATTCATATATTCGACAAGTACGGTAAACTAAAGTAACTGCATTTTACCGGCGAAGCTTTTAGCCTGCAATTCTATTTATCGGTCATCACACATTGTAGTTTGGGAGTGCTAGACAAACCCGATTGGATACCAGACCACTTTAGTTTGAGACGGACGGACGGACGGATGGACAGACGCACGGATGGACAGACGCACGGACGGACAGAGGGACAGACGGACGGACGACTTTTGCTATTATTTCATGCCCCAGCATTTACCCCTGCCCTCCCTAAATCACTTACCTTTTTATTGGACTTGAAGACATGGCATCGAAATGCGCTCGCACTGCCATCTCGTGCAATGTAGCTGAAAATCTTCAGATCCTGGGAGTCGTGAGATACGTAGAAAATCCTGGGGAAAAATACACATCAGAAGGAAGCAGAAGAAAGAGTTCATTAATTGGATTAGCCTCAAGGGATCTATCATGACCGACAGGGAAAGACTCCCTTGCGATACGGAAAGCGTAAATAGGGCTTCATTTGTAATCCGAAATCCGCTCTTTAGCACGAATGCCAGTGACTCAGCTCACCGGTAATAAAGGCATGCATTAGGATATTGGTTCTATTTGTGGCGAAAGGAACTTCCATGTCCGACATGCATCGAGACTGTTGATCTAGCTTTTTTGCAAGATCCTTCTTCCAGACCGATATAAATGTACGCCTGACGTGAAAGGTATTGGAGAACTTCCCGGACTTCTATGAGCTCACTGTTGGGACAAGTACTTCAAATTTGTGCTTAAGTAAAGTATCGAGTACTAACCGAATTTTGTACTTAAGTATCAAATATTAAGTACCTGTCAACAAATGTATTTAAGTAGTACTTGACATTCGAAGGTCTTGTACTGAAATAGTAATTCAAGCACTTCACGTCTGAAGAAATTCGCATTCGCCAAGGCGCAGTTTACTTCACTGACTGCATGAGTTTCGTCAGTATTTCTGAAGGTTTTAACTGTTGGATAAATGCTGCCGAAGGGTCGTTTCAATGTACAAATCGATGTGATCCAAGTAGGACGTACTTGAACAGTACTTGAAACCTTAAAGTACGTAGTTATGCTACTTAAGTAATAAGTCCAGGAAAGTTGTACTTGAGTAAAACCCAAGTACTTCCCAACAATGTGTAAAGTAAAACTTCATACTTCTCAACTTTCCACAGAATCCAGACAGAAATTCGGAATTTTAATTCCTTTCCATGTACCAACCCCCAGAAAAAAAAATGAGAACAAGAAAGAAAGAAGTAAGAGAGACGAGTGAGTAGCCCACCCCATTACCACCTATTGGTCCGATAGAAAGCTTATTATTTACTACGGGTTCCAGGATTCTTGGTTTCCTTCCGCGTATAAATTATTACTGAATTACTAGAATTCTAATATCTGTGATTTTCAAATATGTGATTTTCAGCATGTAGTAAAACTCGTTTTTGCGAATGCTGTCAGTGTCTCCTTTCATTTATATTTCTGTTCTTGCATGTTTTATGCCTGAAATCTTGGCTGGTATTGACGGTGGCCCACAAGAGAGGGTAGGCTTGTGTCAAGCAAAAGCTGAAGATTGGATTAAGACTAGTGCGTCCAAATTTTGATATGGACCTTTAAGGCCACCTCGCACATCATAGTGTTTCAGCTCACATGCTCTCACTTTACAACTTGGCTATGCTATGCTTACAGAAAATTACACACGGCTTCGGCTGTTTTTAGCCTCTTTCCATGTCCCTTGCCTTGGACGAAAATCTTGGCAAAATATGCATAACCGGTATCCGTACGAATAAGCACCTCGGAAACAACGATCGGCCACATGACACGTTACGCAAAGATAACAAACGTGGCAAGCGTGATAAAAAGTGTGCTGCTAACAGATACGAAGAGACAGGATACAGTTATGACGTGAAGCATCTCGGAAACGAGAATGGATGGAAATACTACTGAAGTAGAATGAATTACTATCATAAGTACGACGTGTACTTATGACAGTACTTCATCCTTTAAAGACAAAAATATCACTAGATCCATTCACCTTCTGTCAATGTTTAATAAACCACATTATGCTATAACCTTGCCCTTCAGAAATAATTGAAATTTTGTTGTTAAAAAAATGGGCATTTTGGTACAAAACGAACTTATGTTCAACAAGAGCTAGAAGCTCATACGGCACTTGCAAGGCTGGGTCAGAGGTTGAAAGAAGGAATCTGCAAATTCATGGGTTTGTTGTGATAATTTGTCAGCAAAACCATCTAGAAAAGAATGATCATGGACTCTTAAAAGTCACGAGAATATATTGTTTCATAGAAAGCATTTTATTTTTGCACTTGGCTGTGATGATGCGCACTTTAAGGACGCTAGAATTTCATCTGTAGCCTAAGCAAAATACTTGAGGAAAACTGATGACGGGCTCATCGGGATTATGAATATACATCCTTTGGTCAAAAGCAGTAGCAGTTTTAACTTTTCGGTTAAGATGCACAATTTAAGGGTGCTAGAAATTCATTTCTAAGCAAAACCCTTGAGGCAAAAATGATCATGTGCTCATGGGGATCGTGAAAAAGTAAATTTTGCTTAAAAGTATTCTTTAAGGGATGGTCGGATCGGGGAAGTGACAATGTCTAAGTCAACGATGCCAAGTCTCTAATACTCCAGCAAAGTTTCATCGTCCTAGGACATCTGGAAGTACCTTAACCAGCTTCAGTAAGATCAGATCACCCGTTCGAAAGTTACACATGCCCCTAATTTGCAGATTCCGCCGTCTCCCCCTCCCCCCACGATGGTCGGATCGGGCAAAAGACTATTTCCAAGTTAATCTGGTCGGGTCCCTGATATGCTTGCCAAGTTTTATCGTCCCAGCACATCTGGAAAACTCGCAATTGTGGGACCGACCGACAGATTCGACCGACAGAAAATTGATGGGTATATGGCACTTGGCCGAAGGGCCATAAAAAACAGCCTGCTTTCTGATAAGATACGGAGATTTCAGTGCAAAACCAGATTGTGTCCATACAAACTGTGCGCCGCCGGCAAACATTTCGAAAACCAGCTTTTTTCTGTTTGGTTATCCACCCATAAGATGAAAAGAATGAACATGAAGTATCAAAACAGGATACAGAATAGGAATAAAGCAGTAAAGCAGGAATAGAAAATTGTAAATCAGAATAACCCGAAATAAAGTATTCTACGCGAACCAGAGACGTCAAGAGGTTTTTAAAGAACCCTCAGGAAGAGTCAATGTGACGCAAGGAAAAATCAGTCAAATGAAGTTTGGATGGTTCCAATTCATCTGAAAGTTCAAGGTTTTAATTATACTTCAGTATAAAATGATATTACATAGGGTCAAGCCGGAGACACAAGGTCGATTGACCAAAACCCAAAGAACTTCAAAGAAGAACTTCAAAGCTTTGGGGAAAGAACGGATCGATTGACTAGGAGAACTGAGTATATCAGAATTACCGAAGAAGGCATGTGCCTTTGAGAAAAGGAAAACGAACAAAATGTATTTGGCTCTTGACTAGTCCTATGCGTCCCTAAAGCCAGGACACTATGTGTACAAAGTGACCTGTAGTTTACTTTAAATGTTCTGGTTTTGTCAGTTTGTAGTTACGAAATGCCGTAAGGTTTAATCACGTAATAAATTCATTCATTCCACTAGACATTTACTCGGTCGTTTCTTGTTCAATTTCGCCTATAAACGAGCCATGCACTTCATGTTCTGAATTAAGAAGAGCTGTAAATATAAGAAAAAAAAAATAGGTGGTCCCAGCATGAAGCCCTGCTAGTGAGACGATAAATTACGACAAATTTCTAATCCTCTTGAGACTCCTCTGGTATTTTCCCCTTGAGTCAGGCGAGATTAATCCTTGAAAAAGTCCACCGTCCGCCTTACATTTTTCATTTGTCTTGGAAAAGAAACGGGGCGTCGTCCGTCAGCTTTGCCCTTGTAGGTGTTGAACCAGGAAGGGGTAGCGAGGGGTCCTCATTTGTTTATCTTCAGCAAATTTGAAGTTCTCGTCTGTCTAGTACCTTTTAAACTACAGCAAATTTAAATGGAAAATTATTTTTAAATACTCTTGATGACTAATTCTTCGTACCGATAGAGAACCGCAGTGTGCCTCCCGAAGAGCCAGAAATGTCACCGCAGCTGCAGTCCGGACGTTTTTCATTGGTTTACAGAGGATTCGAGTCAGTTTTGAGGATTCGTTTGGATGACGTTTCTCGTTCTTCTCGAGGTTCACTGGCGTGTTACGGACTTAGTTATTTAGAGTACTGAATCCAAGTTCGAGTACAGCCGTAACGGAAAGTCCGCAGAGGTAAAAAATAAATTATGGATAGATCTAATAAAATAAGATGACAGTCTTGCGGTTAGCAGAACGCAGGCGTGACGTCAGCAAAAAAGTATTATTTATTCTTTGGAACTTTTCAGAAGATATCAGATCAAAGTGCGGCGAAGTGAAAACAACCTAGTAAATAGGAACAATAAACGTGCCCTTAAAGGACACCTCGCACTACATAGTGTCTCTGTTCAGATGCTTTGAAATAGTTGACCACTTTACAACCAAGCTGTTCTTAGTCTTTTTCCATGTCCCTTGCTCTGGATGACAATCTTGGCAAAACTTGAACTTCCGGTCTCCGGACGAATGTGCTCCTCGGAAACAATGATCGGGCGCCTGATATGTCACGTAAAGAGAACAAACGTGGCAAAC
The DNA here is from genome assembly GCA_023053555.1 of Branchinecta lindahli. NCBI lineage: Eukaryota > Metazoa > Arthropoda > Branchiopoda > Anostraca > Branchinectidae > Branchinecta > Branchinecta lindahli. The sequence continues at coordinate 924,907 of JAKZAO010000009.1, read as the reverse complement.
ATGATAAACAGTGTATTGCTAATAGCTGAGGATATAGAATACACTTTTGAAGTGTATAGTCTCGTCTACGAGAGTGGATAGAAATACTACTGAAGTAGAATGAATTACTATCATAGGTACGAGGTGTCCTTTAAACTGAACCAAACGCACGCTACCGTATCGAAAGAGACTAAACAGCAGGTGAAACAAAGTTACCTTCCCGTCAGCACCCCCCCCTCCCCCTGTTGAGGGCTATGCAATTTGTTGCATAAAACTCATCAATTTAAAAGGTAGCTAAATCGGCACTTGTGAAGTTAAATCTAACTTCTCTGGCCGAGCCATGCAGTGATCAGAAAAATTTCATTTGTTCTCCATTACCTTGAATATGAGCAAACTCGAAACATTTTACTTTCAATTCAAATTGCACATTTGAAATTATTACTGGGCATGGTCCCAGAACTGGACGAGAACTGGACTCATCTTCCTTTCTGAAATTTCCGAATACCATACCTGAAATTTCTGAATACCATTTGAATAATAAGGGCTGAATCAATTTATTTGTCACTTTGTTAAGTTGTATTGTCCATGTTATGAGACACACCAACGCTTTGATAGCCCTGCATTTATATTCTGGTGAATGAATCTGAACTGAAGTTTAAAATTCGAGCGAAGTAAATAAATACTTGTCATACATGTAGCAACCCAAACGATTCAGAACTTGTCATGTCATTTTTTGGCAAATCGGCTTTCGTGGTTACAGATCCAAATTCTGTATAGCCTACACGCCTACACTCGATAATCGATCACGTCTCGCTCAAAAGTTTTACGAACTTTGTAGGTACATGACAAAGTTTGAGTGCCCTAGAGCTTGCCATTCGTTCTGGTCGATTTCTGACGTTTGACAGGGGGAAGGAGGATTTGGAATAGGCGAGATATGGTGGCTGGACCGAAGTCGGTCGGTAGGCTACTCATATCCTTTCTGAACTCCTGCAGTCTTGTTCGTCTTCTGTTCTTTCTCATCTTCAATAACATTTCGATTCCAGTACGCGGTAGCACTGGTATCACTACCAACAAGTTCGATTTTTACTAGACTGAACCTGGGCTGAAAGAGTAATTAGATTTTTTAGGTTAAATGTATAGGATATAGGAAATCTGATTATTATTATATAGGAAATCTGAAAATCTTATTAAAAACCGAAGTATGGACCACGAGCACATACGGATTTTCCCTAGACACGCAAATTAAATGTAATTAAATCACTGGCCGCTCACCTCTATATTAATTTTCATAAAAAACACACTGCATTTTATTTACACTGTGTTGGTGTGGGGGGGGGGGGGGCGGGGGCTTTTTGGTACCGTTTTTTGCCAGGGGAGGTTTGGTACCGGGGTTTGTATCCGGTGGGGGCTTGTACCGGAGGGGGTCGCCGGGTAGGGGCAGGCAGGGGCGTCACTAGCCTTTTACCTTTGGGGGGGGGACGTCCAGTTTGTGCCGACGGACTCAAAAATGTGCCGACGAAAAACGCCGTTGCCGCTTCGCGGCAACGGCGTATTAGTCCTTTAATGTAAATTCGTAAATCTAAATTCACATATTCGGTCAGGGTTTCATCTTGGTTTCATTGCAGATTTCGCTAAAAACTGAAGCTTCCAACGACTGTAGGCAACCCAGAGCAATTTAAATCATTCGCCGCTTGCGAAATGTTTTAGATCTGCCTTTTTGCCTGGAAATATTTGCGAAGCTTCCAACGGCTAAACCCAGAACAAGTTAAATTAATCGCCACAGGCGAAGTTTTTTAAATCTGCCCTCTTTTCTGGGAAAGCTTAGCTTATAAGTTATAGCATTTAAGGTGTTTAAAAGCCCAAGCATTTCAATCCTAAAGCGCCAACTCAATGAAACACCGTTCTTTCAGATATGGAATACGACAAATGCGCCGCAGGCGAAATTTTGTGTAAAACTAACTGTAATGCATTAGTTGAGATTATTCCTTTAATGCAAATTCCTCTATTTAAATTTACATATTCGGCTTTTCTTTTCACCTTTCGCTAAAAAGCGAAGCTTTCCAACGACTGAACCCATAACTAGTTAAATCAAGCGCCGCAGGCGAAATTTTGTTAATCTTTCTTTTTCCGAAAAATTTTAGGCCATTCTATACCTAAACTTTACAGTTTCTAGCTTTTAATGTGTTTCCAACCTCGAATTTCAATCCTAAAACGCCAACTAAATGGAACACCCTTTTCCCAGATAGAAAATACTACGAAACCCGCCGCAGGCGAAATTTTGTGGAAACATTGATGAGCGATCCCAAATAAAAGGAAGGCTACATGTGAAATCACTGATCTTTCCGCCAAAAAAGTAGTGGCCATCCATAAGAAAGTAGGCACAAAGTTGATTCTTTCGTGTATAAAATCTCGATTTGCCGACGAGACATAAATTTTCGGGATTGGACAAAAGTTTACGGATTTGATTTATTACGTGTAACGAAGATTCTGATCTTCCGAAGGGAATTAGACTTTCCGGGTGCGCCCGACAAATGCCTGAAGAATCCGATTCCTTGCGAATAAAAATATGCCGATGAGCCGACAAGAATACCGACGCCCGACTAAAGCATTCAGAACTCGAATTATTCTTTGTTTTGTCCGACAAGACTGTAAAGAGATTTATCTCTTACGTTTAAATAGCAGCCGATGTGCCGACAAAATGTACACTTCCGGGATGCGCCTGATAAATTTCTACAGAATTTGACTACTTACGTATAAAAAGAGCTCGATGTGCCGACGATACGGGTCTTCCCGGGTGCGCCCGACAAATGTTTGCGGAAACTGATTTATCAACAGAATCTGATGTGCCGACGAGTGGACCGACGCCCGACAAAGCGTACCGAAATCAATTTCTTCTGTTTTTTGCCCAACAAATGTATGTCGAATTCGATTTCTTGCGTATAAAAAGAACCCAATGTGCCAACGAGTCTACCGACGCCCGACGAAAGCATACAAAATTGAATTTCTTCTGTATAAAAAGAATTCGATGTGCCGACGAGCATATCGAGGGCACGACAAAAGGATACAAAACTCGATTTCTCCTGTGTTCTGCACGACAAATGTATGCGAAATTTGATTTCTTGCGTATGAAAAGAACCCGATGTGCCGACGAGTCGACCGATGCCCGACTAAAGCATGCAAAAAATGTTTTTTTTCTGGGTTTGCCGGCGCTCCGCGCCGACAAACAAGTGTACTTTCGCCGGGCTTCGCCCGACGAAAGTACTTTCTCAAGACCTTTGGGGGGGGGAGTCCCCCCCCCCTCCCCCCCCATAGTGACGCCCCTGGGGGCAGGGGGCTATTTCCGGGGGGTTTAGCCGGAACCCCTTTAAAGAAGTATAAACTTGTAGTAGGTCGCATTAGGGTATTTTCATTTTTGAAAGACGTTTCATACTTTCTAGTAATATGTATAAATAATGGACCTTAGATACCAACCTGTAAACTGGATGCTGGAGGAGTATGATATTTGCTTCTTCAATGCCCTCTTTTCTCTGAAATAAAAATAGAAATACATTAATTCTGATAGAATTAAATTCGGAACATGACGGAAGACTAGAGAGATTTTTGTATACGAATTAAATCCGGAACATGACGGAAGACTAGAGAGATATTGGTATACGAGCCCCCCCCCCCTCCCTCCTGCTGCTAGGTGTGCGACAACTAATAAGTAAAAAAAACAAAATAAAATACAACATTCTTTCAGCTGAACTGTTTCTGCTTTGTTTATTGTAAGTCTTTCTGTTTTGTATATTTGTAATTCTTTTCTGCTTAGTGCACCCTAGCACACTTATCAGTTTTGAGTATACTTCCAGATGTGGTAGGACGATGAGACTTGGCAGGCATATCAGGGACCCGACCAAAGTAACTTGGAAATAATCAGTTTCCCGATCCGACCATGGGAAGAGTGGGGGGGGGGAATCCGGAAAACTGAGTAGTGCTTAACTTTCGAACGGGTGATCGGACTGTAATGAAACTTAATAACTGAATAGACGACATATCTCTGATGTCCCATTTGGAGTCAGAACCGGATTCGACAGCTGTGTGGGGGTTGGGGGGGAGACCGGAAATCTCGAAAAACAAGTAGAATGGAGGGATCGGAGTGAAACTAACTGGGAAGAACAAGCATCTGCTCTAGATGAATTGTTTACATGATTGGACTGGATCCGGACACTTTTGGGGGGATAGGTGGGTTTGCCGAATTCCGGTGATGGCGGTTTTGGGGATTTTCACGACGAAACTTGGCAGGCATATCTGGGAGCCGATCGAACTGACTTGGAAATAAAACATTTCTCGATCCGATCATCGTCGGGGGAGTGGAAGGAGGGGGAATCCGGAATATTGTGTCATGCATAACTAGGTATATCTGAACTTGGTTTTCTCAGATGATTAGCCTGGCGAAGACTGGATCTGGCGGAGACAAGACGTCCCGATTGCCCGGATCAAACATTCAATTTTTGGGATCCCATCGAAACCTTTGGTCTTGTTGTCATAAGGGTTTTGCTTACAGCTGAATTTCTGGTACCTTTAAAGCGGGCATCATTACAGCCAAGTTAAAAAATAAAATACTTTTACCAAACGATACATTCTCGTGGTTTTGATGGGTCCATGATCATCAAGGCAATCAATTGCACTGTGGTTTTCCCAAAACGGCTTTAACGTTTCGGTTACAACTTTAAGACAGACCCTTGAAAACTGCGATCGTTGAAGCCGTATTGGGGTGTTTACCTTGGTTTACACCACTCGCTCTCGAGCTAGCGAAGTCAGCAAACATTTCATTTTCCTAGTACAAATCCTGCTGGGGTAATACGAAGTGCGTGATCATTTTCCCGAGTGTATTTGATCAACATTCCTAGTTGCGTGATCCATTTCCCCGCTTGTATTTTGCTCAACATTTCTTGAAGCCAAATAAGAAATCAGTCGCAAACAGGGGACCTTCCAACCACTTCAATTAAAACAATTAGCTTTTCGGACTGCACCAAACACTTTCATATCTCATATTTTCCAACTCCCAGGGCCAGTTCTTAAGAGTGACCTATCGGCGAAATCATAGAAATTCCCAATGAAAGCTGTTCTCGGGAAAAGCCAGCTATAAACGTGTCCGGAATGGAACATGTCCACTGGGGACAGACTGTAGGGAGGAGAAGCTCGACGGCAATTTAATGCTGAATCACCTATCTTGTCGCTCACAGAACTACACGGAGAGGTGTGAACCTGTCCCGCCGCAGTCATTAGTCGACAAAACAGAAATAACGACTAACTCAAAAACAAAAATGACCAGCGAGTCGGTGAATGTCCCTGCCCCCCCCCCCCAAAAAAAACAAACAAATCCAATTTGGCCAGTAACGACTCTGGTAACTAGACTGTCCTATCCGAGGTTTGGTGTTCACCAGGAGGCATGGAGGCAGGGTTGTAGGTACGGAGGCAGAATCGGTGGCATAGGATCCTGTACACCTTGCGACGCCAGTAATTCCCCCCTCGGTCATATCTCAGCCCTATCCGGGGAAACTTCAAGGTCTGGTCGCCTTGAAGAGAAGTTCAGAAACGAGTGATTTGCAAATGCAAGCTCATCAAGAAACGCCACCGAAACTCTCAACACATCTCATTTTTCCTAGCTTTCTTCCTCCCACAGACTTGTCAAGACCGTAGAGCTTGATCGTAAAAAAAAAGTGCTGACGAAACAGAGCCACGTTCTGGTTTAACGGATTTGATTATGACGAATTCTTTGGAAAGAAACTAGCAACAAGACGAAGTGCCAGGCCCTTAGCCAAAAGCCTCTCGAGCACACGTCAATCAATAAAGGATTGAAATGAATAAGCGATGCGTGAAGGTTAGCATTGATTTCTGAACTTATTTCTGTAACTAACTGGATACACCAAAACTATCTGGATTGTGTTAAGCCATTATTCTTTTACTACCGTATAGCCATCCAGTTTCGAATGGGTACCGAGAAAAATCATGGAAAGCTTTGTATGCTTTTCCCCCAATCACGCGAATCTTCAATTGCAAGCGAAAGTTTGTTGTTTTGTTTGTCGAAGAACTGACTTGTGGGCGAAGTGAAGGCGACTTCCCAAGGCTCAGTTTTACACAACGACAAATCAGGTTACTGATCCCTTTTGGAAGTCTCTACTTGTTTAGTTATATTTCACTATGTTTAAATTGTTTCTTTTCGTTTCGGTACTTTCTCTTTACTCCAACGTTTGTTCTTTAGAACCTTGATGGGCATAATGTTTAAAGTTTAACCGAAAAGGACTGGGATAGGACAATCTAGTTACCCATCACTTATTCACTTAAATTGGCTTGAAGACCCGCTGAAAATGCGTCACTTGGTTGTTCCGCTGTTCAGGAATAATCGATTTTCAAATAGTGGAATTTCCGTGTGATTTGTGGTACCTCTAATTTGTTGTATGCCTTACAAGAAAGATTTATGACTTTTTTTTGTCCAGGCACTAAGCAATCTTCACCAATATCGCCACTGCCCACTTAAAAGCCTTGTTGGTGTTTAGATAAAAATTTCCCGCGTCATAGTAGAATTTTCGCTGTGGGGACGGCCGCAGATATTCTGAACGCCATAACTAGAGCAGATAGTGAAAAACAAAAAAAATCCCTTTGCAGAATCCAAATAATTCAGTGTATTCAACTAAATGACACAAAAATAAGTTGGCTTTCTCGTTAAACTTTAATTCCTTAGTCAAAATGAACTTGACCTCACTCGTTCGAACAAACCAAACCGACTAACAGGGAAAACTTGCGACAAAGAAATTTTCACGGTAACAGTCACGTTTTCCCTGAAACTTGGACATTAAGTGTCAATAAAGTGAACCCCCTCCCCCTTTATACACTCATCTGTTTTTGAGGGCTATACAGACAAGTTTCCCCGGAAGGATGAAGCAATAGTCTAATGGGAGGAAAAGACCAACTTCGGAGACACCATAGACAATCAATATCGATGATGAAGGAAGAGGCAGAAGTAAACGATAATGAGCAAAGATGAACGCATCTTATACTGATCAAGTTATTTACTTGACGAGCAAGATCCTTACGAAGATTTCGTGGATTAGACCGAAACACACGATCGACTGCTAATTCTTATTCCATGGTCCCCCAATGTACAGAGACTACATTCCACAGAGATTTGGTGAATCGTCACAACGAACTATATTTTTCTCGTTTTGAAATTTTTCTCGGCCTTTATTCCAGCACTAGTCGACAATCTTGTTGCCGAGACGTAGAAAATTTCTTATTTTTTCATACTCTCAATCTGAAAGTGACCCCCAATGTGCTTCTGTAGATAGGCCCTGAAAACTTGAAGTTGCATTTAATAAAGATTTTTTTTTGAAATGACCCTATCTAATTGTTATTTCAATAAAAAATTGCACAATTAATTGTTCTTATGTAACCCCAGTAAAGTACGTAGCCTACAGGTTCAAAAAAAGTTCCGATATTTGACGTTAATAACGAACCACACTACAAGGAGAGGAGTACACTGATATTTCCGATTATCGTGAGCGCTTAAAGCTCAACTCTTACTAGAAATGATATTTTCACGGTAAAATATTCAGGAAATATCATTTTCCGAAAGACTGATGCTTGCCAAGTGAAATTAGCGATTTTCTTGTTGCCACTTGTCGACTCTATTCTCTTTTAAAGTTTAACCGAAAAGGGCTGGGATAGGACAATCTAGTTACCCATTACTTATTCACTTAAATTGGCTTGAAGATCCGCTGAAAATGCGTTACTTCATTGTTCCACTATTCACGAATAATCGATTTTCAAATAGTGGAATTTGTGGTACCTCTATGCGCTTGTATTTTTGCTGTATGCCTTACGAGAAAGATTTATGATTTTTTTTTGTTCAGGCATTAAGCGATCTTCACCAATCTCACCACTGCCCACAGAAAAGCCCCGTTTGTGTTGAGATTAAAATTTCCCGCGTCATAGTAGAATTTTCGTTGTGGGGACGGCCGTAGAAACTGTGAACGTCATAACGGGAGCAGATAGTGGAAAAAAGAAAAATCCCTTTGCAGAATCCAAATAATTCAGTGTATTAAGTTAAATGACACAAACATAGATTGGCTTTTCAGTTAAACTTTAAGTATTTATCTTTTTACGTAGTGGTCGAACGCAAAAAATCAGAAAACTGCGCGCCGTGGTTGAAAATAGAGAAAGCCAAGCAAAAGAAAAGGAGTAAGAAACTCGAGATGGTAGGCAAGTTTTCCAAAATGAAAAATAAAATTCGAAAGCTTTGTTGGGGATCCCAAAACGTTAAGTGACGGCCGACGGGATACCTTAGTAAAGTTTGTCCGTCCGTCCGTCCGTCTGTCTGTCTGTTAGAACGATAAATTTCGAAGTGGTTGAGACATTTTGTTTAAGCTTGGTGTGAGGATCTCTTGGGTCAAATTACAGATCAAGTTCATAGAAGAGCTTCGTGGCCCTAGATTTATGGGTGGGGGTTAAAAATAAGGAGCGAAAAAAATATTTTTTAAACGACAATGCGATAGTTGATTTAAAGGTAAGGAGACATGCTTATTCCGTATCTGAAACTTATTTTCTCGCCGGACAAGTGCCCGGAATCAAGGCCAAAGCCGAAAAATGTGGTAAAAGTAAAAGTTTTATCTGAAGGTACTTAGATGTTCGACGCAGGGGTTAGGATACATCCCAAATCCGGTTTTAACTTTATTTTCTTTCCGGACAAGTGCTTCGCCCGGAATCGGGTCCGGCCCTCTGCTGTGGTGAAGTTACAAACATTAATCACTGGGCAATTTGATTCCGGTTGACCTTGAAACAGGTGGATGTGAGAGGTTGCCCGATTTCATGCTGACACGCATTATGTTTGGTTGGTATTAAGTGTAATCTGGGCCAGTTTAATCATTTTGAATTTCTTACTTATTTTTGTTTTTCTTCTTTTTTGTAACTCCGTAGGCTATTGCACGGGCAATGCGGATTTATTATCAATCAATAATGTCAATCAGTTTTATTATCAATATTGGCAATATCCACCGGACAACGGATGTAGCGAACCCCTCGTCACCTATTTTCTTTCTCTCTTGTTCCAGTCAAAGTATGCGGAGACTATACTCGAATCCACTTTATCTGTCCAGAAGGCACCGTAGGCCAGGGACTTATAATACAGCAGAAGTCTGGCGTGAAGATCCCGATTTACGACCACGACGACGTCGTCATTCTGAAAAGCCGACGGACCATTCCGCAACCATACTAAGCCCCAACCACGACACCAGTGACTGTAAATAGGTATCCAGATAGCTCCGGAGACTTAAACCGCTGGACCCACACGGAAAACCACAAATCTCAGTCGTAAAACGGAAGACCGTACCAAATCGAAAACGTCTGTATCCAGATAGCTTCTGGAGACTTTTTCCAGTGCCATTTGATTTCCAGTAAAAGAGAAAACATTTCACGTGGGTTCGGTCGAAAAATAAAAAGACAAACTAAAAGAGATAAAACAAGAGAAGTTGCTCTACTGCCCACGCAAATACCGTCAAAAAAAAGGAAAAGGATCAGGACAGTTGGGTCAATAACTACAAGGCAAGCAAATGATCACGAGCGTACGAAGGAGCGGTAATCGGAGGATATGCAAGAATTGTTAAGCCTGTTCATCACAAGCCTTAATATCCAGAGAATTGCCTAGAAACGCCCTAGAATCGGAGCTTCAGCACAACGCGAAAGGTTTCGTACAACTGAAATTGGCTGAAATCAGGAAAACAATGGAAACCACGGACACACAACGCCCTATAATTAGTGTATGAGATGTGTGTGAAGTGCACTGAACTGAAACTGGAGAACAGAAATTATGTAGCTAAATTGCAGGAGAATTTACGTATTCATTTCCTGCGAAACACAACACCCAAAGAGGTTCGCAACGTTGCTTTTAGAAAAAAAATAACACATAAAACATCACAACAAAAATGTTCTGTCCCGCCAACAGACAGTGTGTTAATAATCAACGAATCTAAAATGTATGACGCACTGCTCAAGGGCATAAGTGCTTTAAAAACGAAACAGAAAAACAATGACAAAAACGCAAACAATTTCCAGAAATATAGTTCACGAATTTTGAACCAAAGTGACGAAGTCGTTGACAGGTAAGCTTCCAATGGGAGAAGACAAATTGGACGAGGTGTATTCAAGCGTCAGTAATGGATCGGGAATCGACAAACGGCGGATCAGGTAGTGGTTTCGCGTGCACCGTGGTAAGAATCTTAGATATTAATAGTGATCACACGATAAGGATTTCCCGGCCAGATTTTCTTCACTTTCATCACACAGTTGAAAAATTTCAACTTTTCCATATGGAAGTGATGATGGTGCCAAAAATCTGGGCAGGAATTCCAGTCGGGGAGCGCCGGATCCTGATCATGTGCTCGCACTATAAGAGTATGTGGAGTATATGCGTCGAAGGTCCTTTTTTAGTACACGAGGCATTCCAGCAAGAAAATTTACAAATGGTTGCAAAAAGCAGTTTAGTAAAGTCCAGGTCTGCAAAACCTTGAACAGTTTGTACAACTTGCTGTAATCAACAGGATTCCATTAGCAGCTGATTTGACTACCTCCTCGCAAATCTTCTGCAAAGTTTGTGCAATCGTCATTCCCCTCCTCTGTTACGAGAACAGTACTTCCAACTTTTTATGAAACTTTTGACTTTTGACAATGCACGATAGTTCCCCGACGAATTCATTAAGGTTTCCGAAGAAGCTAAAAGACAAATTTGGCCCAAGTCAGTGAAGCATTCTTCACAGACGTTAGTAGCCTATTTCAAAGTAGTCTATATTAACAAGAGCTAGACGCTTATATGGCACTTGCAAAGCTCTGGGTCAGAGGATGAAAGCGCGAATTTGCCAAATCGTGGGTCCTTCGTAAGCAAAACCCTTGAGATAAGAATAATCACGGGCCGTTGGGGATCAAGAGTATGTATCGTTTGGCAGAAAGTATTTTTTTGGCATTTTGCGGTGACGATGCTCACTTTAAGGGGGCAAGGAATCCCTTTGTAATAAAAAAACCTTGATCCACAAATGATCATAGGCTCTTGGGGATCATGAAAATGTAACTATTGCTCAAAAGTATTTTTGGCGGTTAAGCTGAGTACTTTAAGGAATTCATTCGTAAGCAAACTCTTAAGGTAACAAGACCAAAGGTTTCGATGGGATCCCAAAAATCCAATATATAATCAAGACAATTAGGTCAACAAGATTAAAAGATAAGAGAATAAATGCCCGATGAATGTATATTTGAACTTGGTTTTCTTGTCGGACAAATGATTCAGCCGAAACTTGAAATCTGGTTGAAGTTCAGATTTGTTTTCGAAGTTGAATACAGGTTTGGTATTGGGGTAAGGAGACATGTTGGTGTGAAGATTCTTTAGGTCAAGGGACAGGTCAAGTTCGTAGATGGATTCTATCGCTCGTTATTTATATTTAGTGACAAAGAAGGGGATTTCGAATTAAGAGTAAAACGATCAGTTTGTATTTCGAAACCTCCTCTGCCTCTATATAGGAGTAAAGGACCCATCTACGAACGTGACCTGTACTTTGCCAATGAATCCTCATATCAAGCTTCAACAAAATATATCCACCCCTACTAAACTTGAAGCCCTTCAACCTTTGATTACACTATCTCTGTTCGACATTCATAGATTACACACTCAGCGCGTGGAAGACGCGCAGAGCTATACTAGTGTGAAGAATAGTGTAGGGCCGAAAATTTGTCGACAAATTGTGTGTCCGGTTTTTGCCGTGTTCCGGGTGAACTACTTGTCCGGTGAGAAAATAATTTCCATATTCCGATTCAGCATGTCTCCTTACCCCTAAATCGACTATCTCAATAGCTTTCAAAAAACATTTTTGTTTGCCCTTAATTGAACCCCCTCCCCACCCTCAAATATAGGGCTACAGATCTTCGAACCTGACTTGTACTTTGACCCAAAGGATCCTCCTACCAAGTTTCATCAAAATATCTCAATCCCTTCGAGAGTTATCGTGCGCACAGACGGACGGACGGACAACTTTTGCGATGACCATGGACCCTTGGGAATCATGAATACGTATCGTTTGGTCGACAGTATTTTTTGCACTCTGCAATTATGCGCACTTTAAGGGGGTTAGGAATTGCATTTGTAAGAAAAACCCTTGAGGCACAAATGATCATGGGCTCTTGTAGATCATGAAAATTGTTCAATGATTAAATTTCTTTCGAATTCGATCACCCGTTCGAAAGTTACTATTTATATACCCCCACTATGATCGGATCGAGAAAGTTACTATTTCCAAATCAGTTTGATCGGATCCCTGGTCTGCCTGCCAAGTCTCATCGTGAAAACACCCAAAATCACCACCACCACCACCCCAAAGTGTTCGTATCCCGACCGCTTGTGTAAACGGTTTATCTACAACATATTGTGCTTGTTCTTCCCAGCAAGTTCAATCCCGGCCCCTCCAGTCTAACGTTTCACGAGATTTACGGTCTCCCCCAAACTCCCCCACAACTGTCGAATCCGGTCCGGACTTGAACTGGAACATCAGAGACATATGCTCGTTCCAATTAAGTTTCGTTCAGATCCGATCCCCCCTTCGAAAGTTACACATACCTAAATATTCCGGATTCCCCCCCCCACGATGGCCGGTTCGGGGAAATGACTATTTCGCAAGTCAGTTTGATCAAGGATATGCCTGCCAAGTTTCATCGTCCTACCACAACTGGAAGTACCCTAGCTCGCGATCACCCGACTGACGAACAGACCGACCGACGGAAACGTGATCGGTATATGGCACTTGGCAAGAAGGCAACTGCCATGAAAAAGGGAATGGGAAAATGAAAAAGCAAGGACAACCTTTAACTACTCGTAGCCATGGTTGAACGCATCATTCGAGGTCAAGATTTACAAACGATAGCTGCTAAAGTATAAGTGGCGAAGGAAAAGGAACACTGGCAAACGGTTTTAATTTGCGTCAACTGGTTCGGAAAAACACCGCGCCTTCGCGTCACTACCCGTCGGCATCTCATTACATGAACTCGAACCCCAGCGATCCTAGAGGCAGAATTTGCCGCATTCTGTCCATTCTTCAATTAATTTTTTATATAGTTTTATTCCAGCATTTGTTTCAGGTCATTTCTCGTAAAGTATATTAGTTAATTCGTTGTCTGTTGTTTTAAAGTCTTGTCTAAATATTTCGCATTTCTCTGACTGCTTCAACGACCTCTTCTAGCTTCAAGCTGTTTCGTATCAAAGTTGATTGATTGATTGAAGGGGAGAACCGTACTCAAGCACCATTTCCCGAATATGATTTCTCGTAGACGCTGACAATGGCAAGGGATCCCAAATCAAAGTTAGGGATACACACAATAGCCTAAGCTTGGTACAGAAGTTCTTCAGGTCAGCAGCTAGATAAGTCAGCTGGCTTTGTACCTCAACGTTCAAGGGTAAGAGACGGGCCACTATTGATTTATTTTGTAAAATTTGACTGGGAATAATGTGCAAATTTTGCTGCTCTTTTCTGAAAAGGAGTTAGATCGAAAGCATTCTAGCACTTAAAACGTTTAAATCACTCCTATCAAAGTCACCAGTTCCCACCAGAATTCTATACGACCGTGCGCTGCTCTAGTGGCAAGATCCGTACGTATACATCATAACAAGGAAATCAGACAGAAAGAAAAACTTTACCTGGCATATCAACAAAATTATGCCATTTTGCCTATCAATCAGCCAAATTCTCTATCCGCAAGCCATCATACACTTTCTGAAAATAATTTATGAGCGGTATGACTTTGTCATAAATATTGATTCATTTTTCTGCAGAAAAAAATAATTTTCTTATTTAGAAAGTAAGAATAGGTACAGCAGTTTTATCGGTAACCATCCCTGTCAACCGCTAATGGTTTCTCGTACATTTTCCGCCATATCAATTCCCTCCTTTAAGATCTGGAAAGCTATTAGTACAGATTCGAGAAAGCGTGCGGATTAGGGGTGCTCTAAGATCACACTGGGGATAGTAGGATAAATGTCAATTGTGTGTTGACAGATCTCACACCAAGACAGGACAAATAAGCAAGAGAACGAACTGTCGCTCGAACATCTGTCAATTTGACTTCACAGGACCCTATTCCAGCTGTCCAAACAATCCTTACCATGCTAAGCCCTTTAGTCGGACGAAAATTCCAATTTTAACACCAAACTTTAGTTGGTTTCTTGTTCGCTTATTTCCTCGCCTTTTCGAGGGTGTTTTTCGTTTTTTGTGTTTTCACAAAATGGTCCTAAGCGCTGTTTGACAATTTCCCGTTTTTGTCAAAAGGGCAAACGCCGACTTTCGCCTTTTTGCCAAAAGGCAAACTTGATAGCTGACCAAGTGATGCTCTCCTTTTGACTTTTGCCTTTCGCACTTTTCCTAGTTTACTCCAAAATCCAATAAAACATGGCTTTGAATCAAAGTGATTCGTGCGTCGACTATCCTGGAATTCAAAGGTGAACATTTTACTGTTATAGGTATAACACAAGTAAAAAGACATTTGTCAAAATTGCGTTTTTTTCAAGAAAAGCGAACAGTCCTTGACAGCAAAAATGTAAAAAAGTCAAAAGCTAAGGCGAAAAGTGCGAACAAAAACACAACTATTGCCAGTTCTGGATTCTCTTTTTGTCTTCTGTTCAACTCTCGTAGTAATAAATAGCTTTTGCACAGGGATGTTGGACTTGCAAATAATGAACTGTAAAACAAACTGCTGGCGAAGTCAGCAACTGAGCTAGAATTAATTCACATGCGTGTATAGCCTAGGCCTACTTCCGAAAACTGACAACAGACCTAAAAGAAGCATGCACACATAGTTAACATAGGCATGTTTAATGGTTCGAACGGTTTCTGGTAACTATGTCGCAGGTTGGAATGGTGGTTTCCAGATACGATTAATGGGAGGTTTAAACACACCGTCAATACTATGAATAAAGAGGCATTCTGAGTGCACTCTTTTGAGTGCTCTCAGCAGAAGCACTATCGGGGGAAATAAACAAGCCTGCAGAAGCCAACGTAAAACAAAAATAGCAAACTTTCGCCAATCTCCTGTTCCGCAGCCCTCGGCCATGAAGATTGGAGGCAAACCACCAACGCCGTGATCATCAAGTATCAACTCAATTGAATGGAAACCTTTATTTTGATTTTCAAGTATAGCCTCAAAATACACTCTTTTTATGCTTACAACAAGCTCCTATCTCGGCTCCTATATGCACATCGTGACGCCAGAAATCTTTTCCTTAAAGTTTAACCGAAAGGGCTGGGATACGTCAGTCTAGTTATCCAAATCACCAGTTATCCAGCATCTAATTCACAGGCTCGAAGGTCAGATGAAAATAAGTTGCTTCACCGTTTCCGAATAACCGAGTTTGATCGAATGAACTTATTCTTACAGTCGAAGCCTACTTGTAGCTCTAATCTATGCTTGAGCAACTATCTAGCAACTTTCACTCCTGGAAATCGAAGGGGAGAGCGTTCCTCAGACGTGAACTTGCGCTACGTGTTCATCTCTCAGGCGTGAAACAAGCTTCGCTTTGTTGGCCATTGAAGTCCACGATTTTACTGACATTCAAATTCGCCGCAGCTGGATGGATTTTCGCTTGTCCTGCAAGCAGCGCATTTTCTGAACGTCACTACTAGAGCCTGAGATGAAAACATAAAAATCTCTTAGGAGAGTCAAAATAATTCAGCGTATCCGAACCCAAGATACAAAAATTAGTTGGCAGTTAAAGTTAATTTCAATTAAACTTTAAACAAAAGTGCCATAAACCTTGAAAAAAACGCAACCCCCTTCCGGAACCACCTTCAACTCCCCCAAAGTGCGCAAATCCTGTCCATTTTTGTCGACGATGTACCTAGGGCTTGTGCTTGTTCTTCCCACCAAGTATCATCCCGATTGCTCCACTCTAAGCGTGACACAAGATTTCCTGTTCCCCTTCCGACCCACCCCCATATTCATCGGATTCGGTCCGGACTTGAAATGGGTCATCTGAGACACGGGGTCTTTCCAGATATCAAGTTTCATTAAGATCCGATCACCCGTTCGAAAGTTATGCATGCCATTAAATTCCAAATTCCGTCTCCTCCCCTCCCACCACGATGGTCGATTGGGGAAGTGACTATTTCTTAGTTAGTTTGGTGCGCCCCCTAATACGCCTGCCAAGTTTCATCGTCCTAGCACATCTGGAAGTACAGTAACTCGAAAAAAGCGGACTGACCGACCGACAGACAGACAGATCGACGGAAAAGTGACCAGTAGGCAAGTGCCATAAAAACGCATTTCCTTTTACCGGTAGGAAAGGCAGTAGAAAAGTTCAGTTCTGTAAGTTTGAGGGCAATCCATCTAGAACAAGCACTAGATAGCAGCAGCACAATCAGCGCATCATATTCAGTGGCTGAGAAGTATCCACAGGCAGTGTCGGTTCTGTAACAAGATACCCGAGAAAGATGCCAAGCCTCAAACATCCTCCAAGAAAATGGAAAGCGAATCCCCAATATAATTAGGGAAGAATTCGAAAAGAAGAGGTAGAAAGCAACTTATCATTCCCGCGGGAAATAGGGACTTTCCTCGTCCCATGTGATTCCAAATTCCTAGCACAGTCTTTATTCAAAGAGTTTTCGAATTCAGAAAAGAAAAGAGGAAAATCTCCTTCCAGATCGGACAGGATCCACCTTTCTAATCCGATAAGAAGGTAGTCGAAAGAGCGGAGGCTAACATGAGAGTTTCCCAATATCATTTTCTATCTCCCTAGAAGATTTGGGTCATGTTCAAAGGGTCACGGCTCTATCAGGCAAGATACATGAAGAGCTTTATTTTCTATAGCAAGGGAAATTCTGATGAAAAAATTACAGTACAGTTCAATCAAATCAAGTTTTTAAAAGTATGGGACGACTGATCGAAGATTTGGGTTGCAACAGGCCAGCAGACTTTCATACGAAAGTTTATTTTAATCCGTTTCTCCTTGAAAAGGTCAAACTTTATTATATTTACTCTCTTCTAAATGTATTTAATCTATTTTTGGGATCCCAAAACGTTAGTGACGGATACCTATGACATCACAAAATTGTTCGTCTGTCCGTCTGTTAGCACGATAACTCTCGAAGGGATTGAGATATTTTGATGAAACTTGGTGGGAGGATCCTCCGGGTCAAAGTACAAGTCAAGTTCGAAGATGGGCTCTGTAGCCCTATATCTGAGGGTGGGGGAGGAGTTTCAAATTAAGGGGCAAAAAAATATTTTTTGAAAGCTGTTTAGATAGTTGATTTAGGGGTAAGGAGAAACGCTGAATCCGAATATGAAAGTTATTTTCTCGCCGGACAAGTAGTTTGCCCGGAATCCGGCCAAAACCAGAAAGTTTGTTAAAAGTAAAAGTTTTATTTGAAGTTGCTTAGTGTTTGATTTAGAGGTAAGAAAACGTGCTGAACACGACGGTGAAAACCCTTTTCTTGCCGGACAGAGAGTTCGTCCGGAATCCGGCCAAAACCGGAAAATTTGTTAAAAGCAAAATTTGTATTTGAAGTAGATTAGATGATAGATTTAAGGGTAAGAAAAAACGCTGAATCTATATATGAAAATCATTTTTTAACCGGACATATAGTTCGTCCAGAATCCGGTTGAAACCTGATTTTTTTTTTAGAAGTTGAAGTTTTATTTGAAGTTGATTAGATGTTCTTTATAGGGATAAGGAGATACGCTGAATTCGTTTCTGAACTATCTTTTGTTTTTGCTGGGCAAGTAGTTTGCTCGGAATTCGGCCGAAACCGGAAATTTGGCAGGAGAAAACCAGGAAGTTTCGATCAGTATCGTCAAGATAGATATGACTTATACAGGTATATCTAAACTTGGTTTTCTCAGATGGTCCGTCTGTAGTGATTAATATGCCATCTGTTGTCAATTTAGTTTTGCCAAGTCTAATCAATACGGAGCGCTGCTCTAATGGAGTATGTTCCACCTTTCTGCCAATAGTAACTTTAGTTACTATTTTCGTTAATACAGTACAATTCTTCAAGAAGTCTAGCGGACACTGGATCTCGCGAAGACAAAACCTATTTGTCTGGATCAAATATTCAATTTTTGGGATCCCATCGGAACCTTGGTCTTGTTTCTTCTGAACGTGGAAACATTAAATTGTTACTTTTTTTCCTTTCGCTTTCAATGGCCTTGTCATAAAAGTCTCGTGCTCGTATCTGTGATTGGTATCTTTTCATGAAATTCTCATGCTGCTCTTTGTGTTTGTTTTTGCTTTTATTAACCCCTAGGCTATGGTTTTGTTATTTCGTGTTACAAATCAATTAGTTAATTAACAAACCTCGTTTTTCTACGCCACAGGCATATCTGATAGTTTTATATCATTGAGGCTCAGTAAAATTGCGCCTTAGGCATTCCCCGCCCATGGGTAGCCTACCCATGCCAGAATGCGGGAACTGAGTCCCTGGGACAAAAATAACACACGTAGTCTTACAATCGCGACGTTAGTGCCTTTTCGAGCCATATGATCAGCTACAATTAGCTACATTCAGCTACAGAAGTAAACTCTGCCGGAAATTCAGTCGAAACCAAAGGGCCTGGCAAGAGGTTGGAAACAGCCGAAGCCGTATGTAACTTATTGAAATCAGAGCTCACTTTTGAAGTAGTCAGTTATTTTACAATATTGGAAGATAACCAGACTAAACTGTGAGTTGCCCTTTAAGTGTGACTAGGGACTTTTCTGTAAGAAAGACGATGTACACAGGTTTCTATTTTTTGGTTCTGTGCCTTCTCAAGGTTATCTTTATTTATTTACAACAAATGTAGCCTATCTTTTACACTTCCCGCTGCTGAGAGCAGAGCTCGAGCGCAAACATCTATAATGATGTTTTATATTCTGGTTTATTAGTCTCACTTATTTCAGGCATAGAGTCGCTTAGTGTCGTTCAAAATGCTGTATTTTTGTACGATCTCACTATAGTATTTTCACATTTGATTTTAAAATCTTGACTCTGAGGGGTGAGAAGTAACAACAAAACATTCCCGGAAAAGTCCCATACGTAGCCCTCCTTAATCAGTTTCAAGTTCAAACCCTTTACTCTCGTCGTTTAACCCTAGGTTACATACAGAGCAAATCGCGGCGATGAACGAGATTTTTCAACCGCAGCGACAGAAGATTTTATCGGCTGGATGTGCACACTGAATTTTCGTCGGCAATAGAATTTAACGCGAAAATTTTTAAAAAGAATTTTTTTTCCCGCTTTTCATACAAAATGGGGTAGAACTGAACAGCAATAACTAATTTTCCTAAAAGTGAATCATCAAAAGGGTCGTGCATGTTGCTGTTGCGTGCATAAAATCTATTCACGGAAATATCCTCCTTCCCCAACATCAACCGGCACATGTAATGCCAATCAAGTCTGTTGCAGAGTCTGTACTGAAACTTCAACCTGTGACTGCTTCACATGCTCGATATGAGCAAGATATGAGCTTAGTTTTGTACCCTCGTCTGGTAAGTTGTATCCCGGGTCGATTTTTTTATCTGCAAAATAGTTATTAATTGTATATATTGTAATTCTGTCGTTAATTTTGACTCGCCGACTGATTTACCTGTTTATTTTATGACAACAAAAACTAATAATCGGCTCTGTCCGTCGCATGTTATTGAATAAAGTGAAACAGAAACTGAAAACTGAATACAGTTGCGATTTGTGAGCTTAACAGGACACGAGCCCTCACAAGTGATTCGTGATTGTGTTCTAACTGAAACATATCTGTTCGTAAGGATTTCCACCCAAACTCACATGGCATCCTACCCGACATGGTATCAGCGCTTGCAAGTGGGCAGTAGCGCTTTCTGCGTTGCCAGGCAATATTTGTCTAGAAGTTTCTTTTCTGACTCTTTCAAGTTGTTAAAGTTCAAAAGCTTGCGGCATACCAATTTTGACGCTCAGTTTGTTCTTCCGGCGTTGTCTCCTAGCCGGAACTGCATCTTTTGCACTAAAAGGGGATAAGCAAAGATGTACTCACATTTCGTTGCCTTCTGGCTGTAACTTTGACGCCCTCGACTGAAACTTCTATCAAAACTTTTCTCTTCTTGACTCCATTGGCCTTGAACTCGGACTGAAAAAAAAAGATACTGGTGAGAAACAAGATCAAAGTCTCGCGAGGATCCCAAACTGGAGTACATATTATACTTGTTTCAAACATTCGGATCTTGTGAATTTCCGGTCTACGCCGGATCCATAAATATGGTATTTTATCTATAACCGACAACCGCATAACCGTTAGGTAGGCTAATCCTTTTAGATATTCCCGTTTTAGGTTAGGTTAGGTTATTCTTTATTTTACACAAAATCACACTTAACAACTTATAACAGAACACAAAAACTAAACGATATATCTTCAAATAAGCCAGTCACCCGAGAACTCGGGCGTCCAGGTTGTCCTGGGGGTGACCACTAAATCCAAAATATCGGTCACATAACTTTGTCAGCAGTGGAATCAACCTCCAACCACAAACTTTCCAAATCAACTCAACAAAAATAACCATAACCAGACTCTTCTAAATACGAGTGGATTACGTGCAGAACGTTCTAATTCAGCACGTGTCTGACGTCTATAAACTTAATTTAGATGTCATTATGTCCATTGAACACCTTATAAGTTTGATCACAGGATGTCGCACTTTCAAAAAACTTTAACAGATTCTATCGAATCATTTATCAGGTGTGAAAACGAAGCAGATAGACAGATTCGACAAGCTCATCCACAAATTAATCATTAATCGAAGACGCTGTTCATGCTGAATTGATCAATAGTTTCAACTGTATCATCGATAAGAGTTGCCGCTCAAAACCACCAAAAAGTGGTCAGACAAACAGTACAAATTCAACAAGATGTCCCCTATCAAAATAAGCGACTAAACCTAGGAATGGGTCGCTGTCACTACCGCAACACGTCAGTTGACATAAACGTCAGTTCGCATAAAACAAAAATCCGACAGTTCGCATACACGTCAGTTCCCATACACGTCAGTTCACATACACGTCAGTTCACATACACGTCAGTTGACCAACACGTCAGTTGACATACACGTCAGTTCACCAACACGTCAGTTCGCATACCGTCAGTTCACATACACGTCAGTTGACATAAACGTCAGTTGACATATTTTAGAAATCCGTCAGTTCGACAACACCCTAGAAGCCTTCCGTCAGTAGACATACACGTCAGTAGACATACACGTCAGTTGACATACACGTCAGTTGACATACACGTCAGTTGACATACACGTCAGTAGACATACACGTCAGTAGACATACACGTCAGTTGACATACACGTCAGTTGACATACACGTCAGTAGACATACACGTCAGTAGACATACACGTCAGTAGGCATACACGTCAGTTGACATACACGTCAGTTGATATAAACGTCAGTTCCCATACAAAATCCTTCACTACGCCCAAGACCCGCCGATTAGTTTGAAATCGACTTGGTCGCCGGTAGCAATTAAGCAGAGGGAAGAATACCCAGGGGATTAATATAAAGAAGCCGACATTTCCGCATTTTGATGAGGGTAAAATTAGTTCCGAATCGTCAGGAGCTTACAATCAGAAGCGGCAGGTAACGTCGCCAAAGGCGGATGCAAAGTTCTTCAATCACAACAAGCTGTTGCGAAGTTTTTACGTAACAGCCGTCGCAAGGTGAAGGACCACACTATAATCGGCTTTGAGGTTTCACACTCAAAAAGGGCTTAAATTTTTAAGTATAATCCGAGACCGCATAAGTCCCTAGAGGTCTCTTTCCGCCATCCCGTGTGAATTATCCTTATAGCTGAAGCCTATCGCCGCTAACTTTGTTTTATCTGTCGCAGCTTCTGTCTTTGTTCGTTTTCTAATCACCCCGATTTCCCAGCTCCTTCCTATTGAACCAAAAAATTTTCGACTGCGGCGCCTTTCTCAATATTTTCTTTATGACAGATAATCCTTCATTCAGGTGAGGGGATTCCGTGAAATAAAAAGCTAAAATTTCCTGATGTTGTCTCACCTTACGCAACAATGCTTCTTGCAAGAGTGTTTCCAGAATGTTTATCAATTTTGTACATCGTAATTCAAATTCAAATATTTTATTGACCTCCAAGATCGGAGAGTATAAAATGAACTAAAGACAAACTAATTGGCCCAACATATAATAATATAGGTTATGAGAAATAGAAGACATATTCGTCAGAATATATAATATGTAAAGTAGCAAAATTATAACTTTCGCTAGTTTACTGTGAAAAAAAAAAATTATACATGATTTGGCTGAGGTACTAAGATTAGTTTTCTGTTTTGCTCAGTGGCCGTTACCAAAATAGTCTGTTTGGGTGAAATGCTCTACAAACATATGATGCCAAGGTAAGTGCTTCCACTTCTGCTGTGTTTCCAAGTAGGATACTATTTCTACTCTTTTTAGCCTTTTAACAATTTATTCTACTCTTTATTTTCTTTTGGGCGGATTACCAAGCAGAAAAATAGATTTCAAAAATTGTGTATGCAACAATCTGGTCAATTTTACCATGATAGAGTTTGATTTTCGAATTTTTTACCTGCGGCTTAGCCTACTACAAAAAAAATCAACGAAAAGCATTCAAAAG
Organism: Branchinecta lindahli; assembly: GCA_023053555.1. NCBI lineage: Eukaryota > Metazoa > Arthropoda > Branchiopoda > Anostraca > Branchinectidae > Branchinecta > Branchinecta lindahli. The sequence goes on along the minus strand of JAKZAO010000009.1, from coordinate 902,269 downwards.
ATTATTGTAATGGGAAAAAGAGTAAAAAAACAACTGAACAAACAAGCTCAACCCACGCCGAGAGGTACCCTTCCATCATAGGGTAGGCCTACCTCTACTATGGTGGCAACACAACACACAAGGGTCCTCTTCAAGCTAAGATATTCACAATGCACAAAATCAAATATTTAAAGGACCCCTCTTGCTTATTCTGCTTTTTATAATATATCTAGCTCCCATACAGAATTATAAGCTTCTAAAATCCCCACCGTTCTCCATTGTTTCGTTTTGTGCCTACGAAATTTTAGTGCTTTTTTGGCCTTGCCGAGTTTTTCCCGTCACACAACGAAACTTTTGCCGGGATCATCAACGTCTGCTGACAACTCTTTCACACATAAGGATCTGAGAAGCTTTTGTTTATAACTTCTTTTATTTGCTTAGTTTTCACACTTTTGAACCACGGCGCGATCAGTTTTCAAATGTTTTGCGCCCAGCCGCCGCGTCGGAGAGCAGGAAGGTTGGACATAGTGGACAGGCGCTAACAAGAAAATCGTTAATTTCAGATGGAAAGTAATAGTATTTTCGAAAATGTTTTTTTCTGATCCGTTTCATAGGGAAAATATTATTTCTAGTAAGAGTTGTGCTTTAAAGTACTCATCTTAACCGCAAATTCCAAAAAATACTTTTAAGCAAAACCTGCATTTTCATGATCCGTATGATCCCAAAATCATTTTTGCCTCAAGGGTTTTGCTTAGAAATGAATTTCTTAACCGAAAAGAAAAAAAAATACTTTTCACCAAACCCCATATTCATGATCCTAAAGAGCACAGGATTCTTTTCGCCTCAAGGGTTCTTATTACAGATGAATTTCTAGCGCCCTTAAAGTGCACATCATCACAGCCAAGTGCACAAAACCTTTTTTTTAACAAACGATTCTCGTGATTTCCAAGGGTCCGTCGTCATTGTTATCTCAATGGTTTTGTTACAAGTGATTACACAAAACCCACGAATTGGCGAATTCCTACTTTCATCCTTTTACCAAGCCTTGCAAATGCCATATGAGCTTACAGCTCGTGTTGGGATCCCAAAACGTAAGTGGAGGGATACCTATGACATCGCAAAAGTTGTCTGTCTGTGAGCACGATAACCTTCGAATAGAATGAGATATTTTGATGAAACTTGGTGTGAGGATTCTCTGGGTCGAGAGTAGCCCAAGGTCGAGTTCGTAGATGGGCTATGTAGCCCTTCATGTAAAGGTGTGGGAGGGTTAAGGGGCAAACAAAATATGTTTAAACAGCTAATACTATAGTGAAGTGGTGAAGTGAACGTGCTGAGCGCGCTGGTGAAAACCATTTTCTCGCCCGAACAGCAGTTCGCCTGAAATCCGGCCAAAACTGGAAATTTGAAGGTAGCAAAAGTTTTATTGTAAGTTGCACACTCTGGTTTTATTTTAAGTTGATTAGATGACAGATTTAAGAGTAAGAAGAGACGCTGGATCTGTCCATGACAATCATTTTTACCTGGACATAGCTCGTCAGGAATTCCGTTGAAACCGGATTTCTTTTATAAGTTAAAGTTTTATTTGAAGATCTCTTTATAGGGATAAGAAGATATCCTGAATTCGTTTCTGAACTTTTTTTTTTTTTTTTGCTGGACAAGTAGGTCACACGGGATTCGGCTGAAACCTGAAATTCGGCAGAAGTAAAGCAGAAAGTTTCGACCAGTTTCGTCAAAAGAGATATGGCTTACAGAGGTATATCTGAACTTGGTTTTCTCAGATGATTAGCGTGGCGAAGACTGTATCTGGTGAAGACAAGACCCAATTGTCTGGATCAAATACAAAATTTGTGTGATCCCATCGAAACCTTTGGTCTTGTTTAAAGAGGATCTAGTGGAAGCACTTGCCAAGAGAAAACTAATTCTTCCCTCACTGCTTGCGGTACCGTTTCGGCAAAGGTTAGGATTCACTGGCACAGTCTGGTCCTTCACCTTGCGACGGCTGTTACGTAAAACCTTCGCAAGAGCTTGTTCTGATTGAAGAATTTTGCATCCGCCTTTAGTGACGTTACCTGCCGCTTCTGATTGTAAGCTCCCGCCGACTAGGAACTAATTTTACCCTCATCAAAATGCGCAAATGTCGGCTTCTTTTTAATCAATCCCCTGGGTATTCTTCCCCCTGCTTAATTGCTACCGGCGACCAAGTCGATTTCAAACTAATAGGCGGGTCTTTGGGCGTAGTTAAGGATTTTGTATGGGAACTGACGTGTATGTCAACTGACGTGTATGTCTACTGACGTGTATGTCTACTGACGTGTATGTCTACTGACGTGTATGTCTACTGACGTGTATGTCTACTGACGTGTATGTCTACTGACGTGTATGTCTACTGACGTGTATGTCTACTGACGTGTATGTCTACTGACGCGTATGTCTACTGACGTGTATGTCAACTGACGTGTATGTCAACTGACGTGTATGTCAACTGACGGAAGGCTTCTAGGGTGTTGGCGAACTGACGTATTTCTAAAATATGTCAACTGACGTGTATGTCAACTGACGTGTATGTCAACTGACGGTATGCGAACTGACGGTTGGTCAACTGACGTGTATGTCAACTGACGTGTATGTCTACTGACGTGTATGTCTACTGACGTGTTGGGGAAGTGACGTGTTGGTCTACTGACGGAATTTTGGGCGTCAACTGACGTGTATGCGAACTGTCGGAAAATGTTGTCGTACTGACGGAATTCTGTAGCGAACTGACGTTTATGTCTACTGACGTGTTGCGGTACTGACGGGACCCCCTAGGAATTGTACAACTGCATGAGCGAAGGCATGAAACTGTGTTTGTAATGAGAGTACAGGGGTACAATCGGCTGCAATTTCAGGACTGTGTGAGGGTACCTAGGTCTTTCATTCGAAGCAGAGGATTGGGTGTTCCAGATAGGCTTTCCCAATTTCTCGCATCGGTTTTGCCGACGGACAATGTAAGTATTAAGTTGGAAATCCTTTAGTAGTCGCACGGAAGGGATCAATTAGGTTCTTTGGTAAGGCTCCACACTGAATTCTAGCCACGAGTCAGATTGCAGGGTGGTCAGACCGAAGTGCCGGAAAGGACGGGATCGGGTTCTACTAAAAATGTAAAGTTTGAAGCCAAGCTGACCATTCACTGCAAACAAAAATAGAACGAAATTTTCGTTTTTTTTTTAGGCAAACTGCCAAGGGGTGTACGACAGTGTACGACAGATCTCTAGAAAAGGATACATCCTTAAAGCTGAACTGAAAAACCAACTGATTTTTGTATCATTTAACTGATTAAACTGCATTTTTTTCACTATTTGCTCTAGTATGATGTTCAGAATATCTACGGCCGCCCTAACGACGCAAAATTCTACTATGACGCAGAAAAACTGAATCTCATTAAAAACGCGGCTTAGTGGTCAGTGATCAGCTCGAGAAAGGTGGCTCACTGCTTGAACACTTATTTTTTGTAAATCGTTTTCGTCAAGCATACAACACAGACACAAGCAGATAGAGGTACCACAAATCACAGGGAAATTCCACTATTTGAAAATCGATTATTCGTGAATAGCTAAAGAACGAAGTGACGCATTTTCATCGGGTCTTCAAGCCTCTTTAAGTGAATAAGTCATGGGTAACTAGATTCTGCTATTACATTCCTTTTCGGTTAAACTTTAAGACCCCCTCAAACCCCACTATGTATATTTGACAGTGCAAAAACAGATAAGTCAGCTGAAATTTACTGGAGCTAAACTTCGGCCCTTCTTGGCAAGGGTCTTGTTCAGGCTCAAAGCCGCTCAAGATGGAAAAAACGAAACTTGTGATAACCAATGGGAATATTTATCCCCACTATGTGTTCCTCCAAACCTACCAATTACTCAAATATCCCTTCCACTAATACTCGGCCGACTGAACACACAGCCAGTATTGCGAACATACAAATTCGCGAGGCGCTGAATAAATAACTAAGCCAAAAGCACCCTTAGGGCATGCAGAGTAAAGAGGCTATTTCGCGAATCGCGCATGAATCTTGTTAGCAGTGCAGTGCAGCGGTCAGTGCAGTCTGCAGTGGTCAGTTCTGTGGAAGTGTTTATTTGGAGTGCTTGTTAATTACTGATTGATTTTTGGAATTGACCGATTTCTGGGTGAAAGCTTCTGCCCTTTCCCAGGCGTAGAATTCAAGGGGTTGCTCACTCGCTCGGCACCACGGTACACCCTCCCTGGGCACCACTGTACAACCATTTTGGGAGTGAGCACCGGCTGGGCACACCTGGGCACCACTGTACAACCATTTTGGGAGTGAGCCATCTCTCGGTAGAATTAACTGTACACAAAAGCATTAAATTGTAAATATACACAGACCTCAGAATTGTAAATATTCGCGGATTAGTCTATATACACTTTTATCCAAGTCCGTATCCAGGGGGGTGTCAGTGGCGCCATTTCAGGAAACCTCAGAGGGGGGCCAAAAATCCATTTTGGGCCCCTATCTTATTTTTCTTTTTTTTAACCAGACGTAAGATTTATTTGCTCTTTTGCGGTAAAATCAAAGTGGTTTTTACATATATCATAAGGAGCAAATGCAAGAGCTACGCGTTGTTCGAAGATCCTTCAAAAATAAAAATAAAATTACTGAAGCATGCTATGAGCTACAGTTTCAGGCCTGCCATTATGACAGAATAAGCTCCTTTAAACCCTCTGAGCCGAGGCTCTCGATCGAAGCTTTATCCAGATATATCTTTGATTCATGAAATCTTTTGAATTTGGAAATAGGGTTAACATCTTAAAACACTTCGCACACATGCTCTTTCGACCAGGCCTGTATAGATAATACTAAGAATGGCGCCGCAGGCAAATTTTTATCAAACATTTACGATCAGAGTGTCTTTTGGGGCTCTCAAACGAAAGCAATGGCTTCCCTCTGTGCCAATTGCACGACAACTCTCAAACAGAGTGAAAGATTTTTCGTACCCTGTCACTTGCTATTCCACGCAACCCTTTCCAAAACAAGCTGTGGTCATCCAGAATAAAGTAAATAAAAATTAGATTTGTTCTGAATTCGTATAAAAAGATGTGATCCTGAACGCCTATATTGTTGAAACCTTGCCTTACAGGAACCATTACAAAAAAAAAAAAATTGTGTACCGCTAAGATCGATGCAGAGACTTCAACACCACATAATACTGAAACTGTGCGCCGCAGGCAAAAAAAAAAAAAAAAAAAAATCAGCCTGTTTTCTGCTAAAATACAAAGATTTTGATTCAAAACCAGATTACAAACTGTATATTGTAGGGTGAAATTCACGATTTGGTATATGCATTTATGTTAGTACGTCAGACAACACAGAATATAAACAAACAAACCTTAGATTTTGGGCCCCTTTAGAATTCAGAGGGGGGCCATGACCCCCCCCTGCCCCCCTCAAATGGCGCCACTGGGGGGTGTTAGGGGGTTCAACCCCCCCCCCGAAACCCACAAAAGTAATAGTTTTTTGTAGGCTTTAACCTCTGATCTATGTATTTTTTGTACTTTTTGGTCCGACCCGTGGGCAACCCCCCCCCCGAAATAAATTCCGCTTTTAACACTCTCATTTTATCTTTCGTTATTTTACTTTTATCTGCATGTCGTTCAATCCGTATCGTTCTTCTGGTATTTAATTACATGTCGTTTATTGTTTGTTCGTTCCGCGTCGTTTTCCTGTTGGTATTGCGGTGGATTTTATGATTTAGTTTTGTTTTTTCGCTGAGGACGGTTTGCCGGAAGTGCAACCGAAATATCCGAAATTTATTTGTCACTCGCACATCATCTTAGAGGGATAACTAGCTGATCATGAACAAACCGCCAAAATCTCGTTTTTCTTTAATTGTTATACTAGGCCGAACAGGCCTACCTACCCCCCTAGGGGGGGTAGGTAGAATCAACACCCACACAGCATCTCCCCAATCTATTCGTTTTATCCCCAATCCCCTCGCTCCAACATTCCACATTCCAACAGGATGCGTAGAAGATTCCATCACGCTCTGGGACGACATAGAGGTGATACGTAAAGTGTCAACTGCTCCGTACCCCCTCCCCCAGATTTAAGATACCGGCGAGGGGAGGGGAGGATCGTGGCTGAGAGAACCTCTTCCTCGACCTTCCGATAGGGTAAGTAGAAGATTGTAGCAGGTCCGGGACGAGATAGATGTGATCAGTCAAGGATGTCAAGTGCTTCATCCCCACCCCTGAGATTTCGTATAACGAGAGCGAGAATGGAGAAAGGCTACGGATTGTGGCTGAGAGAACACCAGCTGACTAGCTGGTTTTTCTGTTGAGGGAGACGGGTTAGTCCGGCAGATGGATGGAGCTAGGCTACGCCGCAGCTCATTAAACATTTCTGTGGGATATTGCGCTTAGTTTTGAGGGAATAAACAAAAATTTTACTCCTCCTCGCAAGTTATCTCCAAAGCATTTTTTTTTATAAACCAACAATTTTCCTACCCAACTTATTACACATGATGACATTTTCACCACGAGACCCCGCCAAGTGGGTCCTGGTTTGTCTACGAGGCTCCGACATTGGAGTCCTAGACTTCTACACTAAATTCAAAAAGTTGCTCTTGGTTCATTAGTCACGGTAAAAGTCCCTTGTATAAAGTGCCATCTATGTATTATAATTTCCGTGATTTGGGGATGTGAACTGATTAGATGAATTTGCCTTCGGCCGGGATCACTGTTCCTATGGCCGGCTTGTACCGGACTATTGTAGTGGTTTGCGAACTGTGTTCGCAAGCCCCTTGGTAGCTCAGATGGTTAGAGTGCCTGCCTTGTAAGCGGGAGGTCCTGGGTTCAAATCCCGGCTGAGGAGCATTTTTGTCTTTCAGTTCACTCCTTCTACAATATTTCCAGCTCAAGGGCGTATTCCCCATCAAAAATTACATTTGGATTTGTTTGGTTTTCACCATGAGACCCCGCCAAGTGGGTCCTGGTTTGTCTACGAGGCTCCGACACTGCAGTCCTAGACTTCTACACTAAATTCAAAAAGTTGCTCTTGGTTCATTAGTCACGGTAAAAGTCCCTTGTATAAAGTGCCATCTATGTATTACACATACATTAAGAACTATTTGTAAGGAATCGTCTGATTCCGTTGCAGACATTAATTTGAATTTCCCACGCCTTCTCGTATATACTGTGCCATCTAGTGTTTGTGGTTTGCAAGTAAAGTCAGTCTGTAAAGCGTTGTCAAGTTAAGTAGCATGGCCGTAAACAACATGCTCAGTTGATTTATAATTTTAGTGGTTCGGGCAATAAACGAAAGTAAAAGGTAAGTTGTATTAATAATATTTGCTACATTCGTTTTTTATATAATTTTCACTGTATTGAGAGCATAGCCTACTTATTAGTCATGATTCTTATGTTTGTTCCAGCGTTCTGGATTCTTGATTTTCGATTTACGTTTACCACTTACATCTGTAAATAGTCGTTGCAATAAACATTATTTAACGTGGGACTGGAGAGACTTTGCTAGGGTCTTTAAGGGGCTTTCAGGTATGGACACTTCTTAATTCAAATACAGCAACAACACTTTAAATACTTCGTTCTGGCGGACCACTAAGCATAGTTCGGCACACAAGCGGGTGTCTTCTTCGCCTACTTGATAACCCCGCACTGGCCATGTTTGGAGCCTGCCTGGAGTCTCAATCAGATTTTTTTTTTTTTCAACAGAAGAGCGGAGTCTTTTTATTGTTGATATTTTAGGGGAATTCAGTCCCTTACAAGTTAGCTTCTGGGCATTGAAACTAAATTCTTATCCTCTTTCTCTCTATACTGAAAACACTTGGTTAAAGTCAACATTGAACAAATGTAAGTGGATATCCAGACCGAAATCCAAGTTGTCTCTGATTTTGGTCTGCTTCCCAACCGTAATACACTTTCGAAATTTTACTCGAAGGAAAGGAACAAAATTTGGCAATAACTACGTATTTCTACACACCTTTCACCGTTCTACTCTTTCAACTTACCGGGCTGTATCGACCAGGTTAGATTTTTTTACATGCTTCAGGGACAAATCTTCCCACCAGATGAGACCTCCCGATTTTTTTTTTTTTTTTAATTAACATAACGTTGACTCATGAGTTGATCGGGTGGCTCATCATAGTAGGTGTCAGCAGGAGGGGTTGTCCCCTTCTTATTTCAGTTTCTAGTGGCCTACTCTTTGTCCAGTGTCTTCTTGAATGCTTCAGGAATTCAGGGCTGACTCTGTTGTTTGGCAAAACTCGTTCTAAGGAATGACTAATCTATTAGTGAAGAAGCTTTCCCTGGCTTTGGTTTTAACAGACCGTTTGAACTGCACCCAGCCAAAACTGCCCTGTCATTGTTTTGGCACGGGGCCGTTCTTGCTTTCGCTCTTTTGACATATAACACAATTCAGTGCTGTGAAATATATAAGGACTGCAACGTTAATAATAAATGCTCTTTCCAGCGGCAAACCACTTAAATATATTATGCGACTGAACTTGTCATTTCTGTCAGGCAACTAAACTGACAGCGCTTCAATTCGTCTTTTCCAATTCAGCGTTCGTGGTGGATTAAAGTACGACTGGAAACTCTACTCTTGAGTTGACGCGTAAAACTCATCACCAAAACAAAATAAAGAACTCAAGAACCGTTAAAGTTCATCCTAGATCATTGGTAACAAGATCAAAGATTTCGATGGGATCCCAAAAACTTAATATTTGATCCAGACAATTGGGTCTTGTAGATATCCAGTCTTCGCCAGACTACATGAACATTTTTAATATTAAAACATATAAACAGATTAAGATCAATGGCGTTGACGAAATTGATCAAAACTTCCTGCCTTAGGCTATACTACTGTCAAATTTCTGGTTTCAGCCGGATTCCGGTCGAAGGATATGTCCAGGTAGAAAATGATTGTCATATACGGACTCAGCAGGTCTGCCTACCCCTAAATCGACTATCACATTAGCTTTTAAAACCAGATCCAGTCTTTGCCAGGCTAATCATCTGAGAAAATCAAGTTCAGATATACCTTTATAAGCCATATCTATTTTGACGATACTGATCGAAACTTCCTGCTTTACTTCCGCTTTACTTCCTGCTTTACTTCCGCCGAATTCCGAGCGAACTACTTGTCCAGCCAAGAAAAGATAGTTCAGAAACGAATTCAGCGCATCTCCTTATCCCTATAAAGAACATCTAATCAACTTCAAATAAAACCTTAACTTATAAAACAAGTCCATCTACCCGTGATAGACATGGTACCGTATCGTTCTTATCATGAGCTACACTGGCAAAAAATAAAAGATATATCAACTAACAAAAGTTGGCAACCCCTCACCACCAAAGATTCTGGCAACACTTACTTACTACTCCATGTCCTCGTGATAGACGTGGTACCAAAGTGTTCGTACCACATAAAGCACAGAAAACAAACTGTAGGTACACCAAGTAGAAAAAAACTGCTAATCCCTCATTGCCGAAGATGATTATGGTCTAACAGCCTATTATCAGACCATGAGACCATTAGAAGTCCCCTACTTGTCTCACAATTTTAGATCGGCCTATTTTCGGTTTTAGTGTGTACCCTACTACTGAAGTTGTCAACCCCTATAAACTTTCCAACTGTTATATAGCCCGCACAGTCGGCAACCATCTACTCTTTTCCATTATACCAACCCCTTCGACCGCACTAGCTCTCTCTCTCTTACGTCAGCCCCGCGCAGGGCCATACTGATCCCGCGCAGAGCTATAAAAATCTGAGACAAGGGGTAGCGAGGGTCGACAAATTTTGTATCCGGTTTTCGCCGGATTCCGGGTGAACTACTTTTCCGATGAGAGAATAACTTTCATATTCGGATTCAGCATGTCTCCTTACCCCTAAATTGACTATCTCAATAGATTTCAAAAATATTTTTTTTTGCCCTTTAATTTGAAACCCCTCCCCCACGCTCAAATATAGGGCTACATAGCCCATCTTCGAACTTGACTTGTACTTTGACCCAAAGGATACTCACACCAAGTTTCATCAAAATATCTCAATCCCTTCGAGAGTTATCGTGCGTACAGACGGACGGACGGACAACTTTTGCGATGTCATAGGTATCCCTCCACTTACGTTTTGGGATCCCAAAAAGCTAAATAAAAGAAGACGATGGCAAGCTAAGTAATAACCAAGAATAAATTCCAACAAGGGCAATATCAAATCAGGATCCCTAGCTTTATCGATGACTTTTAGCCGCCAATTTTGAGTAGCGTTTCCTACCGTACTTAATCCGCTAGGAGCGCTCTCTTGGAAAATCACGGATGGTATTCACTGACTCTTAATCATATACCCAAAACGCTAGATGGTGACACAATGCATGAAGCGCGGAGAATACTTTAACACATGTGATGCTAATACACTTGATGACTATCTCTCCTTGCCGATCCAAAATCTTCGGCCTCTCCGCGGTACCTAGCGGAAGAAAGGCAGAAGTGTTATCACAGCTGCTCCCAAAGATCGCCATGACTGGTTGAGACAGGATGTGAGTTGTTGAGTTTGAGTCGTCACGGAGACGTTTACTCCTTCTTCCTGAGGATCACTGGAGTGTTTTGGACTTAGTCATATAGAGTATACTCTTTCCATGTCACTGCAAACTCCCCGGCCTCTCCGGGTACCTAGCGGAAGAAAGGCAGAAGTGGTATCACAGCTGCTCCCAAAGATCGCCGAAATCCGTGTACCGCTAACTGCATTGTATATGGCCTGTTCAAATAATACAGAAAAAATTGTGACCATTTGGTTGTTTTCAACGTCTGTACTCCGCTATTCTGTCTTTTCAGCGGGTTATACCGCCCTAGACCATGGCCTTGTGGGAAATTCGACTCTGAATTTGCTGCATTCTTCTGTCGCGTTACAACTATAGGGTATGCCTAGCGTCGAATTTTCCAGCAACAATCTTTTGGGATACTGGGAGATGGAATCTGGTTTCAGAATCCCCTCAAGGATTCCCAAGACTGGGAATATAAACTATCATTTTTTGCAGCAAAACCGGGGCCCTTCCAACTTTCCAAGGAAATTCAAGGACTGGAACGACAAACCTACCCGTATTCTCCGCATTGCAGCAACGATTTCCGCTCTGCTGGTTGGTCGAGGGACGTCTAACGTTCCAATGTACTGCAAAAAAAAGGACTGTTAAGGGACAATAACACTAAATGCCATCTCTTGAAAATTCTGTTCGGGCAGGATTACTTCCTATCCTCTGACCATCGAGACGTGTTACAGGAGCTAGTACCCAAGTGCAGACAATCGACAGCAACGCGTCTTGGGACGAAATAAGACGAGAAGCTATCTGTTTGAAGTTGTCTGTCCCAGACTTTTTAAGAATCACAACAGAAAGGTCTTAAAATAGTAATTTTGAAATACGTTTCAGTCTGGTTTCAATGTATGGTTCCAGTTCTATTCTACTTGAACATTTTGGGATATTTTAATAAACCTGTTTTAATATTAGCCTACAAACACATCTTTTTTATCACCCTTGATCAAGGATCCCAAGACCTTGAAGAAACATCTGACGGACTTGTAACTGTCGCGAGCTCCCCCTTGCCACTCGTGGTAATCTATTATTATTTGTTTCACAAAGAGTTATCTAATGTAGCATCATGTAGACGGAAAACTGTCAAATGCCTGCCAGATCCAAACTTCTTTAAGAGAGCATACCCAGTCGTTTTCGGCATGAAAACAGTTGTAGAAATAGCGTTTAGCCTCCATTACCTATAAGGAAGCACCGAAGTACAAATATTCATGGAAACTTGAGATAGGCTAATCACCCAAATTTAGGAATCGAAGGAAGAAGCGATCGATAGAAATTTGTTTCCTAGCCGGGAAAACGCATTAACGAAGTCAATCGAGAATCGGCACGACTCGCTGAAATAAGGTGGAGGCAAGCTAGCATATATTAGCATAATTTGTGTCTAACAGATTAGGCCATTTCTGAGCCAGGGTTTGGGGAAGAAAATTTAATCCTTGCTGCTTTATGTCTAGGTGACTATCTTCTTGTGGCATTCTCTCTTCCTCTATTCCCTGGATGGTAGGATCCGGGAAGTGGGGTCTAGGCGAGAACTCCCCCGGCGAAAACCCCCCCGCCAACCCCCCCCCCCGGCTAAACCCCCCCGTTACCAAAACCCCCCGACCAAAACCCCCCCGGTACCAAACCCCCCCCCCCCGACCAAAACCCCCCCGGTACCAAACCCCCCCCGCATAAGAAAAGATGGGTATGTAAGAGTAGGGTAACTGGTAGGTAGAGAGTAAGAGAAGGTACCAAAAGAAAGAACCCCGGTACCAAACCCACCTCCCCCCGCGAAACCCCCCCCCGAATCCTTACACCCTCACACATATTCAGACTGGGATTTACTGGGCAACAAAACGAACAACCATGTAACAAGCACGAGTAAGGTGAAGAGCTGGTAGAATATTTCTGGGGCTATCTTGAAAGTGCTATCAAACGAGCTCAACCTTTCCCTTGACCCAAAGGATCCTCCCATCAAGTCTCATCAAAATATCTCATTCCCTTCGAGAGTTATCCTGCTCACAGACGGACAGCAGGACAACTTTTGCGGTGTCATGGGTATCCCTCCACTTACTGCCCGTCTTCGAGTTTCTGGTATGAATCACGGATAACTAAAGAGCAATCAGGCAAGGGGAGCTTCACATTGCACCAATGGGTGGCATCCTAACTACAGCTTCCTCGCCAAGAAGGGGGAGGCATTGGGAAAGGATTTGTTGGGGGATCGTTACACTGAGTGGAACTGGCTCTGATTTGATCATTCACATTTAACACCTCACTTACAACAGCTTCAGTTGAATGCGGGTGTGACTTCAGCAATTAGTCTGTCATCATAACCTTCACCTTCGCCTTACACTCCCTTTGTTTATCATTGTTCTGATACCCACTGTACTTCAGACATTATTGTAGAGTCAATTTTGCGAAAGAAGTTTATTCTACTCTTACTCTCTACCTACCAGTTACTCTACTCTTGCATACCCGTCTTTTTTATGCGGGGGGGTTTTGGTACCGGGGGGGTTTTGGTACCGGGGTGTTTTGGTACCGGGTGGGTTTTGGTCGGGGGGGGGGGGGGGGTACCGGGGGGGTCTGGGTCGGGGGGGTTTTGGTAACGGGGGGGTTTTCGCCGGGTTTTTTTTTAGCGGGGGGGGGGTTGTCCGGGGGGGGTTTCGCCGGGGGGGTTTAGCCGGAACTCCGGGAAGTGACAATGTCCAAGTCAATCCGGTCATGTCCCTAATATACCGGACAAGTTGCATCGTCCTAAACCATCTGGAAGTAGCCTACCCTAACTCGGGATCACTAGACCGACGGAAAAGCGATTGGTAAATACTCATTGATTCACAGGCTGCAACAAGTGTCATATCATGAAATTGTCAGAAGCTTGATAACAGTTTACACACGTTTGCGCATCCTTCCCGTATGGAAATAATTAAGTCGTAAACAGTTCTTAACGATCGTTTACAATTGTTAACAATTGTTTACAGTTGTTAACGATCGTAAACAATCGTTAACGATTGGAAACGGTTGTTTCCGATCGTAATTTTACGATCGTTTTTTTACGATCGTAATTTAACGATCGTTTTCAATTGTTTCCGATCGTTTTCAACTGTTTTCGATCGGAAACAATTTTTTTATTTTCAAGACGATAAATACAGACCTGTTTTCTAACTACGGCAATGAGAAAGTTGATTAGTGTTTAGTTTTGCATAATCAAAATAGTTTAACAAAAAGCTGAAACTAAAATCCCAATCGTAAACGATCGGAAACAACTGTTTTCAATCATAATTTTACAACTGTTTACGATCGTTTTTTTCAGGTGTCATTAAATAACTGTTTACGATCGTTTTTAGTTGTTTTCGATCGTAAACAATTGTTAACGATTGGAAACGGTTGTTTACGATCGTAATTTTACGATTGTTTTTTTACGATCGTAATTTTACGATTGTTTTTTTACGATCGTTTTTTCACGATCGTAATTTTACGATTGTATTTTACGATCGTAATTTAACAGTCGTTTTCAATTGTTTCCGATCGTTTTCAACTGTTTTCGATCGGAAACAATTGTTTTTATTTTCAAGACGATAAATACAGAACTGATTTCTAACTACGGCAATAAGAAAGTTGATTAGTGTTTAGTTTTGCATAATCGAAATAGTTTAACAAAAAGCTGAAACTAAAATCCCAATCGTAAACGATCGGAAACAACTGTTTTCAATCATAATTTTACAACTGTTTACGATCGTTTTTTTTCAGGTGTCATTAAATAACTGTTTACGATCGTTTTTAGTTGTTTTCGATCGTAAACAATTGTTAACGATTGGAAACGGTTGTTTACGATCGTAATTTTACGATTGTTCCGATCGTTTTCAACTGTTTTCGATCGGAAACAATTGTTTTTATTTTCAAGACGATAAATACAGACCTGATTTCTAACTACGACAATAACGGCAATAAGAAAGTTGATTAGTTTTTAGTTTTGCATAATTGTTTTTTCAAGTGTCATAAAACAATTGTTTACGATCGTTTTCAGTTGTTTCCGATCGGAAACAGTCGTTTTCAATCGGGAAAATTTGGTTCGGTTTTCGAGACCTGAAACAAGACCTGAATCTCAACAACGATAGAAGGGAAGTTAATTCTTTTTTCAATGTGCGAACGATCGAAAAGTTTAACAAAAATGGAGAATCTGATATCCCGATCGTAAACAACTGTTTACGATCGTTTCAGTTGTTTATTTATAATAAATAAATAAAAGCCGTAGAAATGCTTGAAGTTGAGAACTGTCATCCGTGTTTTTGCTACTTTCACTTTTTTTTTTGAAGCGCAAAATATTTCAAAAGCATCTTTCGTAGTCGAAGCCCCCTCTATGGTGCTAAACCTTCCTCTGGTGATTTTTTAAGAGTGTTGCCGTTTAATCGGTAATTTGGGAAACAAAAATATTTGCCTCTATATGCAACAACGCAAATATCCATCGATACTATCACAGAAAATGAAAGGTTAGTTGGGGTTGGAATACTTGGATAGAAGTCGTTGCAGTTCAGGCCACAGCTTATGTATCTAGGCAGTTAAGCAAACTCGATTTATTTTTGGGACATAGTGGGCGGCGCCGGAGAGCCACAACCTTGCGACACTTGCGGTAGCCGATGGAACTTCCCAGTAAGAAGCGTGAACTCGGAGCACTCGGAGCTAGCGGGTGTGACCTGATATGCAAGGGATAAAGTGTGTAATCTGAGTGGTGTAATTTAAGTGGTGGTAAGCGAGTGTAAGCCGATTCAGAGGTAGGAAACGGCCCACGTTTCTAATAAGGATTGTAAGATGTGGGGTTTCAACAAAGAGATGCAATGTGTGTTTTTTCTTTTTTTCTCTGAACAGGTAGCTTGCCCAGAATCCAGGCCAAACCGGGATTAGTACAAGAGAAATTATTATTCGAAGTCGGTTAGAAGATTAACGTGGTAAATTAGAGCGTCAATCTAGAGGTAAGAATACATGCTGATCGCTATGCAGAGGCGTTACTAGCCAAAATGTTTGGGGGGGGGACAAGGTATTTACCGACTGGCTGGTCATTTTTACCGACTATTTTTGCGGATAAAAACGACTGTGTTGACGAAAAATCGGCTTAATTTAAGAAAAAACGACTACTTTTAAGAAAAAATCGACTATTTTTACGAGAAACCGACGGTTTTTTATTGTTTTTAAGAAAAAACGACTACTTCCAAGAAAAAAATCCACTCTTTTTACTAAAAATCGCGGCGCTTCGCGCCGACTCGGTTTTTTTTACCGACTGGCCGACAACATTGGGAGGGGGCGTCCCCCCTCCCCCCCCCAGTAGTGACGACTCTGTCGCTATGTCCCCGCCGAACAAGCACACTGACACTAACCCGGACAGAATTTTAATTTTGTAACAGTAGCAGTTTTAACGGAATCCGGGCCAGAATAGAAAAGCTGGAAAAAATTTAATAGAATAAAAAAAAATGGTTTGAAAGGTCCGATAAGACATGTTGAATCAGATTTATTCTTGCCTCAGATGAATAGCACGGATATTTTGTATCTAATGTGTGTGGGGTTCGGCAAAGACCGAACATCTGTAAGATCTGATTGTCTGATGACCAAATAGTCCAGGTGGTCTTATTAGAAGTTAGTGCTTGCAGGATATTTAAAGTCATTGTTTTGTGAACTTTTTCGTTTGTCTTTCCCGACCAAAGCTAAATGCAATCATTGTAATTGTCGTGATATCACAGTACAAAAGTGAGGTTCAAATATACGAAATCGATTATTTGTATACTGATTCTTTTGCACTCTTTCAAGATTTCAAGTAATCACTCCTCCTTATCCCCACAACGTATTCTTTTATTCACCTTATCGTAAGTAAAAAAAAGTAACAGGGCAAAACAAGGAAGAAGTCTCTCCCCCCTCCCCTGCATTCTCACGGAAAGGCAACACAGCTAGGCAGATTTCCGTCCCCGCCACTGCGTTAGACGGTGGATCTGCGCGTAGGAGAGCAGGTGCCGGGCTCGGAGATGTGTCCCAAAAGCTTCTCATGGGGAAGATAGGAGCTTATAAGCTGTGGTTCAGGCCTCAGGGCCAGCACGAGGGCCAGGGACTAGGCTAGGGGTGGGGGTGCAGCAGAGCAAAATAACACTAAGGAGTAACGGCAAGACCTATGTTTTCTATGCTTCGCAATCGGGCCATACTTGTAGCGTCACCCACCACACGTGGGGCACTTAAAGCGAGACACACTTGCGGGCTTAGAAATTTCCAGTAAAGCTAAGATACGGTCTGCACAGATCGAAGAAACAGAGGAGGTTGTATCTTTTTTTTGCTGTGTTCAGATTTTTCAGTTATTGAAGCCAGCACTGGTGCACGAATGAGTGAGTTATAGTAGGGACGTTCAGTCCCGCTAGCGGAGCTAGTGTCGCTGCGATTGACTCTGTGTCACTTTTCCAAAGTTTGCGCGGTACTCTCTAGAGTTAGTTTGCTCTGGGGTGCAGGGTAAGTTGAAACACCCAGTCGTGAAACACCCGTTCCCGATCGTGAAAATTCGATGGAAACAACAGTTCCCGGCCCTTAAATTACGATTGGAAACAACCGTTTCCGATCGTAAAAATACAATCGTTAACAACTGTTTCCAATCGTAAAAAAACGATCGTTTACGATCGGAATGTCCCATAATACAATTGGGAAAAGAGGATCGTTTCCGATCGTAAAAATACGATCGTAAACGACTGTTTTCAATCGTAAACGACTGTTTCCAATCGTAAACAACTGTTTCCAATCGTAAACAACTGTTTCCAATCGTAAACAACTGTTTCCAATCGTAAAAAAACGATCGTTTACGATCGGAATGTCCCATAATACAATTGTAAAAAAACGATCGTTTACGATCGTTTACGACTTGAATTATTTCCATACGGGTTGTGCTACATCCTTGTATTACTTCTATCTAACTAGTGTAGTGGTTTGCGAACAATGGTCGAAAACCCATATTTATAGCTGTGGTTGAACAGTACAGTGACCTCACCTTATTCTTACCATCCAGTGAGATACCCCTTGTTGCTTTCAAAGGGGCCTGTTAGACTATTTTTGATTGGATAGATACATAGAGCCGAGCGGCCAGCGAGGCGCCGGACGCTTTTACACTTGCAAACTGTTCTAGGGACAATTAACTAAATCAACAGTCTAGCCGGTCTCTAACGGTTTCTTCTACTATACTGATAAGTTTTTCTACTGTATTTAATTAGACTCTGATGACCATTTTCATCGAGTCTCCAGATGTGCCATTTCACTTTTGGTAAGCCTTGGGGGGGGGGGGGGCAAAATAAATTTTGGGCCCCCTTCACAGGTTTATTTCTCAGACTCGAAATTTAATTACTCTTATTAGAGTATATTTGAAGTAGCTTTCGAAAGTAACAATAAATAACATTCTACCTTTTGAAACCTAGGACAAAAAGTAGTACCAAGATGGAAGATTTTCGTGCCCCTCCAAATTCTAGGGGAGGCCATGTTCCCCCTCTGCCCCCCTACGGCGCCTCTGCGCGTCCCTCGGAGTCATCCTGTCAAAGAACACACCAGGGTAAAACATACCCAAATTCTTTCTTTAAAAAAGTTTACCAGACACAGGACGACCCGGACATTTTATCGGGACAGAATTGGTCCATTAAAAGTCGGATACGATTCAAAAACCACTTTCTTTATTCCTGGCAGGCTCTTTGGCATCCGGAACGAAAGTGAGAGATAAACCGTCGTAAATTCATCCGTCCGTCAGTCTGTAAGCACGATAACTCGAACGATTTCAGATAATCTGATGAAAGCTGATGATTTTTTATGATAATTCTAACACAAAGCTGATGTGTGAAATGTGCATTTCAACAATTACAAAATTCAACAATAATAGATTCAACAATATGAAAAGTGCATTTCAATAATTATGCTGCTATCAATACCCATCCGGGATAAGATCAACTCCGATCTTTTTGGTTTCCCAGGTGGATAGCTGATATATGTTCGTTTTCTTCTTGTTTTTGTTTGTATTCTTATATTGGGCTAGTCAATATGGATTTTCTTTATCCGGATTACAGAGTAGTAACAATAATTAGGGAATCAGAAAACAAATTAACAGGCCAATGTGATTAGAAGTTAAAGACGGTTTCAAAATACGCTGTTTCTGCTTAAGGCTAACACTACTGTCTATTTCCTGACACCAGTGACTTGTCACTTTACCTGTGTCATAATAGTGCAGAATCTTTAAACCGATTGTTCATCTCCAGCCTCTCTTTTGCCCAAAGTGGCGAAACCTGGATTCCCAAAGTCCTCCCTTGGGTAGAGTGAACCATCTGTGAATAATTCGCAATGGCAAACTGAGTTCAGGCACCAACTTGTAAAAAAACAAGAGCTGTAAGCTCATATGGCACTTGCATGGGTTGAGATCTGTTGTTTGATCATAAGTACTTTTCGACTTTGCAGTTAAGATGCGCACTTTAAGGGTGCTAGAAAGAAATGTTTAAGCAAGCCCCTTGTGGTACAAATGACCCTGGGTTGAGATGTATCTTTGATGAAAGGTAGCCTACTTTTCGACCTTGCGGTTAAGATGCACACTTTTAGGGAGCCAGAACTTAATTAGTAGGCAAAACCCTTGAGGCAGAAATGAAAATGTACTCATGGGGATCATGAAAATGTATATTTTACTTAAAAGTATTTTTCTTACTTTGCGGTCAAGATTGGTAATTCACGGAATAGTCGGATTTGGAAAATGGCAATTTCTAAGCCAATCTCGTCGAATCTCTAATATTCCAGCCAAGTTTCGTCATCCTAGCACATCTGGAAGTACCTTAACTCGCTACCATCGGAATTCCGCACCCCCCCCCCCCAAACTCCCCCCACAGACGCCGGGGCCAATCCGGTTCTGTAAATGATTTATCAAGAGCATCTCTTTGTTATTCCCACAAAGTTCCACCCAAATCTCTCCAGTCTAAGCCAGTCACGCATCCCCCTCACACCCAATTGTTGTCGGATCCAGTCCGGACATGAAAAAGATCACCAGAGATATGTCCTCTGTTCGGTTATTAAATTTCACACAAATCCAATGACCCGTCCCAAAGTTACGCGTGACTCAATATTCCGGATTCCCTTTTCCCCCACTCCCCCCACCCCGATTGTCAAATCGAGTAAATTTGTATTTACAACTCACTTTGATCGGGTCCCTGATATGCTTCCCAAGTTTAATCGGGAAAACCCCCAAAATCACCATCACCGGAATTCCGGGAAACTCCCCTCCACCCCCCCCCCCAGGGTCCGGATCCAGTCCAACTGTGTAAACGATTTATCTGAAGCAGATGCTTGTTCTTCCCAGCAACTTTCACTCCGATCCCTCCATTCTAACCGTTTCTCGAGATTTCCGGTCTTCACCCCCCCCCAAAAAAAAAAAAAATCCCCCGTAGCTGTTGAATCCGGCCCGGACTTCAAATGGGACATCAAAGATATATCATTTATTCAGTTATTAAGTTTTATTCCAATCCGATCACCCGTTCCAAAGTTACGCATGACTCAATTTTCCAGATTCCCCCGCCCTCCACCCCTCCCAGATAGTCGGATCGGGAAACTGATTATTTCCAGGTTAGTTTGGTCGGGTCCCTGATACGCCTGCCAAGTTTCATCGTCCTAGCACATCTGGAAGTACCCTAACTTGCAATCAGCGGACTGACCGACCGACAGACCGACCAACGGAAAAGTGATCGGTATATGGCACTTGAGGGAAGCTGCAAGTGCCATAAAAAGGTTAATCGTTGCATATATTTTGGATATGTCTTCTTTCATTTTTGTTTTCTGTCTTGATCGAAAGACGTGACACAAATATTTGACGCCTGAAATCGTTGTCTCGCGTGTGGTAACAGAGGGTGGATTTGAATGAAGTAAAAGCTGAAGGTTAGATTGGGATTAAGAAGGCATGTTTGCATACAGACGACAAAGGATCCGAACAGGATGAACCCCAAAGGGCTGTTAGGACTTAACTCAGACCGAATTCTTCGGCCAAAATCCGGCGAAAACTAAAAATACGCGAGTAACAAAACTTGCCAGACGTAACTGTTTCTACGTGTTTACGCAGAACTTCAGGTGAAAACCAGAAATTTACGAATGAACAAAATCTTCAAAATCATGATTAGGGGATCGCTAACGGGGTGAAACAACGGGTTATGCAGTTAGTTTTTGAGATCCCAAAACGTTAGTGACGGATACCTATGCCATCGCAAAAGTTGTCCGTCTGTCCGTCCGTCCGTCCGTCTGTGAGCACGATAACTCTCGAAGGGAATGAGATATTTTGATAAAACCTGGTGTGAGGATTCTTTGGGTTAAGAGTACGGTCGAGTTCGTAGATGGGCTCTGTAGCCCTACGTTTAGGGGTAGGGGAGGGGGGTGAAATTAAGGGGCAAACAAAATATTTTGAAACAGCTAATGTGATAGTCGATTATGGGGTAAGAAGACATGCTGAACACGATGGTGAGAACGATTTTCTCGGCGGACAAGCAGTTATCCCGGAATCCGGCCGAAACCGGAAAATTTGTTAAAAGCAAAAGTTTTATTTGGAAGACATGCTGAACACGATGGCGAAAACCATTTTCTCGCCGGACAAGTATTTCGCCCGGAATCCGGCCGAAACCGGAAAATTTGTTAGAAGTAAAATTTGTATTTGAAGTTGATTAGACGACGGATTTAAGGGTAAGAAGAGACGCTGAATCTGTATATCACAATCATTTTTTACCCGGCCATATAGTTCGTCCGGAATCCGGTTGAAACTGGATTTCTTTTATAAGTTAAAGTTTTATTTGAAGTTTGATTAGATGATCTTTATAAGGGATACGGAGATACGCTGAATTCGTTTCTGAACTATCTTTTTTTTGGTTGGACAAGTAGTTCGCTCGGAATTCGGCAGAAACCGGAAATTTGGCAGAAGTAAAGCAGGAAGTTTCGATTAGTATCGTCAAAATAGATATGGCTTATACAGGTATATCTGAACTTGATTTTCTCAGATGATTAGCCTGGCGAAGACTGGATCTGGCGAAGACAAGACCTAGTTGTCTGGGTCAAATATTAAATTTTTGGGATCCCATCGAAACCTATGGTCTTGTTTAGCTTGGAAGGCTAGTTCGACTGAATCCGGTGAAACCTGACTTGAAAGAAGATCCAACAGTACAAGCACATTTAACAGGTCGTTTCAGGGTTAAAACAAAAACAAATTTCGCCTCTGGTTAACGGTTCGACCAGAATTCACAGACATTTGGAAAAGAACTTCATTCGCACGAACTACTTTCATTTTACGAGTTGGACTGCATTTAACGTATATGACTGTTGAGTTTTGTCGGAGCGATTTTTCATACCCTCTCGATCACAGATTCCTTAAATGAAAGGTTCGTTTTTCTGGCTTGAGCCTGAATAGGACCCTTGCCAAGAGGGGCCGAAATATCGCCAGAACAAAACTCAGATGACGTATCCGTTTAACGCAAACAGACATGATTCGCAGTCAGTTTGAGCTGAAGGAATATTGCAGAGCGTTTTATTGTTTAGAATCAGGATAGCCGATGATGTAACATGCGCAAAGCGAGATTTACTCGACGGTGTTGAATTTCCACGCGGGAAAAGAACGGTCTCGAAAATCAATTCTAGTTGTCTCACGCGAATAGTTCAGTCGGGACTAAGGGCCAGAATCTCTGCCGAGTCGTAGCCTATAGTTAAACGATCCAGTTTGAGATCCCAACGGCACCTTTGGTCTTACCCCAAACGCCTAGCTTTTTACGGTTGACATTCGACCTCTAGTTTAACCCACACACGACTTTAAATCAACAACAATTTAAATCCAAAAATGGACCTGATCAATAATTTCGCTTTCAGTTATCGCCCTACTTTCATTTTGTAGTTTTGAACCAAGACCAGACGTCTTCGTTCCTGCGGTTTTGACTTTAAAACAAGATTAAGCTCTACCTTCCTGAGAATAAGCGACTATAAACGAGAATGGGTAACCAATCGTAACTGGAGCATAACCACATCAGCAAAAGGCGACTCATCCAAGTCCAACGTCTCTTGTAATAGTGCGAACAGACGATCAGGATTCCCCTGTCAGATTGTTTGCACTTTCCTCATTAAGTTGAAAAAAAAAATCTCAACCTTTCCACATGGAATAGATCATGGTGCCGAACTGACACTGCATAATTTACCTACAGCATCGACCTAGCATATTTCGTAACTAACCCCAAATCAGGCCTATGATTACCCCTGACTAGGCCTGGAAGTAACAGTGTGAAATACTGACAGCCGAATAGGTTGATTAGACTAATAGGCTAACAGATTGTTCATTCATCAAGATATAATCAGTCGGAGTAGGCAGGTGTCTTAGATTGTGTGGACTGATGAACAGAATCGACAGGGAGGTAACGATACCGGAATCAATGTCAAGCTACAGCATCCCAAACATGAGTCAGGTCCATGAATTTTTTTAGGAAAACTAGGATTTCATCATATGGAAGGAATCTTGTCACGGCAATTCTTACGCCAAAAGCCAACACAAATTAGAGGGTAGACTGGTTGAATACCCGGTTGCATGAAAAGATTTTCTTAGCCTACCACTGGCCCTTCCTGATTGTGTATAGTGGAGGAGGTCTACACTTTCATGGTTCTAAACCTAACAAATTCTGTTAAATGCAGGCTAGGCTATGACGGATACCCAATGTCTCTATAAAGAAGGCGGGCCGAACCCAACTCAAAACAGCTATGTACAATGGATTATTTCGTGCCATTGACCCGGTCGCATACCTCAATCAAGTGTGTGAAGCCTAGTTTTATTCTCTAAACAGAGAAAGTAAAATGAGAAACTCGTGCAGAACAGTTTCTACGACGGCGAAATAATGATCCAGCTAAAGTTAATTGTCTGCAGTTGATTGGTCATTGGAATTCAACCTCTCTCCTAAGGCCTTTGGTCCGAAAGAATTGTCCGGTCAATAAGAGCGATTGTCGGATGGCCTACGAGGTCGGGTCACACCCGGATGGCCTACACAAGAGGTCGGGTCACACCCGATGTTTTGTTTCTAGGCCCACAACTTCCGAATCCAGCTAGTAAGAACGTGACACAGTAAAGCACCATTCGAACTACCTTGCGAATTTGTCGGCTTCTAGTTGCAAGAAGTAAACAAGGCCGGTGAGGATCCCGGCATTGTATTTAAAATTCAGATTTTATTATTTTTATTAGTGGTTAGAAAAAGAAAAGAAAAAGAAAATGAGAAGAAAGGTTAAGACACAAAATATGTATTATATTTAAGTGAACTAAAGTTATTCACTCCCGCACAGGACACGGTTGTGCCCTTCGTGGGATCGTCACGTATGTTGTTTTGTTGGATGAACGATAAAAACAACGAATTGAAAGTGGCGCAACAGCCATGGTCTCTTTACCGTAGCCTAAATTCAAGTTTCTCGCTGAGGCTGAGGAATGACTGGCATTTCCAAATAAAATGACTGAATGAAGTTGGGAAATACTAAAGGACAAGGCAAAACGTCTGGTTTGCGACCTCAAGAATCAGTGTGGTAGCCCAAATACCTGGCAATGCTCCAACTGCCTACAGGCCTTTACGACAGTTTTAGCAACAATTTTACGATTCGTCATAACGTTTACCTTCGCCTGGAACGTAATTCCGTGCTGAAACGCTTCTTCTGAATACAGTGGTATCCGTAGATCATAGTCGTCATTCTGAACGAGGTTATATTGTTGCTTACTCCTGGAAGGCATGACTATATTTCTTTAATCCGACGATCTCCTTTACAACTGCAGGTAACAAGTAACACAGGTGAACTTAAGCTAAAGCTGGGTCACTGCCTGCTGGAACACGATTCCATGCTTCGGCTCGTTTGCTACAACAATTTCACTGAACACTCAGAAGGCTCTGTGGGCCTGAGTGTTTTAAGTTTCCACTAAGCAGGCGACCAGAACCCTATTCCATTATGTTTACTTCCTTTCCAGCATTACACAAATAGTCACGTGTTCTCGAATATTTCCTACATTCCAGGCACCATCCACTGGATTTGTATACTAACGAAACATCAGATCTTTTGACAGGAGACCAGCAAGTTGCTGGTGAGGACTCGAAGCGCCGAAGAGACAAAATGCAACCGGCGCCTCGGGGAAACGCGATTCGCTGTTCACCGGACGCCAATAATTACAAAATTTATCATTTTACACCATTGTGGGATAATAATGTGCAAGTTTTCAAAGGCGGTGGGGAACGAAGGGAAGAGTGGAGGAGTGGACAAAGAAACGAGAATGAGTGCCCCTCCCCCCTATGGGCACAGGTAGCTGAAATCCAGTAATTTCAAAGGCATGGGGGAACGAAGGGTAGAGTGGAGAAGTACGCACAGGTAGCTGAAATCCAGTAATTTCAAAGGCATGGGGGTGGGGAACGAAGGGTAAGGAGTGGACAAAGAAACGAGAATGAGTGCCCCCCCCCCCTATGGACACAGGTAGCTGAAATCCAGTAATTCAAAGGCATGGGGGAACGAAGGGTAGAGTGGAGAAGTATGCACGGAATACGAGAATTGGAAATAGGGGCACAAGTAGCTGGATTAAGATATGCAGTTATTTTAAACTGCAAAATAGGTATTTTTGGGATCCCAAAACGTAAGTGGCGGGATATCAATGACTTCGTAAGAGCTGTCCTTCCGTTTGTCCTTAGCTGTCCGTTTGTCAGCACGATACTCTCGAAGGGGTTGAGATATTTTGTTCAAACTTGGTGTGAGGATCAAAGTACAGGTCAAGTTCGTAGATGGGCCCTGCAGCCTTATATTTAGGAATGGGGGAGGGGGTTTCAAATTAGGGGATTAAAAAAAATTCAAGCTAATGTGAGAGTCGATTTAGGGGTAGGGAGGGAGACATGCTGAATTCAGAACTGAACTTCATTTCTCACTGGACAAATGGTTCACCTGGAATCCGGGAACAAACGGAAATATCTTAGAAGTAACACTTTAATCTGAAGCTGAATAAAGGTTCGATATTGGGGTACATCATGTTGAATCTGTCCTTGAACTTCTCTTCTTTCGCCGGACAAGTAGTCTGCCAGGAATCCGGCTGAAACCGGAAAATGTCAAGAGTGAAAGTCTTATCTGGAGTTGATTAGAGGTTAAACGTTGGTCAATTCAAGCGTCAATTTAGAGGTAAGAATTACCTGGATAACCAGTAGACTGACTGGATTCTGGGGAAAACCGGAAATTTGGTATGCTAGGAGTGAAATTTATTTTGAAGTCCGTCGAATATTCTTATAGGAGCAAGAACACAAGCTTAATCCATATGTGAACCTTGATTTTCTCGCTGGATAATTAGTTCATCTGGCATCCGGAAGAAACCGGAATTTTTACAGAAGTAAAAAACAAGAGCTAGAATATGGCATTTGCAAGGCTTGGTAAAAGGATGGACATAGGAATTTGTCAAGTCGTGGGTTTGTTGTGATCACTTGTAAGCAAAATCCTTGAGATAAAAATGACGATGGACCCGTGGATCACGAGAGTGTAAGGTATCGTTTGGAAAAAAAGTACTTTTTTTTGCACTTGAATGTGATGATGCGGATTTCAAGGGCGCTAGAAATTCATCTGTGATCAAACCCCTTAGAGCAAAAATGATCCTGGGCCCTTTTGGATCATGAATATATGGTTTGGTCAGAAGTTTTTTTTACTTTTCGGTTAAGATGCGCACTTTAAGGTTGCTAGAAATTCGTTTTTAAGCAAAACCCTAAGGCAAAAATGATCATGGGCTCATGGGGATCATGAAAATGTAGACCTTGCTTCAAAGTATTTTTGTACTTGCGATGGCGGTTAAGATGAGTACTTCAAGGGATGGTCGGATCTGGGAACTGACAATGTCTAAGCCCATCTTGTCAAGTCTCTAATGTTCGAGCCAAGTTTCATCGTCCTAGCACATCTGAAAGTACCTTATATCGCGAACACCGGAATTCCGGACCCCCCCCCCCCCCCCCGCCCCACTAACTCCACCCAGAGTGTCCGAATCCGGTCCGGTTCTGTTACTGATGTATCTAGGGCTTACGCTTTTTCTTCCCACCAAGTATCATTCCAATCGCTACACTCTAAGCGTGTCACAAGATTTCCGGTCCGCCCCCCGACTCCCCCACATTAATCGGATCCTCTCCGCATTTGAAACAAGACATCTGCGACATGAGTTCTTTCCGAATATCAAGTTTCATTAAGATCCGATTATCCTTTCAAAACTGAACATAACTTCAGATTCCGGATTCCCGCTCCCCCAAGACGGTCAAATCGGAGAAACGACTGTTCTTTAGTTCAAATTGTCGATTCCCTAATATGCCTGCCAAGTTTCATCGTCCTGGCACATGTAAGCATCTTAACTCGGAATCACCGGAATTTCGGAACCCCTCCTAACTCCCCCACAGTGTCAACACGGTCTTGTCAACTATGTATCTATAGGGCTTGTGCTTCTCCTTCCCACCAAGTTTCATACCGATCCGTCCAGTCTGAACATGTTCCAGGGTTTCCGGCTCCCCCCTCCAACTCCTCCCAAAGTCACCGGATCCATCGGACTTGGAAGTGTGACATCTGCGACATGAGGTCTTTCCAAATATCAAGTTTCATTACGATCCGATTCCCCGTTCAAAGTTACAAATACGCAAATGTTCCGGATTCCCCCTCCCTCCACTCCCCCCACGGTGGTCGTATCGCGGAAGTGAATATTTCCAAGTTAGTTTGATCCAGTCCTTAATACGCCTGCCGAGTTTCATCGCCCTAGCACTTCTAGAAGTACCCTAACTCGAGAACAGTGGCCTGACGGACCGACCGAAAAGTCATCGTTTATGGCAATTGAGCTAAGCTAAAAGTGACATAAGAACTAAGTCGATCGGAGCAACAATAAAGTATAAGATAAGATAAGATAAGATTTATTGATTGCTAAGCAGCCCGAGGGCCATGGCAATAAAAAATAAAAATAAATGCCTCACGTACATCACACGAAAATGCACATAACAAAAAACAATCAAGAACGAAACAAACGGAAACAAGAGCTGTAAGCTCATATGGCACTTGCATGGGTTGAGATGTAGTGTTTGATCAAACGTACTTTTAAGGTTACCTTTGCGGTTCAGATGCGCACTTTAAGGGAGCTAGAGAAAAAGTATTTTGTTTTAGAACTTGGCTGTAATGATACGCACTTTATAGGCGCTAGAAATTCATCTGTAAGAAAAACTATTGAGACAAAACGATCACAGGCCCTTAGGGATCATTGATATATACCGTCTGGTAAAAAGTATTTTTTTTTCACTTTTCGGTTAAAATGTGCACTTTAAAGCACAGCTCTTACTAGAAATAATATTGTCCCTATGAGATGGATCAGAAACAAGAGCTGTAAGCTCATATGGCACTTGCAAGGGTTAAGATGTATTATTTGATCAAAAGTAATTTTCGACTGTGCGGTTCAGAAGCGCACTTTAAGGAAGCTAGAGAAAAAGTATATTATCGTTGAACTTGGCTGTAATGATGCGCACATTAAAGGCACTAGAAATTCATCTGTAAGGAAGACCCATGAGGCAAAAACGATAGCAGGCTCTTAGGGATCATTGATATATACGTATGATCAGAAGTATTTTTTTCCCCACTAATTTGCGCACTTTAAGGGTGCAAGAAATATTTTTTTTTGCAAAACCCTTGTGGGACAACTGATCATGGGTTCAGATGTATCGTTTGATAAAAGGTACTTTTCGACCTTGCGGTTAAGATGCACACTTTAAGGGAGCTAGAACTTCATTTGTAAGCAAAACCCTTGAGGCAAAAATGATCATGAGCTCATGGGGATCATGGAAATGCATATTTTGCTTAAAAGTATTTTTCTTAATTTGCGGTCATGATTGGTACTTTAGGGAATGGTCGGATTTGAAAAGTGGCGATTTCTAAGCCAATCTTGTCGAATTTCTAATATTCCAGCCAAATTTCATCGTCCTAGCACATCTGGAAGTACCTTAATTCGCGATCACCGGAATTCCGGACCCGCCCCTCAAACTCCCCCCACAGTCGCCGGAGCCAATCCGGTTCAGTTTGGACTTGTTTGTTATTCCCAGAAAGTTCCATCCCGATCTCTCCAGTCCAATCCGGTCACGTATTCCCCCCCCCCCAA
The DNA here is from genome assembly GCA_023053555.1 of Branchinecta lindahli. Taxonomy (NCBI): domain Eukaryota; kingdom Metazoa; phylum Arthropoda; class Branchiopoda; order Anostraca; family Branchinectidae; genus Branchinecta; species Branchinecta lindahli. The sequence continues at coordinate 873,571 of JAKZAO010000009.1, read as the reverse complement.
TTGTTGTCGGATCCGGTCCGGACATGAAAAAGATCACCACAGGCTCTGTTCAGTTATTAAACTTCACTCGAACCCGATCACCCGTTCCAAAGTTACGCATGGCTAAATATTCCGGATTCCCCCTCCCTCCGATCCCCCCACGACTATCGGATCGAGTGAATTTTTATTGACAAGTCAGTTTGATCGGGTCCCTGATACACCTCCCAAGTTTCGTCGTGAAAATCCGAAAAACTGTCATCACCTGAATTCCGTGAAACTCCCCTCCACCTCCCCCCCCCAAGTGTCCGGGTCCAGTCCAAACGTGTAAACAAATTATCTAGAGCAGATTCTTGTTCTACCCAGCAAGTTTTACTCCGATCCCTCCATTATAACCGTTTCTCGAGGTTTCCGGTCTTCCCCCACCCCAATTCCCCCATAGATGTCGAATCCGGTTCGGACTTCAAATGGAACATCAGAGATATGTCATTCATTCAGATATTAAGTTTCGTCCCAATCCGATCACCCGTTCGAAAGTTACACAACACTCAATTTTCCATATTCCCCCGCACTGCACCACAGATACAAACCCCTTTGACCCTCGAATGCACTAGCTCTTTCCAATGTTAACAGAGTGATGCGATGCAAAGAGTGACGTCACGCCGCGCGCAGACCTACTAGTGTAAAGAAAGGGGTAGGGGTTTTACAAAAACTACTAAATTTTCCGGATTCCCCCGCCCTCTACTCCCTCCACGGAGGTCGGATCGGGGAAGTGATTATTTGCAAGTTAGTTTGGTCGGGTCCCCGATATGCCTGCCAAGTTTCATCGTCCTAGCACATCTGCAAGTACCCTAACTCGCGATCACCGGACCGACCGACCGACCGACCGACCGACAGACCGACAGACCGACAGACAGACCGACCGACGGAAAAGTGATCGGTATATGGCACTTGAGCGAAGCTGCAAGTGCCATAAAAACACTTTCGAAAATACCATTACTTTCCATCTGAAATTAGCGATTTTCTTGTTAGCGCCTGTCGACTATGTCCAGCCTTCCTGCTCTCCGACGCGGCGGCTGGGAGCAAAACATTTGAAAACTGATCGCGCCGTGGTTCAAAAGAGTGAAAACTAAGCAAATGAAAGAAGTAATAAACAAAAGCTTCTCAGATCATTATGTGTGAAAGAGTTGTCGGCAGACGTTGATGATCCCGGCAAACGTTTCGTTGTGTGACGGGCAAAACTCGGCAAAGCAAAAAAAGCGCTAAAATTTCGTAGGCACAAAACGAAACAATGGAGAAAGGTGGGGATTTTAGAAGCTTATAATTCTTTATGGGAGCTAGATATATTGTAAAAAGCAGAATAAGCAAGAGGGGTCCTTTAAGGGTGATAAAATAAATTTTTAAGCAAAACCCTTGCGGCACAAATGATCATGGGTTGAGATGTATCGTTTGATGAAAAAAAAGTAGTTTTCGACCTTGCGGTTCAGATGCGCACTTTCAGGGAGCTAAAACTTCATTTGTAAGCAAAACCCTTGAGGCAAAAATGATAATGTGCTCATGGGGATCATGAAAATGTATAATTTGCTTAAACGTATTTTTCTAAATTTGCGGTCAAGATTGGTAGCCTACCTTAAGGAATGTCGGATTTGGAAAGTGGCGATTTCTGAGCCAATCTTGTCGAATCTCTAATATTCCAGCCCAGTTCGATCGTCCAAGTACATCTGGAAGTACCTTAAATCGCGATCACCGGAATTCCGGACCCCCCCCCTCAATCTCCCCCACAGTCGCCGGATCCAATCCGCTTCTGTAAGTGATTTATCCAGAGCATCTCTTTATTATTCCCACAAAGCTCGATCCCGATCTCCCCAGTCTGAGCCGGTCACGTATTTTCTGCCCCCCCCCCCCCATTGTTGTCGAATCTGGTCCGGACATGACAAAGGTCACCAGAGACATGTCCTCTGATCAATTATCAAATTCCACTCAAATCCGATCAACCGTTCCAAAGTTACGCATGACTCAGTATTCCGGATTCCCCCTCCCGCTACTCCCCCCGCGATTATCGGATCATGCAAATTTTTATTTATAAGTCAGTTTGATCGGGTCCCTGATTCACCTCCCAAGTTTCGTCGTGAAAATCCCCAAAACCGCCATTACCGGAATTCCGGGAAACTCCCCTTCGCCCCCCCCCCCTAGTGTCCGGATCCAGTCCAAATGTATAAAGGATTTATCTGGAGCAGATGCTTGTTCTTCCCAGCAAGTTTCACTCCGATCCCTCCATTCTAACCGTTTCTCGAGATTTCCGGTCTCCCCCCCCCATCTCCTCCATAGCTGTCGAATCCGGTCCGGACTTCAAATGGGACATCAGAGGTATGCTATTTATTCAGTTATTAAGTTTCATTCCAATCCGATCATCCGTTCGAAAGTTACACACTACTCCAGTTTTCCGGATTCCCCAGCCCTCAACTCCCCCCCCCCAGGTGGTCGGATTGGGAAACTGATTATTTCCAGGCTAGTCCGGTCGGGTCCCTGATGCTCCTGCTAAGTTTCATCGTCCTAGCACATCTGGAAGTACCCCAACTCGAAAAAGTGTGACAAAAACTACTTAATTCTCAGAATTCCCCGGCCCACCACTCCCCCTCAGATGGTCGGATCGGGAAACTGATTATTTCCAGGTTAGTTTGGTCGGGTCCCTGATTTTCCTGCAAAGTTTCATCGTCCTAACACATCTGGAAGTACCCTAACTCGAACATGTGGGACAAAAAAATTCGGACCGACCGACCGACCGACAAACGGAATTGCGATCGGTATATGGCACTTGAGCCAGAGGCTGCAAATGCCATAAAAACCTCCACCGTAACATTTCTCATATCTTATAACACACATTATTTCCTTATTCCAAAAATCTGTTCCTGTGCTCCATCGCTATCCTCAGGAATCGTCCCAGTCTCTTAATCGAAACCAAATATGATATCCAAATATGAGCTTTATTTTTAACCGGACAAGTAGTTTAACAGTAAAGCAGTCCGGCCAGAACTGGAAATTTTGAAAAAGCAAAATAAAATTCTTTGTCGATAAAAACTGGTTGGAGTACCCGATAAAGACACGGTGAATCACGATATACTGTTTATTTTCACCCTCGGATGGATAGTCCTTTCCCGAATTTAATCAAAACATGATGTTTTCAAATGAGCCTGATCGTTTAATTTGGTTTTAGCTGGATAATATGAATTTCCGTTCAAATGTGTACAAGTTCGGCAAGGACTGAACATCTGCAGGACCTGATTATATCTATTAAATAGACCGACAAATAGTCCCGTTTGGGATCCCATCGAAACCTTTGGTCTTGTTTTAAGGGTCGGCAAAGGGTTGATCGTTCCCTGAATCGAGATATGCAGAAATTTTCGGCTCCAGATAGATAAATTTGGCTGAAATCCGGTATAACCGGAAACTTTGAAATACAAATTGTCCAATGTAAGAATGTCTAATGTAATTCTAGAATCCGACCGGAATATTGCAATAAAAAAACAAGAGCTGTAAGCTCATATGGCAAGGGTTTAGATGTATTATTTGATCAAAAGTAATTTTCGACTGTGCGGTTCAGATGCGCACTTTAAGGGAGCTAGAGAAAAAGTGTTTTATCGTTGAACTTGGCTGTAATTATGCGCACTTTAAAGGCACTAGAAATTCATCTGTAAGGAAGACCCTTGAGGCAAAAACGATAGCAGGCTCTTAGGGATCATTGATATATACGTATGATCAAAAGTATTTTTTTTCCACTAATGCGGGTAAAATGCGCACTTTAAGGGTGCAAGAAATTATTTTTTGCAAAACCCATGTGGGACAACTGATCATGGGTTGAGATGTATCGTTTGACAAAAAGTACTTTTCGACCTTGCGGTTAAGATGCACACTTTAAGGGAGCTAGAACTTCATTTGTAAGCAAAACCCTTGAGGCAAAAATGATCATGAGCTCATTTGGATGATGGAAATGCATATTTTGCTTAAAAGTATTTTTCTTAATTTGCGGTCATGATTGGTACTTTAAGGAATGGTCGGATTTGAAAAGTGGCGACTTCTAAGCCAATCTTGTCGAATTTCTAATATTCCAGCCAAATTTCATCGTCCTAGCAAATCTGGAAGTACCTTAACTCGCGATCACCGGAATTCCGGACCCGCCCCTCAAACTCCCCCCACAGTCGCCGGAGCCAATCCGGTTCAGTTTTGGACTTGTTTGTTATTCCCACAAAGTTCCATCCCGATCTCTCCAGTCCAATCCGGTCAGGTATTCCCCCCCCCCCCAATTGTTGTCGGATCCGGTCCGGACATGAAAAAGATCACCACATGCACGCCCTCTGTTCAGTTATTAAATTTCACTCGAATCCGATCAAAAAAAAAAAGCAAACTTTCGCATGCAAACCGATTAGGGTTCGCGTAGCGCAGGTGCCGATCTCCTGATTCTCTGCCCTCGGCCGGGGTGCAATGCGTGGTTGGGGGCAAGTCATCCGACGCTTTCCCGTGCTTTTCCCTAGATTTCTCTAGGTACCCATTTGAAGCTGGGTGGACTTTTGGCTTGTCTTACGGGGAAACGCCACTAACCCTCGCCCTAAACCAAACGGTCGGGACAACCGAGACTCGAACCAGCGACCCTTCGCTCGTGAGTTCGGCGCCATAACCATTCGGCCACGGACGGACTCACGAATCCGATCACCCGTTCCAAAGTTACGCATGGCTAAATATCCCGGATTCCCCCTCCCTCCGATATCCCCACGACTATCGGATCGAGTGAATTTTTATTTACAAGTCAGTTTGATCGGGTCCCTGATACGCCTCCCAAGTTTCGTCGTGAAAATCCCAAAAACCGTCATCACCAGAATTCCGGGAAACTCCCCTCCACCTCCCCCCCCCCAAGTGTCCGGGTCCAGTCCAAACGTGTAAACGATTTATCTGGAGCAGATTCTTGTTCTTCCCAGCAAGTTTTACTCCGATCCCTCCATTATAACCGTTTCTCGAGATTTCCGGTCTTCCCCCACCCCAACTCCCCCATAGCTGTCGAATCCGGTTCGAACTTCAAATGGAACATCAGAGATATGTCATTCATTCAGGAATTAAGTTTCGTCCCAATCCGATCACCCGTTCGAAAGTTACACAACCCTCAATTTTCCATATTCCCCCGCACTGCACCACATATACAAACCCCTTTGACCCTCGAATGCACTAGCTCTTTCCAATGTTAACAGAGTGTTCCGATGCAAAGAGTGACGTAACGCCGCGCGCAGACCTACTAGTGTGTAGAAAGGGGTAGGGGTTTTACAAAAACTACTAAATTCTCAGGATTCCCCCGCCCTCTACTCCCTCCACGGTGGTAGGATCGCGGAAGTGACAATTTGCAAGTTAGTTTGGTCGGGTCCCTGATATGCCTGCCAAGTTTCATCGTCCTAGCACATCTGCAAGTACCCTAATTCGCGATCACCGGACCGACCGACCGACCGACAGACCGACCGATAGACCGACCGACGGAAAAGTGATCGGTATATGGCACTTGAGCGAAGCTGCAAGTGCCATAAAAACAGAAATAAAAAATTTACAAATAGAATTACAAAAATAGTAGCGTTCAAATCAGAATACTGAATCAGGACATATTCTTACCTCTCCGCGAGGGGTCAGCCTTCAGTCGTTTTGCAACCTGAATGGAAGAAGGTGCAAGCAACAAGCAACGATTAATTTACCGATATTTCATAGTTTCCAAATTTGTGTTATTTTTGTGATCCCAAAACGTAAGTTTAGGGATAGGCTACCTACGGCATCGCAAAAGTTGTTCGTCTGCCCGTCCGTCCGTCTGTCAGCACAATAACTCTCGAAGAGAATGAGATATTTTGATGAAACTTGGTGTGAGGATTCTTTGGGTAAGGTCAAACTTGTAGACGGGCTCTGTAGCCCTACATTTAGGTGTGGGGGAGAGGGTTCAAATTAAGGGACAAGCAAAATAATAACAGCTAATGTGATAGTCGATTATCGGGTAAGAAGACATGCTGAACACGATGATGAAAACCATTTTCTCCCCGGACAAATTGGCTAGTTCGTCCGGAATCCGGCAAAACCCGGAAAATTTGTTAAAAGCAAAAGTTTTATTTTGCAGATGACAGATTTAAGGGTATTTTGCCTTTTATCAGCAAAAAAAAATACAATCGATGGTAAACCATCACTGTAAAATACAATTGATGGTGAACCATCACTCTAAACACAATTGATGTACGGTACTGGGGGTTTTACCTCGTAATTCTTTGTTGCTTGATTTGCAGGATCTTCCTGCATCTTTTGGACAATTTTCTTGCTCACTTTGCTGGATTCCAGCTCAATCTGTCAATGAATTAATTCTTCACTGATTGATTCTAACTGCAGTTTTGGACCCAAAAGACCTTACAGACATTTAAGTCATTTTTAGCTGACAGAGCCTCATTGCCTTTGATTGAAACAACCTTGCAGGCAACTGTTTCCGTCAATGATGACTTGGACTCACGACACGAGGTCCAGATCATGGACAACATCCAGCCACCAGCAGCTGACCTAGCTACCAGCCTGGCCTCCAGCCCTGCCGGAGGGGGTTAAGTTTAGGTTGGCAGGCTGAGAGTGGCATTCATGGCAATGAACACCATTATACAAGGCTGCCCTGTGTCACTGGAGACTTCACGTTCCTATCCAGGGTGCTAAAGCTTAGTGCTAACCATGGGGGTTAGGGGTTTGAACCATTCGATGTTTTTCTTCTCTCCGGTTCAAACCCTGAAATAATTGTGAGTGCAGAGTATCGTATTTTTAATGTTTATGTATCAGTTAGAGTTAAGAATAAAAAACCTTGAACCTTGAACCTTGAACCTAGAAATGCAAGTAAACTTAAGCAAAGAAAACACAACATAAGCAAAAGCCAAAAATACCAAGCATAACTCCCAACCCCCCAAGGGCACGACGAGGACGTTACTTACCATCGCCCCCGTCTGATCTACTACAACGAGCTTAAATCTATTATCCTACAGTAGAGGTATGCTTATCAGGGGCGTAATTTCGTCAAAATCCTGGGGGGGGGGGGGGGGGCAAAGTTGGAGCCGATTTTCCCAAATCAAGTGAAAATGAGCAGTTTTATTTCAAGAAGAAAAACGTAAGAAAAACAAAGAAACAAAGCGATAGTTTACTAATCGACCAAGGCGAAAACGACACAGTAAGCGATAAAATTAGGTCAAACGCCTCAAGGACCGAACGGGCAAACATCAAGCTGGGGGGGCAGACTGGGGTCTGGGGGGGGCAGTTCCCCCCCCCCCTGCCCTATAGCAAATTACGCCCCTGATACTTTTTCAAACGTTTTTTGACTTTGAACTTTGCCATTTTCATGCACTTGCTGTGGCTAAAATTAACTACCAGTTAGCCAAAGTAAGTAATTTGGTAATTAGTTTAAGTGCCTCTGAAAACACCTGAATAGGTGTTAAAATTGCACTGTCGACATTTAAGTAACTGTTCACATACTTAAGCAAAGGGATGTCACATATCCTGCACATATCCCCCAATGCTGTTGGCCAGTTGGTAAAAATACACATATCGGCGCAAAGCGAAGTGCCACAATTTTCTTTGAAAAACAGTTGATTTTTCATGAAAACAGTCTGTTTTTCTGAAAATCAGTCTACTTCTCATCAAAAAAGCAGGTGTCTTATTATAATCAGCCAGTTTTCTCGAAAATCAGTTGATTTTTCATAAAAAAACATCTTTTTTTTCTTGAAAACGGTCATTTTTTCTGCAAAAACAGCCGTAAGAGAAAAAAAGACTAGCCGTATAATTTTGGCTAGTAAAAAGGTATGCAAAAGCATACCCCTACTGCACTTACTAGCCTACAGACGAAGTTTTCATACTACAATATTATAGTTTTATGCAAAAGGTGTCACACTCACAGCATGTCACAGAACTTTTTCCAGACCTGTTTTGGTTCTGGATTAACGTTTCTGGTCGTCAAGGGCAAAGATTTTAATACCAGGGAAGATAGGACACTTGCCAAAAATCCCGTCGTGAAAAATCGACGGTCTAGCCACCTAGCGATCTTTTCTTTCTGGGAGCTTGGAATGTATTTTACGACGCTAGATGGCACGGAAAATCGGCCTTGCTCGATTGGATTCGGCGGATCAGTTATATTATCTTTTGAGTTAGATGTACAATGTTCAACGGAAGAAGGAGTTGCAGAAGATGAGAACCGTTTTCAAGCGTCACACTTTTGGAAATTTCGTCGGCTCTACCAAAAATCATGGGCAACAGGAGTAACAGGACCCAGCCAGCACATGATAGCCCACATTCTTTTCTGGCCGATAACGAAAAATTGTAGATTGTATTTGTTGTTTTATTTTACATACTCCGCTTTTCAAACGGTGTGTTAGAAATAAAATATTTACTTAATTAGTTTCGAAGCCACCATTTCCGATCTGGAACACCTGTTATAATAATACACTATACGGTGCATCCTTGGTTCTATTTGTCTATCAAAGACATCATGAAATGAAGGATCAGACGGATCGGAATGCACCGTGCTGCTGTACTCGATTGCTTAGCCAGGGTACTGGACTGGACAGGTCTGCTGAATTGCATATCCCTAGATAACGAGTCGTAGCCTACACAGCTGATTTCGTACTCGAGCGCTACACAGAAATTTTCTACTGGACCACATAGCGTAGCCTACCCTGCTTTTGCACTGGTTGCAGACCATAAATACGACAGTAGGATTAAAATGTACAAAAGTTTTATTTCGAAAGTCACTAAATATATTCTTGCACAAAATTACCGAACAGTAACATCTCATTCAGTAGTAGGGACCTCCAAAATGTCAAGCCAACTTTTCAGCTTAGCCGGGTCACCGATGGGCAGCGAGAAATAACGGTTGTTAGCTCCATGCTTCGTGTGCCGGTGATTACACCATGGAACAACGCAGTGAACAGGCATTCCTAGAAAAAAAGGTAACTATTAGCAAACTGAACTAAAATAAATACACTAAATGAACAAGACCAAAAGGTTCCGATGGGATCCCAAAAATTCAATATCTGATCCAGACAATTAGGTCTTGTCTTCACCAGATCCAGTCTTTGCCAGACTCCTTAAACATTTTACTCTTATAATTTAGAAACACAGTAAGGCCAAATAGCTAATCACCAAAGAAAACATGTTCAGAGTGGACGGATTGGAATGAAACTTGGTGGGAAGAACAAGCACAAGCCCCAGATACATGGTTGACAAGATAGGACCGGATCCGAGCACCGTGGGGGGAGTTTGAAGGAGGGTTCCGGAATTCCGGTGATCCCGGGTTAAGATGCTTAACCAATGAAACTTGGAAGGCATATCAGGGACTGGACAATTTTAACTTAAGAACAGTCGTTTCTCCGATTTGGCGATCGTGGGGGGAGTGGAGGGAGGAGGAGGCCTGAATCTTTAGAAATGTCCAAGTTTTAAACGGGTCATCGGATCTTAAAACTTGGCATTCGGAAAGAACTCATGTCTCAGATGTCCGATTTCAAGTGCGGACAGGATCTGATCAATGTGGGATATTCGGGGGGGGGGGGGGATATTTTGTGACAGGCTTAGAGTGTAGTGATTGGGATGACACTTCGGGATGAACAAGTGAAAGCCCTAGATAAATCAGTGACAGAACCAGACCGGATTCGCGCACTCTGGGTGGAGTTGGAGGGGGTCCGGTATTCCGTGACCGTGATTTAAGGTACTTCCAGATGTGCTAGGACGATGAAACTTGGCTTGAACACTAGAGACTTGACAAGATTGGATTAGAAATTGTCACTTCCCAGATCCGACCATCCTTTAAAGTACTCTTCTTGATCGCAAAGTACAAAAAATACTTTTAAACAAAATCTACATTTTCATGGTCCCCATTAGCCCATGATCATTGTTGCCTCAAGGGTTTTGCTTAGAAATGACTTTCTACCACCCTTAAAGTCTGCATCTTAACCAAATTAAATATATTCATGATCCTAAAGGGCCCATGATCAGTTTTGCCTCAAGGGTTTTGATTACAGATGAATTTCTAGCGCCCTTAAAGTGCGCATCGTCACAGCCAAGTGCAAAAAAAATTACTTCTTTACCAAACGATACATTCTCGTGATTTCCTTGGGTCCATCGTCATTCTTATCTCAAGGGTTTTGCTTACAAACGATCACAACAAACCCACGGACTGGCAAATTCCTACTTTCATCCTTTTACTAAACCTTGCAAGTGCCATATGAGCTTCCAGCTCTTATTGTAATAGATAGTTAGAATAGTTTTCACATCGGGTGTGTGGAAATTTTTCAGACAATTGGGTTTTGCCTTCCCCAGATCCAGTATTCGCAAGACTCCTTCAACATTTACCCTCAAATTCTGAAACAAATTCAGGCCAAATAGTTTATCACCTGACGAAACCAAGTTACCCCTACAAGCCAACCCAAACGATCCTGCCTTACTTCTTCCAGTTTTCCGGTTTCAGACTGATTCCGGACAAACTATATATATCCGGCTAAAGAATGATAGTCATATACGGATTCAGCAACTCTTGTCACCCGTTAATCGGACTTCTAATCAACTACAATTACAACTTTAGCTTTTAACAAATTTTCCGTTTTGAGCCAGATTCCGGGCGAAGTACTTGTCTGGGTAGAAAGTATTTCCCTAAAGCTAGAACCAGGAGGGGGCTCGTATGAAACCTTAGGACCCTAGCTGACTGTGGTTGGATCTTTCCCACCCAAAATCCCAGATTTTATTTGAGTTGATCCCATTGGCATATTTTTATCAAAAAGTACTGAGCTCGCGGGATCACCAGAATCCCGCCCCAAACTCCCCCACAGTGCCTGAATCGGATCCAATTAAGTCATCAATGTATCTAGGACTTGTGCTTATTCTTCCCACCAAGTTTCATCTCGATCCCTCCATTCTCGGGTACCCGATTTGGGTTTCTGGTGACTGAAGGACAATGAAACTTAGCATGCTTGTCAGGAGCCGGAACAGACTGACTGGTGCTAGTGTCCATGGACTGGATTGAAACTTTGTGAGGAAAACAAGCATAAGGCATGGATACGTAATTGATGGAGCCAGCCCGTATCGGAGCCCTGTGGAGGGAGGACATTGTTGGGAACTTACCTTTTGTTCTGATTCTTCAAAGAGATGCTTGAAAGTAGAAAAAGATCGATGCCTCAGTTGAAGGGCCGGGTTTCCATTAGTAACCGCAGAGTAGAAAAGGGGCACGCAAAAAAAGCGAAGCTTCGTCAGGTTCTTCACAGCCGGAAGCTTCGTCAAGTTCTTCACAAGAACCTGAAAAATAAAAAAGAACAAAATCAATTCCCAATTCCTATGGTTCTTGGTTTTATTACTTATTTCTCTACGGTATTCCTTGACCTAATCCTGTGAAAGAAGGTGTGCCATAATCAACTATTGTGCATTCTCTTTTAATTGGTTGCTGGAGTTTGTTTTAGTTGAAAATTACCGGGTTGAGACGTTTACTCTCTTGACTCGGCTGGATTTCGAGACAAGACAAGTCCGAGTCCTGCTCTGTGAACTTCGATTCCAAGACGAGTTCGAGTCCATGAGAAAGGCGGCCAGAGTCCAAGTCCACCAGCTCTGGCAAGCAGGTTGACAGTTGTCAAAAAAAAAAATATTCAAAGAAAATGCAAGTTATTTTGGTCAAGAAAAACTATAAAAGGGACCAGAGAAGTGATTTAGGGATCAATATGGACAAAAAGGGACCTGAGACCGATTTAGGGACTTGCATGGACTTTGTGGCAGCCCTGTACTTGTTACTCTTCATTCAGGTGTCCTTTAAAAGGCAAAAATACAAGCAAAGTGATAGGTCTAGGCAACAAGTTCAAATTGGGGCAGCCTCGCACCATAATCTTGGCTTTTGATAATTATTTGCACTTGTCACTGTTTAAGAGGTAAGCGGCTCAAAAAACTTAAACCTGAATGGCAAGTTCCAGAATTTTCCACCATGTGTTTAAGAGGTAAACAGCTCAAAAAATTTAAACCTGAATGGCAAGTTTCAGAATTTTCCTCCATGTCTACTAGACAAACAATACATATTTACATAAATATAGTATAGCATTTCTTTTGAACATAAAGGAAAATACACTTTTTCAATGATCTTAAAAAACTCTGCCGCTTCGTAGCAGAGATGTGGTCGGGTCGAGCTAAAGTGTAAGGGACTGCAACTGTTTTTAACTGTAACCTAAGCAAAATAATAAGGGTATTTCGCCAGGGCTGCCACATATGCAGCGCTGCCACATATGCAGCCCTGCCACAGGTGGGCTTGAAAATAGGGACTTCTTTTAAACCCAAAAAGGGTCAAACAGGGACATTGTGACACTGCTACAAACCAGACTTACACAGTGACAGGATACTATTTGCAAATTACTTGCTAGGATCGAAGGACTTTGGTTTGAAATACTGGTATACCATTTATCTAAACAGTCTATGGCTCTTTGATTTTTGGTTGTAACGGGAGAAAGGAGGAAGAATAATTTGTAAGTGCAGCTGTTTAATTTCCAGCTTAACCAGCTAGAATAGATCTGTGTAGTATTGAACTCGCAAATATATGGCCTAGCAAGGAGATGGCCATGCGAATGTTTACTTAAATTCTAGCTTTTAAAGAGGACGGCCATGCGAATGTTTACTTAAAATCTAGCTTTTAAAGAGTTAAACACCAGAAATTCAGCCTTCAACACATACTAATTCAGACACTCTGCTGTGAAATGCCCATTCTAGGGACAGTTTTCGTTTTATTTTTTGAATAACCTCAGAACATAAATTTGGCTCAAACATGGGTCTCAGCAAGTTTAACAAGTTTCAGATTATGCTTATAGTCGGTTTTTATTGGGGTGTCCACTGTTTGGCAGCGGGTTCCTATCTCGAGACGGTGACCTTTAATACACTTTTGAACCTTGACTGGAAGCTTAAATTGATTGAGGGACAGTATCAATGTTTTTTGTTTTTTTACTTTTCCAGGCTTTTTGTCACTTGTTTGGCAGTGTTCCTTGTTAGTACATTTGACGATGCTTCTGAATCACTTCAGAATAGGGAGTTTGGAACTACAAAATGCACCACATGCAAAAATAATTTCGAAAAACTAGGCTAATAGTAATGCTCATAGTGTCTATAACAATCCGAAATAAAGACTTAATCCGACATAATCAAAGCATAGCTTTCAAACCAATTAAATAAATGGAAGTTCTTGTTAGAGTTCAACAAGGAGTTTGCTATTGTGTGGCCTGTGCTGTGAGCAGGCTGTGAGCCTGTGGCAAAAGCAGGCAAGTAAAAAAACAAAATGTCAAACAGAGCTTATGACCTTATGTGATAGGTAATTAAGCATTCCCAAAATTTGGTTCTTACTGCAATCAGTAAAAATGTCAGAAAATTGAGTCTTGAAATCATGGATTTTTAAATCCTGAAAAACATTTGACAAAATGAACTTTGTAAGAACCAGATAAGAAGAAGTAGCACACTTACTCCATGATTTTCATTTCTTGTCCTTCATCTTGGTCAAAATATAAAAGATATGTCGATCATACACTGAACAGGAAAAATATTCTCAGAATCTCAGCAAGCATGATTTCTGTCCTAAGAAAACAGTAAACAGGAAAATCCGTGATGAAAGAGAAGTGAGAAGGCGAAAGTGTCAACAGCACAGCAACGGCGCAACATTTTTAACGAAGAAAATTACGCTAGATGGTGCCATTTTACGCGACTCATGGAGCTTATGGGAGTGTCCATTCTTCCCTGGTATAATTTTCTTTGGTCAAGGGCGTCATTACTTTTTCCAGACATCATCCCGACTGGTGCTGGACTGGTGAGCCCAATCCAATCTAATGAACTTCTGGCTCCGACAGGCGACACTTCCGAACCCTTTCAGCCAATTTCGCTTTTAGCTTTCGAAATTTTTGCCACTACGAAGGTTGAAAGTGGTGAAACCATAGAGTTCAAACAAGTTACTTTCATGAAGGAAGAAACAGAATAAAAATTTAAAATCCTGGCAAGTGCATTGTAAAAAAAAAATTTAGCTAGAAATTGCTTTTAAAATACATTATGATCATGGGTACAAGAGAATGATTACTTTTCTAGTCTCTCTTGCTAGCTTTCTTATTTTACTGAAGGTGAGAGTGCATTGTTACAGTAGGCTAGAGGTATGCTTGGCTGGCTTGGCTTCGCAGGGGGGACACCACCATTGCATTCAGCTATTTTAAGTTTGATCAGTTTATATATAAATGAAATGTATGTAGCTGATCACATTATACTACCAAAAGTTTGTAGCCAATTAGTTGGCAAGTCAGGGTGTGCCCTATACAAACACTCTCAGTAGCCAACTCAACTAGTTGGCTACACTTGTTCCCCCAGAAACACTCTCAGTAGCCAACTAGTTGGCTACACATGTTCCCCCAGAAACATTCAGTCTAGTACACTAGCCCCTTTTCAGGCATGGTGCTCAAACGTCTAGCACCATGCCTGGGTGCTAGACGTTTAAGCATAGCCTCAGATCCACCAACCTTATAGTGCAGTGTTGTATCCTGAATCAATGTGAGTAATAAATAAACCTCTGATTAGTTATTGACCTACGAACTGGTTCTCGCCTCTGAAAAGACTTGGTGCATTAACATCTACAAACCATTAGCCACTACCATGCTCGCCCGCTACATCTAGCCACGCTATCATAACCCCTACACAACACACATCTTTTCTTTTTCATAGTACCTTGGATTTCATGTATAGTGCATGGATTTCAGTATACAGTGCATGCATGAAAAACACAGTTTCTGTCACCACAACTTATCAACGGCTCGGATAGGGCTGAAATTACTACCAAGAATTAGAGAAATCAAAGACAATCCTTATCATATTTTTATAACAAAAACAAAAGGACGCGACTGATGAGGGAGATAAAAAACCTCATTTCCTTTTCTACATAGTCAAGGGTTTTGCATGCAAAGTGTCCTGTGCCTCAGCTTTTTCTACCTAACAGTCAACCAGAATATTGGCTCCTAGGGCACTCTACATGGAAAATAGATAGGCTGCTGTCAGGTTTTTCATCTCCATCATCAGTCGCGTCCTTTTGTTTTTGTTAGGAAAAATATGATAAGGATTGTCTTTGATTTCTCTAATTCTTGGTAGTAATTTCAGCCCTATCCGAGCTGTTGATAAGTTGTGGTGACAGAAACTGTGTTTTTCATGCATGCACTGTATACTGGAATCTATGCACCATACATGAAATCCAAGGTACAGTGCTTGAACGTCCAGCACCCAGGCATGGTGCTAGACGTTTGAGCACCGTGCCTGAAAAGGGGCTAGTGTACTAGACTGTAAACATTCTCAGTAGCCAACTAGTCAGCTACACTTGTTCCCCCAGAAACACTCTCAGTAGCCAACTGTTCCCCCAGAAACATTCTCAGTAGCCAACTAGTCAGCTACACTTGTTCCCCCAGAAACACTCTCAGTAGCCAACTAGTTGGCTACACATGTTCCCCCAGAAACATTCTCAGTAGCCAACTAGTCGGCTACACTTGTTCCCCGAGAAACACTCTCAGTAGCCAACTAGTTGGCTACACTTGTTCCCCCAGAAACACTCTCAGTAGCCAACTAACTGGCTACACCTGTTTCCCCAGAAACACTCACAGAAGCCAGTTAGTTGGCTACACTTGTTCCCCCAGAAACATTCTCAGTAGCCAACTAGTTGGCTACACTTGTTCCCCCAGAAACATTCTCAGTAGCCAACTAACTGGCTACACTTGTTTCCCCAGAAACACTCACAGAAGCCAGTTAGTTGGCTGCAGTCATTCCTATACAAACCTTTTCGGAGCCAGTTATCTGGCTTCCAAGATGTTTCTGGGAAAATTCTTCTTCTTCAGCACGCGTTCTTGTTGAACATAGGCGACGTTAGATGTCTCCGGAGTTGTTTTAGGTTAATAATTATTGTTTTTGTGCGTTCTTGTTGAACATAGCCTAAGTTTGATAAAAATGTCCGCCAGGTAACGTTGACGAGCAGCAGAAAAGTCAATGATATTTATTTTTTCTTTCCAGGCTCTGCATTAGCCTACATAGATACTACGCCTTAAAAGACAACATAAAAGAAGGACCTTGGAAGAGTTAGCATATTTAGTTATTACGTCCTGGTCACAAGAGCAAAGAAACTTGCATTGTTTTTGGGATCCCAAAACGTAAGTGAGGGATACCTATGGCATCGCAAAAGTTGTCCGTCTGTCCGTCCCTCCGTCCGTCCGTCTGTCCGTCTGTCCGTCCGTCCGTCTGTCCGTCCGTCCGTCCGTCTGTCTGTCCGTCCGTCCGTCTGTAAGCACGATAGCTCTCGAAGGGAGTGAGATATTTTGATGAAACTTGGTGTGAGGATTCTTTGGGTCAAGAGTAAGGTCGAGTTCGTAGATGGGCTTTGAAGCCTTACGTTTAGGGGTGGGGGAGGGGGTTTAAATTAAGGGACAAACAAAATACTTTTAAACAGCTAATGAGATAGTCGATAATGGGGTAAGAAGACATGCTGATCACGAATATGAAAATCATTTTCTCGCCGGACTAGTCGTTCGCCCGGAATCCAGCCAAAGCCGGAAAGTTTGTTAAAAGTAAAAGTTTTATTTGAAGTTGATTAGATGTCCGATTTAGGGGTAAGAAGAGACGCTGAATCCGCATATTACAATCATTTTTTAGCCGGATTTATAGGTCATACGGAATCCGGCTGAAGTTGATTAGATGTTGAATATAGGGGTAAGGAGATACGCTGATTACGTTTTTGAGCTTTGTTTTTTCACCGGACAAGTAGTTCTGGAATTTCACCGAAGCCAGAAATATCGCAGAAGTAAGGCAGGATCGTTTCGATCGGCTTATAGGGGTAAACACACATGCTGAATCCATATCTGAACTTGGTTTTCTTAGATGATTAGCTGGTTGGCCTTAATCTGTTTCTAAGTTTTAAGAGTAAATCTCTTCAAGGAGGCTGGCGAAGACTGGATCTGGTGAAGACAAACTGGATCAGATATTGAATTTTTCGGATCCCATCGGAACCTTTAGTCTTGTTATTTCCGTTTTGATTTGATTAAAAAAAAAATTAAGCAAGATTTTGAACCTGAATACTCTGTTTTCATCAGTGAGTCTTGTATATCGCATACTAGATCGAGTCTATAAATCAGCGCGAACTGATTTTAACACTGAAGCCGCGTTTTTTTTGTAAAACTCCATTTTCCTTATGCCATTCTCCTTTCTACATATAAGCCCGTTTTTGGGATCCCAAAACGTAAGTGGAGGGATACCCATGACATCGCACTGTCCGTCCGTCCGTCCGTCTGTAAGCATGTTAACTCTCGAAGGGCATGAGATATTTTGATGAAACTTGGTTGGAGGAACATTTGGATCAAGAGAAAGGTCAAGTTCATAGATGAGCTCAGCCCTACATTTAGGGGTGGGGGAGGGGTTTCAAGTTAAGGGACGACAAAAAATATGTTTAAAAGCTAATGAGATAGTCGGTTTAGGGGTAAGGAGACGTGCTGAATCCGATTAAGAAATTTATTTTCTCTTCGGACAAATGGTTCACCCGGAATCCGGCAAAACCAGAAAATTCATAAAAAGTAGAAGTTGAATCTGACGTTGATTAGAGGTTCGATTCAGTGGTAAGGAGACATACTGAATCTGAAAATTGCTTTCTAGTAGATCGCCCGGAATCCAGAAATTCGGCTTGAACTTTTAGAGCCCAATGACATAATAGCATCTTTCAAACATATTAAAGATAAACGAAAAGTTTATTCGATCAGTTTAGTTCTCAGAAGTCTCAACCGTCATTTAGTTTGTAAAAAAGGCAGAATGTATCCGAGAACTGTAAAGGTCGACTGGTTTTTTTTTTAAACACGTAACCCGTCTATCCCCGGAAGTGAGAACTCTGCGTCGTGACGTAGTGGCTCTTTGTTACGGTTTGCGCAAGAAGCTATTGAGATAGTCGTTTAAGGGGTAACAAATGGGCAGTGCTTCCATAGTCCCCTAATTTTCGGGGATTTCCCCGAAATTCCAGAAATCCCCCAAGGGGATTTGTATCGGCAAGGAGAGATAGTCATCAAGTGTATTAAGAGTATAACGAGGGGTTGTCCACTCTCGATTTAAGCAAGTGCCCGGTGCAGTGACGCCCGGCCGGTCGGTGCCGGCACTGGCTGATATAGGCCTGCAATAGTTGTCACGTCTTAAAACATCAAAATAAGTATTTTTAGAAGCGTTTGATAGATGATTCGCCTAATTTCTGTCGGTACCAGTGCCAGCACCACCTATTTCAGCTGGTGCCGGGAAAGGATGTACAGCAGGTGCCGGGGAGTGTGTAGCCCCTGGGAGTAAAAAATATGTTTGACAAGCTAGTAACAAAAAATGAAAAGAGGATAAGTCGAGGGGTAAGTCAATTTAATTTTATGCAAGGGTCTTCGAAGGTGGTTTCAACCACTACAATAAGCCTTGATCTGTTTCTAAATTTTAATCATTACAAATTTAATTGTCTGGATCAAATATTAAATGTTTGGGATCCCGTCAAAACCTTTGGTCTTGTTTTTCAACGAGTTTCAAACTCATTTTGCACGCCAAAACAAACAAAAATAATTGTTAAGCTGAAACAATTTTTTTGAAAAATTAAAACGATTGCTCATAAATAAAAATAAATAATCAATATAATTTAACAATCAACAATAAATTTAGAATTTGCGCAGAAAAATCCAGAATGCTAAGAGTTTCAGGATATTTCAATGCACTCCAGAGACATCTAGGGTAGGCTATATTCAACAAGAACGCTTGCTGAAGAAGGAGAAGTTTCCCAGAAACATCTTGGAAGCCAGATAACTGGCTCCGAAAAGGTTTGTATAGGAATGACTGCAGCCAACTAACTGGCTTCTGTGAGTGTTTCTGGGGAAACAAGTGTAGCCAGTTAGTTGGCTACTGAGAATGTTTCTGGGGGAACAAGTGTAGCCAACTAGTTGGCTACTGAGAATGTTTCTGGAGGAAGAAGTGTAGCCAACTAACTGGCTTCTGTGAGTGTTTCTGGGGAAACAAGTGTAGCCAGTTAGTTGGCTACTGAGAGTGTTTCTGGGGGAACAAGTGTAGCCAACTAGTTGGCTACTGAGAGTGTTTCTCGGGAACAAGTGTAGCCAACTAGTTGGCTACTGAGAGTGTTTCTGGGTGAACAAGTGTAGCCAATTAACTGGCTTCTAGAGTGTTTCTGGGCGAACAAGTGTAGCCAGTTAGTTGGCTACTGAGAGTGTTTCTGGGGGAACAAGTGTAGCCAACTAACTGGCTTCTAAGAGTGTTTCTGGGGGAACAAGTGTAGCCAACTAGTTGGCTACTGAGTGTTTTTAGGGGAACATGTGTAGCCAGTTAGTTGGCTACTGAGAGTGTTTCTGGGGGAACAGGTGTAGCCAACTAGTTTGCTACTGAGAGTGTTTGTATAGAGCACACCCTCAGTAGCCAACTAACTGGCTACGAACTTTTGGTAGTATAATGTGATCAGCTACATACATTTCTTTTAATTATAAACTTTATAACTCTATAAATTTATAAACTCTATAACTTTATAAACTCTATAAATTTAATTATAAAATACCTTCTTACAATTTAGTAAAAGAATAATAATAATAAGAATTGGTAGCGAATGATAAACCAACCGAGCGGTTGTTGGCTTAACCAAATAATAACGTGACCGACGTGGGAAGGAACATAACTACATAAATCTTGGAAAACTAACTATAGGTTTATTTACATGACGTTACGGCAGAGAGGTACAACAAAAGAATGTGATGTGGTAACCTATTTACACTAGAACATATTAACGATACTCAGCCCGATAATCCGCGTCCTCTCCCTACTCCTGCAGCGCTCATGCTGCCTCGATGGTAGCTCAAACTTAACTGCCATTCAATCCTTGCCGAGCGCATTCCATGCGAAATGCTCATCTTTCACCCGCGCTCAGAATTCATTGTAAATTGAAATAGCTCACGACCGCGGGGTGAAGGTAATACGGAAACGAAGTAATGAACTTGCGTCCATACATTTTAGACATGGGTTACACCTCCCTCCTATCAAAGAACCGACCCGGTTCGCCGCAACACCACCCCCTAACACATGGCCTACACAAAACAACCTAAATAAATAACATAGTTCAGATGTCAGCGCTACTGCGCGCTGGAATCACTGTTTGCTCAAGGTATAATTCATATTTGGGTTCCACCTGAATCTGTCCAGTAAACCCCAGGCTTTTTCACTCGTGCGCAAAGTTCAACCGATCACAGTCAATCATAAGCCTGTTAAAATGCTAGAAAAAAAAAATCTAACTGCTTTGAGAACACCGACACTACCCTACACCGCAAGCACTGACCACACCGCCAAGTCCAACTTGCCGATTGTTCATCAGGAAAGCCACTTCACTTAACACAGTACGACAGAGACAACATCAACGACGACAACAGGATTACGACCTCAGCTTCATTGATAACAGCAACAGCTTCAGATGTGTTTGGCTGGATACCAGCTTCAGGTACGTTTGGCTGGATAATTTCACAGCTGACATCTTCGGACGGGTTCGGACATAGGCTCACTCAGCTCGAAATTTGGAAAACTGCAAGGGCTAGCAGTGTGCGCAACGGGAAACGCGCTAAGTGTATTTCAGCACTAAATCTCCGCTCACGGGAACGTCATATGGGTGATGGGTGGCTTGCAACGTCGAGACGACGTGCAGCTTGCTAGGCATTTTGGATGCGCACCAGCATTACTTCGCCCCCTCGGCCAGAAATGGTTACAGTTGGCTGGCAACGAATTCAGCAGCAGCTTCAGCATACAGCAGGCGCTTTGCGCCATTCCGTCATAGGAACGTGACGTTTAGTAGCTGATGACAACTTGGCAACGTGGTTAGTGCCTCACGAACAGGATACTCGAACAGGTGCTAAGCTTGCACCTTCAGCAGCAACGTAGAACGTTATAGGCAACGTTAATGACATCTCGGCACTAATGACTAGTGCATCACGAACAGGATTCTGGAACCGGTGCTAATCTTGCACCTTCAGCAGCAACGTAGAACGTTATGGGCGACGTTATTGACATCTCGGCACCAATGACTAGTGCATCACGAACAGGATTCTGGAACCGGTGCTAATCTTGCACCTTCAGCAGCGACGTAACACGTTATGACGTGCGTGGCGGATGAGTGAGAAAATTTCGCTGAGTAGCCTGATATGGTGGTCCGACGTCCATCTCCGCTTAAACTGTCGTACTCTCGTCCCAGTGGCTCATGTAGATGGCGTGGTTGCAGTACTTGGAATTAGGTAGCATCGATGCTCGCATGTAGAAGGATCTGCAAACGGAAACGCTTAATATTTGGCACATATTTACATTATATACATACAGATAAATCTAGTCTTTCATAATTTGCTGTAACAGCGACAGTACTAAATTCTTATCAATCGGGGCTGCCGAAACAACATTAGCGCCCCCCAACCTTTCATATCCCAATCGGTCTGGGACTTTTACACTACGCGATGGGCGTAAATTTGGCGGACTCGCAACTTCGCTATCAGCACGGCTACTCATACCCCCAAGTTTTTCTGGCGAAGAGCTTGTCTCATTTTCCGAGACTTGTAATTCAACCGCCAGCTCTTCTCCATCTGAGTTCTGCTCCTCATCCACACTAACAAATAAAGATCGAGGCTGAAGACCAGAACTCAGGTCGCGTGAATCTACGCTGTCTGACTTTTCGAAATCGTGGTACGGGGTGCTTGTCATAGTCGGTACTTGTCTACGGTCAGTTGTCGGAGTCACGTTTAGTGGGATTTGACTCCCAGGTCTCGGTTCTTGTGAAGTCTGAGGGGTCCTTAGGTTGCCAAATGAGTCGTTAGTATTCGGGTTAGTAACTACACTACGATTAGTTGAACTCCCATCATGCTTCTCATTCGTCATACAATCCCAATCATCTTCGTCTGGATCCGTTAACAAATCTTCCTCTGATATCTCAAAAAAATTTCCAAGAAAAGTCTTTTTCGTTAATCTAAACGTCTTTTCCGTATCATTTGTTACCCACACATACCAACCACTGTCCGTTATTTCTATTAACTGATCCTTAACTTCCCAACCATTTCCTTTCAACTCAGACACAAAATAACCAAACGTAGGAGCTACACATTTATCTACTACACTAGGAACAGAATCTTTCTTTTCGACCACCACCTTAACTCGCGTTACCCAACACGGAGAAATAACTGTCGGTTCGACTACACGCACTGTCCATTCAGGTACTGATGTTTCTACACCAATGGCGTTAAGAGCCTTTGCACCACTTGGTGTAGTTTCTAACTGCGGCATCTCTGGAATGGCACCGCAACATTTCCTGACATCCTTACAAAAATCATCTTTAAACAAAACTTCGCAATTTTCGGCATCAAAAATCAATCGATTTAACTTCATTTCCCGGTAACCAACTACCAACGGGTATGGAAGTGACGGACACACAAATACTTCCATTATTACTTTCTTGTGTCGAATATCCAACTGAATACATGCACGTGCCGTAAACTCCAAAGGATTTCCAGTAATAGCCCGAAACGATCCGTTCCTGGCTTCATACTCAACCACACAACTAGAATCCAATTTCTTGAAGTCACACTCTCTAATTAATGACCGCGAAGCTCCCGAATCAAAAAGAGACATGAGTTGTCGACCCCTCGCCGAAAAACATTTCACCATGGGCAAATCTTGCCAACTACCGACATAAACTTCATTAACGCCTAGGGATGTTGCAGGTACAGATTCCTCACGGCCGCCGCTTATTCCTGCTGCTAAACGCGACCGACGGAGTTTAAACCTCCCGATAATTTGACGCGACAATTTCTCTTAATGTGACCGACCTTCATACAACGATTACAAATAGGCTTACCGTCATCCGAATATTTATTTACACTAGGCCTAATCGACGTATTCACCTTCGAACCTGAACTACCGCTAGTCGTCGGAACAGACGACATTCGCCGACGTGATCCAATAGGCTGAAAACCACCACGACCTCGGCCTCGGTTACGATTCTGATTACGCGCTTCCGCCACAAAATTTACCGAACAATCAGAACGCAACTTCAGAGCCAAATCCACCTCCTCCGCCCGTGACAAAACTTCCACGGCTTGGTCAAACGTAGCCGGCTCCTTCTGTAGCAACAATTTGGCAAATTGTGACGTCAACCCGTTCACCAACTCATTCAACATAACCAAATCAGTCGCTTCATCGCCAAATTTCTCTACGCACGACTCCTTCACTAATGCGCAGAAATCCAACAGTGACTGATTCGGCATGAGAGAAAGCTTACCGTACTTTAGCTTACGAGCCGAACTGGTCCCGGCAAAACGGGACTCAAAAGAACTTTTGAACGAGTCAAAATCGTCAGGATCCGACGCCGACCAAAAAGAAAATGCGACTTCCTCGAACTTGAGACCCAGAAAAAGTTTCAGCTGGTCCCATGTTACGATTTTTGAGATAATCGCAACTTTTTTTATGAACTCGGCGACATCCGATTTACCACTATACGAAGGAAGGGAATCTAACAACTTCAAAACAACGTCCGGCGTAAGCGGTTTCGACTCTACCTTTTCCATTCTACTTTAGGCCTATGTTAACAAAAACACTCTAATACCTTAAACTAGGTCCACACCACAAAAAAAAAAAAAAATCTCTGCGTGTTTTCAAATTTTGTTTCTTATTTTCCAAGTTGCATGATTTTTACTTTAAGATTCGTTCACTCCGTTACTGTACCTCAAAGATACAGTAAAGTCTGTAGAATCAAAACTACAGAACCAACGCTGCACACCATTGTTACCTTCTTACAATTTAGTAAAAGAATAATAATAATAAGAATTGGTAGCGAATGATAAACCAACCGAGCGGTTGTTGGCTTAACCAAATAATAACGTGACCGACGTGGGAAGGAACATAACTACATAAATCTTGGAAAACTAACTATAGGTTTATTTACATGACGTTACGGCAGAGAGGTACAACAAAAGAATGTGATGTGGTAACCTATTTACACTAGAACATATTAACGATACTCAGCCCGATAATCCGCGTCCTCTCCCTACTCCTGCAGCGCTCATGCTGCCTCGATGGTAGCTCAAACTTAACTGCCATTCAATCCTTGCCGAGCGCATTCCATGCGAAATGCTCATCTTTCACCCGCGCTCAGAATTCATTGTAAATTGAAATAGCTCACGACCGCGGGGTGAAGGTAATACGGAAACGAAGTAATGAACTTGCGTCCATACATTTTAGACATGGGTTACACTAAATTTTAAGTAGCTGAATAGTGGATATCCCAACGAAAATGATCAAAAGAAGGATTCTGAAATCACACTAAGACAACAGTCCTGTTGGGACACAGAGGTACCGGACTACCGGTACAGGAGTGCTGCATGAAGCCGCCATCCTAAACTCCTATTTTGGGGAAATGACTTCTGGAAACATAGTAAAAATTGAAATAAAATTCAGTGGAGCATCGTGAAAGGAAGCTCAAAACCTTCACTTGCTGCTGGTAACTCAGTTTACTTGTAGTAATTGTTCAAGAATCAAGGCTAAGCTGGCAAACATGAAAGATCACAGGCACCCAAGCGATCATGAAGCCGCCCACTTTGCTAAAATTTGTATTTTGCTACATTACGAATGCTAGAGGACTGCTGTTTGGTCAGAGAGGTTCCTTGACCTATTGCAAATAACAAAATTTGCTATTTTCTTTGAATTTGCATGATTTGTCTGGGGTGGCAGCTTCGTGATCCAGGGTGGCAGGTTCATGTACCATGGCCAATTGGAGTCAAATCTGGCTCAAAACAAGCCAAATAGTAATAAACAAACATCTAAATGAGTTAATAAGTTACAGTTTCTAAGATTCCTTCTTTTAGTGGCTTTTCTAGGGGTGGGCGGCACCATGGGACGGGCAGCTTCATGCAACACTTCTGTAGGCTACGCCTACGGTATGTAAAAACATTGAAATTCGGACAGATATATATGTTCTTTATCTGTGATGTTTGCAAGGGCAGCGTAGTTTTAACAGCTTCGTGAATTAGGTTGGATGAAAAAGCAGAACGTTACATGTTTCTTCGCCTGTCTCTGATTTTTTTTTGCTACAAAAATATAAGCTTTCTGCCTTGGAAGTGGTGCACCTCTGTTTTCATATTCAAACATGGAATACGGGAGCTCCAGGTTGACCCGGACACCAATTTTCCTTTTCTTGCTAGGCCGCCATTTTTCTACGGATTTACATCGTTTTTGTTGTCAAACTTTTAGGATGTCTGTGAGAATAGTGGCGTTTTTGATTGCCGATTAGTTCGGCGATAGCGTAGCTGTTTGACTTTTTAGCGTTTTTGACGTTCACCGGAAGCCGATATCCGTAGCTGTTTCTTCTAATTTCTGTTTTTGTGCTCAACGGCTAACGTATATCACCTAAATTCCTGTCCATCACCTATCGGACTAGGACTCGCCGATAGGCGATGGACGTTGCCTCCAACGGCTATTGGATATTGGCTATCGAAAACAGTAAATAAGCACGAATCGGCAAACTTCTTTTGTCTACCGGGGAAATTTCAACGGCAATCAAAAACGCCACTAATAGCTGGTAATTTTTTCAGATTTTTACTACATCAGGTTCAGTTTAAATTTTTTCTACTTTTCAATTTGCCCTAACCAACCCTGTACCCATGGGGTTGATTATATTTGTACTGAAATATAATCATATGCTGATCAATACTGAGGTACCCCATAGGCCAATAGCCTGTTTAGTATTTTCGGGATCTGTCACTTGGTTTTCCTGTGGTATGAAATTATGTTATTTCTGTCAGGGTGGGGTTAGTTTGGACAGTTTCTTAGGGGTTGATTTGGACAGTTTTAGCTTAGGGATAGTTAAGAAAACCCAGAACTGATTTAGCAAAATAAAAAGATATGATCATAATCAGAGTTACTTATCAAAAAAAGATGTGTGCAAAAAAGAGATGGCCAGGACCAAAGAAAATCAGAACAATAGAGAAAATTAGAACAGTGAAGTAAACATTTAACAGTGGATTTTTATTTTTTATTTAATGAATTTGGTGTCATTGTGTGATTATCTTCGGTTACAGTATTTTTAAGGAGGGGTAAAAAAAGACGTATTTGTCCTTTTTGAGTTCAGTTTGGATAAAGGTCAAGCAAAAAGTGTTGGTATGGATAAGAAAAGGAACTGAATATATCCTTTCTGCGTAGCAGTGGGATTAAAGTCATCTTTTAAGGTGTAACTGATGCTCCTGACATTAGTTTGAAGTTACAATCTCCTGGAAAACAGTATCCCCTAATCTCAAACACTTGTCTTCTTCAGTTTATGTTTACTTTTGCTTTTCCATTTTTTTTTTGCATATCTAAACAATGTCAAGTAAGGAAAAGTACATTGGAATTTGTGTCCAAACCGGGTAGGGGTTTGGTTTGGAGAAACAGAATAAAAATGTTTCCCTAAAAACCTGATGTAGAAAATTGGGAAAAAATTACCAGCTTTTCTCTCAGACATTCTACATGTTTGGAAACAAAAACTTTGTAAATTCGCCAATAAATGGCGGCCTAGCAAGAAAAGGAAATTAAGTGTCCGGGTCAACCTCGAGCTCCCATACATATTGATTTGAGGAAACCTGTGTTTGTAGGTTAAAATAGTACAAGTTCGGTTTGACCGTGATTTTCCTTATAATTTCCTCCTCAGACAGATCAACATTCCAGCTTTAAGGGTGATTTTGGTCCTCTTCATTGTTTCCGGCAATACCAACATGGGGTGGTAGGCTATTCACTGAAACCTAATGTGAAACCGACCCACAAGGTCCAGGACGTCCGATTTGATGCAAGGGACATGACCATAGAGCTTAGCTGTGCCATTTGTGCTCAAAGAACCCAAATGGTGGCGCTCCTAAAGGACTGAAGGACCTCCTGTCCTGATTTCTTTGCATGGGTCTGGAACCATTAACAGTAGTCTACTAGGACCGAGACAGATCTTCTCTTCGACATTGGGGCGTAGCTCTAAAGTGTTTTTTCCGCAGCATATCGTGTGCTACAGACTCGACCAATAAGTTGAACCTCGTGAAAAGGCCGTTTTGTCTTCTTTTTTATAACAGTAATTTCAGATGACTGGAAATAAAATGATATCTAGATAAAAATTTCAATAAATAGTACTCCTGGCTTGACGTGCTTACCACTCCGTACCTGAAGGATCCTCGGTTTTAAGTATATGGGCATGATAATGTAGCTTTATGCTATAGAGTTTATTATTTGGATCCATTGTGGGATCACGGAAAATCGTCTGAAGGCGAAAACACAAGAAGGGCTGTGAAACCAAAGTTGAGACAGAGAGATGAATTAGCCTAGCTGGATATTGTCGGCCTCTAGTTATGTTGATCTGAGATTTTCTTTTTTAGGACACCCAATGTGAGGTCCCGACTGAGCCACCGAAAAATATATCTGCTGGAGACTGCGTTTTCGGCAAGAATACTGAGCAACCTAAATTGATTTACAATAATGAAACAGCAGTTCTCAAGGTAAGTTAAAGGACCCCTCCTGTTTTTTCTGCCTTTTATATTATCCTTACTCCCTTTTATAAGCTTCAGAAATCCCTGCCTTTTGCCATTATTTTTTTTTGTACCTAGGACTCTTTACTGCTATTTCGGCCGAGCCAAGTCTTGCCAGTTACGCAACGCAAACTTCAAGGTCCGCCGACAACTCTTTCACAAATAAGGACCTGAGAAGCTTCAAAGTGTTTTCGCACTTTTTAACCGTGGCGCGTTGCGTTTTCAAATACTTGGCGTCCAGCCGCCGCGTCGGAGAGCCGAAAGGCTGGGGAGAGTCGTCAAGCGCTATGCTATATTCACATGGCAAGTAATGGTAATGGTATTTTCGAGAATGACTTTCTGAGCCATTTCATCGTGAAAAGATAATTTCTAGTACAGTAGAGGTATGCTTATGTGAACAGTAACTTTAATGTGAACACAGCAGTTTTGGGCTAAATGGTACACTGAAGATCTAAAATTCCTGTACAGGTATTTTCAGCTGCCCTTCTTACCTACTCTGGCTAACTGGGAGTTAGCTTTAGACACAGCAAGTGCATGAAAGTGGCAAAGTCCGAAGTCAACAAACGTTCACATAAGCATACCTCTACTGTAAGAGGTTGTGCTTTAAACGATTCATCTTCGTGGTTGTTTGTTTTTAGGCCTGGACAGCAGGTCTATTTCCGTAACTTAGGGTACTTGACTTGCTTGACTTAACGCTCTTGCTCAGCAGGGTCGCCAGCGTAGAGGGAACTGGTTGACAGCGCCGTCAGTCTTCTCCAAGTAGCCCTGTCCAGGGCTAAGGATGGGGCCTCATTTGGGTTGATGTTGCGGCTGAGCAGGCGTTGGTTTATTACATCAGCCCATCTAGTGCGTGGCCTCCCTCGAGGGCGTTTCCAGCCATTTTCCGAGGGGTTGAAGTCCGAGATGATCCTTGCGGGGGTACTTAACGGGAGAAGGAGTAGGTGGCCGTACCACCTTAGAGAGCGGGCTTCTACTGGGGTAGAGAGGTTCGCCAGCTTGAAGGTCTTCAGGATCTCAGTATTGCGGATCTTGTCAACCATTTGAAGCCTTCGACTCGACGCAGGTGTCTAGTCTGAACGGCATCGACCTTTCTTAGCTGAGTCTGGGTTATCGGCCATGTCTCAGATGAGTACAGTATGATGCTTGAGACTGTGGCGTTGTAAATTTGGGCTTTGGTATGGCGACTAATTTGCGGTTTGTGGAAGACTGCTCTCAGGAGTCGTCCGAACACAGAGCTTGCCTTGGCTGATCTGGCTGAGATTTCGGCGTCAAGTTTGCCACTTGAGGATATAATTGATCCGAGATATGTGAACTGCCTTACCACCTCGACAGCTTGGCCGTTAATCTCAACAGTTGAGGGCGATGCTGATGCGGTCTTTTCTATGGGCATGATCTTCCTTTTCTTCCAGTTTATTTGCAGCCCAACTCTAGAGGCTGTGGAGGAGAGCGTCTCGAGAGCAGACTTAAGTTGGTCGAGATTGTCGCTAAGGACAGCTACATCGTCCGCGAAGTCAACATCAGACAGAGTCCTCCCGGCATAACTGATGCCGAAAGGGTGGGCATGGTGCGTCTCGTTCAGGATGTGGTCGATGACGCTGTTAAACAGCTCAGGTGCAGCAGCGCATCCTTGCCGTACCGTACTCCGTTTTGTATGGGGAAGGAAGAAGAAAGCTTCCCGTTAACCAGGACGGCGCTTTCTGTGTTGCTGTAGAGTTCTTTGAAGGGGCTGACTATCTTTGTGGGTAGGCCCGCAGCTTTCAGGATTAGCCACATTCGTCAAATATTTATCAAGAATTCTACGATAAACTGCACATTTCTTAGGTATATCCATAGATCGAAATACAAACTTCCGGTGTCGATCGCGCTTGACACAGGACCCGATGCAGTCCTTCGGATCGGAACAAAGAGTAGTTTGTCTGTTCTGAGTCCGTTGTTTTGCGACAAACACCTTCTTTACTGTTGGATTGTTGAGTTTGGACTCTTTTTATTCGGGTGAGAACCCTATCTGGATTATTATTTAGTTTCTTTAAAGGAAGCCCCTCGCACTGTTTACTGTTCCCGTATTTTACAGTAGTTAAATACTTAAAAATTAGGATCTGCTTTTAACAGATTACCCACGGCTTTGGCCGTTTTAAGCCTCTCTCTAGGCCCGTTGACTTCTACAACAAATTACATAACCGGATCGAAAGTAGCGAATCATGGAAAGTGCAAAAATCAGTATGGTGTCTTTAGGGGGCTTAGATTGTACCGCATCGGGTCTGCTTGTTTGAGAATGTATGGAGCGATTCCAGAAGTAGGTTGCAGAAGTAACCTACGACAGGTCCTTTAACTCGGTTTCGGCCTAAAATATCTATCCAAGGCTACATGTAGCATTTCCTGGTTCCGGTTCATGATTTCCAGACCATGTTCCTTTTACCCGTGTAGAAACTTCCCAATAACCTTGTTTGGATTACTTATTCCGAACCTAAAATATCCAAGCCGCCCACCCCTAATCATGCGAATAACCCCACTGACCAAGTCGACATTGCTCGTGACCTGATAAATATAAACATCAAATTTCGAAATCCTTCCGTCCGTTTGGGAGCTATGCGAGGGTACAGGCAGACAAGAACCGGAAAACTACCACGCCGAAAAGTTAAAAATTATATATTAAAACAGCATGACTGTCTTGCTGTGTCATTTTAATTTCTTTTTCCTCAGGTGGAGTTTCCTTCTTTGCCCAGCTCCTGCAACTTCGGCTCCTATCACATCATTATTATCAGCAACCTGACAGAGCTACCCAGCCAGCCAGCAGACTGCCAGGACCACAGTTTTGCCATTCATTCCGAGCGATATGTGAAAGCGGATGTAAGTATCACCTTCACCATTCGTGGTCAGTTTTCTTGAAGTACTACACTTGAGTCAAGTCCAACAACAGCCTTAGAGGACCCTTGCTAAGAAGGGCCGAAATATCGCTGCCAAACATCGTTGCTGACTTTCCGTTTTTAGCCGTTAGTTGCGTTTTTACAGATACCATGGTATCTGATACCACGGTCTAAAGTCGTTTTTGCGGTTTTCGTGTTGTTCAGATCTGATGTTCAGATACCACGGTCCGACCGTGGTGACTGATCGTGGTATCTGGAAAAGTCATCTCACTTTCATCAATTTTTGTCGAAGTTGTGGGAAAGAAGTTTGGAACTTAGTGGTGTGACTGGATATCAGTTTTCTTTTGGGAAAAGGTAACTTTGAGCGCGCTATTTCGGCAATTGTCGTTTTTGCAGAGCCACCGTATATCAGATACCACGGTAACTGCAAAAACGACTAATTGCAGATCCAGTTACCGTGGTATCTGCAAAAACGCAATTATTGTCTTCATACACGTAAGATGGATTAGTTAACCCGCGTTCTATTTAGTCTTCCTCGTCTCGGTCTTGTCATCTTGTAACTGCCTTGTTAGGCTAAGGTTTGGCACCGTTTTATTTAAGCCTCGTCAGGTGACTGATTCTGCAGACAAATATCACAGATAAAACAGAAGAATATAACTGAGACAGCACCGAGACTCGCTCCTAAATCAAGACATCATTTATCGGGTCTTGTCCGACATGGCGGTTGCAATACACTAAATAAAACGGCAACGAGTAGACAAGCCAGGTAAATAAAACGGCATTTGGCTGACAGGACTGAGACAGGATTAAGACTGGACTAAAAAGAACGCGGTTTTATTCTATGAAATAATAATTCGTTCAATTCCATTTTATCTTTTTACAAAAGTAGTGGTATAGTCATACATGGTCACATACTCAAAAATAGGCACACATATGTTACAAGTTTTAAATACTATAACAAACATAACTACAAAATATATCAGTTCAAATTCGGAATTCAGAACCGTTAAAATACTTTACAAAATAGGGAACAAAGGACTTGAGATAACGCTCCGTAGATTGTACATGCGGTTTCGTTAGTTGGATCTTGGTGAGTCTTTGCTGCGGGGTGCCATAACTGGCAGGTTTGTAGTCACAGGGGGTGAAATGACCGATGCACATCCGAAATACCCGAAGGACATACCACTTGCTCCAGACGGAGACGTGTCGTCTCCGAAAAAGAAAGTACAGACCGAAAGGAAAAGATGAGGCACGAGAAATGAGAAAACTCCTCGATGAGATGGCCTTGATGAAGCAGGTCATTGGTGAGACAGATATGGGAAAGAATTCGTGCGAAACTAGCGGCGGAGGCGAGAGAGACGCTAGACGAGGCCCGACCTGGCCAAGTTGTGTTTAACCTCGTTTAGCTTCTGTGTTAATAGATTCGGCTTTTAATCCTTTTGCACTTTTCCCTTCTTTAAACTGCTGTGAAAATGTAGTTTGTAAAAATCTGGTGAAAAACTCGAATTCTGTCATTTTATATAAATCTTGTATAATTCAGGGAGGGGTCCAGGCCATCTGTCAAAATATGCCAGTTTCCGCATGTATTTGAGTCCCACTCGGTGGCGTGGTATGACAAACAGTATGACAACGTAGTATGGTAAACAATATAAATCGATCACTGGGGGCCGACAGGGATACAAGTTCGTTAGCTCGGCCACATACTAAGACTAGTATGTCCAAGTTTTGATAAGGACTTTAAACTTATTAGAGTTTTGTGATGGCTTTTTCTTAAGAAGATCCGGCGGATAATGGGGTCGTAAATCAAGCAGGTATTTGTCACCCGCCATTTTGAAAAGCGAAGCATAATACAAAATAATAGTAAAATTTATTTTGGTAAGAGCCATTGGCCATGGCAAATTATATAACAGTATGAAAGAAAAGAAATCCTCCCAAAATTTGTAAGGGCGTGCCAGAAAGTGATCTTGACCTTCGAAGGCGAGAATAACTGTCGAATAACATGCCGGGCCGAACGTAGACTACCCCAAAGGTTTAGAGGTAGATCCGTCTGTCAAGATTGGTTCCTTGAGATTAGCGACGCCTCTAATGATGATGACGATAAATTGGTTACCCCTTTATGCGTCAAAAGTCAAAACATCGTCTTAAATGGATTAAAGGACCCCTCTTGCTTATTCTGCCTTTTATAATATACCTAGCTCCCACACAGAATCATAAGCTTCTAAAATCCCCACCTTTCTCCATTGTTTCGTTTTGTTCCTACGAGTTTTTAACGCTTTTTCAGCCTTGCCGAGTTTTACCCGTCACAAAACGAAAGGTTTGCCGGAATCTTTAACGTCCGCTTACAACTCTTTCACACTTAAGTCTGTGAGAACCTTAAGTTTATTACTTCTTTTATTTGCTTAGTTTTCCCACTTTTAAACCACGCCGCGTTCAGTTTTCAAAGGTTTTGCGCCCAGCCGCCGCGTCGGAGAGCAGGAAGGCTGGACACAGTCGACAAGAGCTAACAAGAAAATAGTTTATTTCAGGTGGAAAGTAATGGTATTTTCGAAAACGTATTATGTGATCCATTCCATAGGAAAAAGATAATTTCTAGTAAGAGTTGTGCTTTAAGGAAGGACAACCAAATGAAAGAAAAGATGACCAATAATTTGTATACTTGCCAAGACTCTAGGCGTTTTTCCGCGGCACAGCACACCTTCTATGTGTTGGTCGCGGAAACACGATACTCTCTTCATAAAATTCCTTCCAGATTAGTTCATTTTTGGCCGCTAGATGCGCTAGCATAAAATTAAACAGTGACACGTTACTTCCGGGTATACGTTTATCCAGGTTTGTTTGGCTATTTTCAATTCCTCTTAGGCCCAACCATGTTTGAAACTGTTTAAAACGCTTCTGCCTCTATTTGTGCTCTACCCAACTCTGTTCTGTCAAACTTCATCAAGTTGTCAATTCTGGCTTCCGACTTCAGTGCTGAGCGCTAGTTGACTTTTTAACGGGGCTAATGCGCGACTCGGTATGAAGCGAAAGCCTAATCGCTTATTCACCCTTCGGATAACTTATCCCTCGATCTCACGTGTGATTGTTATTGTTTTTCTAGCGCATCTGGCGTCAATTCGTCATTGGACTTTATGAGGGACGTATTGTGTGACACACAGTCGAACCAGAAGTTGAAACAAGCGGTTCTGTCTCTGTCTATTTTTAGGGGCAAATGTCTGTAAATAAAAATAAAATCCAGATAAAATCTCGATAGAAAGGACTTCAGACTTGCGTCTTCACCACACTGTGCAAAAAGGTGTTTAATGTCCGAACGTCTGATAAATCAGTTAGGCTAATTTTATTATTTGGACTATTTTCTGCCAAATTTGAATTTCCCGCACCTTGACAGTTGTTAGTCGAATTTGAGCACACAAATCTTGTTGCTCGCGGAATCGCACATATGGTCCGCCCAAAAGATCGCGAAACACACTTTTCGAGCCACAACCGATCCACAAACGCTTTGTGGGATCGTGGAAAAACGCCTTATATAACACATAAATTTCAACCTAGCAAGACAGGAAGCGTCCTCGCGAAGGCGCCTATCAGTCAGCGGATCAGTCCGAGTTCGACCATCTTGAACTTGCCCTACCACGCCCTATCTTTCACAACCCGAAAAGGACCAGCCTCGCTTCTTGTTTCTTAATCACTCAGTGTTCTTAATCACTTAATCATACAGTCTTGACATAGCGTCAGTATGTTGAGGGACCTTCAAAGGATTACTTCTGTAGGTTCTACATTTATCTTTCGTTTTATAATTGCCAGGATAGTTGTAAGAAATAAAGTATTGTTTATTGTTAATTAAAGGCTATTATTATTTTATTCCCCGCCGAAATCGCAACCCCCCCAAAAATAACCGCAAAATGACAGACAAGTAGAAATCAATATTATATCTTTCTTCCGTTTTGTAACTGCCAGGAGGCATGTAGGAAGTTGTATTATTCTTATTACGGTACTTAGTTTCGTTACCTATTTACTTACTTATTAGTACTTACTTACTTTACTTTCTTTATTTCGTTCGGACTAACTTGATCAACAAATAGCCTAAGAGAACAACACAACTACAGACAGATAGCAGTTAAAGGACCCCTCTTGCTTATTCTGCTTTTTATAATATAACTAGCTCCCATACAGAATTATAAGCTTCTAAGATCCCCACCTTTCTCCATGGCTTCGTTTTGTGCCTACGAACTTTTAGCGCTTTTTTTACCTTGCCGAGTTTTGCCCGTCACACAACGAAACGTTTGCCGGGATCATAAACGTCTGATGACAACTCTTTCACATATAAGTATCTGAGAAGCTTTTGTTTATTACATCTTTTATTGGCTTAGTTTTCACACTTTAGAACTACGGCGCGATCAGTTTTCAAATGTTTTGCGCCCAGCCGCCGCGTCGGAGAGCAGGAAGGCTGGACATAGTCGACAGGCGCTAACAAGAAAATCGCTAATTTCACATGGAAAGTAATGGTATTTTCGAAAATGTTTTTTTCTGATCCATTTCATAGGGAAAATATTATTTCTAGTAAGAGTTGTGCTTTAAGGTTATCCTGAAAAAACGATTTGTTGACAAAACCACAAACTCTGTTACAATATGATGGTGGGAAGAAGGGGGACGCCCTCCGGTGCTTTCGGCCACCTGGTAAAAATATTAAGTCAGTTAAATCGTCGCGCAAAGCGCCGCTTTTTTGGGATCCCAAAACGTAATTGACGGGGTACCTATGATTTCGCAAAGTTGTCCGTCCGTCCGTCTGTCTGTTAGCACGATAACTCTCGAAGAGACTGAGATATTTTGTCCAAATCTGGTGTGAGGATCCTTTGGGCCAAAGTACAGGTCAAGTTCGTAGATGGGCCCCATAGCTGTATATTTAGGGGTGGGGAAGGGGCTCCAAATTAAGGGGCGAAAAATATTATTTAAATTATAATGAATATGATAGAAAATTATTTTCTCGCTGGATAAGTAGTTCACCCGGAATCCGGCAGAGACCGGAAGACATTGTGAAAAGTAAAGTTTCATCTGAAGTTAATTAGAGGTTCGATTTGGGGGTAAGGAGACATGCGGAACACGATGATGAAAACCATTTTCTCGCCGGATAAGTAGTTCGTCCGGAATCCAGCAAAAACCGGAAAGTTTGTTAAAAGTAAAAGTTTTATTTGAAGTTGATTAGATGCTCGATTTATGGGTAAGAAGACATGCTGAACACTTATGTGAAAATCATTTTTTAGCCGGACAACTAGTTCGCTCGGAATCCGGCTAAAATCGGAAATTTGTTAAAAACAAAAGTTTTATTTGAAGTTGATTAGATGAGAGATTTAAAAGTAAGAAGAAACACTGAATCTTTATGTGACAATTATTTTTGCCCGGACATAGGCTATAATACGTCCGGAATCCGGTGGACACCGGAACATTTTTTATAAGTTAAAGTTTTATTTGAAGTTGATTGGATTTTCTCTATCTGAATTTTCTTTTTTTGCTGGACAAGTAGTTCGCTCGGAATCCGTCAAAAACGGAAAGTTTGTTAGAAGTTAAAGTTCTATTTGAATTTGTTTTATATGTTCGATTAAATATTCCTTCAACCCAAGCTGACTGCGAATCATATTTGACAGTGCAAAAACGGATACGTCAGCTAAATTTTATTCGAGCTATATTTCGGCCCTTCTTGGCAAGGGTCCTCTTCAGGCTCAAAACCGCTCAAGTTGGAAAAACGAAACTTGTGATAACCTATCACAAGGACCCTTGCCAAGAAGGGCCGAAATATAGCTCGAATAAAATTTAGCTGACGTATCCGTTTTTGCACTGTCAAATATGTTCGATTTACGACTTAAGAAGACTTGCTGAATCCGTATATGAGAATCATTTTCTCACCGGATGTATAGTTCGCTTGGAATCCGGCTGAAACCGGGAAATTTAATAAAAGTGAAAGTTTTATCCGAAGTTGAAGACTTGCTGGGTTCGATGTAGGAGTAAAGAGACATGCTGAATTCGTTTTTGAGCTTAAGTTGTTTGCCAGACAAGTAGTTCGCCAGGAATCCGGCTGAAACCGGAAATTTGGCAGAAATAAGGAAGAAAGTTTTGATTAGTTTCGTTAAAGTAGATATGACGTAGGCTGTAGGGGTAAACACACGTGCTGGATCCATATATGAACTTGATCTTCTTGGATGATTACCAGTTTGCCTTAATCTGTTTCTAAATTTTAACAGTAAAAATGTTTAAGGAGCCTGGCGAACCAACATGACATTGAGGAAATCTCGTTTGGTAAATTCAGTGGTTCTGTTAAAAAAAAGAATAAGGTCGGTAAAAATGACTATGAGTCGGTAAAATACCTTGGTCGCCTCCCCCTAACATTTTGGCTAGTACCGCACTTCTGATTGTCTGATTGAAAGCCGGCTTCTTTTTTACAAAATAGAGATCCGAAATCCTGAAGAAGCTCAGAACGTGAACCTTGGCTTTTTTAAATGTAAAAGTTGATTGTGAATATCTGTTTCGGTTCAAGGAGGGATTTGGATGAGTCAGAGATTGGTATCGGCAGACTGGAAGCTTTAACTGTTTTTCTGTTACAGGCTGTTGTTTTGGCGGCGACTTTTCGCTATGTTTATACCGGTTTCTACTGCATTGCCATCACACCGAAAGAGCAGTCCAACTCCAGAAAGCCCTACTACCAGGTGGGTGTGCTTTCACTTTCTACTTTCGATTCAAGGCATTAGCTTTCTGGTTCCTCAAGTCCTACCGTACTTGTGATAGCACTTGCCGGATTTGAATTTAGATTTCCACTGCGTTAGGAAAGAACCATCGGTGAAGAATGCTGGTATCTAAGACGTTAAAGGATACCTTGCACTATATATTGTTTACATTCCAGTATTTTCGCGACTTTCACTTTTTAAGCCTTTCTCCAGGCCCGCTGATCTATTTTCCCATGAATGAGCTTCTCGCGGGCAATCGTCGGTATCGCGATACGCTTTGAAACTAGCGAAATACGGAAAATGTAAAAGTCAGGGTGGTCTAGTTGGGAGTGGGGTAGAAAGTACCATTTGAAATTCGCGTCTCCGAGTTTGGGAACGGATGGAGCGATTACGGAAGTAGCTTCCATTCGTAGGCTACTCCAGGTGCGTCTGGTTCTTAAATTCGGACCGTTCAAGCCGCCTATTTTCTGACTTCAAGAACAGAATTTTTAGCCAGGAAAACAAAAACGGACATGTGTCGGTGTTGTCTCGTTGCTCATCACTTATCGCGCAACCTAAGCAGTGTCAAGAACCTCTTCATATATCTACATTCTTGGATAATCCTCCACTCCAGAGTCCAGAAAGTCAGAATGCCAGCCGAAAAATCAAAATTATGTCGTGGGAGCTGGCTGGGTTGCAAAAATGTATAGGATTCACGTGTCACGTTACTTGATCTTTATAGTTTTGGAGGTGTTGGAAAATGTGCTTTTATCGGAGCAGGAAAGTGAGAAATAAGTTTTGAAAATTGGCCATCCCCAGAAAATATCTCAGAAAATGATAATATTAAACTTGCGCAACTATTGATATACCAGGTGTGTTTTACGGTCAATCCTGAGAAATCTGTGGTGCAGGTCACAGTTATATAACTACTGTCCTGGAACCTCACCGGGAGCTTATAGTCGATATAGCAAAGACTGTTTCCGGTCTGGACCCTTCCCTCGTCCTTCGTACTAAAGCATCAACCTTTTTTGCAGGTTGCATCGTTTCAAACCAATATCCCCGCACCCAACATAAGTAAATGGAACACTACCCTTTTCGTGGAGCCCAACGGTCGCGAACGCAGTGTCCGCATACGGTTCACAAATGGACCGCCCACTATTGACTTTGAACGTTTCCGAGTTCATTTACGCACCGTGACGACATCGTGTGACGAGGTTGACCTTCGTAACTCCAAGTCCGCCAGGGATATAGATGGAGATAAGCTAGATGTCACTTTTACTGACCTCGAGCCGGGGACGTATTGCGTGCTTGTTCAGCCCCTTGACGAGAGATGTCATCCCGATCGGGTAAGCGTCATCTTTTCTCTTTTTTTTTTACAGAGATACTACATTGTCAGAAGTTTGATAAAAATAACACATGTATGCGCATCCTTGTGTTAAACGTTATGAGAATACGTCTGTTATTACCCGTTTTGTCTTTCAGCAAAATATAACGCTTAAAAGGGTCCTAGCAGACCTGTTCTCATAACGTTCATCCAAGGTCCGTTAAAGTGTTGAACTGCTACGGATACTACCAGGAAAGAAGGTGGACTTGTAGATCTTTTGATCGGTGAACAGTGAGAAATATGCGGCATAATCGCCGGGGTCCCGTTTTGCCTACCATGAGAGTAACTTGCGTTTTGATGCAAAAATAGGCATAGAGCCTTTATAATAAAATTGATCTAGGGGATTTTTTTTTTTTTTGCTGCGGAGTACTCCCTGACTCAAGATAATCTTCAAGATCTGGATCTGTTGTAGCGCCACTAGTACAAAAGACCGTGAGAAGTTGCATCAGATTAATAATTTTTATTGTAGCCTACAAGAAAACTTAACATAGGTACCTTTGACTGCATGAAAGCCCGAATAGTCCTGTGAGGGGAGATTAAATAAATGCTACTTTAAATTAACAAATAAATCCTTTTTCAGGAAAAAAGAAAAGAACAATGCAAGAGAAAGAAAAAACACAAAGGAAAAAATGGGAAAATCATTCAGCTGCTGTCTAATAATTAATCCAAACACGATGACAAATAAAATAAATTCTTTCTCAACGCTGCGTCGGGTACTACTAGCCAGTTGCACTATTTTGCAGAATTTTCTGATTGGCTAGTACCGAACCAAATCAGATAGGCCAGATAAAAATCGCATCCATCCCTTGCCGTTTTGAAAACCGAATGCAAATTAGGTCCTCGTGTTCCTGTTTGACTTAATACTGATTCGATCTGATACGATAAACTCATTAAATTTGGATTCAATTCAATTCAATTTTCAATTCAATTCACTTTATTCGAAAAACATGCGACGGACAGAGCCGATTATTAGTTTTTGTTGTCAACATGTATGTCAATCGATGAGCCAAAAATAACATGCACAAAAATACAATATATACAACTGATAACTATTTTACAGACTAAAAAATCGACCCGGCATTGAACAACTTCACAAACGAGGGCACAAAACTATGCTCATAACGAGCATGTGAAGCAGTCACAGGTTGAAGTTTCGGTACAGGCTCTGCAATGGACCTGCTTGGCCTTACCCGAGTCGGTTCGTGTTGGGGCGAGAGGATATTTCGGTGAATGGGGTTCGACAGGATTTTATTTCCAAAAGATAGGGAGAGTTTTAAACGACGGGAGTGAAGGGTTTGAAGTTGAAACTGATTAAGGAGGGATATGTATGGTACTTTCGGGGCTTTTGAAATTACTAGGAGGGCACGGTATTGCACCCTCTCAACCGGGTCAGACTGTTCCTTCGTCAGTCCAAAATGCCATACAGGGCAGCAGTACTCGAGTGTGGAACGAATAAAAGAAAAATAAATGTGTAGGAGGTGTGGGGCAGGGATTCCGTGGCGAGCCAGCAACTTTAGAGATCTGATGGCCAAATTGGCTTTCTTTAACATGCCATCGACGTGCTTGTTCCACTTCAGATCTGAAGTTATATGGACACCAAGTAGTTTGATTTCGGTCACGTGACTAGCGCTGGGAATAATTGGGTTAAAAACTGGCGTGGATTTTAAAAAAGAAACGGTTAAAATTACAGATTTGTCGCAGTTGACAGTCATTCTGTCCACCTTTGCCTCTTGACATATATCATTCATTAGTGAACCTGCACTGCTTGGGAGGTTTTTCCGACAGCATTCAATGAGTGACAAGTCATCGACATACTTCCAACGGTTGTCCAGTGTTGTTGCCAAATCATTTATCATGACAAGGAACAAAAGTGGTCCCAAAAGGGTAACTTGAGGAACACCACAAAAGATGGGCAGTGGATCAGAGTAGGTGGACTTATATTTTGTCCGTTGACATCTGCCTGAAAGAAAACTAGCGATTAAACGAACAAGGAATGAGTGTACACCTAGGCCAAGAAGTTTTTTTATAAGAATATTATGGCAAATTAAATCAAAAGCTTTTCTTAGGTCTATTGCAATAAGATTAATCCAAGAATCTGGTTCATCAAGGTTTTGTAAGATTTTGTCAATTATACTTACTAGGTAATGAGATGTAGACGTGTTCGGCATATTTCCAAACTGCCTCGGATCAATTTTCTCCAAAATACGGTCTTTCAGCCATGCTGCGAAAAAACTCTCATACACTTTGCTAAAAATGGGTGTCATGGTGATCGGTCGGACACCCGAAAAATCATTAGGCGCATCTTTTTTTGGTATTGGTGTGATGAAACCATTTTTCCAGATTGATGGATACTCACCTGTTTTTGTGACCTGATTGAAAAGGAGTGTTAGTGGGCCACTGAGATAATCGGGAAATGCTTTAATAAGATCAACGGGAATATCTACAGGGGTAATACTTGTTCTTTTAAGTCTTTTTAATTTAAAAAACACCTGGGACTCTGATATTAGAGGGAAATCAATAAACTCAGGGGGCGGGGTGGGCACTTCTTCGCCCAGCAAAGGCGGGAGGGACTGCACAATGTTAGCCAAATGTTTATTAAGGGAGTTGGCAGTAACGTCGTCTTCTTCGTCAAGACCAAATTCCTCTGAACTCCTAGCGGATTAGTCTCCGTTTGTCTCCCTACCTCGCTGCATTATCAGCATCCATTACACAGAGACATACCATAGGTCCATGAGTTAATAAACGGAAAAAATAAGCTTTCGCTTTTTAAATTCGAGTGCTTCGAAACATACCAGCAGAGCTTTTTTTTCAAACGAAAACTCAAAACAAATCCAAACACAAACCTTAAACAAAAACTAATTAAAATCATAAAATTTAAAAAATAAAATAAAAAATAAAACAAAAATAAAATAAAAAATAAAACAAAAATAAAATCAAATAAAAATTAAAAAACTACTCCAATTTCATTTGATTGTATTTTAACAAACTTCAAATACAATAAAATGAAAGTATTAACCTACAATTACAAATCTATCAAAAATTCTTCTTTTATGACTCACTACCAAACAAACCAATTAATTTTCGACCAGCAGAGCTTTAGGTAAATATTGATGATGGTGTTGATCATTGCGGAATACGGAACTAAGAGTGCATTCCACATAAGTTATTACGAGTTAGAATGATAAGAGGAGTCAGCTTTTATTTGTGGTAGTTACTACCCTCCATGGAAAGAAGATAATAACAGCACGGACACCACTCTGCCGGGAATTCTTGCTGAACAGATAGTTATTATCACTAACGATGCCTCCGACCATCTTAAGTAAATTGTAACGATTGGAACTCTTATTGAACGAAATGATAAGAGGAGCTAATTTTCTTATCACGCCAGATGGTAGAACGAACATAATAACATAATCGCGAAGATTGTAACTGATAATAACTCGGTGGAAGGCTCCCTAAACCCCATGGTGGAATTGAGCTGGGATATGGAGAATTCCCGTTATATCCTCATTCAAAAGGATACGCTTTTATTTTTGTTGTAATATCAGCAATTAGTGCTGTGACCCAGTCAGTGACATTTGTTCTTGGAATAACAGCAGTTAACATTAAATCCTGTATTTACTGTAAAAGTAGAGCAAGGCTCATGGGACTTCAGTAAATAATATAAAAAACAAATAAGATGTGTTCTTGATGGGTTCCGGCTAACCCCCCCCCCCGGACAAAACACCCCCGGCAAAAAAAAAAACCCGTTACCACTCCACCCCCCCCCCCCCCGACCAAAACCCCGCGGTACCAAAACCCCCCGGACCAACCCCCCCCCCCCCCCGATACCAACCCCCCCCCCCCCCCCCCCCCCCCCCCCCCCGATACCAAAAACCCCGGTACCAACCCCCCCCCCCCCCCCCCCCCCCCCCCGCATAAAAAAAGACGGGTATGCAAGAGTAGAGTAACTGGTAGGTAGAGAGTAAGAGTAGAATAAACTTCTTTCGCAAACTTGATAATAATGCTGAAGTACAGTGGGTATCAGAACAATGATAAACAAAGGGAGTGTAAGGCGAAGGTGAAGGTTGATGGTGACAGACTAATTGCTGAAGTCACCAAACACGCGCATTCAACTGGAGCTGTTGTCAGTGAGGTGTCAAAGCCAGTTCCACTCAATGTAACGATCCCCCCAACAAATCCTTTCCCAATGCCTCCCCCTTCTTGGTGAGGAAGCTGAAGTTAGGACCACACATTGGTGCAATGTGAAGCTCCCATTGCCTGATTGCTCTTTAGTTATTGTCATACCAGAAACTCGAAGATGGGCAGTAAGTGGAGGGATACCTATGACACCGCAAAAGTTGTCCTGCTTTCCGTCTGTGAGCAGGATAAGTCTTGAAGGGAATGAGATATTTTGATGAGACTTGATGGGAGGATCCTTTGGGTCAAGGGAAAGGTTGAGCTCGTTTTGTGATAGCACTTTCAAGATAGTCCCAGAAATATTCTACCAGCTCATCACCTTACTCGTGCTTGTCACATGGTTGTTCGTTTTGTTGCCCAGTAAATCCCAGTTTAAATATGTGTGAGTGTCTTAGGATTCGGGGGGGGGGGTACCGGGGGAATTTTATATTCTTCTCTTACTCTCTACCTACCAGTTACTCTACTCTTACATACCCGTCTTTTTTATGCGGGGGTTTTGGTACCGGGGGGTTTGGTAACGGGGGGGTTTAGCGGTGGGGGGGGGGGTTGTCCGGGGGGGGTTCTCGCCTAGACCCGTTCTTGATAGCCTAATATCAAGTGTAAAGTGTTTGAGATTCGGATCAGTTCGACAGTGCAGTCCAGTCGGTAAATAAGCTGCACATACCAACGAACCTGGTCCTGTCTTTTTTATGACAACTGTCTTCACTTTTAGGTGTGGGGAGACACTCGCTCGTGCTTGAGACATAGTATCGCCTATCCACTCCTCTCCCCTGAGGCCACTGAACGGGCCATGATCAAAATTGAATGCACAACCTCAAGAGATCTGACCATTTTAGTCACGGCAATAATTGCTGTTGCGCTGCTGATTTCTGCCATTGTCTACTATGCGGCAGCCAAGAGGAATCTGTTCGGCATAATCTGGCGTGAGTTGCTTTCTTCGATGTTTTCGTAGTAGCCTAACACCGAAAACCTTAAAAAATACAGCGAATAGATTGTATGCTTATTTAAACACCTTTCTTTATTTTTCCATACTTTGGTTTAGTGTCTTGCTTAGGAAACGTCAAATCAAAAGTGAAAACAACAGACATGGTGTCAGTGAACATTTAACTGTTTCAGCTATCGTTTGGGGCAGTGTCTATCGTTGCCCTATCTGGGAATCGGTACTCCACAGGCTATTGTTCCCCGTGTGTCGGGGATTCAAAAACAAAACTACAAAACAAGTAAAGCTGAGCTAAACTGGAAGTATGGGTGGACAAAACATTGTGTGGAGAATCTGAGAGCTCAACTGTTGGCGTCTATTGTAATACGCCATATATGTGTACACGAAGGGAGAGACCTGATTTAAGTATATTCATACTTTTATACTCCACGTCTGAGCGCTTGCGTGCTTGTTTTCATGCAGTCCTATTTCGTGTTTTTCTTTTTCCTTTATCACACCGCTAGTTCTCCTGCAGGGAAATGGGTAAATAAAATTCGTTCATTCATCATGGCTCATGCGAAATTTTTTGGTAGCATCGTAAATAACAGTTTAAAGCTAAGTAACAACCAGCTTACGCTTCGTTTTACAACGTCGCTTCGTTTTACAACGTTATAGGAGAAGCCCCCTCCTTCAGCAGCACAGAAGGAGGGGGCCTTTTCGACAGATTTCAGGGAAAGTAGTACTCCAAATAAGGAAACTAGCTGAACTATTTACACTTTGTTGAGGGTCAGAATTACCCCCTCGTGGTGACTTTGTGAATATGGACGGCTTTCCTTCAAGAACAAACTCACAGGGGGCCCGCGTAATTGTTACGACCGTACTTGTGGTTGAAGATGCATTCTCAACCTGATGTTAGGGCGAGGGTTGTAGTAAGCTGGACAGGAGATAATAATAATAATAATAATAATATAATTGCAACAAAAAGGCTTTCGCCTCTACAAATTTCTCTAGACACTTCGTACACTAAACTGAATTTCGGCCAGGTGACGGTCTAAACCAGATTTGAAATGATTAATGTTTTCGGCCTTTACGAGACTTTCAGGGAGATGATTCCAGTATTCAACAATCCTGTTTTTAAAGCTCCATTTTCCAACGTCCTTTCGAAACTTCTCAACTCGCAGTTTTAAGCTGTGTCCTCTGAGACCGTTGCGGTTGAAGGAGAGGACATCATCGGGCCTTATGTTGTCATAGTAATTATGACAAATCTTAAAAGTTTCAGTCAAATCACCTCTGAGAAA
The DNA here is from genome assembly GCA_023053555.1 of Branchinecta lindahli. Taxonomy (NCBI): domain Eukaryota; kingdom Metazoa; phylum Arthropoda; class Branchiopoda; order Anostraca; family Branchinectidae; genus Branchinecta; species Branchinecta lindahli. The sequence goes on along the minus strand of JAKZAO010000009.1, from coordinate 828,651 downwards.
TCTATAATTCAAACTGGGTAAACGTAATTTTTCGAGCCGACTTTCGTAAGGTAGATGGCGAATGGCTGGCACTGTTTTTGTCGCTCTTCTCTGAACTTGTTCAATGGCGAAAATGTCCTTGCTATAGAAGGGCCTTGTGGTTGCGTGGCCATATTCAATTAGTGGACGGGCTAGTGCCTTAAATATAATGGGAAACAGGGAATTGTCCTTGAATGTAAAAGTCCTTCTCATAAGATTCACGATTCTTGAAGTTTTCTTGATGATGGTTTCTTAGTGTTTCGAAAATTTTAGATCTGTATCCATAACTACCCCGAGGTCACGCTCAGAGGTGGTTAACGAAATCATACTTCCGTCCAAGGTGTACTGATGTTCAAGGATGGTGGGGCCAAGGCGAAGGTGGTGACATTTATCGGTATTGATCTCCATGGCCCATTTAGTCATCCACTGGCAGATCTTATCAAGGTCTTTTTGAAGAGACTGGGCATCATTCAAACCCTTTATGCCTCTGTACAGCTTAGTGTCGTCAGCGTATAGCATAACCGGAGAGCTGAGACCTTCGGTTAAGTCATTTATATAAATGTTAAAGAGAAGGGGACCGAGAACACTTCCTTGTGGTACGCCACTAAGAACGTTCGTCTCCGTGGTGCTAAGCTGGCCATCCACTCGTACTCGCTGTGTTCTGGAGGTCAGGAAATCCTCTATGCAAGCTAAATTTTGTCCCACCACACCCAGTCGTTTCAGTTTCAAAAGTAGCCTTTTGTGCGGTACTTTGTCAAAGGCTTTTCTTAGGTCGATATAGAGAACATCCACCTGTATCCCTGCGTCGAACATTGCTCTCCAGGCTTCACTGGCAAGTAGAAGCTGAGCTTCTGCAGATCGGCTGCGCATGAATCCAAACTGGCTTTTGGAAATGTCAGTCAGATGTCTGCAGAGGTGATCAGCAAGGAGGGACTCAAACATTTTGCATGGGATGCTTGTCAAACTTACTGGTCTATAGTTCGATGGGATTTGCCTCGAGCCGTTTTTGAATATGGGAGAAACGATGGCTTTTTTCCTTAATGAAGGCAGCTTTCCGCTTGCGTATGATTTTTTGAAGATCTCATAAAGCGGTAGTTGGATTTCAGATGCCAGTTCACGCAAGACTCTAGGATGAATGTTGTCGGGTCCTGGGGACTTGTGAGGGTCTAAATTTTTTAGTTTGATATAAACGTCATTTACCGAAAAATCAAGGTCTGGGATTGGTGCTTTCTCATTGTCAGACGAAAACTCCTCAGTTAGTTCAGGTTCCCTTGTGAAAGCTGATTCAAACTGTCGGTTTAGAAGGTTGGCTTTTTCCTCCGCATTAGTTGTCGTTTGGCCTGAGTCTGGGTCTCGAAGTTCCGACACTCCGTGGTTGAGCTTACGCTTCGAGTTCACAAATCTCCAGAAGGCTTTAGGATTTGTTTTGGACTGCTCTGCGACACGTTTCTCCCTTAAAGTCTGTTGGTATCTCGTTTCTTTACGGACCTTATTTCTCAGTCTGACGAATTTCGTTCTATCTTCTTGACTTCCAGATATCCTTGAATTCTTCCACGCTTCCTGTTTTGCTTTTATCAAGTTCACAGTTGCTCTAGGTAAGGTTGGACGCTTGTACTGTTGGTAAACTGGGATATGCTTCTCCACCAGATCTTGAAGAGCTGCCGTGAAACTTTCATACATCTGTTCACTTGATTCAGTGTTTACCAACTCCTCTGACCAATCGATATTTGCTGCAGCATTTCGCATCGCACAGTAATCCCCCTTGGCGTAGTTTTTCCGATTTCGATAATATTCTTCATTTTTCACGGTGACGTCAACTTCAAACATAATCGTCGCGTGATCGGATTTCCCGAATGGAGATCCAACCACGAGCGACTTAATGACTTCAGTATCTGTTACAAGCAAGAGATCGAGCAGGGATGGTTCATTTGATCCACGCATTCGAGTAGGCTGATCAACGAGCTGTTCAAGAAAGTTGTCATTTATTGTTCTGAGGAACAATTTTTGCGACGTAGGACCACTATCTTCCTGTTGGTGAGACATTTTCCAGTTAATTTCTCGGTAATTAAAGTCTCCTACAATAATTGTGGTCGCTCTATTTTTCTTGCATTTTTTGTTGATCCCGTCGAAAAGAAACAGGTCATTTTCGATTGTGCTGTGTGGGCTTCTGTAAAATATCCCTAAGTTCAGGGGCCTGCCATTGGTAATTTGCAATGATAGCCATACACACTCGTGACTAGTGGTAGATTCAGAGGTGACTGTTAGGGTGCTTTTGACGTAGAGAATAATTCCTCTACCTTTGTCGTTCTCGATGTTTGTTTCGTGTGTCTTGTAGCCATCAATTGATAGTTCTGACAGCGTAGGTAGGAAGCGACAATTTTTTGGTTTGGCTTCGACTATGGCAACAACATCGGGATCAGTGATCGTGATTAGCATTTTTGTTTCATCAAGTTTGTTGAGGAGCCAATCTGCGTTGAAGTAAAGGCATTTGAGCGCTTTCAGTGGTTCTTTGGAATCGCAGGTTTTTCTCGTGTCTTTTTTACTTCCTGGAGTAGAGCATCCTGGTTTTGTTGATGGAATTCCTGTGCCTCTGAAAGCGTTTGGTTGTGAGTGGCTATTGGCTTCGGTATTCTCCCACGATTGCGTCTGGTTATGATTTAGACGACCGTCTCCCATCTTACTCGGTGGCGATCTCGATGGTTTGCTGCCAAAGGTCCTCGAGTAGGCGGTGTCACAAGTTCGTGTCTCGGTTTTGGAAGAGTCTGAATTGCCGGTGGCCAAAAATATTGGGCTTGTTGAGTTGCTTGCCGGGATCGATGCATGGGTCCCAAAAACGTTTGTGCGATTGTCTGTTGAGCTCTCATGTTTTCTCTGTTGGGAATCATCGTGGTTCCGAAGGGTTCGTTCCTTGTTGAAGACTGGAATGATGTTGTTCTGAGCTGGAATCGATGCAGGGAATTTTCTGACAGTCCCAGGTCGACATCTAGCAGTGGTGTCGGTAGTATCCGCCCGGAGCTATTTCTGATGTACTGTACATCTGGTCTGGGTTCCTGGTTCCATCGACAGTGATGTTGTGTCTGAGCTGACGAACTCGGCGGAGGGTCGAGGTGGATTCCCAAGAAGTTTTTTGAACTTCCCTGGTTGGAAGAACGGGCGAGTGTGCGGCTAACTATTTTGTTCGGATGAATATCGGGGCACAGAGGGTTGAAGCACAGTCCGCACGAGTGCTTCGGACAAATGCGTTTATGCGGGGCGTTGCAACACTGCTTGTCGCAGTTGCCTGATAGAAACTGGGGACAGATGTGACGGAATTTGCAATTATCGTTCTTACATCGGTTCTGAAGAAAGTAAATGCATGGTTGAATTCCCTTCTTGAACTGCACCTGTGTAGGACGAACATTGCCGTACGAGGGCAATTTTTGATCGTTTATCCCGATCAGTTGATTCAAGCTTGTGGGGGTGGAGTCTTCTTTCTCATCACTCCATCTGTCACTGACAGTCGGTGAACTTGACGGAGGTCCGGCTGTCTCGTCGTCTAGAGTAATGACAACTTTGGATATCTCATTCAAATTGACAGGTAAATCTCTGGAACCATCTTCTAGCCTACGAATCTTTTCTTCTAATGTTGCAATCCTGTTTTCCTTCTTCTCTATCAGTTTCTTTAACTTCGCAATTTGGGATTGTAGGGTAGCAACACTGTCTAATCTTCCTTCTGTGTCTGATGCATCGCTGTGAGTATTGAAGGGGGCGGTTTCAGACAAGGTTGGCTGAGACTGCTGAGAGATATTCAGCACTGTGACATCCTCGGAGGCCGAAATCGGTTTTTGACTGCAGACTTTGCAGATCCACTTATCATTTTTCTTCCGCTCGGCTATGGTAGTTTCCGCGCAGTGAGGGTGGAACCAGTTGTTGCACTGGGTGCAAGAAAAAGTTCCATAGCCGCACTTTCTGTTGCATTCAGGGCAGAAGTATTTCCTGCCCTGTCCGATTTCCCTCTCAGTTCCTTTTTTTCCGTCACTGTTCCCTCTTTGCGTTGAGTGGGCTGGGCATGCTTTGCAGCTCCAACTGGTGGCTTTCTTCCTAGCTGCATGGCTAATTCCAGCACATTTCGGGTGAAAAAATGCATTACAGGAACTACAGGCAATGGTGGCTCCTCCTGAATTCTCAACACAATATCCACAAACAGGTTTCTTCCGCTTCACAGCCATCTAACAATCTCAACGGTCGTTCGGACGGTAGGTCACGTGTCCTTTTTGGTTTTCCAACGGTTACTTTGCAAACTTGGCTCGGGTTGAGATGTTCACTCGACGACGGTTAGTCAACGGTTAGTCATGATAAATGTCGAAGCATACAGTCGTCGGAGTCAAGATGGCCTATGGCGTCAGGATGGCCTACTACACATGCCGAACTCAAAATAGGCTATCAGCCACCCATCATACGCTGGACCTTATAGGCCAGCCACTCTAAGGAGCTTTGAATATTAAGTTTGATTCAGTTCACTTTATTCGAAAAACATGCGACGGACAGAGCCGATTATTAGTTTTTGTTGTCATAAAATAAACATGCATGTCAGAAAACTCATACTAGTGACCTATGATACGTATATAAACAAAAGGTTTTAATCACTAGTTACTTACAAACAAAAAGACAACCATTATATTATATTCAAAAGTGTTCTTAACAGGTCGAAACCCGGAAAAGGAAGTCCGTGACTCATCGTGAAATTAGTTTTGGTGATCGGAGAGTAAATAAAATGCTTCAAGAGGTAACAGTCTATAAAAGATGTAAGACAGTAAACGGAAACGGAGTAACGCTACACACAGTGTGGGGTGCAGGTGGCACCACCGCAACACAATTTGAATTTTATAAAAAGAGGTTGAAAGGGAACGACGCCGACGTTGCACCCAATTGCTCTACGCTTTGAATGATGATGATTATTTCGTCGTCAGCTGTTTCTATCTGCAAGAGTTGGCAACTGAAGCCTGTCCAGACTATATTCATCCTTTAAAATTGACAGCCCTTTTGTTATAGCTCGCGGATCGGCGTTGGAAGTCAATCGAGAAAAGAACGACTCGGATATGAGCTTCCCCTCGAAGTGGGATAACTGCTATCCAGTATCTGTTTTGGTTCTTTATGCTCGGGAAGATGAGCCGTTCCAGAAGCACGTCGAAGGCTTGAAGGAGTTCCTGAATCGAAAGGGAAAGTGCAAGGTAAGGCCACTAACGTTTCTTGGAAAGAATTTGATCGCTCAGAACTGATGAATAAAAGTAGTAAGAAGGAACAGTAAACCATAACTCAGTCCTTTAATATAAACATTTCGGTGTCTTATCGATCGAATCTTTTATGAAAACCATGTGGGTTTGGGGAGTCTTCAGAAGGTTTTTCTGCGAAAACTATAGTCAACTTTTCGTTTAGAATAAGGTGGACCTTCTAGGCTGAACCAGTCGATTCGTCGCATGATGGGAACAATCAGGAAAAAACTCGTAGCTGGTTCAGATTATAAATTGTGAATAATCTGAAATGTACACTAAACAAAGAACTCATTCGTATGGCATTTGCAGCCTCCAGATGTGCCATGACGATGAAACTTTGGCAGGCTTATTGGGGACTCGATCAGATTGACTTAGCGTTGGTTGTTTTTTCTTCGTTTCTTGGAAATAATCGGTTTTTCGATCTGACAATCCTAGGGGAAGACAATTGGCAAGAGCACATCTCTCAGATGTTCGGGACCAGACCGGATCCGAGCACTGTGGGTGAGTTGAAGGGGGGGGGGGGCTCGGAAATCTTCTGACTAGGATAGAACGTGACTGATGACAAGAGTATACACGCCCTAGATGTTTACGCGTACAGTTCCGGATCAAATCCTGTCACGTGAGGTGAGCTGGAGGTTGACGAGAAATCTGTCGCACGTGAGTTAGGGTATTTGAAGATGGACCAGGAAGGTAGAACTTGTTAGGCGTATTGGGACCTGACCAGATTGACATGTATATTGTCATTGACAACCAGCAAACATTATTCAGAACTAACAGAAAAATAAATCAACCATTTATGAAAACGGGTCAGTGAATCGCGCTCGCTCAAGAATTATTCAGTGTGCTGGAAATCGTTTTAAATTTGGCTGATTGTTGGAGAAGCGAGAGGAAAACCTAAAAAAAAAAAAACAATTAGAAAATATACGAATGAATCACATTGATTCATATAGGCTACGCGGCCAATATTTTCCGTTTATCGGATTTTCTTGCTACGGTTTGTTTTGAGCTGTCCGGTGACGTCCTTTTGAATCGCGCCACTAACTGACCCACGGCCGTACCGAGTCGTGGTTTGATATCGTGACTGGGATAGGGGTCAGAGCAAAATAACGCTAGGGAGTAGTGCCAAAACTTGGAAAAAGTTGCACACACTCGAACAGCAGCGATACTAACACCACCAGCGATAGTGAACGTCCCTACTGATACTCAATCAGCCGTGCACCAGCGCTGGCTCCAATAACTTCGTATTCTGAAAATAGCAAAAAAAAGATAAAACCTCCGCTGTTTCCTCGAAGCGTGCAGACCACATCTTAGCTTTACTACAAATTTCTAAACCCACAAGTTTGTCTCACTTTAAATGCCGCAAGTGTAGTGGGCAGCGCTATGAGTATGGGCCGTTTGCGAAGCATGAGAAGGATAGGTCTTGGCACTACTTCCTAGTGTTATTTTGCTCTGATAGGGGTGATCTAGACATTGTAAATGTTGGAATATGCTTCCGATTTAAATACTTTAAACGTGCCTACACATCTTAGCTTTCACTTTTTTATTTACGTTTGAAACGCGGATAATCAGAAGGGAAAGGTGGCTTGTCATTCAAGTTCCCGCTGGACCACTTCAACCGAAATGAGGGCAGGTGAATCTCCCTTTGTCAGCGATTAAAGAATCTCTGTGACCCGGAAGGAATAATTTATTTCCTAGTAGAATCTTCTGGGCCAAGTTGTCGAATTCCTTTCTGGCAAAAGAAACACCAGCGTGAATAGCAACGCATAGGTAGGTTCCCACGTCCCAGGTTTGTTTTTCGGCGAAGAAGGTCTGAACAGAAAATAAATCTGTCATTTTTAACGTTCCGACCAAGGTCTGAGTGAGAAACGCAAGAACTCGATTTTATGTGTTTCATTCGTGGTTCTACCCTCTCCTGATTATGTGGAACACACCATTCTTCTGGAGGAATCTGGCCTGATGTTTTAAGTTTTTGGTAAAAATCAATTCAAGCCTGGCAGCAATTCAAGACCAACGAAAATCTGGCTAGATCTGTTTTAAGATTTTGTTTGAACGTTGAATTTTGAATCACCCCACTAGAGATTCGCAAAGGGTTTTGTCCGTTCTTTTGTAAACATTTGACACCGCAAAACTTTCAGTTCATTTTTGAGCTTGAGTGGCTTGAGCCGGAAGACGACCCTTGCCAAGAGGGGCCGAAATATAGCTTCAGTAAAGTGGAGCTGATGCATCCGTTTTGCAGTGACAAACATGATTCGCTGTCAGCTTGGGCTGAAGGAATATTGTTCTTTTATAAATTTGTATAACGTAGCGTAAGCTGAGATTTTTGACCTGTTTCTGTCCAGTTATGATGTTATGTCAATGATTGTTGCATATGCGTATATTGCGATTTTTATGATTTATGTGTGTTCTTATGAGTTATATCTATGACATTTCAAATTTGGCGTAGGCCATGATTGATTTTGGTCGTGAAAAAGATTTATCTATCTATCTAATATCCGGCTAGATATTTTTTTAATCTGGCTAGTTTTCTTTGAAAATCTTGGCAGTAGGAATATTCTGGTTGTGAGAACCTACCTTAACAGGTTTATTTGCCTGTACCTGTTGACTTCAGGGATTTGGAATCAGTTTTGGTAATTCGTTCTGTTTTCTTTCAGATATACGACATATATGACGAAGACCAGTACCAGGACATTGCTCTATTGGGCTCCTCTTGGGTCACGTCGTTGGTGTGCGATCAGAAAGTCCGCATTGTGATCGTGACCTCGCCGGAAGCCGTGAAAGTCCAGGAATCTCTGATCCAGGGGAAACAGCGTCTCAGGTCAAAAGAACCACATCCTTTTGATCAGATGTTCGTCCAAGGACTAAAGGAGGTTATGGATCTGATCGCGCGGGACGGAAGCGTGTACGAAAGGGTATTCCTGGCCAGGTAATTTCAAAGCACAACTCTTAAGGCGTTTTTCCGTGCTCCCACAAACAAGTTGTGGGTCGATTGTGGCTCAAAAAGAGCGTTTCCGCGGCCGTTCGTGCGGCCCACAAGTGTGTTTCCGCGACCAACAAGATTTTCTTGGCTCGCTTTTTGGCTAAAAAACGGCAAGCAACTGCCGAGGTGATTGTCGATTTTGTGGCTCGATTTTCGCGGGAAATTCAAATTTGGCAGCAAAATAACGTCAAAACAGTAAAATTAAAAACTTTTTCAAGTATGTGGAAATAAAACTGAAGATTACTGAATGGTAAAGACGAAAGCCTAGAGTTCTATTTATTGAGATTTTTTAAATGATTTTTATTATAAATTCAGACATTTGAATTTAACGCCAAAAAATAGACAAAACGGCGTTTCCGCGAGTTTCAACTTGTGGCTCGACTGTGTGCCTGAGTGTTTTTCGCGGAAAAAGTGTGCGGCCCACAGCCGTGTCACGGAAAAACGCCTTTAGTAGAAATGATCTTTTCACGATAAAATAGTTCAGAAGTATCGTCTTTCGAAAATATCAATACTTGCCACGTCAAATTAGCGATTTTCTTGTTAGTGCTTATCGACTCAGTTCTTAGTTCTCGCTTTCCGAAGCGAAAGCTTGGCGCAAATTTTGAAAATTGTTCTTGCCAAGAATCCAGTGACAGTTAAAGCAGAACTGAAACCTGATACCTGTCCATTATTTTCCCGTTCAATAACAAGTGCGATCACCCATCCGCCTATTTTAGTTTTCCATTGTTTTTATTCTTTTACTCTCTAGCCAAATAAGTATTTCCGTTGAGAGTCTTTTCATAGTTAAGACCCGCCTCTCGCCTCGTTTGTGATTGGTTCAGTCGATGAGACCTTTACCCCTATGTAAAAAAAAAAAAAATGTTGCATATACATGTTGCATATTTTAAAGACGCCATTCTCTTAAGAGTTGACAATTGAGGTATAGATCATAGATGAGATTTGTATCATAACATTTGTAGTCAAAGAGGCGTGGATAGACTTTTGTCCGATGCACAATTTGAAATTTAAAGATGACTTATGTAGACGATGATTCTGATGATGGGCCGAAAAGGTAGAACTAGTTCTACCTTTCCCTTCTAGCCTTTCTGACTAAATTTGTTATCTTTTTCAGGTTTAGTGATGTTCTACCATTGGAACCAGTGCTATCGTTTGTTAGTCCTTTTACGTTGTTTTCGCTGCCCAAACACTCACAATCTCTAGTCAAGCATCTACATGGGTGAGTTGTCACTAGATTTGTATCCTTATATTAGATATTTAATAAGTAACCGAAAATATTTTTTGCAGTACTTGTTTCTTTTTGTCCGCGTCGAACCACCTGACGTCAGTCGTAGCCTGAATGAGCGATACTAATTATTGTTAATTTAAAACTAAAGAATATAAAATTGGAAACATTAGTACACCAGTCAGACTTGGCGCAACTGGTGTGTTATCTTTTTGTCATCTCTTGGTTTCCCACCTGCCTTGAAACTGCTTCTATATGACCGCTCAAGTATAACAAGACCAAATGTTCCGATTGGATCCCAAAAATTCAATATTTGATCCAGACAATTAGGTTTTGTCTTCGCCAGGTCCAGTCGTCGCCAGACTCCTTGAATATTCTTACTCTTAACATTTAGAAACAGATTAAGGCCAAATAGCTAATCATCTAAGCAAACCAAGTTCAGATATGGATTCAGCATGTGTATTTACCCCTAAATGCCAATCGAAACGGTCCTGCCTTACTTCTGCGAATTTTCCGGTTTCGGCGAAATTCCGGAACTACTTGTCCGGCGAAAAAATAAAGCTCAAAACGAATTCAGCGTATCTCCTTGCCCCTATATCCAACATCTAATCAACTTCAAATAAAAATTTAACTTATAACAAATTTTCCGGTTTCAGCCGGATTCCGGACGAACTATATGTCCGGATAAAAAATGATTGTCATATACGGATTCAACATTTCTTCTTACCCCTAAATCGGACATCTAATCAACTACAAATACAACTTTTGCTTTTAACAAATTTTCCGGTTTGGGCCGGATTCCGGGCGAACTACTTGTCCGGCGAGAAATTGGTTTTCATATTCGTGTTCAGCATGTCTTCTTACCCCATAATCGACTATCTCATTAGCTGTTTAAAAATATTTTGTTTGTCCCTTAATTTGAACCCCCTCTCCCACCCCTAAATGTAGGGCTACAGAGCCCATCTTCGAACTTGACCTGTACTTTGGCCTAAAGGATCCTCCCACTAAGTTTCATCAGAATATCTCAATCCCTTCGAGAGTATCGTGCTTACACACGGACAGACAGACAGACGGGCAACTTTTGCGATGTCATAGGTATCCCTCCACTTACGTTTTGGGATCCCAAAAAATCAAAAAAATTATCGTCGCGTAATTGTGGAGAAGCGTACAGATAATTTTGAGCTAACTTTTAACTCTTGGACCTAATCTAATATAGCTACTCCCAGTCGATAATCATATTGTTTAAGAATAGATTAAAAAAGTATTTGTTGGGTATTGAGTTGGTTGTTTATTGAAGATTGGGGAGGGGAATTGGGAATTGGGTAGGTTTGTGTGAAGTGAAGAAAGTTGATTTGGAGTGAGTTGAAGTCTCATTAAGTGTATATAAAAATAAAAATAAATTATTGATAAATAGATCTTAGTAATTTGTGGTCCTTCCTGCACAGGTGACCTGATGTCACATATTGAGACGGGCTATTGGTTTAAGAATATGTTGAATGTTGAACATGTTGAAGAAATAAATTGAACTGAACTGAACTACCAAACACGGATAAAAGCTGTTTTAGCCAACCGTTAACCATCAAAAGCAAAGATAGAGATATAATAAATTTTAGGCCTCCTTAAACCCCTCCTCCATGGCTGTCTGGTCGTAACACGGAATGAAGGGTAATGTTCCGTCAACTAACTTTGCGTTGTTTGATTATAGTTTGAACGAGTTGGATGAATATCAGCCATTGATGGAATCGTCACCAGCCGTCTAACGTCCAAACTTCGTGTCGATTCCACACGATGTAACTTCATCACCTTCTTTGGGCCACGCTGTTTGACCTGCGATAGAAAATAGGGACTAAGCTGACTGTGAGTCATGTGTGGTTGTGTCAGTTTTAAAAAGTTTAAGAACAGATACACATGTTTTCTCATTATTGCGTTAAGCGTTATGAGAATATATCTGTTATGGCCATTTTAAGTGTTCTGTTTCGAGATAAAATCTCTGTTATGACCCTATAAGAACAAGAAAAAAGGATAACATTTAAAAGTGTCATAATAAACATATTCTCTTAGCGCTTATCACAGGATGTGCAAACATGTGTTATCTCTTATCACAGTGTAGACGTATTAGTGAGCAAACATTTTGTGTCTGTGAAAACCGAACTTAACGTTTTTGCATACGTAACGAAAAAACTGAACTAGAATCCGTCTAAAGGCATACTCTCGCCGTTTCCATGGGGAGTCGAGAGGAACCAGGGGAATAGAGGGAGTCACTTGGTGGAGACTCCTCGCCCGGAAAACATCGAGAATACGGGGAAGGACTCCGTGTGGAATGTGTTGAAAATTTGCAGATGTATGTCTTGTTCTTGCCAAACATATTCAGGTTACCAATTACTCAGTAAAGGTGAGTCTTCACCTTCTGGAATCTGGGTTCCCAGATTTTCCGAGATTTTTTTTAGTTTCTTCTACGATAGTTAAAAATTCCGGAAATCTGGAAGTTCAAAAGCCCCTTTTTTCCGGATTATTTTGATATACTTTCGGACCGGTTCATACTCCAGATGCAATTTACAAAAGACGTCAAAGAATAATCTGGAAGCCCAGATTCCGGAAGTTCCGGGAGGTGAAGTGTTGGAGGTAAGTGTTACGGCCCACATTATTTTCGCTTTTGTGTATTATGTTTTTACTTACTTTTGCAATTACATCGTTTACAAAGAATAAATATAATCAAAATAAAACAGACGCCTTTTTCTCAAAATCGGTGTGATCACACAATTAAACTCGTTACTGGTGTAAAAAAAATTATTTGTTTCTATTTTACATATCTCTAAGCTTCATTCACGTCTGTTTTTCAAAGCCCAACGAAACTAGCAACTGCCCAAGTGCCCATTTCGACTTCCCTCCAACTCTGAAAGGCGGTGCATTTTTGATGATGGTGATGACAGTTGGACCGTTTCCTGTCGATTGGAAACGCTGGTATTGTGTCCTTGGATAGACAAAGGCGCAGGGACTCTGCTGTTTGAGTCCCTGGGAAACGGCGAGAGTATACATTTAGTTGCAGTCCCAAGATAGCTCTTGCCAAGAAGGGCCGAAGCGAAATTTTGTCTAACTGTAATCTATTTACCAACCTCTTTACCACACAATAAATGAGGAGAAGATCTAATGCGTTCATAGAGTAGCAAACTGTGTCGCTTGGAAAATCCCGAGCTCTGTGGTAGAAAAAAATGAGACCTTTGTCCCCCTCGTCATTGGTTGTTTCGCCGTCGGCTGTGTCGTGGGTTGGTCCGAGAGAATCCCATCCCTGTCGGTTTGTCAGGTAAACCGTGTCAGTGACCAGATCGACCAAATAATAGGAAGCATGTCCTTGTGATAGGAAATATTTTTGGAAGCACTTGTGGACGAAGTTGTTTTTTGTGTGAATTAACGTGTCTGACCTGGATACGACTTTTCGTTCACTTTTCAGGTTGTGTTTTGGTAACTTTTTGGCAAAAAAATAGGTAAGGCTCTAGGCCACCGTTCTTAGACCAGTATTTTCGTATCTTTCCTACTGCAAAACCCTGACGGCACTCCTAGGTACTTGACTTTTTTAAATGTTAAGTTCACTGAAACAACGTATCAGCGGTAGTAGAATGGTAGGTCTTGCTGTCCAGAGTTTTTTTCTTGCACGAAAAGAAATCTTTTATTGTTACGGAATGTCTGCAAGTTGTGAAGTTGGGACCTTCGATTGTGAGGTTTCCGAGATATTTCTGTGAAAACTCGTAAGCCGGAATCCAGGTCAAACCAAACCCGACCGGCAATTCCCCTGCTTGATCGAGGTCGAAAAACAAGGTTCGACCTGGATTCCTGAATGTGTTGTATAAAAAGTGTTGTTGGTAGTGTAAGTGATTAACTATATTAAATTATTTATTCTTCCCAGACTTCCGAATATCGTAGTCTAATGCAAAGCTACAAAGCCCTACCAGGGTGTACGGCTTGCGTAAGACGCCATTTGGTACAGCTGTTACCGTTTGGTTGCTATCGCTCATGTTACGATCAGGGTCAAGCCGTCGCGTCCCTGAATTCCTGCTAGGACTTCCGGAACCATCGTCAGGTCCCTACGGAAAATTGGAATATTTTCATGTTTATGATGATAGTGCAGAAAATCCGGCTGTGAAACCAGATCGTGTATTCGCACCATCAACCGCAAACGAACAAATATTTTTTTCGTAGCTCGTAGGCTATATGTTAAGAAATCTTAATCGGTCCAATAGATTTTGATAAGACTTTAATGTGCCAAAGCCGGCAAGGGCCATCGCACCAAAACAACAAGAAAAGCGTATAATACCTAAGCACTATAACTATTCTTCCAACCACAGGGGCATGCAGTTTTCCCTGTATGCTATTCCTGTCCGAAGGAACCTTCCAGACGGTTGAATAGCTGGAAATTTGTCCTTCATCCTCTCAATATTCCACTCATTCTCACTCCAAACAGCTCGTGCCACAATCCATTCAGTTCCAAACACTCTCCCACGAAATGACTCATACTTTCCTTCTCACATTCACACATAGGTCGAGAGTAAGGACCGTTTTTACCCTAATTTACCTCATGGTAAAAGGATAAATATTTTCTTCTTTTACCGAGAGGTAAACCATCCCCTCTCATCTCCTGCCCATACCAACAGAGGCGTTACTAGCCAAAATGTTGGGGGGCGACAAGGTATTACCGACTGGCTGGTCATTTTTACCGACTATTTTTACGGATGAAAACGACGATTATTGAGAATAAACGACTGTGTTGACGCAAAATCGGCTGATTTTAAGAAAAAACGACTGGTTTTGACCGGCCGACAACATTGGGGGGGGGGTGTCCCTCCCCCCCCCCTAGTAGGGACGCCTCTGCCCATAAATAACGTAAGTCCCTCGTGAGACAACCACACTTAAAATAAAGTTATTCGCCCCAACAGTCTTTTGCGTTGGCGTAAAAACACATCGATTCTGCCTGGTCCTTTTCCGCGTACCACGACTTGATTTCCTGATCTTGAAGAACCTGTCGAACCAAAGTGTGGATCCTTCTTTCTATTCTACGGTATAGTCTTTGGGATCCTCTAATTTCTAATTCTTCTCGCTGCAGCTTCGCTTATACTTAAATGGCTGGGCTCGAGGGCTGGTCCTTTTCCTCTGGAAACGAGATCCAAGTCCCTCTCCTCAACATCCAGGGAGGCCATTTTTGTCCAGAATTTTCTTTACTTGATATGGCCAGGAATTTTGGTGCCTATCTTTCAGTGCCACCAGATTAAGCGGTCTTACCGAGGACATATTTATTATTTTTTCCCAGGATTTCATTATTCTTACCTATCTATCAAACCTCTACCTAAAACAGCCAAGTCGCCCTTAATAGTATAATACTGAACCGCAGAAATCGTAGAATTCTGTGATTTGTCAGAGGTTTCGACTTCTTCGACAAAAGCGAGCCAGAATTCTGCAACGGGTAAGACCATGGAAAAGCAAAAGCATGTGATTATGGAAGCTGAAAAGCGATATTTCTGGTTAATCGCCGTTTTTTGCGGCCACATATCCAAGTTCTGTCAGAAAAAAGAGGCAGCACTGAATGCAATCTACAAGACATTTGTTGCGTTTTTGCGGATACCATGGTATCTGTTACCATGGTAACTGGATCTGCAATTAGTCGTTTTTGCAGTTACCGGGGTATCTGATATACGGTACTCTGCAAAAACGACCGTTGCCGAAATTGCACTGTTCGAAGTCATCCTAAAAGAAAAACTGATATCCAGTTACATCACCAAGTGCTGGACTTCTTTCTCACCAATTTGACAAAATGTGATGAAAGTGAGATGACTTTTCAGACACCACGACCAGATACCACGGTCGGACCGTGATATCTGAATATCTGTTACCACGGTAACTGGCCAGATACCACGACAACTGCAAAAACGCCTTTTGACCGTGGTATCAGATACCACGATAACTGCAAAAACGACTTTAGACCGTATATCAGATACCATGATATCAGCAAAAACGCAACTATTGTCATGTGACAGGATTGCTGTCTTACTTCTTTTCACTGGAATTGCCCGAGCGAGGAAGTCTTGGAGAGTTTTTGAAAGTAATCGGAAAGATGATCGCCAGTTACCCGACTATTCGCGGACAATTACGATATGATTAGCGGACATTCCAGACATGTAGATGTGAATTCGAGTATGGTGACAGTTATGTTTGTTTAATGTTTAATGATAAATAAGCGGATACAACATTTCATGCGCTAGCAATTTGGTAGATCTTTGTCACTGTACATACAAAACAAGAACAACCAATACATAAACTTGTAAACAACTGATAACGTATTACATCAGCTGATTGTACTTTTCCAAAAATCGGGGTACGAAACTATTGCGGTACCGCTCGGTTCTACAAGAGATAGGCGCGAGTTTTGGAACTTTCGTAGCCACATCTCGTTCGGGTCGGCTTCTTTCGGGAACATGAGGAGGAGGCAGGAAATGGCGATAAGTGGGATTACCAAGGAGTTTCAGTCCAAAATTTGTACAAAGGTGTTCCCTGCGCGCCGATAGGGTAGGAAGATTAAATTCATTCAGAAGGAATGAGTACGGCATTTTACACCCACCGTAAATAATTTGAAGGGATCGCTTTTGAACCCTCTCGATCTTATCTGATTCGCACTTAGTTAGCCCATAATGCCAGGCTGGACAAGCGTATTCCAGTAGAGGACGAGTAAACATACAGTAGAGTAATATCATCTTTTTTTTTGGCACTTTAAACTTTTTCAGTACTTTGAGCATATAAATCGCCGAATTAGCCTTTTTTATAATATTCGAAGTGTTTTTATGCCAAGTTAGGTCTGAAGAAATAATTAGTCCAAGGAGTGTAATTGAATCAGTAAGAATATGGGGTGGAATTGGAGGGTTGTACTGAGGCTGTGACTTTAGAAAGGAGAAGGGGATAATTGCTGACTTATCGTTATTAACAACCATATTATGAGACCTTGCCTCAGAGGCAATCTCTTGGATTGTGGAGATAGCCTGGCTTTTGAAATTCCTCAAAAGAACTTCAACTAAAGACAGGTCGTCTACGTATTTCCACCTTTCCTCATGATCTTCGGCGATATCATTAATCATAATCAAGAAACACAGTGGACCAAGAACCGTACCTTGCGGAACACCACAAAACACTTGTTGTGGATCAGAAAAACAATTTTTATATTTTACAATTTGTTCTCTATTAGTCAAAAAACTCGCAATAATATTTACAATAAATTCAGGAATATTTTTTTCTTTCATTTTCTTCAGCAGAATTTCGTGGTCAATTAAATCAAAAGCTTTTTTAAAATCAATTGCGAGTAAGTTAACCCACTTACCGGGTTCATCAAGATTTTTTAGTATAAAATCCAGTAAACTGACCAAATAATGGGTTGTTGATGCTTTCGGGATGTTCCCAAACTGCTTATTATCAATTATATGTTTTATATGTTC
The DNA here is from genome assembly GCA_023053555.1 of Branchinecta lindahli. Classification (NCBI taxonomy): domain Eukaryota; kingdom Metazoa; phylum Arthropoda; class Branchiopoda; order Anostraca; family Branchinectidae; genus Branchinecta; species Branchinecta lindahli. Next base: position 811,713 of record JAKZAO010000009.1, on the reverse strand, counting down.
TTTTAGCCAACAAGCGACGTATCCCTCATAAACCCTGCTAAAAATTGACGTTACAGTTATTGGTCTTACCCCCGAAAAATCATTAGACCCACCCTTTTTAGGTATTGGGGTTATAAATCCCATCTTCCATTTTTTGGGGTATTGTCCAAGGTGAGTCATTTTATTGTAAATATTCGTTAGAGGAACAGACAGCTCTGGAGAGAAAGCTTTAATCAACTGAACAGGGATGTCAAAAGGGGTTACTGACGTTCTTTTAAGTTTAGACAATCGAGTTCTTACATCTGGCATAGTTATTAGAGGGATTTCGTAATTACCATCACCGGGACTAGGTGTTTTCTTATCCTGGGTATTTGACACGTGAGATTCATTCACCGGATGGGATAGGGGAGGATAAGTTTGAACTATAGAAGAAAAATGGACATTTAATTCATTTGCTGTGACTGTGGGTGTTTCATCTCTCATAAATTCAACTGTGGGGGTAAGTTTTCCACTAATTTTTTTAATTCTTTGAAAAAAATGAGCTGGTTTTGATTCTAACAGATGATCAATTTCATTTTCGTAATATTTACTCTGGGCATCTTTAATCCTTTTTCTCACTTCATTACGCAGCTGAATTGCCTCCTCGCGCTTCCCTTCCTTGAACAACCTCATTCTTTTCTTAATAAGAAGTTTAATTTCTGAATTAATATATGGTCTAATCTTACTGGAGGTTACTGGAGGGAAGATTACTGAACAGCCGAAATCGTCGCCACTTAAGTACCAGGGACTGTATAAACAGCTAACTTAGTTTACTAGTGCTGGGCGATATTCGATAACGGTATATCATACCAAATATCGATATCGAATATCGAAACGTACATATCGATATCGAAAACGATATTTGTTCATTTATAGTTATTGTCATTAATCCAACATAAGTTACATTTATATATCCGAAATTGGAGCAACATGTTCTTCATTGTTCCTTGTTTATTTATTCGAAGTTTGGGTTCATGCAAGGTGCTTTCTTATGCTCTTAAATTTTGGAGGAATGAAACGTATACTATAGCGAAACATGGTACCGAAATATCGATATCGAATATCGGAAGTGAAAATATCGATATATCTGAAAATCCAGATATCGCCCAACACTATAGTTTACCTTAAAGGACACCTGAATGAAGAGTACCAAGTATCATCCCTATCTGTATCACTTCCGTGAACATTGCCTACAGAAAACCCAATCCAAATACGAAATAGTGTTTCCAAGCTATGATTTTTGCTCCATTTTGCATCTGTCCTTATTTCAGTACCGAACAATTTTAGAAATGAACAAATGTCTCCAGCCAACCCTTCTTCTGGAATACTTTTTAACCAGTTAAGCCCAAACGTATATCTAGAAGAAATTCCAACACGATCCGGCCAGCGCTGTACAGGATTTGAATGAATTGCGCTTTTTGTCTTGGAGTCTGCATGTGCAAACCTCCAGAAACGAACATCCCTATTTTGAAAACGTCACGCTCAGGAGAAGAATGCTCTCCGTGGCCATGTCTGTAAATGCATTCTCCATGGTGTGTTCAAGTATGGTTTCATTGTTCAGGTGTCCTTTAACAAGTTTTACCAGCGCTCTCTCATCAAGCATAGCGGCTTGGAGGGAATTCAGTTTGAACAAGACGGAATAGATGGCGTTTAGTTGAGGAAGCTGTGCCGTATTCTGGCGCTTAATTCAAACTGAAGTAAAAGCAAGGGGAAAGCTAGAGACAGCCTCAAAGTCAGTTCATTGTCGTTCTTGAGAAGAATATTCGGCAAATTGCCTGAGGTATGTTTTCATATTCTTCTGTTCATAAGAATAAAGAATAGGGGCAACCCTGTATATAATAATATAATAATAACAATTATTGTTGCCCACTTCTTCTAACAAAAAAGAGAAAGTGGACACTAGGTACTGAACCGACAAACAATATTTGCCTATTTGATTCCCACAAAGGGAGGCGCAGTAGGAGCTTTGCTAGTTTGTAGTACTGCATTTGTATCTCTCTTTTTTCAGTTACACCAAACCAATCCAAATGGGGAGACATAAAACATGAGGTATTTGAAGTTAGTGGTTTTGCATTTAAATACTGTACACTTGCTTCACAAACTTGGAACATCTGGGGACATCTACCTTTTGTTCATCGTAATGATGCTGCATATGTTTCATGTGCTCCTATTGCAAAACTTTCTTTCACGGTAATCCTGACTTTACATGGCTCAGCTTGATCTGCTTGTGCCTATGGTAAGCTGAGGGTCTTGTCAAGGCCAATCTTAGGCCCTGTTATCTTGGTCTTTCTGAAGCTTGACAAACAGTAAAAACTAGTTTTCATCCTTCCCAAGCAAAGGAAAACTGTAATGACCAGGATACCATTTTACTGTAAAACTGATGATAATGAGCTGCAGCCCAGGATTGGTGTCCATGTGGATCCTGAGAGGATCAGCTTAAAAGGGTCAGGTGCATTAGAAGACTCTGGAAGTCTGTACTACCATAGCTTACACCAGGTTCTCTTTTGCCTACTCTAAATGACTGAGTATTTTGTCACAAAACTTTTTTTCAGATCCTTTTTACAATGTCTGAAAAAAAGTTTGAACGAAGGAAGTGCTGTAAGCGAAGTTGATGATGAGGACAGGGATTCAGCTTATTCCAGTTCAGGGCTCCAAGCTGTCTAGTTTCTGAAAGTTCCCCGTTGTCTTGTGACAAAGTGTTGGGTCAGTCAAAGACTGATCTTTAAGGTAATGAACAGAAAGTAATAGCTTTCACTTTCTACTACTCCAGATTTCAAATTTTCTGTTCATGAACTCGTGAATCCACTTACTATAAATGCTGACAAGAGCTGATTTCGAGAAACAGGTGAAGGGGGTATTTGCAGAAACTAGTCCGCTTGGAAATGCTGAATTGGAATATGATGAATGGGCACAGAGCAGTGACGCGTTGCGACAACCTCCCTGTGAGATCGGGTGAAAAGGAAATGAGACTTGGAGATTGGGATACAAGTATGATAGAAGTGTGTAGGCTACTTTTAATGATATTCAACTTCGCTCAATTCAGACGTCGACAGAACAATCCCACCCTCATCGAGAAAAGAAAAAGTAAATGCTTTAGAAAGCTTTGGCCTAAGAAACCGATTGGAACGTCAGTGGGTTTAACTGGGTGAAAATAACTTTTTGAGTTTAAGTAACACATAAAGCCGCATAACATAATATTGTATCTATAATCCTATGTGCTTTTCAGATCAGATAGTTTTGCTCTTCTGTCTTTGGTATGCTAGCTGTCGGCGCCTCATAACGAGATGGTCTTAGTTGCTCAGTAATTATTCACGCTGAACACTGTAGATGGCCCTTGAGTTTCTTCACTTATTTTGTCTGGCCGATCTGAATCTGGCACAGCAGGTTGATAATGGTAATGTCTAGCAGGTCACGATCTGTAACTGCAGTACTCACTACTCACAGTAAAATTAGATACCCTAGGAATACTGCTGGTTGGAAAGAACGATATCAAAACATGTTCTGATCTCGTTGGAACTTGTTCACATATTATGCAACTCTCGATGCAACTGTGAAGGCCAATGGCCCAGATCCTTTCCTAGCCAAAATGTTCGAGGGGGGGGGGGGGTATTTACGGAGTGGCTGGTAATTTTTATCGACGGTTTTTGCAGAAAAACGAATGTTTTCAGGAAAAAAACGACAGTTTCGACGAAAAATTGACTGATTTCCAGAACAAAAGCTAGAAGCTCATATGGCACTTGCAAAGCTGGGTCATACGATGAAAGTATGAATTCGTCAATTCGTGGGTCTGTTGCGGTCATTTGTAAGCAAAACCCTTGTAATAAGAATGATCTTGGGTCCTTGGAAATTACGATAATGTATCGTTCGTGAAAACCATTTTATTTTTTGCATTTGGCTGTGATGATGCGCACTTTAAGGGCGCTAGAGATTCATCTATAATGAAAAACCTTGAAGCAAAAATAATGATAAGCTCATCGGGATCATATTTTACTCAAAATTATTATTTGTACTCTAAGGAATTCAGTTGTGAGCAAAGCCCTTGGAGCAAAAACGACCATGGGCCCTTACGGATCTGAATATATATCGTTTGGTCAAAATTATTTTTTTTACTTTTCGGTTAAGATACGCACATTAAGGGTGCTAGAAATTCATTTTTGAGCAAAACCCTAAAGGCAAAATGATCATGGGCCCTTGGGGATCATGAATAGCTATATATCGTTTGGTCAAAAGTATTTCTTTAACTTTTTGGTTAAGATACGCACTTTAAGGGTGCTAGAAATTCATTTTTGAGCAAATCCCTTGAGGCAAAAATGGTCATATATGGGCTCATGGGGATCATGGAAATGTATATTTTGCTTAAAAGTATTTTTGTACTTTGCGGTTAGGATTAGTAGGCTACTTTAAGGATGGTCGGGTCTGAGAAGTGCAATCTCTAAGCCAATCTTGTCAAGTCTCTATTGTCCAAGCCAATTCCGGACCCCCCTCCCAGTTCCCCCCACAGTGCCCGAACCCGGTCCGGTTCTGTCATTGATGTATCTAGAGCTTGTGCTTGTTCTTCCAACCAAGTTTCATCCCGATCGCTCCACTTTAAGCGTGTCACAAGATTCCGGTTCTCCCCCCACCTAATATTCATCGGATCAGGTCCGGACTTCAAATATGACGTTTGAGACACGAGGTCTTTCTAAATACCAAGTTTCATTAAGATCCAAAGTTCTACATACCTCATGATTCCTGATTCCCCTCCCTCCACTCCCCCCACGATGGTCCGATGGTCAGATCGGGGAACTGACTATTTCCAAGTTGGTTGGACTTTCTTGGACTCCCCCCAAATGCATCGGATCCGATTCGGACTTGAAATGGTTACATCCGAGACACGAGGTCTTTCCAAATATCAAGTTTCATTAAGATCCGATCACCCGTTCCAAAGTTATAAATACCTCAAGATTCCGGATTCCCCTTCCCTCCACTCCCCCGACGGTGGTCGGTCAGGGAGACTATTTCCAAGTTGGTTTGGTCGGGTCCCTGATACGCCTGCCAAGTTTCATCGTCCTAGCACTTCTCGAAGTACCCTAACTCGAGAACAGTGGCCTGACCGACCGACCGACAGACCGAAAAGTGATCGATGGCACTTGAGCGAAGCTGCTAGTGCCATAAAAGCTGACTGTTTTCAAGAAAAAAAAACCTTCGGTTTCGATGAAAAATCGAAAAAATCAACGAAAAAAAGCGGCGCTTGGCGTCCCCCCCATACTTGAAGCCCCTGGTGGCCACCAAATCACTAGTTGTTGTTTTTGGTGAATGTACAGTTCATAAGCCATGAATCCCCTAACTGTAGGCCTACATTACTTTTCCTGTTGATCAACACCGTCATTGTAGAGAGCTTGTAGCCAATCCAACGAACACTGGTATTTATATTGATACCATGGAAAAAAAATGGAAAAACTAATTTAGCATAGTGAGTTGGAGGATTTTCAACTTTGAGATTGAATTATTGGCGTTTGGTAACCATTCTGAACCAGCCTGTAACTTATTGGAAACCTTTTTAAAGTTTAACTGTAAAGGGCCGAGATAGGGCAATCTGTTTACCCATCACTTGTTCACTCAAAGAGGGTTGAAAATCCGATGAAAATGCGTTACTTGGTTGCTACACTATTCACGAATAATCGATTTTCATATAGTGGAATTTCCCTGTCGGATTCGCGGTACCTCTATGCGCATGTACCGGTGTTGTATGCCTTACGGAAAAGATTTACAAAGAAGTGTTCACGCAGTGAGCTGCCTTCCGCGAGCTGATCACTGGCCACTGAGAAGCCGCGATTGTGTTGAGATTCAAATTTTCCGCGTCATAGTAGAATTCTGCGTTGTGATAACGGCCGTAGATATTCTGAATGTCATACTACAGCAAATAGTGAAAATAAAAAATCCCTTGACACAATCCAAATAATGCAGTATATTCAGTTGAATGATAGGCTACAAAAATAAGCTGGCTTTTCAGTTAAACTTTAAGGACATTTTCTGTGTTGTTTATTGGTGAAAAGTTTAAGAGCAATGAAGAAATGGTGGAATGAAATAATGAAGAATCTGTGAAAAAAAACGGTGAAAGAAATTGGCGAAGAAATGAGATCCTGAGACTTGAAGGTTTCAAACTTTAACAACAAAATCCTATTAGTCGTTTTTGCACCTTCGATTCAGAACCTGGCTTTCTAATTGGTCAGTAGGCTACTGCTAACGTTGTTCCGTTTTTGTTAGGTAGGTTGTAGTCTTGTAGGTTGTAGTTTATGGTCGGTTCCGTTAAATGTTAACTAGCTGGCATTAGCGGCACTAGAGCTCATTCGATTTCCATAGATGGCTTGTGCCGTTATCAAAATCTTTTTGCAAAAAAACACTGCCACTCCGCTCTGGGTGTCGCAGAGGATTTGGGAAAGTAGCCTATTACCATTCTGTCATAACAGGGTAGATTAAGATGAAATGTCATTAGTATTTCTCTAATTCATTTTGGCCAGAATGGGTTGTCTGCAAAACGTCTTCTCGAGCAGAACATCCCCGAATAAAAATCCCCAGGAGAAAAGCGCTCAGCCTCGAAACGTCCCGAGGAAATAGGTCCCCAGCGAAACGTCCCAGAAAAAAGGTCCCCACATGTTCTGCGACTCCCTGTCGGGCGCCATCCAAACTTTCGTTGATACAACTTCGGAGGTCCTTTCGTCGCGGCTTCATAATGTATAATTTCCGCCGGTTTGCAACATACTTTCAGGTTGATGTTGCAAAAGCCTATATTTCGCCTTATACATGAGTAGTCGTGTAGTGGCACCAGCCCGTTATGAAGGCGTATGCAACAGCAAACGGAGAGTATAGCTACGTTTTTTTTTTTTTTTTTAGCATCATCCGGCGTGCGGGATTTCTCACTTAAAGCCATTTTCTTCCTTCGGTAACCGACCTAAGTGCTTATAAGCTGTTTTTTCGTCGCCGTTTCCCGTCCCGTTGGAGCTCAGTCCAACCGACCTACTTTCGTTCAGAGGCAGGAAGTTCGAATCTTTCATGTAATTCTGGAGAATGCGAAATAAGCCGTTTTCTGTATCGCCGGGCGAACGGGATTGCCGAAAAATCGGCTTATAGTGGTAAATAGGTCGGTTACAGGACACCTGAATGAAGAGTACCAAGTATCATCCCTATCTGTATGACTTCCGTTAACATTGCCTGCAGAAAACCGAATCCAAATACGAAATAGTGTTTCCGAGCTATGATTTTTGCTTCATTTTGCATCTGTCCTTATTTCAGTACCGAACAATTTTAGAATGAACAAATGTCTCCAATCAACCCTTCTTCTGGAATATTTTAACCAGTGTTAAGCCCAAACGTATATCTAGAAGAAATTCCAACACGATCCGGCCAGCGCTGTACAAGATTTGAATGAATTGCGCTTTTTGTCTTGGAGTCTGCATTTGCAAACCTCCAGAAACGAACATCCCTACTTTGAAAACGTCACTCTCAGGAGAAGAATGCTCTCCTTGGCCATGTCGGTAAATGCATTCTCCATGGTGTGTTCAAGTATGGTTTCATTGTTCAGGTGTCCTTTAACTGGATGACAGAGAATTAGCAAAAAAAAAACGCAGCTTATGTTGCAAACTGGTGGTCCGTCGGTTCATTTGTTGTTAGGGGTAATCATCCGTTATGGGCCATGACGAAAGGACCTCAAAAGTTGTAACTTCATACTTAGATAGCATTCACTTAGCTTTTCTCCTTGAAAATGTAAACTAGCCTATTTTAAGCAGAAATTACATACAAATGAAAACAAATGAAATAAATGGACTTTGCTAATATTTGTCGGTTTTTATTTTACTTTTTATTCATACGTTGGTGAATTATTTTCTTCTGTCGTTGGTTTTCCTGCTTGGAGCTTTTCTAACAGCAACCAGTCTTTTCGGCGTAGGCTAGCCTACTTCAGAGTATAGCCGAATTGGCATCCCCCCTCCCCCTCCATACGTGACATCCCTGGTGGACTGTCGCCGAGAGTTCCACGCCTTTATTTCCACTTTTGCGACTTCATTTATTCTCCAGGTTGTCACCTTTTTGTCAGACCTATCAACACCACTCTATCAGTGTTGAGAGGGGAAAGCAAATCAGATATTCTTCGACAAACAGTGGAACATGATTTTTTAGATTAGATTTCCGACGAAAGTAGTTTAAAAATAGTCGAGGGATCGATAGACCAATTTTTCTACCTTCACCTTTTCGCTTCAGACAAGCTCTAATGCAGTTTTGGCTCATTTGGAAATATCAGTCTTTGGTTCAGTGTACAAAAGTAAAGATTTTATTTTTCCGTTCAAGTTCCTCATTTTGGGCGAGGAACTCTTGCATTATGCGAGTAACAGCGTGGATCCGATCCGACAGTTTCGGTAAACATGCTTTTTCTAGGTAAAGTACCCTCAAACCATTAAAACCAATGGCAATAGATCCCATGCCCGTAGTATCATTCTGTAAGCTATAAATATTTTACTTTTCTCCTTCGCTCCGAAGTTCTGACGCAGCGCATGGAAATTCCCCATAGTGACGCGAAGTTCGCTATTTTCGCATGCGAAGTCCTATCGAATATGCACGTTAGAATTTTCGGGTAAATAAATTACTTATTATTGTTAAATTGCTTATAATACTTATTTAGCCTACATTTGTATGCAAGGGGAGCCCGAGGCGTCACGTATGGGAGGGGGGGCGCCTCCGCCTGATGTAGTCGGCCAGTCGGTAGAAACAAAAATTAGTCGGTAAAATCGCATTGCGAGCGTTACGATTTTTCCGACGGCGACACAGTTTTCAATTCGGTTAAAAAATAAAAATATGAAAATACCGACAGGACATCTACCCGAAGCTCGATCTCCGCCAGCAAAATGCAGCAGTTTTACTGATTTTTTTTTTTATTGATGGAAAAAGTTGGTAAAATACCTTGGTCGCCTCCAATCATTTTGGCTAGTGACGCCTCTAGTCGGAGCATCATCAACCGGGGTTGTTTGTCTTTATGGATGAAAGCAGTTTCTTTGCCCAGAATTATTTGACAGATTGGAACAAACACATGACCAGACTAGCATCGCACAAGTGAAGAATTTCCCTGGCTGAGCTGTCTTTGACGATAACTTCGATTTTGGAGGGCTTTGTGCGTATCGGCTAGTTCTAGAAATTTTCGGTTTTAGCCGGGTTCTGAACGGCGAGAAAATAAAGTTACGGTATCAGTGATCCTTCTCTTCAAGATCCCTTCGAGAGTTATCATATTAACATACCGATACACTTTACGGAGTCACAGGTATACCGTCACTAACATGTTGGTATCCCAAAAGCATAGGCGAACTCCGAAAATGAAGTATGTTTTTAGTGGAGTATCCATTTGAACGTTCCGCTCCCGTGAATTGCTCTAACCCTCTTTTTGGCCACTCTTTTGGCGTGTCTGTTTTCACTTATTTTGTGGAGGTCATAATTCGTGAACCGTGATGAGTATCAAGTCGAACTTTCCTACGCGTTTGGCAGTGAGATCTAGATGTGTCGGAAAATTTCTTTTTTCCCTGGCGTTGTCTTAAAACTAATATTTGTTTGTTTATTTATCATTACTATAAGCTGTAAGTCGTTTAGGTTTATCACTAATCTTTCTGTGAAAGAGTGCCGGATCTGGTTGAAACAACAAAGTTCGAAATACTATGCTCCGCCACTGCTCTCCCGACTTCCCGGTGAAGTTCTTGACAATAATGAGAGTAAAAATCCACCGAGTGTCTGGGCCGCTCGTTTCTCAAACGAGCTGGCAATAGATAGGCTAGGTTTGTAAAATGTTCCCAAAGTTTGTATAAGCCTGCAAAAGCGTGAGAACCCCTCGTACATCAAAGTCGTCCATGTGGTCGGGTTCGTTCTGTGTCTCAAGCATTAAGACGTATTCAAAATACACAGTGCAACTTTAATCTCTATTTCCTGACACCTGTGACTTTTCCTCCAACGAAAAGTGCGATTACGTCCACTACCTTCAGTTGTTCATTGCGAAGTCTTGAAACACTCTGCTCATCGCTTGTCGCTCATTTTGAGCGATTAAGTGATGTCGGGATGATTAAATTGTCGTGAAAAACGATGTGTGAATAAATAACAACGGCTTTCTGTGATTATTGGGATCCCAAAACGTAAGTGAAGGAATACCTATGACATCGCAAAAGTTGTCCGTCTGTCCGTCCGTCTGTGAGCACGATAACTCTCGAAGGGAATGAGATATTTTGATGAAGCTTGGTATGAGGATTCTTTCGGTCAAGAGTAAGGTCGAGTTCGTAGATGGGCTCTGTAGCCCTACATTTAGGGGGGGGGGCTGACTGACTGACTGACTGATACTTTATTGTAAAACGAAACTTTCACAGCATTGGATTGCCGAACTTGTCGTTTTCGTCAGGTACATCATAATTACAAAACTAAGGTAGTTATACATAATAAAGCAATAGTAAAAAAAATGATCAAACAGAATAAAAACCCTAGACAATTAAAACATTAAAGGGAAATATTTGATCAATTGTTTAAAACTTCAACAAAAGATGGTACAAAGCTCTTTCTGTAGCGTTCGGTTCTTGTACAAACAGGGTTAAGAACCGGAACTTTTTGTGCTACAACCCGAGGTAGTCGAGGTTTTGGCGGGCAATATGGGGTAGGAAATAGGTGCTCAAAACCTGAGTGGGAACGCAGACTGTTCCCGAAACTAGTACAAAAAGTAAGACGTCGGGCTGCTAAAGTAGGGAGGCGGAATTCTTTGAGGAGGAGGATATAAGGCACTTTGCCCTGGCGGTAGATGATTCTCAAGGCTCTCTTCTGAATAGTTTCAAGCCTATCAGACTGATCTACTGTCAGGCCAAAGTGCCAAACCGGACAAGCATACTCAAGTAGCGGACGGATGAAAGTAACGTAAAGGCGGAGAACATGTGATTTAGGGCACGCAAATTTGGAAAACAATTTTAGGAGACACAGAGACGCACTGGCTTGTTTAACAATCGAACAAATGTGAGCCTCCCACTTCAAACCATTCGTCAGTGTGATCCCCAAAAGTTTGGTCTTTGTTGTAAATATTTCATTTGGTATTGGAGTAGTGAACGATGGCTTTGATTTAAGAAAACTTATGTGGGGGGGGGGTTAAATTAAGGGGCAAACAGAATATTTTGAAACAGACATGCTGAACACGATGGTGAAAACCATTTTCTCGCCGGACAAGTAGTTCGCCCGGAATCTGGCCAAAACCGGAAAATGTGTTAAAAGTAAAAGTTTTATTTGAAGTTGATTAGATGTTCGATTTAGGAGTAAGAAAACGTGCTGAACACGATGGTGAAAATAATTTTCTCGCCGGACAAGTAGTTCGCCCGGAATCCGGCCAAAACCGGAAAGTTTGTTAAAAGTAAAAGTTTTTTGTGAAGTTGATTAGATGTTCGATTTAGGGGTAAGAAAACATGCTGAACACGATGGTAAAACTATTTTCTCGCCGGACCAGTATTCACTCGGAATCCGGCCGAAACAGAAAAAATTGTAAAACATAAAAGTTTTGCGAAAGTTGATTAGACGTTCGATTTGTGGACAGCAGGAAACAAGCTGAATTCGTCATCCACTTTATTTTTTCTTCAAACGCTTAGTCTGCTCTTCAGTAGCCTAAATAATAGGCTACTTAGATTTGGACGAAGTCCATGTTTGTGCACAACGTGGCTCGTTAATATCTCACTCTTACTCGCATGCAGTAAGGTCCTCAGTTCGAACCCAGTTAGCTACGCAGCTGTTTTGGTGTGCGTTGAGATTTTTTTTTTTTTGAAGAGCGGTGTCCTCCGTGTTTTCGGTAGTTCAATTGATTGATCGAGCGGTTTATAGTTAAATAGTGGGTTACTTTTGCATCTTGAATCGATCTGTCGGCCTTGGTGTAACCCATGCCTAGAAGGTAACATTGGTAAATAGCCTACTCGGGTCGATGCCACTGACGGAGTCTGGTGAAAACTTGATATGTTGAATTCATTTTTGAGCTTTGTTTTTTGCCTGACAAGTAGTTCCGGAATTCGGCAGAAACCGGAAATTTGGCAGAAGTAGGCTAAGGCAGGAAGTTTCGATCAGTTTCTTCAAAATAGATATGACCTATAGAGGTAAACACACATGCTTAATCCATATATGAACGGGGTTTTCTCAGATGATTTGCGATTTCTAAAAATCTGTTTCTAAACTTTTATAGTAAGTCTGGCGAAGGCAAGACCCAGTTGTCTGGATAATATTATTCAATTTGTGGGATCCCATCGAAACCTTTGGTCGTGTTAGATATGAACTTGGAAACAATTAATGCTTTCTAAAATTTTGGATGTGTGCTTTTATTTATTTTTCTGTCTTCATCGAAAAGGGTTGCTATTGAGGATGGGAATGTTGGATGCCTGAAATCGTGTCTCGCCCTGATGGTGACCCACATAAGATGGTGGATTTTAGTGAAGAAAAGGCTGAAAATTAGATTGGGATTGAGAAGTCCATGTTTGTGTACGGACTGTCGCCCTATCATGGTCTTATTCGTCTGTTTGACTCTTTAGTAGATTTTCTTTGTACTTGTTGCGTTTTCCCTAGTGTGTCTTCTTATTTTCTTTTGTACTCCACTGTTTTTCGTCTTGTACGATTTCTGGGTTAAAAATAAATCATTATTCGTAATATTATTTAAAATGGGTCAAATGAGTATTCCTTGAGCCCAAGCAAACAAAAAGCAAACTTTCGCATGCAAACCGATTAGGGTTCGCGTAGCGCAGGTGCCGATCTCCTGATTCTCTGCCCTCGGCCGGGGTGCAATGCGTGGTTGGGGGCAAGTCATCCGACGCTTTCCCGTGCTTTTCCCTAGATTTCTCTAGGTACCCATTTGAAGCTGGGTGGACTTTTGGCTTGTCTTACGGGGAAACGCCACTAACCCTCGCCCTAAACCAAACGGTCGGGACAACCGAGACTCGAACCAGCGACCCTTCGCTCGTGAGTTCGGCGCCATAACCATTCGGCCACGGACGGACAGCCCAAAGCTGACTTGAGCCCAAGCTGACTTAGATTTTTTCGACAGCCTGAAGAGGACCCTTGCCAAGAAGGGCCGAAATATCGCTTTAAAAGCATCACATCACAGCTGACGAATACTATATGAATATATGGGTCAAACGCCTACCGCGAGATAAGATTTTAATCAAGGAGCCAGAGTCATCATACAAATTAAAAATGAGTAAGCCTAATATGCTACTTATGGTGCTAATTCTTCTTTCAGATGAAACTTTGCTCAGAGAAACTTCACTTTTTCATTGGTTGCTCGTAGATTTTGACTCGGGAAGGAATTTTCTTTGTTAACAAAAACTGAGGCTTACTACCTAGCTATTACAGAGTGAACTTTAAGCCCTACAGTAAATTAGCTTTGTCACCTGATGTCAGCTCTAACCTGTGCTGAGCGAAAAATGAGGGTAAAGGGCAAAAGGTTGTGAAAGAAAATAAGGGACATAATTAAAATATAATGTGTCGTTCGATATTGTATTTGACATTATACTGAAAGAAATAAAATGCCACTGATAGAATGGGAGCCGTAGCCATAAAGTTCGAGGAAAATAAGAAAGTGCAGGGTAAAGATGCTACGCGAAAAAAGGAAAAAACGAAAAAGAAAATTTATGATTAAACATAACATTTTGTTAGGAAGAGCATGTGAAAGTTAATAGTGATATAGGAAAAATGACATCATTGAGTGGAGTGGAGGCCGTGCCATATAATTGGAAGAAAATAAGAAAGGTGAACAGATGCCTTGCAGGGACAAATTTATTTCCCTTGTATTGTGGGATAACTGACCCCTTAAAGTTTACCCGAAAAGGAACGTAATAGCAGAATCTGGGTACCCATGACTTGTTCACTTAAAGAGGCTTGAAGACCCGATAAAAATGCGTCACTTCGTTCCTTAGCTATTCACTAATAATGGATTTTCAAATAGTGGAATTTCTCTTTGATTTGTGGTACCTCTATCTGCTTGTGTCTGTGTTGTATGCTTGACGAAAACGATTTACGAAAAATAAGTGTTCAGGCAGTGAGCTACCTTCCTCGAGCTGATCACTGACCACTGAAAAGCCGCGTTTTATTGAGATTCAGTTTTTCTGCGTCATAGTAGAAGTTTGCGTTGTGAGGACGGCCGTAGATATTCTGAACATCATACTGGAGCAAATAGTGAAAATAAAAAAAATCCCTTAACACAATCAAAATAATGCAATGTAGTCAGTTAAATGATACAAAAATAAGTTGGCTTTTCAGTAAAACTTTAAAGTTTAAGCGAGTAGGACTGAGATCCGACAGTCTAGTTACACTTCACTTCTTTACTTAAATAGGCCTGAAACCCCAATAAAAATGCATCACTTCGTTTGTCCACTATCCACAGAAACCGATTTGATCGAATGAAATCATTCTGTCGAATTTGTGGTACCCCTATGTGCTTGTCCCTCTATGCTTGAAGTGTTCAGCAACTACAAAGGTAAGCCATTGCCACACAAATAACAAAAATACATATCTAATCATCACTTTCGTACTCCCCTTAGAGGAGTTGCTCCGAGATTAGCGTCCGTCACACATGGAAATGCAGGCTTTTGTTGAAATTCAAATTCTTCGCCTCTGGTTGAATTTTGGATTGTCATGCAATCAGCGCACATTCTGAAGGCTATTACTATAGCCCCGTTGAAAAATACAAAATCCTTTACATGGGTCAAAATAATTCAGTGTATTCAAATGTCGGATGTAAAAATAAGCTGGCTTTTTAGTTAAACTTTAAAGACCCCTTGACGTTTTCGAAAACTTACTTACGACCCTGTTGTTTTGGTCACATTCCGGGACCTCGGTGTGTGACCAGGAATGGAAAAATGTCCCAACGGTTTTCCCTAATCAAGGATAGTTCTCTGGGAATCTTCCCGTAGGATAAATATGAAAAAAACAATGTCGGAAACAGTTCTTGGGATGCTTCCCGAAACTAAGTCGGAACAGTAATAATCTTGTGCTTCCTAAAAATCGCCAACGCTGCAGTGTAGACGCAAGATTATGCCGCTAGGATGAATAAAAACACCATCTGAAATTCCAAATCTCGAAAATAGGGGGGGGGGGGGAAATAAGCGAAGTAAAGTATATTAGTGTTATCAGTCTGTTAAGCCTTGGATTCACGGACCCTGAAGTTGTCCTTTCGTAATTATCTGTTTCTTCATTGTAACAAAACGTTTTGGCTCTTCCTGAAATCCATTCCGGTCACGGTGACAGGACTTGGGACTGGCTGTTGCACATATATAGCTTATTGCTCAAGATCCCACACTACTCTCTTGGAAACTTCGTGATATTAGAGGAATTTGTGGCTTCTTTAGTCGATCTTGCGCATAGACAACACCCTCGAGAGCTTAGTATGATTTTTTTTTTCCTGTCTTGACTGCACTGTTTTGCGGCTTTCGTTGTTGTCTTATGTTGGTCTTGTCAATTTACCACACTATCGAAAAATAGATAGAAATCACTATGAGCTAGGGCTGCCCTGAGGAACCTCGCCAAATGGTTTTCTGCAGATTTTTTAACCCAGGTTCGTTCAAGCTTTCACACTGACACACCAAATAATCAAGAACCAATAAGCCAATAGAACCTCTGTATTTGGTCCCGTGCACCGACTACGGATGCCGCGACGAAACTAAGCAAAGCTAGAGGTACTTAATTGCTGAGCTTTGAGCTGATGAAGAAAAGACCGTAGCAGCAAGAACAAAGAATCTGACAGAACCTTCGTCTCCCTATCTCTGTAATGTGACTTTGCGGAGTCGAGTATTTCCCCATACCCTGTCCGCTTTGAACGAGATGGAGGTCAGTAGCTTCGCCACATCACGTTTCGTTAACTCTACGAATAGCTAAATCGCTGTGAACCACCGTTGAGGAAAAGGAGAAGCTAAAGCTGATTGATTCTATGGACGCGCTCCAGAGTGGGTCAGCGCGCGGAGTACGCCTCCTGCCAGCCTCCTTCAGCATTTTTTGTACGATTCGCAACGGCGAAGACGGAAGGGGAGTAAACGGGTATCAACATCAGCTCAAAGCTAGAGTAAATATCTGTAGGTCCGCTCAGTTTTGTCGGGGTTTTCATAGTCACTGCATGCGACTAAAGACAGAAGTTCTATCCGACTATTTGTCCTTGGTAGCAGGCGTGCATTAGCCATCTCTACGGCGCGTCACGTGTGACGTCACAATGGTAGACAACCAATCCGCTGTGATCTCTGGGATATAGATTATCAAACTTCAGACCGTGTAGGACACTCCATTGGGTTTAGCCCTGCGCGGCCTTCCGAATACAGCGTACTTCAGCAACACATTTTTGAGGAAACAAGAAAGTTCTGTTTGTAGAGGTAACGCATTGTGATGTTCCTCGTAGCTCCTACCCTCCGATCGTGTGCATCCGGAATCGATTCGAATCCGCATGGTCGTATTACAGAGATGGGGAGACGGAGGTTCTTGTGCTTATTTGTTCTGAAACGATTTAGTTTCTCAATCATATTACCACCACACATCGGACGGGCAAGGAACAAACCGATCGTTAGCAGTCCCAATCTCTCTCTCTAAACCAGTCTTTGCCGTCGAAAAATTTGTCTGCCCCACAGTTTATCAAATCCCTAATTTTTCCCCTTTTCAAACCGTTCTACAATAGAACTTCTCCCACCAAATCCGAGACCAAATCTCTTTGGTCTCTCGGCAGCAATTTACAACACCATTTTGGTGACTTTGAACCAGGTCGAACAAAAAACAGATCCGGTCCATGTTTGCCAAATCCGCATCACGCGGATCCCTTAGTTGGACCAGAAACTAAAAAGAATCCAGTCATGAGATCAGTGGCTGATGTATAGCCAAAATTTTGATCTCTACTGGAAAGTCCCTTTGAACTAATAAAGTTGTAATTTTAGGGCTAGATGATTAGTGTTAGCAGATTATTTTTCTCTTTCATATCGAAGTCTCAGCATTCGCATGAATCACAAGTCTTAAAAGATATGTTTTTTTTACGATGAAACGGTTCGGAAATATTATTTTGAAATATACTCGAACTTGCCTCAAAAAGTTAGGTGATTTTTTGTTAGCGCTTACCGACCACGGTCGTTACTGGCGGTATGGTAAGAACGAAAAGCAACATAGGGGTCATTTAAATTTAATATTCTCTTTTGATTTCAGACGATGGAAGATAAAAGAGAAGTCTCGGAGGTCGTTGCTAAAAACCAGCATCTTCAGACTGTCCTGACTAGAAAAGAGGATGGAAACGCCGAGCTTAGAAGGAGCACGAATGACGTTAAAGCCTTTAGCGACGAAGTGAAGAAGAACAAGAATGAGGTTAGTGATGATATTGCCAAGCTCAGGAAAGAGCTTGCCGCCCTTGATGACATGCTGACTGAGCAGAACTTGTTCTCCCTCGACGATGTCATCCCCTCTGAGACCCTGCTTCAGCTCAGAAAAGAGGCTACAAACTTTGCTGTCGTGTTTCCTCGTGTGGATGAACAGTCAGCTGCAAGCCTCAGAGTCTTTCGTCACTTCTTGGGGAAGAAGTAAGAAGTAGGTAGCTGAGGCCTCTATTCCTTCTGTAAAAGTTTGTTTCTATCATAATTTTCTTGAATAAAGCTGCCATTTGACCAATTAAGGAAGGTTGAACATCACAAAATCAGTGGTGAAACGGGATTTAAGAGGGACAGCTGTACAGGGTAGGCCTACTGGAGATATCTTCGTCAAGATATCGCCCTTGCTGAGGGTGATAGCGGAAAAATTTGGCCCGCGGGTGGCATGATAGGCTGATATTGCCCGAGCGCAGCGAGGGTGATATCTGCCTATCATGCTGCCCTTTCCGCTATCGCCCGAAGAAAAGCAAGGGCGATAATGATTATAACACTAGTACATTTGTTTTAATTTTCTGGTATTCCCCTGATGTTAAAAGAAAAAAATTCCAACCGTGCGTTTTCACTTGATATGGCATGACTGGCCGGGCGTTATCAAAATAAATAACGCCCGGTTGGAACTTTTTTTCTTTCAACATCAGGGCAATACCAGAAAATTTTGGCACTGGGTAGGATAGGAGTGATACCATGGGACTGCACGGTGTACTGGTGTTATTATATATTATCGCCCTTGCTGAGGGTGATAGCGGAAAAATTTGGCCCGCGGGTGGCATGATAGGCTGATATCGCCCGAGCGCAGCGGGGGTGATATCTGCTTATCATGCTGCCCTTTCCGCTATCGCCCGAAGAAAAGCAAGGGCGATAATGATTATAACACTACCACATTTGTTTTAATTTTCTGGTATTCCCCTGATGTTAAAAGAAAAAAATTCCAGCCGTGCGTTTTCACTTGATATGGCATGACTGGCCGGGCGTTATCAAAATAAATAACGCCCGGTTGGAACTTTTTTTCTTTTAACATCAGGGCAATACCAGAAAATTTTGGCACTGGGTAGGATAGGACTGATATCATGGGACTGCACGGTGTAGTGGTGTTATATAGACTTTTAGTAGATACCTCGTTTTTCGCCCATGTACCGACTATGAGTGTTCCGTCGAAATTGTTTGGAGGCGGAGCCAATATCGAGTGTTGTGCTTCCCCGTGCACTCTATTTCTTCGCCGTTATATTTGAGTCATTTGCGAAGAAAAGACCGAAGCGGGTCGATGTGATGCTCTGCATAAGCTCCTCGGCTTGGTAGCATCCGAGCCCAAACGTATTTCATCGTTCGAGCACGGTTCCGGACAGAGCAAAAGAATTCCTAACTCCCTAGTGTTATTTTTCTCTGATTCCGGTACAGACATCGGGGGACGGAGGATCTATGCTAGTAATAGCTGTAAGTTCTTTTTTCTTATTCTGTATTACATCTCTTAGGTTCCGGATGTTGCAGACACTATATAGACATATTAACCTTAGCCTGTTTTAAGCTTCGAATAAAAGCCTATGTAGAATGTGTTCATTGCCTCTGCAATGTTTCCTGGAAGCTTTTGATAAGTTCCAAGGCTTGTGTTTCATTTCTAAATAATTCTCATCTACACAACGCAGTGGACGGGTTCCACTTTGTTGGCATTTTTCAGGAGTCTTCACTCTGAAATGTCATCATCATCACAGAAGCTTTATAATGTGAAAGAGATATTTGATCAAGAGGCGTATTCAAGTTGATTACTCCTTTGAAGTACTGCAGTATTGGACCGCAGAGTTCGGCCTTGTTGCTCAGCAAGTTTACTTCCCTTACTTTGCGGAACCGAGAACAAGGATGTTGTTCACTTACGAGCCTCACCTGTCAAGTCGAGAGGGATGGGACATTTTAGTGACCGTGAAGGGGGGGGGGGGGCTGGAAAAAACCTTCATTTGATTGCTCGTGCTAATCTTATCTTTTCTCTTTTGCTCAGTCAGGCTGAAAGGTTTGTCTGCTTGGGGTTTTAAATTTTCATTTTGCCACTACAAAAAAGAAAATTGTCAACCTGCTGAAGGAACTTTCAACTTCTTGAGAAAAGTAGAAGATTTTGAGAAGCTCCAACTCAAAGACTATCTTGCAGACGTCATGATCTAACTATGAGTTTTGGTTAAAAAAAAAAAAATATTTGTGTCAGGAAAGCACCGGGACCTTCTCCTAAAATACTTGAGTTGACTTGCTTGACTCATGTCTCCTGCCGGGCGTCACTCAGCGTAGAGAGTGATGTCAGCCTCCTCCAGCCGGTACAATCAGCAGCTAGCGCTTGTGGGTCGTTGACGTCGATGTTTGCCTGTTTCAGGTATTTTGAGAGACTATGGAACCACCTGTTTCGGTCTGCCACGTTTGCAGCCAGCTTCTTTGGGGTTGAAGACTTCCGCAGGGAGGTTTTATGGGAACCTGAGGAAGTTACCGAACCTAGCATAGCTCCGAACCTGCTGCAATCATCGAAATATGTAAAGGAAGAAGAAAAATAATTAGGCCAGAATAGGGCTCGTGTCTCTCAACTCGTAAGGAAGAAGAAAAGTAGAACAGGGGTCCTGCCTTTTCTGCGGTTTGCGTCCCCCTTCGCCTCCAGGGCATTCTTCATGTCAGTTCCTATTTCTTTTCCTTGGCAGCATCAAAGTATTGTCATTGGTAGCTGGGTAGTTTGGGCGTTGGACTTTAGTTTGGACTATTCTCGTTCTGCCGAGTACTTTCAAATTTTGACCGGAGACGAACTCTAATCCAAAGGATGCTGCGTTACGGCCTCGGCAATCGACGGAATCAGTTGCGAGTTAATTCTTTAAGACTAGCCGTTGACTACTCAGTTTTAAAACGGGTACCTAGAGAAATGTAGGGCAAACATCGAATGGTTTGACCTCAACTTTGCGCAAACAAAGTTGAGGTCAAACCAAACCGGATCTCACCATGCAGACAGACGTTGCAAAGGTCTGTTGCTGTATCTGTACCAATGCAGATTTTACATCCCATGCAAGATATGAAGCAAGTTTTGTTCCGTTCAGAATTGTTCATTTTTATTAAATAATAAAATAAATGAACAAAATAAGTGTCGACCCCTACACAGCTCCATGGTCCGTTACGTAGTGGTGAATAACAAAATAATCAACAAATAACCGTGTCTCGTATCATGGGTTGTCCGTCAGATTTCATCACTGAGATGAGATATATAATTGTATATACTTATTTTCTCTTATCTCTATCGATTTCTTTGACGTTTTGTTTTATTTGACGAAACGAAAATCAGCTAGACAGTGGTTTTGAAAAAAAGTATATATATGATTAGAAACATGCGTCACACTATCGACCGCGGGCAGTGAAACGTGAGATTTAACTTTTTTCGGCGCTTGCGCTGCGCTGAGCCTTCAGTGGTTTGCATGCTAAAGATTCCTGTTCTGATCTCCAATTCGCCAAAAGCATCCAAACTTTAGAAATCGGGTGGACAGCCTAGTGCCGACTGAATTAATGATGCGGACAAGTATTCCTGGGTGGATTTCCTCCATCCTCATCAGTTCCGACTGAGAAAATTGAAAAAAAAGGTCACCGTCCCCATACGTAAGTAATGATTGGTCAAAATAAATTGAACGACCGACTGACCCTTCTAGGGAAAGATCATTCTTGTCTCCAGACGACTTGGAAGAAGGCTTTGCTCGCCACCCCACTGCCCGGCTGGAAGAAAGTCCGCGGCGGCCTACGTGGAGCTTGGCTGAGCACTCCTAAAGAAGACCTCGATACCCAGAGAAAGGGGTGGAGAATTTTATTGCCCTCCTGCTTCAGCTCTTAAGGCGTATTCTCGCCGTTTCCCGAGGACTCTACTTGAGGAGTCTCCGCGTTTTTGTTTGTCCCGGGGACTCACTCCTCGTATTCTTGCGAGTCCCCACGGACGAGCTCCGATTATCATCACCATCATCAAAAAGGACTCCCTTTCAGATTCAGAGGGGAATCAATTTTTGCTGGTGTTGGTGCAATGTGAAATTAATTAAAAACAATCAGAATGAACAAAACCAAAATAAAGTGGATACAGATAAATTTCGTCAACTGCGTAATTTTTCTCGGACAAAATCCATTTTAGAACCATTCTCCGTGTTCTCGCTGTTTTCTGTAGGCGGAGTCCGCGTGGAGTGGCTCCCTCTATTCTCGCCGTTTCCTTCGATCCCCCGAGGAGTCCCGAGTCCTCGGGGATCGGCGAGAACACGCCTTTAGTGCCCTTCACAAAAGACCGAGATTCACGGCACGACTTTGTCCGTCAGCTGCTGTAGCCAGCAAGAGCTGCACGGCTTTTTTCCTAACATATGTACACGTGTCTCCAGTCTCTTTCATCTTTCCCTTCCGTAGTTCACCCGCAAGCATCAAGAGGATACTATGACCATCTTTTTGCCATATCTTGCAGACTCTTTTGTCAATCTTTGTGATAGTTTTATACGAGCATTATCTGGGGAAATGAATTATCTTAATGAATTTGTACTTATTCTTCTAGTAATATCCATTTTAAGTAATTACTGTAACTTCGGCGGCTTTTTTAGACTGTAATGGATTCACTGATTGGACAAAATGATTCTGGCAAGAATTCGAGGCCGTGATAGCCACGCTCTCATCATCTGTCTTCGCGGTAACTTTATCAGGATTCTAAATGCCTCAAAAGAAAAAGGATTTTGCTGAAATAATTGAATTTCTGTAATAATATTCTGACAAAGGAGATTTCTGATTGGAGATTCGATGGCGGTTTTTGCTTATCGACTAAAAACGGGAACGGAACGGGAGGGCATGGTGCAGGAGGAATGCTAAAAATGGGAACGCGAACTAAAACCCTGAACGATCTAGCCTACTAAAGTCGTGAACGCTGCACTAGGAAGAACACTGCTGAAAGGGGGAACGATGTACCATTGTTCCTTTTTTAATAGCTTGTTTTTTGAGCGGCGTCCCTGTGAATTAACTTGGAAAACACCTCGGAAGAGACACTTTTCGTGATCAATTTCGAATTTCTAAATAACACCGAAATACACTTTTGGGTTATAAAAGTGACACTCTCTGCCAATTTTTTTGAAACCCTAGTTCCTCCTGCAACAGGGAACCAAGAAGTAATAAACAGAGGCCATCTCCTTCCCGTTTTTGGTTCTTGTTCCTTCTGCAACAGGGAACACAAGAAGTAATAATCTGCATTCCCGTTTTTAGTTCTTGTTCCTTGGGGAACCAAGTTTCAACGAACACTGCATATGCCCCTTGTGGTGCGGGATTTAACTCGATTTAAAGAATTAACACCATTACTAGAACAGCGATCGTGCACGGAATTGATTTGGAACTCGTGCCAAAACAAGCCACTAAAAGTAGGAACGACGTTACATTATTCCCCCCTGTAGTAGCGTTCCTCTTGGTTCATCGTTCCCGATTTTACTATGCGATTCCGTTTTCAGTACGAGTTCCTCCTGCACCGTGCCCTTCTGCTCCGTTCCCGTTATAGTCGGTCCCTGTTTGTTTTTTCGCGATTTTATCGTCGCTGTTTTTCTTGTGCCTAGTTTTACTTTTCGCGGTTTTGACAGGATACAGTTATCACGGTTACAATAACTCTTTGTTTAAGTATGTGTAATCGTAAACTTTACCCACTCTAAATATGCTAAAGCCAGGCTTTACCTTCCAGATTTCGAACTAAGAAATGTTAAAGAATAATCATTATCACGAAAATCCGGAAGAGTTGGATTGACTGTACGAAAGACACAGAAAGAATAAATAGTAGTAGAGCTAATTTTTTTAAATTAGAAACGTCAGTGTCAATGTGTGGAATTCCCTTCCGGTGAAGATTAGGGAGTATGGTAACAGTTTAGTTTTCAAAAAATAAGTTTAAAAAAATGTCGATTGGTGTCGCTTTCATTTGTGCTTTCTTGGGAGGAGCGGCCATTCGTGGCTTCCTTCTTTACACAAAGCGACCAACGGTCGTTTGATCACGATAACAATAAAAATATGATTGTTTTTTTGTATAAATAAAAATTACACCAGACAACTTTCTTCACCAACCATTATTTTCGTAATCCCCCTTCCTGACACAAACACAGAACTAGAAGTCGGGAACAGGTCGACCCAACGTTCGTGTTATTATAAAAATGAACATCTTCGCCGCCGTGTGTTGCCACGGTCGGAGGACAGCCGTCAGCTGGATGTACGCAACTAGAAGTCGGATAATAGTTCTACCCAGCGGTCGTTTTATAATAACAAATAGAACATAGCATTTGTTGTATAACGAAATTTATTAGACGTGAAAAATATATTATGATAATAATACTGAATAACCGCTTGGTCGACGTATTATACGAGTTCTAGCTCTGTGGAAATCAAGCTCTCTCGGAAATGGGTCGACACTAAATTGTTGTTTTTAGAAAATAAATTAACCAAATCATATTGCACAAGATTGTATAAAAGCTTGGAATCATCACATAAAACTGTAACTATAACTGCTTAAGAGCACCATAAAAACTGGAGCGGGTGGGTAATAGCTCCATCCACTCGAGGTTATTGCCGACAAGCGCCATAAACTCGATTCTTTCGCCTGTTCCGGAACAGTTTCTTTCTCTTCGCACGGCCCACTCTGCGACTCGATTCTCAGCCAGCTCGAGTCACCACACTTTTCCTTGTAGGGGCCAATACACATCGCGTGAGCAATTCCATGAGCCATAAATGTCTGATCAACGGTGCCGTGGAAAATGTAGGACCGGGCCCCGGTGGCGTAAAAAGGGACATCCTCGCCGCCATGTGTCGCCCACGGTCGGGGGACAGCCGCCATCTGGATGTACGCACTGGAGCTCGGGTGCAGCTTGGTTATGTTCTGGTGCTTCTCAGGGGTTCGATACCCGGGGCCGTTGGCATACAAAAGGGTTGAGTAGGGCATGCCATCCACAGGTGATGGGTAGGCGTCGTAACCTAGAAAAAACAATGGTTTTATCTGAAAGTCAGAATTTAAAGTAACCGAACGTGGAATTCTTAATCTTAACCGAATCTTCAGCAGTTTCGTAAGACAAACCGAAGCTCGATCCAACGTTAAAACACTATGTCACAGTATCTCACATCGGTCTTTAAATGATTTTCTACCTTTAACGTAATAATGAAGATGAAGAAATAGAAATTCGTCATTTATTAAAGTTAAGGCAAATTACAAAGTTTTGAATTAGGAATAGAAATTACTGTATACAAAATTTAGTATTTTGATAATAGTTTTTAACTACTGAGTGGAGGTGGAGACGTAGCCACTTGCATTCACTCACTCCATTGTCAAGGAGAGGGAAGAAGAATCTATGCGGGTATTTCTATGTCAGCATCATAGACTCAAATATTAGAACAAAGGCCAAAAACGGAAAGAAAAAAACGGAGCTGTCAAACATTGTATTTGACTTTCTGTTTTTACCCATTGTTTTAATACATTTTTCCTAGTTAACCTGGGATCAAGGAGTATTAATCTCATATTCAACATAAATAATCCTTGCAGGATTGCACGCTCGTTCCTTCACCAATGTTGTCCCTGAAGTTCGAAAGCCTGACGATAACCCTTGCCAAGAAGGGCCGAAATATCGCTGCCAAAGCATCGTAGCTGACGTATCCTTGTCGTTTCTGCTGTAGGCTTCCTATAGGGAGAAGATTCTTTAGGTCTGATTAGTCCTACTGTATCTTTTTTTTATCTTACGCATGAACCATGTTACTGGAAGGTCAGTTTACTTTTTCATTTTCTCTCTTTGTAGCTACTGTTCGGTTTCCCTTTTCCTATCCAGTGAATAATAGCTTTCATCATCCTAGTCGTCAAACCCACATTATGGTCTTTCCCGCAGTAAGAATACGAGACGACTTCGAGGATCAAACATTTCTGTCTTACATAGAAACACGTTTCGAGCAATAAAGACCATAAATACGAAAAGAAGACATTTGAACCTACACAAGATTGACTATTTCTAAGTTCGTCTCTATCATTAAACAAATTATAATATCGTTGTTAAATGCTGGATATGGTTTATTGTTCTCATGGAAGGAATTTAGGAGTCTCGGCATCGCAGAGTAGGGTAAAAGTAGTGACAGGTGATGGGCACAGAAGTCCGAGTCTCTCCAGTTTACACAAGCTGAAGGAAGTGAACGCATTTGCAGTTTTGTCGTTGGGTGGAAGGGAAAGTTACGGGTATCGTGAAATGTAAGGGTACACTGTCAGAAGTTTGTTAACTTGTAACAGATGAACGCGAGAACTGAACTGAGCTGAACTGAACTGAACATCCTTGTGTTAAATCCTATGACGGGGTTATGGTCTTTTATGTGTTTTGCGAAAATCTAACACTTAAAAGGGTCATAACATAAATATCTTCGTCACCTCTCATCACATGTTTTCGCAAATGTGATGACAGATGACGAGGATATTGAGAAGGTCCTCGCTTGAAGGGCTGAAATATCGGTGAAAAAAATCACCACTGATGTCCTTTTAGCGTCATCACCAATTCAGCAAACCTCATACAGTTTCAAGGAGTTAATTTAAGAATTTCTGGAGGCGAAGGTTAGTGCTGGGATTTCCTTTTTCCCTTTTCCGCCTTTTCTTGAGTTTTAGTTTTGTTGCGATTGAGTTCTTGTGTCTGATGATGGATTATCTGAATGAGATATTTATTCGCCCAAGAACGAATTCACTCGTGGGGTTTAGTAGTTGTTAGTGACATTAAATCGTAATCGTAACAAAATTTATCCTAGTTATATTCCGCTCTACTGTGTCGTACAATTGCTCCCGATTACTAAAAGGGAAGCAGTAGGTAATGATTTTCTATTTGGCATAGCAGATGAAAGATGTTACGAATCGTTTGGTTTCCTTCCTTATTTTTCTTCCGGATTCCAGGCATCCTTTTCCGTCATGAAGGATCTGGAAGGTGAAGCTAGGCCAAAACTCTGGAAGTCTTGGGTGCGGGATATCCCAGATTCCGTATGTGTGGAAGGTGCCATAGAGGCAGCGCAAAAGAGAGAGACAATAAAATATGCAAATGTAGAAAGCAAAGGGAGAGTGATTGACAACTGTGATCGAGAAGTAGAAGATATTTGAATTCTGAAGGCGACAGCTAGGAAATATTAACAGTAGCAGAACTGGCCATATCATCGTTATCAGAAAAATCAGGGTTGGTTTGACTTTGCGGAGATCTGGAAGTCTTGAAGGTGAAGTTTGGCTTTTAGGCTACATAAGTTAATGCGAATTTTCCGCGGTTTTTACCACGCATAGAGCCACTAGTTTTTTGGGGTAGAAGTATCCGCATTTGTTCTTGGTAACAGAAGTGATGGCAGTTTAGTTGCGTGGTAGCAATGGACAAGGTCAGACGCATGGTATACTTTAGTGGTTTGAAGTTGGAGAAAATGTGTTAAAGTACAACTCAATAGTGCTGAGTTCCAATAGTCGAGTTATTACATTAATTATTCACTTAAATAGGCTAAAAAACGCGATAAAAAATCCGCTACTTCGTTTGCCCGTTATCCACAGATAACCGATTTTATCGGATGAACTTATTATTTTCGGATTTGTTGTAAATGCTTGTCCCTCTACGCTTGAAATATTCAACAACTACAAAAGTAAGCTATTGCCGAAAAATCAACTGACTTCACCGTTTTCCCACTTTTTATAGGCGTAAATTTCCGCGGCCTTTCATCTTTAACACTGGAAATTCAGTCCTTTTTTGAAATTCAAATTCTCCACATATGGATAATTTTTTAGTTTTCGTACAAGCAGCGCACACTTTGAACGTTATTACTAGAGCCTCGGGTGAAAAAGTACAAAATCCCTTAGATCAGTCAAATATTTCAGTGCATTCAAATATCTGATGTAAAACTAAGCTGCCTTTTCAGATAAACTTGAATTTGTTATTATATTATAGCTGTTACATTTGTAACACTACTGGATTGTACACTTTAACGACATGTCCACATGATTCAGTATTGGTGACTGTATTTTGCCCCCAGGGTTCCTCATTTTTAGCTTATTTCTGAGTCTGTACATTTGTAAATATCAACCAGTACAAGAAACATTTCCAAACGCTGGGACATTTCGCCATCAATTGCTTGGGCAATTCAACAAAAGAGACAAGTGAATGTATCATTCGTAGAAACATAGCGATTCATCACAGTTAAAAATTATTCCAGAAAAGGCGGAAGATATGCAAAAGTAGAATGCCCAACGTAACAAGATAAGACAGAGACGATTTATTTGCTCTCCGAGCCACCAGCCATGGCAAATTCGTAAAAACTAAACAACCATTAGCAAAGATATGATCTTTTACAGGCACCTAAATCTACGGCATTCCTCGGTGAACGTCACTAACTGTTTCATGTCAACGAAAGAACTCTCAACCAGAATTTGATTCGGAAACCTTTCCACGGTCAGTGGCGTTACTAGCCAAAATGTTTGGGGGGGGGGCAAGGTATTTACCGACTGGCTGGTCACTTTTACCGACCGATTTTTACAATTTTGACGAAAAACCGATTGTTTTGAAGAAAAATCGACTGTTCCTACTAAAAAATCGACTGTTTTCACGAAAAATCGCGGCGCTTCGCGCCGACGCAGGATACTTTTTACCAACTGGCCGACAACATTCAGGGAAGGCGTCCCCCCTCTCCCCATACGCGACGCCCCTGTTCCCAGCTGTATCTAAAATAAGTTCACTCGAGCTTTCCCTTTAAAATATATACTGCTTTAGCCTCCCTTTCATGGTAGGTTACGACTGCCCGACATGAGTAAGTAAGGAACGAACCAATCCTTAGATTTCCCAATACACCGACTGTCTCCCCTACAACTATTCAAATCCCTTGACCATATTTCTCTTCAATGCAAACCCCGGTTAAATTGACTCCCCTATTTTTTTTTATTTTTTTTCATTGGCCTCTTATACAACCTTTAAACAAAAAAAATACATTTTAATTTCTTAATCCAAATCAAGTGTTGCAACGAATGACTTTCGGTTTACCTTCCAGTGAATTTATATTTTGTACCGACACGGTTGACAGTCTGTCTCAAAATTTACAGCAATCCCTTCACGCATCGGATCCTTCGACGCAAGACCCGATTATGAGAATCATCCATCTATTTCCCCTTTCGTTGAGATAGAGCTAATATTATTTTTGTGCCGGGATCCGACAATCACACAATCCTGAACAATACGAAAGGACTGTGTTATCCAAAATGGGCTTATTTGGCATCATCAATAAACCAATTTCGTAATACAACCATAGGAACCGAAGTAGAATCTTTTATCAGACTAGATCGTGTAGGAAAACCAAAGCCTAGTCTGATTATCTCCCACGTTCAGGTTCATTTTTAGGTTCATTTAATTTTAAAATAATGACAACAAATAATTTCACAAAACTTCATGGCAGAGAGCAGGCCCGATGGCCAGAAGACTAAATTAAAAAAAATACAACTCAACATTGGACCTTATGTGATTATCTACTTATGTCTCGGTGACACACAAGTAGTACCTACCCTTCCATTCTTTTTCATCTTTTATTTTCTGCTGTTTCTAATCTTCATTTTACATTTTCTTCCGAAATTTTTGTATACTTCTTACAAGACTAAACTTATTAAATTTATTTTATGAAAACCATTCTAAAACTTTAACACGAAAGATGAGAAAAAGCGGAATGAAAAGATGCCCTTCAGCCGCGGGGTAACTCTATTGTGGTGGTAGAACAATTACAATAAAATCAAGACTCGCATTCCTTTTTAACAAAAATAAACCCACCTCACCTTCCAAAGGGATCGACTTAAAAGAGGCACAGCACTGCACTACATAGTGTAGGAGGCACGAGTACTAAAAAAGAGGCACGGAAACTAAAAGGGCCCTTTCAGGCATCAGAGTGAGGAACATTGTCAGGAACAATGTTCTAACGTGCCTTCTTCTAGGTTCTGGAGTTATTTGTCTACTTGTACTACTTGCTTACTTGTCTACTTGTACTACTTGCTAATATCTTTTTATTACTCGTGCCTCCCGCCGTGCCGTGCCTCTGATCCCCCTTTCAACTATTTAATTTTAACACTAAAATATGAAATTGTTTATTTTTTGGATTCATTCATTCATTCACATGTAGCCGAAACCAACCATTTCCGTCAACAATTTCTGGCGACCCCGAAGAGCCAGCAGCTTCCTCTGTCACAAAATCTCGCAAGATTGCCATCAAGAACAAAGGTTTCGTGGAATCCCACAGGGAAATATTTATTGGATTTCCGGTCTTCGCCAGATCCCATAAGCGTGTTATTTATACCTAATTAATCCTGTAACCAGATCACAGATCAAACGCACTTCCGCACCTGTTCGGAAGATTAATCATGGCTGATGTGATGACGTGAGTGAATTGATTCAGTAGAAATCCTAATATACCAGATCCGACAGTCCATAGGTATTGGAGGGAGGAAGGATTGAGAAACTGTGTGCCGCCCGTATAATCAATCCGATTGTGCCGCTCCTCTGTCGTGTTCACGAGCAGAGACAAGCACTACGGTCCTGAAAGTTGTATTCTAACTGAAAATCGGTTGCCGGAAAGTTTTCTTCTTAAGCGTCTCATTCTGCGACAGTGCAATCCCAAGATCATGAAGAATATCCATACTATTTAAAAAATATTCAAAAAAAAATACTCATCCAACGAGGTCTTTACCTAAATTTACACCACTTCTTTGCAAGTTTTGTCGGAGTATCCTGTTCTTACCGAGATTTCTGTTTTTCGTCAATCTGGTCGTGCCATTTACACGGTAGTAAAAGAAAGCAGGTTGTGGATTCACTCTTACACGAACCATACTACAAAGATATTTATAAGAACTAACGAATTTCCCATTTTCACCGGATTCTGGCAGTCCGGCAAAACCATCTATTTCACAGGAAAACGAAGCTGGTAGAACGATTCTTTTTCGTTTTCTTACCCCCTCGATTCGGACACACGAAAGACACAGAGCGATGCATACCGAATTTCTGGTTTTCGCTGGATTCCGTTCGTATTGCCAGTCAGGCAGGAAAATAACGCAGATAGAACCAACGTGTCGGCAAACCGCACTATAGTTTCCACCAGAAACGAAAAAAAAGTTGAGGAATAAAAAAGCTCCGTCCGGCAAAAGCGCCCGTTAAAAAAAGGTCCGTCGCAAAAACAAATGTCAGATATGGATTCAGCATGTTTCCTTACCCCTGCATAGACATTATCTTCACCTTGAAAGAAACTCTCGCCTTAATATGATACCCCAACCCCTGAAGGCCCAACCTCCGTAACTGACCAGTAGCCTACTTTGATCAAAAGGACCCTCACACCGACAATGAACAAAGTAGGCTAATTTACCCTTTCGAGAGTTATCGCGCTAACAAACACTAGCTAGGACGGAGAATCCGTACAAAGTTAAATGTGTCTCGTTAGAAACAACTTCAGTAGTCCAAACTGAATGCGGAAGATCCAGTAAGCTGGAAATTCTTGCTGAAAGGAAAACAGTTTCGTCTGATAAGACAAACAGTAAATCAATGGAATGTCAGTACATTAATTGCCACTTTCCCTTTAAGTAGTAAATAGCCTGGATGTCTGAACCCGCGCCAATCCGATTAGGAAGTCGGGTAGAAATTCCAGTAAAATCTTGATGGAATCCCCCAGAGTCAAGGATCCTAGAGGGCCGGAGGGGACAAGATACGGCGCCGACTTCAATGCAATAAAGTCGCCGAGCGGTGAAAATC
Organism: Branchinecta lindahli; assembly: GCA_023053555.1. NCBI lineage: Eukaryota > Metazoa > Arthropoda > Branchiopoda > Anostraca > Branchinectidae > Branchinecta > Branchinecta lindahli. The sequence goes on along the minus strand of JAKZAO010000009.1, from coordinate 780,563 downwards.
GAAGAAATAAAAACAAATCGTTCTTGTAAACGATTCCCCCCTCCCTCCCTTGACATGAGGACAACTAGCCAAGAAAAAGTGGAGCGGGGAGATCCCTGTTCAAGAAAGATGACCGCATTCCCTTTCAGATAACGAAGATCCGACCGAATCAGACGAAAGAAACTGTTTTTCGTTACTTCCGGAAATTGTTGTTGTCGACTGTAGATATAGTTTAGTGTTGGAAACGATAGGTTGACATGTTTGTGACGAGAGTGATTGACCGCTTTTCAAACAAATGTAGTGAATTGGTGAGATTTCGTATCCAGCAGTGTGGTTATGGGCTTGAAAACCCGATGAAAATGCATTACCCCCTTTGTCCGCTATCCCCACAGACAATCGATTTCATTTATTCTTTGGGTTTTGTTGTACCTCTATGTGCATGACCCTCTGTGTTTGAAATATTTACCAACTACAAAGGTAAGCCATTGCCGAAAAACAAACTAAAACTGGCAGATTCCTTGCAAGACATATCTTATCTTAACATTTTCCTACTTTCTTCAGCAGTGACTTTTCTGGCCTGAGCTTAACCCTGAAAATGCAGGCCTTTTTTTATTCAAATTTTCTGCGTCTGGGTGAATTTTGGGTTGTTGTGTAGGCAGCGCACATTCTGGACGTATGTTATTACTCGAGTCTCGGGTGAAATATACAAAATCCCTTAATGGGTCAAAATATTTCAGTGCATTCACATATCAGATGTAAAAATAAGCTGCCTTTTCAGTTAAACTTTAAATAATAAATAGGCTATTATAAAATCCTAAAGTGGCATTTCTCAGATGGGTTTTGTTTCAATCGCTAAACCTTCTACGTTTGCGACATATGATGACAAAAACTTTTTTCTCCGTCCCTGACACCTATTCAAGTGACTAGCCTTTCTTCTCACCACTTGAATTCAGTTCGGTGACGCCGGGATTATTAAGCTCCTCCCATGAGAATGACGGACTGTTAGTGAATAATCTGTAATCATCGAATTTTAATATTAGCATTTAATGAATTTGTCCTTCTGAATACTTTGAATGTCTTCTTTCATTTTTTACTTCTTTCCTCGGAGGAGCCATCCGACCTTGGCAGCCCGAACCTTAGACATGCTAACTACCCATGCAATCGCCATATGAGCTTGCAGCTCTTGTTAATTTCGTCCCTTCTCGAATTTCCTCATTATGTAGCTAAGTAACCCAAATTTGTAACCCACTGGCGACATCTAACCATCGGAAAGCGAGACCGCAAGCATTGTGGCTGGCTGTCAGTGAGAAGGGAGGAGGGCCACCATAGGAAGACCAAAGCACAGATAATAGAAGCTCCTACTACAACGATCTTTGGACCAAAGCAGAGAATAAGAGCACTAAGAAAATTGGTTGCTATCTAGGACAAGAATGTTTCGCGTCTGAAATATTGGCTGTTATACAGTGAACTCTTAAGAGGTGGCATGTGGAACTATGAAACTGGGCTAGGAATGGTATGTTTAGGTTGGGAGCGGGAACACCCAGCAAGATCAAAGCAGAGAATTAGACGAGCATTAGGAAATGTGTAGGCCTATATTTTTCCTTTTGGGAAATTTCTTTCTATTTTTTTTTTCCAAGACAGAAATGCAGCGATTCCGCTTTATTGCTGACTTTCTTTGGAAAATCATCAAAGCGATTTTTCCGCAGAAGCTTGCATAGGTCTTTTGAGAAGTCTGCTGTCAATGCACATCTCTTTTAGATAGATTAGAAAGTTCTCAGAATCGCGGACAAACGAGCGCCATAGGTCCCCCGAACAGAACGCGATTTAGGGTTTTCAGAACGACAGAAACGACGTAAAAAAGGCAGAGAAAATGTTTGTGTTTGTCAACGTGTTTGTTCGCTCTAAAAACACTTAGGGGCTTTCTCGACTCCCGTGGATGTTGTTTGTCACGCAGAAGAAAAGAAGTCTGGTTTCTTTGCCTGTTTATTAGCATTTCCCTCTGAAGAAGCACCGTCTATCTATCTCTTCTCTACAGCTTTGAATAAGCTAGATTAAATATTTTTAGCAGACCATACGACCAAGCGCAGATTAGTAAACTGAATAAAAGAAACTTCGCTGATTAAACATACGTTAACATTATATAACAAGAAAAGCTCTAACTCCAGAAGCTCAAAGGGCACTTGTTACGGATGTAAGTGATGCGAGGTGAACTTTCTAACTTTCATTCAAGGCTTTTTTTTCAATAGCATACCTACTGGATTTCGAAGATTTTCTTTCCGGTGTTCCAAAACCTGCTAGGGCATGACGGTCGCAAATCGGGATTCTAGTAAAAATAATGCCATAACAAGGAAAATAGCTACATTTTATTCCATGAAAAATTTGGTTGTAGCTTCTGAGCAGCCGTAGCTCTTGAGCTACCGTAATTTAATCGTCGGTGCTTCATGCAAAGGTTCTCGCATAATTTTTTCTTGCATTTTCGATAAATTTTCATTTTCTGTAACCAGAAACTTACAATCTTTAAAGCTTAACCGAAAACCCAGGTTATTTTATATTGTTTAATTGAATACACGTAACTATTTGGATTGTGTTAAGGATTTTTTTTTTTTTTCACTACATGCTCATGCTCAGAATATCTCCGGCCGTCCTCACAACGCAAATTTCTACTATGACGCGAGAAATTTTTATCTAAACCCAAACAAGGCTTTTCACTGGGCGGTGGCGATATTGGTGAAGATTGCTTAGTGCCTGAACAAAAAAAAGTCATAAATCTTTCTTGTAAGGCATACAACATATTAGAGGTACCACAAATCACACGGAAATTCCACTATTTGAAAATCGATTATTCTTGAATAGTGGAACAACCAAGCAACGCATTTTCAGCGGGTCTTCAAGCCAATTCAAGTGAACAAGTGATGGGTAACTTGATTGTCCTATCCCAGTCCTTTTCGTTAAACTTTAAAACCACCTCTCTGTAAATCGTGGTACCAGCAACCATTTCATCCCGTAAAAGTGCCATGAACACGTCACCAAGAATGATTGTTTCTTCTGGAAATTCTGTGCAAAAGGCACTCGAGTTAAGAAGTGCTGTTTCTTAAATTGTTATTTTGTCTTAGTTTCCTATGAATGAATGAATGACGTATTTTATTGCCCATCAAACAACACAGCGGAAAAAAAGATGGAGTATGTGAAAAGAAAAGAAAAAAAAACAATTACAAGAAAAACAAACAAAAAAACAACATTAACCTAGATACAAAATCACAAGACAAAGAATCTTATCAAAAAATAATACCCATCCAGGGGTGTTCAATGAGTTGTTTGGTTATCGTGTATATGGTCTTTGGGTTTTTCAATACAGATATTTATATATATATATACGTTCACTTCCTTCAGGCTGATACTCACTAGTGGCTAACCTCTTTGCTAATAACGCGCGATTCGGCAATGCAGGGATTCTTAACTTCCTTCCATGACCATACTGAATCATCACTGAATAATTAGCATTGTAACTATCTATGAATATTCAATCTTGACATGAAGCAAGTTCATCCTTGAAAGTAATTTCAGGAAGTAAGTAGTTTATTTATAACCCGTCATTTATGAAACCGAGTAAGCCTTATCTCTTGTTGCTCAAAACTGGTTACTATGTCTAATATGAATGGTTCATTGGGTTTTTAATAGTAAGCCATTATTACAGTGAAGACAAATATTGCGCAGTTAAGAAAATATAGACATAACCTAACACAGTTTAAAAATATTCCGTCAGCATGGGAACGTTGGTTCAGGAATCGTATTCAGCGCAGCAGCTTTATAAGGGAGACTACTCGGCTTTTAAATCCATACGCAATCTTTTTGTGATTTTCTTTTTGTTCTACAAAATCGTCCCCGGGCGATATGTCTTTTTCAACGTTGTAACTAAGCCCCTGTGGAGAGGTTATCCCAGTCGATGTTACCAGCTTTCCCGCGAATGCACCACACGAGGGACTGGAAACCCCCTTCTGTGAGAACTAAGCTGTAGTTCATAAATTTACGTTAGAGATATTTCACTTCCGGCTGTTGAAATCTGTCACCTACCGAAAATCGGGTTTCCTCTCGGTGTTCCAGCGCCTCCAAATGTCATAACTTGGGAATGGTCCGACGTCACAATGACGAGAGTATCTTCGAGGTCAACTGCCTCGGTAACTAGTGTGACTGCTTCGTCCAGAGCGACGATTTCTTCCAGCGCACGAAAAGCATTGTTGTAGTGGTGAGCGTGATCAATCCGTCCACCTGCGAAAGATAACACGTTAAAATAGAGATAAACATAAATAAAAATAAACTTTTAGCTGCAAACAACAAAGGGTTCGGGTAGCGCGGGTCGGAACCTGGTTCACCGCCGACGGCCGGGAGTGTGAGTTGTGTGATTGGGGCCAAACCATCCGACACTTCCTGTGCTTTACAGTAGATTATGCCGTTTTACAGCAGGGTCGTCTCCGTCTGCGACTAGTCATACAGATTCTCACCACTGATCCCGTCGGTTGTCGAGCGCCTCTATGAACCTTCGAACAGAGAGATCAAAAAGGAAAAAAATGTCAAACTACGTTTATATTTTTTGTCGCCAGCTTTTAAAGTTTAACCGAAAAGGACTGGAATAGGACAATCTAGTTACCCATCACTTATTCACTTAAATTGGCTTGAAGACCCGCTGAAAATGCGTTACTTGGTTGTTCCGCTATTCAGGAACAATCGATTTTCAAATAGTGGAATTTCCGTGTGATTTGTTCAGGCACTAAGCAATCTTCACCCATATCGCCACTGCCCACTGAAAAGCCTTGTTTGTGTTAAGATAAAAATTTCCCGCGTCATAGGAGAATTTTCGCTGTGGGGACGGCCGCATATATTCTGAACGTCATAACTAGAGCAGATAGTGGAAAACAAAAAAATCCATTTGCAGAATCCAAATAATTCAGTGTATTCAACTAAATGACACAAAAATAAGTTGGCTTTTCAGTTAAACTTTAAGTAGCCGAACCGTTACTTTCTTTTCTCATATCCTACGTTGTCGCCGGCCACTGAAGTGACATGATGGGGGTCTTCTCTTAATGCCCGGCTTTGTCGCCAGCTATGAAAGTAGAGATGAAGGGCCAATTTGTGTTTATTATTTTTCTTAATATCCTGCTGCTTCATGGCCATTAGGGTAAAGACGATACTTGTACTTGACACACTAGAGGAGGGTTTTTACGAACTAGAAAACGAAGTCGAAAAGTTGCCGAGCTTTCCACCCCGTTTTCGCGCTTTGGAAGCCGAAGTAGCTTATTTGACGAGGCAAAACGGAGACGTCAGCTACATTTTATTAGAGCTATTTTTCGGCACTTCTTGCCGAATAAATCGCCGACACATTTGCCGATAAATCGCCCATACATGCCTGCGACAAGTATCCAACTTAGCTGGAACGAAGAAGAAGAGACAGGTGACTCCAAAACCAAAATGCAAAAGAATCTTTACCCTTTCGACGACCCAAACGAACAGCAAAAACAGCAGCCGTGTCCAGATTGAAATCACAGCACCAGCTTTAATTCCAACCAATTTTCAGAGAAGAAGTTCACAAAATCAGATATTTAAGAAAGGATCTTTAGTTGTTTTTCCACAATTTCATTTTCCAACTTGAGCCTAAACAGGACCCTTGAAATGAAGGGCCGAAATATAGCTCTATAAAATGTAGCTGACGTATCCGTTTTGCATCGTCAAATATGATTCTCAGTCAGCTTGGGCCAGAGCAAAATAACACTAGGGAGTAGTGACAAGACTTGAAATAACTGACACACAGTCGAATAGCAGCGACACTAGCTCCACTAGCGATAGTGAACGTCCCTACTGAAACTCAAACAGTCGTGAACCAGTGCTGGCTTCAATAACTTCATATTTTGAACATAGCGAAAAAAAAGATACGCATCTTAGCTTTACTAGAAATTTCTGAATCCGCAAGTTTGTCTCGCTTTAAACGCTGCAAGCTTAGTGAGAGGTGCTATGATTATGGCCCGTTTGCGAAGCAAGGAAAGCATTGGTCTTGACGCTACTCCCTAGTGTGATTTTGCTCTGGCTTGGGCTCAAGGAATATTTATCGAAGTAGCTTTCTCGGAAAGTATTTCCAGGAAGTTAGAGGAAAGCAGCGCAGAAACTGAATGCTTCGACGGGAATTATGAAGGTGGGAAAACAACAAGCGCATTAAAGATAACCGCGTTGGACCTTTGACGTTCAAAGGAATGTCCAGTTGTCCTTACTTAACCTGAAAAGTTAGGAATTCAACATTTTCCCAGCGATTTCAGCTTAACATGTGTTTTCGCGATCAATCGAATGGAAAGCGGAAAACACTTCCAGGTATCCGACTCCCACAGTTTCCGCAAAGTGCTTTGCTCGAGTGATTCAGATATGTCGCGCAAAACCCTTCTTAGACAATTCGAAAGTCAGCATGCAGCAATCAGTGACACAGCTAAAAGCTGGATACGTATATCTCAGTAGCCTTGTCGGGCAAAGAACAATGTAAGGCAATTTAAGGTCTTGACATCATTGGATGTGTGGTTTTCATTTCTTGCGCAATGAACAATACAAACCAATCAAGTATTGATTTTTTTTCTTCTACTTTTTTTTTATTATCCTATTTATTTCTTGCTCGCCTTGGCCTTTCACGTCTACAATACTATAGTTTACTTACTAGAACTGTCTTCGGACCACATTTAAGGTGCACCGAGGAAAAATGAAAAAGCATTTCCCTCGGCATTTCCATGGCCTAAGAACCCCTCCAAACGACGAGTAGGAAGAGAAAATGAGCATTAGACGGGCTTAGTGTATTCCCACGGTTTCGGTCCTGAGAAGTTCCGGCTGCGAATTTCGTTGCTCGCCTCGAGGGTGTAAAAAACGGGCTGAGTAAAATGCCTCCCCGCTACAGCCAAGGCGATTTTCGTATTCCATCGTAAACGATACCCCCCGGGCCATAGATCTTCTTCTGCACTTCGGATGGAAAAGTCACAAAAACTGCACAACCATTCTTCCGATCCAATGCCCTTGCTGGACGCAATGTCCAACGTAAATTCGCGATTCCACGAAATTCACAAAATCAGCTACATAGGCTAAGCTAGAATTTTTAGTTCTTTTTCAACAAGTTCATTTTCAGAATGAGCCTAAAGAGGACCCTTGCCAAGAAGGGTCGAAATATAGCTGTAATAAAACACAATTTTCTCTAAAACAGTTTAAATGCAGTTTTGGTTTCACAAACTGACGCCATACATCATGAACAATGTACTAAATGAAAAAGATATGCTGATCTTAACTTTTGCCCCTACACGTGTCACAAAACTTCCAGGACCACCCCGCTCGAATTCCCTCAACCGTGGCCAGAAACGATTCGGACACGTAAATGTCACATCTATGGCATTTGCTACTACCCCCCATCAAGTTCCACTCCAATCAAAGCTCTCCCAGAAATTGTTTGATCCCCCCGTTGAAAACAGGTCCGGTCCATACATTAGAATATTAATTTCAGGGCCCGTGAACTATGTACTGTCCAGGTTTCATTCCGATCCCTCCATCTGTTTGGTTCTGCACATATTAGTGAATTTTGGAACCCTCCCTCCACCGTTGCCGCATACGGACTTCAGCTTCTGTCACCCATTTAGTTTCATTCGAATCGGATCACCCTTAAGCGGGTCAGAATATCCCGGAATCCTCCTCCGAAGGCCCCACAAAGATTATCGGATCAGAGAAATGAAGATTTCCTTCAGCATTGGGTCCTTTATATGAGTGCCAAGTTTCGTCGTCCTAGCTCATGCGAAAGTACCCAAACTACCAAAAGTGGACAGAGAGGGACAGACCGACTGACATTACGATCCCATTGTGGCACTTGAGCTGAAGGCTGCAAGTGCTATAAAACCGATCACGATACTCCATAGCCTGCTTCATAAACAGAAACTGTCTTTGGCTCCCATCGATTTAGCTCGAGCCGTTACTTCATAATGGCAGAGTGGGTCAAAAGCCTTTCTCGAAGTGATTCGAGAACGATTCAGATATCAAGTTCAGCGCGCTCAATCGACCCCTTTAATTAGAGCATTTTTTAGCAACACTTTTGGAAGACAAATGGCCTCGTCGATCTATCTTCAAAGTTCATACTGCACCGTTCGCTTACTTCTTGACGGAATAATCCGTCATCCGAATAGACAGTACTTAAGCAGGAAACATGCTTTGAGATGGGGGATTCTTCCCATATATGCAGTATTTATGACGAGCTGCAGGGTTTCTCAAACCGAGAAGAAAGCTTAGATTTCTACACGCTTGGAAAACTTTCCACCAAAGCGTGATTTATTCCTGCATAAAAGTTGTCGTTCTTCTTTTGCGAAAGTGTCGTAATAATGATTCACCAGTGAAAGAGGAGCGACTGAGGACGTCTTCTATGCAAGGACGCACCAACCAATGGGTACCTTGAAAGCAGAGAACATGCTTCGAGATGGGGATCCCCCCCCCCCATACATGCAGAAGTTATAACGAGCTGCAGGGTTTCTCAAGCTTAGGAGAAAGCTTAGATTTCCTCACGCTTGGAAAACTTTCCACCAACCGTGATTTATTACTCCATGAAAGTTTTCGTTATTCGTTTTGCGAAAAGGCCGTAATGACGATTAACGACAAAAGGGGGAGCAACCGAGGACGTCCTCTGTGCAGTGAATGCACGCTTTGCGGTCGAGGTTCATTTCAGTTTCTGTTTTTGGAAAAGATAATTGGTGCGAACGAATTCGTTCGACACGGAATCCTAGAGGAGGGTTTTCGCGAGCTGGACCCGATGAAAATATTTTGAGAATTAGTCGTATGGAGACGTACGAAAAAGTAGCATGCAGTAGTAACTTTGCCACTGCACGTTACTCTAGCAAACTGGATGCTGTACCACAGCAAGACTGGATGATATGGATACTACTTAAGATTAACCCAGTCGTAGGAATGTTAAACCAAAGTGTTCCATACTCCTCCACATCAACACATGCGACTTTTTCGTACAACTACCATACAACTACATAGTCAAAGAAATTTTCATCGGAGAAAGCTAAGTCTGAATCCCTTTCCAACGGTTTTCACACTGCATCGGAAATTTGCCGAACTTTCCACCAGGTTTTCGCGATTTGGAAGACGAAGCTGCTTTCCCGAAAAGTGATTCCAGAAAGTCAGTGGAAAGCTCCGCGTAAAGTTAAATACTTCGGCGGGAATTTTAAATCTGTGAAACAAAATCTGCCAGTGACAATGTGGAATGAAAACACGGCAAACGTCATTCAGCATGATTTCGTTGGAGTATCCGAGAATCGAAGGAATGTCCAATGAACTTTATTTATTCTAAAAGTTCGGAATTCAATAATTTCCCGGCGATTTCAGCTTTCCATGGGTTTTCGCGATCAGACCAGCGGGAAAGTGGAAAATGACATCAGGAATCGCTTTTCCCATAAGTTTCGAGATGCGGTTCGCTCGCTGAAAAGTAATTTAGGAATCTCGCGAAAACATTTCTTAGCTTTCGTGCTGAGGACGTTTTCCGGACGGCGTATGTGGTTTCGGAGACCTGTGCTTGAAAGACGCTTACTTCGTTCTTGCTTGCCCACACGACCTATGATTTTTCTTTCGTGTTTCACGGCCCTGGGGGCAGGTCACTGTGATGATTGTTTTCAGCGTTATCTATACCTCACTAGTTTTCTTCCGATCGCTGTAAATTATTATTTTGGAAGCGCGATGCAGCGGCAAAGGAGAGTTGTGTGCAAAATCAAAGCCCAAATAGGGTGCATTGCTGAAACCCGGGATTCTGAACTGAAGAACAGAAATAAGAGGCCCCATTTCAAACTTTGGGGGCCAAAGTCATTATTATATGGAACGCCGTTTGGGCCAAATGGACCGCATTATCTCTCTCTCACGTTCTCAAACTGTTTGTCATGCACTGTGATCCTCTTTCCGTCTTCATCGAACCTTTTCTCAGATTCAAAAGTGTCTCTCGTGGTCGCACACATTCTCTCAGGTTCTCAAACTGTTTGTCATGAACTGTGAAAGTGTCTCTTGTGGTCGCACACATTCTCTCAGGTTCTCAAACTGTTTGTCATGAACTGTGAAAGTGTCTCTCGTGGTCGCACACATTCTCTCAGGTTCTCAAACTGTTTGTCATGAACTGTGACCTTCTTTCCGTCTTCATCGAACCTTTTCATATTTCTCAGATTCAAATGTGTCTCTCGTGGTCGCACACATTCTCTCAGGTTCTCGAACTGTTTGTCATGCAAGGTGATCATCTTTCCGACTTTATCTCAGATTCAAAGTGTCTCTCGTGGTCGCACACACTCTCTCAGGTTCTCGAACTGTTTGTCATGCAGGTGCATCTTAGTGCGGGCGAAAAGCACCAAAATACTTCCGTGTTTGAGGAAAGCACCAAAATTGGCCAAGATGTACTTTCGAGCATGCTCTTTAATATGGCTCGATTACGCAAGCGAAATTTTTCCTCGGAACGCCGCTAGGTGGCTTGAAATCCAAGATGGCGGACGAAAATACGAGTTTGTCAAAATGAGAAGACATGGCCGTTCAAATAGGCTAGTATGGGGTAATCGATGGCACAGGTACCGAATATGAGCTTAAAAATAACCTAAGTTGTACCGTAGTGCCGCTAGGTGCCTCAAATCCAACATGGCGGTCGAAAATATGAGTTTGTCAAAATGAAAAGATATGACCGCTCAAATAGGCCAGTATGGGGTAATCGATGGCAGAAGTTCCGAATATGAACGTAAAACTAACCTAAGTTGTACCGTAGTGCCGCTAGGTGCCTCAAATCCAAGATGGCGGTCGAAAATATGAGTTTGTCAAAATGAAAAGATATGACCGCTCAAATAGGCCAGTATGGGGTAATCGATGGCAGAAGTTCCGAATATGAACGTAAAACTAACCTAAGTTGTACCGTAGTGTTGCTAGGCGCTTCAGATTCAAGATGGCGGTCGAAAAATACAAGTTTTGTTAAAACAAGAAGTAATGACTTCAAATGGGCGGATTAGGAGCAATCGATACTTCAGATTCTGAAAACGCACGTATATTCACATAAATATACCTTAGTTGTACCGTTGATCCGCTTGGGGTCTAAAATCGAAGATGGCGGAAGAAAATGTATGTCAGTTTTCCGAATCGCGCGAGGTTCATGATCCCGATATAACAGGCTGGAGTGGAGTAATTAATGCAGCAGTTATAAATATCGTTCTGTCATTCCGACATACGCCTAATAGTAATACAGTCTGTACAGTACAAATTGCCTAAGTATGAGACCAAGACGCGTCCAATTTATGGCCTTTGTTTACATTTGCTAAACCAAAATCAGTTAAATACTTGTTAACTCTTCATCTCTTTATTTATTGTAAATGAATCAACATAAGCTAAACGGACGGATTAAAGCATTTAAGAATTATAATTTTATCAGGAACACAAAGAGATCAATCGAATCTTCAGGTAAAAAAAATAATCACATGTTCAACAATTAAAGCACTTTGATTTGTGCCAGCATAGTCGGCTACAGTTAAGGTCAAATTTCCTGCAGCGGCACCTTCTTTCACACCCTTTTTTGCAACCACAACGCACTGAATCGCGACAGACTTTTGACGCAACCAATTGGGAAGCCATTTTCCATCGGTGCCTCTGACCCAGCCAAAGTCAGAAAAACTGGGAAGGGTGGGTGTTGATTCCAGGCTGCGACTCCACACATGACCTGACTGTAGTGCAGCTCTAAGGATATGTTGTAAAAGCGAAGCACTAGCTGGAGGAAGTCTCTGCATGTTCTTGGTCTTTTATCTGAGAAATGTTTCTTTCCTAAATTCATTCACGTCGTCGCAGTCTTGTTTTACGTCGCATGTCTTCATGAAAAAGCGTTCAAGGTCGTGTACTTGCAATTCTGTCACTTGGGAAGGCTGCTTTGTCAGTTGAAGGAAAGTCTCCGTCAGTCCTGGCATATCTTGCCAAGTCGCAAAGAACTGCCTCTTTGAGTGGTGGATAAAAGAAGAAACGGTATCACATCCTGTAAACGCGTGGAAGAACGAAAGTGCCCGTGATTTCGTCGGCCCGAGCGTTCGAACTATTTCGTGAATGGGAACGTACTTTAGGTGTGTACCGACACCAAACGCAATAAATAATTCGGATACTCCAATGCGATCAAAGCATGAGGTCGCAATCACAATCACGTCTGTGTCCACCGTTCGTATGAGAATCGACGCATGTCCTTGTAAGATATGCGTCACAAGCGTGATTAGCAGTCACAACTGACCGCTAGATGACAGGTTGAACGAAAGCAGTCGACATGGAGGCAAATTTAAGCCGTTTGCGTTGTGTCATGTTTGGACGAACGAGCGTTGTTTTTTTGTTGTTTTCTTGTTGTGAATATCGGGTTTTTCATGCAAACTGGTTGTATTTTTTTAGTTAGTTTAGTATCAAAATGCTTCTTATCATTATTCAGAGCAATAGACGGAATTCCAGATATTATTACTTTAGTCCACTCTTACTTTCATATACCAGTGCCATCGATTACCCCAGACTAGCCTATTTGAGCGGTCATGTCTTCTCATTTTAACAAACTCGTATTTTCGTCCGCCATTTTGAATTTGAGGCACCTAGCGGCACTACGGTACAACTTAGGTTAGTTTTACGTTCATATTCGGAACTTCTGCCATCGATTACTCCATACTGGCCTATTTGAGCGGTCATATCTTTTCATTTTGACAAACTCATATTTTCGACCGCCATCTTGGATTTGAGGCACCTAGCGGCACTACGGTACAACTTAGGTTATTTTTAAGCTCATATTCGGAACCTGTGCCATCGATTACCCCATACTAGCCTATTTGAACGGCCATGTCTTCTCATTTTGACAAACTCGTATTTTCGTCCGCCATCTTGGATTTCAAGCCACCTAGCGGCGTTCCGAGAAAAATTTCGCTTGCGTAATCGAGCCATATTAAAGAGCATGCTCGAAAGTACATCTCGGCCAATTTTGGTGCTTTCCTCAAACACGGAAGTATTTTGGTGCTTTTCGCCCGCACTAAGATGCACCTGCATGACAAACAGTTCGAGAACCTGAGAGAGTGTGTGCGACCACGAGAGACACTTTTGAATCTGAGATAAAGTCGGAAAGATGATCACATTGCATGACAAACAGTTCGAGAACCTGAGAGAATGTGTGCGACCACGAGAGACACATTTGAATCTGAGAAATATGAAAAGGTTCGATGAAGACGGAAAGAAGGTCACAGTTCATGACAAACAGTTTGAGAACCTGAGAGAATGTGTGCGACCACGAGAGACACTTTCACAGTTCATGACAAACAGTTTGAGAACGTGAGAGAGAGATAATGCGGTCCATTTGGCCCAAACGGAGTTCCATATTATTAGGACCCGCATCTCAGGCTTATTGCTCTGGATCGGAAGATTTCAAGTAGTTTTCGAATGTACCTTAAAGTTACGAAATTACTTTGCAATTATTTTTTTTAAACCTGTTTAAGGGCAAAAAGCAGGCTACTAAGTTGGAAGATTAGTAGTATGCGCCTCAAAATTATAAAGTTGGTGCCATTGCACCCCTCACCCCCTCTCAAATTATGCCCTTGGGATAATCCTCAAGCGAGATTCAAACCACGATTAAGCCATTGCTTCAAACCACGCAGATTTCTACAACATCATCGACAAAAGGAAAAAAATAAGTATTTAACATTAAGCATAGGATTTTCGAAGTTTACTTAACCTTTCTTGGTCGTTTAATCACAGTCTTTGAGCCAAGGACTATCAAGAATACTTTCCGATCTCTCTTGACATTGCATCAGTTTTTAATCATCGGTGTTTAATTAACCCAAAGCTCAGTTTTTTTGTAACAAATTTAATAAGAACTGAGACCTTGTAGGTTTCAAATTTCTACTACAAAACTAATTATAGCATCCTATTACTCAGTTCTGGCACCTTCGAATTGAAAGCCTGGATTTCAAACGGTCAGTACTACCAATTTCGGGTCAGATTCGTTTTCGTTGTATTGGGTACAGTCTATTGAGGTCAGTCAGGGAATAATTGATTTTGCTACGAACTACGTCTTTACTTACCAGTTAATGAACCCCAAGCCACAAGAACATTCAATCAAACCAACATTCGACATAACACAATGGATTCTGATTTATTGACTCGTTACTCATAGAGACTTCAGAGTGAATCTGGGACAGTTTGCTACAGAGAATACGGCCAATTTGTTGTTGCACGGCGAACAGAAGTCGAGGATTCGCACCGGCGAGGATTTAAATCCGAGGCCCCAACGCGTCTTAGTTCAAACTCCAACCGATGACGCAAACAAAAGCTAATTAGTAAAAATATACTGACTTTCCGGTGAAGGCAACCATTTGTGGCGCCAAGCGATGAAGATGTCTTGGGCGGCAATATTGCCTTACCAGCCGATTCTTAACTTTCTACAGCGAAGAGTATCGAATCCGACATTGACGATGATGTTATGAAGAATTTTGTGTCCAAGTTTATTTTTCAGCCGGCTCAATTAGATTGTCAAAAAGCTGCTTTTGTCTCGCACTTTCCCTGCCGAGACTCCTTTTAGGCGCAACTCGACGGTCAACAACCTGTCTGAGTTTTTTGAATGGTTTTAGACACAGCGAAAAAAGAGCCAACTGAGTTACTAGACTTCTTCATTCCGTGCCCCGATGAGATCCCAGTTATTCCTGCGGTCTCTTATAATAGCAGACCAGTCAGCTTAGATCCTGTGCCCAAAATATTCGCTGTACTGCTGAAAGGGTCGGAACCCTTCATTTAACTGCATTTTCAAGTGCCTGTCACTCAGGTCCCGGGCAGGTCTCAGTGTCATTCCGTTGCCGTCGACCATGTCCCTGCATCACAGTTCGAGAACTAAGCTTTTTGAAAGCCTTGAAGGTTACCGAAGTTCTTGCATAGTCAAAAGAGACGGGAGGTACTATGGCAAGAGGAATGTTTATCGGATGCACTTCAGGTTGTAGGCGTGCCTTAAACTATACTGGCGTCCAGGTCCATTGTTCCTCAGGCCACGGAAGTTTCGCCAGTTTCTGCCTCTCGCTCTTTAGAAAGTCGGTCGATGTGTCGTCATGAACCAAATCGTCGGCTGACGTCACCGACACGTTGGTCGTGAACGAAATCGTTGGCCGAGGACGATCGACGTGTCGGTCATTGCTTTCCATGATCTAGCAGCTCTTAATTCAGCTCTGAACCGTGACGCAAGGATTGGCCACGACCTATTCCGGGACTCAATAGTTGTGATCGTTGCCAAGTTTAAACTGTCCAACGCTGACGACTTTCCGAACTATGCCCATCATCATAAATATCACGTCTACAGCGAGAAATGCCCATGAATTAAAGGTTACGTGTCGTTCAGCCTTCGTTGTGAGGTTTTGACAAAAGTTGTGCAGCCCACCATCTATGGTTAAATCTCAGTCAGACTTCTGCTGTTTTCCGCAATATTAATGGCTTGACAGAAAAAGGCTTGTCACTAATTGAACTACTCACTTCGTCTGCTATTTTATTTCTCCAAAGACATCTTCTTCTAACTTCTATCTGCTATCTACTAGGCAGGTCATTATATGTTCCTCCGGTCAGCAACAAACACCAAAGGACGGCCTTCTGGTTGGTTGGCAACCTTTATTTGATCTAGCAATGCTCTTACCCATCTAAACTATTCCGCTCAAGCCGTCATGCTCCATCCGGTCAGTAACCTCCATCGGTAAACATCTATTTTTCATACGATCGACGTAATGTTGCAGTACTTTCTTCACTTTGCCAAGTCCTGTAGAACGATCAAAATTCTCAGATCTGCCATATCAGGTCGAGGTCCTGATTAGCTGATTTGCTGATGATGTCAACACAAATATACTCAATGATTTAGCCCGCTCAGAACTTTCCGCGAAGTCGCTTCCCCAGCCCCAGGTTATCACTTCCGTTTTAATACGTCGACAATAAGCGGATCATTTTCCGACCTCGATCTTATGATCACCTCCGTCTCTTCCATTGACCATGGCGTCCTAGAAGTACTTGACGGACAGATGGATAATGATCATCTGCCACTAAATTTTCATCTTGTCCAGTCAGTGTTGCCACGCCAAGTTTTCAGAATGTACAGATATCGCTCTAAAAAATGTACAGATTGCCCGAAAATGTACTTATACCAAAAAAATTCGGCGCGTGTGCGCTGCGCGCAACACGCGCATCGTCGAACCGGAGAAACCGTCTTTGCAATGCAGTAATCATATTGTTTGCAATATTGCATATATCGCAATTTCATATTCGCAGTTTTTCTCAGGCCGTAGCTGCGTCGGCCGACTATATAATCGTGCTGGGGTCGCAAGGCATTATACACAGAAACAAATTGCAGATCTTGCAGAATTTGAAGTGGGGAGGTGGTTACTGAAAAGACGTCAGCAAGGGACTCGAATGAAGTAGCTGGTATATAAGTAGTAACAAAAACATTAGACGTAGGAAAACGCGAAAATGTACACAATTGGTACAGAAAACGCGAAAATGTACTAGATTTAGCCATTTTAGAAAAAGTTGTACTTTCGTACAGACGTAACGAAAATGTACTGAAAAAGTACAATTGTACTTGACGTGGCAACACTGTGTCCAGTCCTCTGAAGTCCAAGCTGTCAAACTTGGGCACATCTGGTCATCGGTTAGAGTGTCGATGTTGGGTAAGAAAACATGCATCATAACATTTTGCTTTCTTTTCCTGTCGGATCGATGTTTGGCTGGAATCCGGCAGAACTGGAATTCCGGTAGTCCTTATATACACTTCGTCAATTCGTTGGATTCGGAGGAGTTGGCATGTTGAATTAGTCGGTCTGTTTTGTTTTCCAGCTTGGTCGATACAGAATCCGGGAAAAAAGGCAATATTGAAGGCTTTGTGATGTGTCTTCATTGGATGTTTGAATTTTTGATCGAGGGGTAAGGTGACATCAAAAATCGATCTTCCAGCATCGCTTCCTACGAAGTCGACAGTTTGGCTCTATTCGCCGGAACCCGGTGACTCGGGGAAATTCACGAGTTCTAATAAAATCTCTTTGTCCAGCTGTTCCTGACGGTATGAAGATAACAGGACTGAATCCAATGGTCTGCTTTGTTTTGCCGCTGGGTAAACGGTACGATCAGAACCTGTCGTGAGCCAGAAATTTCGAAAAGAGAAATTTCTCCGATAAAATCATTCTAGTTTTCGACTAGCCATGATCAGGGCTAAACCTCAAATTGGAAGACCAGAAGGAAGTATCTAATGAATATTCTCGATTTTCTTTCCACTGTTGCCTGCCAAACAACAAACAGATTCAAACAAAATTTGGACAAAGAGTGGTCAGGCGAACGGTAGAGGTTCAACTGGAAACTTGAACAAGACAGCACCCATGTACACTGAAAAAATAAAATCTTGCAGTATTTGCTATTGGGATGAATCTTGTCTTTAATGAGATAAAATTATTCCTAATTCGAATTAATCTTATCCCAATAGAGATAAGGTTAATCCCAGTAGCAAATCCTGCATCCTTATTCGGAGAAACTTTTACAGTGTATAGGCGTACATTAGGAGATATCCTACTCGCCTGCAATTGCAAATTTGCAGGTATGGAGCTTCGTCACGATTTGAATTTTGCAGACGACAGAATTTGGTCGCTACAGTCATGTCGCTACATTATGCATTAAAGTAAAGAAGGCGGTGACTCAATTATTTGGATCACAGATATCTCATTGCAATCATTTCATAATGGACGATACATGAATCCGCTTACTCGCGGAAAGTTCTGTCGCTATCTGGTTGTTATGTTGTGGGTACGATTAGCTGCTTGTCGTACGATTAGCTGTCCCTTACTTGGTCAAACGGTTACAAAAACATTCAAGTTTAATAGTAGGACGATAAAGAAATAATCAAGTTTAATCGTAGGACGATAAAGAAATAATTTGAGTCGTGACATTTATTTACAGTGACCCGGTGCCAGCAATCGGCATATGGCTAGAATGCTTGCCAGTCCATGACTAAAACAAAACGAAATGAATTACACTAACTTGTCTATCAGATCTTGAAATATCGTCAGTGAGTTACGACTCGAGAGCGAGGGGTTAGTGCCTTTTGCAAATCGCAAAAAAACAAAAGTTTTTCTCACAACAATGGTCGAGACTGGGTCGAGAGGAATTGATACGGCTTGCTTGATTATTTTATTACTTGTAAGTATCCGTAGCGGTTTCAGTTTTATGAGGAGTGTGACCGTCACCTTGTGAGAAGAGTTTGAACATAATTAGCATATTAATTACATATAAATCATATTAATGTTTAGATAGGTAACAACTGGACTAATACATGGGAAGTCAAGGGCACGATAAAAATCGGTCATTATGCCGTCCGGTCAACGAGCTTCGACGGTTCATGAGGTGTTGCACCTAGTATTCGACTCTGATTCGACTAGTAAACCAGTTAGCAGCAGATGGAAATAACTCATACCCGAGCCAAACAAATCATTTCTGTCATCCGACCTCCAAGGTCTACTTTGGGACATCAATCATTTTTTAACACCTGGACAGCTTTCTTTCATAGTTGGGCATAAGTCGTTAAATTATGAAGGTCACTTCAAACTGACTCATAAGGATTTAAGTTACGCTTCCGTAACCGTACTATGACTATCTCACACCCGCAGCGGACCTTTTACGACTGGTATAAGCAGGAGGCTGCAAAGTTTTCTTTTCGATTTCTCATCGCTTTCATCGAAGGCAACGTTATTTTTTTTTTCTCAGAATTTTCAAGGTCTCTCCTGGAGGAACTGTCAAATCTCATAATTAAGCAAATCAATTTTATTTAACTGCTTCTTCCTCTTCTTCCGTTGCTATATGTTATGTTTTTGAAGCTTCGCAATCTTCTGCTCTGGATTAAGATTTTTAAGTTACGGAGTACTTCGCAAACTTTTTATTTCGACGTGAAAGCCGTCGGCTAAGGGGTCGGTTTCGGACATTTCGCTGACATTTCTGTTTTTTGCCCAACAAATGTATGTCGAATTTGATTTCTTGCGTATAAAAAGAACCTAGTGTGCCGAGGAGTCTACCGACGCCCGACGAAAGCATACAAAATTGAATTTCTTCTGTATAAAAAGAATTCGATGTACCGACGAGCATTTCGGACATTTCGCTGAAGACGGTGGAATCGAAATAGTATTTATCCCTCGCTTAACATCTCAGAGGGATAATTAGCTTAACAATCCAAACCCCGAAAATCTGTTTAGCGTTCTTTCGTTACGAATGGTCAGCTTGGCTTAAAACCTTATATTCGTTGAAGCATCTAGCTCTTCTTCCTTCGCATAACTTGAAAGCAAGTTAGGCTGAAAACTCCGTTGCTAGGCAAATCGTTTACTTGCACGTGTCTCGGTGTTTCAAAGCTTTACGCTCACCTAACAAATCCGACAGGCTTTTTGCATATCACGCCCTAGCAGCTCTACCGAGTTTGATCCCTGGGACAATATGTACTCACTTTCTACAACGAGGACATACCCATGGGGATTCCTCTTTAATACCTCCAAGGCTTTCATGGACATGTCGGCAAGAGAGGGATCTCCGAAGGTTCCTTGGTCACGATCCGTATCGAAGTCCAGATGGGAATAGTCGAAGAGCCCTAAAAAGGAAATGGGTCCCGTGAACAATGGATACTTAAGACAAGATTGCGGGCGTGAGAGGAGGGGGGAGGCATTTTTGTGCCGAATCAGTCAAAAGGTCCAGGAGAATTGGTATTCTCCCACGGTGCCAAGTCAGTGCAAAGAAGGCGATCCGCTACACATGGCGCCCCCCTGGAGCAGTTTTATGGCACTTGCCCTTCGGCCAAGTGCCATATAGCGATCGCAATTTCTGTCCGTCCGTCGGTCTGTCGGTCCGGGTTTTGCTAGTTTGGGTACTTCCACATAAGCTAGGACGATGAAACTTGGCAGGCATATCAGGGACCCCAAATGATTAAGTTGGAAATAGTCATTTTCCCGATCCGAACATCATGGGGGGAGTGGAGTGAGGGGGAATCCGAAATATTTTGGAATTTATAACTTTCGAACGGGTGATCGGATCTTAATGAAACTTGATATTTGGAAAAAGCTCGTGCCCCAGACGGCCCGATTAAAATCTGAACCGGATCCGGTGACTCTGGGGGGAGCTGGAGGGGGGGGGGAGAAATCTTGGGAAGCGCTTGGAGTGGAGGGATTGGGATGAAACTTGGTGGGAAGAATGAGCATGAGTCCTAGATAAGTCATTGACATAGCCGGACCGGATCCGGTCATTATCTGTGAGAGGGGGGGGGGGGGGGGTCCGGATTTCTAGTAATCCCGCGAGTTCGGTGCTTCCTGATGTGCTAGGACGATGAAAATTGGCAGGCATGTCAGGGACCCGAACAGATTGACTTGATATTAGTCGTTTCCCCGATCCGACCATCCGGGGGGGGGGGCTGGAGGGAGGGGAATCCGGAAAAATAAGGTATTTTTAACTTACGAACGGGTGATCGGATCTTAATGAAACTTGATATATAGAAGTACCTTGTGTCTCAGACCTCCCATTTTAAATCCAGACCGGATCCGGTGACATGGGGGGTAGTTGGGGGGGGGGGCCGGAAATCTTGAAAATCGCTTCGAGTGGAGAGATCTGGATGAGAGTTGGTGGAAAGAACAAGCACAAGTCCTAGATACGGGATTGACATAACCGGACCGGATCCGCTCACTTTGGGGGAGTTGGGGGGGATTCGGATTTCTAGTGATCCCGCGAGTTCGGTGCTTCCTGATGTGCTAGGACGATGAAAATTGGCAGGCATGTCAGGGACCCGAACAGATTGACTTGATAATAGTCGTTTCCCCGATCCGACCATCTGGGGGGGGGGCTGTACTGGAGGGAGGGGAATCCGGAAAAATGAGGTATTTTTAACTTACGAACGGGTGATCGGATCTTAATGAAACTTGATATATAGAAGGAACTTGTGTCTCAGACATCCCAGTTTAAATTCGGACCGGATCCGGTGACATTGGGAGAACTGGAGGGGGGAACCGGAAATCTTGGGAAACGCTTTGAGTAGAGAGATCGGGAGGAAAGTTGGTGGAAAAAACAAGCACAGGCCCTAGATACGTGATTGACATAACCGGACCGGATCCGTTCACAGTAGGGGGGGGGGGATCCGAATTTCTAGTGATCCCGCGAGTTCGGTACTTCCTGATGCGCTAAGACAAACTTGGCAGGCGTGTATGGGACCCGAACAGGTTGACTTGAGAATAGTCGTTTCCCGGATCCAACCATCTGGGGGGTGGAGTGGAGAGAGAGGGAATCCGAAAAGTGAGGTATTTTAACTTGCGAACGGGTGATCGGATCTTGATGAAACTTGATATATAGAAAGACCTCGTGTCTCAGACGCCCTATTTTAAATCCGAACCGGATCCGGTGATATTGGGGGGAGAAGACGGGGGAACCGGAAATCTTGGGAAACGCTTAGAGTGGAGGGTTCGGGATGAAAGTTGGTGTGAAGAACAAGTGAATAGCATAACCGGAATGGATCCGGTCACTGTGGGAGAGTTGGAGGGGATCCTAGTTTGTAGTAATCCCACGAGTTCGGTACTTCCTGATGTGCAAGGACAATGGACTTGGCAGGCTTGTCAGGTACCCGAACTATTGACTTGAGAATGTCATTTCCCCGATCCGACCGTCGATGGGGAGTGTACGAAAGGGAAATACGGAATCCAGTGGCAACCTCAGCTATTGAACGGGTTATCGGATTTAACCGAAACTTGATATTTAGAAAGGTCTCGTGCCTCAGACGTCCCATTTTAAATTCGGACCAGACCCAGTGACATTGGGAGGAGTTGGAGGGGCGAACCGGAAATCTTTAAAATCGCTTGGAGTGGAGGGATCGGGATGAAATTTGGTGGAAAGAACAAGCATAGGTTCTAAGTACGTCATCTAGAGCTTTCAGACTGAATGAACCTAGATGTCCTAATTGTAGGTCCGAACCGTATTTTTGAATGGCGGGGTGTTTATTTTGAAGTTCTCTTCTACTTTCTCGTACCACTACTCGTAACAAGTGCCATATGAGCTCGTAGCTCTTGTTGAGTTCAGTAATCAAAATTATTTCGGAATTTTTTTCAGTAGTAAAACCATTGTCAAAAACCGTTTTCGATAACGAACGTTATAAGAACAAGAAGATAGCGATACTTGGACTTCCCCCATGGACGAATCCAGGTTGCCAAACAACATCCTGAACTGAAACAACATCCCAAAAGGAAGATGTCGACGGGGAAGGCAAGACCTACCAGAGGGACCTTGCGAACTTCCACGCAAGTCTACAACCCTGAGTGGACGATATCATGGCAGCAGCCCACGAGAGGGAAGACTGGCGCCTATTCGTGGATGCCCTTGGTGCCTCTCGGGGCGTAGGGGATCTAAGGTCTAAGGTAAGTAAAACTGAAAACTCTCAGGGTTTTCTCTTTCGTAACTTGTTTAAAAGACCCCCAGCAGCGGCGTTATCTCCTCATCACGGTCTTGTCCCTTTGTTTGAAATGCAAATTCGTATTCTAATCTAAGTTGTGTTCTTTCTTTTCTCTATGTAGCCTATTCGACTATTTCTATTTTATAGAAGTGGGCAGCCTCAATAAAAAGATTCATTCATTCATTCAAATCCCGCCTACTTTTTCTGCTCCCGTATTCTTAGGTGCTCGCCTCTGTTTCATCCTATTCAAAAAGTATTCATTACTGAAAAGTAGAACAACAGGAGTAGGCAATCGAATTCTAGTTTCGTTTTTGACAATAAATGATTTCTTGTGAAGGTAGGATAGGTGTCGGAAATAATAGTGAAGGTAAGAATCGATGAATTAATGAAATATTTTACTATCGATCATCCAAGCAAATGAGAATAAAATGGAGTATGGGATAAAAAGAAAACAGAAAACAACAAAAACAAGACAACACTGATCTTCCTAAGAAATCAAACACTTCGCATAGGGTCTTCGATAGAGATGACTCGTTCATTAATTCATTCTTAGCGCTTCTGAATCAAGTACTGGTTCCGAGACCATCTTGAAAGATGAAGAAAAAAACTAGCAAATCTGAAAACAACTTTCTTAACTCTTACTTATCCGTTCAGATGATCCCAAAACGGAGCCACAAACAGTAAATGAAGCAAAGCCATATCCCTGTAAAGCTTTGCAAGGAGCCTGTCTTTATATTAACTTGCGACGGAACAAGCGACGCGTACGCTAAACGGAGTTTCTTTTCAGTACCGACAATAATGAATGCCAGAAAGGTTAATTTATTTCGTATCCCCTTTTAATAAACCTAGATAGACCCTCATTTTCTTTCTAACTTTTAGCATTAAAGCCTGGCGCCCTAAGCCTGACTCGTCTAGTGCTAACCCCTTAGGTGTTGAAGGGGAAATTTATATGTTAATTAAGAAGCTTGTATTCGATCAATGGATAAGCCTGCCTGAGAGCCCCTTACCGTTTAACGTTCGAGCCTCTCATATCGAGGTTATATTGGCCGAAAGCACTTTTATTCGCTGATGTATAGAGAATAACATAAATTCAAATGTTCTCAATGGAACATCTAAACTGCCGGTAATGAATTTGAATTATCCTATTGGCTGTCAATTGCCGGTTATAAAACGAGAATAGCCAATTGTCTATGGATCGTGTCAAAATAAGGAGCTAGAATATAAGCAATATGCCTTAACGAGTGATAGTAAATGCCTCACCCGTTTCGGGCCTGAGACTATGCTTTCGTTATTCTAGGGAAAGGTTGAGACACGATCAATGTTCTTATGGCACTTGCAGCCTCTGGCTCAAGTGCCATATACCGATCGCAATTCCATCTGTCGGTCGGTCTGTTGGTCGGTCTGTCCGAATTTTTTTGTCCCACATGTTCGAGTTAGGGTACTTCCAGATGTGCTAGGACGATGAAACTTGGTAGGAAAATCAGGGAACCGACCAAACTAACCTAGAACTAATCAGTTTCCCGATCCGACCATCTGGGGGGGAGTGGTGGGCCGGGGAAATTCTGAAAATTAAGGAGTTTTGTCACACTTTTTCGAGTTTGAGTACTTCCAGATGTGCTAGGACGACGAAACTTGGCAGGAGCATCCCGATCGGACTAGATCGGACTAGCTTGGAAACATTCAGTTTCCCAATCCGACCACCCGGGGGGTGGGGGACCCGATCGGACTAGCTTGGAAACATTCAGTTTCCCAATCCGACCACCCGGGGGGGGGAGTGGAGGGCTGGGGAATCCGGAAAATTGGAGTAGTGTGTAACTTTAGAACGGGTGATCGGATTGGAATGAAAGTTAATAACGAATAAATGGCATACTTCTGATGTCCCGTTTGAAGTCCGGACCGGATTCGACAGCTACGGGGAAGTTGGGGGGGAGACCGGAAATTTCGAGAAACGGTTAGAATAGAGGGATCGGAGTGAAACTTGCTGGGAAGAACAAGCATCTGCACTGCTCCAGATAAATTGCTTATACATTTGGACTGGATCCGACCACCCGGGGGGGGGGGGGAAGTGGACGGCTGGGGAATCCGGAAAATTGGAGTAGTGTGTAACTTTCGAACGGGTTATCGGATTGAAATGAAACTTAATAACTGAATAAATGGCACACTACCGATGTCCCGTTTGAAGTCCGGACCGGATTCGACAGCTATGGGGGAGTTGGGGGGGAGACCGGAAATTTCGAGAAACGGTTAGAATAGAGGGATCGGAGTGAAACTTGCTGGGAGGAACAAGCATCTGCTCCAGATAAATTGTTTATAAATTTGGACTGGATCAGGACACTAGCGGGGTGGAGGGCTGGGGAATCCGGAAAATTGGAGTACTGTGTAACTTTCGAGCGGGTGGTCGGATTGGAATGAAAGTTAATAACGAATAAATGGCATACTTCTGATGTCCCGTTTGAAGCCCGGACCGGATTCGACAGCTATGGGGGAGTTGGGGGGGGAGACCGGAAATCTCGAGAAACGGTTAGAATGGAGGGATCGGAGTGAAACTTGCTGGGAAGAACAAGCATCTGCTCCAGATAAATCGTTTATACATTTGGGATGGATCATGACATTAGGGGGGGGTGGAGGGGAGTTTCCCGGAATTCCGGTTATGGCGGTTTTGGGGATTTTCACGACGAATCTTGGGAGGCGAATCAGGGACCCGATCAAACTGATTTATTAAGAAAAATTTACATGATCTGATAGCCGTGGGGGGAGTAACGGGTGGGGGAATCCGGAATATTGAGTCATGCGTAACTTTGAAACGGCTGCTCGGATTTGAGTGAAATTTGGTAATTGAAGAGAGGACATGTTTCTGTTGATCTTTTTCATGTCCGGACAGATCCGACAGCAATTGGTGGAGGCCGAAAATACGTGACCGACTTAGACTGGTGAGATCGGGATGGAACTTTGTGGGAATAACAAACAGATGCTCTGGAAACACTTACGGAACCGGATTGGCTCCGGCGACTGTGGGGAAGTTTGAGGGGGGGGGAGGTCCGGGATTCCGGTGATCACGATTTAAGGTACTTCCAGATAATCTAGGACGACGGAACTTGGCTGTAATATTAGAGATTTGACCAGATTGACTCAAAAATGGCCACTTTCCAAACCCGACCATTCGTTAAAGTACTAATCTTGACTGCAAATTTAGAAAAATACTTTTAAACCAAATTCATATTTTCATGATCCCCATGAGCCAATTATCATTTTTGCCTTAAGGGTTTTGCTTACAAATGACGTTCTAGCTCCCTTAAAGTGTGAATCTGAACGGCCAGGTCGAAAAGTACTTTATTTCAAACAATACATCTCAACCCATGATCATTTTGTGCCACAAGGGTTTTGCTTAAAAATTTATTTCTGTCACCCTTAAAGTATGAAATAAAAAGCGAAAAAAAACTTTTGACGAAACGGTATACATCAGGGATCCCTAAGGGCCTGTGATCGTTTTTGCCTCAAGGGTTTTGCATACAGATGCATTTCTAGCGCTTTTAAAGTGCTCATCATTACACCCAAGTTCAAAAATAAAATACTTTTTATCTAGCTCCCTTAAAGTACGCATTTTAACCAAAAAGTCAAAAAATACTTTTGATCAAACAAAACACCTCAACACATGCAAGTGCCATATGAGCTTACAGCTCTTGTTTACCATGAATATCGTGAAAAAATCATGGGGATCGGCACTCCATGACTGCCGCTGCAACAACTCATTTGCAGGATCTTTTCGTCATCAAAACCCTTGACAACAATACAAATCAATCACTGGGGGCCGGCCGTGATACTAGTGTCACTGCCGGCCCCGAGTATCTCCTTAGCTCGGACCCATACTGAAGAATCCCAATAAATAGATAAACAAATGAATTGTTGCTTAATAATAAGAAAAAGAAAGACTCGTTCCTACCCGTAGTTGTATACTAACTTGCATCATACCAAACTCACCACCTAACAGCCTGAGCCTGAAGAAGCAATTATTTTTTTAACCCAAATCATCTGTATTTATTTTAATATACAACTATCAATGAAGGGAAAATTCCGACTTCGCCAAAACCTAATTTCATATTTAATTTTCCAAATTACATACTGATAGAGAATATCTCTATATCTTTAAACCGGTTCCAACAAAAAGACCCCGGTCCTCACAAAAATCGTCAGTAACTCGGACTCCTCTGGTAAGCACAGTGAGC
The DNA here is from genome assembly GCA_023053555.1 of Branchinecta lindahli. Classification (NCBI taxonomy): domain Eukaryota; kingdom Metazoa; phylum Arthropoda; class Branchiopoda; order Anostraca; family Branchinectidae; genus Branchinecta; species Branchinecta lindahli. Next base: position 753,875 of record JAKZAO010000009.1, on the reverse strand, counting down.
ACAAGGAGCGACTCCATCTTGGAGAAAGAAGTCGACAAGGACCGACATAAAACGTGGATGAGATGTCGGAAACATCGGATGTTTCCGTCGCGGAAGGAGGTTGGATCAATCATGCTTTCATCTCTCGACGCTCTTCGCGGAACACCGAGCGTTATGGAACGGCTAAGTCCGTTAGCCACTGACGACAGGGAGCCATATCGCTATATGGCTCCTGTCGTGGTTCTAATTTTCTTCTGCTTCTTCCTTGAGCTTTGAGAGACAGGACAGTTTTGGCACAAATTGTCTCGACGTCCTTCGAGGTTCGGAGCCTTTTTTGCACATTGACGAACGAGGCTCCCTGTACAAAACACTATACAGCTTGTGTTCTGTCACAAGTAAAGTGCAGTACGCCATCTCTCCGGAGAGAGGATTACATTGGCTGCTGAGTACTCTGAAGTCACATGAAACATGTTTAGTTCTCTTAATCCTAACGGTGCAACGAATTAATACATGAATAAACTAAAGTTGCTACCTGGCAGCAATGACCCGAATTGTGGGTTCCTCAGTTACACGTCAACACCACGAAAATATAACCGCGGACACGACGGATTTCGAAAGCTACAGCCCTTGTGTTTGTTTGTTGTTTCTGATTTTTCCTTCCCTTTCCTTGAACTGCTTTTGGTGGATAGATAGCGGACCAAAATCTGACAAACTTTTCGCTGGCATATATAGGCCTGTAATATCACTCGGGGTACAGTTCCGGCCCGCCCCTTCTTCCAACCTTCCCCTATTACCAGCGTGTGTCTCCGGCCATAGTTAATGAAGATAACTTTCAGTAGAGAATGAGCAAAGCTTGGGCGCAGTTTTGCAGCTTAACGAAGTCCTCCTTTTGAGAGTCCATCCGCCCAAAGTGCCAGATAAAGGAGAATGGACCCAAGCCCGAAAAAAAATGATAACTGTCAACTCGCTTTCTCATTCACCAAAGAAAGAGTGGGAAACTCTTTCTCATGCATACAGAGCTTATACAGAATTCTGGAAGGAAACTGCGGACATGACCAAAAGGAAAAGTCGAAATCCTATTACGTTTTTGCCACCGCTCCCCCGATTTAGCATACGACGCACATTTACTCATCTCGTTCCTCTCTTAATTCCTTTGTGATTGCCGAGGCTTCCTTTGTTATTTTTCTAGCTTTCTGTCTTTTTGCTGCTAAGATTGGTAAGACATTTCCGCGTTACCAAATCCTTTTCTGGTCACATGTCGTTGTTTGTAACTATGTTGCGGCAGCAACCTGGTTCAAAACAATACAGTCACAGAACCGAGGACCGCAAAGAAGCCGAAAAGGGCCCATCCTACTCCTAGAACCCAGGTGCTGAGAAATTTCAGGAAGTAGGGTGTTAGCATAAAGAACGTATTGTAAAGAACTTTTGTATAAATCGCTGAGCGGAAGCTTATATTTCAGTTTTTGTTGGATCCGTATTTACTGTATAGGCTAGGAATGCTGCAAAAACGCGAACATAAAAGTCTTTAGGATGGTTTCACGAGCTATAGAAAGCAAAGTTGGAATAATTTTCCAATGATTTTCCCACTGGTTCGGAAAGTCACCGAACTTTCCGCACCGGTTTCCGCGCTTCACAAATCGAATCGCTTTCTCGGATATTCATTCCAGAAAGTTAGTGGAAAGCTCCGCGGAAAGTTGAACACTTCGGCAGAAATTTTGAAAGTGTGGAAAAAACAAGTCATGCGTCATTAAGGATAACTTCGTTGGACTGAAAATGGAAATCCCAGTGACCTTATCAGGATTAATTTATTCTATGAAGTTTGGAATTCGGTATTTTCTCGGCAGTTTCAGCTTCCCAAGTATTTTCGCGATCAATCTAGTGGGAAAGTGGAAAGCAATTCCAGGATTTAATTCTACAGTTTTCGCGATGTGCTCTGCTCGCTCGCAAATGATTCCGAACTGTCGCGAAAACCCCCTTATGCTACAGCCATGGAGTCCATTCGGGTAGAGCAAGGATGCACCGCCAGAACGGGACAGAGTGTTAAAAGTTCTCCTTCGCATTATCATGGGACCTGGTCTTCCCTCTCGAGTGAGAGGTCTCTACCCTCAAGCCCATTTTTTTCTTACTTGAAGTAGGTTCACCAACCTAATCCTTCCCACTGTTTCACTCATTTACGCAATGCTATGTAAGCATTTGTGAAAACCGTGCGAATCTTATAGAATGACAGCCATTGACATCCGCAATCCCACAAAGACGAACCACGAGGTTGTTGTGGCTATCTGGCGGTTGTACTGGTTTCCGAACTAATATTCACAATTCCTTCAGTGGTTCAGTTTGTTAGCACAACAGCAGTTCGAGCCGAAGGTCGCATGTTCAAGTCCCGCTCCCGGAACAATTTTGTCTTTGAATTCACTACTTATAAAGGTTCTTTCTTCGGATCAAACGATCAGAATAAGAACAACCAAGCCGATATGGCGGATTCGCTATCGGATCTTGCTTCACATGAAGAACTCGAAATTTAAGCCACACTTCTTAGAACGAGCTCTAAACTCTTCTACTTATTCTTTTTTTTTGCAAAAGGCCCACTCCTGCTCTTTCTGCCTGGATTATAAAGCAAAAATCAAGGAAAGCAGTTTAATTAAAAGGGAGTAGGGAGATAGTGACACCTCGATTGTAATGACTGATTTTTTTTTCGAATTCTGGCCCTGTGATGAACGTGTTTCTCGACGGAGCTGTTTTTATAAAATTTGTTTTTCCAAACTTGGCACGCGTATAAAGAACCCGAACCATGCTCAACAAAAACCTTCCTATCCCGGATCCGATCATCGGTGTGGAGGTGGAAAGGAAGGGGAACCCGGGATATTGTGATCCGTTTACTTGATGGGTGGTGAGCAGCAGTGTTGCCACCCGTCAATGAATTCTGCGATTTTTCATAGGTTTTCGCTTATTCGACAAAGCGAGCAAGAATTCTGCGACCAGTTCCTTATTACCATTGCATACAAACACTAGGCCAAAAAATTGAGGAAAATATTTACGAAGATGGCAAAGGAAGATTTCTCGTTAATAGCAACACATGGGCAGATGCTCGTGATATTCCATTTGTATGTTCGAACCGCAATCGACCACGATGGGGGAGTTAAAGCGGGGAGTAAATTTTGTAAAATGCGTAGAGGCCAAGCGGATGGATGGATTGAGATGAAACTTAGACTGTATAAAGGTCATCAGTCCTAGATGGTGGCTGAGAGCTGGAGGGATGTCCCGAAAATTGTGTTTCGCGCGTGTTACACGCATTCATGACAAGTTACCTTGTTATTTTATGTTTTCTGGGGGAGGGGGTGCAATGTGTAGTCGCGAATCCGCTTTCCTGACGCTAAGGGCCGTGAAACCTTCAGGGACGTTTCCTTAACTCATTTTGTCTGACAGAAAAACTGCGAGCAATGCATCGAACTGCATGAAGAAAAGACGCGTTCCCCGGCGGAAACACTGATCTGTCCTGTTCTTCACAAACTCCTGTAGATCGAAGTGTTCAAGAACCTACCTAGTAAGAAATCCGTCTTTTTGGGATCAATGCGATCAAATTGCGCCTTATTCCAGACATATTCTGCCGGATATCCTCTTTTCTTCTTATCTCGAAGCCAGTGTTCGATGAGGTCCTTTCCGTCCTGACGCCTTCCTTCTTCTGATTGGTATTCTGGGTCACGTGTTCCTTGTGGGATCCAATGACGACGTCCCCCGCCTAAGATGACCTGTAAAGACATTTTGTAAAGACAAAACAAAAATAAAAATAAAAATGTACATAGAGTAAATTTTTTCTGTATTCCGAAACAGTGGAATGAATTCTTTTCACACAAAAGTGAGGGCTGAATGTTCTTGGCACAGACTGAGTTGCAGTCTGGCTCAGCACCCCTTCAAATATCCCTGGACACATCCAAGAAATGGAGGCTGATACCGCAGATTCCAGGTACAGATAAAAGATTCTTGACCGAAGCAAAGCAGAACTATCCAAAGACCGAATTCATCATGTCTTCTTACCCCTAGATCAAACCTCTTCTTCACTTCAGTTAAAACTTATACTTCTAACAGACTTTCCGGTTTTTGCCGGAATCCGGATTTCAAATACAGATTCAGCATGTCTCATTAGGCTACCCTTAACTCGACAGTCTCATTACCCTTTAAAAAAAAAATTTCGCCCCCTTACCTGAACTCCCCTCTTCCAACATATAGGGGTACAGAGATCACCTACGAATTGTGTTGCGAGAGCAACACTTTGGTTTTGGCCCGTTTTTATGGCACTTGCCCTTCGGCCAAGTGCCATAGGGCTATAGCAATCGCAATTTCTCTCCGTCCAATCGGTCGGTCTGTCGGTCGGTTGGTCTGTCGGTCGGTCGGTCCGGGTTTGCCACATAAGCTAGGATGATGAAACTTGGCAGGCATATCAGGGACCCCAAATGATAAAGTTGGAAATAGCACTTTCCCGATCCGAACATCGTGGGGGTGTGGAGGGACGGGGAATCCGGAATGTTTAGGAATTTATAACTTTCGAACAGGTGATCGGATCTTAATGAAACTTGATATTTGGAAAGAGCTCGTGCCCCAGACAGTCCAATTAAAATCTGAACCGGATCCGGTGACTCTGGGGGGAGCTGGAGGGGGGGCGGAAATCTTGGGAAACGCTTGGAGTGGAGGGGTTGGGATGAAAATTGGTGGGAAGAATGAGCATGAGTCCTAGATAAGTCATTGACATAACCGGACTGCATCCGGTCACTATCTGGGATTTGGGGGGGGGGGGGTCCGGATTTCTAGTGATCCCCTGAGTTCTGTACTTCCTGATGTGCTAGGACGATGAAACTTGGCAGGCAAATCAGGGACCCGACCAGATTAACTTATATATAATCACTTCCTCGATCCGACTTTCCCCCGATCCGGGAGTCCGGAAAACTAGTTACAAGGATAGCAAAAGTGGAGCAAAACAGAAATGCCGCTAAATGGTATCGATCCCACGTCCTCTCTGGGTATTGAAGGCCAATGCCTTCGCGCTGCGCCGTTGGAGCTTGTACTTTGAGTCGAATGCAGAGACAATCACAGTTTAAGGATAAACATAAGACCGACTCCAATCGAGATTATTTGACTTGCGGTCTCGGGCAATTTACTTGTTTTAAAGAATATTGCATAACTTGGGAACAGGTAATCGGACATGGCTGAAACTTGACAAGTGTCAACAACAAGTGTCTCAGATGTTCAGTTTCAAATCTGGACCGAATCGGATAACTGGGGGGGGGGGGCTGGAGTGGGAACCGGAAATCTCGTGAAACGCTTTCACATAAGCTAGGACGATGAAAATTGGCAGGCGTATCAGGGACCCGACCAGATTAACTTGGAAATAATCACTTCCTCGATCCGGCCATCGTAGGGGAGTGGAGGGATGGGGAATCCTAAAACTAGTAACATGAATAACTTTGGAACGGGTCATCGGACGTGCATGAAACTTGACAAGTTTCAAGAACGAACGAGAACGAATGTCTCAGATATTCATTTTCAAATCAGGGCCGGATCCGATAACTGGGGGGGGGGCACCGGAAATCTCCTGAAACGCTTCCAAATAAGCTAGTACGATGAAAATTGGCAGGCGTATCAGGGAACCCACCAGATTAACTTGGAAATAATCATTTCTCCGATCCGTCCACTGGGGTGGACAGGCGGATTGGGAATCCGGAAACTAGTAATATGCTTATAATAGCTTCGGAACGGGTAATCGATATGTTTGAAACTTGACACGTGTCAACAACAAGTGTCTCAAATGTTCAGTTCAAATCCGGACTGGATCCGATAACCGGGGCCGGCCGGGAATCCGATAACCGGGGTATCCGACAATCCGATAACCGAAAATGTCGTAAAACGATTAGAGTCTAGGGATCGGGATGGAGCTTGGAGGGACGAACAAGCATAAATCCTAGATACATTATTGACAAAAACCGGACCGGACCGTGTCATAGTAGGGGGGGGGGGGCTGGAGGGGGTTTCCACAGGGTTACTAGTTAACGTACTTCCAGATGTGCTGGGACCATGAAACTTGGTATAGGCGTATTAAGTAATCGACCAGATTTACTTGAAAACAATCTCTTCTCCGATCCAATGATCTTAGGGGGAGTGGATGGATGGGGGATCGGGAATCTAATGACATGCATAACTTTGGAACGGGTGATTGGACGTGCATGAGACTTGACATCTGTCAAGAACAAGTGTCTCAGATGATCAGTTTCAAGTCTGGGCCGGATCCGAGAACTGGCGGGGGGAGCTGCAGCTGGGGGGTACCGGAAATCTCGTGAAACATTCAGAGCCGATGGATCGGGATGGAACTTGGTGGGAACAGTAAGCATAAACCCTAGATACATTATAGACAGAACAGAACCGGACCGGGGCATTGTGGGTTGAGCTGGAGGGGGTTTACCGGGATGCCGGTTATCACGAATTGGAGTACTTCCAGATTATCTATGACGAGGAATGTGAATAGAACTTGACAAGTTGCAACAGCTAACGTCTAACATCTCCCGTTTCAAGTCAGGATTAATTCAGATAACGATGTTCGGAGCTCGAAGGGGACAGCTGGAAATCTCGTGAAAACCCTTCCAACTACTTCGTGGTCACATTCAGTTTGGGTACATAATTATCACAGCTAGAGGACTAGCTTCTACTATCGATTGAGTTTTACGCGAATCGGAACCAGAGTACGACAAACTTCTATACTGAAACAGTTATCAATGACAAGAATAACCATTTCAGATTTACTAGATCAAGCCCGTCTTCTGATGGAAGGAAAGATTCAGCCTTGACAACTGCGAACTGCATTTGACAAAACATACTAACTTTTCTTACAAGTGCCATATGAGCTTTCAGCTCTTGTTATTTTTTCCTATGTCGCCGATTTCAGCTTATTCCTGGAAACTGGCAACCTGGGTCTAACCTGTGCAGTTCTTACGGAAAGTCTGTACCTGAGGCCGGATTGATGAATATGACATTATATTTTGGAAAGCACCGTAGAACTCTTGTCTGGGGCCAAAAAGGATGGTTTTTGCTTGTCCTCGAGCCAGAGCCTACGATGTGCGAAGTGAAGTGGAGTTGTATAGTCTATGTCAGAGAAGAGTATCTGCAGTTGTGCAGCCAAGCTTTCGTTTCATCAAACCATGTTTCTGCTTGCGAGTAGAAAGCTCAGTCTAGCAGGCAAGCAGGCAGGCACCAATTTGAAATTGAAGATGGACTATAATCTATAAGTGTTAAATATGTGCGGCAGTTTACCGGCCCCACAGCCAATATATCTTCTTTGAGTGATAAATAGAAATAATTACAGAAACAAAAAAGTGGCATTTTCCCACGGTTCCGATAGTGCTGCCATCTATTGTTTCTATTCATTTCTGTCCGTGATTTCAGCTGAGTTTATCATTCGGTTTTTCGCACTTGGGGTTGCGGTAGAGAAATGGTATCAGATGTGCCTCTTCAACTTTAAAAGTTCTCTCACTGCTAAAGAAATTAGAGCTTATCCTTTGCTCCACTCTGAGTGGTGACGTTAGAAAGTTGGCCTACGGCAAAAAAGTCAACTTTTGAATTAAAACAGAAAGAATTTTTTTTTCGACGGCAATCGATATCCCTTGGTGTGCTGATCAAAGTGTATGTCATCCATTTTTTGGTACAAAAATTCCTTCATGAGATACAACAGTTTGAAATACTAATTGTGAGATAAGTAGGGGATTTGTAAGCAACAGTCGGCTGTTAGCTCATAATCATCTTCGGCAATGAGTGGTTTGCAATTTTTGCTAGTTGGTGTACCTATTATGTGTTTTCGGTGTATCTGATGGTAAGAACAATTTGATTCCCAATTGTAAGACATGTAGGGAACTTGCAAGTACTAATCGGCTGTTAGGCTACAATCATCTTCAGCGATGAGGGGTTTTCAACTTTTGCTAGTTCGTGCACCCATTATTTGTTTGCCGGCGAACTTGATGTCTATCACGGGAGAGGGGCTTGTATGTAAGAATCGGTTCACGGGGGGGGGGGGGGGGGCTAGAAATTTGTGCAAATTGGTGCATATTAGATTCGATTTCTATAAATCTGACGTAAGAAAGTTCGTTTCGATGGTCTATCATCTATCAGAAGTCCGTGACAGTAACCTAGAATTAAGTGTTTACGCAACGGGTACAAACGATAATGTAAAACAATGAGGTAGTTTCGTAAGAATTAACAGAGTGTCATCTATGGTATTTTGATCCTAAAAAGTTACGGATAGCTTTGTAATATCAACTAGATTATATAGGATATTGTTCCAAGTTTTCATCCGTCACAATGTCTACGACTGAAAAGGATAAAGTTCAACTGGCTGCAAAGTCAAATTATTCCCTTCTTCCGATATTCTTTTGTTGTTGTTTTTTCAACGCTGAGGAATAGCCTATGACCATGTGATTACTGACGATTACTGATTTTAACCGATAGCGAACAAACAAAACCAAAAGTGTTGCTCTCGCAACACTTCACGTTGCCCAGGCAACGTAGGTCTAGTTTGACCTGTGCTTTTACTCAAAATCCTCACATAAAGTTTGAAAATATATCTCACCCCCTTCGAGAGGTATCGTGTTGACAGACGGACGATGGTACAGACGGACAACTTTTGCTTAGTCATAATGTATACCGTCACTTATGTTTTGGGATCCCAAAAACAATTAGTGTGAAGGGATTCCCAGGGGTGAATCGGGTCACTTTTTTCTTCTTCTAAAAGCTTCCTTTCTAGGAGGGATCCCTTTGGTAACCTATTATTGTTTCGGAACGTCCCAGTTCCCCCGCGACACTCCATGGCGAACGAGTGGGAAATGGGACGACTTTCTTAGAGAAAGAAACTTTCTGTCCCAAGGGTCCCTGGTAATAATTAAAAAGAAGCGAGAAATGAGATCCGTGCTTTTTCGAGCAGAGGAAGCCAGATGAGTTGCCATTTTGTGAGGTGATGACAGAAATGACTTAATGATTCGCAAAATGAACGAAAAGAAAATCCTTCGCTAGCTACTCATCGGGAATCTTCCTTATTGCTACTACACCACTATTGCTTGCAAATGCGATTGAAATAAATGCGATCTTGCCAAAAGTTTCCAAATGCATGCCCGGGAATTCAGGATTCCACTCCTTCACTACCCACGGATGGGCGAATCCTGACACTGAAAATTTTAAAATAAACCCGTTCAGTTCGATACCTGTACCTGGAAGAAGTAGAAGACCAAAGGTCGGTCTAGCCCAGATTACGGAAGGAATACCCGTTCTAGTCGAACCGCAGGATATTCTGGTCCGACTTGCTTTTATGATTTTTCGGAGTATTTTGTTCGTTCCGAAATTTCCGGTCTAAATGAAAACGCGATCGTACCATTTCTTTTCTCTTTACTGACGCAAACAGCTGGACAAAGACGGTTTGTCCAGGATCCGGGTTCGTTGACTGAGCTTTGACTACGGAGGTAGGAACAAGGATCCTACCCCGACAACGAACCAGGACCCTACCTCCTACTCGGACTTTGGACTTGGTCAAATTTCAGTCAACGAACTCGGATCCTATCCCGAAAACGAACCCGGATCCTACCCCGACAACGAACCAAGATCCTACCCCGAAAATGAACCAGGATCCTACCCCGACAACGAACCAGGAGCCTACCTCGACAATGAACCAGGATCCTACCCCAACAATGAACCAGGATCCTACCCCGACAACGAACCAGGATGCTCCCTCGGCAACGAACCAGGATCCTACCCCGACAACGACCCAGGATCCTACCCCGACAATGGACCAGGATCCTACCTCGACAACAAGCCAGGATCCTACCCCGTCAACGAACCCGGATCCTACCCCAACAATGAACCAGGATCATTGTAACAAATCAAGTTTTACAAATCAAGGTCGCATAAAATCGACAATGTCCAACTCGCATCCTATTTTATCCATCCGTTTAGTTTTTTTCATGTCAAAAACTTTGTGCAACCCCCATGATTTTATATTTTTCTACATTAAAATATCAGGATACAGAACAAGTTTGGTCCTTCAAGCACTTCTGGCAGCACTGGGAGCGACTGACTGACCGACCGATAGACGGAAAGATAAGCGCTGGCACTTGCAGCGATTCGAAGGTTGAAAGTGCCGTAAAAACATTCATACTGCTCTTGTCGCGCTTCGGAGAATACCCAGTAGTTCTCAGCGAAGTAATTCCATTAGCATTATCAAATGGTAAATAAATAGCCAATTCTTTCGCGAACGGACTCCTTCAGTGATTTTAAGGCTTCGAGTATCGCTGTGATTCCACAACATCGGAATTACCTTTCGAATGGCTTCTTGTTTCCATTAGACTGTCAAGAGCCCTCGCTTGTTTTCCCGGTATAGAGAACACAGATTGAGAAAAATGAATGGGAAGCAAAGTGCATACTGGCTATGCAATGGCTTTATTCTTGTTAGCGCTTCAGGAAAAGTCAACTTTCGCACAGAGACTCGCTAAAACTTCAAGATGCCAAAAAGACGAATGGGTAGGATTCGTTCCTCAGCTTCATTTCATTTTCACCCATGCTTTCTTATTTCGTTTTAAACGGTATTCTGGAGGAGACGGAAGTGTAGAGAAACTGGTGTCTCTAAAATTATATGCTGAAAATGAGATCGAAGAGTAGCCTATTATGGAATCAAAGTTTAGCTTACGCAGATATTTTGTCTACATTCCCCCACGTTCAAAAATGCTCAGTATCTCCTTGCTTCCCCCGAGCTCGATGACTGCTCATTAAATGCTGTAGGCGCGGGATCCTGCTGTAGGCTTAGCAATCAAAGGAGAACAATGTGAACTGTAATGTCTAGGAAAAGGTAGAATTGGGAGTTGAGACCAAGAAACAGAAATTTCCCGTCAGGAAAGGGTTGAGATTTTGTACACGAACCTTATTTTTGTCATGTAAAGACTGTTTCATTTCGGCAAAATAAAGTATTGTCTTGCTTCAAAAATCCATCGCAGTCAATGACCATAATGTTCTGCCAAAGCCACAGCATTGGTCAAAATGAGGTTGCAGTAGATTTTACCTCGTAAAAAAAATCAAGATTTAGCCATTTGTTTTATTTTAAGAAACGTTGAGGTTCTTTTTGTTTAAGAAACTGAATCGTGATCTCCAATTTAGGTATCAAACAAAAAATAATGCTGCCAATTCTTCGTACAGACAAAATAAAACACCTTACTGATGAAAGTTATTTTTGTTTATGTTTCTTGTGTTATTATTATTTTTGTTTATTTTGTGCTGATTTACGTACCATGGCTCTTAACGCTGTTTAAGTACAAAGCTGAGCATACATACGCTATTGGAGCAGAAGGCTTGAAACAACAAGACCAAAGGTTTCGATGGGATCCCAAAAATTTAATATTTGACCAGACAACTACGTCTTCTCTACGCCAGATCCAGTCTTCGCCAGGCTAATCATCTGAGAAAATTAATTTCAGATATACCTGTATAAGCCATATTTATTTTGACGATGCTGATCGAAACTTCCTGCTTTACTTCTGCCGAATTTCCGTTTTCGGCGGAATTCCGAGCGAACTACTTGCCGAGCCAAAAAAAGATAGTTCAGAAACGAATTCAGCGCATCTCCTTATCCCTATAAAGAACGTCTAATCAACTTCAAATAAAACTTTAACTTATAAAAAAAAATCCGGTTTCAACCGGATTCCGGACGAACTATATGTCCGGGTAAAAAATGATTGTCATATACAGATTCAGCGTATCTTCTTACCCTTAAATCTATCATCTAATCAACTTCAAATACAAATTTTACTTTTAACAAATTTTCCGGTTTCAGATGGATTCCGGGCGAACTACTTGTCCCGCGAGAAAATGGTTTTCACCATCGTGTTCAGCATGTCTTCTTACCCCTAAATCGAACATCTAATCAACTTCAAATAAAACTTTTGCTTCTAACAAATTTTCCGGTTTCGGCCGGATTCCGGGCTAACTACTAGTTAGTCGAGAAAATTGTTTTCACCATCGTGTTCAGCATGTCTTCTTACCCCTAAATCGAACATCTAATCAACTTCAAATAAAACTTTTGCTTTGAACAAATTTTCCGGTTTCGGCCGGATTCCGGGCTAACTACTTGTCCGGTCAAAAAATGGTTTTCACCATCGTGTTCAGCATGTCTTCCCACCTCTAAATCAATCATCTAATCAACTTCAAATAAAACTTTTACTTTTAACAAACTTTCCGGTTTTGGCCGGATTCCGGCCGAACTAATTGTCCGATGAGAAAATAACTTTCATATTCGGATTCAGCGTGTCTCCTTACCCCTAAATCAACTATCTAAATAGCTTTTAAAAAATATTTTTCTTGCCCCTTAATTTGAAACCCCTCCCCCACCCTCAAATATATGGCTACACAGCCCATCTTCGAACTTGACTTGTACTCTGACCCAAAGGATCCTCCCACCAAGTTTCATCAAAATATCTCAATCCCTTCGAGAGTTATCGTGCTTACAGACGGACAGACGGACGGACAGACGGACAACTTTTGCGATGTCATAGGTATCCGTCACTAACGTTTTGGGATCCCAAAAACAGACAAACCTTTCAGCCGAGCTCAGCAACATTGTTATATTAGCGAAAGGTGGAACGAAGGAGCGGGGCAGGCTGTAGGATTAGGAAATGTAGCAAAAGCAGTTAGACAGGTATTGAGGGACCAGGAAATCCAGAGTTGGCAAGGTCTGGTTAGTAGTTCGGTTTCCCTGAGGTTTTACGCAAGGGCTAAAGAGACATGGGGGAAAGTATTTATTTTAAAGTGGGAATGGGTAAGGAAGAATTAAAATTACTGCTTAGATTACGGGCCGATAGCTTGCCGTTGAGGAAAAGGAGGAGGTAAATAGGTGGCCTAAATGGGAGAACTTCTTCCCTATGTGCGGAGATTTGAATGAAGATGTAGTCCATCTGATGTGTACGTGTTGCGAGTTGGATGAGTTGAGGCATGAGATGGATGGGTAGAATGTTGATGAGTGATTGTTTTGCGGTGATCAAGAGTTTGGGAAGATTCCTCAAGCTGGCAATGAGGAATCGTGAGAATTTCATATAGGGATTGTCGAGTATAAATTATTTATGTAATGGGGTTTAAAATTTTCTTTGTTTGTTATTTTTTGTTTTGTTTTTCCGTTGAGTATTTGTGCTCCCATGGCCCTCGGGCTTTTTTGCAATAAACATCATCACATCACATCACACCAAACACAGTTTCTTAGGCATATATCCAAGCTTAAACTAAAAGACCCTCCTGTACCTAGCATAACCTACGAACTGCATAAGGCATTAATCCGTCGCACTCGCCATTATGTCATTATGTCAAGATCGGACGGACATGTCAGTCTAATTCATTATCTTTTATTGCACTTGTCCTTCGGCAAAGTGCCATATGGCATTCGCAATTTCTGTTCGTCCGTCGGTCGTTCGATCTGTCGGTCGTTCGGTCTGTCCGGGTTTTGCTAGTTCGGGCACTTCCACATAAGCTAGGACGATGAAACTTGGCAGGCGTATCAGGGACCTGGCCAGACTAAATTTGAAATAGTCCATTCCCCGATCCGACCATCTGGGGAGGAGGGAGAATCCGGAAAATTCAGGTATTTTAACTTCCGAGCGGGTGATCGGATCTCAATGAAACTTGATATTTAGAAAGAGCTCATGTCTCAAACGTCCGACTTCAAATCTGGACCGGGATCCGGTGACTTTGGCGGGGAGTTAGAGGGGGAACTGGAATCTTGGGAAACACTTAGAGTTGAGAGATCGGGATGAAATTTGGTGGGAAGAACAAACGCAAGTCCTAGATACGTCATTGACATGATCAGACCAGGTTCGGGCACTGTGGGGGAGTTGGGGGGGGGGGGGTGATTTCCGGTGTTCCCATGAGTTCAGTACTTCCTGATGTGCTATGACGATGAAACTTGGCAGGCTTGTCAGAAGCCGAACGGACTGACTTGAGAATATTCGTTTCCTCGATTTGATTATCGTGGGGAGAGTGGAGGGTTGGGGAATCCGGAATCTAGTTGCATGCATAACTTTCGAACGAGTGATCGGATGTCAATGAAACTTGGCAAGTGGAAAGAGCTATCGTCTCAGATGCCATGTCAAGTCTGGATCGGATCCGATGCTTGTGGGGGGTTGGAAGGGGGAACCGGAAATTACGTGAAAAGCATAGAGTCGAAGGATTGAGATGGGACTTGGTGCGGAGAACAAGCATTAGGCCTAGATACGTAATTGACGGATCGTATTGGGGCTCTTCGGGGGGAGTTGGAGGGGGTTTCCTGGAATTCCGGTTATCACGATTTAGAATAGTTCCAGATGTGCTAAGGACAAAGACACCTCGCAGGCAAATTAGTGACCAGACTAAACTGACTTAAGAACTCGACACTAAGCCGGAGGAAAACTTCCGTTCCTGGATCTGACCATTTTGGGGGGAGCGAGGGACACTGAAACTGACTTCCATAAGTTGGGAACGGGTGGTCCGATTCAAGTGAAACTTAATGGGTGATAAGAATTGATGACCTTATCATGAAAACATGCATTCGAACCACATGCGGCCACGGTTGTGAAGTTGGAAGGGGGGGGGGTCAGGAAACTTTTGACATTCACAAAAAAACAAACGGATAGACTGAATGGGATGCAAGTTGGACAGTACTGAGTTTGTGCGGCCTAGATTGTCATCCGGCGTCCGGACCGGATCCGGCCACGGTAGGGGTAGGGGGGGGGGTCTATGCTCCGATTCCTGTCGAACTTGATCGACGGGAAGAGGAGATACGAACTTTACGTTTTCAAGTCGTATTCGGCCACAGTAGGGGGACTTGGAGGGGGAGTCCCGGAAATTGTGCGGCTAGCATAGGGGCCAGACGAGTATGGTGATTTAAATAAAACTTGGAATATAGAGAGAGCATATGCCCTAGATGACATATCTTAGGGTCCAAACCGGATCCGAACACGGTGGGGGGGGGGGTACCAGAATTTTCTGAGAAATGCTTAGATTGGAGTGAAACTTGACAGGTGGTAAGAGAGGATGCTTTAGATGATCTTTCACGAGTCCAAACCAGATTCGACCGCGGTAGGGGAGTTGGAGGGAGGTACTAGAAATCGCGTGGCAGGTTTAGTGATCAAACGAGTGAATTTATGGGCTAAAACTTGGAGGCTAGAACAGTCACTTGCCCCAGATGATCCCAGGTAATGCCGGAAATGCTCAGACTTGAGTGAAACTATAACATAACCTACTTCTAGGTCTGAACCTAATTTTTGGTGGCGGGTGTATTTTGTGACGTTCACATCTACTTTCTTGTGCCGCTTACTCGTAACAAGTACCATATGAGCTCGTAGCTCTCGTTTTTTGTATCATGCCAAGGGATTTGGTCAAATGTCAATCGCTGCTGGCACTCTATAAATGTGTTTTCACGGCTTGAATATTTTGTGCTCGTCTTCACGTTAATGAACTGGTTTAACCGTTCGTCAATCACCGTTCTAATGGTCTAGCCCCCCCCCCATTCCCCCAGCTTTGCGTACCGAAATGTGGTGTGACCACCTGTAGACCTCTGAACGTATATATTTACTAAAGCGTGTCCGAAACGCGTAGAATGCATCAAAGCTAATGGGAGTAAATGCGGGGCGAGGGTGACAGCGGTCGTTAATCATCAACGGCCGCCTCCAGGAGACCATCAGCGTCTTTGGCGAGGCTTCGAGTAAACAAGCAACTTCTTATCTCAAGATCCTGGATCCCGTCAAGTCTCGCGGGAACCATTTGCGGCAGTCATCTCTCTTTTAACGCATCAAAAGCCAGTGGATTGACAGAACGCCGGGCTATCAGAAAGTGTATCAAACGAAAATGGTGGCAGCTTTATGTAACGTTTTTCATTCTCTTAAAAGCTGTCAAAGGCAAATAAGTCGTTCAAAAGAGTTTTTCATCCACCAGGATAAAATGAAAAAGTCGACAGGAAATCGAAAACGTCAAACTAGCTCTAGCAGTATCCTTTCAAATCACACCCAATCTTTAGTTAAAGGTTTCCGAAAAATAAGTAGAACCACTTGCAATCTCAAATCTGTCGCCAGGAAATGAGGGCTCTTTACTCTTGAAGCCTCAATTCTGACATGGCGTTGGGGGGGGGGGGGGCGGGGGGGGTGAACATTACTTTCGTCGCTGTTGAAAACTTTACTTCAGGTTTTCATTTTTTGTAATCTGAAACGAAACTGAAGGATACAACGTAAACCAATCCGCCGGTCTGTTTGTCCGCCTGTCTCTTACCTCGAGAACTCATAAAAAGATGGGCTTACCGACGAAACGTTCCCATGACAAACCGTCCCCGACGAAACGTCCCTGTGACAAAACGTCCCCGTGAAAAATATTCCCTTGAAAAAATGTCCTCATGACGAAACAAAACGTCCCCACGGCAAAACGTCCCCGTGGCGAAACGTCCACAATCGTAGATTTTTAAGTCCGCCTCGATCTTCAGGTGCATGATCGAGGTAAACTTCAGAGTGTGCATTACAGATGTGGGAACATTCCTTATCAGCGTGAAAGATCGGACATGGGACCGGTTGCTTCATAAATGTATTGTTTCCAGTTCAAATTTGTAGTGTAATATACCTTGCAGTTCACTCGTAAATGATCAGTTCTAGGTCGTTTGAAGCAACATGCACATTCTGAGGAGCACCAATATGCTCCTCACAGAAACGGAAGGCCCACTGTGGCTCAAAGAGAGTCAAACAAGGAGAATGCAAAAATTAGTATAGTGCCGTTATGATGGATAAAAATGACATGGGAAGCGAGGAAACGAAAGTGGATATAACGATTAGTTAGGTAGAGAGACACAGTAGATCTAGGTTAGACAGGTTTGATCCTTTCATAGAATCCTTTAATAATAAATATCACCAAATTAACTATCGAACGAAAGCAAGATCAATGAGTTATACCGCTGCGTAAAGTAACACACAAATAAAAAATTAATGAAGATAAAACGAAAACTTACAAACTAATAAATCTTTGCGCTTTCTTTAAGAAATGGCTTAGCCGGGAGCAACACTTTGGTTTATTCTTCACTATCGGCTAAATGCTAAAGTATCTTGGTTTCCAAAATGTTATATTCCAGTAAATTTTTTTGTCTGACCTGATGACGTAATTAGTAATCTCATAGGACTAGCCATCCCTCGGCGATGAAAAACAAATCTTTAGCCGGGGACGTTTCGCCTGGGGACCTTTCGATTGGAGACGTTTCGCCACGGGGACATTTTGTCGTGAGGATGTTTCGCCATGGGGACGTTTTGTCGTGGGGACGTTTTGTCACGGGGACGTTTTGTCACGGGGACGTTTCGAGTGGGGATGTTTCGCCGACAACCCAAAAGATGATGTATAGTTGTAAGTATATACTTCCGCTGTAAATTCGCTAAAGCTATACATTTTCATATCCAATATTGTTGGATTTAGAAGACAGATTCTGCTAAGATGTTCCGAGATAAATGACGACTTGAAAACTTAGTAGTGCTGAGGCTACAGCAAATTAAACAACGCATCGGCTGTTTTTTTTAGCCACTTTCCTTGTCCCTTGCCTTGGACGAGAAGAGTGGCAATCCGGTCTGCTGACCAATAAGCTCGCCAGAAACAATGATTTGGAGCCAGATACGTCACTTACAGAGAACAATCCTGGCAATCTTGATAATCTGTGTAATGACAATAGGGGAGGTAACAAACACCATTAAAGTGCTGAATCTTGGGAGCGAGAATGGATGGAAACACTACTGAAGTAGTACCATAAGTACGGCGTGTCCTTCAAATTTTTTCCGATCATTTCCAACCGGAGTATGACACAAACTTCCACGGATCATCATAGCGGATCTGCACCTGAAGATGATGAGTGAAGTTCCTGGCAAAAATCATACTGACTGAACCAAGAAAGTGGATACACTGCTATATATGCCTAGATTCATCACGTCTTCCTATATATTTATATATAACTTCTTACATATTTATATATTTTATCTGTAACCCGTCAAATGCACATGGCGACAGTGGAGTGAAAAAAACAAAGGAACGGCACAAAGAAAAATTAACGTGAACACAGACAATTCGGGCTAAATTTCTAATTCGGCTTGAAAAAATCATGGAAAACGATGAGCTAGATGACGGGATGTGCATATTAGAGACGCCGACACTCTCTCCAGTGACCGAATGCGACAACATCGGGCCGGCATTGTCTCGTTACCTGACTCAAACTGATAGTAAACCACAACGATATAAACGGCGGATGAAACAGTTGATTGCAATCAACTGTTTTTTTCGGGTCGTGCAACAAGAGCTGTAAACTCATATGGCATTTGCATGGGTTGAGATGTTTTGTTCGATCAAACGTACTTTTTGACTTTGCGGTTACGATACGCACTTAAAGGGAGATAGAGAAAAAGATTTTTATTTTTAAACTTGGCTGTAATGATGCGCACTTAAAAGGCGATAGAAATTCAACTGTAAGCAAAACCCTTGAAGCAAAAACGATAACAGGCCCTTAGGGATCATTTATATATGCTGTTTGATCAAAAAAAATATTTTCACTTTTCGGTTAAAATGCGCGCTTTAAGGGTGCTAGAAAGAAATTTTTGAGCAAATCCCTTGTGTCACAAATGAATGGGTTGAGATGTGTCGTTTGATCAAAAGTACTCTTCGACCTTGCGGTTAAAATGCACATTTTAAGGGAGCTAGAACTTCATTTGTAAGCAAAACCCTTGAGATAAAAATGATAATGGGCTCATGGGGTTCATGAAAATGTATAATTTGCTTAAAAGTGTTTTTCCTACTTTGCGGTCAAGATTAGTACTTTAAGGAACAGTTTGATTTGGAAAATGGCGATTTTTAAGCCAATCTTGTCGAATCTCTAATATTCCACCCAAGTTTCATCGTCCTAGCACATCTGGAAGTACCTTAACACGCGATCATCGGAATTCCGGACCCCCCACCACAAACTCCCCACGGTCGCCGGAGCCAATCCGGTTCTGTAAATGTTCATCCGGAGCATCTGTTTGTTATTCCCACAAAGTTCCATCTCGATCTCTCCAGTCTTAGTCGGTCACGTATTTTACGCCCCCCACCCCCCATTCTTGTCGGATCCGGTCCGGACATGAAAAAGATCACCACATACATGTCCTCCGTTCAATTATTAAATTTCACCCGAATCCGATCACCCGTTCCAAAGTTACGCATGACTCAATATTCCAGATTCCCCTTCCCTCCACTCCCCCAACGACTATCGGATCGAGTAAGTTTTTATTTACAAGTCAGTTTGATCGGGTCGCTGATATCCCTCCAAAGTTTCGTTGTGAAAACCCCCAAAACCGCCATCACCAGGAATTCCGGGAAACTCCTCTCCACCCCACCCCCAAGTATCCGGATCCAGTCCAATTGTGTAAACGGTTTATCTGGAGCAGATGCTTGTTCTTCCCAGCAAGTTTCAATCCTAACCGTTCCCACATTCTAACAGTTTCCCGAGATTTCCGGTCTCCTCCCCCAACTCCTCCATTGCTGTCGAATCCGGTTCGGACTTCAAATGGGACCTCAGAGATATGTCATTTAATTCCGTTATTAAGTTTCATTCCAATCCGATCACTCCTTCGAAAGTTACACACTACTCAATTTTCCGGATTCCCCTGCCCTCCACTCCCCCCAGATGGTCGGATGGGGAAACTGATTATTTCCAGGTTAGTTTGGTCGGGTCCCTGATACGCCTGCCAAGTTTCATCGTCCTAGCACATCTGGAAGTACCCTAACCCGAAAAATTGTGACAAAAAACTCGGACAGACAGACCGACCGACTGACGGAATTGCGATCGGTATTGTGCACTTGAGTAAGCTTAAGTGCCATAACAACTAAAAACTGCATGTTTATCAGGCATAGAAATTAATACAGCTAAACCTCAAAGTTTTCCGATTTCAGCACTACGGAAAAGTCAGCAAAGCAGTCCATCCCATTTAGGGGATGATCCCCCCACACGACTTCAGAGTACCATACCTTATGTGCCTTTGTGTTTTAACTATTCGCCACACTTTTTATCAGCTGCATACTAGTACGTGCACACATTCTAGAGCGAGGCGACAAACTCTAATACATTTTCGAATTGCAGCTAATAAAAGATTTAAGTTTGGCATATTGCTCGTTTTGCAAGCGCAAAAGAACATACATACAACATCTGCGAAATTGTATGTCCTCCTTTCCATGATTGTAAAAAAAGAAAGCTAAAAGCTCTCTGGGATGGCCCATTTGAAGTCTTCATGCTTATTTCTTTCTTCAATAAATTCTCTTTGTCTCATATAGTACTTGACTACTCAATGTTTTTACCGTGCATGAATCCTCTTCAGAAATCAGTGGAACTGATAAGACCGAACACGGTTTCTACTGCTCGTGAGTTGAGCGTGGAAAAATAAAAGAAGAAAGTACATATTTACGCAACCAAGCTGGCTCGAGTATTCACTTCTTATGAGCATGCAAACATTCTGTCGTCGTACAAGAAACGAGGCAGTTCCTTACACTTTATCTCGTCCATTAATACCCGTGAAAATAAAAGCTAAAGGCTTTCTGGGTTAGATCATAATAAGTCTTTATGTTTATTTCTTTGCTCTCTCTCATATAGCATTCGTCCAGCTTCTGAATATTGCCAAAGTTTCAGAATTAAGGCAGTACTCTTTGCAGTTTCCAGATATACTGGAGACCCAACAAAACATCAATAAGTTTGCACATTATTTTAGGAACTGTAAATTCGCAGATGATTTGATTACATGACTCGCTCATGAAGGTTAGAAACTCTACCGATCAAGCATGATTGTATTCACGGCATGGAAGAAAGTTTTGGGGTGGGGACACAGATGACAGATGTGGGGTTGGCATAAAACAACGTCCCAAACTTCTAAGAAACTGCAATCGACCTAGATGTCTGGAGTACTTTCAGTACATCTACTTCTAAAAATACTATTTAATGCCAATAATAACGTTTGTTCAGAAGCTGGACATAATCTATATAATATTTCACAGTTTTCCAATTTGTTTTACATACTTTACGTCTAGAGTATGGACTAGGCCTATTTCAACTAACTAAAATAAAGAAAGGTAAAGCGAATCTAGTTCTCCTGAGTTACATTAAAGTTGCGCTATGCCAACAACACATATGTAGTCCACTCCACACCCAAGGACAGCGACTGAACAACAAAATTCATAAAATACACACAATTCTGTCCTGCTTCTACTGAAAGCGTCACTTGGTTTGGTTGGCTGAAGAGACGGTGCAGAGACCGTTAGCGGCATTAAACTCATTGTTGAGAATCATTCGATTCCGTTTCTCACCCTACTTAAATATTCCGCGCTTTTCCCATTTATAACGCCATCTAGTAGTGTTGGGTAGAGTTCATAGTAACGCATCTTGATCAAAGCGTCACCAGTTCAGTTGGTAGACAGCCTTCAACCAGATTCATAGCTTGAAATAGTTAAAATGCATTTTTTTTACAATTGTAATGGTTCCCGACTAGACTTATTCCTGACTTGTGCATCTATATACAGTCGCTGTCATTACAACGAACGTTATTCAACGCTGGGATGGAGGGATTGGGCTGCCAGCTAGGGTCTTCCCAACACTCACAGAAACCGAATCTTCGCCACTTACAACGTTTTGCTTTCACGACGTTAGTCGAATTCGTTTCGTAGCCTGCATCAAAAGCGTACACTGAACGAATTCGTCAGGAAAAAAAAAATTGCCTTATTCGTTTAACATTGGAACAATATCCACTTCAGTAATATCCTATGTCAATGAACAATATCCCTGTCAATAATTTGCTTTTCTACTTTGGCCATCTTACTTTCCACCAGGCGAACGAGAAAAAAAAAGTTTTCAAACTTTGGCCTTGTGAAGCAAATTGCTTTCGTATCGACATTTTCGTCATTCAATTTCGAGTCACTGTTTGGAGTCTGTTTTCGGAATGTATGTCGGAATGCTTGTTGGTAGCAAAACGTATAAAGTTGTCGGTAGCAAAACGTATAAAAGTTATCACAAATATCTCAGAATAAATGATACTTGAATACTATTAAATGACACTATTTAATTTTGCAGAATAAGCACACCGTCAAACTTTTGGACTGAAATTTCAGCTGGGGCTGATCTCCTATAGCCCTTCAACGAAACCATGGGGTATTAAAATGTATGCATCCGTCAGCCGTCGTGTCCTTATCCTAGCCTAATGCGATAAACTTTCACTGTTCTGATCGTCGCGATTTTTGTCCTGTCACTGTTTTTGCGTGACGCGGCTTATACATTCGCTATTTCGACCGTCGCTGTTTTTGCAGTCTCAGTTTTAGTTCTGTTCTCAGTTTTAGTTCTGGTCATCATATTCGTCTATTTCTTATCGGGTCACTTAACCGGTAGACATAGAATTGGCAATATTCATTAATAACACCAGTACACCGTGCAGTCCCATGATATCAGTCCTATCCTTCAGTGCCAAAATTTTCTGGTATTGCCCTGGTGTTAAAAGAAAAAAGTTCCAGAGGGCGATAACAACAACTATTATCGCTCTGCGACAACTGTTATCGCTCTGCGACAACTGTTATCGCCCGCTGACAACTGTTATCGCCCACTGACAACTGTTATCGACCTGTGATAACAGGGCCCCTGGTGTTATAATCATTATCGCCCTTGCTTTTCTTCGGGCGATAGCGGAAAATTCGGCCCTTGGGCAGCTTTTTTTGGCGCGCTACCCGCGGGCCAAATTTTTCCGCTATCACCCTCAGCAAGGGCGATAATATATAATGAAAGAGCAACCATCTACGTTTCAAAATCCATTTACTTTTTTTCTTTTCTTTCGTCCTGAAAAAGAGCATACAGACACGGCGGGAAAACGCAACGTCTTGCGTTGATTTGCTCACGGTTTGTAATGAAGAATTTAGTACGAAATCACATCAGGCTGAACCGATAGGTGCGTTTTTTACAGTTACGCTCAAGAGCTGGTAAACATCTCTGTAACTCCTGTTGTTTTCGCTAGCTATTTTACCAGCTACGGCATAACTGGAGCGAAAACAACAATTTTGGTCTTGGTCAAAGAAAACCTGTAAAACCTATAACGTACCTCTTTAATCTAATCAAGAGAAAAAGCTTTGTTTTTTCTTTCCAAGACTTCTCCGGATGTATAATTACTGTTTGTTTAATGTCTTCACGCTGAACTACCTAACAGCTACGGAGCACCGAATGAGCGTAACTAATAGCTGGCGAAAGCAACATTTTCAGTTACAGAGTTACACTTACGAAAGCGAAAACGACTTTATCAGTTATTATAGCTACAGACTGCAACAGTAAAAAACGCACCTATACTCTTGATGACTAACTCTCCTTGCCGATGCAAAGTTACCGGGTACCTAGCGGAAGAGCCGGAAGCGGCATCACAGCTGTGCCCAACGATCGCCGTGATTGGTTGATACAAGATTTGACTGTAGAGTTTGAGTCGTTAGTGAGACGTTTTCTCGTTCTTCCTGAGGATCAGAGGCGTGTTTTGGACTTGGTCACATAGAGTACGGTATTGGTTACGGAAGAGAGCAGCAAGTACACTCCGTACCGGAGCTTGAACAACAATATGCGAAGTCTAACGAATTCTTCCGGAAGAGTAAAAATGTCAGGAGAACAACATGCGAAAAAGGTTGTGCGTTGTAAAACGATGAAATGAGCCGGAGTAATGAGAATTAGCCAACGTAGGCTACAAGTCGTTTAAAAAAAAAGAAGATATTTTTCGAAGCGAGTGTGTGAGTACTGACTCTTATAACTGCGAATACATTACTGTTCCGGACGAAATATTATACGAAAAACCATAATGATGGTCGACTCTTTTCAGAATTCTGTTGGCTTGGTCACCTACTGCCAGGCTCACCTTTCAGATTTCTCTTTCGGATGCCAGATATCCGTTTTCATCAGTGGTGATCGGGATAAATGACGCCAGACCAAAAAAGTCAGGAAGTTCGAGGTTATGGGACCTTGGATCTGGAAAACGAAGACGGGCCGGAAAAGTCAGGAAGATCGGGGCGTTTGTCACGAGCATTACGGAACCTAGAATCGTGTCACAAAAGCCTCGCATACGCAAGTGGATGGGTTAATGAAAAGCGAGAGCAACTGAGAGTTGTAATTGGGAGGCGAGCAGAAGGAAAACTACGAAATTATGAATAATACCGAAATTGGCTATCACCGATTGCGTAATATCTAAAAGTGTTGGCTGGCTGGATATGGGACAATGTGGAAGGTAAAGTTTTTTTCATTTTTTGCTAGGCCTCAGATTGTGGGCACAAGTCCAATCAAATCAGCGTATCACAACACAAATGCTACTATGGTTTTCTCCCTCTGACAAGCTAAATTTCTAGAAATAGGACAGATACTCGTCTTTTACAATTTCATCGCTGCAACCCAGGCGCCGCATTAGCGTATATAATCTCTTTTGAAAAGCTTTAAGAAAACGAGTCTCCGTAACTGAATATCACCAACAGGACCTTATCCAAGAAATTGGTCCAAATGCGGATGATACCCGTAATTGTACGAAGCTGAAAATTCGGCAGATATGTGGCTAACACGAGTAGGAACTAGGCTTGTAAGTATCACTACTACTTTACGATTTCTTCAGTATTTTGGAATTAGTTCTCTCCGAAACCCCCAATTCAGAAGTTGGTATCTTTCCACACTCCCTTGGATGCAGATTCCAAATACCAGCATACCGAAATTTCCATGTATTTTCAACTTTTTCGTGTTATATTTAAAAAAAAATTTATAATTTATAAAAAAGGTCAATCTTGCAAGCTTTTTTGTCAATCATGCAAGCCTCTTCGCCGAGTCTCTCTACCTCCATTTCTTCCATGCATTTCAAGAACCGACTGCGAGCCTCACACAGGTTTATCGCGGGTCCGACTTAGTAATATAATCCGAGCCGAGATCAATACGGCCGAAGAGATAAAGTACATGGGGAGAAGGAAGCCTGTGAGAATCCCTTCTTTCCACTATGTATCGTCGTCTGTCTATCATCAATTTTGTGTTTGCTCCCCCTTTTCGCCATACCGAAGACATTACCTATTGCTTTTCATCCAGAGATGAGGCAAAATCCACTCACGTTTATATTTCTCCCAGGTTCATCCTCCACAAGCTGCCTGGTGATATCCTTGCACATGGCCCTGCCTCCAGGCCCTCCCATTTTCCGACCTCCTGAGGGTTCATCGTTCTGGTAGACGCCTCGAGATTTGGTCTGCGTTTCATCCCGGAGGCGGGAGTCATCCTCCCAGTAGCGGGAGGCGGAGTGGGCATAAAGCGCCGCAGGTGTCCCGTGTGTCACACGCGTTGTAGTCACAAAACCTGTAGCTTTACCTGCGTGAAAAATTAAAGATTGAATTGTTGTGACGGAAAATGATGCCTTTTATTTTACCTTAATTACTGAAAATTTGCGTGAGCATCAGTCGGAGGGCCTCGAGGGGATCCAAAACCAGTGTTTACTGATTCTATCAAAATCCCGTACATTTACCTTCTGAACAGATTCTGCCTAAAATTAGAGAAGACACCAAATTTGCACTAATTTTGGTTATAAACCACTGGAATCTCTTTCATCGGCACATACTCCCCTCTCCCTATATTCCCAACCGTACAAGATCCCCAGAGAGTGGCAGCGCAGCCAGTTAATAGGATTCAACCCGTAAGTATATCTCATGTGCGGTACGATAAAGTTTTTTTCCCCCCTTTCAATCTCCAGTTTTGAGGATTCCAATTTTCAACGTCGCGATTTTTATCTTTGTATTGTTATTGCCAAAATGCTTGACGAAGTATGAATTTAATTTTGTAGAGTATTTAACGAGAAGACGAATGTTCGGATATTATTAGTACCGTCAGAACTGTTCGTTTAACAATAAATGATAGTTAGATTGACCAGTCGATTTGAAACAGTTGCGAACAAAGCTGCACATTTTTTGCAAAAAACCTAACATCAGGTAATATTGCTCACAAATTTCAGAAACCAATTTCAAATTTTTAAAGCCACTCTCTACATATTCCTGTTTAGAGCCATTATTCGGTTTAGTTACATTAGCATCCAGTCACCATCATCAATTTTTAACGAAAGCGGAATGAAAGGTGCGAACCATCCTGCCGATGGAAGTTTTGCGCTACTCTTTAAAGTTTAACCGAAAAGGACTGGGATAGGACAATCTAGTTACCCATCACTTATTCACTTAAATTGGCTTGAAGACCCGCTGAAAATGCGTTACTTGGTTGTTCCGCTATTCAAGAATAATCTATTTTCAAATAGCGGAATTTCCGTGTGATTTGTGGTACCTCTAATTTGGTGTATGCCTTACAAGAAAGATTTATGACTTTTAGAGAGAGAGATAGCAGATAGTGGAAAACAAAAAAATCCCTTGGCAGAATCCAAATAATTCAGTGTATTCAACTAAATGACACAAAAATAAGTTGGCTTTTCAGTTAAACTTTAAGTACTTTGTACTTAAGTATTTTCCAACACTGTGCACATGTATACAAGAGATGACCTTGAGACCTGTCATAGACGAACTTAACACACACAAATTTCGCTGACGTATCCGTTTTGCACTGTCAAATATGAACTTAAAACACGGAAAATCTGGGCGCAGCTGCCAACGTCAGTGTGGGTGGGAGGGGGTCGGGACCCATCAAAATGGTTCATCTATACCTATATATCCTCAAGTTTACCAGCTTCGGGTTTAATTCCAGTCACGAGTCAAAATTTAACTCATGGGCAATTCGGGCCCACTTGCCCACAAACATGGAGGGTGGTTCAGCTCCATATACACATGGGATATCTCGGCCCAGATGCCCACGAACGGGAGTGTGTAGACCAGATACCATATCTATACATATACATATGCACAAGTATACAAGAGATGACCTTGAGACCTGTCATAGACGAACTTAACACATTGGAAATCTGGGCCCAGTTGCCCACGAAAGGGAGTGGGGGTGGGGGGGTCGGTGCCATCAAAATCAGTATCTAGACCTATATATCCTCAAGTTTCACCAACTTTAGAGTTTGATTCGAGTCACGGGTCAAAAACTTCACTCATGGGCAATTTGGGCCCACTTGCCCATAAACATGGAGGGTGGTTCAACTCCAAATATATATTCCCAACTGTAAGATCTAAAAGCACAAAGAATTTCATCGTCCCACCTCCTGTTACTGCCAAGTTAAAAGCATTAAAAAACGGTCAATCTGGGCCCAATTACCCCTGAACCAAGTGGGAGCGGGGTTTGGACCCCAAAAAAGCAAAAAAAAACCCTAATGCTCACAACTTCACAGGCGTACCAATTTTAAACTTGCTGTTGATTCCTATCGCGGGTTACG
Source organism: Branchinecta lindahli (assembly GCA_023053555.1). NCBI lineage: Eukaryota > Metazoa > Arthropoda > Branchiopoda > Anostraca > Branchinectidae > Branchinecta > Branchinecta lindahli. Next base: position 726,495 of record JAKZAO010000009.1, on the reverse strand, counting down.
AACTTAACTCTTGGGCAATCTGGGACCAGTTGCCCATGAACGGGTGGACGGGGAGGTGCTTTAAAAGTAATTTTCCAGCCCTAGGATCTACAAGCGTTAGGAATTTCATCGTTCTATGTCCAGCTCTGGTCAAGTTATGAACATTATTCATTGGACAATCTGGGCCCAATTGCCCCTGAAGTGGTTCACGAGTTATGAGCTGCTACAGCGCTCGCAAGATTGAGTTGTTCCAAGGAACACCACGACAAATCTTGGGGACATTTCGCAACGGGGACGTTTTGCTGGAGAGTTTCGCCGGGGACAGTTTGCCATGGGAACGTTTCGTCGGTCGACAAGAGCTAAGAAGAAAATCGCTAAAGCAACGGTATTTTCGAAAAACGACGACCTTTGCGAAACACCGAGGTGGACCGTGGACCCGGTGGCCTTGGACTGTAAGCTACTGTTGCCAGTGAGGCTGTACACCTTGCGTTTTAACACACGTACAAGCAAGTGTAGTAACCTTTGTTGTAAAAACTAGTAGTTAGTGTTTTAAACGGTAAAATTGGTCATGGTAAAATTGGGTATTTTACGTATTTTACCGTAATTTTACGGACCCCGTAAAATTGGTATTTTACATATTTTACCAATTTTACTATTTTACGTAATTTACGTATTTTACCGTTATTTTACGTAAAATACGGGTATTTTACGTAATTTACCCGTATTTTACTGCCATCTTTAGTCGTGTCGACAGGCAAAAACCACCCAGGGCCTCCAGGGAGGACTAGGAAACAAGTTTTCAGATATGATTTTATGTAATTCAGTTTTCATTGGCATCTTTACTTGGTGCCGCAAAACCACTCAGGGACTCCAGGGACCAGGGCGGCATCAGAAAGCAAAACATGAGTCTCACTTCTGATTTTAAAGGGAAAATACCATGAATGGAAGGGTCTGCTATGACAGATTTCACGGGCAAGTGCTTTGTTGCATTTTTATTTTAGTGTAGCCTAATTAGTGCTTTATTCTGCTACTTGGAGTATGCAGGCATTGCCGTGGAGTCCATGTCCAAATAAAAGTAAATAACGCACAGAGATTAGGCAAATATACCTTAGGCTACCTTTCGTCAGGCCACTACTGAAAGTCCTGGACACACACCATTATAGGAGCAACTGGTTGATATGATTACCGACTCCATGACGGCAAGTTTTTAGCTCGATAGGGGGGGTAACAAGAAGAGCACGGAACAGTTAGGCATTTCTTCCAGTTTCTGCTCAAGTCATCTTGAGCCATTTTATTACTTTATTACTGATCAAAGTGTTAATGTCACTTTTCCTATTTGTATTCAGTACTGAATGGAAAAGTTAATTCTCTGAAGTTACTCTAAATCAATATATGTCACCTTCACCAGCTGCAAATAAATACTTAACTTGTCTCAGTCCACGTCTGGATCTTGTGAGCCACTCTAAAACATCAATTCTACCCTATATATCCCATGGAATACCTTATTTTATCTTATTTTACGAATTTTACCTTATTTTACCAATTTTACCTTATTTTACGAATTTTACTTACCGAGTTTTTATTTTACGGTAATTTTACTACACTACTAGTAGTTCTTGCCCCCCACGGTGGAAAATCCTCAGAAAATCGAGTGAAATTCTCGAGGAAACCCAAAGCTATTTTGTTTTTGGCTTCCAGGGAACCATGCAATTAACTTTGGAGAACAAAGGGAAGCCTGGATGGGAGATTGGAAGGGGCCCAGCTAAGATACCATATTTTTTGTATCTCCTGGGATATTCATGCTAATGCTAAGCGGCTTTGAACGGATCACTAATTAAGCAATTAAGGTGCATATTGAAAGGGGAACGGAGTAAAACAGGGACTGGATTGAGCAAACTTTGTTCTGTGTAAGAAATTATACTCGACTGTTTTACCCTGGTTCCCCTGCGTCTTAGATGAAACTCTGATTCCAACGATGTGAAGTTTAAAACCTGGAGTTCTCACTAATTAGGTCATTAAAACGGAATATAAACGCATGAGATTAACCCATAAAGCGAGCAAAAGCTCGAGACCTGTAAGTTATTAGGAAAATGTCAAAGAAACAGGAGTCGCTGGTTCCGCCACGGGATTTGAATTACAAGCTTATTGCTTACTTCGGGCACTGGTCCGAGGCTGCTTTTCCAGTCCCAGAAATCGAACCCGAAAGTCGGTAGATCGTTCCTGTTTTACCGAAGGAAGAAATTCTTTCACAATGGACTGTCTGACTAACATACCCACTCTGCAGTTCACAGTTTCTTCTCACAAAAAAAAAGAACAAAATAAATAACAACCCCTTCAAAGCCCCTTGACCCGTTGCACTCTTCGGATCCGGGTCTAGTGAGAAAGCTGAGAGGAAATGTAGGTTTTGCACATTAAACTTTTATTTTTCACAAATTTTCCGGTTTTAGCCGGATTCCGAGTGAACTCCTTCCGGCGAGAAAATAATTTTCATATTCGGATTACCCGTAAATCGACTATCTCATTAGCTTTTAAAAATAATTTTTTTATCCCTTAATTTGAACCCCTTCCACACTGTCAGAAGTTTCATAACAGATTGCGCATAACACTTTCAAGAATAACATCTTTTCACTTAGAAATAAAGTGTTATGACCAATTAGGTTTACACTATTTCGTGCCTAGATCTCCAACAACACCTTCAACTGGTAAAAATACTACACTGTCAGAAGTTACATAACGACAACAGAAGGATGCCCGGTTTCAGCAGATAACACTTTGGGATGTTATCTGTTATGTTTCTTTCGTTCCCGTTAGTATTCGCATTTGCGCAGGCTATCCGGCACCACCTAACGGGACATTCCGCTTCGAACCTTTCACATCCAAGTCAATTTCTTAGTTCGAACAAATAGGGAACAATCGTTTTAGTAAATATTTTCGGGTTCTCTCTGCCGCGGAAGGACTAACCTTGTTGCTGAGCCCAATCGAATATGGAAGGAACCCGGGAGCTTAGTGATGAAATGCAATCTTCAAACTTCGCGCCGCTATCAAGGCCGATTGTCTCCAAGTTTGCTTTCACTCCACAGAACATGGCCGTCGCGCTGGCCGCGGAATCCGAAATTTGCCCGTCATTGGCATAAGTCTGAAAGGAGAAGCACGTGAGACTTAAACTGTCACATATCGCCTGCCACCACCGTAAGCGTAATGTATGAGGGGAAAAGCGCTCCCAAGTTTATCGTACACTCCTTGAAAAAACTGAGTCGGTTTAATACCACAATTTTCTATTCGGTTAAATAAAGAAGATGAATACATGACATCTACAGAAATCTCGGTTACCGCAGCAATTTACGGACTGGAAACAATTGACGATTTCTTTCAAACCTCATTTGGTAGCAACTAATGGCCGTGCTCTTAAATTTCCTGAAAGAAACAGTTAGCCTTTTATTAAATGGTGAAAAAAACAGTCATCAAAAATGACAAGCCAGGCAGTAAAATGAGTGAGAGATGCAAGCGGTAGGTAGTTGACTTCTAGGGCTTAGCTACCGTCCTAGGTTTAGGGTTGGGACTGTCTAAAGTGTGCCGACAAATCACTGTGTGTGCAAAAGGAACATCGGAATAGCTAACGACGTAGAACTTTCCCCTTCACGTCAAATATTGTATTTACATTCGCTACATTACAACATAAGTATACCGCCTTAGAGTTTTCTGTACTTCCCACTTGTCAATTAAAACCTCTGTCAATAGGGGAAATTGAACTCACGGCATGAAATGAAAAATCTTGGAACAAAAACGGATGAAAAAGGTATGCAGTGAATTATTGACCTACTAGGTGCGAATGGTCTTTTCAGGAACTTGGGTTGTTCTTTCCCGTAACGTAATTAGAGCTAGTCCAGCGAAGCCACGCCAGCAGTTACTAACCAATCTGTCAAACAGGAAATTAAAAGCAGAAAGACGCAGGCAAAAATTTTTAGACTCGCCTTCTTTTTCTCGCAAAATTCAACTATTTCCTAAAGAAACTTTAAATATTTATGAGGCTAAAACCCCAACATCCGAAATAAGGCTCCACTTAAATGACCTTATGATGGAAGGGCTTCCACTAAGCAGAGGATAAGGCACCGCAGGCGGAAACAATTTACGATAAGGGCGTCTTTTGGGATGCCAAAATAGAAGAAGTGCTAACTATGATGTCGTAGATGTGTTTTGTCTGTCTATGACCACAGTAACTACAGAACAGAGAGCGATGTTTTAACGCAAATTGGTACATGGACTCCTCTTCTCAGACAAAATACTCGATCTTGGACATTCTATTTATGTTGCGGTCAAGTTAGATTTCGAAAACGAAGACGGTTTCCAGAACAGAGTTGAAGAAATAAACTTTCATCAGGAGTTGATTTTGTACGAAAATGTGCCGTCAAAAATTTCTTTGGCCGAGATAAGTTTTTTTCATTCTCAGACAATGTTGAAGGGTGAATGGGGGGGGGGTGACTGAATCGCATATCAGCAATGCTAGATGCTTTTAACATGGCCCAAGCCGCGAAATGTGACCTTCCAGAACCCTCCCTCTGACTCCGCGATTTAGATTTAAAATTGAAGTGTGTTCATTATTGTTTAGTTTGCGAACTAGCTGTTGCTTTCGCATTTGATTTAATATGGTGTATGTCTGGATAGGCCTAGTATCTTCGAGTGTCCCTCTCTATAGGCCTATCCAACTATGTCTTGATATAGCGCACAAAAAAAAACGAACTTGAACTTTGAACATGGCTTGGTAAAAGGATGAAAGTTGGAATGCGCCAATTCGTGGGTTTGTTGTGATCATTTATAAGCACACTGTCAGAAGTTTCATAACAGATAGCGCATAACACTTTCAAGAATAACACCTTTTCACTTTGAAATTAAGTGTTATGACCAATTAAGTTTACACTATTTCGTGCCTAGATCTCTAACAACACCTTCAACTGGAAAAATACTAAAGGGAACGAAAGAAACATAACATATAACATCCCAAAGTGTTATCTGTTGAAACCGGGCATCCTTCTGTTGTCGTTATGTAACTTCTGACAGTGTAGCATTTTTACCAATTGAAAGTGTTGTTGGAGATCTAGGCACAAAATACTGCAAACTTAATTGGTCATAACACTTTATTTCTAAGTGAAAAGGTGTTATTCTTGAAAGTGTTATGCGCGATCTGTTATGAAACTTCTGACAGTGCAAAACCTTGAGACAAGAATGACGATGGATCCTTGGAAATCAAGATAATGTATCGTTTGGCCGAAAAGTATTATTTTTGTTTTTGCACTGGCTGTCATGATGCGAACTTTAAGGGCGCTAGAAATGTATCTGGAATCAAAGCCCTTGAGGCAAAAATGATCCTGGGCCCTTTAGGGTCATGAATATATATGGTTTGTTCAGAAGTATTTTTTTTTTGCTTTTCGGTTGCGCACTTTAAGGGTACTATAGAAATTCATTTCTAAGCAAAACGATCATTGGCTCATGGGGATCATGAAAATGTAGATTTTGCTTAAAGTTTAACTGAAAAGCCAACTTATTTTTGTGTCATTTAGTTGAATACACTGAATGATTTCGATTCTGCAAAGGGATTTTTTTGTTTTCCACTATCTGTTCTAGTTATGACGTTCAGAATATCTGCGGCTGTCCGCACAGCGAAAATTCTACTATGACGCGGGAAATTTTTATCTAAACACAGACAAGGCTTTTCAGTGGGCAGTGGCGATATTGGTGAAGATTGCTTAGTGCCTGAACAAAAAAAAGTCATAAATCTTTCTTGTAAGGCATACAACAAATTAGAGGTACTACAAATCACACGGAAATTCCACTATTTGAAAATTGATTATTCCTGACTAGCGGAACAACCAAGTAACGTAATTTCAGCGGGTCTTCAAGCCAATTTAAGTGAATAAGTGATGGGTAACTAGATTGTCCTATCCCAGTCCCTTTCGGTTAAACTTCAAAAGTATTTTTTTGTACTTTGCGGTTAAAGGGATGGTCTGATATGGAAAGTGACAATTCATTTCTAAGCCAACTTGTCAAGTCCCTAATCTTCAAGCCAAGTTTCATCGTCCTAGGAAAGTTATAAATATGTCAATATTCTAGATTTCCCCTCCCTCCACTCCCCCGACGGTGGTCGGATCGGGGAGTGACTATTTCCAAGTTAGTTTGGTCGGGTCCCTGATATGCCTGCCAAGTTTTATCGTCCTACCACTTCTGGAAGTACCCTAACTCGAGAACGGTGGCCTGACAAACGGACCGACAGACAGACCGACCGAAAAGTGATCGGTATATGGCACTTGAGCGAAGCTGCAAGTGCCCTTAAAACGCGAGGACTCCGCTACGGAAGTCCTTGAGGTATGGTGAGAATGATGAAAAAAATAAGGTTTGCGCTTAGCCTAAGAAATTAGATTTAAACAAAAATTATTTGACGTAAGACCTTACGGATTCGCTGTAAAACATCTTCAGGCACGTGTCAGGAAATGCAGCTACCACGAAACGGTAGCAGCGCTTAAAACAATAAAATACTTGCGCAGCCAAAAAATCATGACAACCATATCCGAAGACAAGCTCCGTAAAAATTGTACAAGGGCCGCCTGAAGTTAGTTTCGGAGACACTAGACTCTGTCAAATCTCGTCACCACACTAGATCTGGACAATTTCGTCAATTCCAGTCTCGCACTGTCAAGGTGACTCATTTTTTAAAATGTCTCATCATCAGAACTTGTCCACATATATAGTAAAATAGGTTCACAAGTTGATGTGATGAGTAGAAAATCTGCTTCGCGAGCAAGCAAAGTTCTGAGCTGCCGTTACATTAGAAAGCTAAAGGTATTATTTTCCGATCCTAACCTCTCGGATCTATATTTTGTTAGCTCTTTGCCACGTGTGTTGATAATGAGGCAATTAGGACTTTCAGAAACTATTCCACTTGGAGCATATGAACTGAAATAAGGCGAGCTGAAAGGATTGTGTGGTGAACAAACGAACGGATTTTCCAGTTCAGATTTTATCTAGTTTGTTTCCCAGGAAAAGTTATAAAATCTCAAGTTTAGCAGGCGGGAGTTGACGGTCCTCTCACCCCACATGTTTAATCTTTTCCTCCACTGTGTCATGTCGCATGTTGAAGCAACTGATGGGGCAATGATAGGAGGGATTGTAATCGACAAGCTGGCATACACAGACGACATCGACAAGCTCGCCGGATCCGTCGATGAATTGCAAACCGAAGCAGATAACCTGGAACTAGTTACCCGAACCTTCGGAATGAAAATCAACGAGGAGAAAACGAAAGCCATGCGCGTGTCAAGATTCACGAATCCACCCCCACCAAAAATTAAGCTTAATGGAGCGGAAATAGAATGGGTAGACAGCTTCACTTATCTGGGGAGCCAGATCACGAGCGATAACAATCAGTCAGTGGACATCAAAAGACGACTCGCTCTTGGTAGCTCCGGCTTCAAACCTCTAATGCCAATTTGGAAGCAAAAACGAATCTCCGTGAAGCTAAAACTTAAACTATTCTGCTCCATCATCATCCCTATAGCAATGTACGGCTGTGAAACGTGGACAATCAGAGTAGATGATTCCAGACGACTCGCCGCATTTGAGACAAAGCTGCTGCGTCGAACCGCCGGCATAACACACGTAGATCGAGTCTCAAATGCCGACCTACTCGAAAGACTTCAGTACAAGACTACCATCCTGGAAAGAGTCCGCCTCCAACAGTTCAGATGGCTTGGCCACGTCCAGCGCATGGCCAACGACCAACTGCCGAAGATTGCTTTCGAAGGTCACATCCATGGTTCTCGCCCTCGAGGTCGCCCTCCGAAGCGCTGGAAGGAAAATTTCTCCGAGTACAACCTCCCTAGTCTTCTCAGATTGTCACACTGCAGAGAGCAGTATAGGCGGCGTATACATTCGCTCGCGAGGAGAGAGGCCCCGAGACGGCCACCAAGGCCGGATGGGACTTAAGTCAAGTAAGTCAAGTTGACGGTGCTGGAAATTCTGGCATGAATTCCAGTCCGCAATCGCCAGGCACTGATCATCTTTTCGCACCATTAATCCCGGCAGCTTCTCTTCTCATGCTTCACATCATCCAGATCATAGAAGTAGTGGAGCTTAAAAGGAATTGGTTCGCTGAAATCGCTGTGGTGCATATCCATTCTGCATAAAATGTTCCTGAAAATCGAGCGCTTTTGTGTACGCCATGTCCACAAAAACGGCCGTAATACACTGCCCGATTTGAAACATAGTGGAAGACGGAAATGGATGGTTGGACAGAAACGGATGGAATATTTGGAAATAGTATTTAAAGTTCTATCAAGCGGTTCGTCTAACAAAGATAAAGCAATACCAAACCGGTTCTGCAGAACCTAACTAGTCAATTTGACTGTTGGAATTTCTAGCAGCAACCTAGTGCTCTCCCTAAACCCCTGATGTATAAACAAACTTCAACGCAGAGGGCATTGTGCCCTTGCCTCTAGCACAAACGTCAAACCCCGCATCCCCTTCCAACATCACTAAAGGCGTATTATCGTCTTGGTGCAGGTTTGGTATGGAGTTGAAACGGCACTTGCCGGTGTTGCTGGTTTTTCTAAGAAAAGATCAGGTCTTGTTAAAAATAATTTCGGACATTAATATCGAGTTCAGTTATGGGATAAAACTGGTTTTGGCAAAAGGCGTCTTATCTATTTATTAAGGCTGTAATTTTTGTTTTTAAATTGAAAATGTAAACTAGACTTATTGCATCGCCTATATAATTTTTTTTTTAATTCATGTGGGGGCGTTCCCGGTGTTCTCGTTGTTTTCCGAACGGGTAGCCTATCCTTCTATTCTCGTGATTCCCTTCGGCTCTCAAAGGAGTCCCCGGGGATGGCGAGAGTACGCCTTAAATAAATGGTCAAGAAGCGGTTAACCACGAGCGTGTTGAATGAGAATAAAGTCCCCTGCGAAGAAGAGCGGCCTTAATGGGGCGAAACAGGAAGCGAGTATACAACTAGGATCAGAAGTCACAACAGCATAACCCAAACGGAGAAGCCTGACAGCGAGAGTAGCGAAATAAATACTGTTCTGCGACGTTAGAGTAAAAGCAATTCATTCATCCAATTCAATTCAATTCAGTGTCTGAATCGAGAATAGTTCAGATCTTAAAGTTTATCCGAATGGGGCTGAGATATGACAGTCTACTTATCCTTCACCTAGTCACTGAGTATGCTTAAAGACCCAATGAACATGCGTTACTTCGCTGTTTCCGAATAACTGTTGTTTTTTTTTCGAATGAACTTATTCTTTCTGATCTGTCGTGCCTCTACGTGCTTGTACCTCTATGCAGTATTCATTATTCAGCAGTTTCAACGGTAAACAATTCCCATAAAGTAAACAACAAGCAGCTTTTAAGTCTTCGGGATAGAGGGCTTTCTTCGGACGTGATTGGAATCGTGTCTGAATTCGAAGATTTCACAAGCTTCGCTTTGTTGACCGAATCCATGCTTTTGCTGATACTCAAATTCGCTGCGTGTGGATGAATTCTGGCTTTTCGTGCCGGCAGCGCATATTCTGAACGTCTCTACTAGAGCCCAAGATGAAGAAAATAAAAATCCGTCAGAACAGCCGAAATAATTCAGTGTATTCAAATGCAAGATATACAAATAAGCTGGCTATTCAGTTAAACTTTAAAGGAGAGATCTATAATCCAACAGAGAAATGTTGAGATACATCTCATTTCAGTTGTGGGGTGTGGACGAGATGGCGCGTGGGGCATTCGCGAAATTGGCATCTGTAGAAAATCACAGCAACTGTCGAGAGGAAGAAAAGAATCCAAAACGTGATCGACGTAGTAATGGACAATTATTCCAATACGTGGTATATCGGAGTAGACATTTCCGTCGGAACAGAGGAACTAAAAGCCGACCAGAGACAGAGCAAAGCTGGACCCGGTAATTACTCTGAGAAAGGAGATGAAAGATGACACATTCCAAAGTAGAAGATGTAGCCTCGTCAAATATAAACAGGAAATCACACAGAAGTTATATTTACACGGTACTGCTGTTTTGCAGATGCCTCTCCCGTCGTGGGTTCTCAGTTGTCAACTGTGCCCAAACAGATCAGACAAGATAAGACAGTTCCCATACATGTACGGCCGAAAGTCTCCATTAGTTCAACAAGAGCTAGAAGCTCATATGGCACTTGCAAGGCTGGTTCATAGGATGAATCGTGGGTTTGTTCCGATCGTTTGTAACAAAACCCTTAAGATAAGAACGATCATAGACCCTTGGAAATCACGAAAATGTATGGTTCGAAACTTGGCTGTAGGTAATGATGCGCACTTTAAAGGCGCTAGAAATTCATCTATAAGCAAAGCCCTTAAGACAAAAACGGTAATAGTTCCTTGGGGATCATCGCTTGATCAAAAGCAATTTTTTTACTTTCGGTCAAGATGCGCACTTTGTGGGTGCTAGAGATAAAAAAAAAAATTAAGCAAAGCCCTTGTGGCACAAATGATCATGTGCCAAAATGCATCGTTTGATCTAAAGTACTTTTTGACCCTGCAGTTAAGATGCGCACTTTAAGGGAGTAGAAATTCGTTTGTAAGCAAAACCCTTGAGGCAAAAATGATCATGGCCTCATGGGTACCATGAAAATGTATAGTTGGCTTATTTTTTTTTGCCTTGCGGTTAAGAGTAGTACTTTAAGGAATGGTCGGCCGACAACGTTGGGGGGCGTCCCCCCCCCATACGTGACGTCCCTGCTTGAAAGAAATGCAAAAACTCAGAGTATAGAGTATAACAGTAAGAGTATATGGCCTTACGTTAATTACCTTAATATGCCTTTATTTCACTTCAACTATTGTTTGGCTCAATACCGTGCAAATATCTGCTAGGTTCAAATGTGTTTATATTCCTCTATAACACCAGTACACCGTGCAGTCCCATGATATCAGTCCTATCCTACCCAGTGCCAAAATTTTCTGGTACTCCCCTGGTGTTAAAAGAAAAAAGTTCCAACCGTGCGATAACAACTATTATCGCCCTTGAAAAAAAGAGTTTTTAACTTTCCCATGTGTTGCCGTCCAAAAAAGACGGTGTTTTGAAAGCCTGATTTCAGCCCCTTGACACCATAATTCAGTCCAGAGGAATCACCTTGTTGGTGAATCAACCTGTTGATTCAGATTGGTTGTTAACAACCAAGAACCATTAGCCTAGGTAGACAGCCATGCTCACCTCTTAGATCTTGGAAATCCTCATCTTAGAACACAAGTGGCTTAGCTCACAGCTCATGTGATAAAATCCAACTGGAATTTGGCAAAACCAAACAAAAGCAAAGCATCTTTTCTCTAAACAAAAGCCCATCATGGTTTCTGTGGAATCCAGAACGGCATGCTGGCAGTGATTTTCAAATATCACGCCAGGCATTACAGTGTTGTCGCTTGCGCTTATTGCGCTGCACAGTGTACTAGTGTTATAATCATTATCACTCTTGCTTTTCTTCCGCTATCACCCTCAGCAAGGCCAATAATATATAATAACACCAGTACACCGTGCAGTCCTATGATGTCAGTTCTCTCCTACCCAGTGACAAGATTTCTGGTGTTCCCCTTATGTTAAAAAAAAAAAGTTCCAGAGGCCTGATTTCAGCCACTTTACACTATAATTCAGTGCAGAGGAATCACCTTGCTGTTGAATCAACCTGTTGATTCAGGTTGGTTTTAACAACCAAGAACCATTAGCCTAGGTATACAGCCATGCCTCACCTCTTAGATCTTGGAAATTCTCATCTTGGAACAAATCTGTCTTAGCTCACAGCTCATGTGATAAAATCCAACTGGAATTTGGCAAATCAAACAAAAGCAAAAGAAGTGCGTTTTAATCTTTCAGATAAATTGCCATGAAGCAAAAAACGCTAGTCAACTTTCCTTCCCGCTGCGTAGATTTGCGTATCATACAACGTTTAATCGACGGTCTAGCCACCTAGCGATAGACTCTTCGTGGGAGTTGTTCAAGATGTTTCTGACGCTAGATGATACCACAACAAATCTTCACGAAACTTCTCTACCGAATTGAACTGAACCGTTTGATGATGGATTATAGGTGAATCATCTACACTTTTCGGTTTTTCTGGCAAAGATTGTAAGAGGCGTTACTAGGTACTAGCAATAATAGCACTAATTTTTCAAAAAAAGATTGAAATAAGACAGTTGCTTTTTACCGAATTTCTGCCAGGAGGTATCATGGGGCTGCACAGTGTACTAGTTTTATAATCATTATCGTCCTTGCTTTTCTTCAGGCGATAGCGGACAAATTTGGCCCGCGTGTAGCATTATAGGCTGATATCTCCTGAGCGACAGCGAGGGCGATAATATATAGGGGGATAATATATAATAACACCAGTACACTGTGCAGTCCCATGATAACAGTCCTATCCTACCAAGTGCCAAAATTTTCTGGTCTTACCCTGATGTTAAAAGAAAAAAGTTCCAACCGTGCGATATAATTTGACATCGCACAGCCAGCCCTGCGACAACAAGTGATATCGCACGGTTGGTCCGTTCATCAAGTTCATCGAGCATTTTCCCTCAAGTACTGAAAAATAGAGCCTGTTCTCCAAAAATGAATAAAAGACATCACTTTCAGGAGGCAAAACAAAAAAACACTAAAAAATAATACAGTAAACAAAAATGTGGGAAAACGTTGTAGAAAAGTCTTTAAAAACTGAAAAAAAATGTTGCTTTCCTAGCCAGCCAACCTGGGTTATACCTTGTTACAGTCATTTGGAAAATTTGGAATACTTGGCCTTTGGGCAGCAGTAAAGTTGCAGTCTAGGCCACCTTGCAATAGGGTAGTGATAGCCAACACAAAAAAGCGCCATGCAAAAGTACGAAGGGGGCTGATATGACGAAGTCAGGATGAGTGCTATCAACTGCTATCAACCAAGAACCATTAGCCTAGGTAAACAGCCATGCCTCACATCTTAGATCTTGGAAATTCTCATCTTGGAACAGAAGTGGCTTAGCTCACAGCTCATGTGATAAAATCCAACTGGAATTTGGCAAACCAAACAAAAGCAAAAGAAGTGCGTTTTAATCTTTCAAATAAATTCCCATGAAGCAGAAAACGCTAGTCAACTCTCCTTCCCGCTGCGTAGATGTGCGTATCATACAACCTTTAATCGACGGTCTAGCCACCTAGCGATAGACTCTTCGTGAGAGTTGTTCAAGATCTTTCTGACGCTAGATGGTACCACAACAAATCTTAACTAAACTTCTCTACCGAATTGAACTAAACCGTTTTGATGAGGATTAAAGGTGAATCATCTACACTTTTCGGTTTTTCTGGCAAAGATTGTAAGAGGCGTTACTAGCTACTAGCTTAACAAAATATTGAAATAAAACAGTTGCTTTTTTACCGAATTTCTGCCAGGAGGTATCATGGGGCCACACAGTGTACTAGTGTTATAATCATTATCGCCCTTGCTTTTCTTCGGGCGATAGCGGAAAAATTTGGCCCGCGGGTGGCATGATAGGCTGATATCGCCCGAACGACAGCGAAGGCGATAATAAATAGGGGGATAATATATATCACTGTTCATACAAATGATCGTCCAAAATAACACACTTCTACTGTCCGCTCGGATATAGCCCATAATAAACGTAAATCTACCAAACGCTGAGGGACAGGCGCGACGGAGAATATTTTTCCTCGCCAGAGATTCTACTGTATCTTAATGTGTACAACCGGTCCATGACTTTTGGTTTCGTAGTTATTCGCAAAGGCCAATAGTTTGGATTTCTTTTGCGATTTCTTTGCGTAATTTTTACGCCCCCTTGATAAGCTTCCTCGGTCGGACCTAGATAGTGATAACGGCGATCTGGGCGCTATACCTTTTCACCGTACCCAAAACACTCCACTGTCCTCCCCAAACACCGGGAGAGGCCAAGTCCCAAACCAGAGCCAACGAGGTATTCCTTAAGATTTTGACAAGCGCTATTTTCAGGACAGCTAGGGCGAACATTCGAAAAGAGGCTCGGACAACTCGGACAAGTCTCTTTTCGAGAAACTGCAAATTGTCCAGAATTTATTCGCCCAAACACAAATTCTACGGACAGGCACCTCAAGTCCTTTGTACCCTATTTCGTACACCACTTCAATTCTCTATAGTAATTAATAAGGTAAATTGTATATATTAAGTGTCAATTGTGAATTTGTAAACTTATTCTCAAAATATTTTATATAGTGTTATCATATGTATTGGTGGTAAACTGTATGACAATCCAATGCTAGCGAGTGAATTGTACGAGCTATTAAGGGAATTAGAGATTATGGTTATACACGAGATCCGATGAGATGCCGAAATATCACTAGAATAAAATCAGCAAGAGTATCCGTTTAGCAAAATCAACCCTGGACAGAAAGGAAACGGTTCTCCCGAAAGGAGTGGTCTAGGAAAGATGATTCTCAGCGCCGCGTCTTACAGTCGACAAAAACGACCCTAAACAAAGGGGGAAGAAAATCGCTCTATTTTCGGATAGATAGTGTCACTGTTCACTGCGCAAACTATGTTGGATCCTCCGGCAAACTCAATGACGTTTCAAGAGTGAAATAAGTTGTTAAACTCGAAATACAGTCCGTGAGATAACGCAACGTTTCAAACCCAGGGAACGCATTCAGTCTGAAGCAATGCTAATCAGACCAGGGAACGCCAGTCCCAGTTCCAGTCTTCGACACCTCTTGTTCCAGAACTTCATTATTTACGGAACACTCAAAATTCTGCCTTGCTCCGAGCACTAATATAATATGGAGTTGTATTCGACAATTCCAGAAGGCTGATTTAGCTGATTGGGCGGGACTTATGAGGATTCATATTCAAATTTCGGTTCTATTGAGCATGAATACAAATTCAGTTGGAGTAAACTTGTAAGCACGATCTTGTCTAGATCTCGGACGTCCCTTTCGCCAGATAAAATTGCAGAGAACCAAAAAGTAAATGCGATCAGTTTAGTTTTCAGAAGTCCCAACGCCGGTTGGGACTTTACAGTTTTGGGACTTTTTTTTTGGGACGCCGGTTGGGGATTTATTGGGTCGAAAAGGCAGACTGCATCCGACAACTGTCTGGTGAACATCTTAATAAAAATTTGTAGACCAATGTTCGGAAGAACCACGTGGCTACACCAGTCCCTACCCTACCCTTTTATCCATACAAGCGAAAGCTGACGACACTCTTTGTTCAATCTACGCCGGTGCGATATAGTGATTAGGGACTTCCGCGTGTACAGTTCGCAATGTTTCTTGGGTTTTTACACCTATTTTTACACATTTTACACCTAGCGTACGTATTCTGTGGGCTTAGTCATGGCAGTCTGTCGTGTCAGCGAGTAGCAGGAACATAAAAATGCTATTTCTGCAAGAGATACAGTGCTTACCATCCTACAGCCTTTCTGATTCTTCCAACATACGAAAAAGACAAGAAAACAACAAGAAAATCCAAAGAGAAACGCCAGGTTTCAGTTTGGCCTTATTACAGTTCAGCGCTCCAAGTGGAGTAACAGTCCCCTATTTCCTCAGGCTCAACACTTGTGTAGACATAGTAAAAAGTCGGTTCCATAGGGTAATGGGTGACTTTCACTTTCTACTGCTCAGACATATGTAAAATCTCAATTACCCGGGACGCAAAACAGGTTTTCCACTACTAACCTGTGGATCTATTTTAGCATGTCTGATCCAAGTGCTGACGGTGAGGCTAACAGAAACTAGTCCTCTTGGAAGCGGGGAGAGGGAAAATAAAATTCCGTAAAAACAAGCTAACTAATCCAATTTTCTTTGAAATAAAAAAAGAAAGAGTAGAAGCAACAACTGTAATTGTGAAAAAAAATTAGCAGTTACATAGCATATTTTTATCTTTTCTAATTGCCGACGCATCCTCTGAGGGATGGACGTTAGGTTTCTGCGCGGTTTTTCTCTCGAAACGAAACAGCAATAATAAAGAAAAAGGCAGTCGTACTTGAGTTGTGGGGACGCGATCACTTTGGAAAGGTAAACTGAAAGTTTATATATCATCTTTAAGGTATGTTGTTCAAACCTCGTATGAGGATGCACTGGGAAAGTACAGGCAAGTTCGCAGATGGGTCCATTAACCCTATATTTAGAGGGAGAGGACGGGGGTTTCAATCAAGGGAAAAGCTAATGAGATAGTCGTTTTAAGGGGTAAGTAGGCCCGATGAATCCATATCTGAACTGGTTCTTCTTGCCGGACAAAATGATTCACCCGGGTTCGGCCGAAACTGGAAATTTGGTTGAAGCTCAAAGTTGCTTCTGAAGTCGATTAGAGATTCGCTGTTGGGGTAAGGAGACATGTTGAATTGAATTTTAAAATTTATCTCCCAGATGGATAAGCCTGCAAAATTTACCAAAACACGGAAATTTGGACTGAGAGGTTCGGCTCTCAATGTCACTAGCTCTTTTGCTCTCGCCGGGAATACTGCCAAAATACGAGGAATTTGGTAAAGCAAAAAAAGGAACTTTCTGAAGTCGATTAGGATGAGATACTGGAGTATATGCTTGCTGAATCCATATCTGAACTTGGCTTTCTCATTTGATTCGTTGTTTGGCCGTCAAAAGACTCCAAAACGGTAACATTTTTTTGCAAATATTCAAGCGGTTAATTGTGAATAAATAGCAAATGTTAAAGGGGTCTGGCGAATACTCGGAAATCTACAAGATTCGATCGTCTTCATCAAAAAATCTCAAAATGTTAAATTTTCGGGATCCCATCGAAAAATTTGGTCTTGTTTGACAAGTTATAAATAAACTTTCTTGAATTTTCTTCGGATTCCAGCTGAACTATCCTCGCGATTCGAATTTTATTAATATATCCTAATTCAGCAATTCTTTACAGCTATGTCAAGCTCTGTTAATCTCTATGTTAATTTGGTTCGTTACAGAGTTCCTCTTCCAAAATATCGTGCAAAGAACTGACTAGCTGAAGCCTGGAACTATTTACATTCATCTTTGTCAAAATTCCTTTAAAAGGAGTTAACTGATACGTTGGAAAGAGGAGAGAATCGCATATTTTATTTTTGCATAACACGAATTTCTACTGTGATTTTTTGTTTGTATTGTTTTTATCCGAATACCCGCTAACTGTTTTTCCCCTTGTAAAGACTTATCGTCGCTGTCGCGCATTAAGGGGCCAAGTGACATTCCTTTGTGAAAATGAGTTGTTGTTTCTAGGACTATGGATCTTATAGCTACTGCACCCACTGTAAATTTTTCAAAGCCCTCCGATAAGCCGTCCTTGAGAGACACGAACTGCCCAAAAGATTTAACCGCCAAGAGAACGGTCAAAAAGAGCTAGCGACATTTTTTTAGAACAACAGCTACATCCAAAAATATAGTGAGAGACATCTACACCATGTGACATTTCGCTCTCATACGCGCAAGTAACTCTGTCCACTGTAGAGAAAGATAGTTTTCGACACAAACAAAAATTAGACGTTCTTTTCCTCTATCCACTTAAAGAAAGATGTCACTCAACACAAAATTCATCAAGATCGGTTGAAAAACAGATTTTTATGGCACTTGCAGCCTCTGGCTCAAGTGCCATATACCGATCGCAATTCCGTCGGTCGGTCGGTCTGTCCGAATTTTTTTGTCCCACATGTTCGAGTTAGGGTACTTCCAGATGTGTTAGGACGATGAAACTTGGCACGAAAATCAGGGACCCGACCAAACTAACCTGGAAAGAATCATTTTCCCGACCCGACCATCTGGGGGGAGTGGTGGGCCGGGGAATTCTGAAATTAAGTAGTTTTTGTCACACTTTTTCGAGTTGGGGTACTTCTAGATGTGCTAGGACGATGAAACTTGGCAGGGACATCAGGGACCCGACCGCACTAACCTGGAGATAATCAGTTTCCCAATCCGACCACCTGGGGGGAGTGGAGGGCTGGGGAATCTGGAAAACTGGAGTAGTGTGTAACTTTCGAACGGGTGATCGGATTGGAATGAAAGTTAATAACTGAATAAACGGCATACCTCTAATGTCCCATTTGAAGGCCGGACCGGATTCGACAGCTATGGGGGAGTTGGGGGAGAGACCGGAAATCTCGAGAAACGGTTAGAATGGAGGGATCGGAATGAAACTTGCTGGGAAGAAAAAGCATCTGCTCCAGATAAATCGTTTATACATTTGGACTGGATCCGGACACTAGGGGGGGGGTGGAGGGGAGTTTCCCGGAATTCCGGTAATGGCCGTTTTAAGGATTTTCACGACGAAACTTGGGGGGCGAATCAGGGACCCAATCAAACTGACTTATAAATAAAAAATTACATGATCCGATAGTCGTGGGGGGAGTAGCGGAAGGGGGAATCCGGAATATTGAGTCATGCGTAACTTTGGAACGGTTGATCGGATTTGAGTGAAATTTGATAATTGATCAGAGGACATGTCTCTGGTGACCTTTGTCCAGTCCGGACCGGATTCGACAGCAATGGGGGGGGAATACGTGACCGGCTCGGACTGGGGAGATCGGGATGGAACTTTGAGGGAATAATAAAGAGATGCTCTGAATAAATCACTTACAGAACCGGATTGGCTCCGGCGACTGTGAGGGAGTTTGAAGGGGGTCCGGAATTCCGGTGATCGCGATTTAAGGTACTTCCAGATGTGCTGGGACGATGGAACTGGGCTGGAATATTAGAGATTTGACAAGATTGGCTCAGAAATCGACACTTTCCAAATCCGACATTCCTTGAAGTACCAAACTTGACCGTAAATTTAGAAAAATACTTTTAAGCAAATTATACATTTTCATGATCCCCATGAGCCCATTATCATTTTCGCCTCAAGGGTTTTCCTTACAAATGAAGTTCTAGCTCCTTTAAAGTGCGCATCTGAACCGCAAGGTCAAAAACTACTTTTTTTTTTATCAAACGATACATCTCAACCCATGATTATTTGTGCCACAAGGATTTTGCTTGAAAATTTATTCTATTACCCTTAAAGCGCACATTTTAACCGAAAAGTGAAAAAAAAAACTTTTTACCAAACGGTATATATCAATGATCCCTAATAGCCTGTGATCGTTTTGTCTCAATAGTTTTTCTTACAGATGAATTTCTAGCGCCTATAAAGTGTGTATCATTACAGCCAATCAAGTTCTAAAACAAAATGCTTTTTCTCTAGCTCCCTTAAAGTGCGCATCTGATTCGTAAAGGTAACCTTAAAATTACGTTTGATCAAACACTACATCTCAACCCATGCAAGTGCCATATGAGCTTACAGCTCTTGTTTAAGTTTTTTTCTTCTAAATGTCGCTTGGCCCCTTAATGCGTGTTAGCGACGCCATATCGACCTCACCCATAATGGTCTTTCCGAGTCGGGCCACTAGGATACAACGATCATGCCTAGTATCGACTTGAAGTCGCGACTTTGAGGGGAGGGGGTGATTTAAACATAGCAAATGCTGTAATGCCTCCGATTTGACTCCTTTAAACTTTACAACTTTTAGTTTTATGCCTCTAAACAAACGGCTTTACTCTGTCGAGTGTATACAAGCCATTTCGATTCCTTGGCCAACTCTTTGATTTTGCCCTTTATCTGCTAGTAATTAGGTTCAGCCACCCATATCTTATGAAATCCATTGTTTCCAGTGCCCTGAGGAAAAAGGAACATAAACGGAACTGAAGGGGGAGGATTAAGGGATCAAACGAGTTATCGTTCCCTCTGTTTGTCTAGCTTTGTTTTGGGTCTTTATACGACTTCAGTGTCTTGGCGAGCTAATTAACATAGCATACCGGAAAAACCCACATAAATCAAGGGATTTGGAAATTTTAATGGTATCAGCGACTTAATCCAGCGAGAGGACTTTCCCGGGATCATTTACCACGGAGAAAATGAGGCAGAACAGACAATGCTGGTTCCTTGCTCCCTTGCCTGAAATATTTTAACCACACCTATTCTACAGCTTTATCATGCGACCGACAAGACTTGCCAAATTTCTAGGCATCGAAAGTTTCTGTCATAGAATATGTACCAAAGAAGAAAATAAAAATCAAAGGAAACGTTCGAAATACTGAACCGCTCACAAGGTGATAGGTAAAATTATAAATATGTGTATCTGTTGACTGTTATACTGCATTTCAGAATTCCGAGGTCGCAAGCAAGAGAAATTGCTTCGAACAACCAGAAAGAAATACTGCATTGCCGATGCAGTAATATCCCTGTTAATAAAAGTTCTGGCTTCGAAATTTCGGAAACTTGGGTTAAAAGAAATTTGGGAGATCACGAGACCGTAGGTTGGTTTTGGACTGAAATTGGCTATTTTGAGGCCGTCTTCAACTATAAAGATTGGCAACTTTACGTCCTAGACTTTTCCAACTTTTTGGGCGGGGTAACTTGAGTTAATTAATTGTTGTCTAGCCTACGACGTTCCATGATTTCTCCAGGAGAGTTTATGAGCAGAGCTTCCAGCAGGATCTAACTTTTTGGAGTATCATCTTATCAAACTACAAGTTTTAAAGTTTCCAAATTACGGGAATTAAGCGTGCTTTTAGCAGAGATCTCCATTTTCTCCTTTCTACTGGACATAGTATAATTTTTTCTAACAACGCGTGTTTTAAGTGATACAGGATCACTCAAAAGAAATCACCAATGTGCCCTTCCGAATTTGAAGCAGCTACGCTAGATTCTATAAAAAAATTCAGTGGGCCAGAAATTCAGAGAAAAATATATCGCATCGCTAATAGACGCGAGAACTATGGCCTAGGCTATTTTTGTGGAGACTGCTGCCCGAAATACTGTTTCCAGCATTACGATGACTAACACCGGTTCAGGTTTTCCCAGGGATTTTTGTTAGGGATTTCCTACCTAGACTAATCTTGCAAAGATTTTTAACACTGTTGCTCTTCCACAGACTTGCTTGTATCTTTCTTTTTACCTTTTTTAACGTTTACAAATTTATCTCGCATTATAACTACTTTTTTTTTAATTTGGAAAATTCTTATGCAGGTTTTCTAAATTTCAATATAGTTCTTTTATGATGGAAAGTTATGGTTTAAAAAAAAAACATTGATATTTTGAAAAAGAAACGGGATACATTTTTTTCAAAAAAAAATTACCATAAAGCACACTTTTTCTGATGCGTTACGTTGATTGATTAATGACTGTATTTTGGTTGAAGTTTAAGGTAGACATTCGTTTAGGCTAGTGTATTTTTTTTAAATGAATTTAATACAGAATTTGTGAAAGTGTGGTCTAGTTGTTGGTCAGTTGTAGACCTATTATTTACATTTTATAATATTTTTCTACTCGCCAGCTCTGCTTTGGCGGATATAAATAAATGAACTGAATTGAATTGAAACAAACAAGTTTCATGAGATCAAGAACTCGGAAGAGGAACATTTCTTCAACTTCTTGATCTAAACAATCTTGTCCTGTGGTCAGGGACATCACGTATGGGGAAGGGAGGACGCCCCCCCCCCCCCGCCGCGATTTTTCCTTAAAAATAGTCGATTTGTTCTCAAAAAGGATTAGATCGTAAGCATTCTAGCCCTTGCAAAGTCTAGAACCCCCCCACCCAAGACCCAACATGAAGCCACGACTCGATCCGACCGCTGGGTATTCTAGTGGCGCGGGTCGGAAGCGCCTGACATGGGGAGGCTGGGACCATAGTTTGACTATGGATCTAACAAAGCGTAAAGTAAAGCGTAAGTAAAGTAAATGGAAAATTTGTAGAAAAATCATACTAACCATTAGCACTATCGATTTATTTTAGTATTTTGTTTTCGGTTTTCCTTGTTAATTCACAACAAACAAAAGCCGTATATAATACCAAATTTGCTATAGGGATTTCTTGAAGATTCTAAAATTGAGTCAAATAATATCCAGCTTCCGAGACCAAAAAATGTCAAACCGGCCGATGATTTCCTCTTCCGTCATATCTAAACGTTCACATGGTTATATACCTCTAACACGCCACCAGATCTTCTCGACGATATAGTAGCCTAACTCTTTTGACCTCCACCGGGGGATCAATGAATAGTTAATGAGCAATCTTTCTAGAGTGAATTGTGTTCAAGTAATTTCTTGATAACGTTGGCTACCGTGAGGAATTTGAAGAAAAAAAAGGTAACACTGTGTTCGTAAAAATCTGACCCATCGAAATATGATGGTTTCTCCCTCCTCTTGGCCCATATGAATCAAAGGCTAAAAACTATCGGGGTTTTCTTAAAAATAGTCGTTTTTCCGCAAAACAGTCGGCAGAAAAGACCAGCCAGTCGGTAAGAACCTTTAGATATCTATTACCTCCTCATTTGTTCTTGATAAAAGTTAATTTTTTTTGTAAATTCTTAAAAAAAATTAAATTAGGTATTTGGGGGTTTGGTTAGATCATAAAATTAAACAGAAAAATATTGTACTTATGGGGGCAAAAATTACTCGAGGGCTAGAATCCTTAGGAGGGTTCGTACAGCATTGTGTCCATTGGACCAATTATTTGTTTCACGTTACAGAATGGTTTACAATATTTAACAAAATAAAAGTATTTGATTAACAGAGAATATAAGAAGGCATTTAGAAAAAAACAACTGGACTTTCTTGACTAACTGGTCCGAGGGAAGCTGGATCTTACCTTCATCAGGGCCAAATCCGGAAACTTCTCAAAGGCCAACTGAGCATCTTCTCCCTGAAGCCCCTTCTTCTGACCTTTTAAAATTCGGCCGGCAGTGACCCCAGTGACACCCAGGCCATCGGCAACAAAAATTATGACATTTTTTGCCGGCGATAATCGCGGGGGTTGGGATAGCCGCCGGAGGATGTTAGCTTGGGCGTCGCGGTACCAGAAATCCTTATCTGAAATACAAAGAAATTAATTAGCTAATTCAGTTTTTTTATTACCCAGAAATTCCAGAGGAGAAAGAAGTCGAGCAAATAAAGGAAAACAAAGGAGGAGAATACACAAAAAATAGCTATGCATACAAATGTGCTAGCACACAAACGTTTCGGGTGGTGCGACGAAAACCGGTAGTAGCAAGAATAAAGTAGTAGGCTGATCTCGGCAGCTTCCTGGGACGAAAGGGTTTGTGTGGAGATATGAATGAGTGCGTGCGACATATTATGTGCGATTGTAGAGAACTGAATGATTTAAGAAGATAAATATTTGGAGTAAATGAGTGTGATCAGGAATGGATGGAGCGAATGCTGAAGAGTGAATGTTTTGTCACTATAAGGAAAGTGGGCAGATTCCTCAAGTTGGCTATGAATCACAGAGAATTTTTCTTGTAGATTTAAGTGTTTGTAATAGTTACGTTGTAGGTTATGTATTTTTCTTTTGTATTGACATGGCCCTCGGGCTTTTAGTGTAATAAATATCGTATCATATCATATCATATGGTCACGTGGTAGGCAAAGCTAAAGTTACCGGGAAGTGGGCTGAAAACATTCTGACACCATAGGTGGCCGATCGCTGAATTTCGCATTCCGTACGGGAGAATTGAGATTTTTAAAAAGTCATGATGGATGTGCAGATACTATGGCCAGGAAAATCGCATAGTCTGTTCGAGTAATGAGTACACTGCACTGACGAATGCGTTTTGCTAAAAAGCGACCCTGAGGCCGATGATTCTTATATGGTATTAAGTAAGCGAAAAACAAAATAAAAAAATAAAAATAAATCTCATCGAAAATTCGTCGAAATGAGGACAATCCGTCCAAACAAAATACGTTTCGGGAGCGTACTGAACACATTTACGGGCATATCTGTCGCAAAGGATATTCGTACCATTGTTATCCGTGACAAGGACCGTTATTTTGGACAGGAGAGTCGTCGTCGAAAACTGTCTGACATTTGTTTGAGGATTACTGGAAATATTTATTATCCGGTAAAGCCATCGAAAGAACAAGCTTGAAAATTATTTGACACTTTTCCAGTTTCTTTTGTTTTGTCTGGTTATGCTACTTTCATGCCTATAGACTCCTTACTGTTTGGATCCCTCACCTCTTCATTCGACCATATAAAGATAAGCAGATGATAATAATAAATCCTGCGGTCTTGGGGTCCACGTCCAACTTTCCGACTGGATAACTTGAGTTTATTATTTGTTGTCTAGCCGACGACGTTCTATGATTTGTCTTGGAAATTTTCAGAGCAGCTTTAAATAGGATACAAACTTTTCGGGGCAGCTATCGTATCAAACAACGAGCTCAAAAGTTTTCAAATTAAGCAATTAAGCGAGCAGAGATCTCCATTTTCTTCTCTTTACTGGACATAATATGATAATTCACCAAAGCGTTTTGAAGGTGGTAGCCTAACAGACTCACTTACAGTAGTGGCATGCCTGTAATCAAATCATATACATACGTTATAGTTTAAAAATCAGAGGTGACAAAAAGCACTGACATAGGTAATCAGATAACGTGACAAATTACTCAGGATGGTTGGTGGTGGAGATACTCAGGATGGTTGGTGGTGGAGATACAAAATTTTTTGGATTGCCTAAGCCCACTGTGTAAAAATTGGGAAACGGAAACTGGAAGATGTAGACTCGAAATTTGGGCGGATTCGTAAGATTGAGGGTTTGAAACCCGAGTCCGAATCCCATACTAGCAGAAGATTCGAATCTGGCCAAAAGGACGAACCCTGGATTCGAATCCGGATTAGGATTCGCACTTCTGTGACTGATGTGCTGTTACTGAATATGTAATTTAATTAATTATCAATATGCCAGAAAATGAGTGAAAAAGAGGCTGCTAATGAAAGCTGTAAATAGGAGATTTATTCTGTAGACTGCTGGCCGTCAGCATATTATACAGTTTTCCAATACTACGGAGACTAACACTCGACCAGTAAGGAGCTCGTGTTAAACAGAAATAATACTAATTTATCAAAAAATCTACAGTTTTTACTTTCTTGGTTACTATTACCGATACTTTTCCTAGACAGTGTTTGCCTCATATTTAGTATGGTAACGTGATCACTCTTGCCTTTCCAACCTTTCACTTCATTTCTTTAATTTTTTTTACTAATTTATGTATTTTATAGTTTATTGCAAGAATGCTCAAAAATCGCCGTTCTGACCGATATTTCACTTCATTTCTTTATTCCCTTGCTACTTTCTATTTTCTATGGTTCAGACAATAATAGTACCAATAATAATAATAATATAATGCAGAGAATAAGCCATTTATGGTAAGGGAACAATAAAAATGGTCATGAATTATCAATTCAATTTCCTATGACAATTTGTCCAACGCTTTCGTTCGTCTGTACCCTGCTATAATCTTTAGAAAACGTACTGGTTATTCGGCCAATAAGAAAATTCGTTATTTCCTCGAGATAAAATTTTGCACGGATTTCCAATCCTTCCCAGGAATTTCTATTCCCATCTTCGAGTTCTTTTTCAGATAATGTAACCCAACAAGATTTCTAGGCCCTTCTTTAGGGGTTACATGTAAATTCGGTACTGTTGGGCAATGTGGAATTGATGACGACCCCATTCGATAGCACACTAAAGAGAAACAAAAGCGACAAAGAGAAAAAAATGTAAAAGAAGAGTATCCGAAAAGTGAGAAGTGAAAGAAGCTTGGAAAGAAATGAAAGAATGGTAAATGTGAACTGGTTAGAAATTTCGATGTTCAGCATCAATTAGAGGTCCCATCCCAGTACACTTCCTGTAACGATGTTACATGAAAGGAAGGAAGATTGTATTACCGAAATGATGGTGGTGGAAGAGTTGTTTAAAAACGAAATGATGATTTTTTTGGAAAAAGGTAGGTTATGCATTGTCGAGAAAAGTATAAAGAAAACATGGCAAATGGTCCGTTAGAATGAAGGTTAATTTAAGATTTACAATTTGAAAAAGGTAAAAAAAAATAACTTCTATTTAAATAACTAAACTAAAGTTATTAATAAATAGCCTAATAAATACGTGCCATTCGCAAGCTTGAGCCTCGTCAGAGTGTGAAGCCGTTTTTAATAAAACTTAATGATACTGAATGTGGCTCGACTTCGGGAAAAAAGCTGCAGAAACTTTATATCAAGTAAGCACAAATACCGCACCTGAGTCGTTTATGTCGGTTTTTCGAACTAATGATGAAATTCACCCACATGATAGCCTACTCGACATGCATCGGAACTAGTTACAGAAACGAGACGTCTCACGTAGTCATCTGGTTTGTCATTCAAATTTCCCGCATTGAAAATAAGGAATTATCTGCCAAATACCTTGACAAATGCTAATAGCATACCAGAGTTCAAAAGTAAGATTAAAAGTTTCTTGTTGGAAAATACTGAATTAGATCCTAACTTTTTCTACCGATAGTTCTCTGTGTTCTGTTTTATTAATTTACGTTTGTTTTCTTTTCGTTTCCCTTCTTGTTTTCTTTTTTTCTTTTCACTTTCCTTGTATTTCTTTTCTTGACAAATGAATGAATACCGTACTGTCACCCGTTACGGGCAACTGCTCACTTATATAGGGTGTAGGCTAGTTAGTTTACCGTGTATGATTTGCTTTTTGTTAATTAATAAACTGAAACATAAACTGAAAACTGCCTAACTAACTTTTCATGTTTATGTAGGCCTACCCAAGAAACATTTTTATGTCTCTAAAAAGACACTCTAGTTATTAAGGTCGGAAAATATTTTACATACGCAAACATGTTGCTGATTTTTTTTTACAAAAATGGTAAGATAGAAGCTTGTCGCTTAGTGTGAAGCTTGTATTGCGTGTATGCGTTAGTATCAAGGCCTACGGCTCATACTGCGAAACAAAAATTATCATGCGTATAAGCATTGAGAGAATTCCAATTTTATTTCGTGCAGAAATTTATACACATCGTAATACCTTTGCCCTGTGCACAGCTGACTAGACACACACAGAAAGTGGCCCACCAAATCTCCATCTCAATCTCATTCCACCCACTCACAGAACTGTATCCCAGACACTGTCATCCTTCAAGACTGGTTACATATGAAATGAAAGCGAGGATACACTTTCCTAGGATGTCTAAAGAGAACTAACAGCCGTGGCAGCGCAGCGACGATCCATCATCTTCGACGGAAGTGTGGGATACAAGAAGCCCCCAATGCGGCAATTAGACTATTAACGTCGGTTAGAGTTACAGAGGCTGTTGATTAGGCGAGGGGTTAAGAAGGTGTTCGTATAGCACAAATTTACGTATGATGTAAAATTATGTAAAAAAAAAAAAAAAAATAATTAGACTTTAGGCTTACATAGGCTGTTGATTAGGCGGGAAGTTAAGAAAAAAAAAGATGGGAAGCATCTAGTCGCTCTGTAACGCAATTTTATGTGTTACGTAAAATACATATGTGTTATATTTTCTGTGCAACTCAGTTTTGTCTACAGGATTTCAGTCAGAGAGGCTGTTACGGTACGACAGGGATTCGAACACAATAAAATTGCTAATCACATAACAAAGAAAAAAATGTACCAGGTCATTTGACCAAAGTCGCGTTGTTTGGTAAACCGAATTTGAATTTGTCAAATTCGGAAATCAAAAGCAACCACCCACTGGTAAGATGTTAGTTTTCTAGAATACCCCCAACGACTTTATCAAGAAATAATGAGTTCCGTTTTTTGAGTTCGAAATTCCGTTTTTTGCCGGAAACAGACGAAGATTGTTCCAGAAAACACCTCGGAAAACACTGTAGCTAACTTCAGACACAAACTTTGCTTCTCGTAAATGTATGGCATTTGCCGGACACCCATGTAGTTTTCTTACTTCAGTAGTGCTTTTTTGTACACCAAGGGAACTGAATAAAAAACAATAAGCTAGGATCTGGACACGATAAAAAAAAAAGAGCAATGGACTAAGCTTTTTTGCTCTTTTCGCTCAAGTTCTTCTGCTGAGGCTCATGATTGACTTCTTTTCCGGAATCTCACTGAAAAAACTACGGTCAGAAAAACTTAGAGTTTTTTGAAATGTAGTCGGTAAGTGCCCTAACCTCCAACCTTGTCCTTTGATCTACTATAATCCCGTCTTTCGAAAAAAAAAAATCTTGGCATTTCGCGCTCGACACCAATAATCGGAGTTGGCTCAAGTGCCAAATTGTCATGTTATTTAATCGATTAAGTTCGGATGTCATCCAAGATATTCCCCTGTTAACGGTTTGATAGCTCTGTGGAAAAACCGGGTATTAGTCCGGCCTTCATATAACTAAATTAATACTTTGAAGGTTGTAAACAATCCCTAAGTTTAAGTCCCGAAATTTAAAGTACGTAACAAAAAGCTGGACTTGTAAATCTAGCATTTACAAACCCACCTGCTGTTGTGACGTATGACCAAGACGAGAAAACCTCAGGCATCAACTATTCCCATCCTTAACAGCAACCACTTTCGAGCATAAAAAAGTAAAAAAAAAAAAAGAATACGTCCGAAATATTCGAAACTTTAGTAAAAGGTTGATATCTAAAACTCGCAAATAAATCATTATCGATTATTACCCGATGATTCATTATGCTCATAGCAGGAAGGTGATATCCCAGCCCAGCGTTGCGGAACAGCAGAACGCAGAGGTAGCAGAAGGGCTGTAGACTTGGCAATTAGTGACCTGAAGGAAATCGATGTTTGTGCAGTATTTTCATTGTTTATGACACTTTGATGGAAAAAAAAAAACCTGAAAGTATGAAGAAACGGAGCACATTTAGTTTCAAGCAGATGGAGAAGTTGGAGATCGTCTTTAATTTACGGCGGCAAAAGCAGAGTCTTGCTTGTTTCTTCTTCTTTTTTGGGATCCCCAAACTTCAATGACGGTATGCCTATGACTTCGTAAAGTTACTCGCCCGTCTGTTACCAAGTTAACTCTCGAAGGGGTTGAAATATTTTTCAAAGATGGTGTTATCATCCGTCGGTTCAAAGTTAGGAAAACACGCTGAGTCATATCTTTGTTTTCCTTCACGACCGATACTCGGCTGAAAACCGGCAATCCGGCAGAAATGACAATAGCATTCTGAATTGACTTATCTGGTTTGTTTTCTTTTTAATCGATACTAGGGACGGAATTCGAAAAAAATGAAATACATTTATCCTTTTTCTTTATCGGGTGGGAGCTGATCGATCTAGAGGTAAGAAGATACAGGAAAATCTTTGTTTCCTATTTTCGAAATTCATTAATGCTAATAATCTAAATAGTTTTCCAGTTGCCGATGTCAATATAGGGATGGTAAGATAACTGATCCAAATGGGAGTCTCGGGGAATCGAAGGGAACAGCGAGAATAGAGGGAGTCACTCCACGCGAACTCCGCGTACGGAAAACAGCGTGAACACGGGGAATGCTTCTAAAATGGATTTTGTTCGAAAAAAAATATGCAGTTGACGAAATTAGTCTGGATCCACTTTCTTTTTGGTTATGCTTATTCTGATTCTTTGTAATCAATTTACACTGCACCAACACCAGCAAAAATTAATTCCACTCCGAATCTGAAAGGGAGTCTTTCTTATGATAGTGACGATAATCGGAGCATTCCCCGTCCGTGGTGACTCTCGAGAACACGGGGAGTGAGTCCCCGGGACGAACAAAAACGCGGGGACTCCTCAAGTGGGGTCCTCGGGGACCGGCGAGAATACGCCTTAGACTGAAAATTCGGAAAGTAGGCTACGCATCTTCTGACAAAGCTTTTACAGTGTGGTGCATTTCGAGATAACAGAAACGTTGAATCACAGTGTTCAATGAATCTTCAAACGGTAGTGGTATTCTGGTTCTAGGCTGGGCTGAATAGGAGATCAAAGACACAAAACAAATGATGAACTTCACTAAATATTCCACTTTGGGATCCAACTGAAATCTTGTTCTGAGATGATATTCGATATCCTTTGACGCTGCCTGTCAGAGCGCTAATTATTGCCAATCAGGGCTTTATCCAGGAGGGGTAGGGGGTTCATCCCCCCCCCCACCACATGCAAAAATATCGTTTTTTTATAGGCTTTAGGCTCTGATCTATGTCTTTTTTGTACTTTTTTGTCCGACCCGCGGGCAACCCCCCCCCCCCCCCCCGAAACAGATTCCTGGCTACGGACCTGTTGCCAGTCCTCAACGAAAGAAGTTACCCCACATTTCTTTACTTTCCTAAGAGACATATATGACCCCGAGCTTCCCCCGTAGATACAAAACATGTACACCTTCGTTAGCAGGAACCACTTTGTTGACCAACTTTCAACATGTGTTTCCCCAACTTTTTACAATGACGGAAGCATTCATCTCGAGGGTTCAAACGACTGGAAAAATGTTCTCCAAAACTTTCACGGGTAATTAGAACGTGCCGGTTGGAACGGAAAAGGAAGATCAGATTCGAAAGCTCAGTCGAGATCTTTATGCTCCCATCATTGCAATTAATTTCTCGCAGAACAATAAACCTATGAACGAAACTGAACTGCCTTTTTCTTATTTTACTTTTTCTTTCATTGCATGTACCTTGTCCCAAAACCTTCTTGCTGGTACTTGTAAATTCGATGTAATCGGCTGTTCAAAAAACGAAATAGGCTATAGAATTTGCCTTTTCGTGTTTTTTTTTCCTTTTCGTGGGTTTGTTCTGATCATTTGAAAGCAAAACCCTTGAGATAAAAATGTTCATGAACTTGGAAACCACGAGAATGTACCGTTTTGTAATGATGCGCACTTTAAAGGCGCTATATATTCATCTGTAAGCAAAACCCTTTTAGGCAAAAACGATAACAGGCCCTTAGAGATCATTGATATACCGCTTGGTCAAAAGTGTTTTGTTTATTTTTCGGTTAAGATGTGCACTTTAAGAGTGCTAGAAATAAATTTCTAAGCAAAACCCTTCTGGCACAAATGGTCGTTGGTTGAGATGTATCGTTTGGTACTTTTCGACCTTGCGGTTAAGATGTGCAATTCAAGGGGGCTAGAACTTCATTTGTAAGCAAAACATTTTAGAAACGATGGTAATGGGCTCATGGGGATCATGAAAGTGTATATTTTGCTTAAAAGTATTTCTCTTACTTTGCAGTCAAGGCTGGTACTTTAAGGAATGGTCGGATTTGGAAAGAGATGATTTCGCCAATCTTGTCGAATTTCTAATACTCCAGCCAAGTTTTATCGTCCTAGCACATCTGGAAGTACCTTAACTCGCGATCACCGGAATTCCGGATCCCCCCTCAAACCCCCCCCACAGTGCCCGGACCCATTCCGGTTCTGTAAATGATTTATCCAGAGCATCTGCTTGTTATTCCCACACAGTTCCATCGTGATCTCTCCAGTCTAAACCGGTAACGTATTCCCCCCCCCCCCCAATAGTTGCTGGATCCGGTCCGGACATGAAAAAGATCACCAGAGACAAGTCCTCTGTTCAATTATATATTAAGTTTCATTCCAATCCGATCACCCGTTCGAAAGTTACACACTACTCAATTTTCCGGATGCCCCCGCCCTCCACCCCCCCCCCCAGATCGTCGGATCGGGAAACTGATTATTTCCAGGTTAGTTTGGTTGGGTCCCTGATACGCTTGTCAAGTTTCATCGTCCTAGCGCTTCTGGAAATACCCTAACTCGGAAAAGTGTGAAAACGGACCGACCGACAGACGGAATTTCGATCGGTATATGGCACTTGAGCCAGAGGCTGCAAGTGCCATAAAAATGTATTTCTTATCTAGCGTACAGGTCGACCTTGCATCAGCCTCCGAAGCTGTTCCGAACTGTGTTCGTTCCTGAATTTCCGGTTGCAACCGGAATGCATAGGCACTCAATCAAATGTTTGACGGCCCATGATGCGATTTTGTCGGAAACTCACCTTCATTTAAGATATAACATTTGAGCCATTCTAAACTTGCAATTCTGTTAAAATCAACCGGGAAAAAGCTAGGACAGTCTAGGAGTTACGATCACGGAGATGGTTCCGAAGGCAAGTTTTTTTTTCATCTTACCATTTGCGTCAACTTTCCGGTCGGAAACATCCATATCCGGCAACTCTTTCCAGACAATAAACCCTTTAACACTCGGGCTACTAGGGAGAGCTACAATCAGGGTTCCATTCAAAGGCCCTTTTTTTCTTTTCGCTTTTCCTAAGCTTACTCTGCTCTCCAGTCCCTGCCAAGTTTTTGACAAAATTACAAGCATTACCGTTACTTTACTGGACTGACCTAACAGCTTTTTTCCAATAGGCGGTGTCCAGCTTTTCTAAGGTTGCTAAGTAAGTTGATTTGGGCTGACCGGTAGAAATAATTTATTACCAATCATCGAACGCCAGCTGGGACAGTAACAGATACTTACTGTGAGGAAAAGCTTCTAGAGAAAAGAGAAGTGTAATGTCCAGTCACAGCTGTGTTTCAACTTCCTACGCTACTTCGCACACCTCTTTGAATGTTGGTATTGTTTTTCGACCTTAAAACAGTATGAACATAATAGTTGCGGTTTTGCAGATAACATGGTATCTGATGACACGGTTTAAAGGACACCTGAACAATGAAACCATACTTGAACACACCACGGAGAATGCATTTACAGACATGGCCACGGAGAGCATTCTCCTCCTGAGCGTGACGTTTTCAAAATAGGGATGTTCGTTTCTGGAGGTTTGCACATGCAGACTCCAAGACAAAAAGCGCAATTCATTCAAATCTTGTACAGCGCCGGATCGTATAGGAATTTCTTCTAGATATACGTTTGGGCTTAACTGGTTAAAAAATGTTCCAGAAGAAGGGTTGACTGGAGACATTTCTTCATTTCTAAAATTGTTCGGTACGGAAATAAGGACAGATGCAAAATGGAGCAAAAATCATAGCTTGGAAACACTATTTCGTATTTGGATTGGGTTTTCTGCAGGCAACGTTAACGGAAGTCATACAGATAGGGATGATACTTGGTACTCTTGATTCAGGTGTCCTTTAAAGCCGTTTTTGCAGTTACCGTGGTATCTGATACTACGGTCAAAAGTCGATCTTGCAGTAACCATATTTGTGTATATTTAATTTATGACCTAACAAATGCACAAGGCGACAGCGGAGTAAATGGAAAAACAGAGAGATACTCAGAAAAGCATCTGACCAGTTACCGTGGCACCTCGTATATCGATCGTAGTAACTGAACGTGGCATCTAAAGTCATCTCACTTTCGTTGTCGCCTGTGCCTAATAGTGCAAACACACGATCAGGATCGGGAGCTCCCGTACCTGCCCGGATTTTCGCCACCATCATCACTTTGACGGACGGAAGTGCAGAAAATCCGGCCAGGAAATCAGGATCGCGTGTTCGCACTTGAAGTTTGCGTCAAGTTGGTGGGAAAGAAGTTTCGCACCTCTAATGTGAGTGGACAAAAGTATGTCTTTGGAAATCTTCGAAAATCGAGAATTCGGCAAATGTCGTTTTTGCAAAGCAACCGTAGTATACAGATACCATGGTCACTGCAAAAACGACAAAATACAGGGACAGTTACCGTGGTATCAGATCAAGGCCGTATCCAGGGGGGTTAGGGGGTTCGACCCCCCCCCCTGAAACACACAAATTTAATCGTTTTTCGTAGGCTTTAACATGTGATCTATGTCTTTTTTGTACTTTTTGGTCCGTCCCGCGGGCAAAACCCCTCCCGAAGGGCAACCCCCTCCCCCAGAAATAAATTCCTGGATACGGGCCTGTATCAGATGCCAGGGTATCTGCAAAACACAACTAATTATTTAAGAACCTTTTTTCAACCATGAAACAATAGTTTCAGATTGCGTTTGACATAAAGAAAACAAACAGAAAGCAAGCAAACTTTCGCATGCAAACCGGTTAAGGTTCTCGTGGCGCAGGCGCCGATTTACTGACACTACCGCCCTCGGCCGGGAGTGTGATGTTCTCCGACGGGTGGCTGGGGGGAAATCATCCAACGCTTCCCGTGATTTTCCCTAGATTTCTCTAGATACCCATTTGAAGTTTGGTGGACTTTAGGCTTGCCTTACGGGGAAACGCCACTAACCCACGCCTTGAACCAAACGGTCAGCACCACCGAGACTTGAACCAGCGACCCTTCAATTGGGGGTTCGGAGTGCAAACCCAATCGGCCACGGACGGACAGACATAAAGAAGACATTAAATTAGTTTACTTTCTTGATTACTTTAGACAGGTGGACAGTTACAAGGCAAGCTGTTGGGATTCTCCAGACGCTGTAAACTTGGTTGGAAAAAAGAAACTCAGTAAAAGCAAGAGCTACGAGCTCATATGGTACTTGTCACGAGTAAGTTGTACGAGAAAGTAAACGTATGAATACATCGGAAACTACAACTTACAACACCCCACTGTCAACGGATGCGGTTTGGCCCTAGAAATAGGAAATCTTGGGATCTTCGAAGATGTAACACACCCGTCAAATTTCCTCGAATATGAGCATTTCCGAGAAATTTCTGCCCCCACGCCATCTTCCCCCAGGTGGACCTGGATTTCCAACTGGATCATGATCAAGAACCTGTATATTGCCCTTTGGCTTTTTTCCAGTACAGTTCTTCTTTGATCAACTGTTTTACCAACAGGCAAATAAAGCGAAAAACTGA
Organism: Branchinecta lindahli; assembly: GCA_023053555.1. Lineage (NCBI taxonomy): Eukaryota > Metazoa > Arthropoda > Branchiopoda > Anostraca > Branchinectidae > Branchinecta > Branchinecta lindahli. The sequence continues at coordinate 692,024 of JAKZAO010000009.1, read as the reverse complement.
CAGTGACCCAAATATTGTGCATGAATATCATCCAAATCTTTTACCTTAAATTACCTTAAATCGCACTTCCAGCGAGATAAGGTGGTGTGATCCTCCTGTAGAGTCTCGCTGGTTGGCGGCTTGGTTGGTAGATGGTTGTTGATACATCGGCTCACTGGCAGTCCAGTGAAGCCGACATTCCGAAGTTGGTAGAAGTCGTTGTCACATCGGCTCACTGGCATCCCAGTGCAGCCGACATTCAGCATTTCTCCAGTCCTCGTCCACGCCTTTCTTGAAGCCATCCAAGGTAGCAGCGTTGACAGTTTTTTCGGAAAGGCTGTTCCAGAGTGGTACACTCCTTACAGAGAAAAAACTGTGCCGCTCGCGTCGTTTGCAGCTGGTCAGTTGAAGCTTCTTCGAATGGCCTCTCGTTGACTTCGATTGAGAGCTCTCGAATAGCCCAGGGATGATGTTGGAGTCTAGCAGCTTTTTCACCATCAGGACGTCTCCACGTTTACGTCGATAGGAGAGGCTGGGAAGCTTCAATGCCCTCAATCGTTCGTGGTACTCCAGATTTTTGAATTGAGGGGACATCTTGGTTGCTCTTCTTTGAACTCCCTCCAAGGCTTTGGTATCCATTTTGTGGTGGGGTGACGCAACAATCATGCCGTACTCAAGGTGTGGTCTCACCAGGGCAGTGTAAAGCTTCTTAATGATCACAGGCTTCCTAGAGGTGATGGTCCTTTTGACGAGCCCGAGTGCTCTGTTTCCTTTAGCGACTTGGTGGCGAGTCTGGGGATGAAATTTCAACTGGTTGTCAATTGTGACGCCCAGGTCTTTTTCTTCTTCCACACTTTCCAGTTCAATGTGGTTCTTGGATCCGTCCAACATGGTGTATGTATGATGAGGGTTCTTAGGTCCAAGGTGAAGTACTTTACACTTCGCAGCATTGAACTCCAAAAGCCACAGAGATGACCAGTTGGAGAGAGCATCGAGGTCAGCTTGCAGTTCAGATTTTTGGTTGCTGTTGGCAACAGGACCGAAAAGTTTTGAGTCGTCGGCAAAGAGTGTAAGGGTGTTTTGCACAACCGAGGGGCAATCATTTATATAGATGCTGAATAACGTTGGTCCAAGCTTGGTGCCTTGTGGAACGCCACTCAAAACCGGGCTTGGGTCGGAGAAGGATTCTGAGCCTTGATCATTGTAAATCATAACCCTCTGTGTACGACCAGTCAAGAAAGATTCTATCCATTCCACAACATCAGGATGTATGTGATATCGGAGCAGTTTATACAGAAGGTAGGCATGAACGACCTTGTCGTATGCCTTGGCCTGGTCAAGCAAAATGAGATCGACTGGAAGCCCCTCATCAATGAGTTTGGTTACTATATCATAGGATTGGACAAGATTGGTCTCGACAGACCGACCTTTTCTAAAACCATGCTGTCCTCCACACAATAGCTTATTTCGGTCAAGGTGGTTTATGATTGCATCATTGATGATTCCTTCCATGACTTTTGAAGGGACAGAGGTAAGACTAATAGGTCGGTAGTTCTGGGCCTGGTTTTTTTGCCCTTTCTTGAAGACTGGCATTATGTTGGCTGACTTCCAGTCCAATCCCGTATGGAAATAATTCAAGTCGTAAACGATCGTAAACGATCGTTTTTTTACGATCGTATTATGGGACATTCCGATCGTAAACGATCGTTTTTTTACGATTGGAAACAGTTGTTTACGATTGGAAACAGTCGTTTACGATCGTAAACGATCGTTTACGATCGTTTCCAATCGTAAACGATCGTATTTTTACGATCGTAAACGATCGTTTCCAATCGTAAACGATCGTTTTTTTACGATCGTATTATGGGACATTCCGATCGTAAACGATCGTTTTTTTACGATCGGAAACAGTTGTTAACGATCGTTTTTTTACGATCGTATTATGGGACATTCCGATCGTAAACGATCGTTTTTTTTACGATCGGAAACAGTTGTTAACGATCGTATTTTTACGATCGTATTTTTACGTATTTTTACGTTTTTTTTATCGTATTTTTACGATCGTAAAAAAAACGATCGTTAACAACTGTTTCCAGTCGTAAACGATCGTTTTTTCCCAATTGTATTATGGGACAATCCGATCGTAAACGATTGTATTTTTATGATTGGAAAGAGTTGTTAACGATCGTATTTTTCCGATCGGAAACGGTTGTTCCCAATCGTATTTCCAGTATGATTATGGCAGATAATTCAAGCTGAAAAAAAAACAATAGTAAACGATCGTTATTATCGAAAACAGTTATTTCTAAGATTTTTTTTTCAATACGAGCATTGGGCATATTTCCCGAGGGGCTACCCACTCCCCGGCACCTGCTGTACACCCTTTCCCGGCACCAACCGAAATAGGCGGTGCCGGCACCGGTGCCGACAATAAATTGGTCGATTCATCTTTCAAACGCTTCCAAAAATGGTTATTTTGTTGATTTAACACGTGACAACCGGTGCCGACGGGTTTCAGCCGGTGCCGGCACCGACCGGGCATCGCGGCACCGGGCACTTGCTGTACACTAAAATCGAGAGTGGTCAACCCCTCGATATTTCCACACTGTATGTAGTCACTTCCATTTTTATAACTGAATTAAGCACTGATATTTCCAGATTTTTGTAAAATATGCTGTCATGAAGGCATTCCACTTCCAGCTGGTGAGGTCCTGAAAGATCTGCGACCATAAGAAGACATGAAGATTCCACTAAGCCACCCACTAGAGTAGAAAAGATATCATTCTCAGCCAGTTCTACATTTGTTCAATTGTTTGGACAAAACGAATAAAAACTAACGAAGGGAACATTTATCCGCAACACCCCGAAGAAATGTCACTCCCTGAGGCGGTCGTGGTCTGAGGCGGTCGGCGCTGATTGGCTTGTTGCAGAGCGCAGTCACAGGTCATGCTTTGCGCACGTGAGGTCAGCATACCTCTGGGAATTCATTGTATAGGAAGACGGCATTTTCGGTATAACTTGTCAGCACCAAGTTATAGGGGTGAATAATGGTATACGTAACTTTTCAGAGTGGGTAGAATAATAGGGGTTAAGTGAAAAGGAAAGGTAATCAATTGGTTAGGTATGATCGCCTGGCAATGGTCGCTAGTGATCCGTTAACCTAACTACCTCAACCTAATCCTATTCTAACACTATCCCAACCCTACCCCTATATATAGCTATACCAAACCTCCCAGCCACTAAAAACTAATCAACTTTCTTATCGTCTTGAAAATAAAAACAATTGCTTCCGATCGAAAACAGTTGAAAACGATCGGAAACAATTGAAAACGATCGTCAAATTACGATCGTAAAAAAAACGATCGTAAAATTACGATCGTAAACAACCGTTTACGATTGGGATTTTAGTTTCAGCTTTTAGTTAAACTATTTGGATTATGCAAAACTAAAAACTAATCAACTTTCTTATTGCCGTTGTTAGAAATCAGGCCTGTATTTATTGTCTTGAAAATAAAAACAATTGTTTCCGATCGAAAACAGTTGAAAACGATCGTAAACAATTGAAAACGATCGTTAAATTACGATCGTAAAAAAACGATCGTAAAATTACGATCGTAAACAATTGTTTACGATCGTTAAATTACGATCGTAAAAAAAACGATCGTTAAATTACGATCGTAAAAAAACGATCGTAAAATTACGATCGTAAACAACCGATTACGATCGTTAAATTACGATCGTAAAAAAACGATCGTAAAATTACGATCGTAAACAACCGTTTACGATCGTAAACAACCGTTTACGATCGTAAACAACCGTTTACGATCGTAAACAATTGTTTACGATCGTTAAATTACGATCGTAAAAAAACGATCGTAAAATTACGATCGTAAACAACCGTTTACGATCGTAAACAATTGTTTACGATCGTTAACAATTGTAAACGATCGTTAACAACTGTTTACGACTTAATTATTTCCATACGGGATGGAACAGATTTTCTTGCCATGGAGGTCTGAAAAATCTTGGTTAGATGGTATGTTATACATGTTGCCGTTTCCTTAAGGAGTCTTGGATGAATACCGTCCGGGCCTTTGGCTTTTGAGGTGTCTAGGTTTTTCAAACGTTTCTGTACGTCTTCCATGGAGATCAGGATGGGTGGCATTTCAAATTCAATTGGGAGATTTTCCATGATGGGGGGTGGCAATGGGGCTGAATGGTGGTTGAAATTAGTACTGAAGCAGTCACTCAAGCAATTTGCTATCCCTTTGGAATCTCTGACAGTAGTGCCGTTGGATTTTATTAGGGGAGGAATGGAACGTCTGTTAGGATTGCTCGATGACACATAGCGCCAGAACTTTTTGGGGTTTTGTTTAGCATCACAAGCAACTGAATCCTCAAAATCAGCCACCAACTTCCTGGTCTGGTTTCTTAATCTGTTCCGACACTTTTTGAATTCATCATAGTGAGACTGGCATTTGCATTTGGTGTATCTTGACCAGGCCTTCTTTTTCTTATGAATACCACTTTTTACTTGAGAGGGTAAATATGGCAAGGTTTTTGGTCGTTCTACCCATCGTTCTTTGGTGTACTTTGCTTCTGTCTCTAGAAGAATACTTTTGAAATTCAACCAAGAAAGTTCAACATCATCACTTAGAATTTCATCCCAAGCACAATCAGCAAGGTCTTTACAAATACTTCTGTAATCAATAAATGTCTTCTTAGTTTTATTGTTTGGTATCTGATTCAGGAGTACTGTATTTTCAATGCAGATGTGGTCACTAGCACCGATGGCAGGTAGAAATGTAGTGGAGAGCACCCAGTCGAGGTTACTGGTTAGAACAAGATCAAGCCATGACGGGGACTGGTTTTCACGATATCTGGTAGGTTCACTGATAATTTGAAAAAGTAGGTTGTTGGCAAGGCCGCTTATTGTCACATTCGAGGGGTTGTTAGGTGGTGCGATTCCTATGCCATCAACCCACTTAACAGTAGGCATATTAAAGTCACCAGTAATTAGACGATTTTCACACTTTAAACTAGAAATCTTATTTACAAGGTCCGCAGTTAAGTTATGCGATTCAAGTTGGTCTGGGGCAGACGTCCTTCACTACTTGGAAGATAAAGAACCGAATAAACAGCTCAGGATTATTGTCAACGATTCTAGTGCAGCCCATCCGAATTCCCTATTTAGTGTTGAGGACAGCTTGCTGCCGAAAGCTTGAAACCGGTTATAAAAAATGCAGAGCCAAAAGATTCTAGGCACACAAAACTGAAAGTAATGTTTGTTGTTAGAAGAAGACGAGGAGACAAAAAAAAGGTATGGTTTAACATTCGGGGATCATGGATCTGATAGAAAACATTCTAAGAGTAAATTTAGGCCTTGGGAAAAGCAGCAAATCGTCAGAATAAGCAAGGTAGGAGGTACCTACTCATGAAGCAGACCAGGTGATACTGGATAGAATATCCTACGAGAAATAAAACTTGGTCACCAGAAGTCTCCAGTTCACACTAGCAATTTATCTTTGCGACTACATACCCAGCGAACTTTCTCAAATTGAAAACTCTTCTCCTCTATGTAACAAGAGCTACGAGCTCATATGGCACTTGTTACGAGTAGTGGTACGAGAAAGTAGAAGAGAACTTCAAAATAAACACCCCGCCATTCAAAAATGCGGTTCGGACCTACAATTAGGACATCTAGGTTCATTCAGTCTCAAAGCTCTAGATGACGTACTTAGAACCTATGCTTGTTCTTCCCACCAAGTTTCATCCCGATCCCTCCACTCTAAGCGATTTCAAAGATTTCCGGCACGAGACCTTTCTAAATATCAAGTTTCGGTTAAATCCGATAACCCGTTCAATAGCTGAGGTTGCCACTGGATTCCGGATTCCCCTTTCGTACACTCCCCATCGACGGTCGGATCGGGGAAACGACATTCTCAAGTCAATAGTTCGGGTACCTGACAAGCCTGCCAAGTTCATTGTCCTTGCACATCAGGAAGTACCGAACTCGTGGGATTACTACAAACTCGGATCCCCTCCAACTCCCCCACAGTGACCGGATCCATTCCGGTTATGCTATTAACTTGTTCTTCACACCAACTTTCATCCCGAACCCTCCACTCTAAGCGTTTCCCAAGATTTCCGGTTCCCCCGTCCGACTCCCCCCAATATCACCTGATCCGGTTCGGATTTAAAATGGGGCGTCTGAGACACGAGGTCTTTCTATATATCAAGTTTCATCAAGATCCGATCACCCGTTCGCAAGTTAAAATACCTCACTTTTCGGATTCCCTCTCTCTCCACTCCCACCCCCCCCAGATGGTCGGATCCGCTCAAGTCAACCTGTTCGGGTCCCATACACGCCTGCCAAGTTTCATCATCTTAGCGCATCAGGAAGTACCGAAATCGCGGGATCAGTAGAAATTCGGATCCCCCCCAACCCCCCCCCCCTACTGTGAACGGACCCGGTCCGGTTACGTCAATCACGTATCTAGGGCTTGTGCTTGTTTTTTCCACCAACTTTCCTCTCGATCTGTCTTCTCAAAGCGATTTCCGGTTCCCCCCCCCCCCCCCAGTTCTCCCAATGTCACTGGATCCGGTCCGGATGTAAACTGGGATGTCTGAGACGCAAGGTCCTTCTATATGTCAAGTTTCATTAAGATCGAATCACCCGTTCGTAATTTACAAATACCTAATTTTTCCGGATTCCCCTCCCTCCAGCCCCCCCCCCCGGATGGTCGGATTGGGGAAATGACTATTGTCAATTCAATCTGTTCGGGTTCCTGACATGCCTGCCAATTTCCATCGTCCTAGCACATCAGGAAGCACCGAACTCGCGGGATCACTAGAAATCCGGATTCCCCCCCCCCCCAACTCCACCAAAGTGAGCGGATCCGGTCCAGTTATGTGAATCCCGTATCTAGGACTTGTGCTTGTTCTTTCCACCAACTTTCATCCAGATCTCTCCACTCGAAGCGATTTTCAAGATTTCCCGTCCCCCCCCCCCCCAACTACCCCCCATGTCACCGGATCCGGTCTGGATTTAAAATGGGAGGTCTGAGAGACAAGGTACTTCTATATGTCAAGTTTCATTAAGATTCGATCACCCGTTCGTAAGTTAAAAATACCTTATTTTTTCAGATTCCCCTCCCTCCAGCCCCCCCCCCCCGGATGGTCGGATCGGGGAAACGACTATTATCAAGTCAATCTGTTCGGGTCCCTGACATGCCTGCTAATTTTCATCGTCCTAGCACATCAGGAAGCACCGAACTCGCGGGATCACTAGAAATCCGGACCCCTCCCCCAACTCCCAGATAGTGACCGGATCCGGTCCGGTTTGGTCAATGACTTATCTAGGACTCATGCTCATTCTTCCCACCAAGTTTCATCCCAATCCCTCCACTCCAAGCGTTTCCCAAGATTTCCGGCCCCCCCTCCAGCTCCCCCCAGAGTCACCAGATCCGGTTCAGATTTTAATCTGACCGTCTGGGGCACCAGCTCTTTCCAAATATCGAGTTTCATTAAGATCCGATCACCCGTTCGAAAGTTATAAATTCCAAAATATTCCGGATTCCCCCTCCCTCCACTCCCCCCACGATGCTCGGATCGGGAAAGCGACTATTTCCAACTTAATCATTTGGGGTCCATGATATGCCTGCCAAGTTTCATCATCCTAGCTTATGCGGAAGTGCCCGAACTAGCAAAACCCGGACCGACCGACCGACAGACCGACCGACGGACGGACAGAAATTGCGATCGCTATATGGCACTTGGCCGAAGGGCAAGTGCCATAAAAAGTCTTCTCGCATTCTTGAAATATATGTTTTTATATTGTTGGATGATCATCGCACCTGAATTTTAGAAGTTAAAGGTCCAAGTTTATTTAACCAGAAATGTGAGATAATTATCTTGTGAATGGATAGTTGAAGTAGTTGCTCAATGTAATTCTTGTGTTTAGCGGGAGGTCCCCTACAAGCTATGCTTCCGGAGGGAGTTGATCCCTCCTGGAACTTCCAGTGCCTTAAAATGTTGTATAATATAAAATTTGTATATATTTCGGATTTATAAAAAGAAGTAGGTAATAAATGGAAAATAGAATGGCAATGCTTAAAGATAGCCTCCCAGCCGCCCCAACATATTGGAACAGTAGGGGGCGGGGCAAGTGCATTTACTTCTTTGAAAATGATTGCCACACGAAACCGACGAAGAGATCTGAGACCTTAATAGATAGATAGATATTTTATTGACTCAGCTCGTAGTGCCGAACTGGCACTTAATATGTCGGTCATTCACACTTAATGGATTATAACACCAGTACACCGTGCAGTCCCATGATATCAGTCCTATCCTACCCAGTGCCAACATTTTCTGGTATTGCCTTGGTGTTAAAAGAAAAAAGTTCCAGAGGGCGATAACTGTTATCGCTCGCTGACAACTGTTATCGCCCGCTGACAACTGTTATCGCCCACTGACAACTGTTATCGCCCACTGACAACTGTTATCGCCCGCTGACAACTGTTATCGCCCGCTGAAAACTGTTATCGCCCTACGACAACTCTTATGGCCCTGTGATAACAGGGCCCCTGGTGTTATAATCATTATCGCCCTTGCTTTTCTTCGGGCGATAGCGAAAAATTTGGCCCTTGGGCAGCATGATAGGCAGATATCACCCTCGCTGGCGCTCGGGCGATATCAGCATATCATGCTACTCGTGGGCCAAATTTTTCCGCTATCAACCTCAGCAAGGGCGATAATATAAAAAATAAAATGAACATATACAATTATACGAAAACCTTGTAACTTAAAATCCATCAAATTTTGTGAATTGTGTCTGAAACGAGAAAGTTCAATCGTCGGTTAGAACGGCCTTATACTGACACCAAGAGGTTATGGGGCCATGTACGTTGGTTCACCGCGCTGCTTGTTCGGCACCAAGAGGTTGTTCGGGTACCAACAACGGCGGTAGTAGCATTCAGTAACACTAGTAGGAGGTTTGAATAAGAATGGTGCAAGACACGGTATGCGCGTTTGCACCTTATCCCAGTACTGGGCCACTCTCTTTGTCAAGTGCTTAACTAATTGAATATACACAGCAAAGTGAATCTGATCCTCCGCATTTTAGAACTTTACACAAGGTAAGAAACAGAGCGGATGCGAGTTTTGACATTATACTCAAGAGAATATGGAATCTTTAGAACTCAATACGCCGGAAGAGAAGGATTATCATCCGACCTTTCTTGAACTCAAGACGACGTTAGTACAATGTTAAAATCCGTTCCTTGAACTCGTGTTGACGTGAGAACATTTGACGACTCGGCCTTTCTTTTACGGATTATGCATCCTGCTGAAATATAGTCTAAGCTCATTCGGGGCTTAATGTCCTTATGTTGCAGACTTTGTGAAAAAAAAAAAAAAATAATTCGTTTAATTCCATGTCATCTTTTTACAAAAATAGTGGTGGACCGTCATACATGGGAGAGTTTTTCGCATAGTATGTGCCGTAAAGTTTGTCGCCGCCCAGACGAGCATTTTAGCTTGTTAACTTTTTAGACAAATTTGTGTTGGGAATCATTCTTTAAGAAATCTTCGAATAGTTTTCGACCCTTATCACGTATTAGCCAATCATCATATCAGCAAATTTTCAGTTCAGTCTGCTTTTCAAATTTAATTTTAAGTTGCGTTTTGGATCTCTTCTCCTATTGGTCAACCTTTTTGAACAAAGGTTGAGAAGAAGAAGGATAACTAAAGTTGAATATCTTGTCTACTGCCGTAAAGAGCAGTACGCAGGTTTACAGAACAACTTTATGAACTTAGCGAACAAGTTAAGCAACGCCGTCTGAGCCGTCATTTACAGTTATGGGACAGCACGAGGCAGAACCAGAAGAAGATTGACTAGTTTTGAAACTAGCGTGACGGTGCCACATTAAAAGCTGTCGGGTTCAACCAATTCATGTTGCATGAGAGTCTTACCATAAGAGTCATGGTTGTGCGAAATAATGATAATTTCAACTGAAGTAGACCATACCACCAATACCACTGACTAGGAGGGCTTAGCATCAATGATCCATCAGAGCTGTCAATTTTAGTTGCGTTTTTTGCAGATAACATGGTAACTGAATCTGCACTTTTGTAGTCACCATGGTATCTGATACCACGGTTAGCTAACAGCCTTATTTAATCTGTTAGTAACTTTTCAACTTAAACCCCAAAGAAATGCTAACAACCAATCAAATACAAGTGCCAAACTTCTTTCTTACCAATTCGACAAAAAACTAGACTCTTGTGGTGGTGACGGTGAAGTGAGACAACTTGTTCAGACACCACGACTCAATTATACCTTAAACAGAAAATCAGGTTCGGGTGCTTGTGGGTGTTTATTGTCGGGATTTTGGCACCATCATCAATTCATACCGAAAGTTGAGATTAAAACCTGATCGTCTCTTTTCAGGATTACTACGGTCGGGTCTTTATATCTAAATACCAGACTCCATGGTAACTAGCCAGATGTTCAGTAACTGCTTTTGACCGTGGTATCATATATATCATATAATGTGTATCTGAAGAAACGCAACTATTTCGTTGTCACCTTGTATACGTCCCTCATAAAATCCAATGACGAACTGACGCCAGATGCGCTAGAGAAACAATAACAATCACACGTGAGATCCAGGGATAAGTTATCTGAAGGGTGAATAAGCGATTAGGCTTTCGCTTCATACCGAGTCGCGCATTAGCCCCGTTCAACAAGCGCTCATCACTGAAGTCGGAAGCCAGAATTGACAACTTGATGAAGTTTGACAGAACAGACTTGGGTAGAGCACCAATAGAGGCAGAATCATTTTAAACAGTTTCAAACATGGCTGTGCCCAAGAGGAATTGAAAATAGCCAAACAAACCTGGATAAACGTACACCCGGAAGTAACGTGTCATTGTTTATTTTATGCTAGCGCATCTAGCGGCCAAAAATGAACTAATCTGGAAGGAATTTTATGAAGAGCGTATTGAGCTGTGCGCTTAATGATGACGCCTTCCTCCCTGATAAATTAGCTAATAATCTCATCCTTGTGTTTTTTAACTATACATGACGGGCGAATCACCTCCAATTAACTCCCTGCATAACACAGGAGACAGCCAGGAGTTCCCCTGATCAAAGAGTTTATTCTTAGCAGTCGCTGAGGCGCAACTCATGTCATTCGGTTCGTTTCATCATTCAGATCAGCGCATCGGCCCACCCACACCCGACACCGCGAAAACGCCGACCAGCACATGCTTCCTGGCTTAACATGTGAAGCCGAATTTTGTCACGGAGATTTGACTGACAGAATTATGTGATCTATTCGTAGATAACTCTGACATTCGGTGTCAACTCTGCCTGGCAAGGCCCTCTGTTCGTCATAAATCGACTTTCAGAAGGAATTTCACAGCTCACCGCCAGGTCACGCCTTTTTGTGCAAATATTTATTTTACACCTTCCGCCTTGAGGTTAAAAAGGTGAGAGGATCCGGAGGGGGAGGGAAGCCGCTCGATAAGGGAGTTCCCACTCTACATACGACTTGGCACGTAGGAGAGCCACAAGGCTGTCCGTGGTTGATGGTTCTCGTAAAGGTTTCTTCGTTAAAGTTTAACTGAAAAGCCAACTTATTTTTGTATCATCTAACTGAATACACTGAATTATTTGGATTCTGCCAAGGAATTTGTGTTCCCTATCTGCTCTTGTATATCTGTGGCCGTCACCACAATGCGAATTCTATCATAACGCGGAAAATTTGAATCTCAGGCCAGTGATCAGCATGGGGAAAGCAAACCACTGCGTGAACACTTACCTTTCATAATTGTGTTGCGAGAGCAACACTTTGGTTTTGTCGTGTTTTTTTTTTTTTTTTTTTTTTCCTAGCACCCCGATTTCAGCTTATTCCTAGAAAGTGGTAAGGGTCTAACCTCTGCGGTTTTTACGGAAAGTGTGGACCTTAGGCCGGATTGATGAATATGACATTACATTTTAGAAAGCTTCGTAGAGCTCTTGCCTGGGGCAAAAAAGGATGGTTTTCGCTTGTGCACGAGCCACAGCCTCTAGTGTGTGAAGTGAATTGGAGTTTTATAGCCTATGTCAGAGAGGACTATCTGAAGTTATGCAGCCAAGCTTTTGTTTGATTAAACCATGTTTCTGCTTTCGAGTGGAAAGCTCCGTTCTAGCAGGCAAGCAGGCAGGCACCAGTTTCAGATTGAAGATGGACTAAAATCTATAAGTGCTAAATATGTGCGGCAGTTCCCCGGCCCGACAGCCAATACATCTTCTTTGAATGATAAATAGAAAAATTTACAGAACAGAAAAAATGGCATTTTCCCACGGGTCCGAAAGTGCTGCCATCTATTGTTTCTACACATTTCGGTTCGTGATTTCTGCTGAGTTTATCAATCCATTTCTTAAACTTGGGATTGAAGAAGAGAAATGGTATCGCACATACCTCTAAAACTTTTTAAGTTCTCTCAGTGCTAAAGAAATTGCAGCTTATACTTTGCTCCTTTCTAAGTGGTGATATTAGAAAGTTGGCCTACGGCAAAAAAGTCAACTTTTGAACTAATACAGATAGAATTTTTTTTTCAACGGCAATCGATAGATCTTGATGAGCTGATCAAAGTGTATGCCATCCGTTTTTTAGTAGAAAAATTCCTTCATGAGGTACAACAGTTTGAAAGATTCGAGGGGTTGACAACTTCAGTAGTAAGGTACACACCGAAACCCAAAATAGTCCATCCCAATTGTGAGACATGTTGGGGACTTGTAAGCAACAATCGGATGTTCGACCATAACCATCTTCGGTGATGAGGGGTTAGCAACTTTTGCTAGTTGGTGTACCTATTAATCCTATTATTTGTTTCCGGTGTATTTGATGCTGAGAAAAGTTTGGTACCATGACTACCACGGGGATATGGACTTGTAAGGAGGAATCGGTTGCTAGAAGGGGTTCATAAGGGGATAGAAACTTGTGCAAATTGATGCACATTTTATTTGATCTCCATAACTCTGAGGGTAAGAAAATTAGTCTCCATGGTCTATCACTGTAACTTAGAATGAAGTCTTTGAGGGTAGACAACTTAAGTGATAGGGTGTATAATGTTCCAAGTTTTCATAAGCCACGATTGAAAAGGATAAAGTGCAATTGGCTGCACACTTTATTTGATCTCTATAAATCTGAGGGTAACAAAATTAGTCTCCATGGTGTATCACTGTAGCTTGGAATTAAATCAAGTTTTTACGCATTATTTTGATCCTGAAAAGTTGTGGATAGCTTTATAATACTAACTAGGTTATATAAGGCAATGTTTCAAGTTTTCACCGGGCACGACGTCTACGATTGAAAAGGATAAAGTTCAACTTGCTGCAAAGAATTTAGTCCGTACATCCGATATTCTGTTTTTTTCAACGCTGAAGGATATCCGTATGATTATGGGTTGTGTCATCAGTCCAGAACAGAAATCTTCTTGGAACATAAAATTTTGAAAACGGCGATGGGTTGACAACTTCAGCGATAGCGAAGAAACAAAACCAAAGTGTTGCTCTCGCAACACTTTAGTCGGCGAAGCCGAACAAAGGTTGCCGCAACACTTCACGTTGCCCAGGCAACGTAGGTCTAGTTTTTGTTACTATCTGCTCTTGTATATCTACGGCCTTCTCCACAACGCGAGTTCTATTATAACGCGGAAAATTTGAATTGCCAGTGATCAGCTTGGGGAAAGCAAACCCATGGGTGAACACTTACCTAACATAAACCGTTTTCGTCTAGCATACAACACAGGTACAAGCGCACAGAGGTACCACAGGTCCGATACGGAAATTCCACTATGTGAAAACTGATTATTCGTGAACAGCGGAGCAACGAAGTAACGCATTTTCATCGGGTCTTTAAGCCTCTTGAAGTGAATAAGCGATAGTCCACTAGATTGCCCTATCTCGGCCCTTTTCGGTTAAGCTTTAAAATTTCAAGGAATATTTATTGTCAGTCAAGTCTTTCTTGAACGCTTCATGACCCACATTCGCCAAATTAATGAAAAGTAAAGCAGTAAATACCTAAGCAATGACTCAACGCAATTTCTTGATTGGAAGTTTGTTTCTATCAGCTACAGCCTCAAGAAGACCATTTCCAAGAAGGGCCGCAATATCGCTGAAGAATATCCTAGATCACTTATCCTTTTCGAGTCACTTTTGATCCTAAAACGTCACTTTGTCCGCCAGTCCGTCTGTCCGTTTGCCCGACTGTCCGTCTGTTAGCACGATTAACTCTCGAAAGGGTTGAGTTATTTTGTTCAAACTTTCTATTTTTTTTTTTTACAACGAGAGAAACTAGTAGGGAGAAACCCAGGCTCTTCTCCTTCTTTTATATCTCTACCTGTGGGCGGATCCTGTGGGCGTATCCTGTGGGCGTATCCTGTGGGAGTATCCTGTGGGAGTATCCTGTGGGAGTATCCTTTTGCTCACAGTACAGGTAAGGTTCGTAGATGGTCCCCTTAGCCAAGGCCGTATCCAGGAATTTGTTGGGGGGGTCTCCCGTGGGGGTCCCCCCGAACCCAACACTCCACTAGGCTCACAGAGAGAAGAAAAAATGCAACAAAGCTGGAACCACCAGCGACCCACTCATCCGAACGGTACCTTAAGTCATTTGGTCCATACTTTGTAAGACATTATAATGGTGACCTGGACAAAAAATTGTGAATAAATTTTGTGTTAATAATGTAATTTTATAAGCGTTTTAAATTGTTTTTGACCTCCGCTGCTATTTTTGTCATCGACAATAATATTAAGGTGAAATAAAGTGAATTTATCCATACCTTACTCCCAAACAAGAACATAAATTAGACATATTAAGGCTAGACCAGAAGCATCACGTATGGGAGGAGGGGGGACGCCTTCCCCGATGTTGTCAGACACTCGGCAAAGGAAAAAATTAGGCGGTGCGAAGCTCCGAAATTTTTCTGAAAAACAGTCGATTTTCTGAAAAACTATCGATTTCCTGAGAGTAGTCGGTAAAAATAAACAGCCAGATGGTTAAATATGTTGGTCCTCCCTCCCCGAAAATTTTGGCTAGTAACGACTCGGGTCACGACATGAAAAAGTTTATCTAGAGAACCAAACCAATTTCACCTGTTTTTGAGTGGCAAACACATTCAGTAAAGAAATGCTGGAAAAACTCGAAGAATCTGGAAACATTCAAAGACTCCCTCCCCCCACAGGGGTTGAATCATGTTTGGACTCTAAAAAGGCAATACTAGGCCTAGCTCTAACTTCCGAACATGTTTGGTAGAGATCCAGAAACTTCTTCTGGTAGATGGAAGTTAAGAAGATTCCAGTTGTTTTACTAAAGTTGTTAACTGACCTGTATTGTATCGACTAAGATAACTGACCTGTACTGTATCGACTGCCAAATTCAAGCGGGAATAAGAGGATTTACTAATCCTAACAAGTCTGTTAACAAGACTAATCCTAACAGTCTGTTAACAGACTCGTTAGAATTAGTAAATCCTCCGGATTAGTAAAACCGATTGTTTCCAACCGCAATTTTACGATTGGAAACAACTGTTCCAATCGTTTCCAATTGTTTTCAATTGTTTACGATTGGAAAAATTTCCCATAATACGATGACTTGAATTATTTCCATACTAAACCGTCAGATGTTTACGTGAAGACACAGTTCTTTATTCAATACAAATTGGGAAAGACGACTCCATGATCCGGGTCTAGATACCCCATTTTCCAGACGTAACAAATAACTTTAAAGGCTGACGGAACACATAAATTCCTGGAGACAGATTTATGTGACAATTCAAACCTCGAGTCCAGCGTGGGAAGGCCTTTTCCAAAAACCTGTCTGTAGTTAAGTTAAAGCATATAAAAAAGGACATTTTTTTAGGTATTTTTCTTGTTGGGGGGGGGGGGGGTCAAACCCCCTACCCTCCCTGGATACGGCCTTGCCCTTAGCCCTACACTGAGGGGCGGGGGTTTCAAATTACAGGGTGAAATAAATATGACATAATCGATTTAAGGCCGGACAAGTAGTTCGTTCGGAATCCGGCTAAAACCGGAAAATTTGGTGAAAGTACAAGTTTCACCTGAATTTACTTAGAGGTTCGATGGAGGGGCAAGGAGACATGCTAAATTGGTTTCTAAACTTTAATCACATGCCAGACATGTAGTTCGCCCGAAATCCGGTCCATACCGGAAATTTGGCATCAATCAAAGTTTTTTCTCAAGTCGATTAGAGACTCGAGACCTCGGTAAATACGCATGCTCTTTACATATTTGAAGTTTTCGTGCCGGACAAGTAATTTGTCTGGAATCCCACGAAAACAAGAAATTTGTTCAAGTAAAAGTTAGTCTGAAATCTATCAGTCTAGAATTTGTAGTAAGAATAATATGCTGGATCAGGCCGACTTTGTTGTCGGAACATGGGTTTGTCAAGCCGCTTGAATAAACTTTAAGTAGTAGGGACATGATGAGCGTATTCCACCCTACTTACCGTAGTTACTACGCATGACGTCACGGATTTTGGCTTCTAGGCGTCACTGCCGATCGGGCCAATCACCTCACAGAGATCGTAGCTACCCAACTTAACCGAGCGCGGTAAGCAAATAGTTACTATACTTACTATTTCGAGAAGTTTGGAACGGTCAGTGAAGTAACATATCAGGAGGTTACTAATTAGTATGACAGCACGGGCTGGGCAATAGTAACTAATAGTTACTATTGTTAGAAAGGGGGAACACGCTAAATTACTGACTGCATTTCTCAACTTGAAACTGAACTGCTCTGCATGGATAGTTGGATAATGTAATAAATCCTCGTACAAACACACGAATTCTAAAAATCAAATCACTCTCATATACGGCAGGGTCAGTCGCCGACTACTTCGGTAGACAAAGACAATTTGTATAGGATAGATCGTGTATCCAACTAGTTCGCTACAATAAGAAAATCCCTCTCTGCTTGAACTAATCAGCACTGTACAATTAGAAGCAAGGAGCTAATTCATATATCGGAATTAATCTCTTAGCCAAACAAGAGCTTTTGAATTATCTTTACATGTTGCAAACTACAACTTATCCTGATGACAACGGAAAAAGCTATCTATTTTCTCCCCCCCCCCCCCCCCCACCCTTCCTTTGTGAGTATGCAGAAACACAATGTCAACCAAATAAGATCGGAAGTAGCTGCTGCAGCTTTTAGTGAAAACTGAAGTTCCCAGATACATGGACTAGAAGATAATTAAAATAAACAACCGGCTTTCCCACAGAAAAGTAGAAATTCTGACGCATATCTCTGAATATCCAGAAAAGAACAGCTGAGTTCCCTGAGGTGATTAAAAGCCATTTTGGTATTAAGCTTCCCCGGTTGAGGCCGCTTCCTCTCTTCTTTAATCATGGATGGAAATATTAATGAGGTGCCTGGAGGATGCCTTAATATTTGATAGCCGATATGGGCCTTCTCATTCCAAAATAACAGGAGAGTGAAATGCTCAGGAGTAAACATCGTAGTTGAAAGAGCAGATGTAGGCTGAATACAAAAGGAAGATCAGTGCAGGAAAGAACTCTGACAATTCGCAAAGTAGCGAATGGTACAGTGCAAAAAAGAGCAAAGATTCATTTATTTTAACTTCTTTGAGAACATAGGCTAAATTTCAGTAGTAGGCTATTTAAGAAGTATTAAGCTCAAGCCTTCAGAAGAAACTGGACTAGAAAGATGAACAAGACTAAAGGTTTCGATGGGATCCCAAAAATTCAATATTTGATCCAGACAATTAGGTTTTGTCTTCGCCAGGTCCAGTCTTCGCCAGACTCTTTGAACATTTTTACTCTTAAAATTTAGAAACAGATTAAGGCCAAATAGCTAATCATCGGAGAAAATCAAGTTCAGATATGGATTCAGCATGTGTGCTTACCCCTATAAGCCATATCTATTTTGACGAAACCGATCGAAGCGATCCTGTCTTACTTCTGCCAGTTTTCCGGTTTCGGCGAAATTCCGGAACTACTTGTTCGGCGAAAAATAAAGCTCAAAAATGAATTCAGCGTACCTCCTTACCCCTATATCCAACATCTAATCAACTTCAAACAAAAATTTAACTTAAAACAAATTTTCTGGTTTCAGCCGGATTCCGGACGAACTATATGTACGGCTAATAAATGGTTGTCATACACGGCGGGCGAACTACTTGTCCGGCGAGAAAATGGTTTTCATATTGGTTTTCATGTACGTTGAACTGATGTATCTAGGGCTTATGCTTGTACTTCCCACCAAGTCGCATCCCAATCGGTACACTCTAAGCGTGTCACAAAACATCCGGTCCCACCCCCCAACTCCCCCACATTGATCGGATCCTGTCCGCACTTGAAATGAGACATGAGTTCTTTCCGAATATCAGTTTTCATTAAGATCCGATCACCCGTTCAAAAGTTGGACATACCCCAAGATTCCGGATTCCCCCTCCCTCCACTCTTGGGATAGAATGGACAACACTTGGGATGGAGTCTGTTGTGATTTTGAAAACTTTTTGCACTAAATGTTATGCATAAGAAGCATTGCCAGAAAAAGTCGAAAAACCGCCGAAAAAGAAGTGCTGACTTTTTTTGTTTGTCGTCATGATATGGGAAAAGTCAGTAGATGCTTTTTCGGCCCTTCCTAGGCATGCTTGTTGTGCATAACATTTAATTCACTACATTTCAAAATCACAACAGATTACATCCCAAGTGTTGTCTGTTGAAACCGCGCATCCTTTTGTTATCTGTTACAAAACTTCTGACAGTGTAGGCACGAATCAACTTTTCTGTCTGCGCACTGCCTGACCAAAAAACGCAATCAACGCATTTATGTCAGCTAGGCACAGATTTAATCATTCGCCATCGCATCAGTCACGCTACCCACATCTGAGTTGCTTGAAACTTTTTCACGGAGCCTATTCCTTACCATATTTCCTGAACTTTTTCAATGAGGCCCCTGGAACTGAAATTTCAGATTTACGTAACGTGATTAACAAGACCAAAGGTTTCGATGGGATCCTAAAAATTTAATATTTGACCAGACAACTACGTCTTCTCTACGCAAGATCCAGTCTTCGCCAGGCTAATCATCTGAGAAAATTAAGTTCACATATACCTGTATAAGCCATATTTATTTTGACGATACTGATCGAAACTTCCTGCTTTACTTCTGCCAAATTTCCGTTTTCGGCAGAATTCCGAGCGAACTACTTGTCCAGCCAAAAAAAGATAGTTCAGAAACGAATTCAGCGCATCTCCTTATCCCTATAAAGAACGTCTAATCGACTTCAAATAAAACTTTAACTTATAAAAAAAATCCGGTTTCAACCGGATTCCGGACGAACTATATGTCCGGGTAAAAATTGATTGTCATATACAGATTCAGCGTATCTTCTTACCCTTAAATCTATCATCTAATCAACTTCAAATACAAATTTTACTTTTAACAAATTGTCCGGTTTCGGACGGATTCCGAGCGAACTACTTGTCCGGCGAGAAAATGGTTTTCACCATCGTGTTCAGCATGTCTTCTTACCCCTAAATCGAACATCTAATCAAATTCAAATAAAACTTCTGCTTTTAACAAATTTTCCGGTTTCGGCCGGATTCCGGGCTAACTACTAGTCCGTCGAGAAAATGGTTTTCACCATCGTGCTCAGCATGTTTTCTTGCCCCTAAATCGAACATCTAATCAACTTCAAATAAAACTTTTGCTTTGAACAAATTATCCGGTTTCGGCCGGATTCCGGACTAACTACTTATCCGGTAAAAAAATGGTTTTCACCATCGTGTTCAGCTTGTCTTCTTACCCCTAAATCGAACATCTAATTAACTTCAAATAAAACTTTTACTTTTAACAAACTTTCCGGTTTTGGCCGGATTCCGGGTGAACTACTTGTCCGGCGAGAAAATGGTTTTCACTATCGTGTTCAGCATGTCTTCTTACCCCATAATCGACTATCACATTAGCTGTTTCAAAATATATTGTTTGTCCCTTAATTTAAACCCCCTCCCCCACCCCTAAATGTAGGGCTACAGTGCCCATCTACGAACTCGACCTTACTCTTGACCCAAAGAATCCTCACACCAAGTTTCATCAAAATATATCATTCCCTTCGAGAGTTATCGTGCTGACAGACGGACGGACGGACGGACAGACGGACAACTTTTACGATGTCATAGGTATCCGTCACTAACGTTTTGGGATCCCAAAATGTTGAACGTGAGATCGAACTAGGAGTAGGAGGCTGTTTACGAAATTAATGCTTCTGCAGAGCTTGCCTCCTGCCCGACGAAAACGGATATATCTACACGGCCATCTGAAGGCCGGGGCTAAACAAAACAATTGAGAGTGATCTGCCTTGCGACTTAAAAGGCTGAATTATTGGCGTTGTGTGAGCTTGTAAATGAAAGGAAACGTCAAGCTGACTCTTTCTTGTTCCTATAATCATAGTTGTGTGAGAGAGTCTCCTTGAAAATGAGATTCTGAAGGCTTCCGACTGTGAAAATAACTGAGTCTTGCATCCTACTTGGACGGTCGTGCAAAACCAACCAAAAGGAGGCAAGATTCGTTGTTCTCGTAAATCTCGAAGCCTCCAAGCTCTGAAAAAAAAAGCTGCGACTCTAGGACAAACAGGGAGTCGGAATGTCGTTTCCAGTTGTTCGTCGGCTAAGAATAGTTACCAAACGTCGACAATTCAAGGACCCCTCTTGCTTATTCTGCTTTTTATAATATATCTAGCTCCCATACAGAATTATAGGCTTCTAAAATCCCCACCTTTCTCCATTGTTTCGTTTTGTGCCTACGAAATTTTAGCGCTTTTTTGGCCTTGCCGAGTTTTGCCCGTCATACAACAAAACGTTTGCCGGGATCATAAACGTCTGCCGACAACTCTTTCACACAAAAGGATCTGAGAAGCTTTGCTTATTACTTCTTTTATTTGCTTAGTTTTCACACTTTTGAACCACGGCGCGATCAGTTTTGAAATGTTTTGCGCCCAGCCGCCGCGTCGGAGAGCAGGAAGGCTGGACATAGTCGACAAGCGCTAACAAGAAAATCGCTAATTTCAGATGGAAAGTAATGGTATTTTCGAAAATGTTTTTTTCTGATCCATTTCATAGGGAAAATATTATATCTAGTAAGAGTTGTGCTTTCAGTCTCAAACTGAAAGCCCTATCCATAACGATGTTCTTATGCTTAGTTTAAGCTTGGTTTGGGCCCCTATCCGTTTTCTGTTCTTTGCCCTCTTTGCAAGTTGCAGGAGGAGGATTTGACCCACTTCCTCTTAGAGTGCCAAGCGCTTTCGCAACTGAGGGTAAAATTTGTTCGGGGAGGGTTGGTATCGCTTCCCGGTATCCGGAAATCTACAAACCGTAACTTCATCGTCGAATTGTATATGTATTTAACTACAAATATGTAGTTAAAGCGTTCAGACTTAGGACAGAAAGTTCAGCTTAGTTTATGTAACAGTTTTAGTAACAGGTGTAACAGTTTATCGTACCGGTATTATCGTATCGTATGGCCTTTTGGCTTAAAAAATAAATATTAATATTATTATATCTCTCTACACTGACCACATTTAGCTATCGTAGAGAAGACGGTAGAAGTAGATAACAACTAAAGGTGCGGAGAGACGCTGGGAGCAGGGTGTTCTTGGACTAGAATTCCTGCACGCATTTTCAGCAACATCACACCCGATCGCATGTCCGCCTAACAAGGCATAGATCAGCCCTTTACAAGGCCCACAATGCACAACGTACGGTTTGAAAAGTGTGTCAAGTGTAGTCACGAAAATATTACAAAAGTCGGAAACACACGAAAAGCGCAAGATGCACTGAGAGGAGAGATAGAGGAAGCTACAGTAACTTATAAATCCCGAAAGGCCTAATCGAGGCACTTAGAAACTATGGGATTAGCAATCATGGAAAATAATTAACCCTACCATGGTTTACCAAGGCAGTACAATTTCCGTGTCAGTACCCCTTGGTTGAAGTTTGCTCACTTAAATCAAGGAAAGAATTGTCAAGTTTGTTCAACTTTTCGCAAGACACAACACATCCACTTGTTCGCTTGCTGTCTCTCCTTAGCTGGAGTGGGGACCAAATATTATCACTGAAGTTCGTCCCAGATTTCAAAAACTATGGCGAAATTAACTCTCATGGATCATGTTTTCTCTCCTTTCGAGATCGTCGCCAGACTTCGGTGACGTACCCGACTTCTTCGTTTCCGGAATTTTCTCATGAATGACTGCCATATTTGCCCTTAGGCTATCAAGGGTGTCGCCGAGTCCGCCACGGATCTGGTTGAATTCCTGGACGACTAATGAGAGGCGACCGAGGAGATAGTTGAGGTTTTCTTCAACTTCACCCATTCTGTTTGTGACGATGAGTACCTGTGAAAAGAGATTCAGAAATGTAACGTCATCAAAGAGAACCGTAACGGCGAAAGGGGAGTGTTAGGTTAATGTCCCTTAGTTAACCAGAGCGGTTACGAAAAGATTCCAGTTTATTTACAGGAAGATGAATACACAATATTCAAGTCGTTGAAAAACACATATGCACAGAGCGATCAGCACGTGGCCAGATTACTTGCCTCATAGAAACAAAACGGAATGAATTAGACTGACTTGTCTACCCGACCTTGACATGAAATCAGTGTCTCAGTGAGCCACGACGGCGAGCGCGGGGGAATAATGCTTTCTGCAAGTCGCAGAAAAACAAAGATTGTGCTGAGCACAACAGGAAGAAACTCAGGAACTCACTTGTCTACAATTCGGGCTCTCAAGTCCGACCTGAGTTTTTTTTTTTCATCTAGTGTCTCCGGCTTGACCCTCTTTATATTATCATGTTATACAGAAGTGTAAATTAAAATCGTGAACCTTGACTAGGAAATGAATGAGCCATGCATAGCAATCGGAAATGCAGCCACAGATGACGTAAGTGTTGTTTTAACCAGAATTCTCGCAAGAAATCTTCGATATTACGTTGTCGGAACACAAGAGACTTGTACCGTGAAAACTGTTCAACTGAATTTAGATTTCTAGGACAAACTCTGAAGATGTAACAAACATGCGAATGGGATTTTTTGCAGTTGAGATTGGGAGATCAAAAAATTTGAAAGGGGTATGCGGAAGCTCCAAATCTCTGAGAATCTTGAAGGTGAAGCTTGGCTTCAAGCGTGAGTGACTCTAGAGTCGTAGGCCTACTCTCACTGTTCACCGGGGACTCCTTGAGGAGTCGAAGGGAATTACGAGAACAGGGGGAGTCACTACCTGGGTCCCTATTCGCCCTTCCCGTCCATGTTGATTGAGCCCCAAGGACAAACAAAGACGCTAGCAGTGATTAGCGTATCTACTCCGTGCCTTCAGAGCCTGAGGATGCAGAGAAGTTGTAAGAACAGCTGAAATGGCACGAAGCGCAATATTTTCGTGAGGTGCCACGGGATTCTCTCGAGGGCTTACATTATCATGTAAAGGAGTCTGCCACCGTAACAAAATGAAACTCGTACATCACTCCTGTCACAGATCTGTTGATATCTTGCATCCGTTTTCTATGCATAAAACCAAGACTCCCAGAGTCTAAACCTGGTCAAAATTACGCGAATGGAAAGACTTTTTTTTTCCCGGAAACGACGTCTGGAAGTTCTGCTCTGCATCTGGCCGCGATGTCCCAGCTTCGTTATTTTCCTGGGAAAAACCGGAATCATGCTTCCAGTTTTATTTTTCCCAATCCGATTCCATTTCGATTTTTGCTCCACTTTCACGTTTGGATAGGAAGGAAACCACGAGGAAAATGTCAACCACCTAATATGGTAGGATTTGTCACTGACGGCAGAAGGGATTACCGGAAAAGAAAATATGCTCCTACAGATATTAGCTTCCCTACACGCAGCAGTGGAAGATCTCCAAAGGCCCTGCATAGTCTCTCCCGGATCACCTGTAAAGTCATTGGTAGTTAAGTAACTTGTGACTGACGAATCGAGTATCGAGGATCAAGTTTGATGGCATTGGAATGATAAGTTAGCAAAAATCTACAGTAGCGATAGCGACATTACGACCCTTGTTGGCATGGGTCCTCAGGATTTAGCTATAAACATCGACGAGGACTCGTTTTAAGAAGGGCCGAATATCGCTACTGCAAGCCTTCGCTGACTTATCCGTTTAGCGTCATTATATATGATACGCAGCCAGCTTTGGCTAAAATTCAAATTCTTCTTTGGACGTTGTTGTTTTCTATTGTTATGGATGGTATTTTTTTTTTTTTTGCTGTAGAATATTCACTTGCCATCACAAAATTTGGTCTGACGACAAACCATCGGCATTGTCACAGCGATAAGCACTAGCACATTGCAGTATAATCATCTCTTATTATCCGCTCCCCCCCTCAGTTTTGGAAACCTAAAAAAAACACAAATCTGTCTACAATAGTCATTGGTTGGCACGACCAACAAGGTACTGCGCAGAATCTCTCTTTGCCGAAGCTCAGGTGGGTTACGGAGCTAACACACGAAAAGGATTGTTAGTGGGAGATTGAAAATTCCTCTGAATCTCTTAGAGAACCGTCCATCTAGGCCCAATGTTACAGCCGCGACGGCATCTCTGCGTAGCGTTTCGGGTGGCAGAAAAAGATCCAAACCAAACAAGACCTTGACCAAACTATACAACCAAACCAGCCATCAACCACACGGGAGCCGAAAGCGTTCCTCGCTGGAACCCAAGTTCTGATGAATCCTTAGAAGAATACGGTGTAAATATTTCAAAACTTTACGGAACTACTGATTTGCTTACGAGACAACAGTATTACTGTTAGGTGGAGTGATTTTAACGACTGCCATAGTTTAAAATCTGCATGCACCGTTTCCAGGGACTCTAACTCACACTTATTCGATTTTCACAGTCTGGGCCAGAGTTTTTGCCAGTGGCAGACAGAACAAAAAGCAGGACAATCGACTTTTCCCACCATTCTAATAAAACGGTTTCATCTCCCTTTTTACAAGCCTTTCTTCCTTTTCTCTTGGTGCAGTTACTGTCTTCTATTTTTAGTCGGTCTCCCCCTGCAAAACAAATTCTTTCTTTATCCCAGTTTCTTCTGACTATTCCAGTTTCATGAAATTGTCATGTCATGCAAAAGCTTAATTTCTCGCGAGGGTTTTATTGTGCAAATCCGAGAATCCATGGACGAGAGACATGATTGACCACGGTTCGGATTTTTCCCGAAACAAAAAGGACGTATCAGTGAGAAGTGCCCCCGATGGCACTGAGCAATGTTTTGACTTTTGGTGAGTTTACTTGTTTTGTTCCCTGTTGACGTTTTATATATTAGTTATTTATCTGGATCAACTCGTATGGAGACATCCAATAGCACTTTCGTCTGCAATAGTCCTC
The DNA here is from genome assembly GCA_023053555.1 of Branchinecta lindahli. Taxonomy (NCBI): domain Eukaryota; kingdom Metazoa; phylum Arthropoda; class Branchiopoda; order Anostraca; family Branchinectidae; genus Branchinecta; species Branchinecta lindahli. The sequence continues at coordinate 666,627 of JAKZAO010000009.1, read as the reverse complement.
CTAGTTTATTTCCTCCATCTATCCCCTACTTTTCCATATATCTTTTCGGTCTTCATCACCACCATTAATTTCCGGCATCGCAAAATCGCGGTTCCTCGGTCTTTATCCCCTAGTCCAGTTTGATGCTGTGCCAATTTAAGGTCAGGCTTTGATGCATTTCAATCAAATTGTTCTGGTTACGGAATGAGTCCGTAGCCTGATTCACCTTTGGTCCGAGCAGGACCTTTCTTTCGATCAACCTTATGTTTAGTATTTAGTTAGGGCTCAGTGTTGTACGTTGTAATATATCAAGACTGGTGCTGCAAATGGTTTCCTCGAGTAAAATAGCCTATGTAATGGTTAGTTAGGGTTGGAGTGTGGGGCTCCAACTCTCCCCATTTAAGTCAAATGGAAGAGGTAGTCGTATGTGCGGGCCAGAGAAAGCCAGAAGAGGGTTCTGGGAGTCCGAAAACCTATTCTGGAACGGAAGAAAAGAAGATCTACGGACTTCACAGAAAGATGCGAGAATTTTACCGGCAAACACTGCCGAGGCACTGTTGTTCAGGACACTATTGTTCAAGACGTGAAAGAGTTACCACGCACGACCGTGACATTAGTCACCTACAATTTTTCATTCATTCATTTTTAGTCCAATGCATTTGGGCTGTGACCTTTCAGCTTAATTAAAAGCTTGGAATTATTCAGTAACATTTCAAAAGTTGCCAAGGGCATCGCGGAAACCGAGCTACAGAAGCACTTTTCTTTGTATGGACCAATCCAAAAGAGCGTAACTACCACACTGTCGGAAGTTTCACAACAGACAGCACAAGGATGCGCGGTTTCAACAGACAACACTTGGGATGTTATCTGTTGTGTTTTAACACGCTATGCATGAAATGCTCATTTGACTAAAAATGCATGAATGAAAAATTGTAGGTGACTCTCTGTTACGCATTGTCTGTTGACACCACCCATCCTTGTGTTGTCTGTTACGACACTTCTGACAGTGCATCTGAGGGTAGGGAGGGGGGGGGGCTGAAATGCCCCGAGAAATGGCAGTGTGTTATCAGAATATCTATATCATTATTATCATTGATTATCAGAGTAGTGAGGGAGGCAGAACTTTCCGCTTGACTTATTTATAGCAGCTACATTTCGAGCTAACAAGCTTGTATCCCTGCCGGCCCTTAGTGATCGATTTATACTGTATCAATTATTTCAAATTAAAGAGCCTGAACCTGAAACAAAAACAACATTGTAACAGAATTATATAGCCTTTTACTTTTCCACTTGTCAATCGGAACCTCTGCCAATAGCGAACTGAATTCGACGTAAGAAGTGCAGAATCTCAGGGATGAAGAACGGATGAAAAGGCTATTAATGTAGACTGTATTTGTATCAAAGGTGCGACCCGTTACTGAGATTAAGGTTGTTCATTCCCCGTCGATCAACTTCGTCAGAATGGTGAGTCGATAGAGCTAGTCAAGCGAAGCCATGGCAGCAGTTACTAGCCACAGTACAGAAGTGAAAATGACGTTGAGCGCTGATGGCGAAATCTGTCTCAATAGAAGAGAGATTAAAAGAATGGCTTTTTCTTTGCTCAAACATCAGACACACAATTTTGGGGCGTGTTTTGGGACCCGAAATGGAAGTTTGGGATAGCTGAGATATCGCAGATCTGTAAGGACCACGATTTCTACGAAATGGAGTGAGATATTTTGACGGAGAGTGGTGCACGGAAACGCTGCTGGCACGAGTGAGGCGGGTTCTTGTATGGGATGTTAGCTCAAACTTTAGGGTTCTGGAGATGGACGTAAATGTGGACGGGAAAGTATTTCGATTCGCTTGATCAGAAATTTGTAACTGAAATCTTATGTATCGTGTGAAATTACTTATATTTAGTTCGCCAACCAGTTGGAGTTCGAAGCAGAATGAGCTTAGGAGCTGACAAAACATTTCGGTCCGCGATGTTTTCTTTATTTTTCCAACAAGTCTGAATCACAATCTGGTTACTATAGAACAATATTGACAGAACAAGCTTAACTCAGGAACTGATTTTTGTACAAACTGTGCCGACAAAACATCTCTTTGACTGACAAACATTTGTTGTGCATGTGTCGGTGCTTGGCGTCAAGAAAAGCTTATTTTTAGACGGGTTTCTTTCTGAGACCATACTGAAGAGGGAAACGTCCCCCCACCCCTACCCTCAGTTGAGCCCTTGTCAATCCGTTCTATGGAACAGTCAGAAAAAAAACATTTATTGAGAAGAGAAAATTCTAGGGGCTTCATTCCGACAGTTCCAAGGAAACAAAGATAAACTACCTGTTCTCTCTGTGTCCTGTTTTATTGCAACAAATCAAGGTGCTAACCCGTAACGAAGATTAACATCGAGAGAAGATTGGAGAGAAGACGTAATACCACAAGAGATGCTTTTTCTCCTATGGCATTGCAACGACCAAATCCGGCAATACAAAGCAGGTGATGAAAAAGTGAGGGCAACCTTTTCTGCAGCAGTTTCGAATAAATCAGCCCATCTACCAAATGTACACCATGCCACCTAGTGTGCCATACATGTCTTATCCATACATTTCTTCCAAATATTTGGGTCTTCCGTATCTATGGTCAAGCCACCCTCCCGTTATCACGAAAATGATGTTAGCTCATCCAGCAATCCTGGATGTCCCTCTGCCATGTTTCTTGCTTACTAAACACACTACCACCCTCCCATTTGGATATTTATTTTGACTCTGAAAAGTGCCGAGTCTATGATGTAGCCAGATTACCTTACTCTTTTCTGCTAAAGGAACTTCGGCTGCAAACGCTTGCAGAGAGGAGAGAGCACCTTTGCCAGACTTTTGGCCTAAAACTCCTTTCCCACCCCCCGCACCGTTCCCTCCTCCCTAGTCCCCATTTACCCGAGAGACTTCGCCAACCTAGAGCTGTAGCAGTGAAGGTCCCGAAGCTCGCCCCAATTCATTGCCGCACTGACCGTTTCAAGAAAAGTTTCGTGCTTAGTTTCACTGAATGGTATAATGCAAATTGAGTTTGTTTCATGACAATGTTTTATTTTTGATAATTTATGTTTCATTCAGTGTATTTTTGACGTTTGACACGAAGAAACGAATTCGGCATTTTGCTGTGATAGTTTTTCTTTTAAATTAAACGATCATCACGTTCAAGGCCCTGTCTTACCTATAATACTAATGCAACCTACTTCCGTAATCCTTTTCTTGAACCCGGAGACCCGAATACTCTATATTTCACCCAAACGAACCCTCAGCAAAAATTCGGATCCTGTGTCGACCAATCAGCAACACTGATTGTCGTAACGTTTCTAACTCTTCGCTGGTCGGGTACGGTACGAGGAGTTATGGATAGGTACGAAGAGTTAGTCATCGAGACTAGGTAATTGCACACACATTCCCTAACAAAGCCTCACTGATTTTCTCACTTCGCTTGTTTTGCTAACTTAGACGCATATCATGCTGTCGACCCTTGTTTGCGAGAAGTTTATTCATCAGAAAAACGGTTATAAGAAATTTGTCCCTGTTTTTGCCAGAACTCAACGGGCCTGGAAAAATGTTTACAACCAGCAAACGCCATGGGTTGTTTGTTTAAAGCTCTACTGGAACATGAAGAAATAGAGGAGTCCTTTAAAGATTCCGGAGTCTCGGGGGCCAACGCCAAGGGATTCCACATATTTGGCAGTGTGTCACTCATGAATGTCAACAGTCCAAATAAACTGTATCTACGAGACATATATGGGGAGAAAAAGAGGGAGAGATTGGTATATCAGACACCATCGTACAATAAGAACTAACTTCAGTTTCTTACATACAAACACAAACACTATGACTTCACTGGAGTAAAAAAAGGCACAAAAGGGGTTCCGTATCAATATTTTCAGACTTCCAGGGGTTGAAGTTTATTTTGTTGTCGGGTTCGATGCTCTGATAACAGAGACTGGTGGTTTGTACTAGCGAGAACAGAACTGCCAAACTGCATCACGAGTTCTATTGCGACTTGTGCTTTAAGCCTTTCACGCGACCTTTCAACACGAACCCAGGTTTCGCAACGGGAAAAGAGACTCCGGTGGCTTCAGAAAAAGTTGTTAATCCTTGTATACGACCTGGACACGAATCTCATTTTCAGCAACAGAGAGGCACTCCGTGTCTCCTCAGAAAGTTATTTCCCAAACTAAGTAAAGTGTTCATTTATGAACAACCCACTTTTGCAGCCGGTTTTCGGAAAATGTAATAGGAAAAAGAGCAGCAACCAGAGAGCTATTTCCTAGAACAAGCTTTTAGTGCTTTTAGTGAAATGCTCATTTACATTCATTTGCGGCAGCTGTGGCAGGTTTCCTTTTCATTTTCAACTTTTTTTTTTTTAGTTCACTACTCGTGAACCCTGACTCGTATCAAGATGAAACTTGGTAGGGGAGGTCGGGGTTGAACCGTACGTTTGTCATTATCAGCCTACAATTAAATTTCTGTAGAATTTAGATTTTTTTTTGAAAAGTGGAAAAGAAAGTTATAGAAAGATCAGATATGTCCTTTAGAATTTAATTTCAACTAGTTTTGGCGCTACAATTTTTTTATTTAAAAAAAAACGTCCGGTCCAGCCCCACCCAGTTCAGCCCCAGCCCCAATATGACCGAATAAGTACCCCCCCCCCCCCCTCCTATACCCAATCGATTCGACACCCAAAACACTTCAACACCTAACTGGGCCCAAATTCCCCAGTGATTTAAATGCGCAAACTGAACACGGTTGGAAGAGGGATGATGACATTCCGTGTACTTGCAAAAATTAGGATTTGGAAGTGGATATTCGAGATGCACCTCTCTTCCCCGTTTTTGGACAACTGAGCCCAGATTGCCCAGTGAGTTAGGTTACTGACTTCACACTGGTTACGTTGACGATGATGTTCTTCCTCAGATTATATGATTTAGAGTCACTTTTTGAGGGTTTTTCTTCCCCACCCTTTCACCACACACTCTCCCTCTACTCCCCCTTCAGCAGGGTTACGGGCCCACATGCCACATAATCGTTCTAATTAGTTAAGTGAAACCTTTCAGCTAGACAAGATAAAGGAATTTGCTTCATGCAAAGCGTTGAACAAGTGTTCGTGTGTCTTAGTATGTCTTAGTGTTCGTGTGTCTAGTCTTCTCAGTTGGCCTAACCTGTGGCCTCGCTTTTACGGGGGTTGGAATTTACGGTAAGTTGTGGCTTTAGTTTAATGGCTTTTACTCTTGGGATGTTGAGGTTTGGAAGCTACAATAAACGAAGTCATATAGCTAGGCCGTTCGTCACTGATACAAACTGAACCTTTAGCACACGGGAAAAACTTATAAATTATAAATCTGAAATATAATGTGGAATAATATGCGTGCCAACGTCCTCGTCTTTACCAGAGTCTCACTTTGTACGGGTCACAAGACAATGAGATGTCAAATTAGATATGAACAGAAACCTGAACTTTGATTCAGTTTACCTTACCATACTCTTGAGTCTAGGTGTCTGAATTCTTGGTCCCATTTACGAAAATAATATAAAATCGAATTTCCACATTGCTCCAACTTCGGATATATAAGAGTAGATGTATTCAATTATATTGGTCAGATGGCAGAAATACTTGAGTCTAGATATCGTTTTCGATGATATTGATGATGATATTCAATATCATTCTGATATGCTATTCCATATCGATATCTGGTCCAATATACCGATATCGAATATCGCCCAGCAGTACTTTACGTCCAGCAATGAATGCCATAGCTTTGAATTTTTTGAATAACTGAAATGCAGGTGACGTTAGGTAGACTTTTGCTTTTGGTTCCAACCGCTGAACCGAGGGGAATCACTTTTGACTGTTCAATCTAAATAGTTATCTAATTCCGGGACACTGCAATGTTAAGTGCTTTTATGAATTTGCCTTCGCGGAATCAATCAATGTCACTATGGCCCGCTTCTACTTGATTACTGCAGTGGCTTGTGAACAATTTTCGCAAGCCCTTCCATAGCTCAGTGGTTGAACAGAGGCCTCGGAAGCAGAAAGTCGTGGTTCAAATCCCGCCTGAGAATGTGGTAAATCGCGGTAAGATCAAGGTAAGACGCAGAAAAGGAACGATAGAACGTTTCATCGCTCATCCAGACCCTAGCACTAACCTTTCCGTCCATATTTTCAAGAGTTTTCAAAGTCCCATTAATGTGAGAGACTGTCTGCGTCTCCATTTTGTCGAGAATTGACTGCGACTGAATGGCCGTCTGATGCAAGACTCCAATTTGTCTCCAGACCTAGAAAACCGTCAATATTAAATTTCGCTCAGAATTCTAAAGAAGTAGAACTGAAGTGCTAATAAGGAAGTACTAATTGATAGCAAACTCCATTTTAATGACTAAAGACGTGTGGTGTCTGCGAAGGGGGGGGGGTGTAGGAAGAGAACTTTTTCGTTGCATCTTTACTACGAAAGAAGTTCACTCAGCGCTTGAAAAGGACAGACCTTGAATAGATTCTTTGGGATACAAACATCGTGGAAACTCAATTTGCTGGGATCAAGCTATGACAAACTTTTAAGCGGGTAAGATTTGTAACTGGCTCTTGGCTTATAATGCTCTGGTTCTTAAAGCGGGCGACTGTTGTCTATTAAATGAATTTGAAATGCTGTTTCTCTGAAAAGAAAGAATATCATAACGAACAAAACCTGAAGAACTAAAAAATAAATACAAAAAATTTAGAAATAGTAAGTCAAAAGTAAGGCAGTTTAATGTCTCAAGAAAGTACGTAACATTCAAGGAAATGACGTCACTGGGTGACGTCACAAGGGAAAACGTCACAGAGCGTAGGAGGATCCATACTCCAAAAAGTTGGATTTCTGAGATAAATAATAACTACAGGAGGATCGAATACCCAGCGTTGAGTGGAACACTAGGTTCTTCTCTGCTAGTGCCGTTCCTTTTGGCAGTCAACTTCAAGTCAATGACCGGCACATCGGAAGATTAATCCATTTCAGATGTGAATACTCCCTTAGGAAGAAAGCGCCTGCCCCTACCCCCTCCAAGCGGAGGTAAAAAAAGACAAGAATACCATGAAATTTGACCCTCTAGCCCATGAGGGACCGAAATCTCGATGTCATTCACAAGAGACCGGGACTAATGGCATGTAAACGCGTTTACCATCTTCAAGCAACTTGTGTTACGCGTCTCTATACACCTAGTCCTTATGACTGGAGATGTACGAAACCATGCATAATCTACCTGAATCAGCTGAGAACCGACTGTAATACCGAAAGAAATGCGCTATTGACATCTCGGGCTCAGAGAGGAATGAAAGCCTTAGCAACAAGACCAAGGTTTTCGATGGGATCCCAAAAATTTAATATTTGATCCAGACATCTAGGTCTTGTCTTCGCCAGATCTAGTCTTCGCCAGGCTAATCATCTGAGAAAACCACGTTCAGATATACCTCTATAAGCCATATCTATTTTGACGATACTGATCGAAACTTCCTGCTTTACTTCTGCCAAATTTCCTTTTTCGGCCGAATTCCAAGCGAACTACTTGCCCAACAAAAAAAGATAGTTCAGAATCAAATTCAGCGTATCTCCTTATCCCTATAAAGAACATCTAATCAACTTCAAATAAGACTTTAACTTCTAAAAAAAAAATCCGGTTTCAACCGGATTCCGGACGAACTATATGTTCGGGTAAAAAATGATTGTCATACATAGATTCAGCGTCTTTTCTTACCCTTAAATCTATCATCTAATCAACTTCAAATACAAATTTTGCTTTTAACAAATTTTCCGGTTCTGGCCGGATTCCGGACGAACTACTTGTCCGGCGAGAATATGGTTTTCACCATCGTGTTCAGCATGTCTTCTTACCCCTAAATCGAACATTTAATCAACTTCAAATAAACATTTTGCTTTTAACAAATTTTCCGGTTTTGGCCGGATTCTGGACGAACTACTTGTCCGGCGAGAAAATGGTCTTCGCCATCGTGTTCAGCATGTTTTCTTACCCCTGAATCGAACATTTAATCAACTTCAAATAAACATTTTGCTTTTAACAAATTTTCCAGTTTTCGCCGGATTGCGGGCGAACTACTTGTGGGGGAGGCGAAACTACATATTCGGATTCAGCGTGTCTCCTTGCCCCTAAATCAACTATCTAAATAGCTTTTAAAAAAAAAAAATTTCTTGCCCCTTAATTTGAAACCCCTCCCCCACCCTCAAATATACGTCTACACAGCCCATCTTCGAACTTGACTTGTACTTTGACCCAAAGGATCCTCCCACCAAGTTTCATCAAAATATCTCAATCCCTTCGAGAGTTATCGTGCTTACAGACGGACAACTTTTGCGATGTCATAGGTATCCGTCACTAACGTTTTGGGATCCCAAAAAGTAACAAGACCAAAGGTTCCGATGGGATCCAAAAAATTCAATATTTGATCCAGACAATTAGGTTTTGTCTTCGCCAGATCCAGTCTTCGCCAGGCCAAACAGCTAATCATTAAGAAATCTAAGCTCAGATATGGATTCAGCATGTGCGTTTACCTCTATAAGCCGATCGAAACGATCCTAGCTTACTTCTGTGAATTTTGCGGTTCTGGCGAAATTCAAGAACTACTTGTCCGGCGAAAAACTAAAGCTCTAAAACGGATTCACCGTATCTCCTTACCCCTATATCCAACATCTAATCAACTTGAAATAAAAATTTAACTTTTAACAAATTTTCCGGTTTTGGCCGGATTCCGGGCGAACTACTTGTCCGGCGATAAAACGGTTTTCGTATTCTTGTTCAGCATGCCTTCTTACCCCTACATCAGACATCTAATCAACTTCAGATAAAACTTTAACTTCTAACAAACTTTCCGGTTTTGGCCGGATTCCGGACGAACTACTTGTCCGGCGAGAAAACGGTTTTCATATTCTTGTTCAGCATGCCTTCTTACCTTTATATCGGACATCTAATCAACTTGAAATAAGACTTCTACTTTTAACAAACTTTCCGGTTTTGGCCGGATTCCGGACGAACTACTTGTCCGGCGAGAAAATGATTTTCATATTCGTGTTCAGCGTGTCTTTTTACCCTATAATCGACTATCACATTAGCTGTTTAAAAAAAATGTGCTTGTCCCTTAATTTAAACCCCCTCCCCCACCCCTAAATGTAAAGCTACAGGGCCCATCTACGAACTCGACCTTACTCTTGACCCAAAGAATGCTCACACCAAGTTTCATCAAAATATCTAATTCCCTTCGAGAGTTATCGTGCTTACAGACGGACGGACAGACGGACGGACGGACAGACGGACAGACGGACGGACAACTTTTGCGATGTCATAGGTATCCCTCCACTTACGTTTTGGGATCCCAAAAACAAAATCTCGTTGCCTACGTTCCGTTCGATTGGGTTTATTGGGCCAAAATTCTCAGAATTGCTATGTCATCGGTTTCAAATGCTTTGATGAAACAGTGCCATGCTACGGAGAGCAGAAAGGCATCCCCGTGCAATTAATGGGAAAAGTAATCAGGCCGATGGACTTCAAGTTCTCTGCGGAAGAATCGCTTCTATAGCGACACAAAAATTCAAAGGGAGAGTTTGATATTGAACCTATCATGTAGAACCAATATAAACCTTAAAACCTTAATATAAACCTTAACATTAGTACTGTCAAACGTAACATACAAACGAAAGGGATTTTGTGACTGATTTATATGTCTATATTTTTGGCTGAAAAGCTCAGGAAAACATCTCTGGGAAAGATTAGCGTTTGGCTGAAGCAGCGTTGGGCTAAAAGCCCAAACGCTGAGCTCCAAGTTTTGCTTTAACGATAATCTTAAAAAAAAACAGTTTTTAGACTTTTGTTTCTGGGGTATGTGCACTTTCAAACAAGATCCAAGCAATATTCGTGTTGCATAATGATAGCTCTCGTCTCCTCCACGGCCTCCGGCGTTTCTGCAGTACTACCGAAATGGTAAATATAAGGTTAATAAATTTTCGCAGCTGTTTCATGTACATCGTCCTTCTCTGAGAATCCGTTTGCATCTTTCAGAGAAAATAGTATCAGCAAAGGAAGGAGTGGATTATATAAAGTCGACTGTTATAATTGATGATTTTGGGGGGTCTGCAGTCATGTCTACCAATGCAGCTTCTTCGGTAATATCATGAAGAACCCCGCATAGCATAAACTATATTGCAAATTACTCCAGAAGTTCGGCGTCCATGACGTTCTTATCACTGGAGAAAACCTCAGCTTCTCTACTGACGTACATGACGTCATCCAACTAATCGTCTATACTAAATTGATGTTTGATGTCACAGTGTGTGTTCGTGTTGTCTTTTATTTTGCTGTATTTTCTGTCAATTTATTTTATGGTATAAGGCCGATTTTGGTAGGAGAGGAAGATCCTCTGACGCGATATTTTTTCTCTCCTAGTCTCTCCCTCATCGTAACCAGAAAGTCCATCATCCAATCAAATCTGGGAAAGCAAACACAGAAATCAAACAGAAGCTTTGAAGAACTCCTGAACGTGCTGGAACTGGCAAACAAGGAAATCTATAATTTTCTAGCTTCCTACAGTAATTTCTAGATACGCCGGTCTTTGAGAAAAAATGGATTTAGCTTTAGGTACCGCTCACTCGGGTAAAAACATATGAGCAAAAAAAATTCGTTATCATTCTACGTGCACTCTTGTGGGATCGATTTCGAATTCAAAAAATTCCAAAGGCGAAACAACCCTGTCTCGAAGATTTGAGGAGAAAACTTAGCACTCATATGAAATGTAATTTTCCCCCTCCCATACCACTTCTGCCCATCAACTGGATAAGTCAAATCTTAATAAGGCTTCTATTAGATCTTACTTTTCCCAGACATTAAAGCGAACCACAAGATACCACAGTCTACTTGCCCATCCAACAACTTTAGCGCTTAATTAGGCTTGAAGACGCGTTGCATTACTTTCATATAATAAATTTTCATCAAGTAAAGTTTGGTACCATATGGTACCATAGCCCTGACCTACTCCACTATAAAGGAATTCTGATTGGTTGATTTCTGAGCTTAACTCTGATCACCAATATCGGTTTAGAGTATCAGCATTTTGCATAGGGTATCGAGCGTTAGGCATAGGATATCCAAAGATCAGGGGCCTGTAGTAAACTGGATTCATCCGTGTGGGAATGGCTCATTGTGACAATTTTCTAGTGCAGTAACCTAGTATATTTTTGTGTATTTTTCCATGGTCCGGAAGGGTTTTCTTTGATAAATAAATATAACCACCGGCTTTTATTTCGTACGAAAAGAATATGAAAAGAATGTAGTCATGTTTATTTACATTGTTTAGTTTAGTGTTTTAGTCTGTGTATTTTACTTTGTGTATTTTACTCATACTCCGATGTTATCCAAAAAGCGGGTCACAAATAAATAAATAAAAATACAAACTGACCCTCTGCTGTGGTGCACGGTCAAGACCAGACAAGAGAGTTGAGGCATCAAACATCCCCCTTCTACATAGCAATTAACTTGGAGCAAGAGATATAATAACATTAAAAGAAGATATTCAACGAGCAGTTCGACTTCACGGCCCATTATGTGTGTCATGGCCCATCAAATGCAACAGATGACGGGTCGTGAAGTAAAACAACTAGGTGTTGATAATGACAAAGGAAAGCATCTTAGTGCTAGTCAGATTATCGATCATTTTGTCTCTATCTGCCAGCTTCACGTCTGGGGGGTTGAGCCCCCCCCCCCCCAATGTCGTCATTGGGTCGTTCGTAAAGACAGTTGATATTTCTTAGAAACAGTCAATTTGTCTTAAAAGCAGTCAATTTTTAGTGTTTTTAAGAATGTTTGTTTCTTATGAAGAATGTTTGCTTTTTCTGAAAAAAGTAGGTAAAGACGACCAAAGTTGGTAAAAAAAAAAAAACTTGCCTAAAACTTTTCAGTAAATGCGCGGATAAGTTGAGTTTGATTTTAGCGGACTGTTTTACCAGTCTTTTATGCGAGGATTTTTTAAGAAAACAGCCACACCTGTTCCTACGAGAAAAATGTAAATTCAGTTAATGATCTGCGACCGCTTTCTAAAACCCAGTAACATAAGCACTTCTAGAAAGTCACATTTTGGAACTGCTGTATATTGAGCCAAATCTGGACTGAAGGCAGTATGGATTCCAGCCTCGATGCAGGTATTTTTAAGTGACAATAGATTTTAAGTGACAATATCTTTTTAGGCGATTGACAATATCTCCCAAGAATAAATGAACAAGAGCTGGAAGCTCATATGGCACTTGCAAGGCTGGGTCAGAGGATGAAAGTAGGAATTCGTCAATTTGTGGGTTTGTTGTGATCATTTGTAATCAAAACTCTTGAAGTAAAAAACATGATGAACTCATCGGGAGCACGAAAATGTATATTTTACTCAAAAGTATTGTTTGTACTTTAAGGAAATCACTTGTGAGCAAAACCCTCAAGGCAAAAATGATCATGGGCTCATAGGGATCACGAAAATGTGTATTTTGCTAAAAAGTATTTTTTGTACGTTGTGGTTGCGATTAGTAAGGGATGGTCGGATCTGGGAACTGACAATTTCTAAGCCAATCTTGTCAAGTGTCTGATTTCCAAGCCAAGTTTCATCGTCCTAGCACATCTGGAAGTACCTTGATTCGCGATCACTGGAATTCTGGACCCCCCTCCAACTCCCCCCACAGTGCCCGAACCCGGTCCGGTTCTGTCACTGATGTATCTAGAGCTTCTGATTGTTCTTCCAACCAAGTTTCGTCCCAATAGCTCCACTCTAAGCGTGTCACAAGATTTCGGGTTCTCCCCTCCACCTCCCCCCCCCAACATTCATCGGATTACATCCGGACTTTAAACAGGACATTTGAGACATGAGTTCTTTCCAAATATCAAGTTTCATTAAGATCCGATCACCCGTTCAAAAATTATACATACCTCAAGATTCAGGATTCTCCCTCCCTCCACTCCCCCAACGATGGTCGGATCAGGGAACTAACTATTTCTAAGCCAATCATGTCAAGTCTCTAATTTTTCAAGCCAAGTTTTATCGTCCTAGCACGTCTGGAAGTACCTTAACTTACGATCATCGGAATTCCGGACCCCCCTCCCTCTAACTCCCCCACAGTGCCCGAATCTTGTCCGGTTCTGTCACTTACGTACATAGGGCTTGTGCTTGTTCTTTCCACCAAGTTTCATTCCGATCGCTCCACTCCAAGCGTGTCACAAGTTTTCCGGTTCCCCCCTCCGACCCCCCCACCTTCATCGGATCTGGTCTGGACTTGAAACTGGGCATCCGAGACATGTGATCTTTCTACGTATCAAGTTTCATTATGATCCGATCACCCGTTCGGAAGTTATACATACCTCAAGGTTCGGGATTCCCCCTCCCGTCACTCCCCCCACGATGGTCGGATCGGGAAGTTGACTATTTTCAGGTTAATCTAGTCGAGTCCCTGATTTGCCTGCCAAATTTCATTGTCCTAGCACACCTGGAAGTAACTTAACTCCGTATCACCGGAATCCCGGAACCCCCCTCCAACTCCCCCCACAGTGCACGAATCCGGTCCGGGTCTGTCAATGACGTACCTAGGGTTTGTGCTTGTTCCTCCCACCAAGTTTCATCCCGATCGCTCCAGTCTAAGCGTGTCACATGATTTCCGGTTCCCCCCTCCGACTCCCCCCCCACATTAATCGGATTCGATCCGGACCTGAATCGGGACATCTGAGAAATTACGTCTTTCCAACTATCAAGTTTCATTAAGATCCTATCACCCGTTTGAAAGTTACGCATGCCCCTAAATTCCGGATTCCGGCTCCCCTCCCTCCCCCCACGATGGTCGGATAGGGGAAGTGACTATTTCTAAATTAGTTTGGTCGGGTCCCTCATATGCCTGCCAAGTTTCATCGTCCTAGCACATCTGGAAGTACCGTAACTCGCGATCACCGGACTGACCGACCGACAGACCGACCGACAGACGGAAAAGTGATCGGTATATGGCACTTGGCCGGAAGGCAAGTGCCATAAAAACCCAGCTTAATCATCTAGCAGTTCTGCAAGCTCGATTTATTTTTGGGGCACAGTGGCACGGGAGCATAAACCATGCGGCACAATTGGCAGTAGTGAGAACTTCGCAGTTTGAATGTTGTAGCCGGAGCAAATGGAGTGGCGTCGTGAATAGATGGTTGAGCGTAACGCAGCCAAACAAAATTGCGTTCCCGCCAAAGGTGCATGAGTGAGATCTACGCCGTGGGAGCATGGGCACGGAGGAGGCGCCAGGTTCAGAGTTGTGTACCAAAAGCTTCTCATGGGGAAGATAGGAGCTTGTAGAACTGCCTAGATGATTAAGCTGTGATGAAAAAGGTATAGTAGCCTATTTGCTTGAGCCGGCTTATATTTCAAACATACCTGTCCGAGCTCGCTCTCCAGTTTCGTAGTAAGGTTTTTCCAGGCCGTTCCTTGCTGTCCTAAGACAGTCAGTGTCACATTGTCGACGCTCTTCGTCAGCTCAGTGTGTAGATTTCCAGTTTGCTTCCTACGAAAAGAAAAAAGTTGAAACTGAATTATATATATGTATTATTTGTAGCCCACCAAAATGCACACGGCGACAGCGGAGTAAAAGAAAGTAAACAAAAAGACAAAGAAAAATGAAAAACATCATGTACACAAATTCATAAAGAATATCATGTACAACATGAGCTGAATGAGGTGATGTGTCTATTAGAGTCGCCGACATCCTCTCCAGTGACCGAATGACAGCAGCTTAGACGACGAAATTCTGAACTGGTTGTGACAGGAATGAGGGAGATGAACCAAAAATCTACAATAATCAGTAAGACGTCTAAAGCAGGACGTCTTTAGGACTTCAGTGCCTTTTTGACGCAGAATGCGGTACGTACACTACTAGCAACGTTTTTCTTTCCTGTAATCGCAAAACTACTTAGTGAACCAGAAGTCTCCAGGACATTTCCTTCCTTAAATTTAATGCAAAATATTTGAAAATAGGCAGCGCTTCATCTCTCAAAATGTCTTACCCCCATTTCAAAGCATTATCTGAATTCAAAAATTACTTGTATCTATTACTACTTGTCCGACGAGAAAATCAAGCTGAATTGAACTCTAACGGAAAGGATCCTCGCAGTTAGAATAAACTATCTCACATTGAAAAGTTATCGTGCTAACACACAATTTACAGTTTACAATTCGGATTACTGATCGATCGTGCTAACACACAATTTTCAATTTACAATTCGGTTTACTGATCGACAATAGCCTATCTTAAAAAAAATAGTGCGCTGGATTTGTCATCATAGTTAAATGGATCAACCAAGATATTAATTAGTATATTTACAATTGTAACCTAAGCTGTGTATAAGCAAATCACGATCTGTCACAAATTTGTCACAATTTTGAGGGACGGACAGATGGGCGGACAAACTTAACGAAGTCATCCCAGTAATAATACTATGTCGTTTCCCGCCCAAATAGATTAAGAAGTCAGGACGAAAATGGTTTGTGTTCACAATTCAGCTCTCGACGTTTCCTGATCTTAAACCAAATCCATACCGATAGCCTAAAATAAAACATCATACTACAAAAGAAAAAGATAAAATTTGTCAGACGGCTCAAACGGTGACCAAGTTAATTAATTAACAAACGAAATAAATAGTAATTCATTTTTCATTTATCGGCTCATCTGTGCCGGATCTTTCAAAAATATATCTTAGATCAAGGGTTGAGTGACTTTCGTTTTGCTTGCACAGCCATTTACCGAATTTGTGAAAAGAAGTTCTTACATGAGAAAGGTTTACCGGAGACGTTTACTAGTGCCATCTACGTCTAGAGAGGAAATAAAAGGTATTTTAATGGATTTGGCACTGTAGATAACGTTAGTTCACGAATATTTGTCCGGACACGAGCGAACTGGCTCGACTATAGACTAAACTATTAACAACAAGAAAAAACGACAATACCAGCTAAAGGGAAATGCAAAATTGCAATACAGAATCTTTCCCCACAACACCCAGATCGGGAGTATTGGTCTCGTGTGATGGCCAGCCAGGACGACCAGACCAGGAAAGTTCGAAGTTCGGAGACTAAAAATGCGTATCTGAAGAGAAAAATCAGACAAGCTCGGCAAAAAAAGGAAACCTTTATTCATCAGCACTGATGAGATTAGCCCGAGCACCCCTTCAGTGGCCGAGTCCGATCTTAGCCTGTAACTGAACATCGGGCTTGTTGACGTGTTTCTGCACTGTGCGGGTGAGACGCACGCTAGGAATTCATTTGTAAGCAAAACCCTTGGGTCATAACTGATCATGGGCCCTTGGGAAAATGCATTAGCACATCATCTAATGATAAAATTACGAACCTCACAGTTTCTCCCAGTTCCAGAAGAATTTGCTGGACAGCATATTCCAACCGGCGCTTTGTGTCCATGACGCTGTCTGCTGTGTCCAGAAGTACTTGCTCGACGTTCGTGAGACCCCGGATTTCGGCCGAAATGTTTTTGTATCCCTGCTCAACACGCTCAGAAAGAGACTCGGCCATATCACCAGCTTCTGACACCTATCGGAGAAAAACTACGTTAGTCGTTTTCTTACAATTCAATTCAATTCAATATCATTTATTCCCAAAATTCTGATCTAACAAAATGCACGGGATTTGTCATACATGGTTAAAATTCTGTTAAGTCACATTAAAACTACGGATAAAATACGGCACGAATGAATTCAAATAACGTTCACTGCTGTGCGCAGGTGGATTCACTAGCTGAGGTTTGTTGGCTGTCCGAGAGACAATTCTTGTCGGACGAGTGTCCATCTTTTTTTCTTCTTCGGGTGGCAGGATGGTCAAGCAGCGGCCGTATATACATCATAAAGCACTGACTCATAACCTTTGCGCTCAGTCCGAACCTCTTAAGGTTTGCAAAGCTTTTAAGGGCAGCCGTTGCCTTATTGATCATTGTGGACACATGGCTGTTCCACTTTAAATCTGAATCAATAGTAACCCCCAGGATTTTGACTTTCGTTGCAGATTGTACATCCGGACAGTCGATTGGTGGTACATCACGACGGAGAAAGTTGACTCGAAAAACTGCACACTTTTTCAGGTTTAGTTCAAGTTTTAGGCTGGTCGTCTCACTAACAAGGTCCTGCAAGACCGAGGAGACTGTTGCAGCTGGGTCATGGACATGCAATCGGCGAAGAATGGACAATGACATGTCATCGGCGAATTTCTTCCGGTATCGCCATTTTTGCATGAGTTGATTGCAAACAATCAGGAAGCAAAGAGGCCCAAGACGGGTCCCTTGGGGTGCACCAGAAGTAATTGGGGCAGGGTCCGATACCTCAGAGCCGGGTGACAGTTGCACCGATTGCGTTCGCTCTGAGAGGAAGCTAGCGAGAATTCTTAAAAGAAATTCTCTAGCTCCCATAGATCGGCCGTGTTCAATGACTTCAGTGTGGTCCAGGGAGTCGAATGCTTTTACAAAGTCACTTATGATGCAGTCTATAAAAGCTTCCGGTACTTCAAGGTGTCTAAATATTTCATCAAGGAATTTGACAAGGTAGTGAGTTGTGCTGAAACCTGGGCGAAATCCATACTGTTCAGGGTCAAGATTTTTTTTCGATGTCTCCGAAGAGCCACCGAAAAACGAAACCCTCAAAGATCTTCGAAAAAATTGAGGTTTTGGAGAGGCGTAAATCCTCTATGGATTTGGGGTTCGCACTTTTCGGGATGGGTGTAATTACCGCCCTCTTGAACCGTTTGGGATAAGCACCGGAGATGAGGGATTCGTTGAATAGAGCTGCCAGTGGCTCTGCAAGCGCACCAGCACATCGCTTGATTAAGCTGATTGGCGGTTCACCAGGGAAAGTGGCCTTGTTGTCATCCAACTTCTCAAATACTTCTAAAACTTCGTAGGGTTGAATAACGGGGATTTCGCTTAGAGCTTCAACCTTTGGAAAATCCTGTAGTCCTGGGTGCTTACTGCAAATTTTAGCAAAGTGTATGTTTACGCTTTTAGCGTCAATGGGTACTCCATCCTCGTCAAGGAGTTCCGTAGTTTTATTAGATCTACCCATCAACTTGTTTACCTGGGCGAAACGGATGGAGAGCCGGTACAGAACCCTGATTCCAGTTGCTGACCTTGGAAACTGATCTACGCACCGTCGTTCGTGTTCAGGGTCGGTTTCTAGTTCGAATTCGGTTTAAATACCGAATTTCAAACTCAATGTTCGTCACAAAAGATAATAGGCAAAGTGCCACACAATCTACAACGGATAGTACTAATAGGCTGCCTCTAAGCCTTCGTGCGTCCCCGTCTCTCCTCAAACTGTTTTCCAAATTTTCATACCCAAAAGCACATACGATCCGCCTTTACATTTTTTCTATCCGGCCACTGGTCGAGTACGCTTGTCCAGTCTGGCTCTGTCGCCTAAAGCCACGTTCACAAGCATGCCTAGCCAAGCACAGATGCCTAGGCCCGGGCTCAGGCGTAGCCAGGCACCGAGTTCTAGAGCCTGGAACTCCGTGCTTGGCCCAAAATCTGTGCCTATAGGCATGGGTGTGAACGGTGATGCTAGGCACGTGCCTAGACATCTGTGATTGGCTAGGCATGCTTGTGAACGGGGCTTAACGGAAGGTCAGTCTGATAGGTTAGAAACCATCCGAAACAGTGCCCTGAGAATTATTTACTGTCAGGGCAAATCGACTTACATTCTCCCACTCAAGGAGTTTATTGTTTTTTGTTTTTTTTTCAGGATACGTTTGTTCAACTTCTCAACTTGCTTTCCGAGAAACTTTTGCACCAGTCTGGACTGCTAATTGTTGGTGAGAAAACAATTTCAACTTACCTGATATTGAATCGTGGTCTGACTGTCGTTGATTTTTTTGACAATTTCACTCATGTAGCGGTCGAGTCTTACGCCAACGTCGATTGCTGTCTTTTCACTCATTTTCTTCACATCCTGCAACAAAAAAAAATGCGCGACGATTAGTTCAGTCGTGCCCCGTATGTTCCGTGTCAACTCCGGAACGGATCCGACAACTACGGGATCATCACCTTCAGCAAGGCAACTCTTAGCTGAAATATACGCTTATTAGCTTGCAAGTGTCATTTCAGGCTGGGCGGTTCGAGGGGGCGTGAGAGGGGTGACGCACCCCCCCCCCCCAATGCTTCAGAGATTCGTACTCTTTTGATCAAACATATCTGAATATTGCAGATAGCTTGCAGATATACCCGGAGACGGTACACGGAAGATTGGCGCTGAAGTCCTGCATTATATTATTTATATTATGCTTTTACTTTCCATTTCCGTGTGAACTACTTTACATCGTATTGTCAATCAAAAGCCTTCACTGCTCGTTACTCTATTTTTCCTTTTTACTTTTGTTTTCATCTTTTAGCTTTTCCAATTGAATTTGCCGCAGAATCTCGCAACAAGCTCCCGATATGTCTGACTAAATGTTTACGTAATTGTCGGCTCCTTCTGATTAAACCCCTGGGGTTTACTTGGTTTTCTCAGATGATTAGCCTGGCGAAGACTGGATCTGGCGAAGAAAAGACCCAATTGTCTGGATCAAATATTACATTTTTGGAATCCCATTGAAAACTTTGGTCTTGTTACTTTTGTTTTCATCTTTTAGCTTTTCCAATTGAATTTGCCACAGAATCTCGCAACAAGTTCTTGTTTGACTGAATGTTTACATAATTGTCGGCTCCTTCTGATTAAGCCCCTGGGGTCGCGGCTCTTTTTCATATAGTACCCTTCTTCTACCCATCTTCATATCCTTCTCTACGTAAACATAAAAGTTGCGCCCATAGGCATCTCGTCGACCCTAATTAAACGAGAAAGGTCGTCTCAGTCTGAGTAATCTCCTGGGATTGAGTGCCTTTCTTCCACGGACTCGATGACAGGTCGAATGGAGCTGACAATTCCCCTGTGGTCGCGGCCCTTTTCGATGGATTTAATGATTCGGCAAAGTTGGGTCAACTGTCGGATTTTTAAATTGGGCGACGTGACGGATTTCAGGAGTGGGCCAACTGACGGATTTCAAGGGTAGGCCAACTGACGGATTTCAAGGGTGGATCAACTGACAGATTTCAAGACTGGGCCAACTGACGGATTTCAGGAGTGGGCCAACTGACGGATTTCAAAGGTGGGTCAACTGACGGATTTTAATAGTGGGCCAACTGACGGATTTCAAGAGTGAGCCAACTGACGGATTTCAAGAGTGGGCCAACTGACGGATTTCAAGAGTGGGCCAACTGACGGATTTCAGGAGTGGGCGAACTGACGGATTTCAAAGGTGGGCGAACTGACGGATTTCAATAGTGGGCCAACTGACGGATTTAAAGAGTGGGCCAACTGACGGATTTCAAGGGTGGGTGAACTGACGGATTTCAAGAGTGGGCCAACTGACGGATTTCAGGAGTGGGCCAACTGATAGATTTCAAGGGTGGGTCAACTGACGGATTTCGAGATTGGGCGAACTGACGGATTTTAGGAGTGGGCGAACTGACGGGTGGGCGAACTGGCGGATTTTGGTGGGCCAACTGACGGGTGGGCGAACTGACGGTATGCGAACTGACGGTTGGGTGTAGTGACGGGTGGGAGAACTGACCGGTGGGCGTCGTGACGGAGGGCGAACTGAAGGGTGGGTGAAATGACGGGTGGACGAACTGACGGGCGGGCGTAGTGACGGGTGGGCGAACTGACGGGTGGGTGAAATGACGGGTGGGTGAACTGACGGGTAGAAGAAGTGACGGGTGGGCGAACTGTTGGAAAAAGTGTGCGAACTGACGGAATTTTTAGGCGAACTGACGGGTGGGCCAACTGACGGATTCCCCTTCGAACCGCCCCTGCCTACAGCTCTTGTTTTTTTCTGCGTTGCATGTCATTTCTACTGTATAGGCCATACAGCTAAAAAAAATAACATTATTTCTATTAAAAGATATGTGATATAGCAACAACTTTCACTACCAATCCTCAACAGCATTAACTCTGCAGTGGCAACCAGGTGGCAACCCTTACATACAGCATTTCCTCTGTTAATAGATAAGGATCACTATCAAACCTACACGGTCTTGTTCATATCACTATGAATAGAAAAAGTTCACAAGGCAGGCCCACAAGGAAGTCGGATCCTTGTTCGTTTAGTGTCAAGATTTAAACAAAATTTAACTGGAAACAAAAAAAAAACTAAAAGGTATATAGCTTAGAAGTAGAAGTAATACTGATGCGACACTATAAATTCTTTTGCAATTTTTTGTTTTCAAAAGCTTTTATTCTAAACTTTAAGGAAGGCCAATTTCGATTTAAATATCGTGCAATAATCAGAAGCTTTGTTACGTCCGACGGGAAGACTGACAACGGAACGGTGAGTGACGCAATGTCTCCGACTCTCGAACAGATTCTTAGGTAGTGCGGGCGAAAAGCGTCGAAAAACACCAGAATACTTCCGTATTTGAGGAAAGCACCAAAATTGGCTGAGATGTACTTTCGAGTATGCTCTTTAATATGGCTCGATTACGCAAGCGAAAATTTTCCTCGGAACGCCGCTAGGTGGCTTGAAATCCAAGATGGCGGACGAAAATACGAGTTTGTCAAAATGAGAAGACATGGCCGTTCAAACAGGCTAGTATGGGGTAATCGATGGCACAGGTTCCGAATATGAGCTTAAAAATAACCCAAGTTGTACCGTAGTGCCGCTAGGCGCCTCAAATCCAAAATGGCGGACGAAAATACGAGTTTGTCAAAATGAGAAGACATGGCCGTTCAAATAGGCTAGTATGGGTTAATCGATGGCATAGGTTCCGAATATGAACGCAAAAATAACCTAAGTTGTACCGTAGTGCCGCTAGATGCCTCAAATTCAAAATGGCGGACGAAAATACGAGTTTGTTAAAATGAGAAGACATGACCGCTCAAATAGGCTAGTCTGGGGTAATCGATGACACTGGTATATGAAAGTAAGAGTGGACTAAAGTAATAATATCTGGAATTCCGTCTATTGCTCTGAATAATGATAAGAAGCATTTTGATACTAAACTAACTAAAAAAAATACAACCAGTTTGCATGAAAAACCCGATATTCACAATAAGGAAAAAACAAAAAAACAACGCTCGATCGTCCAAACATGACACATTGAAGTGGAAAGAATTCCTGCAAGTAGATGCAAACAAAACAGACTTGTTTAACCTGCTGTCCCATGCTGTCGTGAAAAGGTCTCCAACGTCAAAACGAGTATACGCCACTCATAAAATCCAATACCGAATTATCGCCAGATGTGCTAGAGGAACAATAACAATCACACGTGAGAAGGGGGGACAAGTTATCGGAATGGAGAATGAGTGATTAGGCTTTCGGCTCACACCGACCCGCTAATTAGCCCCGTCGGAAAGTGGTTCAGCAGTCAGCAATGATGTCGGAAGCCAAAGTTGACAAACTTGATGTAGACTGATAAAACAGGGTTGGATTGAGAACAAACAGAGATAGAGGCATTTTATGAAGTTTCAAGTATGGCTAGGTCAAAGACAATTTGGAAATGGCCAAACAAATCCGGATAAACGTATACCTCGAAGTAACATGTCATTGTTTACTTTAAGCCAGCGCATCTAGCGGCCAAAAAAGAACTAATCTGGATGT
Organism: Branchinecta lindahli; assembly: GCA_023053555.1. NCBI lineage: Eukaryota > Metazoa > Arthropoda > Branchiopoda > Anostraca > Branchinectidae > Branchinecta > Branchinecta lindahli. The sequence continues at coordinate 643,974 of JAKZAO010000009.1, read as the reverse complement.
AATTTTATGAAGAGCGTATATTGCACTACTGGAAACACGTGCATAGCTAACCAGGCATTCGAAGAGCAGAACCTCATCCAGTTATGTTCACAGGAAGAGGCTGACACCCGCCTTTTGCTTCACGCTTGTGACGCAGTCTTACAAGGACATGCGTCGATTCTCATACGAACGGTATACACAGACGTGATTGTGATTGCGACCTCATGCTTTGATCGCATTGGAGTATCCGAATTATTTATTGCGTTTGGTGTCGGTACACACCTAAAGTACGTTCCCATTCACGAAATAGTTCGATCGCTCGGGCCGACGAAATCACAGGCACTTTCGTTCTTCCACGCGTTTACAGGATGTGATACCGTTTCTTCTTTTATCCACCACTCAAAGAGGCAGTTCTTTGCGACTTGGCAAAATATGCCAGGACTGACGGAGACTTTCCTTCAACTGACAAACCAGCCTTCCCAAGTGACAGAACTGCAAGTACACGACCTTGAACGCTTTGTCATGAAGACATACGACGTAAAACAAGACTGCAACGACGTGAATGAATTTAGGAATGAAACATTCCTCCGACAAAAGACCAAGAACATGCAGAGACTTCCTCCAGCTAGTGCTTCGCTTTTACAACATATCCTTAGAGCTGCACTACAGTCAGGTCATGTGTGGAGTCGCAGCCTGGAATCAACACCCACCCTTCCCAGTTTTTCTGACTTTGGCTGGGTCAGAGGCACCGATGGAAAGTGGCTTCCCAATTGGTTAGGTTCCCTTCCGCCAGCGTCAAAAGTCTGTCGCGAGACAGTGCGTTGTGGTTGCAAAAAAGGGTGTGAAAGAAGGTGCCGCTGCAGGAAATTTGACCGTAACTGTAGCCCACTATGCTGATGCAAATCAAAGTGCTTTAATCGTTGAACATGTGATTATTCTTTTTACCTGAAGATTCGATTGATCTCTTTGTGTTCCTGATAGAATTATAATTCTTAAATGCTTTAATCCGTCCGTTTAGCTTATGTTGATTCATTTACAATAAATAAAGAGATGAAGAGTTAACAAGTATTTAACTGATTTTGGTTTAGCAAATGTAAACAAAGGCCATAAATTGGACGCGTCTTGGTCTCATACTTAGGCAATTTGTACTGTACAGACTGTATTACTATTAGGCGTATGTCGGAATGACAGAACGATATTTAAAACTGCTGCATTAATTACTCCACTCCAGCCTGTTATATCAGGATCATGAACCTCGCGCGATTCGGAAAACTGACATTTTCTTCCGCCATCTTCGATTTTAGACCCCAAGCGGATCAACGGTACAACTAAGATATTTATGTGAATATACGTGCGTTTTCAGAATCTGAAGTATCGATTGCTCCTAATCCGCCCATTTGAAGTCATTACTTCTTGTTTTAACAAAACTTGTATTTTTCGACCGCCATCTTGAATCTGAAGCGCCTAGCAACACTACGGTACAACTTAGGTTAGTTTTACGTTCATATTCGGAACTTCTGCCATCGATTACCCCATACTGGCCTATTTGAGAGGTCATATCTTTTCATTTTGACAAACTCATATTTTCGACCGCCATCTTGGATTTGAGGCACCTAGTGGCACTACGGTACAACTTAGGTTATTTTTAAGCTCATATTCGGAACCTGTGCCATCGATTACCCCATACTAGCCTATTTGAACGGCCATGTCTTCTCATTTTGACAAACTCGTATTTTCGTCCGCCATCTTGGATTTCAAGCCACCTAGCGGCGTTCCGAGGAAAAATTTCGCTTGCGTAATCGAGCCATATTAAAGAGCATGCTCGAAAGTACATCTCGGCCAATTTTGGTGCTTTCCTCAAACACGGAAGTATTTTGGTGCTTTTCGCCCGCACTATAGGTGATCTTCAACCAGTTCCGATACCACCAGAGCAAAATAACACTAAAGAGTAGCGCCAAGACTAAAAAAAAGTGACCCACAGTCGAATAGCAGCGACACTAGCACCACTAGCGATAGTGAACGTCCCTACTAAAACTCAATCGGTCGTGCATCAGCGCTGGCTCCAATAACTTCATATTCAGAACAAAGCACAACAAAGACACAACCTCCCAGTTTCCTTTATGTGTGCAGACCTCGATCGTAGCTTACTAGAAATTTCTAGACCCGTAAGTTTGTTTCGCTTTAATTGTCGCAAGAGTAGTGGGCGGCGCTATGAGTATGGCCCGTTTGCGAAGCAAGGAAAGCATAGGTCTTGACGCTACTCCCTACTGTTATTTTGCTCTGGATACCACCGTCGAAGATAAACTAATGCAACTACAATTCTTCTTTTTCAGACCCCCCCCCCCCTTCCACCAAGAAAAAAAAAGAACAAGAATGTTGGCTCGAATCGTACTTACCGAGATGACCGACTTGTACCATCTGTTGGGAAATGCTCTTCCATTTTAATCTGGTTATGCTATTGTTATTATTATTACTGCTTTATTTCAGTCCATGAGACCATACCATAACGCAGAGAACTAAATAAAAAAAAATAAACCCAAGTAGCCTACCATTTAGACGGAACCGTTTCGCTGGTGTAAAAGCATCCCCCTCTTCATCATCCCCTAACTGGGATTGATTCTCACCTTGAGTTCCGTGGCAGTCGTCTTTTCGATATCCTTAATCATCTTCGACGCAGACATGACCATCTCTCCAACTTTGTCAACGCTGGCGGCAGTTGATTTGATATTTTTGTCGATTTCCTTCAATTCTTGCACATCGAATGGGGCGTAAGCGGGAACAGAGGCAGCTGCTGTTATATTGTCCAAGCTCGTGTGAACAGAGTTGATACTGGACAAGATGGCAGAGGTGTCGTTGTTAAAGCGAGCAATCTAGAAAAGGTTGCAAGTGGCAGTGCATCCAGGCTTCATACCAAGAGAAGGTAGCTTAGTTTGTAGTGATTCGGTTTCGGACTTTTTACAAACTATACACGCGGACTTGTATAACATTCTCCGTAATTTCTATGTTTTCCCCTCACATGGGGATGTGAACTGCTTCGATCAAGAACAAATAATCTGATATAACGTCTGTCCTAGAGTTATTTACTCCAGCTTTGAGCTGGTATTGATACCCGTTTACTCATCTTCCGTCTTCGCCGTTGCTTATCGCAGAAATAGTGCAGGAGGCGTACTCCGCGCTCTGACCCGCTCTGGAGCGCGTCCATAGAACCAATCAGCTTCGACTTCTACTTTTCCTCACCGGCGGGTTCACAGCGATTTAGCTGTTTGTAGAGATGACACACTTGGCGCGAAGCTACTAACCTCCGCTCGTTCGTAGCTATGGAGAAATATTCCACTCCGCATAGTCATATTACAGAGATAGGAAGACGGAGGTTCTGTCAGATTATTTGTTCTTGCTTCCTAATTATGTGGACCTTTTCTATCTGACCTCTGCAGACTGCAGTGGACTGCGAACTATGTTCACAGGCCCCTCGGTAGCCCGGTAGTAGAGCACTGGCCAGGAAAGCTAAAGGTCCCTGGTTCAAATACCGGCTGAGGAGCATTTTTGATTGTCAGTTCACTACTTATCGAAAGGACTTACTTGACTTGACAAGCTGACAACTCCCGAATCCAGTCTCGTTGAGATGCCATCGAACTCTCCAATGGCCTTAATAAGTCTCGACTCGCCAGCAAGAATGCTCGACACCGCAGTTTTAAGTGTATCTGTTTCGGATGTTTGTTTCCGACTCGCCAACTCCTTTGCTTCAGCCTGCAGCTGCTCGATACGAGCACTTCGAGCGTCGAGTTTTTCTCCAACGATTTTAACCTGAAAAAAAAAAAATCCGACATCCGTTCGCTTACCCTCTATCTAGTCACCTTCCGGTCAAAAAATGGGCAAAAGCCGAGAATACAACCACGCTGGCTCGGGCCTCAGCAGCCATGGTACCGAAATCTTCATCAGCTTTGCTCGGGCAACTGGGCTTATTTGTAAATTTCTGGTTATAACCAGATTCCGTCAGAACTGTACATCAGAGGCATTTCTTGATTCACGGTAACCTTTTGACCATGTATCAACAACCACGAAACTTCTATAAGCCCCACCCCCAAATGTATCTTATTTCAATCTGTTTAAAGGTATTATGATGACAGACACACGGACGGAAAAAATTAAAGACGTGACAGGTATCCCTCACTTTTGTTTAATTCTAGCAAGAGGATGGTAAACCCTGAAACTCAAGATCAATGAACCGAGGGACATTGCCTTGTGTCTTGTGCCGCAAGTGCCAAAACACACAGTACGTCAGAACTAAGTCATACATAAGTAATAGCAAGAACAAATAATCTGTTTTTTTTATCTAATATCTGATTCTTATATTTGTTCTTGGTAATAGCCGCCAATAGTGAGGTTCCTTTTGGGATCCCAAAACGTAAACCCGGGGATACCCAGGACGATCGTAAAAGTTGTCCATCTGTCAGTGACTTGGTGTGAGGAATCTTTGGGCGAAGTAGAGATGACGTATAGGGGTAAAGGTCGAGTTCGTAGATCGGCTCTGTAGCCCTACATTTTAGGGGTGGGGGTTCAAATTAACGGGCGAACAAAATATTTTTTAACAACTAATGAGATGGTCGATTTAGGGGTAAGAAGACATGCTGAACGAAAATCATTCTCTCGCCGGACAAGTAGTTCAACCAGGATCCGGCCTGAAGTTGATTAGATGTCCAATTCAGGTATAAGAAAATATGCTTAATCCCTGTATAACAATCTTTTTCTACCCGGACATTTAGTTCACCGGAATCCGTCTGAAACCGGAAAATTCGCTATAAATAAAAGTTTTATCTGAGGTTGATAAGAAATTCGATGTAGTGGTGAGGAGGCATGCTGAATCCATATATGAAAATTTTCTCGCTGGAATCTGGACAAAACCTGAAAATTTGTTATAAGTCAAAATTTTTATCTGAAGTTGATTAGAAATGTTTGATATATGGGTAAGGAGATACGCTGGATTGGCTTTTGAGCTTTATTTTTGTCGGACAAGTAGTTCGCCCACAATTCGGCTTGAAACCGGAAATTTGGCAGAAGTAACGCAGGAAGTTTTTGAACAGTGTCGTCAAAATAGATATGACTTATACACACATGCTGAATCCATATCTGAACTTGGTTTTCTTAGATTACCAGCCATTGACCTTGATCTGTTTCTAAATCTTAATGGTGAAAATGTTCAAGGAGTCTGGCGAAGACCGGATATCTACAAGACCCAAACGTCTGGATCAAATATTAAATTTTTGGGATCCCATCGAACCTTTGGTTTTGTTCTGTTTGAAGTCCCTACCAAAACCTGGACTTTATCCTAATCTAACCTTCGGCATTCGTTTCATGCAAACCTACCTTCTTCTGTGTTCCAGGGTCAAGGCCAGACTTGATTTCAGGTATCAAAATTCCCATCTTAAATAGCAACAAAGCCCGAGAAAGATAGATAATGAAAATGAAAGATGACATTCAAAACATTCGTATGGATGGAGCGTTTAAGACGATATTCACAACTCACCGACACATTATTACTATTTATTCAATTTTGTTCAAATTATGCTAATGGGAGGAATTAGGGGCTCCCGGAGTTGCAGAGCAAGGGAACAGAACGAGGGGAGGGGTCTGAAAGACAACCTGAAAGAACTGTATGTTAGTTTAGTTGCGTCATTCTTTATGATAGTTTGATGAAAGAAAAAGCTGGCATGTCTAATCAAACAGAGAACAGTTTTGGCTTCAATCAGAAACAACGTATTATGATGCCGTTTTTGACCTTCCGCAAACTTTAGATTCTCAAATGCAATCACGGAACCCAGGTATTAATTTTCGGACCTTGGTATTCATTCGCAAGTTGGATCATCGTCCAAGCTTTAACACCCGCTTTTGTTTTCCGAAATTTATCTAGCGGGGCTTTCTTACATTATTATTCTAGCGAGATTTGCCTGGTTATTCATCTCAGATAAAGCTAAACCGGATGTTATGAAACTGGATGTAATTCGCAAATCTGCAGTGGCAAATTCAAGAGGAAAATGATTAATGACACCATATCTAAGGGACAGTTTATCTCTGTTAAAACAGAAGTTTTAAAGGAATTAATTGATATGGCGCAAAACTGGGGCAAGATTTTTTTTTTTATTGTTCGTTGTACATTTTAATCTTGCACGCTAACACCATACCTTTTCTCCTTGAGAATTCAGCTGATTGTTAGACAGAAACGATAGAAAAACCTTAAAAACAAATTTTTAAAAGAAATATTTTCAACAAATATTTAGCTTTTTAAGTTTTATTTGCATAACGAAATGTTTTTCTTTTTGTATAGCCTAGTTTCCGTATTAAGATCTATTGCATGCTCAATTCGCAGGCTTCGAATCACGACATAGGTTGATACCACGGTCGGATGCTGGTATAAACTCGCGACTTGAATGGAGTGGGCTTTAAGCTGTCCCCTTCTTTTAAAAACAGTGGATTTCATAGAACTTGTCCTCTTATAATCCGATTCGTGTCCTAAAATCCAACACGGTCTCTTAATTCGTTTGAAAGAGATCAAACGCCTTTTTACTCAAAAGTGACGTTTTGCTGGAGGGGGTCTGGATGCAGCGGCGACCGACCATGGAAGAGGGACCGCAGAGTTCCCGAAGAAGCCACAAGGAAGTAAGTCACTGTCGTAACCAATCCAACAGGACGGTAATCCTCATTTGCAAAAAAAGGTAGGCTAATATAAGGTATAAACAGCTGTTCACCTCATTTCCGATCATGGGGAGTCGCGTCAGAACGCTTCTTTCAAAGCCATCAATCTTCTTCATCAATCGATTGATGATTCGGTTGTCCTCTGTAGTCGACGCGGGCGCTGTCGATCCTGTCGCTGGCATCCTACTGACGGCATCGATGACCTTCTGAAGTTGCACGCGCTGGCTGTCGTCACGCTGAAATAGGATTTAAGATTAAGTTTCTAAGATCTAAGCTAAGGATGGGGGGATGACTATGGGGGGGGGGGGGTGAGGATGACAATGGGGGGCTGAAAGGGAGTCCCGTAAATCTTGTGGCACGCTTAAGTGCCGAACAGGCAAAGAGATCGCGATGAAATTTCGCGCGCACAACGGTCAGAAGCCCTAAGAGTAGGGGAGGGAAGGGGTAGGGATCTTTTAGGCAGGTTAAAAAAAAACATTGTCCAGTTTCGCCCCCCACTCCCCTATCAACGTTTGGCATCGCCTACCCACAAACCAGGCATTTATGGCAGACTGGACTGCTGGCATTCCATAAAATACTTTACCTGCAGCATATTCGTCTCCAACTTCTTTATTCTGTCGTCGAACGTCGTCATGATCTTCAGTAACCCTTCTAAATTCTTCTCAGCACCCCTAGACCTGGTGTCAAGGGTATTTAACATTTTATTCTGCGAGGTTGCAAGCAGGCTCTCGCGAGCTTCGTGACGCTCCAACTTGCTCCCAATATCTCGCATTGCGGTAGCCAGGGTGAGGATGGCATCTCGAATGTCTTGATGTCTAAAAGAGAAATTGTTTAGTAAACACTTTCTTTTCTTTCTTCATTTCTTGCCCATTCCATCACTCTGTCCGTTTCACCCACAAAGTAGATAGAAGATAGGTCAAAATCAAATGTTTATTTCATGATTAACATCAGATCGGTCACTCATAGATTAGTCAGTCTAATGGATTTCAACCAGCATGTTATGTGCGAATATGGTAGATATAAATCTACTTAGAGGAAATGAAACCTTTCAATCACGTATACGCATATAACACCAGTACACTGTGGAGTCCCATGATACCATACCAGTCCTATCCTGCCCATTGCCAAATTTTTCTGGTATTCCCCTGATGTTAAAAGAAAAAAGTTCCAACCGTGCGATAACAATTGTTATCGCACAGCCAGCCATGCGATAACAAGTGATATCGCACGGTTGGAACTTTTTTCTTTTAACATCAGGGGAATACCAGAAACTTAAAGCAAGTGTACTAGTGTTATAATCATTATCGCCCTTGCTTTTCTTCGGGCGATAGCGGAAAATTTGGCCCTTGGGCAGCATGATAGGCAGATATTTACCCGCGGGCCAAATTTTTCCGCTATCACCCTCAGGAAGGGCGATAATATATATTATCAAATTTCTTACGTTAACTCCTCGTAGTACCCAGTACTCCCATTCCCACTCCGGACTCCTCCTTGCAAGGCTCAAGAATGATGATTCTATGTCCGCTGAGAGCGTAAATGCCTACTGCCCCCCCTTCCCCCCAACCCCACCACAGATAAACATGCTCACCGGTGACAAGAAATGTTAGCAGTCGAAGAGGATATCCGAAAATTTATCAGATGCGTCATTTTTTTTTGGGGGGGGGGGGGGCAGGGGGACATGCCCACCATAGATTTCGGGAGGGCACCAGGGTGGGGTAAAAGAGTGATAATTGCCCTTCCCCCCTCTCTCCAAGGTTTACTGGAATGGTGATCACACTGGAACATTATCTTGAGGCTTTTTGGGGACATTTCACTGTAACGAAAAGGTGAAAGGACCATGACTGTTATCATCTCCGATGCCTAACCTCTGAGCTATGAATGAATTAATGATATTTTTCCAACCCATTGAAAGAGAATAGTGGACTTTAGTGAAGTATTACAAAGAAAATAAAACAGACTTTTTCATCAAGACAATCGGGTCTGGTATTAGGTTACTGTCTTAACTACGGTGCTAGTCGAAAACCAATGATACCGCAAAATTTGTTCGTCTGTCCGTCAGTCCGTCCGTCTGTTAGCACGATAACTCTCGAAGTGGTTGAAATATTTCGTTCAAACTTAGCACAAGAGACTCTTTGGGTCAAAGTACAGGTCAAGCTCGAAGATGGGCTCGGTAGCCCTATATTTAAGGGTGGGGAAGGGGGTTTATATTAAGGGACGAAATAAAATAATTTTAAAAGCTAATGATATAATCGTTTTAAGGGTAAGGAGACATGCTGAATCCGAATATGAAAACCATTTTCTTGCCGGACAAGTAGTTCACCCGGAATCTGGCTACTACCGGAAAGTTTGTGAGAAATAAAAGTTTAATCTTAAGTTGATTGGAGGTTTAGTCTAGGGGTAAGGAGACATGCTGAAAGCGTAAATGAAAATTATTTTTTTCGACGGACAAGCAGTTCACCCGGAACCCGACCAAAACCGGAAAATGTGTTTAAAGTAAAAGTTTTATTTGAACTTGATTAGATTTTCGATTCAGGGGTAAGAAGACATGCTGAATCCGATATGACAATCATTTTCTACCCGGACACATAGTTCACCCGGAATCCGGCTGAAACCGGAAAATTTGTTATAAGAGTAGTATTTTCTGAAGTTGTGATTAGAGGTTCGATGTAGTGGTAAGGAGGCATGCTGAATCCATACATGTAAATTACTTTCTCGCCGAACCAATAGTTCGCCCGGAATCCGGCCAAAACCTGAAAATTTGTTAAAAGTTAAACGTTTTAACTGAAGTCGTTTAGAGGTTCAATACAGAAGTAAGGAGATATGCTGAATTCGTTTTTGAACTTTTTTTTTTATCGGACAAGCAGTTCACCCATAGTCAGACAAAAACCGGAAATTTGGCAGAAGTAAGGCAGCTGGAAGTGTTGATCAATTTCGTCGAAGATACAGATCACGTATAGGGGAAACACTAACACGGAATCGACTACTTCTGTTGATTTTTTCAAAGTTTGCTGGATTCTGGGCGAGTACCTTGTCCGGTTTGGCCGGATTCCGGTCGAGCTACTTGTCTGGCAAAAAAAGAAAAAAAAGTTCAAATATGGATTCAGCATGTCTCCTAGCGCCAAAACAACGTCTGATTAGCTAGAACAAATATTTCTTTGTCCGGTATGGAAATAAGCTCCAGATATGAATTCAACATGCCTCCTAACCCCCAACACGATCATTAGCCTTTAGAAATATTTAGTTCTTGCCTTAGTTTGAAACCCCTCCACCACCCCTAAATATAGGGCAACAGGGCCCATCTAAGAACTTGACGTGTACTCTGACCCAATTGATTCCCACACTAAGTTTAAACAAAATATCTGAACCTTGAGAGTTAGTTATCGCGCAAACAGACGGACAGACAAACTTTACGAATAACGAACATACTAAATACGTCAAAGCTTAAACACAAATTGCGGATCTACCGCGAGAGACACGCTGGATGTTTTCAAACAGACGGACAAATAGACGGGAATCCAAAATATGTCAAAAGCTTAAACACTAATTGCGGATCTACCGCGAGGGACACACTGGATGTTTTCAATCAATTTATACAGCCCCTATATCGCATGAATCCCCTTATCGCACAGTATATCGTTCTTATAGCAGACAATTCTCGAAAACCTCACGTTATAGAAGATGGTGTCTCTCGTTGCTGAGCTTGGCCAACTCCAAAGAGGGCAACAAAATAAACACAGGTCCAGATGATCATGTTTCCAGTTAGAAACAGTGACTGGAGTCTGGGACAGCATCTCCAGCCCTTGGTTAGAATTCTGGGTCGCCTCTTCCATGAAACTTGAGATGATGTATCTCTTGATTCCCACTACAGATACTCCAGATCTTCTCCAGACGCGGCCAAAGCATTTGGATCACATTAGCTATTTATCTGACACTCGAGCAAAACATAAACAACTCTCGATGGATCATTCATGATGCAAACAAAATGGACAAGTTATAGACAGATATTCTGTTGCGGGTGAGGAGATCAACCTTATCTGGAAACGCAGTACACAAAATCTAGGTAGCAAACTATGGTCGCGTTCCACCGAGTTATTAGCAGCTACGATCGCTACAATCATGTTATGATTTTCGTTCCCCAGTCTGGCATGATAAGACAATTAGCTCCTTCCCTCTTATCATTTTCGTTCCACACAAAAGTTACGATCGTTACAATTTACTTGTGATGGTCGGCAGCATCATAACAGATGATAACCTTAAATACCTTAAATTGCAGCTTGGAGCAATTGAAGGATTTTCCATCCTGTAGCATATTATTGCTCATCACTTCTTCGGAAAATTGCCACGTGGATAACTTCGAAAATTCTGTTGGTTGTTGGGTTGGTAGATTCACTTGACCTTATGCTCTGGTTTGGGACTCCAGGGCGTCCCATTCCAGTCTCCATGGCTTCTTGCTCCACTCCTTGTCAAGGGAGACTTTGAACTCTTCGATGGTCTTGCTGGATACGGTGTCTTCGCTTAGGGAGTTCCATAGATCAACAACCCGGTTGGTAAGAAAATGGTGGCGTTCCCTCTTCTGGGCGTTGAGCTTCGTGATTTTCTTGGAATGACCTCTTGTTCGCTGTGCTGAATCGATGATGAAGAGGTCATGGGTTGGATTGTTTTTGATGAGTTTATAGGTGTGAATCATGTCTCCCCTTTTTCTTCGGTAGGTCATGCTGCATAGGTTCAGGGTTCGCAATCTCATCTGATAAGGAAGATGTTGGCAGCCATCTACAATCTTTGTTGCTCTGCGTTGTACCTTTTCAATCATGTCCTTGTCTCCTTTGTAGAAGGGGGATGCAATGGACATGCCAGTTTCTAGCCTTGGCCTGACAAGGCCCTTATAGAGCTTAGTGATCGTTCTTGGGGATCTCGTTGTGAATGTTCGTTTGATTATCCCTAAAGCTCGATTCGCACTAGCGACAATCTTTTCAGTGTGGCTGTGAAACTTTAGCTGGTGGTCAACTATTACTCCCAGGTCCCTTTCCTCTGTGACTGCGGCTAGGGGTTCTCTTTGGCTAGTGATTGGGTTTAGCATGGTATAGGTATGTTTTGTATTTTTGTTGCCAAAGTGCATGACCTTACATTTGCTTGAGTTAAACTCCAGTAGCCACTGTTTCGCCCAGTCATTTAGCCTATCGAGGTCCGCTTGGATTGAGTCAACCTCTCTTGACGATGATGCTGCTCCGATAAGCTTGGAGTCGTCTGCGTAGAGTGTGAGAAGGTTTCGAAGCGATTGAGGGGCATCATTGATATAGATGTTGAAGAGTGTTGGCCCGAGCACAGTTCCCTGGGGAACTCCACTCAACACAGGTACAGGTGATGAAAGTACACGGATTCCTTTGTCGTTAGTAACAGCAACTCTTTGGATTCGCTCTGCTAGGAAGTCTGCAATCCATTCAATGATGTCCGGGTGGATGTGACAAGCTTGGAGCTTTCTTTTCAACCTTAGGTGTGCGACTTTGTCGAATGCCTTCGCTTGATCTAACAGGATCACATCCACAGATATTCCCTTTTCAAGTAGCTTGGTGACTTCCTCGTATGACTGTATGAGGTTTGAGTCCGTGGAATGGCCAGTTCGGAAACCATGTTGGTTTGGGGACATGATATTGTTCTCCGTCAGATGTTTGGTGATTGCATCATTTACAATTCCCTCGAGGATCTTCGAAGACACTGATGTTAGACTTATTGGCCTATAGTTTTCAGCTTTGTCTTTGGGGCCTTTTTTGTGTACCGGAATGACAGTAGCTTTCTTCCAGTCGGAGGGGACAACTTTTTCCTCTAACGATTTTCTGAAGATCAGCGTTAGAGGTAAGGATATAGCTTCTGCGGTTTCCTTGAGTAGTCTGGGGTGTATACCGTCTGGTCCTTTCGACTTCGAAGGGTCAAGTTTTTTCAGTCTCTTTTGGACATCAGATTGACAAATGACCACCATTGGCATAGGAACTTTGACTGGGTATTCTGGGGGTTCTGCGACGTTTGTGCAGTTTTCTACAGTGTAAACTGAGGAATACTGTCTGTTTAGGGTTTCTGCTATCTCTCCATAGTCTGTGATCTTGCCAGATGTTGTAGTGAGGTAGGGGATAGAGTGCCGCCCAGGTTTCGCCGAGGATGCATAGTTCCAGAACTTCTTTGGATTACTTTTGGTTTCTGCAGCGATAATATCTTCATGCTTTTTGATGGAATTTCGTGTCAGCTTCCTCAGTCTATTTCTTGCTCTTCTGAATTTTTGGAATTGATCTTGGGAGTTTGTTTGCCTATATTTTGTCCAATACTTTTTCTTTCTATTCATTTCTCGTTTGATGGCCTTTGTCAGGTAGGGTAGGGTGCGTGGTCTCTTCACATAAGAGATGGTTGTGTATTTCTCCTCATGCTTTAGCATTATTTCCTTGAATAGGTTCCAGCTGTCGTTGGTTGTCTTATCCTCAAATAGTGCTTCCCAGTTATGCATTCCCCTTAACTCTTCTCGTATTTTCTCATAATCGGTGTATCTTCTGCAAATATGGCCAGACGATGGTGGTGATAGTTGGAGAGTTGTGAGGAGACAGACGTGGTCGCTTGCTCCAATTGGTGGTAGATGATCGATACTTAGGATCTGCTCTGGATCGTCGGTGATTACCAAGTCGAGTAGTGAGGGAGTTTGTCCATCTCTGAACCTTGTTGGTGATTCGATAAACTGATATAGCGTGTTCTCTGCTAGGTAGTTGAGAAGAGGTGAATTCGTTGCATGACCTTCGTGACATTGGGGGGTGTACCCTAGGCCATCAACCCAACTTACATGTGGGAGGTTGAAGTCTCCCAGAACTATAAGGTTCTTTGGTTTCTTATCTAGTAGGGACTGCAGGGCTTCACATATTACTAGTTCAGACTCTATTGGGTTCGGGCAGCTTGGGCTTCTGTAGAATGTGGCTAAAACTAGAGTTTCCCGGGGTAGCACAATCTCAAGAGCTATAAGTTCCACCCAGTCTAAAGCTTTATTAATACAGATTCTGCTTACCGAAGTGGTGGCCTTCACATAAACAGCGATTCCTCTTCTGGGGTTATCTTGCAAGTTTGTGAACAGGGAATATCCAGCAATACCAATGTGGGCTTCGTCCAAGGGGTTGCTCGTGTACTTCGGCTTGATTTCGGTAACACTAATCACATCAAAGTTGTTTTGTGCAGCCAAGACCCGTAACTCCGTCAATTTATTGGGCAAAGAGTCGACATTTGTACTCAAAACTTGGAGAAACTTGGGACTTCGACGACATTCATTGTCCTGTGCTAGATCACTTTGGCTAGTCTCACTGGCAGTTTGTGCGTCTTTATAACTACTGGACACCGTGTCACTGTGTTCGTTGGTTTTGTCCGGTAGCTCAGAATCTTTGGTCGGGTCCCTGATATGCCTGCCAAGTTTCATCGTCCTAGCACATCTGGAAGTACCCTAACTCGCGATCACCGGACTGACCGACCGACCGACAGACCGACCGACGGAAAAGTGATCGGTATATGGCACTTGGCCGGAAGGCAAGTGCCATAAAAATCGACTGTTGTTACTAAAAAATCTATATCTAACTATCCATTCATCAGAAATTCCCGTCTGGGTAGGAACGTCTGTTCTAACTACTATTATTTTCGTTCGAGAGATGATAGTAACTATCACAATAAAGAGCTGGCTCCCCCTTAGATCACCATAACTCGTTATAACTTCTGTGGAACACAACCCATGACCAAGTACCGCATTCTTACATTTTCGTCTATGGACTCGGCACAAGTCATAAAGACATCAGTGGCGTTTTTGATCGCCGATTAGTTCGGCGATAGCGTAGCCGTTTAACTTTTTGGCGTTTTTGATGTTCGCCGTAGCTGTTTCTTCTAATTTCTGTTTTTATGCTCAACTGCTAACGTTCATCGCCTAAATTCCTGTCCATCGCCTATCGGCCTAGGACTCGCCGATAGGCGATGGACGTTGGCTCCAACTCCAACGGCTATCGGCTATCGAAAACAGTAAAGGTCGGGCTTCACTACCCAGACGCCCCAGAATCTGGGGTCCGGATTATGTGAAGACGGTCCCAAACAGAAATCAAATCAAATGCCTTATCAACAGTCCACTTTTGGGCATTTTTCAGCACTTCTGTCATTTTCTTAGATTTTACCACCTCAGCACAATAATTTCTTCAAGTCAAATGAAAACTACTTTCAAATTCCCGCTTCTTTTCACCCAGAATCCGGGAATCTGGTAGATTTTCCTACCAGATTCCCGGACGCGTCCGGGGTACTTTCAGACCGTTTCAGACCTGTCTTCACTACCAATACCGGTATCGAAGAAAACGGAACCCAGAATCCGGGCGAAAAATCTGGGTAGTGAAGCCCGACCTTAAATAAGCACGAATCGGCAAACTTCCTTCGTCTACCGGGGAAATTTCATCGGCGATCAAAAGAGCCACTATTCTTTGTTCAATTAGTTAAATTCAGAGTAAAGAAACATCGATTTTAAGTGTGCTTAGCCAATGTTCTGGCTGTCTACTTGCTTCCCGTTCGAATAACTAACCTAAGGCCTGCAGCTTTCGTCAAGGCATGTACGTGTAAGAATTCCCTGGCCAATCCAGGTTTAAGGCTCTAAATTCCAGCAGTCCCAAGACTTCTGTGATTAACTAACTTTGCCTCGGTCAATGACGACATAAAGCAAAGACCGAGGGGTTGTCCACTCTCGATTTGAGTGTACAGCAAGTGCCCGGTCGGTGCCGGCACCGGCTGAAAGAAGCCGGCACCGGTTGTCACGTGCTAAAACATCAAAATAAGCATTTTTAAACGCGTTTGAAAGATGAATCGCCCATTTATTGTCGGCACCGGTGCCGGCACTGCCTATTTCGGTTGGTGCCGGGAAAGGGTGTACAGCAGGTGCCGGGTAGTGGGTAACCCCTCGGCAAAGACGCATTACCCTCCTCAAAACTTACCCCGGAGCCAACTCATGTCTCACGATTTCTTCACCTGAAATTATTAAATCGCACTGGCTAGCGACAAGGCTGTGTAGCCTGATGTCGTTGCCGGTTTCTGTTCGAGCCAGCAGGTCGGAGATGGCCAATCCACTAATTGCAGGTTCGTTCTTCCAGAACGAACTGGCCTGAAGCCAAGAAGGGCGGAAATATCGCTCAAGAATATCATAGCTGATTTGTCCGTTTCGAGGATAAACTCAAATCACATTTTTGCTGCCGAGTGCCCTCGACTCTCGAGTAGTTTATCAGAAGGCTTCACAAGTATTCACAACTATTCTTGCCTAGCTCCGTCATTTCCGCACGTTCTGTTCACCTGGTGTAGCCAACCTGTATCATTGTTGTTCAAGTACTTTCCTCCTGGGAAGACAGATGGCACTTCGATCTTGCACGCGCCACTTTTGACGCAGCTGAACAGTACACTCGGCACTCACGGTATGTGCAATAATGCATGCAGGCGTATTTATTTTCCACTTTCTATAATAAACCACATTACCGAAATTCCGGGTTTCGCCGGATCCCGGCCGAATATCGATGAGGTAGGAACGAAAGCAAAGTCTTCTGATTCAGCGTGTTTTGACATCGACGCTCTATCCGACTTCAGACGAAACTTTTGAGATTTTCCGTTTTTGCCAGATTCCGGGCGAATACTGTGTCCGAAAACGAAGCTCAGGCCTCGGTATGGATTCAGCATGCGTCTTACCCGGAAGTCGACAGTCTGCATACAGGACATCATTGTGATTTATACTTGGCCTTTAGCTTATCTTCAAATGAAAATCGCTGATGAACACACAAAAAGCATTTCCTAGTAAACCACGTATAAAGTATTAGTGGGACACTGTTGATGGGAATTTCAAATATCTGTGATAAGCTGCCATTTTTTGCACTAGCCTACTTGTACTACACAATAGTTGCGTTATATCTGGAATCTGATACCACGGTCATAAAGGCGTTTTTGCAGTTACCGTGGTATCTTATGTTCAGATACCACAGTCCGACAGTGGTATCTGAAAAGATATCTCACTTTCATCAATTTTTTTCACATTGGTGGGAAAGAAGTTGGCACTTAGTGATGTGACTGGATATCAGTTTTTCTTTTGAAATGACTTCGAAAAGCGCAATTTCGGCAATTGTCGTTTTTGCAGGGCAATCGTATATCAGATACCAAGGTAACTGCAAAAACGACTAATTGCAGATCCAGTGATCGTGGTAACATATACCATGGTATCTGCAAAAACGCACCTAATAAGTGGTAGTGTTGTAAAATTACCGTAAAATAAAAAGTCGGTAAGTAAAATTGGTAAAATTGGTAAAATAAGGTAAAATTGGTAAAATAAGTATTTCACGGAGAATATATGGTGAGATCGGTATTTCAGAGTAGCTAAAAGTATTTGACACATTTTCCAAATTTATTTGAAGCTGGTGCGATTGATCTGTAGAGATTTTAAGGGAAAAGCACGCGGAAAGTCACTTTTCCTGCACTTCTGAAATAATTAACTACTAAGTGCTATGGCGTCGGGAATCCCTTCGACCAGTTGCTCATATAATTCATTGCGTCCATGGCTTCGCTAATAGCACGACGAAAGTAGCATAAGGTGTATTTTGCAAAATTTTCCCGCATAATTTTCTTATCGCTGGATAAGTTAAAAACACACAACCAGGCTTTACAGCCATGCCTGCGTAGGCATAGTAGCACTAACTCACAGCTGAAATAATCAACAATATAGCACTTGTCGATAAAACCTATCACGGCAGACCCACCCAAATTAGCAATATATTCGCTTTCCGTATCATTCACCTCTCATTCCTTTGAAAATCTGAAGACATTTTCAAACTTTCCTGGTGCCTCCCTGGTCCCTTGATTCCCTGGTTTATTCTGTGTGGCAAGAAGTATTACGTTGTCATTAAAATATGAGTAAATTAGGTAAAACGTTTCTGAAATTTTTTTGAACCTGCTTCTGAGAGTGTAAACTATCAGTAAAATACGTAAAATACTGGTAGAATACGTAAACTAGGTAAAGTGGTAAAATACCAATTTTACGGGGGTCCGTAAAATTACGGTAAAATACGTAAAATACCGAATTTTACCGTTTACAACACTAATAAGTGGCTGACCAGAACATTCCGTTTCTGTTCGCCTCGCTAAAAATTATGTTGGGGAAGTCTGTGATGGCGTGTTCTAAAACATAAACTACCTGAATTATATTGCACTCCTTTCCTTTTCGTTTTGTGGCTTTTAGAAGAAAATATCGGACTTTCGGCAGCACCTTCGACGTCATTGGCTTCCAGAATCTCAAATCTTGAGCGTTCGATTGTTGATATTGACAACAGATTTTGCTTTAAAATGTGCACTGGAATAGAAAAAGCTGATGCGATTCCGGGTAGGGAACACATTGTGTTGAAATACACAGCCGGACTGGAGACAAGGAATGAAAGAGCACAGTGACTGGCACGGCTGCTTTAACAGTTAGCCTACGGTACAGTAGAGGTATGCTTATGTGAAAGTTTATTGACAGTGGACTTCATCATTTTCATGCACTTGCTGTGTCTAAAGCTAACTACCAGTTGGCCAAAGTATGAAACTAAGGCCATCTGAAAACACCTGTATAGGTATTTTGGATTTTCATTCTACCATTTAGCCAAAAACGCACTGTTCACATTAGTGTAACTGTTCACATAAGCATACCTCTACTGTACTTGAATCTTCTTTCAACTTAAATCAAATTTCGATGCCGCAAGCCAATGGTTCAGATCACGTGCGTCCGCCTTTACCTGCATTGACGTTGCCCCTTATAATGTTCTGGAGTCACCTATCTGTAACGAGAGGAACTTAACGGCGTGTAAGAAAAACGGTGCGAATTCATAGCAGTAGGATGCCCTTAAGATAGCTAGATATGAGTGCAAATCAAGGGCACATAATATAGGGCGGAAGAATTGTTGGAGTAACATTCAAAATGTCACTGTGAATAAGGTACTAATTCACGCAGTCACTATAAGAAAGCAAAAGTACTTGTACAAAATTTTATTAATGAGAATACTTAATAAAAAAAAGGACTGCACAGAGAATGGATCCTGTTCCAGTCGTCTTGTCTTCGCAGCTAAATGACGGCGCCTCGTCTTTTCTTCAAAGCACGAAATGTACATAAGCAATGATTTGCATTAATTACCACCTGTTTGTTCTTGATACACTTCAATTACATCATCATTCTCCATTTCTAGCTGCTTAGGCGTTTCATCGTCGTTTATCCGTCGGCCGTCGAACAGGAATCGAAGAGAGGTAACAGGTACACCCTAAAACGATAAAGAGTTAAGCGTGCATCCCTTACATGAATTCCCTTTCATCAACAGAAAGAGCGACTTCTTATGACATGTGTCTTTCCTTTCAATCAATCAAGTCACTTCAAGCAATCCGTTTACTGCGCCGTAACATTACAACAAGACCAAAGGTTCCGATGGGATCCCAAAAATTCAATATTTGATCCAGACAGTTAGGTTTTGTCTTAGCCAGATCCAGTCTTCGCCGGGCCAAAAAGCTACTCATTAAGAAATCCAAGCTCAGATATGGATTCAGCATCTGCGTTTACCTCTATAAGCCGATCGAAATGATCCTAGCTTACTTTTGTGAATTTTGCGGTTTTGGCGAAATTCAAGAACTACTTGTCCGGCGAAAAGCTAAAGCTCAAAAACGGATTCAGCGTATCTCCTTACCCCTATATCCAACATCTAATCAACTTCAAATAAAAATTTAACTTCTAACAAATTTTCCGGTTTCAGCCGGATTTCGGACGAACTAATGTCCGGCTAAAGAGTGATTGTCATAAACGGATTCTGCATCTATTCTTACCCCTAAATCTATCATTTAATCAGCTTCAAATAAAACTTTTGCTTTTAACAAATTTTCCGGTTTTGGCCGGATTCCGGGCGAACTACTTGTCTGGCGATGAAATGGTTTTCGTATTCTTGTTCAGCATGCCTTCTTACCCCTACATCAAACATCTAATCAACTTCAGATAAAACTTTAACTTCTAACAAACCTTCCGGTTTTGGCCGGATTCCGGACGAACTAGTTGTCCGGCGAGAAAATGGTTTTCATATTCGTGTTCAGCGTGTCTTCTTACCCCATAATCGACTATCACATTAGCTGTTTAAAAAATTTTGCTTGCCCCTTAATTTAAACCCCCTCCCCCACCCCTAAATGTAAAGCTACAGGCCCATCTACGAACTCGACCTTACTCTTGACCCAAAGAATCCCCACACCAAGTTTCATCAAAATATCTCACTGCCTTCAAGAGTTATCGTGCTTACAAACAGACAGACGGACAACTTTTGCGATGTCATAGGTATCCCTCCACTTACGTTTTGGGATCCCAAAAATAGCATTTAAATGCGGTCTAAAGCAATCATACATAAATCCTCAGTTTTAGGGTATAGTGCTCCAACATTTGAGCACGGTGCCCATACATCGGGACACCATGCAATGGAGCAAGGCCCAGCACCACCATAAAAATCTGTCTGAAATATAATTACTCATTCAAATTTTCAATACAACGGATTTACAAATATTCCAGATTATTACTGTGCCCTTTGCTCAAGGGCATGGTGATTAAACTGATGAGCACCCATATGTTGGGACATGTCCTAATACTGGAACACAGCACTGTACCCAAAAATCTAGGATGTGTCTATGACTGGTCTAAAGACCGTCTTTGGCATGTAAACGCAACAAATTCTTCTCAGTCATCTTTTACCTCGCAACGTTTTGTTCTGTCATCTTAGAGTCAAGACTGTCAATCCCGCACTAGAGCTCAGGCCTCAGATCGTCACACAGTAGTGAAGCGCGCAGGTCAGCACCATATCAGTGGGCAAGAAAAGGAAATTCGAACGGGCGTTCTCCGAATCGCGGCTGATGATCGACAAATCGTAGGCCCTTGATGTGGGGACCACAGGTACGTCGTCCTCTAGAAGCAGCCTATGACGCCGCTGCTTGAGTTTGGCCCATTCATTTCACATTCTTTCCACCAGGTTGCTTTTCCATTTGGGCATTCCGGAAATCAAACTTTGCGTTGTATGACGGGCAAAACTCGGCACGGCAGAAAAAGCGCTAAAAATTCGTGAGCACAAAACGAAACAATGGAGAAAGGTGGAGATTTTAGAAGCTTATAATTTCACAAGGGAGCTAGATATACTATAAAGGCAGAATAAGCAAGAGAGGTCCTTTAAGAAATTAGTATGTTTACGATGTTAATGCAGTGAGGGGAGGGATAATTCTGTTAGAAGAGATTCAGAGGAACTGGAAGTTACTTGCTGACCTAGTATAACTGAAACTGCTATCTTTTGTACACGATCAATTCGTCAGACACGTATGCTGTATTTTGAGCGAAAGGGCCCCATAAGGGGCATGCGTACTCGATTAGAGGTCTTACGTAACACAAGAACATCGCGGCCGCAACCAAACTGCCTCATCTCTATGAGAGTTTGGAGTGATACATTTCCCGATTTATCACGGTCTGAATTGGTCAACAAATGAACAATCCCTCGGCAGGGTGACCCCTAGAGTTTTTGCTGACGTTACCACTGGGAAAGGTACATCTGGACATATGATTATGAAGTCTCTTTTCAGCGGGTTGAACCGTAGGACCTGTGACTTTTGGACATTTAAACTAAGATCGTACTCTCAGTGCACTGATCAAAAAATGACAGAAATAGGTCTTCCGCGAACTGTGGCTCAGCGAATCCATTCACGACAAGGTATTTTAGAATACATGACAGGCCATCAACATACTTAAATCGCTCTTCAGATGATGAAAGCAGAAAGTTGATCAGGCATATTAAAATAAAGCCTGCGAGTTTCGTACCCTGGGGGGCTCTGCAAGTGAGCTTAGTCCACTCAGAACACACATCACCATCGAAAAGGGGGAAAACGCACTGCATTCGGCCTTTCAGAAAGTCCATGACTAGCGTGAGCACTCGCTTTTGGGGAATGGCACCGGCTAATAATTACTAGTTCATCCAAAATCATAAATCATGGACCGCGTCTACTATAAATAAAAGGGAAATGCATAATTAACTTACCACTCGTTCACTGTAGGACTTCTTCAGTTTTCCCATCTGTGTTGTCATCTTGACTCTAAAGTGAATTTCGTTGGAATCCTGGCCAACTACTTTCAGCTTGATATATTCGGAGTTGGCATCTCCTCCTTCCTTATTCTCCTTCAGGAAAGAAAGTTCAAATCAATAAAAGGACCCAAAGATTCGCACATTGACAAACTACCTTGTTTGATCAAACCCAAGGGAAGGGAGATCAGGGACTCACAATCTAAATACGGTACTTTAGGTTCGAACAATCTCAACTATGTTGTTAGGGACACCAACTGGAAGGATGTTGACATACGGTACAACAACATGGCAAATTTAATTATGATGGTGTTTTCCCATTCAGATACATCTCTCTTTTTTAGATGAGGCATACAATAATTTACTAATTTTCAGTGGGGAGTGTGGCTGAAAGGCAGTGAAACATAGTAAACAGATACTAATCAGAATAAAAAACTTGAACCTAATCAATTTTATGATCTGTAAGTACAATGGGTGGATCAAATTATCATGTCATATTACCACTCCCTAGAATACATATTCATTAGAAATCAGACGGTTCCTAGACAATTTCTTTATATCTCACTAACTCCTCTTTTGATATTAGTCTTTTACAGTCTTTTAAGTAGGCAATAAAACCATATTTGTTCATATCAGCTTGGTCTTTCACAAAGCCCTATTTTGGATAGGCTAGTGTATCTAAAAATAAACCATGTTTAGGATCTCACTTAAAATCTTGTTTTATACCCTGCAGGACCAGATACAAAACTACACCCTGCAAGCTACGGCTTTGTTGCTTTTTCCCCAGTAGCGTATATTCCGATTTGTTTCGGGAGGGGCGACAGCTCAGTGAAAATATGCGGCCAAATTCCACCCCCTTTCCGTCCGGAAGGCCGAAAAATTTTCGGCGATTTTTTCGTTTTTTGACCGTTTTTAACACTAAAAACACCTCTAGCCAGACTAAAATTCGATCCAAATGACGATTTTGTTAAAAAACGAGGCGCAAACAACATCTTTTAATCTTGTAATCATTCACATTACGACTCAAAAACTGTTTCTGAGATCTATTACTGAACCGTGCTGTAAATAATTTCGATTGATCTTCTCAATTTTTGTTTTAGCGTACGTTTTTACCGTAAAAAACTTCTTTTCCGAGAATTTCGGGTGAGGATCGCCCCCATCGCCCCCGTGTTTCGCACACCTTTTTCCCACTAAAAATCCCTTTTTCAAGAATTTCGGGGGGGGCGATCGCCCCTGTCGCCCCCCCCTAATATACGCTACTGTTTTTCCCTATACATAAATCAGTACATATCCAACAACCACAGCCACTATTTTCACCTGTACAACCGATATAGCAACATAATGGAGATTACATTCTGGCACTTATTGATTGCTAGTGATTCTGATCGTGATCAGAAAAGGGCAGTAGTTTAGTTTATATGTTATGTAAGTGAGGGTTAAAACAAAAACAATGAACAGTGGTTGGTTTACTAGGTGGTGATTTAGACCCTCAACCAGAAAAACAACAGAGGGTTGATTTACTGAGTTTGATTGTTTGATTAGTTACGAGAGAACAAAATACACTTTTTTTGTGATGCAATATGAAAAATTTCTGTACCATAAAGATTGATTGAGTCACTGAGACGGACCACTTTTAATAGACTGCAACTCAAAATAGAAAGATTTTGCTTTTAGTCCAGCTTTAGTCTATCAGCCTAGCCCAGGACTGCATGGAAATTTCATTTTGAAATTTTTCCAGCTTATCTCGAGGTTCTGTACTTCAATGTCATTGCCCTCTCAAGTTTTTTCTCATGAGAATTATTTATGTATTTTGTACATATCTGAAATCCATGGCCAACTCATGATCGCCACAGATTGACCAGGGTAATCGTTGCACTGATCACCAAATGTTTGTATGGTAGTTTCTTGCTTCTACCCCAAAAACTACAGTGAGAATAAGGTACCAAACCAGTTTTTTATTACCTTCTTTGTTGCTTCTGAACACTAATTCTATGTATATCATCATTTGTAAATCACAGTGAATTCTAGCTCACAAAAAACTCTTGTGAACAAAAAATTTCAAAATCCTTCTAACTGGCAATATTGGAGAAGAAATTGCTCTTCTATTTCCAAAAGGTATACCACTTGTCTGGAGATCAATCTGGTAGTTTAGTCACTTTTTTATATTAGGCCTATATCTGAAATATATCTTATATTCTCCTATATTATAGGAGAGGTCACTAACATCAAATTACATAACCTCAAAATTGACAAAATTAGGTAATCCCTGTGCCTACCTGTAGAGAGACAAAATCATTAAGATCTAGGACCTAGTTAGGCTTTACTCAAATTTTTGTGATCATTCTGTACTCTTCTGTACTGGTATTCGGCCACTTCTGTTGACCGGTGATCTAAAACGTATTCGCATAAATTATTACCGGTACTGCAAATTTCTCCTATATCTGCCTCGTTCTTACCGGAATACAAAATTGATAAAAAAGTATTGTGCGACAGATATTACTGGTGTTTTCGAAAAATTATGTGCCAAGCTAGCCATTGAAGCGCCTTATAGGCTAGGGTGTTTTCATCGCCTTATCCGTCTTTTTTCTGTATGTGATTAACTTTGTTTCTTGTTTTCTCTTGCTGTTTTTTCTTTTGTATTTACTCCACTTAACCTCTGTTTTGTAAAGTGGGTGACAAATAAATTATTATTATTATTATTATTTAGGTCCCTGAAATTTCCTCGCAGCATTTTTAAGGGGGCCAATTTTGAGGTTATCTAATGCGAGGTCCACAACCTGTCCTAGACTGGATATTTGGAAGGGAAGGCTTTTATGGAAATTTAAAAAAAAATTAGCAGTTGATCCTGCACAACAGAACACAATGCTGGTCCTGTACAACAAACATACACCATGTTTCAGTCTTAGACTGAATGCCTTATGCACGATCCTTAAAACAAGCTATACAGAACTTTGTTGATTTGCAGATATTGCTGAGTACTGTAGAGGTATACTTATTTGAATGTCTGCTAATAAGGTAAATGCCATAGAATAATGCAAATTTGTACTGATCATGCTTATTGTGCGGTTCCTTATCAATCAGAGGACAGACTGATTCAGACAAATTCTGCTTTTATGCCATGCTAGCTATTTTAAAATAAATGCCGACAATCTATTGTAATCGTCACTTTGCTTCCCGCATTTGCAATTTGAAATCTTTCATACAATTCATCACTTTTTGTAGAAAATTGACTATAGTACACTTAATTCGAGAGGAAAGGCAAATAAGCACTCCTCTATCTGAAGCACCGAATCTTATAATTTAGTATCACAAAATCCAAAATACGGGTTCACAATTTACTGAGCACCCGTAGTTGCAAAGAAATGCTCGATAAGTAATCAACTTATCGTGAACTCACATGCCTGCACGAAAAAACATGCCTTTTCCATGCGACCTGACAAGAGTATCTCTTGCAGTTTGATCAAAATGAGAGCTCCAAATAAGAAAAATGGTGAGCTCAGAAGATGGGCTACCTACTAAGCTATATGAGCTGTTTACTGTAATTTGCACGAAAAAAGTACTTTGTTGTGTAATGCAGAGAGGCAAGTACCTTACTGTGTGGTGCTCGAAAACAAGTACAGTACCTAACCGAGCGGGTGTACAATTACAAATCACAACATGTCCATGAGTCACGAAACAAACTGAACAGAGATACTGCTGCAATGTTCTCTTTGTGGCGTGAGTAGAAGGACCCTTCTTACACTGCCAACATAATTATATCCGGAAGGATGAGGTTTTAGCACATCAAATGACATCTCAAACTGTGCTGCAAGTTATACACAAGAAAAGTGGAACAAGTGAAATTTGTGACATATCCTGCAACTTTACAGTAGAGGTATGCTTGTGTGAACATCACCTAGCAGCAAACGGTCCTCAAAGAAAAATTAAACACTAAAGAGGCATTTTTTACTATAAATACTTGCTAAAAACATTTTTCCATTCCATTTTAATCGCCTTTTGAATATTTTGCCGATAGCACAGCTGATAGTGGCTGAACTCAACTTACACCTGGTTTTCCTTTCACAATTTCAAAACTGTTCAACAAAGTGCATTTGTAAATTCAAAATAATTTTTTTTTAACTGAATTTCTACTCTATGATTATGCCAGGATAAGCCTGAAATAGTTGGCTATTAAGTGATATCTAGGTTTGTCATTTTCCCTTTCCATTTGACTGTTTAATAATCATGTAACAAAGCCAGGGTAGTCAAACAGTTAGAAAGTGTTTAACTAAGCATACCTCTACTGTATCTTAGTGGACTATCGCCAAAGAGACATTTAAAGCATTGCAGGCAACTTTTACTGCAAATACTTGCCAAAAATGTTCAATTCACATCCAACAGTCAAATTACAGGAGGGGAATCCAACCTCAGACAAGATTTCAAATTTCCAGAGAAGTCTTTCCTTCAGAATAATCCATCTGGCTTAAAAAGGAACCAACAAATATGACAAAAATACTAGATGAAGCTAGTTGAATGGTTTACATATTGGATTAATAATTATTGCTTCAGTATTTCTAGTTAAACTTATTTTTCTTTTCAAACAAGATTACTTTATTCTAACCCTACCTCGATTGACTTAAAAATGATGAAAAAGGAAGAGCTAGCAATGTCTGTTGAAACAAATGATGTAAAAGGAAGAGCTAGCAATGTCAATAGCCACACTGTCAGAAGTTTCATAACAGATAGGGCATAACACTTTCAAGAATAACACCTTTTCACTTAGAAATAAAAGTGTTATGACCAATTAAGTTTACACTATTTTGTGCCTAGATCTCGAACAACACCTTCAATTGGTAAAAAGACTAATGGGAACGAAAGAAACATAACAGGTAACATCCCAAAGTGTTATCTGTTGAAACCGGGCATCCTTCTGTTGCTGTTATGTAACTTCTGACAGTGCGGTATTTTTCCCAATTGAAGGTGTTGATGGAGATCTAGCCACGAAATAGTGTAAACTTAATTGGTCATAACACTTTATTTCTAAGTGAAAAGGTGTTATTCTTGAAAGTGTTATGCGCAATCTGTTATGAAACTTCTGACAGTGCAGAAAATAGGATTTCAAAATGGCCCCAAATGGAGAAAAAAGCACAGAATTTGAATATTTTTGGACACATGACTTTGAAAAAAGTCATATTTTGCCTCTTGACTATCAGGACAGCTTGTACATTTCATTTTAACATTTTCGCCTCAAAAATCGAGGTAGTGTAAAAACGTGGTTGGAGACAGTCAAGCACAAATCCTCAATTTTTGGGCATGGTGCCCCAACGTCAGGGCATGCCCCAAGGTATGGGCATGGTGCCCATACGTTGGGGCACCATGCCCTGGAGCATGCATGGGCATGGTACTAGCATGGCACCCCCATGATATTTGGTTGAACTGAGATTGATTACATACCTAAATAGGGCTGTCTTCCTCTCCTAGACCACAAGATACTTGATCTTATGTTCTATCTAACCTCTTTTTCCAATTTAAAAATATTTGAGAACTTCCAAGAAATTTAGCCTTTAATGAAGACCACTGGTTCCTATTGGTTTACCTATCCATTTCCAGGTAAAAAGGGGAATTCATTTATGGCTAAATTTCTTGGAAGATCTCTAATATTTTTAAAATTGGAAAAAGAGGTTAGATAGAACATAATAAGATCAAGTATCTTTTGGTCTAGGAGAGGAAGACAGCCCTATTTAGGTATGTAATCAATCTCAGTTCAACCAAATATCATGGGGGTGCCATGCTAGTACCATGCCCATGCATGCTCCAGGGCATGCCCTGACGTTGGGGCACCATGCCCAAAAATTAAGGATTTGTGCATGACTGGTTGGATACCCCTCCTGTATATAAGAAGTTCAAATATTTTGGTTGATTTGCCTATGTTTCTTCTCTTAAAGTTCCATTTGTTCATAGATCAACACCTAGCAAGGTCGGAAATTTGTGCATGTAAGTTTCATCAAAACTAGGCTAATTAATGCACGCATCTAGTTTTTTCAGGATTTTTTTTTCACTGATAGATTAACGGTACCATCTACTATTGACTTTATTTTCCCTTTCAATTTGACAGTGTTGAAAACAAGAAACAAAGCTCATGCCTCAATCAAGTATGGAAAAACTGAGCAGTGTTCCACTAAGCAGACATCTCCTGAAGGTTATTGTAGCTATCAACATTTTCTATTGGGCCCTAGACTAAATTACAGGAGGGGTACCCAACCTTGTATTTTAACAACATCAAACCTAGCCCAAATAGGTTAAAAACTTAAAAGCAAATTTCAGTGCTGTCCTGAAAGTTTCAAGCAGGAAATCCTGAATGACCTAAGAGTAAGACCTGTTGCGGACTGCACAGAAGTTTCCTCGTAATGACATAAGGAAGGTTTTCAGGGCCTGAATCAGGCCAAATTTGAGGTTATATGAATTCAAGGTTGTACGACTACAAGACAAGCACAACATCACAAAGCTTGAACTTAATAAAATTAATTGCCGTTTTAATTAATGGGCTAGGGCCCTGTACGTTTTTGATGGCACAAACAATACATTTTTAAGGGCAAAAACAACCCTATATTCAATAACCTCTGTGTATGATAGACCCTTAAGCGGCTGGTAACAGTACTCCAAATTGACGTAAGGACCTTCTCGTATCCGCTAGTTGAGACACACTGAAATGTAAACAGTCTAAACTCACGTCGGCCATGATGCAATTCCACAAATAGGAAAAATTCAGAAATATGGCTGCTTTGGCGCCGGTACAGCTGATGAATGTGTTCCATGATGACCATGCGGTATCTGCATAGAGTGTAAAATATTTTGCTGCGACCAAGCTTCGAGCAAAAACTATAAAATGCAGTAAAATCAGTAGAATGCTACCCTGATCAGAAAACTCACTCTGGTCTAGTTTGTCCTAAGTGTACAGATGAAAGCTAAAATTTCTTGGAGTAAGTCGTGCTTGGTTTTTCAAACGTCCCCATATTCCGCGTAAGAAGCGTGAATTCTTGTCAGACGACACGGAAGTAGTCCCCAAAGCCGCATCGCAAGAATAATTGTCGAAGGGCCAGTGATTTTTTTTTTTTTTTCAACAAAGTCTTGCAATTTATCCTACAATTCCCATCTTCTTGACTTTTGCAAGTTAGGGCACTTCCAAGAAAGCTGCGAAAAGGAACCGATTAAATGATCGAGAAAACTTCGTTTTCCCGGATCCGATCATTTTTGTGGGGGTTGGAGGAATCCGGAATTCAAATGAGACTTTACGGGTGGTAAAATTTGATGCATGAGATGTTCCCTTTGTCCGCGCCAGTTAAAAATTTGACCGATTCACCTGTTGCTCAGGGAACCTACCAGATTTTGCTCAGGGAGTACTACCGAAATCTTTCACAAGGAATCTACCGGAACTTGACTTATAGGGAATATGTCGGAACGTGTCTCAGGGGATCCACCGGAATTTGCCCCACGGGATCTTCGGCTCAGTGAATCTACCGGAATTTTGCTGCTTACCGGATACGTATAGACTCACAGCTTACAGGATGACCCCGAAACACAACTTATCAGAGTGATTCGTGCAGGCGGACAAAACAGCTTACAGGAACGTTCATCGGGCGATTCCGGTAATCTCCAAAATTTCTGTAGCTTTCAAAAATTAGACAACCTACCGAAATATTCATTTCCAACTACAAATATTGTTCCAGGAATAATACCACAGTACCGTCTCACAAGTTATCCTTAATTGTGCTAACAGGATCTTGTAAGTCCCCAAGACAGCCTCAGCCTATTATTATATACATTCGAAGATACATGTATTCGAATTCTTTCGTGAATTTTAATTAAATTTCACATTCGTCAACTAGATCGGTTCCACATGCGATTAGTAACATACTCTCAAGATGATGGTCGGCCACTGTTAAACACATGGTGCTGGTCATAACCAATTTCGGCTTACTATACTAAAAATTCTTTCCCCTTTTGCCGAGCGAACAGACATGGTCTTAGCCAGCTTTCCATACTAGTGGTAAAACATCTTTAAATTCCGAAAGACTTCGAATACATATTCGAAGTCTTTTTTCGAGTACATAATTATATCTTCAAACTTTTACGGTCCGGTCATCCAAACTGAAGATCCGGGACATGTGCTCTTGCCATATTTCAAGTTTCATCCGGATCGGAGTACGAATTCGAGAGTTCTGCCAGTCACAAGTGACAAGTGATGAGCTATCGGGTCCGATCTGAAATAACATATCCAGGGCCCATGATCTTTTTCCCGTCCTAGTTTCGTCCCACATCCATTTGTTCCCTACGCATGTTTCATAATTTCCAGTCCCACCTCCAACTTCCCCCCAATTCGGATGTGGTTCTGACAACTTACGGAACGTCTCGGGCATCTGCTCAATCCCGAATTCCTTCTTCCTCAACCTCCACACGGATGGTCGAATACAGAAAAAAGAACCTTTCGGTAACCGGGTAAATCAGTCTTACTCCACAAATAAACTCAGTGCTGATGACGGGGATGATATCGGAGCGTTTCCCGTTCGTGGGAACTCGCGAGAATACGGGAAGTGAGTCCCTGGGACAAACAAAAACGCCGAGACTCCGCTGTTGGAGTCCAGAGGAACGGCGAGAGTATGCCTAAAATGGTGGAGGGACGGGAGCAGAGACAATTATTCGCCTTGCGATGCGGAAAACTTTGGGGGGGGGGGGGTGAAGGGGGGGGATTCGCCCGTGCGAACACGAACCTTTTTATGGCACTTGCCTTCCAGCCAAGTGCCATATACCGATCACTTTTCCGTCGGTCGGTCGGTCTGTCTGTCGCTCGGTCGGTCCGCTGATCATCCGCTGATCGCGAGTTAGGGTACTTGCAGATGTGCTAGGACGATGAAATTTGGCAGGCATATCAGGGACCCGACCAAACTAACTTGGAAATAGTCACTTCCCTGATCCGACCTCCGTGGGGGGACTGGAGGGAGGGGAAATGGATCTTAATGAAACTTGATATTTGGAAAGACCTCGTGTCTCAGATGTCACACTTCACGTCCGGAATAAATCCGGTGACTTTGGGGGGAGGGGGGGGAACCGGAAATCGTGTGACATGTTCAGAGTGAACGGATCGGGATGAAACTTGGTGGGAAGAACAAGCACAAGCCCTAGACACATACTTGACAAGACCGAACCGGATCCGAACACTGTGGGTGGAGTTGGAAGGAGGGTTCCGGAATTCCGGTGATCCCGGTTTAAGATGTTTAAACATGTGCTAGGACGATGAAACTTGGCAGGCATATTATGGACCCGACCGAACTAACTTGGAAATAGTCACTTCCCCGATCCGACCACCGTTGGGGGAGTGGAGGAAGAGGGAATCCGGAATATTGACAGATTTATAACTTGTGAACGGGGAATCGGATCTTAATGAAACTTGATATTTGGAAAGACCTCGTGTCTCAGATGTCACACTTCAAGTCCGGAATGGATCCGGTGACTTTGGGGGGAGTTGGAGGGGGGAACCGGAAATTGTGTGACATACTCAGAGTGGACGGATCGGGATGAAACTTGGTGGGAAGAACAAGCACAAGCCCCAGATAAATAGTTGACAAGACCGGACCGGAACCGAGTACTGTGGGGGGGTGGGGGTGGAGGGAGGCTTCCGGAATTCTGGTGATCCCGACTTATGATGCTTACACATGTGCAAAAGGACGATGAAACTTCGCAGGCATATCAGGGACTTTACAATTTTAACATAAGAACAGTCGTTTCCCCGATTTGACCATCGTGGGGGACTGGAGGGAGGAGAATCCGGGATCTTGAGGTTGTCAACTTTTGAACGGTTGATCGGATCTTACTGATACTTGATATTCGGAGAGAGCTCATGTTTCAGATGTCCCATTTCAAGTGCGGACATGATCCGATCAATGTGGGTAGTCGGGGGGGGGGGGGGTAAATTGTATGACACGCTTAAAATATAGCGATTGGGATGACACTTGGTGGGAAGGACAAGCGTAAGCCCTAGATACCTCAGTGACAGAAGCGGACCGGATCCGGTCACTATAGCGCCTTTAAAGTGCACATCATCACAGCCAGGTTAAAAAAAAAACCTGTTTTACCGAACGATACATTCTCGTGATTTCCAAGGGTCCGTCGTCATTCTTATCTCAAGGATTTTGCTTACAAATGATCACAACAAACCCACGAATTGGCAATTTCCTACTTTCATACTTTACCAAGCCTTGCAAGTGCCATATGAGCTTACAGCTCTTGTTTCTATAGGCATATCGCTTCCCGTTCCTAGCACCTCCTTCTTACAGTGACTTGGTTGGCCGAAAATGCATTTCCATAAAAACAATTTTCAAAATTTAACAGAACTCAACAGGCACAAATGTAAATGAACTGACAATCACAATAGAGCCACCCGAAAAATATAACTTCGAAAAAAAACTAACCAAATAAAACACTGTTCTCGGCTATTTGCTTTTAGCTATCTTTAAATAAGAGAATTCAATAGCGCAATACCAATTATGGTAACACGAGAAAACAAGAACGTAGCTAAAAAGTTTGGGAAACTGCAGAATCTACAAATAAGAATCTGATGGACAATGGCAAGCATAGACAGGGCGGCTTCAAAAGACCTTTGTCACGGTTTTTTGGGTGTCTTCTGAAAAGCCAATCAGGGCAGTACCGCAATTTACACTGTTAGTTTTGGAGTACGCACGGCCCAACTTCAATCAACAAATCTCGTGAAAAGCCATTCCCGCCCTATTATAGTACGATGTGTGTAAACCTAGCCGTAACCGCTCGTTTGAAGTCAAACTAAATACTAAAATGAACGTTAAATTTAATTTTTGTTTTTATTTAAAACAGGTTCAGTGGACTAGAGAATGCGTCAGGGGAAAAAAGTCGGATTTAGCGCAAGAGATTAAAATAATTCGCACAGTCAAATGTTGGAAAGTGAATTTGGTTGTCGTCTGTCGGCAAATACACACGGGAGGAATTCAAACTAACCTTCAATTCGGAAAATCGACACGCCACGGTAATGCATTAGCCGACTCTCAGGATCGTGCAATCATCATCACTGAATTACTTGTTTTAGTACACATCTGTTCGGAGCCCCGCATCTCCTACGTCTGGTCAAGCACAACACCAGCCTAATATAACAAGAGCTACGAGCTCATATGGCACTTGTTACGAGTAGAGGGTACAAGAAAGTGGATGAGAAGGTCACACAATACACCCACCATCCAAAAATACGGTTCAGACCTACTAAATAGGATAGGTTAATTCACTGAAGTCTGAACGTTCCGGCATTCCCTCCGATCACGTGGGCTAAATGACTGTCCTAACCTCCAAAGTGTTGCGAGGTTTGTTTCTTCGCTATCTATTAAACGCTGAAGTTGTCAAACTATGTTCAAACAAGAGTTTTTTTTTTTCTGAACTGATGACACAATCCTTGACACAGTCTATAATAACATGGCTGTAGGCTACCTCAGGTTTGTACTTGTACTACTTGTTTCTTATAGTTGTGGGTGATAAATAAATAATAACAATAATAATAAAAGGAATACAGAATGTCGGAAATGGGGTCTAAATTGTCTTTGCAGACAGTTGAACTTTATCCTTTTCAATCGTAGACATCGACACTGATGATAGCCTGGGACATTATCTTATATAACCTATTTGGTATTATAAAGCTGCCCGTAACGTTTCAGGACCATATTGTCATAGATGGCACTTTACTAATTATTGCAAAACTACGTCATTGTTGCCAAACCTCAGGGATCAAAGAAAAAACAGAAAATCGCAAGTAGGGACTAAATTGACTCTGCAACCAGTTGAACGTTATCTTTTTCAATCGTTGATTTTGGGACTAAAGAAAACATCGAACATTATCTTATATAACCTAGACAGTCTCACAAAGCTGTCCGTAGCTTTTCCTGATCAAAATACCATAGATGCCACTTCACAGATAATTGTAAAACTAAGTCATTCTTTCAAAATACGATTTGTAGTCGTTGCGTTACCACTTAATTCTCGGTTAAAGATAGAGATTATAAGGTAGCCTACAGTGATAGACCCAAGAGACCAGCTTTCTTACCCTCACATTTATAGAGATAAAATAAAATGTGCATTGATTTTCACAAGTACCCTTGTGAAGTCCTTCTAGCAACCGATTCTTACTTACAAGTCCATTTTCCCGTGATAGACATGGTACAGTATCGTTCATGAAATACACTGGCAAAAAAAAATTAATAGGTATACCAACTAGCAAAAGCTGCCAACCCCTGATCACCAAAGATTCTAGCAACCGATTCTTACTTACAAGTCCATCTCCCCTTGATAGACGTGGTACCAAATAATATTGTTCGTACCATATTAAAGAGGAACAAATTGTAGGTACACCAAGTAGCCAAAATTGCTAACCCCTCATTGCCGAAGATGATTATGGTATAACAGTCTGTTGTTGCTTACTAGTCTCGCTCGAAGTCTCCTACATGTCTCACAATTTGGAACTACCTATTTTTGGTTTCAGTGTGCACCTTCCTATTAAAGTTGTCAACCCGTGTTGCTCTCGCAAAATAATAATCTCGATTAGAGTCGGTCTTATTTCATGTACATGTTCTATTATCATCTCCTGCAGTCGGCTTTGATTTCAAGCCTCGCTGGCGTAGCGGTTAGGACACTGGTCTAACAACCAGAAGGTCCCCGGTTCGAGTCCGCTACTGGACACTTTTTGCTTTTGCTGCCTTTTGCCTTGTTACTACTTTTCGGACTCCCGTAACTCCCCCATTGGTCACCGGATCCGGTCTGGATTTAAAATGGGACGTGTGATACACGAGGTCTTTGCATATATCAAGTTTCATCAAGATCCGATCACTCGTTCGTAAATTAAAAATACCTCACTTTTCCTGAATTTTTCGGATTCCTCCTCCCTCCACTCCCCCCACGATGGTCGGATCGGGTAAGTGACTATTTCTAATTTAATCATTTAGGGTCCCTGATATGCGTACCAAGTTTCATCGTCCTAGCTTATGTGGAAGTACCCGAACTAGCAAAACCCGGACCGACAGACCGACCGACCGACAGACAGACAGACCGACGGACGGACAGAAATTGCGATCGCTATATGGCACTTGGCCGAAGGGCAAGTGCCATAAAAACCTACGCGATCACTGGTCTACAGCTTTTAACTGACATACCAGGTTCATCAAGAGTCATTTGTGGCGTTTTTGATCGCCGATTAGTTTAGCGTAGCCGTTTGACTTTTTGGCGTTTTTGACGTTCGCCGGAAGCCGATAGCCGTAGCTGTTTCTTCTAATTTCTGTTTTTGTTCTCAACGGCTAACGTCTATCGCCTAAATTCCTGTCCATCGTCCATCGTCTATCGGCCTAGGGCTCGCCGATAGGCGATGGACGTTGCCTCCAACTCCAACGGCTGTCGGCTATCGAAAACAGTAAATAAGCACGAATCGGCAAACTTCCTTCGTCTACCGGGGAAATTTCATCGGCGATCAAAAACGCAACTACTGGCTCATGCTACGAACAGACGGTAAGGGTCACGGACTGGAATTCGTGCCATTATTTTCGGCAATACGGACAAGTTGATATTTTTAAATCTGATGATGAAACTGTCGACAATCGGACAGGAAGATCTGAGTATGTAAAACCAGGCACAGCTCAACACATCTCTCACAAACGGCAGAATAACATTATCCTAGGAGTACCGACCAAATAGATAAAGATAACTGGTGGCAGACACAACAGAACTCATGGACATGACAAAGTGTTATGCCTACTTGGTCTGAACAAACTGACCTATACGAATGATTTTTTTCATACCAGGTATTTATGTTTTGGGATGTTGATTCTAGCCTGTCGCAAAATATGTAGATGGGCTCACTGATAAGCAAAAGACGTGAAGGTTGTTTGACTACTTTGGGCTAGAGCGGGACGCATTTCCAATCGCCGCTTACTCATTTACTTTCTAGACGATAAATTCCTGTTGCACCCCGTCTATGCACTTCATAACTTCCCAAAAAGAGGATGAAAAACACAGCGTCTGCTTCGCGGACGGACGTTAAAGTTCGTAACTGGTGGTCCATACACAAGCAAGGCGACACACAAAAACTAAGAAGTTTTTATAAAAGCAACTGACTATGGAAATACCATGCTTAGTGTATCACAAGGATAAATAATGTCAAGGATCTTAAAAGTCCACACTTGCAAAACACACGGCCATGCATAAGAAAAAGCCAAACGGCGGAGGGTATATATGGCCTGCTGTCAATCGACCTTCTTTGGGTATGGAGAAATAGCAATATTGGTTCGTAAACAGGATATCAAGTGAGTTATCTTATCATGGCTTAAGTTGAGTCCTTGGTAAACACCTAGCAGATCCCACCTACGAGTATTTTTTTTTTTTAAATCCGATCGTGAAATACGCAGGTGTCAACCCACCGTAAAATAATGTCTCTTGTAAATATTTACCTGGAACCAGAAAGTGCTTTGAGAGCTGAGACAGTTATAGTTACAGTTTATGGTGTAAAAAGTCAAGTAAGGAAAATGTTATTTTGAGTTTAGAACAGCTGTAGTACCTTTATTTACCCCATCTCGTCAAATACGCAGGGACTTGGGTCCTTCCATAAAGTAAGCTAATGTCTAGGCATTATGATGAACTGGGCCTCAGACACAGTCTTTTAATTGTTCGAATCTAACCTAAATTCGAATTTTAAGTTACCGAGTGTTTTATCTAGATTTCCTAAATTTGAATAAAACACGTTCAGGATCGACAATTATAATTTGAAAGTTTTAATCAGGCCTAAAGCAATGAAAAAGAAGTTTTTCAACATGATGAAAACCAAAGAAAAGATAAACTTTCTGACTTAGTCTGGATAGCACTGGATTAACACGACCAAAAAAACTGGAGAACATATTTTGCTTACTCATAAGGTGGTACTTAACTCATCCGAACTGAATTTACAGTATAGTCTAGCTTTCGGGGTCTACTTCCGCGTCTTTGGTGTTTCAGCATACTAGGACAGCAAGCCCTGAACTATTGCAAGATTTTTAAATTCTATCCGCGATCAGATTCCTCCCTTGAAAAAATCTCACCCGAATCTTCGCTCAGCAAAGCAAATAGTCCACGATTTTTCAATTTTAAGGGTGGTAAAAAAAAGAACAATAACATTAAAGAACGAACAACATAATGGTGGCGTATTCTCCATACCCGGCGAAGTCGACAGGGAGATTTCGCATCTTCTCCATAAAGACAAATACGCCTGAAAACATTTAAGGTACGTTCACACATAGTCCAATTTTCGCAGTCGGATGTGAATTTGCTCCTTCCCTCCGAAGTTTCGACGCATCGCATGCAGCTTTCCCCATAAGGCGTATTCTCGCCGTTCCCCGAGGATCCATTTGAGGAGTCCCCGCGTTTTTGTTTGTCCCGGGGACTGATTCTCGCGAGTTCCCACGGATGGGGAATGCTCCGATTGCCATCACCATCATCAAAAAGGACTCCCTTTCAGATTCGGAGGGGAATCAATTTTTGCTGGTGTTGGTGTAATGTAAAATTGATTTTAAAACAACGATAATAAACAAAACCAAAAATAAAGTGGATCCAGATTATTTCGTCAACTGCATATTTGTTTTTCCAAACAAAATCCATTTTGGAAGCATTCCCCGTGTTCTAGCTGTTTTTCGTACGCGGAGTCCGCGTGGAGTGACTCCCTCTATTCTCGACGTTCCCTTCAATTCCCCAAGGAGCCCTCGGGGAACGGCGAGAGTACGCCTATAGTGACGCGAGTTTCGCGTGCATATTTTCGGATGCGAAATCTTACCGGGCTATCTGTGCACGTAGTCTTATAGCAAAAACAAAATCGTTCCACAAAAATGGCATCAGAGGATTTCCATAGCAAACATTTAGTTTAACAAACTTTGTACGCATGAACAGCCAATCAGAGCAGTGCCTGACAAAGTACCCTCTTGCTGTGAAAATCTACGAATGTCCAAATTATGTTTATGCTACGCTTATGGCGCGCACTGACGATCAAGGCCTGGCGGCTGCAGATAGGAATTCCTGTCAAAATTTTCCACTTCATGTAAACAATCTGTAAGGAAAAGCTGAAATTTTAAATTTTACCGGCCGGAACCGACAAAACAGAGAAAATCCAGCAGCGAGAACTTGATCGTCTGAAATGCATTTCTTGCCAGTGTCTAAGCGTCAGTTGAAAGTAAATGGATGGAAACTGAATGCGAAAATCCCCTTAAGCTTATAGTTAAATGACTACCGCACTCGCTCAAATGATACAACAGCACGCTTAAATACTACGTCAGATCTTCCAAGACCTCTGAGGCGGCTGGCAGTGGTGTGTATATAATTTTGTAAACTGCCTGAAGCAGCAGTTTGATTTTGAGCACATCTGACTTAATATATGGGTAGCCGATGTCATATAGTAAATCAAAACAATATACAACATTGATGCATGTACAGTGTGAATCCGACTGAAAACTGAGACGTTTTGTTTCGGCCGGATTCCGGGCATTTTTCCGACCACATCGGTACCTTCGATTTTACATTAGCCGCTCCAAATAAAATAGGCCGATAAATCAAATGATAAAAGAGTCCAACGATAAGAGATGATACGAAAAACAAGAAAATATTAAGAGTTTGTTACAGTTTGTACTGGCTTGGAACTCGGTCCACGTGGTCCAAATTCGCGATTCTGGAATCACTTTCCAGCGAGAGGAGCTCATAGCAAAAATCATAGAAAAAACCAAACCCGGAATCAATTTCAACTTAGTTGTTATTTATTATAGCTTTGCAGATTATTATTTTCCAACAAATTCATTTTCATCCTTGTATGCTATGTTTCTTGATTCATTTTAGAAAGAGCGTTCACAATTTCAGCAGAGCTTTCTACTAGCCCTCCATCAACAATTTCGCGGAGAGCTGCAACGATTTCCAGAGCACGAAACTCGCAGCAGGATGCTCGGAGTTCGGCAACTTTCCGTAGCAGCGACAAAAAATAAAGGAAAGTGATTCCAGTTTGATGTTCCAGCTCGCCCCGATAATATATCCAATCTGGCCATCACGAAAACCGGCCCGAACTGAACACACTGAAATCATTCAGCTGCTCAGAATCAGTGTGGACCGGAACAAAATGACACACGTCTATACAATCCCCAGCAGAACTTTGTGATCGACTGACCTTTTCTTTCCAGACAACCAATCACACTCGGAGCTTCAGCGCATTGCCACAACCAACGAGCCTATCGTTTTCTTTTTCTTTTGTTCCTTTATCAACTCCTTCGACCATTTACTTTGTATTTGTATGGAGGGTTTAAATAAAATTATTATTAATTATTATTATTATTATTCCGCTGGCGCGTAAAACCGTATAAGGGGAGATGAGAAAGTCGACGAAACTGCTTCAAAACATAAGCTGCACTGCAAAGTAGCTAGACTTGCAGTTTTTGGCAGCAACTCTTGTCGTTTACGGATCAAACTGTGACCTATCTAAGCACTTTTACTTCTTCATTTCCTTTAAGTTACTAACCAACCATTTCCGATTTCGAAATCCACAAACGAATTTTGATTAAAATAACAACAACGCTCGCGCAACTACACTATGACAGTTACCAGCTCTTAGAGTATTTTAACTACTTCAAAACACAGTTTTAAACAGCATATCACATGACAGAAACTATCGGTTGCAACTTCTTCTTGTTCCTTCCAAACTAACGACTGCGAAGACGGACAATGAGCTTCCGTCCGGAATCTTCGTCCGGACTTGGCATATCAAGTCAACTCGAGTGAGCGGCGACTAAGCTACTCACTTACGTAACAGGTACAGACACCACCGATTCGAGTCCGAGACTCGCACTGTAGTCCAACTTTTCACATCTCAACAGAAACGGCTATGAGTCCCACTCACGAACCCAACTTTCTTTCACGAACTCGCTCTGCGGTCCATTTTTGTCGAGAACAAATAAGCCGTTAGAAGACCTATCCGCAAAGTTCCTGGATCCTGAAAATTTCCGACTAGAGATAGCTTCCGAACGCCGGAGCTTCAGTACAGTAGCGGTATGCTTATTTGAATTCGCCCAAGAGCGAACGGTCGCCGAAAGAAACACTAAAGCCCATACCAGGCAACTTGCACTGCAAAATATTTGCCAAAACGTTTGATTCATATCCACTTTCCCAAAATGTGAATCCTTTTTCAAATATTTATTGAACGACACCTAAGCTTTTTGAATTTACTTTGGTCCCAAAAACATTGAAACAGTTAGCTCTTCATTGATATCATGTTCGTTATTTTCCCTGTCTATCTTTTATAAGCAAAATATGGAAAAACTGAGAGAGTTGTTCAAATAAGTATACCTCTACTGTACTCTTAAGGTGCACTAATGGCTACAAGTTTACGCAGCTTAATTTCTACTTATTATTCAAGAAACTGAGCGAACTGAATCACGTAATATAAATAACCTTAAAGATGCAGCGTGAAAGTGATTTTGCTCTGCGTGAACACAGACATAGGGGTAGTTACCCCCCCCCCGAACGTACGGTAAAGATCGGGTAGCCCTTTGCGAATATCAACGCGGGACATTTCAAGACGTCGAGTGTTCTCCGGAAGGATTATCTGTTCTTGACTTAATGAAACCAAGCTCCAAGAAACCGTCCGAGTTTCGTGCGTTTTTGGCAATCACCGCTCTTCAAACCGTACCGAGATCAGGCGTGACCTGGGCTGAACTGGTCCAAGTGTACTGGCGTGACGGACTAGCTATTGGCGTACGGTTGGAGCACTGTTTCGGCGGACGCACGAAGCAAGGATTTCCGGCCAGAAAGCTCCTTGGTCACCGGAAAAATT
This sequence comes from Branchinecta lindahli, assembly GCA_023053555.1. Classification (NCBI taxonomy): domain Eukaryota; kingdom Metazoa; phylum Arthropoda; class Branchiopoda; order Anostraca; family Branchinectidae; genus Branchinecta; species Branchinecta lindahli. The sequence goes on along the minus strand of JAKZAO010000009.1, from coordinate 603,315 downwards.
AATCACAGAGGTGGAAAAGGCTCGAACTGCAACGAATATCACACTGACCCCGATGAGGCCAGCCGGGTCAGATTGAGCTTGGACGACGGAATCATCTGGGCCGTCGGGTAGCTGACCTGGAAACAGAATCTAATTAGCCACTGGTTTTCATTTCTAGTGACCCCCTCTAAAGCTAACGTCCCATTTCGTGCACCTAATTTAGCAGCCGCCCATTTTTTTCTTTGTTTCGTTTCCTATAGGCAAATTCATTTCCTATTGAAGAAAACGTAACTCCGTAACGTAACTTTAAAAACACCACATACATTCTTTTATAAGTATGCCTAGTACCTGTTAGGTTTGCCTTTTTATTTTTTCACGAACAGACGGTGTTGCTGACCCTTTAGTGGCTATCGACCAGCACCGTGCCGAGTTTATTTCTTCTCTTTACATACTTCAATGCTTTTATTTAGGGTTCTTCTTTCCTTTTGTTTTGTCCTTTTTTCATACTCCTTATATGTGAACGCGTTGTGCCTTTTCATAAATGGGTAATCAAATTACTGAATGACTGATTGAAAATTCGACGGCGTGAACCCGATTACTTCCATTACGCGCAAAGACCAATCCGAGGTCTCTGGAACACTCATGTAGAACATTGTTAAAACAAAACCCAAAGAATAGCATTAGCTATTTTCTTACTAGGTAACCCCTTCATCATAAATGATAAACCTTGGAATAGCGCCAACCGTGTCTCGAACCAAAGAGCTAAAGTCTGAAGGTTCCCTTCCCTGGCAACATAACCGCGAATTTCTCTTGCAGTTTGATTAACTTATTTCCAAGGGAAAATGGGCCTCAACGTGCCAGCAGAAAGCGGGAAAACCGATTCATCTTTCCAGGCTTTATGAGACGAAGCCTTGAGAGCTCGAGATGACTTACAAAGACCCAAGAGATAGAAGAAGCTGAGCCAAATCCTTAGGGGCTACCGTTTAAAACCCGCAGTTCCGAAAAGTGATAAATGCGCTCCAAGCTGGAGCACCCGTCGATACACTCCTCGGGCGACTTCTCAATTCCTCCGTTTCCATATTTTACGCGAGATTTCTACAGGTGCTAACGACATACATTTATCTTTTCTTTCTCCATAATGACACAGGAATTTTCTGTTCAGTTCTGGCCAAGAGTCAAGACTGTCATAATTGTAAGTTACCACTATTGTAACGGTTACTTAGAATGTTTCTCTCGATTTTATGTCCTGTCCAATGTTACTTCCGTGGACCAAATAAACTGATCTACATCCTCCTCTAGGTTTGTCTCGTCAGTTTCTGTTTTCCTTCTCTGTTGTTTCCTTTCGTTTTCTTTTTCTTCTTGTGTTTAATCTCTGTCTATACTTAAGTTCGATATTTTAGTGTTTTTTTTTGTTTCTTGTAGTAGCTTGTGCTTTCCTCGTAGTTTATAGTGTTATTTTTTTTTTTTTTTAATTCAGATATGTGCAACTTAAAAGAAACTACGTGAGTCCATGACAGTGGGGACTGGTCCATTAGGCCTGACGGTGAAGGTTTCTCGACCCTCCGAAAGGTCTAACCAGCTAAACGCAGAACAACATCCAAGAGACAATCTTGTCACAACATTTGCCCTCTCCCCCCCCCCCACAAAGACACACACAATGGCCCAGTCGGGTGCCACACGATGTTGTAACCTGCATTTCAATTCAATTCAATAGGCCTACTCTTATTCCGGTATGAAAGCATATTCTAAAACTACAACGAAACATAAAAAAAAAAATTAATCAACCACATCCCTCTGGTTCGTGCATTTTTGCGCTCTAAGTATTTTTTAGGGTTTAAAAAGATATCGACAAGGAAGAACACGTTATCACTTACTAGTCCCTTTTTAGTGATAAGAGAAGTCCAGGGCTATTTTTATCCCTTCGTGTTTAGAGGATTAAAATACTCTGGTTGCGTAAGTCACACAATAATCCAGTCTTGGCCAAGGATTACTTGTCCGATGAGAAAAGATCAGTCCAGATATGGATTTTTACCCTAAATCAAATCTCTAATTGACAAAAATACTATACTAAATTACTGGTGAAGCCGGGTTATCCGGCCAACTAATCACCGGTTAATAAAACCCGGATCGGGTGTGAACTACTTGTCCGGCAACAAAACAAAGTTCAGATATGAATCCAGCATGTCTCCTTACCTCTAGATCGACTATCTCATCAGCTTTTAAAAAATATTTTGTTTCGCCCCTTAATATGGAAACCGAGGGGTTGCTCACTCTCCCGCCACCGGTGTACACCTCGGCACGGCACCGGCACGGCACCGGCGCGGCACCGGCACGGCACCGCGGCACCGGCTCGGCACCGTGGCACCGGCTCGGCACCGTGGCACCGGCACGGCACCGCGACACCGGCTCGGCACCGGCAAGGCACCGCGGCACCGGCACGGCACCGGCTCGGCACCGGCTCGGCACCGGCATGACTGCTCCGCTATCTTGCGCCCAGTAACGAAGGTACTTGAACGACAGAATTATCGATACATATATGCTGCAGAAGAAGAAGCACAATAGATATGAGGACCATGCTGTTGACCATGTTTTTGTGCTGGTGTTGGGCGATATTTGGATTTTTCGGTATATCGATATTTTCACTTAACGATAATCGATATATTGATATTTTCACTTTCGATATTCGAAAATCGATATATTGATATTTGTTTACCATGTTTCGCTGTAGGATACGTCTCGTTTTGCCAAAATTTGAGAACAAAATTGTCGTTAAATAACATCTTGCATCATGTCAAACTCCGAATAAATAAGAAATGAATTACGGAAAACATATTGCTTAAATTTCGGATAAAAAAAAAATTAGGTTATGTTGGATTATTTACAATAATTATGAATGAGCATACATCGTTTTGGATGTCGATATTTACTTTTCGATACCGATATTTGGTCAGCTTCAACATATTTTGCTTCTGGTGAAGGTAATTCCGAGAGTAATTCAGTGGAAACCAAACTTTTTAGTGGAGTGTTCCTTGGAACAATCCACTATTGCGAGCACTGTAGCAGCTTTCGGCTTTCGGTTTTCACCGTATTTTGTGGAGTTCGTAAGTCGTGAACCAGTGCAAGTATCAAGTTCAAACTCGGTACACTTGTGGGTATTGGGGTCTAATTATGTCTTTTGGGGGTCTCAACCCCCCACATCCACCCGGTTCAGGGACAAATGGGCCCGGATTTTCCAGTGAATAATGTTCATAACTTGACGAGACCTGGACATAGGACGATGAAATTTCTTGCAACTGTATATCCCAGGGCTGGGAAATTACTTTCAAAGTTGCATCTCCCCCACCCACCCCGTTCAAGGACAACTGGGCCCAGATTGCCAAGGATTAAAGTTCGTTACCCGTTACAGGAATCAACAGTTATCAAGTTGAAACTTGGTAGGTTTGTGAGCATTGGTTGAAACACTCCCGGCCCTCCTCGTTGATGGGCAAGTGGGCCTAGTTTGCCCATGAGTAAAATTTTTGACCAGTGAATGGAATCAAACTCTAAGTTGGTATAGTCGAGGATATTTAGGTCTAGATGTACAGTTTGATAGGTTCCGACCCCCCCCCCCCACCCTCCCGTTCATGGGTAACTGGGACCAGATTTCCGGCGAGTTTAGTTTGTCTATGACATGTCGAGTTCTTGCATATTTACTTATATATGTAGAGATGCGGATTTTGGTGTAACAACAACAAATAAGACCACGCGGCGTCTTTAATGATCAGTTGGAAAACTGGACGGTTTTGTCATATGATCTATGATATATCTTAATGAAGTTGTGACAAGGGGGGTATCAGGCAATAAATTATTACACTTATTATTACCTTGCTAATGGAAAAGGGGTTTAAAGTGTCGGACTGGCTAGCAAGATCTTCTTTGGATTTCTAAATGCGGCTTGTTTAAGCTTTTATGCTGCTTTCACATTGACGCGTTTATCTTGCGTAATCTGATGCGTACGCGTCGACGCAACGCAAGAATAGAGCCGCTTTCACATTGACGCGTTTATCTTGCGTAATCTGATGCGTACGCGGTCTCTAATCAACTTCAGATAAAACTTTTACTTTTGACAAGTTTCCCGGTTTTGGCCGGATTCCGGATGAACTAATTGTTCGACGAGACAATAAGTTTCAGATATGGATTCAGCATGTCTCCTTTCCTCGATCGACTATCTGATTGGCTTTTTAAAACATTTTTTTTCGTACCTTAATCTAGGACCCCTCCCCACCCCTAAATATGGGGCTACAGGGCTCATCTAGGAACTTGATCTGTACTTTGACCCAGTGGATCCTCGTACCATGTTTGAATAAAATATCTCTATTCGTGCTGACAGACGGACAGACAGCTAGACAGACGGACGGACAGACGGAAAACTCTTACGAAGTCATAGGTATCCCTCCACTTACGTTTCGGAATCCCAAAAAAGAAATAAATACATTTGACCAAATGATACATATTCATGATGCCCAAGGGCCATGATAATTTTCGCCTCAAGGGTATTGCTTACAAATGAATTCCTTGAAACACAACTCTTACTAGAAATAATATTTTTTTCCTATGAAATGGATCAGAAAAAAACATTTTCGAAAATACCATTACTTTCCATCTGAAATTAGCGATTTTCTTGTTTGCGCCTGTCGACTATATCCAGCCTTCCTGCTCTCCGTCGCGGCGGCTGGGCGCAAAACATTTGAAAACTGATCGCGCCGTGGTTCAAAAGTGTGAAAACTAAGCAAATAAAAGAAGTAATAAACAAAAGCATCTCAGATCCTTATGTGTGAAAGAGTTGTCAGCAGACGTTGATGATCCCGGCAAACGTTTCGTTGTGTGACGGGCAAAACTCGGCAAGGCCAAAAAAGCGCTAAAATTTCGTAGGCACAAAACGAAACAATGGAGAAAGGTGGGGATTTTAGAAGCCTATAATTCTGTATGGGAGCTAGAAATATTATAAAAAGCAGAATAAACAAGAGGGGTCCTTTAAATTACAGAAAATCATTTTGAGCAAAATATACATTTTCATGATCCCCATGAACCCGTCATTATTTTTGCCTCAAGGGTTTTGCTTTCAGATGAATTTCTAGTGCCCTTAAAGTGCAAAAATTAATACCTTTTACCAGACCATTCTCTTGATTTCCAAGGACCCATGATCATTCTTATTTCAAGGGTATTGCTTACAAATAAAAACAAGAAACCCAAGAATTTGCAAATTCCTAAATTTCATCCTCTGACCCAGCCTTGCAAGTGCCATATTAGCTTCTAGCTCTTGTATTCAACCCAAGCTCAGGAACTTTGTAGACTTGCTTCATTCTTGGCCAAAATCTGCTGCAGTTTGTTTACAATGTAGCCTACCTCAGAAATCATGGTTTATCGCAATATTTGAATTTTAAGAAGAAAATACAGGGTACTGCAGTTCATTATTGATATTGACGGATATTGATATTATTGTTGGATTTTGAATGGATAGGGAGCAAGTTGCTAAATGTAAGGTAGTTTACTCTAAGCCTAAAAGCCCAGTGCTGGTTCTTGCGATGTTCTCCAAGCACTGTTAGGGCCGTTAAAAAGAAGGATTGGAGCTGTTTGTTGTCGAATAAAGAGCGAGTTGATTATGGTTGAAACTGTAGGGTGAGAAGTATTGCAGTGTTGTTGTGCGGCTTTTGGATTTGCCGGTTCTCCGTGTAAGCTTCGTGAACTTGTGAACAGGAAACTTTCTGCTTGATTTAAAACAAATATTGTATCATTGAGAGAAAAAGCTACTATCTTCAGTAGTGCCTTCAAAAGGTTAGACTCACTTCCAGGTTTCCGGTTCGTCGAAGCGGATCGGGTTACATGAAGGTGCAGCCTATACGTCTGGAGGTCCGAGGTGTGCCCCCCCCCCCAAGATTCCGGTTTGAGAACAGTGTCGTACAGGCTACACAAATTTAGAGACAAAATTAATATGCAAGTTGTCGTGGCAGAAGATGTTTGGATACAGAAGGGAGCATCTAGGGAAAGTAGAAATCAAATGGGATTCATGGATCGTTTCGATTTTTTTCATGACCGCACGGCACCGGCACGGCACCGCGGCACCGGCACGGCACCGGCACGGCACCGCGGCACCGGCTTGGCACCGGCTCGGCACCGGCTTGGCACCGCGGCACCGGCTTGGCACCGGCTCGGCACCAGCACGGCACCGCGGCACCAGCACGGCACCGGCTTGGCACCGGCACGGCACCGGCTTGGCACCGCGGCACCGGCACGGCACCGGCTCGGCACCACGGCACGCGCCACTTGGTGTACATCGTTTTTGAGAGTGAGCAACCCCTCGATGGAAACCCCTTCCCCGCCCTAAATATAGGGCTACAAGGGCCCGCCTTCGAAATCGACCTTTACTAGTTAAAACAAAATATCCAAACCATTTCAACGGTTACAGAGTTATGTGTCCCTTTTTTAGCGAAAAAGGGAAGTGCAGGGCAATTTTTTATGGATCAATGTGGAGAGGTTAGTGTTAGGTGTGTATGGTTAACCTCTTCCTATGCTCCCGGTTCTCTTTAGTGTGTAACCCATCTCGTGCCCTCCAGATCCTTTGGTGAATAATCATCAATTTCCGTTTCTCTTACCCTTTCCCGATTTTTCCGGCGGTCTACTTGGCTGGCGGCCAAGTAGACCGCACCCGTCAAATACAGAGATAACCCTTACAGTCAATTTGCTCTCTATCAAGTCTGTCAGTCTCACAGATTTCCAAGAGAGCATAGCTTAACTTTGATGTCGCTTCAATGCACCCCAGAAAGATGGATTGCGTCGACTGTCCAACAGCTTTTCGTCCAGAAAAATAACTGCAGCCTACTTTCGTACACAATATCTATGGTTCCACGGTGTCAATAGAGGTCAGTATGTACAAGAAAATGCTAACGGTCTATACTTCAGCAAATTTTACATCTGTGTTTTCGCCGCAGAGTGAAAAGCCGATATTCTCGCCACTACTGGGACCGCGATAAACTCACATCCGGTAGGAAACAAGAAATAAAGCTCTAGAAGTTCGAAAATTTGGTCTATTGTTTCTAAATAGGTAGTTTACCCTGAGCCAAGCCCAGCCAATACCGAAATTGCAACCAACAAAACACATAACAACTCGTTACCTGAGCGTTTGTTAACCTTTTCTACTCGCATTAGTTGTATATAATATAATCTGAACTATTTGTGTTATGTTTGACAGGATTCTGGGATATTTCAATTCGTGCTGACTTGTTTTGTTAGACTTGATAATTTCAAGTCATTGTTAATATGTGTAAATATGGACGATTACCACAAAATGGCTTTGACTGTTGTATCGCTTTTGCGAATAAATGGAATTCAAAACTTAAAACTGAAGCCCTATTTCGTGTGATTTCCAGGTAGGTTAGGTTGTATTGTTGCTGTTCCTTGTTCAGATACAGACAAATGAAACTGATCTAACGTCGTCTAGCTGCGAACAGTGCCTCGTTTTTGTTGAAATAGCGCTACCGCATCGCTGCTGTAGCACTTCCTTGCTTTTTCACAAAGTGCGTTTTTTGTGTTCACTGTTTCTTCGGCAGCAACAGCATCTTGCAAGGAAGCACGGACTTGGTCGGTGAGCAAGTCTATGATTCTCGAGAAGCGCTGCCGTCTTCCTCGGAAGCACTGCAGTGCAAAAACGGATGTAGAATGAATCAGTCCGCAAGCGGAGGAGAAGTGGACCTGCAGCGTGCAACAGAAACGAGGCTTAAGTCGAAGTGGCGAAAACCTGGCCAGGCACCTTTAGCACAATGCCTGGTGGCTCTTCTCGTGTCCGGACCTCAAAGACGCTTCGCACTGCACAGTGTTTCTACGCAAATGTTCTGAGCTAGCTGATTACTTTCAAACTAAGCTATGCTTACTGAAAATTACACGGCTTCGGCTGTTTTTAGTCTCTTCCATGCCTTTTCACTTGGTTGACAATCTTGGCAAAATGTGCAAAAGCGGTATTCGGACAGAAACAGCTGCCCGGGAACAATGATCGGGCGTAACGTAAAGAGAAGAAACCGTGAGAAGCGTGATAATCGGTGTATTACTTACTGAGGAGATCGGATACACTTATGAAGTGAGCAATCTCGGGAACGAGAATGGCTGGAAACAATACTGAAGCAGAATGAATTACTATCACAAGTACGACGTGTCCTTTAAGCGCTTCAGCTTCACGAGTGGTACGGATCGTCAGATGAGGAAGTTTAAAACTCCCCAAGGGGACAAATAGGAACGGACTCCCGACCACAGACATTTTTGTCTTTCTTGGAGCTGGAAACTTTAACCCTGAAGCAAGAAGGAGCTTTTTTGTAAAATTTATTTTTGTTGGACTATGGCGACATTTCGCTATGGCTAGCATTTCATGCACCAGCTTGCAACCGTGCAAGTTGTCTCTGTGTCAAGTCGTCATCGAAACGAGCGTCTTCAGTGACAATTGACCCTGGGCCCAGCCTGGACGATTTATATGTCGATTCCCAGGTGTTTTTATGCTATAGCGATTTGTCAAATAGCGATATGCTATAGCGATTTTACAGAAGTCATTATCATCTGTAGATTTTAAAGTCACTGGAGTTTTTTTTAATGTTGCAACTTCGGTTTCGTTGTATTACTGGGTGACATTACTGAATTGCAAAGAAGACAAATATTCGCTTTTTTTTGTTAATTTGAAATATCGTTGCAGAACAAAAACTTATTAAAATACTCATTGCAAGGAAAGCAAACTTGAATCCTCACGTATGAATCGTTTTCCATTGCTTCTCGCTCTCTAATTTCTTGATATTCAGTAGAGGCATGTTACTTTGAACGATGCCTAGCTTTGACAGGCGCCGAAGAACATATTCAAAAATATTTAATGTACAGTACTCAGCGGAAACATAATTTTAATTACAGTAAAGAAGGAACTGTAGACACAAATTATTATTCTTTTGAATTCTTTGCTCTTTGTTGCTCAGCTAATCCTGCGCCCTTTCCCCGCCAGGTTACTACTTTTACTGCGGTTCAAAACATCCCAACAGACGAAAAAGAATATTAAAAAATAAATTACAAATCGTACCGTAGAATTCTGACTTCATTCCTTATGTCAGAAGAAAGCTAAAAAACTGATCGTTTTGTATATGCTTTAACCTTTGATCCATGTTTTTGTTTTACTGTTAGGTATGGATTAGGTCGCCCCGAAATTCCTGGGTGCAGCCCTGCTATATACCAACAGCCTTTGAGGTTTCAATTGCCTAATTTTCTAAAGCTGGCCTGCCTGTTATTCTGGATTGGCTTAAACGCGCTTTTCCCGCCAGGACGTGCATGCTCTTGTCTTGTGCGGACTTGTCTACTGGTAATCGCATTTATTCAATTTATTCTCATCCGTTAAGTGCGACGACCGACGTAATTAGTGCCATTTCGGATCTTCGAGTTGGATCAATAAAAGTATCTATCTAACTATCTAACATATGCTCCCGATAGCTGATGCATGTTACCTTTTCGGACAGGAAACAGAAGCCATTCGAAGCTTTGAGTTTTGCTTGCATGTGCAGATTCTCCAGCTGCAGATTCTGGACGATACCGGCATGAATCCGCTCCTAAAAATAAAACAAAAACTATATTTAAATAATACAATATTTGGGTAACCAAGGTTGAGCTCCGTCAGTCCCCTAACAACCTTGCTAATAGTCGTTCAAACTGGGCCACAAATAACTTCACTGGTCAAAGTACAAGACACCTCACTGGATCTGAGTGCAAACAGGTGTAGCTGAACCACAGAGACAGTAAAGTTGGGTCTTCACCTTCCGGAATCTGGGTTCCCAGATTTTTCGAGCTTTTTTTTGAATTTCTTCGGCGATACTTAAAAATTCCGGAAATCTGGAAGGTCAAAAGTCCTTTTTTTCCGGATTATTTTGATATACTTTCGGACCGGTTCATATTCCAGATGCAATTTACAGAAGATGTCGAAGAATAATCTGGAAGCCCAGATTCCGGAAGTTCCGGGAGGTGAAGACCAGACTTGGGCTAACAGCCTGTTTGCGAGGGAACTGTGCAAATGTCCGACTAAATTCTTATCCAGCATATTTCCATTTTGTACTGCATCACGTGCGCCAGCTACTCTAGTCGCATCGATTTGAGACTTGGCTTCACTCCCTAGATCGCTAATTCTACCTCTTCGACGGAAACTTCGTGAAACAGGAACTCACAAAGAACAGCACAGGCGGGGAAACCCCTTCTGCAAACATAGCAGCTAAGCGGAGCTTGATTATTCCCCTAGCCTGGTCCATGAAACCCTTGGTTCACACTGCTGCGTTATCAGCGAAACGATTTTTGTCTGATATTCCGACGTACGAAATAACTAAATGACTGTTCACACCACAGTAGGTATTACACCGCCATTTTAAGCCTCAAACTGTTAAACAAAATTCTTCCAGTCTGGAATCGATGCTGGAGAACCCAAAAGTGGTGTGGAATGGTATCGATCCAGGGACCTTTCGGTTGTCAGGTAGAGTACGCCTGCACTGGGCTACCGGCCTGTGTTTTGGCAGTCCGATGAAGTAGGTATTCAAGACCAGAGCGAAGACTAAACTAAAAATTCTTCCAGTTTTGCTGGAGAACCCAAAAGTGGTGTGGAATGGTATCGATCCAGGGACCTTTCGGTTGTCAGGTAGAGTACGCCTGCACTGGGCTACCGGCCTGTGTTTTGGCAGTCCGATGAAGTAGGTATTCAAGACCAGAGCGAAGACTAAACTAAAAATTCTTCCAGTTTTGCTGGAGAACCCAAAAGTGGTGTGGAATGGTATCGATCCAGGGACCTTTCGGTTGTCAGGTAGAGTACGCCTGCACTGGGCTACCGGCCTGTGTTTTGGCAGTCCGATGAAGTAGGTATTCAAGACCAGAGCGAAGACTAAACTAAAAATTCTTCCAGTTTGCTGGAGAACCCAAAAGTGGTGTGGAATGGTATCGATCCAGGGACCTTTAGGTTGTCGAGCCGAGCACTGATGCACTGCGCTATTGGGTTGTGTTTAAGCAGCTAGGGGAAGCACCAAACCAAAACTTCTAAGAGTTTCAAAAGAGTTTAGCTGTTATTATTTGTTTAGAAAATTAATCATTAGTCACCATGGTTTTTTTATCTAGAAATTTCTATTATCTGGTTTTAACTAGTTTTTATTTTGCTTCAGGCACAGTTAGCAACTATAAAACTTCACCACGGCTTAGTGTTGATAAGTATTTGTTGTTTTTCGCTTGGAGGAAGCAGGTGAGAATGGCTTCTTTTGATATTCCGTATCCACCAGACCAGGATGTGGATGGTAATTTATCAGCTTATTTGAAGGAAGACGAGTCATTAAAGCCAGTAGTGAAAACAAATATTAGGAAGAGAGGACAGCTCAAGAAAGATCAAAGCAAGACTAGATTCTATGATGTTCTGAACCGTCCAGGTCCTCCTAATTATACCCCGCTAGCCAGTCTTCATAAAGGTGACTTTTATAGAGTGTTGAGCTATAAGAAGAGTCATACGAAGTATGGGAAGACAGTGATTATTCAGATTGACAATCGCGGTGAATCTCTTACAGTTTATCTCCCACCCTATTTCCATGACTATGATGACGAAGTATTATCTAACATGATTGGAAGTTACTTTCAGACATACAAGCCTCCGACTGAGCGAAGAATTATAACCTTCACCGAGAACCCAATCATCGAGGAATTCTACAACTCACTAGCAGCTTAGAAATAGGGATGTACACCTGTCCTTACTGCTATTATAATGTAACTTCTAATCAGTGTGACCAGTGTAATCCTGTCCTACCAGATCCAACATGCGAACACTGTGCAATAGCAGGCTGTGGGCTACATCGCTACTCTAAGAGCTACTGCACATCATGTGAAAGATCCCCATGCTCCTTCCACTGCCCATCAAAGAGTCTCTGTTACATGTGTCACACGGATGAGATCTGCGCCCGAGGCACTGATGAGATTGATAATCTGAGCAAAAGTTTGGCAAATCTGTGATTTTGTGTTTTACGTGAAAGAAAATGTTCATATTTAGAAATAATAAATGGTGTTTTCAACTAGTCATTCCTTTTAGTTAGTAGTCATGGTCTCTGAGGGAAGGTTCTGCTTTAAAGCACCATTCAAGCTAATACTGAATGGACCTAGTAACTGTGGCAAGACAACATTTTGTCATAAATTAATTGAGGAAAAGGAAAAAATGATCATCCCCAATATTGAGGATTCTATTGTTTATGTCTATAAAGCCTGGCAGCCAGCCTATGACAGTTTAAAAAAAAAAAATCCTTTTATTCGTTTTGTTAATGGGCTAGATGGTGTCTTTGGTTCACTTCAGGAAGACAGTCTATTGGTCCTTGACGATGTAGCTGAACATATCGATGAGCATTCGAAGGAGTTTATTGAATTGTTCACAGTAACATCTCACCATTCTAGAATAAGCTGCATTCTCATTACTCACTCTCTTTTTCGTCAATCAAAAACCATGAGACTACTCCAACTTAACTGCAATTATATAGCAATTTGGAAAGTACCGCGTGACTCTTCTAGTATTATCGTGCTGAACAAGCAAATATTTCCATATCAAAAGAGTTATCTTTTGTCAAGCTACAACTTCGCAACAGCAACTCCCTTCGGCTATATATTAATAGACCTTAATACAACCACACCAGACGAGCTTCGCGTTTTGACAGACGTGTTTGAAAAAGAAGTAACTGTTTTTCTTCCTATTGCATCAGAGACTGGTAGTCGTAAATGACAATTGAGAAATTAGAGAAGGCCTATCCATTGTTGGTGGTTCTTTCTGAATCTTCTCCTAAACTACGAAGTGCAATATTGACAAACGTCCACGACACCTGTATTAGATTGATTTGCGAGCTATGCTTAAATCTGAGAAAAGATAACATCAGACTTCCAGATGATCTCCGTAAGCGGATGAAAGCATATCAACATTCAATAAAAAAATTATCGAATTCCACAAAGGGTCGTCAGAATCGACGCTATCTTAAACAGAAAGGAAAAGGGTTGCTAAGTTTTTTGGTCCCTGTAGTCGCGAGTCTGGTTGGTTCGTTAATTACAAGAAATCAGAAAACAGATGGCTAAGCCATACAAGCTTATTCCTTATGAAGTTGCACTGGCTCCGGAAAAAAGAATTGAAAATGATATTGCCTCACTACTGTCAGACAGTCGAATCGCGGATGATCTAAAGTTAACCTTTCTTCATAACGCCGCCCGCCGGCTTGAGAATAAGACAGCAAGACAGAACAGTTCATCCTCGACTCTGAATAACGTGATAGTAGGAGATCAATCTAGAAATAATAGTAATACTGTGACTCCTTCCATCGATGAAGGGACTACAAAAGCAGCTGTTCAGGATTTAATTGGCAACCTACCACCTTCCTATCAAACCAAAGCCAGACGTGTGCTAGAATTGTTAGTTCAACAAGGTGATGTCAAGAGTGATCTTGAGTTGGGTAATTTAGGTATTTCCGGTATAGACTACAATGTGATTGATTTACTTAGTGACCTTTGCAGTTCAAGGAAAATACTGAATGCTGTTGATGATACGCTGATAGCTTTTCTAAGAAAGATAAGGTTTCCGCTTTCAATGATAGCTAATAAAAACGTGATTAAGCGGATTTCAAGATCAAAACAAGTTAGCACCAGCTCCATACTATCTCCCTCTCAGTCTTCGAGTGACAATACAAATTACGACAGCATATCAACATCTACACCAAACACAAGTCGACTATCGTACAAGGCGTACGCTTCCCCACAAACAACTTTGTTGAAAAGACCATGGATGGAAAATTGAGGGAACTATATAACAATGTAGGAAGTGCAGGGAGCCTTTCTGCCCCACACACACTAGCCAAGCAAGCTGGAACCAGCCTTAAAGAAGCGGAAAATTTTCTGAAAGGGGAGGAGAGCTACACTTTGCATAGGCAAAGGTTTATCAGAGCTAAAAAATATCGCAAAACACTAGCCTATGGACTAAATGATTTAGCTCAGACGGACTTGTCAGTTCTCAATGATGTACAACGTGAACAAAATGATGGTTATTGTTATATATTAGTTGTTATCTGTGTGTTCTCGCGCTATGTTTTTGCTAGAGCTTTAAAGACCAAAACAGGTAAAGAACTTGCACCAGCATTGGATTCTATACTTTCGGAAAACCGATTTTCTCTGCTTCAAAGTGATCGTGGGAAAGAATATTTGAATAACCATGTTGCTCATGTGTTATTAAAACACAATACAAAATTATATCATTCTAATTCTCAAATAAAGTGCGCCATTGCTGAGAGGTTCATTAGAAGCTTAAAGCTATTAATATCCCGTTACTGTAGTCTTCATAACACTCATAGATTTATTGATAGTCTGGACAAAATAGTAGAGACTTATAACCACAGACCCCATTCATCATTAAATAATCTAGCACCTGCAGATGTTAACATTCAAAATTCGGCAAACTTGTTTAAGAAATACTACGTTTCGTCTAGGGAATCAAGACCTAAGTTTCAAGTTGGTGACACAGTACGTGTATCCCGCATTCAATCAAATTTTGAGAAGGCCGAATTCTTGTGGAGTAGAGAAATTTTTAGGGTTTCTGAAGTCTTAGCAACCAACCCCAAAACTTATAAACTCTCCGACTTTAATTCAGAACCAATCGCTGGGGGATTTTACGCTCATGAAATACAGCTTGTCTCCAATCCTGATACATTTAAAGTTGAAAAAATACTTAAAAAAAGGAAATACAGAAAAAAGATTCAGTATCTCGTCCGCTGGTTAGGGTACACATCAGATTTTGATTCGTGGGTAGATGCTAGTGAACTGAAAAATGTCTGATTTTTATATAAATTTCATTTCCAACGTTGAGAGTCCATTATCCATCGAAAATAAATCGTCAGAATTCTGGACGAAATTCAATCCACCAATAAAACTTGAAGGAAGTTATGAATGTGCTGTAATACAAGCTATAATTACAAATAGTTATGATGTGATACGGAAAGACTGTAATTATGAGATTCAGATTCTACCTTTTAACTGGCCTCCAAACGTGCCCAGCCCCTTGAGATACGTACTACCCTATAAACAATTTGAAAGTATTGACGAATTATGTCGTAACATCATGCTCAATCTTCATGATGGCAAATCTGGGAATAGACTTAGCATCGAATATTCCAATCAGTATAAAAGAGTCTCTATCCGCGGGCTTAAAGAAAACGAAAAGCTATGGATGAGTGACGATATGAAGGAAATACTTGGTTTTCGAGAAAATATTCAAAAAATCACAAATGAGTATGAGAAAGTGCATGGAAAACATGGGGAGCTGCAACCAGGCTTTTTTGCTTCCTATAACACCATCATGATTTACGCCTCTTTTGCCGACAACGTTCGAGTAGGGAGCTCGAATGTACCTCTCCTAAGAATACTTAACAGAAAGAGCAGCAAAGAGGAAGTTCACTCATGGGACATCTATGAAAGAGTATACATCCCTTTGAACAGTAGGGAGCTAGAACTTTGTCAGCTGTCACTGAAAACAGAGACAGGAAAACTCCTACCACTTGCTAGAGGAATTTCTGTATTAACCTGCCACTTCCGCCCTTTGAAAGATGCGTAATAGCCGCCAACCCTTTCTCTGTCCGGACATCAGCTGCTATTACAATACCCTGAGACCACAAAATGGATCTGGTATGGAGTTTTACCATGGTAGAAGTCTGCAACGAGGATATGGTCTTGGTTCGGTTTTTTCTAAGATGTTTCGTTCCCTTTTACCACTTGCCAAGAAGTATATTCTCCCAAACGCTGCTTCGTTTGCAGCAAACACGCTTACAGATTTTGGAAAAGGTCAAGACATTCAAGATAGTTTTAAAAAGAACTTACGAAAAAGCGCTTCAGCTCTTGGTGAATCTCTCAAACAGAGGGGACGAGGCTTGAAAAGGAGGAGATCAACCCCAAAAATAATCAGTCTTTCAGTAACAAGGAAACGAGCTAGACATATAAAACCAAAGAAGCATAAGCCTAGGCGAAAAAACAAGAGATCAACTACTACTAAAGCTGGCCGACGGGTCAATATTGTAAACAGAAGGGTTAAAGCAGATTTTTTCTAACGGAAAATGTCATATCTTCCACACCCTGATGTCGGTGCAGGTGTGCCATCTAATCTGAACCTTTTTAATGCAGAACATATGAACGTTAGTGTCAAACATGGTTATTTCGAACCATTTTTTCCTATTCAGACACTTGCTGACAACACTCCTATTGAATTTCGTTTGTGCTCGAACGAGGACACGTTCTTGGATCTGGCAAGCAGTTTCATTGAGCTCAAAGTTGAATGCATTAAGACTGCAACAAACGGAAGCCCAAAAGCTGAAGAGCAGGTTTTCTTTGAAAATAATATTCTCGCCAATATATTTTCACAAATTCAAATCTGGATAAATGGTACCTTGGTTAGTAGTGGAAATGGTTTATCCAATTATGCCAGCTATATACAGTTTATGCTAATGACACCTAAGGCATTTAAGGAAGTTCGAGGACCAGCACAAGGCTATTACTATAAGACAGATCATAGTACTGATGACAATTTAAATGCCTCACAGCCAAAGAAGGTTGTTGGCTCTATTTACCATGATTTATTTCATATAGACCAATGGTTTCCACCAAATACTAAAATAGATATCCGACTGACTAAAGCCAACTCAAACTTTCTCCTGCGGAGAAATTCAACTGCAGCACCAGCATGTTCAGTTAGAATCAAAGAGGCTGTTCTGCATGTGAGGAAACTACAGGTTTTACCTTCAGTATCTCTTGCAATAGAGAAACTCAGAATGCAAGATAATAACATAAAAATTCTTGTACCCTCATTAATCACCACACAACGCCATATTGGGAAAGGTAGTTTAACTTTTACAGATTCAAGTTTCATTAATGGAGAGCTCCCATCCAGACTTTGCATAGCCCTTATCAAGAGCAGTAGTGCACTTGGAAATATAGACTCATCCCCACATGATTTCAAATTCTTTGATATGAATAGCTTGTCGCTAAAAGTAAATGGTACACCACTCGTAAACATCTCTACAGCTGACAAGTCTTATAATCTCCTTTACCATCTTACAATGGCATCTTTGGACAATGATCCTCTATTCCAAAATGGAATAACTCCAACCATGTTCAAAGATGGTCACTCTTGCATGATTTTTGACATAAGTGGAACCCAAGACTTAGCTCCTATAAAAACAGGATCAATACGCTTTGAAATCAGTTTTGGAACAGCATTGCCGGAAAGTGTTACAGTTTTGGCTCTGGCACAATACGAAACATATTGGGAAATAGACAAAAACGGACAAGTTCTCTTGGATCTAGCCCCATGAATGGACACACTACAGATTTTGGAGGTTTTAGATAAAGACCCTGTTACAAAACAGTTCCAAACTTTTTGCCTACCTGCAGATTATTTAAAAGGTGTACAAGCCCCTGCTATAGGGGTGGTAAATACTAATACAAGTTATGAAAACGGTGACGGCCACTGGCTTGCAATTAGGATGGGTCGTGAAACCACAGAAATATTTGATGGATTTGGCTTTGATTACAGACTCTATGGCCCTAATATCACTACATTCCTTGAGAATAGAGGAAAAACAATAGTTCAGCAGAAAAATCAACTTCAAGCTTATGAAAATTCTTCTTGTGGTTTTCAGTGTTTGTTTTACATTTTGTTAAGGTGTAGGGGATTTAGCTATCAAAGTATTCTTCACTTATTTTCCAACAAGCCCATGATTAATGATTTCATGTTAGAAAATTTTTTCACATATAGTTATGGTGTGAGCTTTAAACCTCTTGAGATGCAGTGTCTTAATTCTGAGTGTAGTGACATAAATTTTGTTTATTCAACCAATAAAAAATAAATACTGTACCAAAATAACAAAAAAAACAATTATTTTACATACACTTAATCAAATGCAAATAGGACATAAACCCGATATCACTCATCCCCCTCTTCACTACTATCTGATAACATAGATTGATCAAGGTCCTCCCAAAGTGTCTTGTCCCTGATTCTATAATGACCAAAGGCATATGATCGAAGACCACTTGATAAAAGATACCGCTTATCATCATAACGAGAAAGTGCTTTCTTTGTCACCTTAATCGTTCTCAGTTGAAAATTTTTTGTTTGTATACTAACGTTTTGACCACTTGTCGTTTCACCATCCCTCAAAACTCTGTGAAAGCTTTTCCGATTAACATTTTTAGAAACAAAACCCTTTGATACACCCTTCAGAGTCTGCTTGCACTTCCTACCAGAGATATCCATATGATAATTTTTTGCTCTGAGCGCATAGCATCGTTTGACAACATAACTGACATCATCTTTAAATTTTCCTGCTACCCTGTGATTTGTGGTATCATTCATCAAGTGGTATAGAGGAGATTCTTTTGGATATTCACTTAAATCCAAAAGATGAGAATTGGCTTTCATGTCTTCATAAAATCTGGGGCAAGAAACATGAAAGGCTAGGCTATCCGTGTCACAGAAAAGAAGCTCAATCTTATTGCCATACAGCTTTTTAAGAAAATCATACCAAAACTCGTACATAACAAGCTTGGAAGTCTCAAGAACACAGAAGCCTGTACCAATTGGTTTGTCTTGAACTACCTTCTTTGGTGTAAATTGGGCAATCGCAACATTTGAGGCAAGCTCGTGAAATCTGATCAGACATGGATTATTTTTGGCACGCTCTATAAGAAATTCACCCATACAGATTTTGACTTCTCTTCTACTCTCCTTCCGCTCCATTGTTTTACCTGTAAAGCAAGGTTTAAGATTAGAGTACTATAGCATACAAACCTCTAAACTGTTCATATTAATTCAAGCACGCTGTAAGCAAAATTCAAAAAAGTTGCCAAAATTTCTCAATGTAGGAGGTACTAATTCTCGTCAGAACTTTCGCATTCTATTCGATTCGTAAAACAAATATCACATTCCACTCCTTAGTGTGAATAGTATAAGGGTGGTAATTATTAGGAGAAAATAACAATTGTTTACCATAGCAAGCGTTGTTGAGTAGCTTGTAGAAGTCCTTCTCGAAAGCAGTAGTAACCTTCTGTCGCATTTTGATGTTAAAGTCTATGTATGGGCTTAACCAAGCTTCTTGTTTGTAGGATAAAACCCGATGGATCGTTTTTAATTTTAACCCCAATCGAAGAGCCATTTGAAGATGACGATAATGGATCCTATACATATCCTTGTCCTCCAGTGTTAGTAAAAGCTTCTTAACATTGGAAACTTGGCCATGTTTCCTTGAATATTCAGAAATCTCATCCGATCGCACTTCACGCAGAATTGGGAGGAGGGGGAGGTCGTTATGACTGTCATGAAGCTCTTGGGGGTAGTGAAGTGAGACTTCTAGCACGTATCCTATGTCGGAATCATCCGTTATACTTCGGAGATTCCCCTCAAGTTCCTGAATCTCAGCAGGTGTAAGCCATCTGTAGTCACCAACCGGAAACCGTCCTAAAAATAAGAAAATTATAAAAATGGTTTCAAACACATGCCGAAGTATTTTAGGTAATTCGCCAACGCTAGATTTAAACATATTATTAAGTAAGTTAGTTGCTCAGAGAAGTGGACTGGTAAACTCTTTTTACCTTCTTAACAACGATTTGTGTTAGAAGGTCTAGTATTTGCTGTTTCTACGCATAGAACTAGGGAGTAGGGCCAAGACTTGGGAATTTCCCACTATTAGGTAAGGTAATTGCTCAATTAGGCGGAGTGGGAAACTCTTCTTACCAAGATAGTTATCATTCTATGAAAATTAGGACCCTTACCTGTGAGCATCGAAAAACTGTAGAGAGCATTCGAATCGAAAATTCCAATGTACGAAGCCTCCTTCACATCATCCCACTGATTTTCAGATGCCAAAAAAGTGTTGTTTGCTTTTGCGTAGCGACGAACAGCTTGACAGATTCCTAAATGTAAATGATTTGTTAGAAGGTCGAGTATTTGATGATTCTAAGCATAGTACTAGAGCAAATAATACTAGGGATACTAGGAATAGTATGGGGTGGTATGAGTATGACCCGTTTGCGAAGAATAGAAACTATAGGTCTTTGCGATACTCCCTAGTGTAACATAATACTTAAAACTGGCTGCACACGAATGACGTTAAGCTGATGGCTCTTTTGCTGTTTCAAAGTGGGAAGCGAAGGTCTCGCAATTTATAGATTATTAGATTATGACGAGATCAAAGTATGATGAGCCTGTTCGTTGAAACTTACCTCCTCTTATGCCATTCGAGAAAAAGTCGTACATCTCCATTTCCATAATCAATCCGACTTTCGCTTGGGTGTACCTGAGGGCGGCATCCAGGGAATACTGCGGAAGGCTCAAATACCATGAGCAATCGAGGCCGTAGCTTTTCATACAGATATTTCTGAAGTTCTGAAACACACCTGCGAGAAGAGCAACATCCAGCTCCAGGTATAATGTGTGGAACTCCAGAAAAGATTTGAAACCGAACTTGTTCCAGATATGAAGTCCTCTATCGTATTCGTCCTGTGAGATGCCTCCACCTCTAAGCTGGGACTCGAAGGCAGATTTTGGGGGAAACTTGTTGTTATGATCCAGTAAAACATCAACACCAGTCACCCAGCTATAGGGATATGGTGCTTTCATCAGCACTAGCTCCATCTGTTCATCACTGAGGTTGGGTAGTGATGCGCTGACGATAGATGTCAGAAGTGTGGTAGTTTCGGGATCTGACTTTGCGACTTTCACCAAGCTGTCAAGGGATGATGATAAAAACTGGTACGAGTCAATAAAAAGAAGATGATCAACTTGCATAGCAAGATATTTTTCAAACGTGGTTGGGACAACAAAACACTGCTTTTGTCCGGGTAGATTTCTAATTGGGGTTCCCTCACGTAGAAGTTTCGTAATTAGCTCCCCAAAGCTTTGTAAAACAATTACCAGATCGTAATTTTTGCTATTATGTGCGATGCAGGGAATCCGAAACCTGTGTCGAAAATTCAAACGAATGTTGCACATGGTATGGCTTTTAAACCTGAAAAGTCCTGTCATATGATCGTGGTCAAGTGCAATGTCACCGTTTAAAGGTTTGAGACAGATCTGGCAATCCTTGATATCTTCATAATCTTTAGGGATGCTGCTCTCTATCACAGGAATAGCCGGCTTTTTCATTTCAATACTGACGATCTTCTCCTCTAGTTGAAAAAGGCTTTCGAGGAAATGTAGACCAGCATTTTCTCCTATATAGGTTTGTTTATGGTAGATCTCGCTATTGTTTTTAATGCATAGCAAACTGTACGAGTTGGGGATATGAATGTCAATTATCCTCGTACTACTACCAATTTCTTCGTTTTGTGGTGACAAGCTGGATTCGAAGTCATAAAAGATGACAAACGGTAAACGCTGGAGCTTCGAAAAGCTTTTGAACTCCAAAACAGCGTTTTCTGCGTCTGGCATTTCAAATACTGGGAAAGTGTTTGGGACCCGACACGTTTTCACATGCTCCCGAAATACATTTTCACTAGCAAATGGCAAGCAACACATCTTACAGTACTGTCTTTTGTGGTAATTATCAGCCCCGAAAAGCCTTCCTATATTCGAAATGCAGCAGTAATGTCCTAAGTGGGAGCTGTCGACTTCAGTTCCAATATACAGCAGGTTGAGGATAATCGTGTCTCTACCAGTCTTTGACGATATTCGAAGACAATCAACAACACGTTTTTGACTAGGTCTGTATATATTGATGCCAAAGAATGGGTTGTTTTCCTCAAAAACTTCAACGCCCACAGCTGTCGTAGGATACGGGAATCCGTCCGGAAAATAAAGCGATATGCCTGTCGTTTCTTCGATTTCTTTCAACTTGGAGCGTAAATAACTTAGACGTAGGTTTTTCGTGTTGACTCTCCCCTCTATCTCATTTATTAGAGCGATTTCAACCGCCACACGAAAACAGTCATTTGCGGTATATGAAATTCTAGGATTAATTACACAGTGCTTCTTTTTCAGGTAGTCGGGGGTTGGTAGCCAAATAGATCCTATAGGAGCTGGAAAAAAAACACAAATCAGAAACCAGTGAAAAAAAACATTTTTATTCTTCTTATCTACGAGATGTCTTATTGGATCTTCTTACATATGGAACATTTAAGAAAAGAAACTTCAGATCTATACACACAGTTCGCTGAAAAGTTAAACCGGATAGGTTATTTTCAAATGTCTCGATTTCCTGAGACAGTTTTTGTGTTAATTGCTGAAGTACTGGGTGTTGGTCATCAAAGAATCTAATCTCCATCATTGTTGTTGAGGGGTTGAAGACTAATGTGTCTCCAGTACTTTCTTTCTTGTACACTAGTTCTGTGTACAGCTGAAGTTTGATGCCAGAAGCTAGAACAGAGTGGATCGCAATCCTCTGTAGTATATGGGATGATGTAGTTGAGACAAGGTCACTAAAATGTAGGTGGTCTAGCCCCACAGTTATTGGGGAAAAACGGTAAACGACACTATGCTGTGTCAAACGGCCATAACGATGATAAACATTACCATCACTATTAACATTAACTTCAGCTATGTCCTCTGAAGCCTCCTCATCAAGGGCTCTGGGATGATCCTGTGGCTCAGGACTGGATGGGTCGTAGGCCTCTGCATCGAAGATTGAGTTCGTTTCCTAGAAAGATTATTATCAATAATGCAATAGTTGCGTTTTTTCTTTTTTTTTTGCAGATACCATGGTATCTGATATCATTGTCTAAAGTCGTTTTTGCAGTTATCGTGGTATCTTATACCGTGATCAAAAGGTGATTTTACAGTTATCGTGGTATCTAGCCAGTTACGCTGGTATCTGATATTTAGATACCACGGTCCGAACATGGTAGGTGATCGTGGTATCTGAAAAAAAGTACGATATTTCCGAGATATTTAAAATTATGATTTAAGTTGATTGTGTAAGAGTAGTTCCGTTCTAATAAATTCTACCTTATCAATAGTAACTATCTTATGTAAGAGACGATAGTAAGTGAAGATAGTAACAATTAAACTTACCTCATTTCCAAGGATATTGCTTGGCGATGCATCAAGTTGGTCATCATTGGTATGGGAAGACATAGCGTAGCTCGAAAACTTACACCGTAGTTACTAATAAAAAGAACAAGCATATTAGTAAATATCTTGTGAAATAATCATATTGTAGAGGCTATAGCGATTATTATTTTTACTTTATTTTATTTATCATAGTCAGCTATGAAGCTTAAAGTTTAAGTGAAAGGCCAACTTATTTTTATATGATTTGACTGAACGCATACATAGTTTTTCGTTTTTTTTTCATCAGGCCTCGAGATTCTTTTAAGTAATTTATGATGGTTAGCTAAATCATCCCTAATCACCCCATTCAGTTACACTTTAAGAGCAATTTTGTCAGGCTGCGAATAGACTAGTCGTAAAAAAAACAAAAAAAAAACAATAAAATCTCAGCATTAGTATTTCTCAACAGCTACAATTCATGTATAATCATTTTGTTTTCTAGTCAGCTTGGGATCAAGGAGTCTTCACAGATAAACAAATTAAATATTGGTCACGAATACGATTACCTATTTAGTGCAGAGTTCTGGGACATTTCTGGAGTAATGTGGGTGTGAGATGGAATGTTTAAATGAACCTATGCATTTGATTAGAAAAGAAAAAAAAAATAGGAAACGTCACTCACCTTTACAGTCCTAATGTTCACTCAGACTTTTTTTGCAGAACTGATTGATGTTTAAGAATAAGCCGTTCAAAACATCGGAAAAGTGAAATCCTGTTGCATCAATATAATTGTCTGTAGGAAACGTTCTACACAAGAATTCTCACGACTGACTAGGTGTGGTAGAATAACCATAGATCGATTTCTGACTGACTATGTCTATAATGAATCAGCGAGCAATCTTTTTTTTTTCGATAATTGGTTAAGGGCGAGTCCCATTTTTTTTTTTTTTTTTTTTTTTTTTTTTTGTGGGTGTTGTTCTCTTTTATATGTAAAAACAATTATAAAAATATGATCGATTTCTGATTAGGCCTATAATGAATTAGCGAGCAATCCTTTTTTGGATAAGTGACTGAGGGCGAGTCCGGTTTTTTTATTTGAGGGTGTTGTTCTCTTTTATATATAAAAACAGGTAGGACTGTTCAACAATCAAGCACTTTCCTGTTGAAAATTGCAAAGCAAATAACAACTCTATTCTAAGGTAAGCAATTTCATATTTTCTACCATACTTTTTCTAACCAAAACGCCACTAGAATTTTTTTCTTTTTCTGAGTTTTGATGTTTGTGAAGTAGTTTAGCATCCGTGTTTTTCTTTTTCTTTTTTTAGAGATGGGTTGGTTTCTCACTTATTGAACAGAACTTGATTAGATGAGTGTACATGTTAACCGTTTCTACCATGACTCGTTTTATATTTGATAAAATTGTTTTAAGAATTGTGTTTTGTTTTTCAGAAGATGTCAAACGCCCCATCATCATCACCCGTTCAAGTTATCTCAATTGACGAAGAGGCTCAGGCCTCCTCCGGCTCCAGCTCCAGCTCCGGCTCCTCATCAAACCTTTCACTCTCCGGTGAGTCGTTCGTACTTGAGTCTCGCGAATTGTTAACTTTCAGGTTTCCCACTATTTTGAACTGCGAAATAACTGAAACCGACAATTCAAATAGTAAAGAAAGAATTACTTTAACGTATGGGACGGTACCACCTTATCTATGGGATGTGTATTTTGTCTTCGCCAGCTTTAATATTTTATTTTGGGATGGGTCTCGCTTTATTAAAGAAAAAATTATAAATAAATATTTGTGTACAGTAAATCCAACTGCCGCGCGGACGGAAAAAGTAAATCTCGAAGAAATCAGAGTCCAATTCCCCTCTCCAAATCTTCTTCTAATGTTTTTCGAGGTAAAAGAACTACCAGAAAATTGTTTTACACGTTTCTTGGGTTTAGGGGAATATAAAGGTAAAATCATTGTAACCAATTACTCAGGATCTGTTCTCCTTACATCGTACGCTATTTTTACCGAGGTGGTGTACACATTTTTTCAAATATTCCTCCTAGATATGGGAATCAAATCGGAAGTTTGCTCATGTGATGAAAAAACATGTGAAACTTGTTTCCTCATCACAGCTGATGTAGCAGATGATTTGAATCATATCATAGAACTGAGGCCTTATAAATTCAAGAAGACAGATTTTGTAGACCTGAGTCTTTTCTCATTGCAAAATAGTGGGAACAATGTTCTGAAGGCATATCTTTTTAGAAGATTTCTTACTTACGCAAAACCTGAAAATACAACTGGACATAATCGCGGGTTCAGAATCTCTAACGTAATTGCCGGCAGAAAGATTAAAGTACGAATCGACACATCAGAGATTTGGCTGGGAAAAAGGATTCTTCAGTACACCCGCTTGGTGGATTGCTCGACGATCAGGGGCTTTATGAACGAGGTAAATCATAGTTAGTGCGAGCTTAAAGTGTAAAAAATAACAGGACTTCTGTTTCCAAATTATTTAGCTTTCCAGAGTAAACAGACAGAGTTTCATTGTACCCTTCATTTCAGACCTATCCACACTCTTTGGCTCTGGAGGAGTAAAGAGAAAAGCGGAGGAGGAGTCGGGGGGAGTCTACAACAGCGTGTTCATGAGGAATCCGGCGGACCTTTCGTCATGGCAGCGACTAAAGTATTTAAAAAAATGTTGCTATGACGATGGGGACGTCAAGCTGGAGTTGAAGGTGATGGGCAAGGGGACGTTTGGTGTCACAACGAAGATCAATTTAACACTGGTTCTGGGTAAAGAGGACAAATTATTGGAGAATATCAACGCCAAGATATTACAGATATTTGTTAAACCACCCAGGGATGCCGAGCGGACGAGCTCAAATTAATATTTTTGTTTTATTTTTATGTTTGTTTTATCAATAACAAGTATTTCACACCAAAATGTTGGTGACAGGATGTTCTTTCCGGTCTTCGCTCTGGTCTTGAATATCTCCTTCCCCTGACTGCCAAAACACAGGGCGGTAGCCCAGTGCAGGCGTACTCTACCTTACAACCGAAAGGTCCCTGGATCGATACCATTCCACACCACTTTTGGGTTCTCCAGCAAAACTGGAAGAATTTTTAGTTTAGTCTTCGCTCTGGTCTTGAATACCTACTTCATCGGACTGCCAAAACACAGGCCGGTAGCCCAGTGCAGGCGTACTCTACCTGACAACCGAAAGGTCCCTGGATCGATACCATTCCACACCACTTTTGGGTTCTCCAGCAAAACTGGAAGAATTTTTAGTTTAGTCTTCGCTCTGGTCTTGAATACCTACTTCATCGGACTGCCAAAACACAGGCCGGTAGCCCAGTGCAGGCGTACTCTACCTGACAACCGAAAGGTCCCTGGATCGATACCATTCCACACCACTTTTGGGTTCTCCAGCATCGATTCCAGACTGGAAGAATTTTGTTTAACAGTTTGAGGCTTAAAATGGCGGTGTAATACCTACTCACCACAACGCAAACGCAAAGAGAAACTGATAGGTTGCTTAGACGCTACCTAAAAGCGAGCGTAAAAGCGGCTGATATGTTCAAACACTGGGACACGCCTGGCTGACATTCCAGATCGGAGGGGGGGGGGTCAATAGGAGGTTTTAGGTACCGGGGGGCGGTCGCGCAGACCGCCCCCTCGAACTTGTTCCTATGTTTTTTTTCACTAGTTCATTTTCCAGTTTGAGCGGCTAGAGCCTGAAGAGGACCCTTGCAAAGAAGGGCCGAAATATAGCTCGAATCCGATTGAATGAACGTTTATATATTTAGGTTGGTCAAGGGAAGGTGTGCGGTAAAAGGAAGGTTAACATATTTCGCTTTCGCCATCCTAGGGTTACAAAATTTTCTATCACAAAAAGATATTGTAACTTTTAGCTTCGACCAATCAACAAATCCTATTTAAAATCCTATTTTCAAATCCTATATTTTATCGGACCAGTTGAAATCCGCAGAATCTCGGCATTTTCGATCAGCGATGTCTTCAATTCACACTTGGAAATAGTTGGAATCTAAGGATCACAGGAGTAACGAAAAAGTGCGAAAACTCGAAGGTGATCAGATGCTTCTGTCGAGCAGGTTCAGGGCCTGAAGCGTGGTTCAGGCACGGACGAGGATATTAAGATGCTTTGTCCAAACGAAGCCTCAATTCAGCACCCCTACCCAGGTGGAAGAAACGATCAGGGGCAAAATAAGACATGGCTTCTTTCTTGAGTTCAACGCCGGCATCGAACCCCTTGGGAGCTACCAAAAGTAATGGGAGACGACCTTGCGGGGAAGCGGAAGGAGATACGTAATCGCTGGTCGGATGCCGTGAAGGGTTATGGACCTCGATCGTGAAACAAGTACAGGTACCAATGAATTTCTCGGGTTTACCTTTCCCATCCAAAAGAGGGATTCTACGCCCAGTAGCTAACCGTCTCCCGACGAGATCCGAACCTCTTTGAGATTCATTTTATATTTTACTACGCCTTTTTTGGGGGTCAGGTTTTGCTTGTGCGAAAAAAAATTCTCAGAAGCGGCGTGGCAAGTGTAAAACTCCTGTCAACTTGGAATTTGGGATAGGCTCTCCAAAGGGGCTTAAGTGAGGTTTGTCAAGTGAATGCGGTTTTAATCCGACGCGATCTGTCTGCGTTAAGACGAGGTGAACATCCTAGTACTAAGAGTTGGCAAAGACTCGACTTGCGCTGTAACAAGTTTTTGGGATCCCAAAACGTAAGTGGAGGGATACCTATGACATCGCAAAAGTTGTCCGTCCGTCTGTCCGTCTGTCCGTCCGTCCGTCCGTCCGTCTGTCCGTCCGTCTGTAAGCACGATAACTCTCGAAGGGAATGAGATATTTTGATGAAACTTGGTGTGAGCATTCTTTGGATCAAGAGTAAGGTCGAGTTCGTAGATGGGCCCTGTACCCCTACATTTAGGGGTGGGGGAGGGGGTTCAAATTAAGGGACAAGCAAAATATTTTTAAAAAGCTAATGTGATAGTCGATTATGGGGTAAGAAGGCATGCTGAACACGAATATGAAAACCATTTTCTCGCCGGACAAGTAGTTCACCCGGAATCCGGCCAAAACCGGAAAGTTTGTTAAAAGTAAAAGTTTTATTTGAAGTCGATTAGATGTTGGATCTAGGGGTAAGAAGGCATGCTGAACACGAATATGAAAACCATTTTCTCGCCGGACAAGTAGTTCGCCCGGAATCCGGCCAAAACCGGAAAGTTTGTTAAAAGTAAAATTTGTGTCTGAAGTTGATTAGATATTCGATGTAGGGGTAAGAAGGTATGCTGAACAATAATACGAAAACTGTTTTCTCGCCAGACAATTAGTTAGCCCGGAATCCGGCCAAAACCGGAAAATTTGTTAAGAGTAAAAGTTTATTTGAAGTTGATTAGATGATAGATCTAGGGGTGAGAAAAGATGCTGAATCCGTATGACAATCATTTTTTAGACGGACACGTAGTTCTTCAGGAATCCGGTTGAAACCGGAAAATTTGTTAGAAGTTAAATTTTTCTTTGAAGTTGGGATGTTGGATGTAAGGGTAAGGAGATACGCTGAATTCGTTTTTGAGCTTTAGTTTTTCGCCGGACAAGTAGTTCTTTAATTTCGCCAAAACCGCAAAATTCACAGAAGTAGGGTAGGATCGTTTCGATCGGCTTATAGGGGTAAACATACATGCTGAATCCATATCTGAACTTGGTTTTCTCAATGATTAGCTGTTTGGCCTGGCGAAGAAAAAACCTTACTGTCTGGATCAGATATTGAATTTTTGGGATCCCATCGGAACCTTTGGTCTTGTTCTCCTTCCGGCAAGGCTATTTCTGGGGGGTTCACCTGTCCTAGCTGCTTGTCTCTTCTGAACTCTAATATGTGGAGTTGTTCCATCTGCCGTCTTCCTGCAATGTGAACGAAATGTTCTTTCTGCTCCCCAGTAGAAAGTGATAAATTATTAATGACATGATATAATATGATGGTTTATCGATAATAAATCAAGACGTAATGCATTAATAATGAATTCAATGTTGGTAAATCAATGAATTAATTTGATTTACATACGAAAAAATAAATCCTTTTTACGTCATATGCAATAGCGGGCTTTCTTCAAATGTGACATTAGAATCTGCAATTGAACCTTCCTTGAGCTTCTCTTCATTAGCCACTGAAATGCACGCTTTTGTTGAAATTTAAATTCTGCGCGTCCGGGTGAACTTTTTCTTGTCGGGACAACAGTGCATATTCTGAACGTCATCACTAGAGCCACAGGAGAAAAATTCAAAAATCCCTTAGCAGAGTCAAAATAATTCAATGTATATTAAAATCCAAGACATACAAATAAGCTGGTTTTTCAATTAAACTTGAATACACGTCTCTCATTTTTTTCGGACTGCTCTCCAGAAATACACTGGACAGAGAAGGGACTTCCGGTATTATCGTTAAGTGGCCCACTCGTTTCTTCGCGCAAGCAATGCCGCTCTTTAAACCTCACTTTCCACCTACGGCTGGTTTTCTTGTTTTGACCCAAGATTTTTATGCTGCCCGGCGTATTCTAGTTTTAGTTTGTAGCTGTGAATGCCGTGTATCGGTTCAATCACAAATAAAGTACCTACCTACCTACCGGATTTTATGTAGACCCAAGACTTTGGGTCGGTCGCATCGATGGCCTGTGTTTAAGTGAGGATCTTTACGACTTGTACTATTGGACCATTCGGTTTGTTTTGGTTTTGTACAGACACCACGCTGTCGGAGCAGGTTATAAAATTCACAACTGAGTTTACATGAGCATCCTATTATTATGGTGGAAATGAATCGTTGTGGGTAAGGTTTCAAAACATCAATTAAATGCCAAATGCATCAAAGAAAAGCCCCAACATTTCTTTTTGAATGCCGCAACCTCCAACTAAGTTCTCAACAACTAAAATGCTTGTGCGACGAGCTAGAACTTCCGAACCAACTTTAAGATATCATCAACCCCAAACTTCCAGCCCTGACAGAACAAAAAGGATTCAGGATTGTGATCGGGAGTGTTCTTTTGTTTTGTTGTGAATGCGAAGTTTAGTAGCGTGTTTTAGTTTTAGCCTAGGTTTTAGCTCGTGTTCGGTTTATTCACGAACAACCTACCTGGCAAATAAAGGAGTCCACTAAGCAAAACTTCAGACCGAAAGTAACCACCAAAGAACAAACGAAAAGGCAGAACGAGATTTACATGTGGTACAGCTGACGCCATTCAAATCTTATGACAATGAGGAAGCGTAAAGAAATGAACCTGACTTTTTGCGACTTTTTAACCTTCGACCGGCTTCGTCATTTAACGGTTTTCAAAGTTCACTTGTGTCATAAATACAAAATTTAAAGCCTTTCCCTCTCTCGTAAAACGAAACAAACACACACACACAATTTGGAGAGCAAGAGCAACCGACAGAGAAATAATAAATAATAAATACGATTGTTTAAATGACCTGAATTTTGTACTAATCAGTTAAAGGATCAGATTCAGAACCATTTGCTGAAAACTTGTTCTTACTTGGCGCAAATTTGAATATCTCTGAAGCCTGAACGCCACCTGCTGTTAGCTACCTCGGTACTGGCGCAACTGTGAAATACACAACCTGGGCGATCTGATTTCAGCTGTTAAGTTGTCTACTAAACCTGACCAAAACAATTTGAGACAATTTCAAGGAACCTTTGCGCATCGCCCAACACAAGCAAACAAAACTTCAACACAAACCGACCCGTAGTCAGATAACTAGCTGTGCGGCCAGCGGGCGGTAAGAACGGATACCCCGAATCCAGGAGCAGAACAAACGCGAATGAAAATGGAGGAAAGAGGAAGGTAAAATGTTGCGACAGACGGCTAAATCGAGAAAGATGCAAGATGAGACGCTGGTATCATTGACTTCGCAAACAGCCATCATTTGCATGAATGAATTATTGTTCCTTGAAAGCAAGAGAAACAGCGTTTCTAAGTTTCCGGACAATCCTGATGTTACTGCAGGGATAAGCTCGGGGATATGTCTCGATTTCTTGCTTGACGCCACGCAACCCTCTTGCCCCCTGTTTCTATTTATTGGTTGTTTTTGTTTGTTCTAGTGTGGTTATTTTGTGTACTTTTTGTTTCTTTTTATGTTTGCTGTACTCCACATGTGTTTCAATGCGGATTAAAAACAAATAAATGAATTAATTAATTAATAAGGCCCAGCCTTCGCACTTCCTGGACCAATAATACTTCTCTATTTTTAACACTTCTGTTTTTATTTAAAGTTTAACTGAAAAGGGATGAGATAGGACAATCTAGTTACTAATCACTTATTCACTTCAAGAAGCTTGAAGACCCGATGAAAATGCGTTACTTCGTTTCTCCGCTATTTAAGAATAACCAATTTTCAAATAGTGGAATTTCCCTGTCGGATTTGTGGTACCTACGGGCTAGTACCTCTGTTATATGCTTGACTGTAATGATTTACGAAAAATAAGTGATCACACAGTGAGCTACCTTTCGCAAGCTGATCACTGCGGCCACTAAAAGCCGCGTTTGTGTTGGGATTCAAATTTTCCGCGTCATAGTAGAATTTTGCGCTGTGAGGACAGCCGCAGATATTCTGAACGTGATACCAGTGCAAATAGTGAAAAATACAAAAAAAAAACTTAACACAATCCAAATAATGCAGTGTATTCAGTTGAATGATCCAAAAATAAGTTGGCCTTTCAGTTAAACTTTAATTTTACTTAAGTTCCGAGACTGATTGTACCTGACAGGAGACGCCAAGTTCGGCAGTTAAAGCTATGAAAGTACATTTTTAAAACAGATCATCATCATCAGTGTTGGGAAACAAACTACGGTCTAGACTCGTTTCGTGCCAAACAAAAGCTCAGGCATTCAAGCTGATCTTTTAATGGGCTCATTAATGTCGTAATAGCCGAAAGGCATAAGCTAGCTGGCCAAACGACACTGTGGCGATTATATTTGACAGATTTAGGGGGAGAACACAGACCCTTAATTTCAACTATTACTGTGCCCAAAAATTAATGAGGCACTTTACGACGGCGATAAAAACCCAAGGAAGGTATTTTCCTTGCCATTCAGCCTTGAGTGGAATTGCGAATTCGGAGTGCAGAACAAATGGATGTTGTATGGGCATGTGAACAAGGCAGCGGTATATTAGAACAGACGACAACCGCAGACCACAGAAAGGCTAATGGGCGATATCTCGTGTAAGAGCGATGACAACAAATTCCATCTACTTATTCTTTTCGCACGCAACGGTTCGTGAGGTGCTAAAACATGAACATCAAAAGCCTTTGGCACTGACAACCTGAATCGTAAAAATACGGCAATCTGACCAATCAGTGAACGCTGTAAAATCCTAATTTGTTTGCTTTAAAAGAAGCAGGAAAAGAACTGACAGGCCAAGGAACTGATCATGACTTTAGGTAACGTTTAACACATGTTTGCACACACCTGTGTTAAATCTTATAAGAATTCATCCATTATGACACCTTCAAATGCTATCTGTTCGCGAAACGTAAAATCTAAAAGGGTCATAACAGAGATTTTGTCTCGAAACGTAGGCTAACACTCAAAGGGCCATAACAGAGATACGTTTGACATCTAACATAATATTTAACACAAGGATGCGCAACCATGTGCTATTATATTAAGCTACTTGGTGTCGTGTGATTTTTGTTGGCCTTGTTGGCTTCCTGGCAAAAGTTAACTCAAAGGATGATAGGAAAAGTGTAGAAAACTGGAAATTTTCCTGCTGAAAGTGTTTAGAAAGGGTCTGGGAAATTGTTTAGTTCAGTAGCCTATTTTCTATACCAATGGACGTTTCTAGATTTGAATTTTTCGTGCAGATCTGAGAAAGAAGAAATCACATAACCTACTTTCAGGTAGTTCCTGTTGAGTTTATGCGAAACAGTCTGCCAAATACACAGCATCAAACCAATTAAATTAAATTAAATTTTATTTATAACCCGTCTAGGTAAAGACGGAGTATGGTAAAAGATGAAAAAAGAGAGAAACAAAACAACAAAAGCAACCAAAATAATTAATCTTCAGTAAACCGGAACATCATGGAGCTCCATGGGTGGTTACAACTGTCCTTCGTCCTCTTGATGGATCTTAGGACAGCCGCAGACGGATCAGCTATACAGAACTTTTCGATGAGATGGCTATTCCTTGTCCATGGGGGGAGGCGTAGCAAATATTTGGAAAACCGAAAGAAAATGGAACGAATTTGACGAAGATTTTCGTTACTAAAGATTGTCCAGAAAGGGGAAAGGTACAGAACGTGCGGAAGAGCAGTGGCATTGTAGGAGTAGGCAAGAATCTTTCGGTTGAATCGCAACTTTCCGGAAACGATCCGGGCATAAGCTCCACTGATGCGCTTCAGCAAATGGGCTATCAGTAATTTTCGAGTGGTCTTAACTGAATCTCCGATCGGCAGTCCTAGGCAAAGACAATAATAGTGGGAAAGACCGGCGACTCCCGTAAGCCCCATGAGTCGCAACAATCAGCGCCGTTTAGCGGTTGGTCTTTCGTTAAAAAAATGTTCTGTTGACATTTATCCTCCATCTTCAGCAGAATCATCGTCAGAGCGCGTTTTGTTGATTTTTGTCAGAATACAGAAGCTTGGAATAGAGCTTATCTTTCTAACTGAATAATAAAAATATGTAGTTTGCTGGAAGTTTTTCCGAGATAAATGACAATTTAGTTAAAAAAGTTAAATAATTTTCGCTTTTTCTTGGTTTCTAAGACGTTTCTAAGAAAAGTATGTAAGTTTAAAAAAATAAAAAATATACCATTTGATAGATGATAAAAAGAGGATTCAGAATATGTATAGTTTGTTTGATTTAGTTGATGCGGTCCTGCTAGGAAAATTGTTTTTATAGTGTTGGTCTTTATAGGCCTAATCTGCCTTTATAGGCTAAAAAGTCGGTGACGTACATCGGTGCGGAGTGGTGCGGTAGGATTTTCGTTCTCAGCACAAACAGTTGTTCTAGAAAAGTTCTTCAAACCTTCTGCAGCTCGTCTGCTACCCCCCCCCCCCTGTTTTTGAACGGTATCGCGGTCTGGATCCCGGACTATACCATTAGCGTCCACTCTCCATTCAGATTTCCTCTTTAATTGGAATAAAAAGCAAGCAGAAACACAATCAGTTACTTTTTTTTTAATGGAACAAAAGTGTTGAATTCACGGGCAACCACTAATTTCACAGCAAATAATCACAGCGCCAATCAACGCTTGCCTTGATTACGTCAAACGTGCCGTTTGAAATTGGACAAAGACCAAACGCTAGGAAGCAGCACGATCGATTTTCAACGACGCGATTTTGGCCGAGTCGCCGGTCTTTCCCACTATTACTGTCTTTGGTCCTAGGTACGTCAGACTGGATTTGCTCTGGACTTGGCATCCTATAAGGTCGATGATCGTTGGCTCACTCGAATGATTGTTAAACATCAAGAATTCCGTTTTTCCCTTGTTGAATTTAAGTCCAATGCCAGCATATTCCGAAACTAGTGACTGGAAAGCACTTTCGATACCATTTGTAACACGACTAAGGTTCAGAATATCATCAGCATATGCTATTACTGAGCAGTCGATGCCATCATCGACAAAAGTGCAAGGTGTTTCGGACTGGGCGTTCAGGACAGCATTGTCAAATAATGTAGGGCTAGTAATGGCTCCTTGCCTGACTCCTTTAAAAATTCTGACTTCAGGAAGTTGTAGATTGAATTCTAAACTGCTAAAATTTCTACACGTTTTGTCACATTGGACGACTTTCAACTTTGCTCGAAGATTGGCATACATGTCTTTCATCACTCTGATGACCCCAGATTGTACGCCACGAGTACGAAGCTCTAACAATGCTTGTGGATGAACGACAGAATCAAAGGCTCTTTCAACATCATGACCCGCCAGCGCCAATGAAGTTTTCGTCCGATCAGCTTCCTGGAGAATAGACGCCAACGCAAAGAGAGCATGAGCAATGCGTAAGTTCAACTTTTCGCCCAGATTTCGCTCCCTTTTGACCGTCTCTGGATGCCTCGGGGTAGGACATGACAATTTGTTTCGGCCATCGGTTTCGTCAATGGCCTGTGTGGAGGGACCTCTCGGTGCCGGTTGTTCGCACGGCGAACTGTCGCGAATACACACAGTATTCGGAAGTACTTTAATTACAACTTTCCAAATAACTAGGTACCTGAAGCATAAAGCACCAAAGTTACCGTCTCAGTGAAGTGCTGTCTCAAGCGCATTCTGCTTAGATCGCATCGATCTCCACACTGAAATGCTTCTTTGGCAGCATTTATCCAACAAAACCCTTCAGAACGAAACTCAGACAGTCTGTGGAGTACACTGCACCCTTGGTAAGCCTACTACTCGAAGGCTAGATGGATCTACATTCAAAGCTGCAAAGATTACTTTCTCTTAAAGTGCAGTACTACTTAAGTAGCACTACTCAAGTACATTTGTGGTCAGGTACTTATAATATGATACTTGAGTATTGAGTACACAAGTACTTAATACGTATTGCTTAAGTAGAAATTGGAAGTACTTGTCCCAACACTGGATACAAACCTACAAAGAAAACAAACAAGAGCTGTAAGCTCATATGGCACTTGCAAGGCTTGGTAAAATGATGAAAGTAGGAATTCGTCGATGCGTGAGTTTGCTGTGATCATTTGTAAGCAAAATCCGACTGTTGTTAATTGTAAGCAAAATCTGACTGTTGTTAATTGTCCCTGTTAAGTCCCTGATATGCCTGCCAAGTTTCATCGTCCTAGCACATGTCTAAGCGTCTTGTCAGGATCACCGGACTTCCGGAACCCTCCCTCCAACTCCCCCACAGTACTCGGATCCGGTCCGGTCTTGTCAATTATGTATTTAGGGCTTGTGCTTATTCTTCCCCCAAAGTTTCATCCCGATCCGTCCACTCTGAACACTCTGAAACAATTTCCGCCACCCCCCCCCCCAACTCCCCCCAAAGTCACCGGATCCATCCCGGACTTGAAGTGTGACGTCTGAGACACGAGATCTTTCCAAATATAAAGTTTCATTAAGATCCGGTTCCCCGTTCAAAAGTTATAAATACTTCAACATTCCGGATTCCCCCTCCCTCCACCCCCCCGGTGGTCGGATTAGTTTGTTAGTTTGGTCGGGTCCCTAATATACCTGCCAAGTTCCATCGTCCCAGCACATGTGTAAGTATCTTAAGTCGGGATCACCGGAATTCCGGAACCCTCCCTCCAACTCCCCCCACAGTGCTCGGATCCGGTCCGGTCTTGTCAACTATGTATCTAGGGCTTGTGCTTGTTCTTCCCACTAAGTTTCATCCCGATCCGTCCACTCTGAATATGTCACATGATTTCCGACTCCCCCCCTCCAACTCCCCCCAAAGCCACCGGATCCATTCCGGACTTGAAATGTGACATCTGAGACACGAGGTCTTTCCAAACATCAAGTTTCATTAAGATCCGATACCCCGTTCAAAAGTTATAAATACGTCAATATTCCGGATTCCCCATCCCTCCACTCCCCCCACGGTGGTCGGATCGGGGAAGTGACTATTTCCAAATTAGTTTGGTCGGGTCCCTGATACGCCTGCCAAGTTTCATCGTCCTAGCTCATCTGGAAGTACCGTAACTCGAGATGAGTGGCCTGACAGACCGACCGACCGACCGACAGACCGAAAAGTGATCGGTATATGGCACTTGAGCGAAGCTGCAAGTGCCATAAAAAATCAATGAAGTCCCTGCTCTCTCAGCGTCGCTTAGATAGCAGTTTTAGCTTGTCTGGGCCATATACTATTCGGCAAAATGGCTCACTGGAAAAAAAGGCTCACCTTTTCTTTAGCCTCTTCCAGTTGGTTGCACAAGCTCTTTACTATCGACAATATAGCACCACTCCTTGGCGAGTCCCTTAGGCCGGAGTCTTCCAGCAGCGCTTCAACCGTCCGGAAATCCTTCATAAACTCTCTGGAGCCTAGAAAAGAAATTCCTGTTATTTTGGAGCACACAAATTATCTAACAACGGGAGTCCAACCGTTTGAAAAATTCATTCTCCCGTCACAGAAAAAGAGAACAGAGAGAAGGAGAAACTGAAACAACAACCTCAACTAACAAGAAAAAAGACTAAGGTAAAAAAGTTCGTGGATTGGGTCAGGTGATCTCATGACGAAGTTTATAATCTAGGCGAGAAGCCCAGACTTTACTACCGATGAAGGGTGTAAACGAAGGTGGTGTCCCATCCCATTTATTATCAACTACATATATAGCCTACAGTACAATTTGTAAGGCATTGGAGGTCACAGGAGGTATATCAGTCAGATCCTTCCGGAAACATAGCTTGAAGGGGGACCTCCCAATCAAACGAAAAATCACACTTAGCACCTACTTCATCTACCTATTTACACAACAATTATCCTAATTTCCATTCAAATAAACCTGGAAGAAGTTAAAGGAAATAAACGAAGAAAGAAGGACACAGAATTTATATTTCAAGAATGCGATAAGACTTTTTTACACAGAGAAGAAGCGTTTTTAATCTGTGAAGGGTCGCAGCGAACGGAGTTCAGACAGCAGTTGCTGTATAAATTGTGACCGCTGAACATGAGCCGAAGATCGATTCGTGTATCACGGCCAGTCCCGGCAAGCTGGGTCGGCAGCAACAATTTTCACCATCACCATCGATTCCTTACGGAGAAGATGAGATTTGTTCAACTTTACATCTATCTAAGGAAACTGATCGTCTGTTCGCATCATTAACTATTGGGAGGGGACGACATACACTATGTCTAATATGGATGGCGTTTACATTAACAATTTGTTCTGCATTGTACCGCAGGCAGATGGCACTGGAAAGCGACAGGATCAATATGCGCAACTCACACGAAGTCTGGCTTAGACGCACTGCACGCAGAAAAGGTTAAATCCCTTAATGCAAACAAACTCAATGCAAAATAGAGCTTGAACTTGCTGAATGGCTAAACCCACAGACTGGTTGCCAGTCAAATATTGTCTGCTGTATTCTCTCAGCAAGTTCTGCATAGAAATTACAATCATTATCAGTGCAGTTTTTTTGTCTACCTCTTTATCCCGGGTTTTTGCTAGCTTTTTTTCTGCACACATTCGTGCAGTTAATCATTTGATAATGCATCCATAAATTAGCAGTATGGTTTTTGTCCCCTTTTTTGTCTCTATCGTTTGATGAGCTGAAAGCTTAGAGACAAGTGTCGAAATACCATTACTGATAATTGTAGAGAGCAAAACTGCAAAAAGAATGCTTTAAGCAGTTGAACCCCCAACACTAACGAGTGAAAGCGGAGGCGTTTTAGCATTTGACCACACTCGTCCATTTGCTAGTTCAATTCAAAGCAGGAATCAGTGCGACCATTAGACCATTTAAGGCGTTTTTCCGTGACAATCCAGATTGACGATTCACAATCCGGATTCTCCAAAATGCGTTTTCTCCGACAATCCAGATTATGAAACATCGTTTTCTCTGACAATCTGACAATCTGGATTCGTTCTTGGATTGTCGATTCGTGAATCTTGCAACGAAGCAAGATAGTCGGATCGTCGTTGTGTGATCTGGGATTGTCGATTCGCTGTTTTCTCTGACTGATCAGCTATCTAGGATTATAATCCGGAATCGTCTCGGAAAAACGCCTCTAGTTGCGTGATTCGGAAGCATCCCGGGTGGAGATGAAAAAAATGGATCTTAACAAGGAAATCAGACAAAAAGACTAAGATTTGGCTGGTACAAAAATAAAAGTTAAAAAATGCAGTTAAATATTTGGCAGTAGCCTGTCAGTTTTTCAGTAACCATTGTCTTGAGGTTACTCTGTAAATTCGGCTCAAAAATCACCATATTTTCAAGAAGAAAACATGTTTGTCAATTTGACCTACTGAATAATTAATGAGCGATAGAGACTGACTGATTTGGTGTTGTACGGGGCGAATTTGATTTTCTTCTTTTGCGAACAATGCTGTCTAGTTTTACGATTTTGCAGGAGAAAGTTACAGTTCTGTTCATTATAATCATTCCTACTGATAGGTTCCAGCCGCGAAAAAAAAGGTTCCAGCCGCGAAAAAAAAAAAGCTGTAAGCTTATATGGCACTTGCATGGGTTGAGATGTATTGTTTGATAAAAAGTACTTCTCGACTTTGCGGTTGAAATGCGCACTTTAAGGGATCTAGAGGAAAAGTATTTAATTTTTGAACTTGACTGTCATGATGCGCACTTTAAAAGCGCTAGAAATTCATCTGTAAGCAAAACCCTTGAGGCAAAAACGATAACAGGCCCTTAGGGATCATTGATGTATACCGTTTGGTCAAAAGTTTTTTTCACTTTTCTTTAAAAAAGCGCACTTTACGGATTAAAGAAATACATTTTTAAGCAAAACCTTAGTTGCGCTTTTGCAGATCCGGATATTTGCGGACTTTTGCTGCGGTAGACTTAAGTCGAGTCTTCACCTTCCGGAATCTGGGTTCCCAAATTTTCCGAGATTTTTTTTGGATTTCTTCTGCGATACTTAAAAATTCTGGAAATTATGGAAGTTCAAAAGCCCCTTTTTTCCGGATTATTTTGATGTACTTTCGGACCGGTTCATAATCCAGATGCA
The DNA here is from genome assembly GCA_023053555.1 of Branchinecta lindahli. Taxonomy (NCBI): domain Eukaryota; kingdom Metazoa; phylum Arthropoda; class Branchiopoda; order Anostraca; family Branchinectidae; genus Branchinecta; species Branchinecta lindahli. The sequence goes on along the minus strand of JAKZAO010000009.1, from coordinate 563,633 downwards.
ATTTACAGAAGACGTCGAAAAATAATCTGGAAGAGTTCCGGGAGGTGAAGACCTGAAGTTTTACAAAAAAGGGAAGTGTACGGTTAAACCGTCAAAACTGTTGTTCTCTGTACTTCGAACATGTTTAACTTTATAAGCTGTAAAACGTGCTCAAAAGCGAAAATGCTATTGTTTTTCATTCTTCACGATCGAGTGTTGGATCCCAGTACGCTTTCCTTATCGGTGATACTAGCAACTTTTGGCACTTAAGCGAAGCGAATCCAACAAGCGCGATTTTGTCTAACCTCATTCGTGAACTAAAAGCATTAGCTTTTTAAAGGCTATTCGAATGCATAGAGTTTTGGCCATTCTGACACGAGATAATAAACAATTCGGCTCCCAGTCGGGCCCCCAGCGAACCCAATCCAGAGGATCATAAATCAGCTTCCCTACATATCTCAAAGACCTGAACCAACTTGGCATGAAACATGAAGATTTTGGCAGTCAGCGCCGACCAGGTTTTATTTTTACAAGAGCACCGGTCTCGGGCGATCGTCAGTACATACGTCAACTTGATCTTCGCAATCTTTGAAGAAAGGAATGTGGTAAAGAAGGAACTGCAAGGCATTGACAATAATAATACTTTATGTATGACCAACTGTACAACTTAAGAGTAATGAGAGGACAAATAAATCTATCGTTATTTAACGTCGACGGGCAGAAACGGGCGGACAGCTAGGCCAGATTTCCGGTTCTCTTCCAACTCCTCCCCCCACAGCTGTCGGAACCGGTCCGGACTAGGAACGGAACGGCTGAGACACGTGTTCCTGCCAATTGTCAAGGTTTGTTCAGTCAGCATCAGCTCAGTACAAGTAGCCTAATGCACCTATATTTCCGGATTATTCCCGTCCCCTTTGACCCGTTTTTCACTATTATTGTTTGTCTACTTCCCTACATTTCCGCTTGCATATTTTTCTCTCAGGCGGATGAAAAAGGATTTGGCCTGGTATTTTTTTTTTGTACCCGACGTATTTTACATGTGTTTCTTCTTTTTTGCTGTCCATATTGTGTAAGGTTACCTGTACTGCATGTATTCTTCGTGACTACCTAAAGCACAACTCTTACTAGAAATAATATTTTCCCTATGATGGATCAGAAATAAACATTTTCGAAAATACCATTAATTTCCATCTGAAATTAGCGATTTTCTTGTTAGCGCCTGTCGACTATGTCCAGCCTTCCTGCTCTCCGACGCGGCGGCTGGGCGCAAAACATTTGAAAACTGATCACGCCGTGGTTCAAAAGTGTGAAAACTAAGCAAATAAAAGAAGTAATAAACAAAAGCTTCTCAGATCCTTATGTGTGAAAGAGTTGTCAGCAGACGTTGGATCCCGGCAAACGTTTCGTTGTGTGACGGGCAAAACTCGGCAAGGCCAAAAAAGCGCTAAAATTTCGTAGGCACAAAACGAAACAATGGAGAAAGGTGGGGATTTTAGAGGCTTATCATTCTGTATGGGAGCTAGATATATTATGAAAAAGCAGAATAAGCAAGAGGGGTCCTTTAATATGCTATGTAAAGTTAGTGGATCCACCAACAGGACAGCTACTGGGGATCTTGTATCCTACTATTACGTATACTGTCAGTTTAGAGCTAGAAATATGACACTGGCACAGTCCAAGTTTGATTCCAATCGCTCCACCCGTTTAGTCCCTACGCGTGAAACAATTTCAGGATTCCCCTCCCCACCGCAGCCAGATGCGGCTCGGAACACACAGCAGCATTTGCTCATACCTTCTGTCAGGTTTCACTTGTATCGGATCACCTGCTGGTTGGACATGTTCGATCCTCCCTCCGACTCATCGGATCCCCCAATGGTTTGGACACATAACTGTCTATAGGCAATCAGCTCCTTCCACCCACCAAGTTTCACTTGCACCATCGGATTTCTGAAAAATATCAGATATCCTCCCCTTTTGACTCCACCCACCGAGGCTGGATCTGGCCCAGACCTAATGATGGCAAACCTAGGACACATGAACTTTATAACGTCCAAGTTTCATTCCAATCCCTCCTTCGGTTGGTCCCTCCGGATATCATAAAGTTTCTAGGATTTCCCTTCCAATAACAATGAATGGTACACCTAGGACATTTGGTCCCATCATCCATCAAGTTTCGTTCAAATCGGAGCATTTCCGCAAAATGTCCGGTCTTACATACACTGTCACCTCGGTCGGATCCGGCCCCTATCCAAAAGGGAATCCGTTTGGTCCCTACGGGTGTCATGAAATTTCTGCCCCCCCCCCGCCCCGATTCCATCATGGTCTGAGGTCTGATGCATTTCGGAAAAATAACAGGAACAATTGGGCATCTGTTCCTACCACACAGTCGCAAGATTCCCCTTCTCTCCCTCCCACGGATGATCGGGTGCCAAATATCATCGTCCTAGCTTATGTGGAAGCGCCTGAAGCAACATACCTGGACCGACGGACGGACAGAAACTACTATCGCTGAAGACGAAGGCTCCACGTGAAGTACAATCGTGACCATGTACATTACTTATATGCTAACGTTCTGATTGATTGCCACATGACCGAAAAAAGCTACTCATTGCAAATCATGACGCTTACACAGCTTGGTATTTGACTCGAGCAAAGATACTTCTCATTAGTGATTAAAATTGCTGTCTCGATCCGGAAGTGGTCGTTACAGATACAAGTATGGACCGCAACTAAAAGTAATAATAAAAGACATTCTGATAATGGGCACTGTAAAGGGTTATTTCTTCGGCCCCGTTAATTAACAACAGCATGTTAGGCATCTCAGACCTCAGGCTAAAATGAGTTGCGTTTTGAGGACTTGCCGTCTCACCAATGCTTTGCAGATGGTCTGTCAGATTTAAGCGGGCTATTTTTATATACTGTTCTTAATTTAATTATCAACTGCTGTGTATGAGGAGGCGAAAATCGCGTTCTCATATTTGATGTCGTTATACTTCAATTGAGGTTAGTTCTAGCGATATTCCGGCCCTTCTTGGCAAAGGTCCTCTTCAGGATGTACCCAGAACAAGACACTTGCTAAGAAGGTCCGAAATATCGCTGCAACGAATCTGAGCTGACTTATCCGTTTATGGTCATTAAACCTGATCCGCTGTCAGATTGAGCTGAAGGACTATTTGGTGGGTTATCATTTGACCACAGTAGGCCGACAGCGAGGTCGTTTCCATCCAAGAAAAAGTCCGAGGTGTCCTACAGTTTCATCGAGGACGTTGCAGCGTCAATCATCTCGGCATGGCGCTTATATTTTTTGCTTCTCTAAATACCAGCGCCAGATCAGATTTGACGTCAAAAAGACGAATAGGAGATTCTTCCCCATCTTTGTCTGATACTCTGGCTAGACAGCCAGACGGAGACAAGACACCCTCAAGGGGCCTGATTGATTGATGGAGCATCGGACAAACGAAAATTGCACATGAAAATCGGCAGCGTTCACGGGATGATACAGGAACGGCAAACGAGATATTTTAGACTCGGGCAAGGTGTGCCGAGACAAGTGACATAAAGACAATTTTCAGTTACGGCTGAAATCAATCCGAGATCAATCATAGGTTTCGACAGTCGATGGAAGCAATTCTGGTAAATAGAAACAGAAGATCAGGAAGGCGACCTTCATTGTTCAATGTCAATCACATTCGGTTTAAAATTCTTAGTTTGAATTCTTGCGGATTGGTCACAGATCAAGCTTTCGTACATTTTAGTTTATTTTTGTATAGTTTCTTTGTCGGTTTAACCGTTACGAGTATAATACAGTATAACAAACTTAGAAGCCGGTTTTCTTCTTTCAGTAACAACTTATCATCATCACACTGAAAGAAAGCTCGTTATTAACCTATTAACGAATATTTATGATGGCATTGTTTTAAATATGTTTGCGGATTGATATCTGGATGAATATGTATATTTATATGTTGTATGGATATGCACAGTTTTGGGTTTTTGTTCGTATAGTGTACTCGTCGATTACGGCCGGAAGAAATAAAATAAAAAGAATAATACTTCACAACAAGAAACGCCTACAATGAGAAACACATACTTTCCACCGGTTGGCGATTGCTACTGCTAACCAAGCTGCAAACACCAAGAACGATGACTGGAAAAACGAAAATGATCTGAGAAGGCCGGCCTACTGGAAGTTATCTTCTGGTATACTACGAGTTTTTCGTTTAAGTACAAAATCAAATTGGGTGACGTACAACGTACCCTTCAGCTGGATTTTTAGCATAGTCTATCATGAAACAAGTCAAATTGGTCGGAGCCTTGTTTGTCACTTAGGTTAACGTTGTTCAAACAAGGCTCCCAACGTCGACATCGTTCAAGGAAGAAGGAAGATAATTACACCTGTCTCTCAACTCTTAAAGAAGAAGAAAATTAAAAAAAGAGTCCTGATTCTCGTTTTTCGCGCTGTTTTCACTAGGCTGCTTTTGGTAATAGGCTTTTGTATCAGTATACAGAACCCATTTGCAGCTTTTTGGTCAGCTCCCTGCTAGCAAACTAATCTGATATCGATGCTGGACTGCACCTGCCACGGAGAAACACTCCTGGCACGACTTCCGCCATTTTTCTCATCCTCGCAGAAAATCCGATCAATCGATAGTAGACGCTTCGTAACCTGAGAGGAGGTTGGAAACATGTCTCCGCGAAAGCGAAGGAGGTCACATCTGTTATTCCCTAGTCTCCCCGAAAACGTCTCAAAGGTTTAGATGTCTGACGCCTCTTCTCACCCGTCTCTTCAGAGGAGTTTGGTTCTACCAGCACTACAAGACACAACTGTTCTTCTAAGTACGAACTATCTTTCCCAAAAGAGGCCTAGCATTCCAGGTGCTGGATGGTAACGAAGAACGTCCGAACTTTGGGATGAGCAATGAAAGCACACGCGCTCAGCTAGCCTCTGGCTCTAAACACCAGTACCGCCATCTACTGTAAGAAACTACGTTCGTAGAATGAATAAATTTTTTTCTAAGATAAGGCTACTAAAGAAGAAAGAAAGAGGATGAGAAAAGCAAGATGATCTGCTGCCAAATATTCTGCTCTTCAAATCGTCCAACCATACTAATTACACAAACAATCCAGCTACTCCTTTTCAAGAGCGAAAATACGAACGGTGGCGAAGGAATATCAAAGTCTCAGAAAACTGAGTGTCTTCAGCATCAATCCAGTACAACAGACAAAAAGCCTAGAAAGAAAAGCGGTTTCAGGAGCTAAAGTCCAGAAGCCCTTTATTGGTATAATCGTTAATATCATAGGAGAAATGCTGAAATAGGATATTGTCCGCAGCACTACAACAGACAGGCAAAGAAAATAGCCTAACCAGAACGAAAACAGTGTCAAGAAGATGACCGATGATCTTTACTGCAACCTGGGCCACAGGCACCCAATAATGTCGGGCCAATTACAACCATTGAGAGGTGACATGGGAACGTTAGCCGTGTCGTAAGAAGCGACTTAAGTGGCGTTCGTAAGGTTAGTACAGTTTTTCTGTAAAGTTGTCACGCTCATACGAGAATTTGACCTCGCTAACTCGACGAGAATTTTGTGTCAAATTATTTCCTTTCTATTATTCGACCTTATCATCATAATATATACCATATCAGCACATTTTCAGTTTCCTTATTCCACATTTCCAAATTTACTGAAACATTACTGAAACCTTCTTAGAAGAACAATTCCCTCGAAGAACAGACGTCGATTCCTAGATTTTCACATCCTCTGAGTAGATTCTTCTAGCTTTAAGTTATTTGGAATTAACTATGATTGACTGATTGATTGTGTAATCATTTGAATAAAGACACATCGAATCTCGGTGAGTCTATGGACGCCGGAGCTCTAGCGATAGCTGAGTACTGTTATCATCATGGTTATCACTAGGTACAGAATCATGACTGTAGAGTACTTTCAGTCAAAGAATTAACTAATTGCACCAAAATCGATGGCACGGCAACAGAAATACGCAGAAAAAGAACCTAACACAGTACGCCCTAAACAGTGAACTTGTTCTACTATCGATCGGAACCTCAAGTAACGCAACATTCTTTTCCCACTCACAGATTTAATTCACCATCCATAATTCGTTAAAGCATGTACGACAACCTTACTAATCACGACTGCTCTTGTCCCTACGCTTGAAAAAAAAAAACTTTTTCCCTCACTTTGTCAAAATTGAGGGACGGTTTTGGACAATTTTGTGATGACAGCTTTTCTGAACCACGGTACAGGAAAATAGAGACGATTAATTGTGTTAATACTGCATCAAAAACACTCTCCATATACCTACCTCTCTTCTCCACTCATTTACGACTCGTAATTACTCACTTAAAGCACAAGGCACAAAATATACGGTTACCATTCCCATCTTCTATCAGAATCCTTTAAAACCTAATTTCTCAAAAATGACCAGTTCTTCCCGGCTGATCTCAACCTCTTTCTGACCCCTTGGTTTGATGAGAAACACAGGACAACCCCTACAACAGGTATTTCTAACCAATGAGCTCTCGGAAGCGATAAGCGGGAGCCTTATCCACCTCTTAAACGAGCCAAACACGAAACAAACAAGACCAAGAATGAGTTACGGTACGTGTCTTTACAGTGGATAAAAACGGCATTTTTATTTATTAATTTATTTCTCACCCGTCATTTCAAAAAGAAAAAGGACGGAGTACAAAAACGAAAAGAAAAGCAAATCGGAGTTATAAATCTTGGAATGGAGATTGGGCGAAAAAAGGGGTTCAATGAATCTTATTGTCACTGTCACAGTTGTAGACTTGGGATAGGAGCTAATGAGATGTTCTTCAGAGAGGTTAACAGTTCTCGCCTAGTTCCGTCACCGAAAAGAAACAGTCAAAATTTAAATTCAAGCTTCACTGAAGAAAGCTGTTTATTTCGTTGCTATGCACAATCCAAGGCTGAGGATCCTGTTTTCAAAGATGTCACAGAATTGACTGAAAATTTAGACAGATTGCAAGAAAGAATCTTAGCTATGCCTCCTGGCTGTATTGTTCCCGACCTGCACCAAGATATGAAACAGAAATAGGCTTGTTTGTCTGCACCGGGGCGTAACAGTCACTACGGTAACCGACATGCGTCGAAGAATTCTTGTCAGCCACGACCTAGGGGACTACGGAATTTTAAGGGTCCGGGATTTGGGATTACTAATTCATTTTCTACAGCTATCAGTGATTTTGCCATCGAAGTCTAAAAAAAAGTCAATCATGACATGCCAGGAATGTTCCAGCAAAACTAACGGGCATTTGAAGGACATTTTAACGGGCGGTTACAAAGTCGAAAGTAACTTGCTTGTTGTTATTTTGTTTATCTTGTTGCCTTAATTGCCTTTACGATCTCGTTTACGATACCGGTTTATCGATTACCCTTGCTGGTCCGTTTGAGGGACAGGTGACCGTCTGCCATCTACTGGTGAGTCATGGAATGATTCTTATTTATTTCCATAATTAGTTATATGTCAACTAGGTTCGTTCTTTTTATTGTGTCGGTTTTTTGTCATTCGACATTATGCCTTCAAGTCTAAATCGACCAAGTATTTATATTCATTTGTTCAAACTGATGAATTAAACCTTGACCTTTCTGAAGCCAATATACGAATAACCGACTATTCACACTGTCGTGACAGTTCGAAGCTGTTTTGGCCATGCAAAAACAGTTACAACGAGTCCGAAAGAGTTCACAGGAAAGGTTATTACGGGAAGAATCTGAAAGACTTTCTTTTCACATAGTCCGAGGTTAACATTTTTCGCGGGAAGAAAATAACGTTCTGTTTGGCTTACAATGTTGGAATCATAAACAGAGTAACAAATTAGGACATACGGTCGTCGAGTCAGCATGTCCATATAACGGCCCAAATGAGAGTCTGCTCCCCAACGCTGGGAAATGGCTCGGGCCCTTGAGATGTATGTAAACGTAAGCTGGCAGCCCCTAAAGTAATACACTAGCGACACTGCAATCGAGCGACATGATGATCTCATTCGGCACTCTCGTCTTGGATTAAAACCTGTTACTGAATCAGTAAAAAATAAACAGACATAAATACCACAACCAGACAGTGGGCTTGCTTTATCTGACGCCAGCGGTTTGATCGAGCATGTTTTTCTAACCGAGCAAAAAACCGCTGTCAATGAAGAGATTGGTTGATGGACCGATGTCATGATAGTAGGGGTGGGTGGACGTCCTCCTTTTACGTGGGTTCGAATACGATTAGACACGTCAAAGTAGCAAAAACAGAAACGGCGATTGCAAAAACAACGGCGATCAAAACAGAGGATGAAAAAGACCGCGTCAAGAAATAACAGCGACAGGGCAGAAAAACGCAGAGGTCAAAAACAGCGAGAAAACCGGGCCAGGAAAAAACCGGGCCAGGCCAAAAACCACCACCGTCAAAACCGCTGGTACGTATACTGGTACGGAAGTTTGACAAAAATGCAATTACTTTCAATTACAATAAAAACAAAAAATACACTTGCAGTTTGTAACTGTAGGCTAAGCAATGCCTCTGAGATACATTAGAGGTAAGTTTATTAAACAGTTATTTAAATGTGAACAGTGCAGTTTTGGGCTAAATGGTAGAATGAAGATCCGAAATCCTATTCATGTGTTTCCAGAGGCCCTTAATTACCTACTCTGGCTACGTCATAGTTGGCTTTAGGGAACAGCAAGTACATGAAAATGGCAAAGCCCAAAGTCAACAAACGTTCAAATAAGCATCCCTCTACTGTACTTGGATTGCTTCAATCAGCTACAATGAAAAATATCGTTAAGCTTTCCGACAAACATTTAAAGAAAACAAAAGACAAACTTCAGCAATGAGTCGAAAATAGGACAGAGAACATACTGGTACGAGAGCAAAACGGGAGGCAGTAGCGTGGTTACCGGAAGCAGAAGCCGAGAAAGTCCACCAACCTCGTTTCATCCATCGCGGATGGCGAGCCAAAACCCTCTGACCGAAGTTCCTAAAATCCTGACCGAGCGTGAGCGAGAGGAACAAGACCAAAGGTTCCGATGGGATCCCAAAAATTCAATATCTGATCCAGACAGTAAGGTTTTTTCTTCGCCAGGCCAAACAGCTAATCATTGAGAAAACCAAGTTCAGATATGGATTCAGCATGTATGTTTACCCCTATAAGCCGATCGAAACGATCCTACCCTACTTCTGTGAATTTTGCGGTTTTGGCGAAATTAAAGAACTACTTGTCCGGCGAAAAACTAAAGCTCAAAAACGAATTCAGCGTATCTCCTTACCCTTACATCCAACATCCCAACTTCAAAGAAAAATTTAACTTCTAACAAATTTTCCGGTTTCAACCGGATTCCTGAAGAACTACGTGTCCGTCTAAAAAATGATTGTCATACGGATTCAGCATCTTTTCTCACCCCTAGATCTATCATCTAATCAACTTCAAATAAACTTTTACTCTTAACAAATTTTCCGGTTTTGGCCGGATTCCGGGCTAACTAATTGTCTGGCGAGAAAACAGTTTTCGTATTATTGTTCAGCATACCTTCTTACCCCTACATCGAATATCTAATCAACTTCAGACACAAATTTTACTTTTAACAAACTTTCCGGTTTTGGCCGGATTCCGGGCGAACTACTTGTCCGGCGAGAAAATGGTTTTCATATTCGTGTTCAGCATGCCTTCTTACCCCTAGATCCAACATCTAATCGACTTCAAATAAAACTTTTACTTTTAACAAACTTTCCGGTTTTGGCCGGATTCCGGGTGAACTACTTGTCCGGCGAGAAAATGGTTTTCATATTCGTGTTCAGCATGCCTTCTTACCCCATAATCGACTATCACATTAGCTTTTTAAAAATATTTTGCTTGTCCCTTAATTTGAACCCCCTCCCCCACCCCTAAATGTAGGGGTACAGGGCCCATCTACGAACTCGACCTTACTCTTGATCCAAAGAATGCTCACACCAAGTTTCATCAAAATATCTCATTCCCTTCGAGAGTTATCGTGCTCACAGACGGACGGACAGACGGACGGACGGACGGACGGACAGACGGACAGACGGACAGACGGACGGACAACTTTTGCGATGTCATAGGTATCCCTCCACTTACGTTTTGGGATCCCAAAAAGCAAGATTTAGGAAGATGTATCAGTAAGCTACTTAGGTAGACAGGTCAGGAATTAAACAACCATTTATGTCACTCAAATGACAAGTATAATTGACACACTGACGATCAGAACATATACGCCATTCGTCAATATGGAACTTTGGGGTGAAGACATCCCTAACAAACCTGCTTCAAATCAGAACAGATACAGAGAACTCAAGTCTGAGAAGGCCCATGCCAACAGCAAGATAAGCGCAGTGTTGATCCAACTCACACGCTGTTTTGTTGTTGGGATTCGCGTTCTTATTTACCGATTTTCGTTAAAAAAATTTCAAATGCTCCCTGTTTATGTATTGTTCTGCGCTTCTGACGGGTAATAAATCAACAAGAATAATAGGAATTAGTACATTATGCAACTGCACTGACATTGTTTATGTTCTAGTAATCATGAAGACAATAAAACTTTTACTGTCACAGATTGCAGGGTTGTAAATTGCTGTCCCCTGTCAAAACTTGCACAGCCGTGTGATTTTTAGCAATTTCCCGCAGTTCATTCTAATCACACAAGGCAGTTAACTCTCGAAAATTTATAGCCTCCTTCTGCTTATTAGTGGTTGCAATTGTTGCTTCCGGTTTAATTTCATACAGTCTTGCTTTTGCTATCCCCGCTTCGAAAACGATGCCCGTCAAGTGAGACGATTGGCCAACTTCGCAAATTGCTTTTAAAGGATTTCTTGTTATTCCGCTTCTACGAGAAACTACGCACTACGCTGTTAATCTATGCAACCCAAACCGCAACGAGATACTTCAAGGTTCAAGGGTTTGTTTTATTATCAAAGGGGGTCTGATTGAAGAGGGTCTCAATTACGCAGTTTTCATAAGGCTGTACCTCGTATTCTTTTCTCAGTCTTGGCTCAAGTTTTCTTAGTAAAAGGCTCGATGAAAAACTGTCCCAAGTCCATGATTTCCAAGGGCCTTCCACTACTTTTCCTCTTCCAAGGTTGGCCTCCCCCTTTATTTGCGGTCACCTTTTCCGACTTTCGTGGTCGAATAAAAACAGATCATTGTTTGTCGAACTCCCCTTTGTTTTGTTTAGATTTACTATTCTGTCGTAGCTGACATTTAGCCGAGAGAGATCGCAAAAGGAATCACCCTTACTATAAACAACACATCACAGATTAGTTATTAGTACTGTTACCTGTTACTAGTATAGTAAATACTAAATGGCTCTCTCGAGTCTCGACTTCGGGGTTGGAAGCCTGTTCAGGATGAAACCGAAAGGAAGCGGACGTGACATGGAATGACCTACTCCGATTTGGAGAGGAACCAATCAATACTTACCACGAACAAGAGGAGTTCCAACTGCTTCCTCTTTCAGAAGTTTAGACGGTCCCACAGATGGCGCTGCTTCACGGGCCTGCAAAAAAAGGAACTTAAAGGCTGAGATTTCAAAGATAGAAAAATAATTCTTTTTGGTAATTGATTGGATTATTTTTGGATTGGGAAGGCCGTATGAAATCGGGAGAGGGGAAGTGGGGAACGGTACTCACAAACTAGGGAGAGCCGACGGTTATTCGAGGGTGCGTTAGAGAAGTGAACAGTAGCATTTTTTTTTTCATTACAAACACATTTTTGCTAATGCTAGGTACCCTCCAAATTTGCTCAGCAAGAACTGAGGGGTCACCCACTCCCAAGTAACTGGCGTAGGCCTAATCCTCTCCCGGTACCGGATACTTGGTGTACAACAAAATCGTGAGTGGACAACCCTTGGCAAGCACCGAATTTCCAACGCATGTCGCTTAAGATGGAGACAAACGTGTGGTTTACTTTGTTGTATGGCTTTTCGGCTTAATATGCATTTTTATTAGTGTTATGAGAGAAATTTTCTTTGTCAGCAATATTTTAAAGGACAATACAAACGAACACGAATAGAACTTATATTGTTGTGCGACACTGCTCTTTCCACTAAGAACCGATAAACAGTGGCAACTTATTATCATAATATTTTAATATTATTATTTCACCCTGGCAGCCGGTGATTAAAACCAGTGTCGACAAGGGCGACCTGGTAGGAAGGCAATACCACCTGAAACGTATTTCTGTATCGATCATTGGGTTCACGACATGCTAATTTTCATGTTTACGACTTAGACAAACAAATTAAGTGGGGGGCCTGAGTTCCCTTCTAACAGTGTCGCATTTTCATGCTAAAACGATACGAAGTGTGACCTACTGAAGAGTTGTAAGACTTTATTTTAAAATGGAACAGTGTAGGCCTGTGAGCCTGGGTAAATTAAGCAGTAAACGGACGAAGAAAATAAGTTCAGATCGATACTGGTTCCCAACAAACTTTACAAAACGATAGGCTTGACAGAAGTCTGAACTTTCCACACGAAGTGACTGGCTACTGAAAGGCACAGCAAGTGTTAACTAACGTAATCCTGTACGGGATTAGCCATTTTATTACAACTCAAGACTAAGGGAAAGGGATGTCACAACATTAAAAAGGTTAATTTCAACTTTAACCAATCATTTAGCACCAATATTCTATACTGCGGAAAGAATCAAAGTTTGAAAAAAAACATACTCTGAAACAACCCTTCGGTACCCCTCCACGCCGCCACCACCCAAAATTATATTGATTCTATCCTAACCTTATAGCTAAATCCTTGTCATTCCTACGAAAAGACTAGCACCCTTATCTTTTTTGTTTTGTTTTACAAGTGACAAAATAAAACATGCGTCTCTTTACAATGTCCAGGATTGACATATGAATCATTAGCGACACAATATAAGTTTTCAGCCGACAATTACTCACCAGACAGCGGAGGCCACCAAGGCCTAGACTACGCTAATCTCCCGTTTCTATGCCTTTCCTTGTCTGCCGGAAAGAATTCCGAGAAGCCCAAATAGACTTAGGCCTAGCCCAAACAAAAAAGGACTGTCTAGACCCACAGATAGTGAAGCCAGACATCTGCTACGTATGCCGGAACAGACATAGTCAATCACTTTGCTAGGGTAGTACGAGATACCCACCTGGCCTACTCACGGACCAGTTGCAAATCGTACGCGTTTAAGTGGTCCGGGGTTGTGCATTTTGGTCAAGGTATAATGATGGCAGGTCAGGCCCATGTGTACAATGGAGAATAGTGTTCGCTCAATAATGACAGATGCCACCTTCCAAGGGTGTAACACTTATCAGAATCGAAACAACACCAATACCGGTCTTGACGACACACTGTCTTTACATGGATAAGACAAAGTGGAGGGGGGGGGCTCAAGGGATCTCGGAACATGTAAGAATTCTGGTTAAAATGTAATTAACGTGAGCGATAGGCTATATAACCCCTCCCGCCCAAATAGTATTGTTATTTTCTTGTTATTCTAGTCGAAATCATTCTCGCGAAACAATATCGGATACAGGCTCGGTAACCTTATGCTGGCTGAAGGCAACACTTATAGGAATAGGCTATTCCGAGGATTCAAAAAGAAGAAAGCATATCCGTCAAGACCGTTGCCTCCCACAGACATGAACCTGTCGGAAAAGTCAAATGACGTACTTCATTTCAAGTTCAAGAACTCAATTTCAGAAATTTTATTTCCTACGGAGACTAGTCGTATTTTCTACTTCGGAATGTATCAAATCAAATACAAATTTCACCAGTCACCATACTCACAAACTGCTGAAGCCAATTTCAACCCTCTCGAGCAATTCTTTTATCTTTCTCGCCGGATAAATAATTATTCATTAGGTCTGCTTGTGTTCGCTGACTATAACAGGGACGCTTTCTTCTTCAAAATGTGGCGGATTATAAAGGCAGTTTATTTTTACATGTGAAATCTTAATGCACTGAAATATTTTGACTCATCCGAGGAATTTTGTATTTTTCCAACCGGGGGTCTAGTAATAACGTTCAGAGTGTGCGCTGCTTGCACGACAAACCAAAATCCTCCAGACGCGGAGAATATGAATTAAACAAAGGCCTGCATTACCAGGGCTAAAGATGCGACATCGGAGAAATTACGCCTATAGAAAAGTAGGAAAATTATTTTTAGAAGGAAAATTAAATGATTGCAATGAATCTGATATTTTTATTTTATTTTCGGCAATTCTTACATTTCTAGTTGGTAACATTTCAATCGTAGAGGCACCACAGATTTTCCCTGGATACCAGACAAACAAAGTAGCGCATTTTTATCCGGTTTTCAGGAATATTTTAGTGAATTGATGATATGTTACTAGACTGTTCGATTTCAGCCCTATTCTGTTAAACTTTAAAGAACACCTCGCATTACATAGAGCGTGTTCCACCCCTCTACCAATTAGTAACGATTTGTTACTACCAGCCTCACGAAAGGTTACTACGCTGACCGTTCCAACCTTCTCAAAATAGTAACTAATAGTAACTATTTGCTTACCACGCTCGGGAGCGTAGTAAGCGTAGTAACTACGCATCTCTGCAACGCGATTGGTCCGATTGCCCGTGGCCTGATATTTGACCGAAAAAACCAAAAAAAAGCGTTCCAGCCTAGCGTAGTAACTACGGTAACTAGCGTAGTAACTACGGTAACTAGCGTAGTAACTACGGTAAGTAGGGTGGAACACGCTCATAGTGTTTCTGCTCAGATGTCCCGAGATCGTTGACCACTTTACAGCTAAGCCATGCTTACAGAAATTATATTTGGCTTTGGCTGTTTTTAGCTCCTTCCCAACGTCCCTTGCCTTGGATGATCTTGAGAAAATGTGCATAACCGGTCTTCGAACGAATAGGTTCCTCGGAAAAATGACCGGGCGCCTGTCACGTAAAGAGAAAAAAATGTGGCAAGCGGGATGATCAGTGTATTGCTAATAGAGTAGATAGGATTAATCTAAGAAACGAAGATGACTGGAAACGCTACTGTTACTATCACAAGTACGACGTGTCCTTTAAGCAGAAGTGATTAGCGCATCTGTTATACTTTTTGTTCGTAGGCTATATAAAGCTAAATGTTTTCTTTCTCTTTGACTGCTGTATTGAGAGCTGCTTTGACACTGTCCAGCAGTTTGCTTTCCAGATCGCGTCACGGGATGATTCGATGGTCGTACAGAGTTTCGGTCTTGATTAAGTGGGTGATGTAGCCTAAACCATGCGAGAATGCTTACAAATTAACTCCTTTAAAGTTTAACTGAAAAGCCAACTTATTTGTGTGTCATTTAATTGGATACACTGAATTATTTGGATTTTGCAAAGGGATTTTTTGATTTTCCACTATCTGCTCTAGTTATGAGGCTCAGAATATCTCCGGCCGTCCTCACAGCGTAAATTCTACTATGACGCGGGAAATTTTAATCTCAAAACAAATGCGGCTTTTCAGTGGGCAGTGGTGAGATTGGTGAAGATTGCTTAGTACCTGAACAAAATAAAATGATAGATCTTTCTCGTAAGGCATACAACAAAAATACAAGTGCATAGAGGCACCACAAATCACACGAAAATTCCACTATTTGAAAATCGATTATTCGTGAATAGCGGAACAACGAACTAACTCATTTTCTGCGGGTCTTCAAGCCAATTTAAGTGAATAGGGGATGGGTAACTAGATTGCCCTATCCTAGCCCTTTTCGGTTAAACTTTAAGGCCCGTTTCCAAACATCGACTTGTTCATCCCAATCAAATCTTCCAATTTTGCTTCTTGCAAATCTATCTTCTATTGTGGGGTCACCACGAAGGCGCGATAAACTTTCCGGCATGAAACATTACTGTCACCAACAGCAACAAGATAAAGTCAGACAACAAAAATGAAGACACATTCGCAGTGACTCAACTGTTTACACGAGGATGTCTAAAACAAAAAAATGTACCACTGCTAATTGGTAATTCATTCTGCTCACGGGAGGAATTTAGGAATCCCGGTACCACCGAATTGAGCAAAACAGTGACAGGCACTGGGCAAAGAGTTAGAGACTTAGCAACTGACACTGAAGGAAGCGAATGCATGTGTATTTTTGTCGTATCCTACTCAGACGCTTTGGTAGAAGGGAAAGTTACAGATGCTAGGAAACACAGCGTAGAGTTAGTTTTATGCAGGTACATCGTGTCTTGAGACCATCTATAAGCGCGATGCTTTTATTTATTGCTCGCGCGCCGAACAGGCGCCATTAAAGCCGCACCCATGTCCAATGTGGTCAAAGGTGGGCTGGGCTGTAAACCAACTTAGTTATCATCAAAGGGCTTTCTACTACCTATTCTTGAATACACCGATTTTCGTCTCCTTTTACTTAGGGTCAACCTTGTCAATGGCTACGGCGAGGAAGGGCATCTTTTTTGGACATGCAGAACAAAGTATTTCACCAACTAAAGTTATACCATAATAATACGAGATACCGGAGAAAGTTGATTTGCATATTAGCATAACTTTGTTTGCTAATAATTGGCGCATTTCTTGTTTTAGACAGGCAGACCATGTACAGGTGCACACTGTCCATCTTCTCTCTCCTTCTCACACGGTCGACTTCAACGTCTGCCAGGGCCCGAAATTATGGGGGGGGGGTCGCCTCCCGCCGGTAAGTTTCAGAACTGTTTTGGCTTTTTAGCCACAAAATATAACGAGAATTACTGGAAACTAGTAAAATTCTAACAAGAAAACGCTCTTCACTTCAATTCCTATTGACGGAGACTATTAGAATTCTAGTAAGAAAACGCTCTTGCCTTCAAGTCCTGCTGACCAAAAGCGCTGACTAAAGGCGAGTTAAACTGACATATCAGAACGAAAATCTTGTTGCAGTTTGTCAATTACAGCTAGGGGATATTTAACGGAATCTATTAATCAGATAACTATTTCTAGTCCAAGAGGGTAGCAAAGAAGAAATTGTGCCAAACGTACATGATGCTCTACGGACAGATAAATTGTGATATTCAACAAAATAGTGAGATAGTGTGTCTTACCGATTTCGGCGCAAGGGAGACGTTCGGCTGGTAGTGGCTCTCGTATTTCTCGGCGTCTTTTCTCGACACAACCTTGCCTGGATTTTGAAGCACTGGTGGTGAGTCGTGGGACCTGGAAAAAAAAACTTTTGTTTTCTTTCCCAGCGACTGTTGTTGCTCCTACGTTTCATCAGATCAGACTGAGAGAGCCCATACGTAATTTCAAATTTTGGACTAGACGCGGTTGATTATGAACGAACATGAATGCTGGTTTTTCTAAGGTTCCGGTACGGGATAGGTGTTAAAATAATTCCGCGTTAACTTGAACGACCGAACAAAACTCTGCGTCACACCAGTTGCTTACGACAACTGTGCGTTTGTCTGCAAACATAGCCTACAGAATACACCTATACTGAACCTCTAATCGATTTAAGAAACAACTTTTACTTCTAACAATTCCCAGGTTTTCGCCAGATCCCGAGCGAACTGCTTATCCGCCAAAGAAGTAAAGTTCAAGACGTAAATCAGCATGTCTCCTTACCTCGATATCAAATCTCTAATCGACTTCAGAAGAAAATTTTTTAAATCTGCCAAACTCCCGGTTTCAGCCGAATTTCGGGAGGATTACTTTAAAAAAAAGTTCAGGTAGGCTATCGATTTAGCTTGTGTCCTAACCCTTGCATCGAATTTTTAATCGACTTAAAAATGAACTTTTAGATTTGCCAGATTTCCATTTTGGCCTGATTTTGGGCCTACTTGGCCTACATTTCCGGCGAGGAAAAATAAAATCGGATGTGAATTCAGCATGGCCTGTAGCCCCTATACACGAGGCCCCTCCTCCTGTTGACCTATATTTGACCAGAAGAATTCTCAAATCAAGTTTGAACAAACAGAACAAAATCATGGGTATCCCGTCACCAACGTTCTGGGATCCCAAAACGGCCGAACGGCGCTCTAGTTGCGTAAATATCCTGTCAAGCTTACGAAAGAATTGCTTTCATATTGCATCGAAGCGAAAAGAACAGCGCCTCGACTCGCGACGAATTGCTGCAAAAAAAGGTCGGCAATTTCTTTCCGAATCGCATGTTTGATATGCAAGTTTTCCGGTGAAATTTGCATTCAAACTTGGTTGCAAATTCAACATGGAGGCGTTATTTGTAACATAAAACAATATTTACGACCTAAATCACTGAGATTTCGCAATTCGACAAGCCAAAGGTGAGCTCCACGAAGAGGTTTTGGCGCCGAACCAATTAAAACAGATGGTCTGCGATCAAAAAATAACTCCGCAAATCGAATGGCATCTATTGAAGTTGCGCTGTGCAACCCGTCCACCAGGTGGGGAGGGTAGGATGCGGGGTAATTTGCAAAAACGTGAGAATTTTCGCCGAACAAAGGACCAGGGCAAGCTCAAATTTTAACGTTCATTTAATATTGATAACGGATACCACACAGAGCATTTCCTTTATTTAAACAGATGAGGCGAAAATATGAGATCCCCACATGAGAAAATGCGAGATGGGACTTGGGGACTAACTGGGCTCGAAGACTAGAAATTCTGAAGACTAAGTTCTTGCGCTTGACTCCATGATTATTATTTTTTTTACTCGAATTATAAAACAGACGAAAAATCAAATCAACTTGCATAGCAGCAAAAGAACCCAAAAGATGCAGCCAAACAACTGGATAAAATTATTGTGTGGTATGCGAAGATCACTGCCGAATTTTTGCAGAACGCACCAAAATTCTTCCTAAGCGTCGTCATCTGGACTTAAAATTAAGTTTTCAGTTCCGTATTACTAGAGCTAACAGGAAAGCCAAGGATAAATGTATAATACTAAAAGTAAGCAAATTTTATAGATGGTATATTATTTCGAACGATAGCCTAACGTTTTTTTTTCATAAGGGTTTCTCAACGTTCAGTATTCTTCCCACACAATCGTAGATTATGGCTAAAAGAAGCTAATTCGGAATCATTCTTGCATGTCTAATCTCCACATCACCCACATTCAGGTCGCAAGTTTGACAATTTAGCAGCGTGACTTGGAAGTACATTTCCGGGCGCTATTAGAATAGCTCCCACAGCCAAACAAAAACAAGAAAAAAAACATTCTCGTACGTTCTACCGGATAGTCTAGTTTGTCTCGGCGTAAAAAAAAAAAAAAAAAAAAAAACGTTTGCAAAGCTCATCGGCAAGGATAAGGCACGTAGTGTCGCAAACTCGTGTTTAATCAGAAAGTGAACCTAAATAAGCTTGCTGCGAAAGAGCCGGTACCTTTTCGGGATTTCGACCAGTGTTTATGAACCACATATCTAGAAAATGGATACAAGAACATAGCCTACCGTTCAACAGTAATTTTGTTGTATCCTAGACAGTGGGTTGACTCTTCCCCCTTCTCCAGTCTTTTAAGCGAATAGCCACTATGAGCGGGTGGGGGGGAACTAGCAGACAAAGCCCACAGGTCAGCAGTCGGGATACTGGGACTCGGCTTCTTTGGGGCATACCGCTCTGGGTCCTGCTTGAACCCCAAGTCCAACGCGTTCTGAAAGAAATTGGAAATTTAACCTGAGTTTTGGTCTTTTATCAGAGCTGATGGAGGATGGCAATAGTATCGAAAAGAATAGCCAACATATTTATAAATTTACTGGGTAGGGGAGCCGTGCATCTACTTGTCTACTTTCTGAAGTGGTTTGCACTGAGATTGAACTTGAAATCTCTAGCGCATGTCGTCCACCCAGAGCAGAGAGACTAAAAGCCTAGACGAAATGAAAGGTTCCATAAATCCAGGGTTTGCAGATTGATAATGTGCTTGAGGTCCAGGACCAGGGCTTTCAGCATACGCTTTTGGAGTTGGTCTGTAGTAGAGGTATGAATTTTAAAACCCAATCTACCAAAGACAAAAACAACATAGTACGCTACTGGATGAAAACTGACACAAACACTCGCATGAAATTAAAGCTAGGTTACAACTGAACTTGTAGAGGCCATGTGCCTTATTTTTGCATTATATTATTATTATTAAAGTTCTGAAACCCTATCTTTTCTATTTTAACTGTCAATGGTACTGCGTCAAACTTGAAAAAAAAATTATCGCTAGGTAGCGTCGGAAGCGCTCTCTTTTAAATGCACGCCCGACTGTTCCCGTAAACCAACAAGCACACTACTGCTAGGAGGACTGCCGCGTAAATCGGCCTCAACTATGTCTTCTGATGTGGACCTCAGGACTGTGAACATCATACACGATTCGGTTCAAATAAACAGAAACTGAAACTGTCACGAGCAAAAGTTAGGCATCCCCTCTGTCGGATATCCATTTCAAGACGACAAACGACAACAAGTGACAGCGCCTTCGCTCCGACTTACGTAGTGTCAAGATTCTTAAGCTCGACACAGATTCCAGTTCCCTTGGGACAACGCAACCGTAAATTAATAAAATACAATTTTAAATGACGAAATGCCAATTTTATCATAATATTATGCGCATTTCTTTCCTGAATAAAACTACATTTTCTGTCATCAGCTCTGCCCGTCAACAGCGCAATCAAATGTTCCGAATTTCTTTGGAATTTCTGTAACTTTAGATTTGCGTCAATTGCTTGCGCCATGGAAGACACGAGGGGTTGCCCACTCTCGATTTTAGTGTACAGCAAGTGCCCGGTGCCGCGATGCCTGGTCGGTTCCGGCACCGTCTGAAACAAGCCGTACCGGTTGTCACGTGTTAAAACATCAAAATAAGCATTTTTAGAAGGGTTCGAACGATGAATCGCGTAATTTATTTTCGACACCGGTGCCGGCACCGTCTATTTCGGCTGGTGCCGGGAAAGGGTGTACAGCAGGCGCCGGGGAGTGGGCAACCCCTCGGGAAGACACTCGGGAAGACCTAAGTGCGTCATTCTTACCGTAGCTAAAACGAAAAAGAAAAACGACTCATAACAAAATGTCATCTAGGTTATTTTAGAGCGATATTTCGGTCATTTTATGCAAGGATCCTCTTCAGGCTGTAGTTTCTTCATCCGCGTAGCTTCTTTTCAGTGAGTCAATCCGAGTGGCTACGTCTCCAGCTTCACTAAGTGACATTGAAATTATTGTTCTTTATTTGACGTCACTTACACTGTTAACTATTCTTCTCTAGCATATCTTCATTTTTCCCTTATACTTTGACACCCAAGTAATTTCAATTACGGCAGACTTGCGTAGACTTGCGAGTTCTTGGTAAGCCTCCACTCAAAAATGAATGATGCTTCTTGATGAGGTCTAGCCTAGACGCCTTACTTGGTGTGCTAATGGGCCCGCCATTAGACACAGGCGAAGTCTAGCCTATACCTGCCAAGTTTACAATGACTCGGCAACTTTACTCCAGATTGCCTCATTGGCAGTCGCCCACGCAACGCGTCTGGACGACGAAGAGTAATTTTCCCGAGGAATGCCCGATGATTTACAGACGACACGTGGAGATCCGGCTAGCCTATTCGTCAAGGTTACCAATCCAGATTATTGGGAACAAAAGCGTAGGCTGCATCTTCTTTGAAACTGCGTAGCAAGCAAGTTCCCTCGCAAGTTCCAAGGAAAACTGGGACGGCCATCAGTCCTCTTTAATGGCCCGGGACGGATGTGCGATCGACGTGGAAGAGAAAGGCAAGTCAACCTGGAAGTCACAGCTGGCCAGCAGATAAAGAAAGCCATTCGAGACCTGTTTCGGCAGCGAGTAGCCTAGTTCATTAGTCCCAGTAAAGAAAAAATTCAATAACTAAAAAACAACATCACGAGCAGGGGTTTAACATCGAATAAATGAGACACTGTTAAAACAAGCATGGGCGTGGCAGGGAAGGAATAAAGGGGCACGGGGTGATAAACAAAAAAAAAACTATAGGATACTCAGATAATCTAGACACCACAGAACAAGATCAGCCCGGCAGTGTCGATTAAGGTTTTCGTACAAAAACAGGAAAAAACTGCTTATATCAAAATAGCACTGAAATAATTAATCCGTTTACTTTTTTTTGGCCTTGAGCCCTGATGCAATAGGCTAAATGTAGAAACTGCGAAGATCTATTTTGGGGGCCAGACGAGCTCGCCCCTCTGTTCCTAAACAAATTTTGAGCCTACAATTATTCAAAATCCTATAGGCTACATTTAGCCCAGCAAACAAATGCCAGTGGGATTCCAATCCTGCTAAAGACATATCCCCGAGTATCTTTTGAATGACATCAACAAGATCCACAGATCCTGTGAGAACATTAATCGATCGGTCGAAAGTGCGAATTAAGGTAAAGCAGTTCACCCAAAGAAGCGTCTTTTGAACGGCATCAATAACATCACAGATCCTGAGAGAACAAAAATCGGTCCAAAGCGCGAATTAAAGTAGCTGTGGCAAAGAACTTAACCCCATGAAGCATGGGCTGCACTTTTTTTTACATTTCTTGCTGGTACAGTCCTGAATAACGAGCTTTCCTTTACATCCCTCCGCATTCTCAGAATAATTCTGTATAATGAACTAGAACTCTCGTCATAGCTCATTCTCTGTCCATGCTGGGCAGAACTGAACAAGGCTACTTTTGATAGCTACAATAGCTAGCCACGGTTTTTGTTTTATTTTTTAGTTTGTATGCTATTTCTAGCGGAATAAATTAGATAGATGGATAGATTCTCACCATAAATCGCAAGCATTAGAGATTCTGAAAAGTTCAAAAAGGAAAACGCCGGGAATTCTGCTTTTCCAATTATGCGTCAAACAACTAATTTGTTTTTGAGTTCCCTTGTCATTTGGCTTGCAGATAGAGAGCTACGCTACACACGTTAGTCTTTGCCTGCCCTCCCCCCCCCCCAGCTGCTCCCAGTAGGCTAACCTTCCACTCCGATTTCTTACACGTGTTCTAAGTCACGATTTCACTTTTGTTTCAGGGGAAGCTTATAGGGCAGGTCCCGCCTTGTAATCTCTCATAAGTAAGATATGGACTGTGAGTAATACTCGAACCGTCCTGGCAATAGATAACGAGACGAAACAATGCCAGACATGACTCTAAGTGACGTATGACGGAAATTCACAGACAATTAATCAGGAATGGCGAACCGCAACTGAAACTGACGAAGAACGCACGCACCAGCGCTGCAACCAAGCAAGAGGTCGTAACCACAAAAATAGCAGAGGAACAAACGCCAAAGACTTTCGGGTGGACATCACTTTTCCTGCTCTCATCACAATCACGTTAGATGGAGAAACTGTTCGATATGAAAGACTGTCTGAACGACGGAATATAGCCTAACCACAGTTTCAACGATGTAGCCCTACGTTGGCCACTGCGCGTACTTTAATGTTTAATTCAGTACGGCTCTAGAAACTGTACATAGGCATGTTGAAACGAGTCACTTTAATTCAACAAAAGCCATACACCTAGAACAAGGGTTGCCACATCAAAATAATTTAGAGAGTGACTTTCGGGCCAAAACAGAAAGTGAATTGGGCGTGAAATTTTATTTTCATGAAAAAAAGTGAAATGGTCACTACTGGTCGGAATCATCGCTGCAAAAAACACATATCTTGATCTAAATCTCAAGAAAAAACGTGGAATCGTCACTTCTGGTCGGAATACTTGCTGCAAAAATGAAATATATTGACGTTTTCTAAAATACAGTGAATTTCGTGTCATACGCAGGACAAGAGTGGCAAAAACAAAATAGAGTGACAATTCAGACTATCGTGCGACATGTGGCAACTCTTCCTACAACACGAAACCAAAACTACGATAGAAAAATAAAACAAAAATAAAACATACACAACTACGGTTTGGCCAGGGCCGACAGTGAACAGGCAAATGGAAAACCATCATTTCAGCACGAACACTACACTTTCTAGGCAGTCTAAACATACTCATTATAGACACCTTATTGTAGGCCTTATTCGAGAAAATCGTGAAATTCAAAGACGTTGGGATTTTAGCTACGCAACGGTCAATGACAAGTTTTCCGCAGTTAGCGCGCGTACACCATCTACTTTTGTCTCATAGCTGCGCGAAGCTTAGCAGAAATTAACGAAACTTACATCGAGGAAGATGATCGACGAGAAACCCTGCTTACGGAACACGTAGGCGAAGAACTTACAACAGAACAGGGTCTTTTGCTACAACTCAGTTATTTCCTTGGCTAAAGATATCAAACGAATCTTGGCTTCGACGAAGCAATCTGTCAGCCAACTATTTGCTCCCAGATTTGCAAGACGAACTGAAACTCGACGTTGTCTCATCTCGAACGACTGGACCAAGCATTGCGGACGCAGCCATGCAACACAACCGAGACCGTATCTGAGACCAGGTAGATCGGCCTACCAACCAGATCAGACAAACACAACTTTCTACTACCGTCGTAAGATTCGCGATAAAGAGCTTGTCTGAAATGCTGGTGACTGCCAGTCTTCCCAATTTGAAACGGGCGTGCAGACAGCCAGGCGTCGGTATGTCTACTGGTCCGCTGCCAAACGACGCTCAGGCGAGATTACTTTGCAGAAAGAAAAGCCAAACCTCACGCGTCTACTTCATTGCTCTAGGGTTTTAATCAGCCGATCTCTCAGGGACTGTCGACTCCTTAAGACAACAATAATATATAACATATATAATATATAAATACTCTTGATGACTAACTCTTCGTGTCGATGAAGAGTCGTCCAGCGAAGAGCCAGAGACGCCACGCCAACAAACGTTGTTGATTGGTTTACACAGGATTTGAATCAAATTAGAGGGTTCGTTTAGGTGACATTTCTTGTTCTTCCAGAGG
Source organism: Branchinecta lindahli (assembly GCA_023053555.1). NCBI lineage: Eukaryota > Metazoa > Arthropoda > Branchiopoda > Anostraca > Branchinectidae > Branchinecta > Branchinecta lindahli. The sequence continues at coordinate 538,851 of JAKZAO010000009.1, read as the reverse complement.
CTCGCTGGCGTGTCTTACCAGTAGCCTACCAGTAAAGTAGCGCTCCAACAAAGTAAGTAAACCAATAAAGTAAGTCTCTCTCACCCCTTAAGGCAACAGAAACCTGGAAGGCCAACCCCTCTGAGCTCATTTGACTGATAAAACGTCAGCTGAGTTTTATTTGAGCGATACTTCTGCCAGTTCTGTCCTCTTGGCAAGGGTCCTCTTAGGCTCAAGCCAGAAAAACGAACGTGTGATAAAATAACAGATTCTAGCAAATAAAAGTAAGTTTCGCAGCCAGTTTGGGATGAAGGAATACAACCTCTTAGCTCTCTACGTACACGAGCTTTTGCACTATTTTCTCATTTTTCACGTGACTGAAATGTCACGTGACGTACCTACTCAAAAATGAATTGCAGCAACCAAGCTACCGATCGTTTTTTTCCGGGGGCTGGTGGAAGCGGGAATTCCCGGAAATGTTTCTTTCGGTGCTTTCGGAACACTGAAATGTCAAACAAGGTGCGTTTTACTGTGACAAAGAAAGCAGAAGTATGTGTAGCCTATCATTAATTTTAAAAGTCTAGGACTCCAATGACATGGACAGTCCAGGGTCCACATGACGGGGCTGATGAGGAAGAAATGCTTATCTAATCCTTTGACAAGGTATATGAAGTGCTTAGTCGAATCAGACCACCGTTCCTACAGCCAGCTTCTACCTCGCGATTGTAGTGGTTTGCGAACTATGTTCACAAGGTAGCTCAAATGGAAGAGTAGAGGCGATGTAAACCTAGATGATCGTGGGCAAGCCCGTATCCAGTAATTTATTTCGGGGGGGCTTTACCCGTGGGTCGGACCAAAAAGTATAAAAAAGACATAGATCGGACTTTAAAGCCAACAAAAAACGATTACTTTTTTGGGTTTCGGGGGGCGTTCGAACCCCCTACCCCCCCCCCCCCCCCCCCATGGATGCGGCCTTGATCGTGGGAGGAGGGGGGGGGACTCGAATTAAGACGGAGAATAACCAACGTATGTTCTTCGATAAACAATTCTATAGACATGAGCTATATTTCAACTGTGATAATACGAGCATCAATGGAGAACAGTAACCATAAGAAATGATCAAGTAAAACCTCTGAGTCGGCAACCCATCGCGTTCACTTTGGTTGTTGTGTCACGCACGAAGTCGCAACCTTGCCGAAAAATGAGAACAAGCGCATACAGTTCGCGCCGTAACAGATTGGCACCAGAAGCTAGACACTAGTAAGACCATAATCACTGTCAATGACAGGGAAGTCGAGATGATTTGCTCCAGGAACGTTCCCAAACTCGTCATACGAATAAGAGAGACATCATTTGCAAATACAACAGAGCAGTGAGGTCAACGTAGAAACGGATAAGAAACAAATCGACGAAGAAACGGTGTAGGAGGAGCTTAAATATGAACGCAGTGATTCAAAGAAGCCTCACCAGCAACGTCCGAGGCACCTTCAGGTCACAAAGATCTATTTCAGACACTGGTAGAGAAGTAAAAACTGAAAGGGGTTTTCTAGTAAGAATTTGTATTGCTCTCTCACACACGAATAATGTTCTCACCGCCGAGTTTAACGGTAGAGAAAATACTGTAGGAATTCAGAGGAATTTCAGACAATCGTCAAGTCAACACAACACGAAGAGCTGAATGAGGGAAATCTTGATTTGTGGTTTTAGGCTAGTTTAGTGAATTTCAAAAGAGCACCAAAGGGCTGGAGGACAAATGGTTATCATTAGCAATTAAGTAACTGCCAATCTCAAAACTTAATCCTAAGCTAAGTTTGCACTTTAGTTTTTTTATCTGATGACAAAAATTTATTCATAAAGCAGAGAAAACCAACCGAATTTCATTTTTTTTTTTTTTTTTTTATGTAAACGAATGCAGTTCCTTTATAATAAAGCACATATCAGTATAGACCTTTAGGCCCTCTACAAACAATTATGAGAGCCTGGTCAGTAGGACTGTTACGATGGTCTCTAGGCTACGTTCTCTAGTAACTTTGACAATGCGCTCCTACTTCACGTTAAGGCGGACATATTTATCACGTGTCACATCTGCTCGATATCCTTTTGTCTGCCCCCAGATGTCAATGTCACCAGACAGCATTCTGCCGTCCGAGTCAGGTCTGAGAACCGAATAATAACATGAGATAACACACCAGTTTGCACATGTCCCGGCGAATCCAGATTTCTGCAAGCCATAAATTGCAACTAATGGCATAGCCTACGACACCCCCGAACACAGAAGGGCAAGCCGGGACGTCTCCTCATTACGAGATAGGGAGAATACCTTAACTATAGCGGTCGCATCCCTTGCATTCTCACGATATTTATGACCCTATGAAAACAGTCCCTTCCATTCATCGCCGTCTGGCCTGTTCCGGCTTCAACTACGCAGATAGGCTTCAGTGTGCTAATAAAAAGAGATGATCCACGATGCTCTTTCATCAAATATGGTTTTATAAGATCGAAATAGCGAAAGAGGAAGGCATGTGACACTTAGAGACCTCTAGGATATATTCTGTCTTTTATATCGGCCCTAGCTCCCTAAGTAATAATAAGTTTCAGAAATCCCTGCCCTTCGTCATTTTTGCTTTGCAACTAAGACCTTTTCGCGCTTTTTCGATCGAGCCGAATCTGCAACTCAAGCAGCTTGAATTTAGCCGAAAACTCGTGCTGGCTGTAACAGTCTCAACGGATTCCTTTCTTTCAATTATCGGCTTCGACGAGATCAAGTAATAGATGGGGTCAAAACAGCTCGGATTTTCCAGCAACTTACAACTAAAAATTCTACTTGAAATGTACTAGGCAAATTGGCATCAGGTTGGCGGGCGAGGTCTATATAGCCGACTCGCGGAAGAGGAGCCTGAGACAGAGAAACGCCAATAACATCCACTGAACCAGCACTGAACTGGTATTAGGCCAATCCTTTGGTGAACATTAGCCTTCCCATTCCCTGACGAATTCCCCGTTAAGGGGCATACAATCACGAGAATCTAAACTCAGAGCCACTACTTCCCCAGCCTTGCACGACGACTGGCTTGGAAAACTTCCCCTCAAGAATCCCAAAAACTTTTATCTCCAACTCAGGAAATCATCCCTGGAACTTCCTCAAGCCCCAATGTAAGTCAGACAGAACGACAGTCAAGGGCCAGGCTTCCGACGTGGCGCCATTCGATAATTCCAAAGCTAGGGATAGACGGCTCACAGTCGGGGAATAAAACGTCAAGCCTTCGAGGAAATGAGGGACATTCCCGGACAATCTTGCAGGAAGGAAACGGCCTCGCTAGTGCACCGTTGAGTGTAGGGAAATAAACTTTTTCATCACCTCTGTCCATCCCACTTGCAACAACTGACAATCGAACTTAGCAGTAGGACACACAAACTTTACAAAGCGCGCCGTGAAGCAGCTTTCAGGAACGAGCGTTGAAGGATCTCCAGTCTACGTCGTGGAATGTCAATGCGCTGATGATTCTAACATAGTACTGTGGACACTGTATAAAAGACAAGGAAAGAAGGCTTCTGTAGGCTACGATCCCAAAACTGTCTGTCACCTTCTCGACCTACCTATAGGATGGCCTGTCGAACCAGTGACAGCAAACCCTTCGATCAGTTCCATCGGTTGTGTAGCCTAGTTCTTTGATTTTGTCCAACCCATGTGGCAGAGGGAGAACTATGAGCATTGATATGTTTTATAAATTTTATTACGCAGATGCAAACTGTAGGCTAAACCGGTCTGATTCGACTATATTCTTCTCCCCAAACTGGCCGAATTTTTCGGTTGAGCGAAACCCATGCTCGATTAACCGGACCGTAGGCTACATGATTTTCCGACCCTATTCAATCACTGTTGTCCTACACTAGCTAGAGTAAGAAATCTTTTTAGTTACACATTTTTTGTTTCTCATCAAACACCGACCAAACTATCTTTTCAAGGCAAAAAAGTAACAGAATGTCTCGATTTAAAGTGTTGTTACACCTTTAACAAACTCCAAGAAAACAAAACATGTTCTAAAGATTCTGTTCACCGGTTTCCGGCCGATCCAACGATTCATAATAGTAGGAAATTATCTTTCTTCAGGAAAGTATCCTGACCGTCTGTAAGCTGGGCGAGGCAACTTTGTTTGTTCCATATTTTGCTCCCAAATTCAGGTCGAAGTGTGTTTCGTGGTCTTAAACGGATTATTAAGCTGAAATTATGTTTCGCCGAAATTGCGACACTTCTCAGCAAGGCAGTAGATACAAATCTTAGCTTAGGCTACGCTAGAAGTCGCAACTTTTGCTCGAAAGCAATAATAATTGACAAGCAAATGTACGGGATCCGCAAATGAGTTGCGCGCAAGTACAGATGCGCAAACGAGTGGCGCCCAGCAAAACTCAGTGACCTCAAACCTGAAGGCCGTGCTGCATTGGCATCGTTTGGCGAATTTGAAAACTCTTATAATAGCTCTAGCCAAGCTGGGTTCCAGAATCAGAGACAACCAACCACAATTAATCAAAGGTTTAAGGGTCCATTTGTTGCCAGGATTTCGTGCCACAGGCTCAGATACAATCACGGTACAATGGCAGTAAAGTCACTCAAAGAGTGATAACAACAAGCTAAGATATGTGGACTTCTTACAACTTGTGTACCCGAGAAGGCAACAAGTGCCAAAAAAAAAGATTCGAAGGGATAGCCAAGCTACGGCCGCTGCTGTACCCAAGCTTCAAGTAAAGCGAATGAAAACAAAGCATGGTGCCTACAGAACGCGGATTCGCATTGGCATAGGGAATTCAGTGTCACTAGCGGAAAAAAAAAATCGCGCATACCATTTTCAACTCGAAGTCAAATTTTGTTCGCGTCGCGTTCTACGGGCACCAGGCTTAAAGAAGGTAAGGAAACCAGTGTACCGGTAATGAGATGGCGATCAATCCCTAACACAAGCAGCTCAGCCTACGCATCTTCATTGACGTTTAAAGAACTGCAACCCCAACTTTATGAGGTTGCTTGTTTTTTTGTTTTGTTTTTTCAACATCAGCGACAGGAATAGTTTTTTCCTGTTAATTTTGTAGGCTTTTAGTAGCCTAGCTTTGACCTAGGAAGATCTTCCTTTCGAGCTCTGTCTCGTGCTCGGTCTCGTGGCTGATGTACGTCCTGAACCACTTGTTTTAGTGTTGGGCTCAGGGCAGAGGTAAAAGCCTAGACCCCACCCCCTCCCCGGATACGGCACTGGCTGGGCAATTATATGCTTTTGATAAATCGATATTTTCTAGCTCTCAAACGGTATAGGCTACGTCTCGTTTCCCTAAAACGCAAGAACGGAAGCTATCGTCATAAAGCGTTTTGCATCGCCTTTTCTAAAAAACTTACGAATAAACTGAATTAAGAAAAACATAGGCTATTGCTCCAACTTTGGATATAGTCTAGAAGAGGTAGTCACGTAGATTATTCACAATAGGCTAACTTGAAGATAAATGAAACATGTTTGACGGATAGTAACGTCAAAAGACGTGTTAGACATACTAATGAGAAGTTAGCAAGACAGAACGGGAAAAGAGACCTGCTAATTCACCAAAAACTTGCAGACCGTCTATTGCGAGGATTCGAAACAAGCGGACTAACGCGGTTTCAGCCAGGAATCTAAAAATAATTAAGAAAACGAAGAATAATTCATTGTTTAAACTCGCATGGCAGGAACTTCACACGCGTTACTCTGCCCTATGTGAGTTGCAACCACCAAACTAGTGTTTGGCGATATTCCATTTCGACACGTGTGAATCAATATCGATATCGAATATCAAAACGTAAATATCGACACAAAAAACGATAGGCGTACATTTTCATTTGTTTTCTAATTATTGTAAGTAATCTAACATAACTAACTTTTATATTTATTAAGCTGGATCAATATGATTTTCGTAATTAAATGTTCATATTATTCAAACTTCTTAACACAAAACGATAAGGATTTCAATTTGACGACAAATTTCGTTTTTAAATTTTAGCGAAATGAGACGTAGGCTATATGAGAGTGAAAATGATCGTAAGAAAATATCGACATATCGAAAAATCCAGATATCGCCTAACACTACACCAAACTGCATGATAACTTCACTGACCTCATCGTTCAAGAACTGGAGCTTAAACTCTTCCAAAAATGAAACCAGGTATTCGTGGTTCTCTTGATCCTTGGCTAGCAGCAAGTATGCCCTCCAATTCGCGGAGTCGAAACCCCAGTGACACGTCCTCCTCTCGCGGTCTCGGTGTGCATGCTTAACAAAGTTCTCAGGTGAAAATGAATGATGGCACTCTGTGCACTCAATACACGGGGCATTAGAACTAACATACAAACCGGGAGTGCACACTCCCTCACACTTCCCGAAGCACTCGTGATATACATGAAACGAAAATGGCAAATATGCTGATTGGGGGTAGTCCAACTTGACGCGTTTGGCACTAGGGCTGCAATTGTTGTACACTAAAGCATTGCACAATCTCTCGGCGTCAGTTTTGGTGATTAGACCTACTTCTGGGACATGCTTCGGCAGTACGCCTGCAGCTTTCAGTGCCTCCAGCTGGGCAGGGCTGCTCGTGCTGCGATGCAGCTGGAGCTCACAAAATGCTGCATTTATCTCAGTAATGTCGTAATCGCTCAAAACTGTATTAAACACTTCCACCAAACACAGTCTCGCCTCACCACCAACTGCAAACCCATGCAGAACTTGCCCATGAAGCACTATTTCCACAACTTCAGGACTTCCAGGGTCCCTGGCAGCAAAAATAGGTGGCGCAATCGGCAACTGCAACTCTTTAAACTCTGGTGGCGTAGGGGGGTCATCCTCTAGTTCTACTTTCACCTTGCTGGGATCGAAATCCTGATCCCCCAAGATCACACTGGGTCCATGTAAGCTATCCTTGGCTGAAGATTGGTAGCTGATTAACACCCGCTTTAAATGCGGGGTATATGGGTTAATTTCCTTCTGCTCCATATTAACAACTTTCCTTATCACTTTTCATTGCACAACTCAGCCAGTCTTTCTGTCTCGCCGTCTCTACGCAAGCTGACTCCCATCGAGACGGAGAGAGCATAGCGAGCGCCTTGTCTCCGCAGCGGCGGTCACGAAGATTAGCAAAACCCTTCCTGCCGAGACGTATGCGAAACAAGAGACGGAGACCGGTCATTGAATGCATTCAATATGCGGGGCACCTCGCCAATGGACTCGCCAGCTCAAGACGGGAATGACTGAAAACTGAAAAGTAAGAAAAAGGTGCTTAGATGAGACGGCATACAGCCCCTGGAGTGAAGAGTGGTGGGACAAGACGATAAAAAGAGGAAACATCTTTTGTTTGCTGGCTAAAAGAATCAGACCTAACTAAGTTGAGAGTAGGCTAATGAACTTATTCAAAAACTTTATTTCTTATGATTCTTGGGATAATTTATTATGTCCTTCTTCATTCCCATCATAATTCTCACATGCAGCTTATATGGATGTCCGTGAATTCTCCTACTTGACTGTTTTTTTGGATCCCAAAACGTAAGTGGAGGGATACCTATGACATCGCAAAAGTTGTCCGTCTGTCTGTCTGTCTGTGAGCACGATAACTCTCGAAGGGATTGAGATATTTTGATGAAACTTGGTGGGAGGATCGTTTGAATCAAGGGAACGGTCGAGTTCGTAGAAGGGCTCTGGAGCCCAACCTTTAGGGGTGGTGGATGGGGTTCAAATTAAGGGACAAACAAAATATTTTTAAACAGCTAATGAGATAGTCGATTAAGGGGTAAAAAGACATGCTGAACACGAATATGAAAACCGTTTTCTCGCCGAACAAGTAGTTTGCCCGGAATCCGGCCAAAACCGGAAAGTTTGTTAAAAGTAAAAGTTTAGTTTGAAGTTGGTTAGATGTTCGATTTAGGGATAAGAAGGCATGCTGAACACTTGACTGAAAATCATTTTCTACCCGGACAAGTAGTTCGCCAGGAATTCGGCCCAAACCGGAAAATTTATTAAAAGCAAAAGTTGTATTTGTAGTTGATTAGATGTCCGATTTAGGGGTAAGAAGATACGCTGAATCCGTATATGACAATCATTTTTTAGCCGGACATATAGCTCGTCCGGAATCCGGCTGAAACCGGAAAATTTGTTATAAGTTAAATTTTTATCTGAAGTTGATTAGATGTTGGATACAGGGGTAAAGAGATGGTACGCTGAATTCGTTTTTGGGCTTTATTTTGTCCCCGGGCAAATAGTTATAGTTATATAATAGTTCGCCGAAACCGGAAAACTGGCAGAAGTAAGGCAGGATCGTTTCGATCGGTTTCGTCAAAATAAATATGACACATTGCTGAATCCATATCTGAAGCTGTTTGGCCTTAATCTGTTTCTAAATTTTAAGAGTAGAATGTTCAAGGGGTCTGGCGAAGACTGGATCTGGCGAAGACAAAACCTAATTGTCTCGATCAAATACTGAATTTTTGGGATCCCATCGAAACCTTTGGTCTTGTTAGTGCAGTGTTCCTTGGAACAATCCACTATTGCGAGCGCTATAGCAGCTTTCGTCTTTCGGATTTCGGTTTCCGGTTTTCGCCATATTTTGTGGAGATCATATTCCACCCGGTTCAGGGGCAAATGGGCCCAGATTGCCCAGTGAATAATGTTCATAACTTGACGAGACCTGAACACAGGACGATGAAATTCCTTGTACTTGTAGATCTTAGGGCTGGGAAATAACTATCAGTTGCACCTCCCCACCCACCCCGCTCAAGGGCAACTGGGCCCAGATTGCCCAGGAGTAAAGTTCGTTACCCGTTACAGGAATCAACAGGTATCAAGTTGAAACTTGATAGGTTTGTGAGCACTGGAGTCTCTTTTTGCTTTTTGCGGGCCCCGAATCCCACCCCCACTTGGTTCAGGGGCAATTGGGCCCAGGTGTATTTTATGGGCAGTGCAGATTGTCCATTTTTTGATGTTTTTAACTTGACAATAACTGGAGACAGGGAGATAAAATTCCTTTGCGATTTTGGATCAACGGGTTGGGAATATTTATGTGGAGTTGAAAAGTTTTTGACCCGTGACTAGAATCAAACTTTAAGTTGGTATAGTCGAGGATATTTAGGTCCAGATATGCAATTTGATGGGTCCCGACCCTCAACCCCCACCCTCCTGTTCATGGGTGACTGGGCCCAGATTTCCGGTGAGTTAAGTTCGTCTACGACACGCAGGGCCGTATCCAGGGGGGGTTAGGGGTTCAACCCCCCCCCCCACCGAAACATGCAAAAATCCTCGTTTTTATAGGCTTTCACCTCTGATCTATGTCTTTTTTGTACCTAGCCTATAGGTCTCCCCCGCGGGCAATCCCCCCCCCCGAAATAAATTCCTGGATACGGGCCTGATGACACGTCTCAAGTTCAACTCTTGTATACTTGTGGATATATATGTATAGATGCGGATTTTGGTGTAACAGCAACAAATAAGACCACGCGGCGTACTTTAATTATCAGTTGCAAACTGGACGGTTTTGTCATATGATCGATGACATGCCGGTCTTAATGAAGTTGTGACAAGGGAGGTAGGCTATCAGGCAATAAAACGATTTGGTATTATTACACTTGTTATTTTTATTACCTTGCTAATGGAAAAGAGGTTTAAAGTGTCGGACTGGCTAGCAAGATCTTCTTTGGATTTGTAATACGGTTTGTTTAAGCTTTTAAACTGGGAAGATTTAGGTTATTTCAATATTTTTTGGTTAGTCGGGATGTGAAATGTCTTGGTTCTAACGCTGTTTGTACAGAAGATGTGATTAACATTTTACTTTCAAACTCCACGTCTGAGCACTTGCGCACTTGTTTATGGCACTTGCAGGCTTCGGCTGACGTACCATTTACCGATCTCTTCCGTCGTCTGTTGTTCCGCTGAACGCGAAATGGCCTAGGATGAATCTTGTCGGACACATTAGGGACCTGACAATCTGACTTGGAAATTGTGACATCCCGTATCCGAAAATCCAGGGGTAGGGTGAACCCGGAATATTACGGCGTGTATAACACTCGAACGAGTGATCTGGCTTGCAAAACTTGACAGTTGGCAAGAGGATGTTTCATTTCAATTCCGAAACGGATCCGGTAAATTTCGAGGAGAGTCGGAGGGGGGTACTGAAAGTTTGGTGGCATGCTTAGAGGGAAGAGATAGTGACAGGGTTTGGCAGGAAGAACAAACACAAGCCCTAGGTGTACAATTTATACAACTGGACCGGATCCGGTTACTGTGAGAGGGAGTTGGGGGTGGGGGTCGAAAATCTTATGGCATGCATAAATCTCGAATGAGTGATCCGACTGATCATGATCTGAAGTCGACAGCTGGCAAACCCCACACATATTCTATTTAAAAAATCCGTAGTGGATTCGGCCACTGCGAAGGGAGTTGGGGGGGACCCCGGAAACCTTTTCGCATATGACAGGACTGTCAAAAATCCTTTTTGTACAGTTAGGCCTAAAGTTAAAGAGTTGGAATCTGGAAAGAAATTTGCGGATAGCTCAAAACGTGATGGGCAGGACATGTCATAGGCTAATACAGTAGAGGTATGCTTATGTGAACAGTTACTTTAATGTGAACACTGCAGTTTTGGGATAAACGGTAGTCTGAAGATCCAAAATACCTGTACAGGTGTTTTCAGCTGCCCTTCTTACCTACTTAGGCTAACTGGTAGTTAGCTTTAGACACAGCAAGTGCATGAAAATGGCAAAGTCCGAAGTCAACAAACGTTCATATAAGCATACCTCTACTGTACATGAATTTGGGATTTAGGATTTGCAAACCCAGAACAGCTCTGGCCACTGCAGGGAAAGGTGGAGGGGGGAGGGCTTGGAAATGCCATATGGCCCTGACAGTGTGTACTTTAGCTAACATACATGCTAACTACAAGCTTAAGGCGTTTTTCCGCGACACAACTGTGGGTCACACACTTCTGAGTATTTTTCGCGGAAACACGATTGTGTGCCACACAGTTGAGCCACAAGTTGAAACTCGCGGAAACGCCGTTTTGTCTATTTTTTGGGCAGTAAATTCAAATGTCTGAATGTATAAATGAAAATCATGCAAAATCTCAATAAATAGAACTCTAGGCTTTCGTCCTTACCATTCCGTGCAAAAAGGATCTTCTGTTTTACGTCCACATACTTGAGAAAGTTTTTAATTTTATTGTTTTGATGTTGTTTTGCTGCTAAATTTGAATTTCCCACCAAAATCGAGCCACAAAATCGATAATCACCTCGGCAGTTGTTTGTCGAATTTGAGCCACAAAGCGAGCCACGAAAATCTTGTTGGTCGTGGAAACACACTTGTGGGCCGCACAAAAGGCCGTGGAAACACTATTTTCGAGCCACAATCGACCCTCAAACTGTTTGTGGGAGCACGGAAAAACGCCTTTACTTTAGTGTGACCAACTTCCAAACTATAATGATCAGGCCTGGATCAGGCTGGGATCAGGCTGATTTCTGGATTTCATATCTTGCTTTTTTGAGTAGAGTAGAGTAGAGTAGAGATACGTTTATTAAAAAGACAGACACTATTCGCCTTTCGCCTGCCAAGAAAGGCAATGAAGCTTGGAAGGGCAAGCGAGGTTATTCAATTATAATTATTCACTACACTCATACCGAGCTACTCAGACACTAAAAAGTCAACTAATGAAGGATAAATATGAAAAGACAAGACAATAAGAAGATGAGACACAACAAATAAAGAAAATCGGAGAACAATACCTTGAACAGAATGGACAACTGGATCGGGCTTCACACCAATTTCAATTTCATTCCCGAGACAAAAGAAACTTCTTTGCCCGTGACTTTCCAGTATCATGTCTTTTCCAAAAATTCATATTTACTTTGACCTATTCAGCTTATGATTTTATTTACTATCAGTACGGGACAAAAGTGTAAAACGTCATATTCAGTCTACCACAAATCCCTGATTTTGGGAAAGCCTATGCCAAATGCTGGGTATATCTAGCGTTTGGTATACCCTATTGTCCCTATGCCAAACGCTGGATACACTATGCCAAATGCTGGATACTGGAGTCCAATCAAATATTGATGATTTGAATGAAGCTAAGAAATCAACCAATCAGAATTCACCGGTAGTGAGGACTGAGGTAGGTCAGGGTTAAGTTGCCAACAGCTAGCCTATCCGGCATTTGGCATCAGTTTGGCATAGAGGGTATCCAGGGTTAAGGCAAGCATAGGCTATGCCAAACGCTGGGCATAGCCAGCGTTTGGCATAGGGTACCCAAAAATCAGGGGTTTGTGGTTGACTGGTCATATTTACAGAGTTTCTGCAAAAATGTCAGCAGACATCTGTCTGACATCTTTGATCACCAGAAGTCAGGGAACCAAGTGAGAATTTACCTTTTATTAACGGATTCTAGTCAGTCAATACAGACCAGACACAGATGCTTTACCTTATCACCACAACCTGCATCCAACTAGACAAAATTCGTTTTACAGAAATAAAATGAACCTCATTGAATGGTACATTTGAAAATAATATCTGGCTAGGCATTCCACTTCTCTTTTGAAAAATCCCAAATTCAGGTAGAAAAATCCCTAAAAATCTCTTTTTCTTCAAAGAGTAATCCCTTGATAAATCCCTCTGCTGCGTCCTGCAATACCCGATAATTACGCCCGTCTTTGTGTGGGGGGGAGGGGGGGGGACGACCTAAAATCACGTGGGATAGCCAAGCTCCTTTTTTTACACATCATTTTCATTACACAAGAACATCAGATGTTGGATGTTCTTGTGTACAGAGATTCTCTTTGTAACTAAATGACTAGAGACGTATTCTCGCCGTTCCCGAGGACTCCACTTGAGAAGTCCCGCGTTTTTGTTTGTCACAGGGACTGACTCCCCGTATTCTCGCGAGTCCCCACGGACGGGGAATGCTGCGATTATCACCACCATCATCAAAAAGGACTCCCTTTCAGAATCGGAGGGGAATCGATTTTTGCTGGTGTTGGAGCAATGTAAAACTAATTAAAAACAATCAGAATAAACAAAATAAAAATAAAGTGGATCCAGACTAATTTCGTCGACTGCATATTTGTTTTTCGAACAAAATCCGTTTTAGAAGCATTCCCCGTGTTCTCACTGTTTTCCGTACGAGGAGTCCGCGTGGAGTGACTCCCTCTATTCTCGCCGTTCCCTTCTGTTTCCCGAGGAGTCCTCGGGGAACGGCGAGCAGAAGAAAAATTCGACACGTTTGCCAGAAAGGAGAAAACGTAATATAAGAGAATGAGTAGACAAGCGAACGAAACGCGCTTCGAAAGGGCCCCTATAGTTGTTGTGAAGTTGATAGATCTTTTCCTTGAGACTAAAAATTTCAAAAATCTCCATTGAAAATCCTTAAAGTTTAACTGAAAAGCAAACTTAAGTTTGTGTCAGTTAACTTAATACACTGAATTATCTGGATTCTGCAAAGGGATTTTTCTATTTTCCACTGTGTGCTCCAGTTATGACGTTCAGAATTTCTACGGCCGTCCCCACAACGAAAATTCTACTATGACGCGGGAAATTTTAATCTCAACACAAACGGGGCTTTTCTGTGGGCAGTGGTGAGATTGGCGAAGATTGCTTAATGTCTGGACCAAAAAAAAATCACAAATCTTTCTCGTAAGGCATACAGCAAAAATGCAAGCGCATAGATGTACCACAAATTCCACTATTTGAAAATCGATTATTCGTGAATAGTGGAACAACGAAGTAACGCATTTTCAGCGGATTGTCCTATCCATCCCTTTTCGGTTAAACTTTAAATGTCTCAATTATCCCTGAAAAATCCCTTATAAAATCCCGAGGAAGGCCTGGAAATCCCTCAAAAAGGGATAAATCCCTCGAAGTGGAAACGCTGATTTAATCCACCGTAAATGATAGAATTTATAAGAAAAGCAGTTAAATTTTAGCCTACAGGAAAACAAAATTGGATTTCGAAAATGTTCACATGCTGCGCTCGATTTGGGTAAATTTTTTTTAGAGATTTGGTAAAATTTGGCTCTGCATCCCCCCCCCAACGAAAATGCACTTGCGACGCCCCTGCACGCTAAACCTATACAGTAAACATTCCCCTCTCTGACCGATAAACTAAATACAAATTTCCTCCTAACAAAATCTCCTTATGAACTTAAACTAGAGCGTCTAGAGCATCTCCTTATAAATCTCCTGATTTATTTTTATTACTGAATCTCCAGATTTTTCAGCTATATCTACGTCAGATCTACGTTTTTATGGCACTTGCAGCCTCTGGCTCAAGTGCCATACACCGATCGCAATTTCGTCTGTCGGTCGTCGGTCGGTCGGTCTGTCAGTCTGTCCGAATTTTTTTGTCCCACATGTTCGACTTGTTCGAGTTAGGGTACTTCCAGATGTGCTAGGACGATGAAACTTGGAAGGAAAATCAGGGACCCGACCAAACTAACCTGGAAATAATCAGTTTCCCGATCCGACCATCTGGGGGGGGGGGGGCGGGGAATTCAAAAAATTAAGTAGTTTTTGTCACACTTTTTCGAGTTGGGGTACTTCCAGAAGTGCTAGGACGATGAAACTTGGCAGGAGCATCAGGGACCCGACCGGAGTAACCTGGAAATAATCAGTTTCCCAATCCGACCACCTGGGGGGAGTGGAGGGCTGGGGAATCCGGAAAACTGGAGTAGTGTGTAACTTTCGAACGGGTGATCGGATTGGAATGAAACTTAATAACTGAATAAATGGCATACCTCTGATGTCCCATTTGAAATCCGGACCGGATTCGACAGCTATGGGGGAGTTGGGGGGGAGACCGGAAGTCTCGGGAAACGGTTAGAATGGAGGGATCGGACTGAAACTTGCTGGGAAGAACAAGCATCTGCTCCAGATAAATCTTTTATACATTTGGACTGGATCCGGACACTGGGGGGGGGGGGGATATGGAGGGGAGTTTCCCAGAATTCCTGTAATGGCGTTCTAGGGGATTTTCACGACGAAACTTGGGAGGCGAATCAGGGACCCGATCAAACTGACTTTAAATAAAAATTTACATGATCAGATAGTCGTGGGGGGAGTAGCGGGAGGGGGAATCCGGAATATTGAGTCATGCGTAACTTTGGAACGGTTGATCGGATTTGAGTGAAATTTGATAATTGATCAGAGGACATGTCTCTGGTGATCTTTGTGATGTCCGGACCGGATTCGACAACAATGGGGGGGGGGATACGTGACCGGCTCAGACTGGGGAGATCAGGATGGAACTTTGTGGGAATAATAAAGAGATGCTCTGGATAAATCACTTACAGAACCGGATTGGCTCCGGCGACTGTGGGGGAGTTTGAGGGGGGGGTTTGGAAATCCGGTGATCGCGATTTAAGGTACTTCCAGATGTGCTAGGCGATGGAAATGGACTGGAATATTAGAGATTCCACGAGATTGGCTCAGAAATCGCCACTTTCCAAATCCGACATTCCTTAAAGTACCGATCTTGACCGTAAATGTAGAAAAATACTTTTAAGCAAATTATACATTTTCATGATCCCAATGAGCCCATTATCATTTTTGCCTCAAAGGTTTTGCCTACAAATGAAGTTCTAGCTCCCTTCAAGTGCGCATCTGAACCGCAAGGTCGAAAACTACAAGGGTTTTGCTTAAAAATGTATTTTATCACCCTTAAAGTGCACATTTTAACCGAAAAGTGAAAAAAAAAGCTTTTTACCAAACGGTATTTATCAATGATCCCTAAGGGCCTGTGATCGTTTTGTCTCAATTGATTTTCTTATAGATGAATTTCAAGCGCCTATAAAGTGCGTATCATTACAGCCAAGTTCAAAAACAAAATACGTTTACTCTAGCTCCCTTAAAGTTTAACTGAAAAGCCAACTTATGTTTGTGTCCTTTAACTTAATACACTGAATTATTTTGATTCTGCAAAGGGATTTTTCGATTTTCCACTATAGTAAGTAAGTAAGTAAGTAAGTTTATTTATGACCCACAAAATGTTTT
Organism: Branchinecta lindahli; assembly: GCA_023053555.1. Classification (NCBI taxonomy): domain Eukaryota; kingdom Metazoa; phylum Arthropoda; class Branchiopoda; order Anostraca; family Branchinectidae; genus Branchinecta; species Branchinecta lindahli. Next base: position 522,849 of record JAKZAO010000009.1, on the reverse strand, counting down.
ACAACAAAAGAAAGTGGAGTAAAGATAGTAGAAAAAAGAAAAGAACAAAGACAACAGGAAAATAACTAACGGAACATATCTGTCCTCAGGGTTCCGGCTAAAACCCCCCCGGCTAAAACCCCCCCGGACAAAACCCCCCCGCCAAAACCCCCCCGGCTAAAACCCCCCCGTTACCAAAACCCCCCCGACCAAAACCCCCCCGGTACCAAACCCCCCCGACCAAAACCCCCCCGGTACCAAAACCCCCCCGCATAAAAAAAGACGGGTATGCAAGAGTAGAGTAACGGGTAGGTATAGAGTAAGAGTAGAACAAACTTCTTTCGCAAACTTGACCCTACAAGAATGTCTGAAGTACAGTGGGTATCAGAACAATGATAAACAAAGGGAGTGTAAGGTGAAGGTGAAGGTTGATGGTGACAGACTAATTGCTGAAGTCACCAAACACCCGCATTCAACTGAAGCTGTTGTCAGTGAGGTGTTAAATGTGAATGATCAAATCAAAGCCAGTTCCACTCTGTCCCCCCGACAAATCCTTTCTCAATGCCTCACCCTTCTTGGCGAGGAAGCTGCAGTTACGATGCCACCCATTGGTGCAATGGGAAGCTCCCCTTGCCTGATTGCTCTTTAGTTATCCCTGATTCATACCAGAAACTCGAAGATGGGCAATAAGCGGAGGGATACCTATGACACCGCAAAAGTTGTCCTGCTATCCGTCTGTGAGCAGGATAACTCTCGAAGGGAATGAATATTTGTATGAGACTCGATGGGAGGATCCTTTGGGTCAAGGGAAAGGTTGAGCTCGTTTTGTGATAGCACTTTCAAGATAGTCCCAGAAATATTCTACCAGCTGTTCACCTTACTCGTGCTTGTCAATGGTAAAACTGTCACATGGTTGTTCGTTTTGTTGCCCAGTAAATCCCTGTCTTAATATGTGTGAGTGTCTAAGGATTCGGGGGGGTTTTCACAGGGGGGGTTCCGGGGGGGGGTTCTATTATTCTCTTTATCTCTACCTACTAGTTACTCTACTCTTACATACCCGTCTTTTTTATGCGGGGGGGTTTTGGTACCGGGGGGGTTTTGGTCGGGGGGGTTTTGGTACCGGGGGGGGTTTGGTCCGGGGGGTTTTGGTAACGGGGGGGGTTTAGCCGGGGGGTTTAGCCGGGGGGTTTTGGCAGGGGGGGTTTGTCCGGGGGGGTTTTCGCCGGGGGGGGGGGGGGTTTCGCCTAGACCCCTGTCCTCATAAGGATCGAACGCTGATGTGAGAGCCGATGACGTCAGAAGTTACGGATGATTAGTTAGAATTATATTGCAATAGCCGTGCGCAGTGCCGTACGTGTTTTGCGGACATTAGAAACGAAGAGGAAAGAAGTGCAAAACAATTATGACAGTTAGATTGGCCAGTTTTAGAAAACAAGCCACCACAGACTTGACCAACGACATTTCATCCACTGCAAACAATCGCCGACTTGATCTGTTTTGATCACACATATTTGAATTTCCCGCTTTGGACCCCGCAAACAGTATCAGACAGACCGCCCGGTAAGCTCTCTATGTAGTTTACTTGGAAACGTATTTTGTGTGTTAATCAGTGACTTTTGAGTTTTGTGTGAATACTCTTGATTTTGATGACTAACTCTCCTTGCCGATGCAAAATCGCCGGGTACCTAGCGGAAGAGCCGGAAGCGGCACCACAGCTGTGCCCAACGACCGCCGTGATTGGTTGATACAGGATTTGAATGTAGAGTTTGAGTAGTTAGAGAGACGTTTTCTCATTCTTCCTGAGGATCAGTGGCGTGTTTTGGACTTAATCATATAGAGTATTATGTTATGACAGCAGTGTTGCCACTTAAACCGCATTTCGCGGTATAATACAGCGATTCTGAGGGTAATACCGCATACAATTTTGATTCTACCCCGAAATGGCGAGTAGGCGTTGCGTTGGATAATTCTACTTCATAATACAGTAGGATAGAGGTTAAGATGTTTAGCACAGCAAAATGTCAGATCCAACCATAATAGATACATTTTTGCTAGGAAATGGCTGTTATTTTAAACCTTATTGCGATGATTAAAGTTTAACCGAAAAGGGCTAGGAAAGGACAATCTAGTTACCCGTCACTTATTCACTTAGATTGGCTTGAAGACCCGCTGAAAATGAGTTACTTCGTTGTTCCACTATTCACGAATAACCGATTTTCAAATAGTGGAATTTCCATGTGATTTGTGGTGCGTAAGAGAAATCTTACGAGAAATCTTTCTCGTAAGGCATACAGCAAAAATACAAGCACATAGAGGTACCACAAATTCCACTATTTGAAAATCGATTATTCGTGAATAGTGGAACAACGAAGTAACGCATTTTCAGCGGGTCTTCAAGCCAATTTAAGTGAATAAGTGATGGGTAACTAGATTGTCCTATCCCAGCCCTTTTCGGTTAAACTTTAAAGTGCGCATCTGAACCGCAAAGCCGCAAAGGTAACCTTAAAAGTACTTTTGATCAAACACTACATCTCAACCCATGCAAGTGCCATATGAGCTTACAGCTCTTGTTTCAAAATTCTGGAGTGGAACCATGGAAGCACTGAGACCTTGACATTGGTCTTCCAAAGAAAGAATACCATCAGCACAGCTTGACCATCAGGAAGATCTACCAAGAAAATCATATTTGAAATTTTCTTTTCTGATGCTAGATGACTCGCCAAGTGGTTACGCACCGTTCTGTTCACAAGTTGTGCCAGAACTGAAGAAGCAGATGCTGTAACACAAAAAAGCCGAATTAATTTGTTTTTGTGATACTTTCTGGCCCATTCTGACGGGATTTTGTCCATAATCTTCCTGAGATGCCTCCTGCAATTGAGCTAGATATCTCGGATTCAAATGAAATCAAGCTAAAACTAGCTTACAATGGGTATGTAGGTAGTGACTAGCTAGGTGTGTGTTGCTAGGGTAGCCACTAAAAAAAAAAAAAATCAAACCTGAGCTTTTGGAGATCAGAATGTGATTCTCATATCTTTTAGCTTTGATTTGAGGCCAAAATCACCTCTCTATCTTGTCTCTAAGCATCTTAAATCTTCTTTAGAAAACAGTATTTTACATAAGGAAATGCCTATGTTCATCCATTGACTTTAGGGTTTTGTCCATCTAGTGACCAGCTTGGAACTATGTGCTTCAATGAAATTCTATGAAACTGGGCGATTTTGAGCTGGTTTTGAGTGCATGGCCCGAGTGAAAAAAAAGATAGAGCCAATCTTATGGTTCCTATGACCCTATTGTCACGATACAAACCATGTATACGTGATTGGTTATGGTTTTGTATTTGTTCTATATGCGTCTAAAGTTTCTATCGTCTGATGGTTTTGTAACGTTCTCTATAATCCTCTATAATCGAATGTATTGTCTGCTCTTGCCGGTTTCTATGGTTCTGTATAGGCCTTTGTGCAGCGTCTTTTATGGTTAATAAAACTGTCCTCTATAGTCCTATGTTCCTTGTTATAGTTCCGTATACGCTGCCGAATACGCTGGTATGGCGCTTCTATGGTCCGGTATGGTAGCGCCGACCATGCCTATGCGTCCGTATAGGTATCTGTCAATCACACCTATACGCTGATGCCGCGGTACTTGAGGTCCTGTATGGTTTGTCGCCTATCTCTTTCTATGATCCCCAATGGTCGTAGGAAGGGTGCTGCACCAAAACCGCTGCACCGAAATCGCTTCAACCGCCTACCGCACCAACTCGGTTAAATGAACTCGTAACTCGCGCTGCAATGCTACTTCGTAGGCTAATCTGCTCCTCTACTGGACCGCTGCACCAGGGTGCTGCAACGTACTACTGAACCGGACTGGTCTACTGAGTCGCACACCGTACCTAGCTAATGAATCGTAGCCTACACAGATGCTTTCGTACTGAAGCGTTTCACCGATATGCTCTACTGGAACATATAAACGAAGCTTAGCTTATCCTGCTGTTTGCATTGAATCGCTGCACTAGACCAGGTTACTTCAATTAAGGATAGAGCAATATGCTGCAGACCACAAAATACAATAGTAGGATTATTGAAATGTACAAAACGTTTATTCTGCAAATAGTTAGACATTTGGCAGACGAAAACCTTCAATTAAAAATACACAGACAAAAACTTTGAAGCACTTTAATTAAACTACTGGTGTCGCTGGTAAAAATGACCAGGCCAGGAGTAGGAGGGACCTGGGGGGGTAAGAGGGTCCTGGGGAGTAGGAGGGTCCTTGGGGATAGGGGAGTCCTGAAGGATAGGGCGATCCTTGATAGAACGGATGGAAAGACTGCCTATCTCTTTCTATGATCCCCAATGGTCGTAGGAAGGGTGCTGCACCAAAACCGCTGCACCGAAATCGCTTCAACCGCCTACCGCACCAACTCGGTTAAATGAACTCGTAACTCGCGCTGCAATGCTACTTCGTAGGCTAATCTGCTCCTCTACTGGATCGCTGCACCAGGGTGCAGCGATTTTTTAACCTTCAATTAAACCTTCAATTAAAAATACACAGACAAAAACTTTAAAGCACTTTAATTAAACTACTGGTGTCGCTGGTAAAAATGCCCAGGCCAGGAGTAGGAGGGACCTGGGGGGGTAAGAGGGTCCTGGGGAGTAGGAGGGTCCTTGGGGATAGGGGAGTCCTGAAGGATAGGGCGATCCTTGATAGAACGGATGGAAAGACTGCTCTGTATGTTCGGGCTGAGACGGAGGAGCGACTCGCGCATTGTCATATTTGACGGGATCAAGCCGGCCGGCTCCGCTAGTGCACAGTTCAGCATGAGGTCCTGGCCCTGGGGTATCGCTGGTTTCCTGGCAAGTCTTCCGGTGTGTCCACCTTGGTTGTAACGAAATTGAAATCACTTCTTGGGACGTCCCTTGCAAGGCTTCGTACAATAAAACCATTTCTGAACTCGGCTCCCATCGTCTTAACAACAATCCTTCATAAATCCATTTTTGTTATTCACAAATTCACGCGAGTCCTTACTCGGAGGCGTTCAACCAACGACTGAAGAAGAGTTATACCCCCGTCCGTTCCCTACGGGTCCTTCCTAGAAACATAAGCACATAGACCCGCTGTCTTCTGTAGTTCTTGTAATCCAGTGACCGGCATATTCGAGACGATTCGGCTCATACCTAGGAACATAGGCACATAGACCCGTTGTCTTCTGAAGTTCTTGTAATCCAGTGACTGGCATATACGAAACGATTCCGCTCATACCTAGGAACATAAGCACATAGACCCGTTGTCTTCTGTAGTTCTTGTAATCCAGTGAACGGCATATTCGAGACGATTCGGCTCATACCTAGGAACATAGGCACATAGACCCGTTGTCTTCTGAAGTTCTTGTAATCCAGTGACTGGCATATACGAAACGATTCCGCTCATACCTAGGAACATAGGCACATAGACCAGTTGTCTTCTGACGTTCTTGCAATCCGAAGACAGAAACATAGATAACCATTCAGATTATACCTAGGAACATACGCACATTGGGTATGATCCGCTATGGTTTCAGCGATGGAAGATAAAACACATTCAAGGGCGTATAGACCAGCACTCAGGAAATCTGGGGAACCTCAGAAACGATAGGAGTATGGGCTTTTTGGTATGGTTTTCCTATGGTTCTCTATCTTTTTTTTCACTCGGGGGGGAGCCCCAGCAAGTGAGTTAGATGAGAAAATATGAATATGATCATCAAGGTTATAGTCCAATAGACCTATTGCTGCTATAGGCTGCTGACTTTTCCTCCTTAGTATCAAGCAAATTTTTGTAGCAAGTTCAGCTACTTTTTTTTACATCTAAATTTACATTGAATATTAAGAAATAATATTAAATAGCTAGGACATCTTACTGTTAGCCTTATTAAATAGACAATTTTGTCCTGAATTCAATGGTATTTTTAAAATATTTTTTGGAGATGTTTTAGATAGGTAAAACTGATAAGGAAAATTCACAGCAATTTATGCATTCATTACAACAAAATTGCCAATTTTTGCCACTAGGTGTTTTTGTGGCTACCCTAGTGTTGCCAACACTGTTGGATAGCAATGGACCTGGAGCAGAACTGGACTACTGGAGTTGAGCTGTCGTCGTCGAACTTGATGTCTTGAAGCAAAGCTGAAGGGTTGAACCAAGTTGAACTAGTTTTCTCTGTTTCACACTTCAAAGATAATTTGTCTCAACCAGTTAGTTGGTCTCCTAAAAGATGCTCACAAGCAACTTCCACAAGGACAAGGAAATTCATGATAAAGTCAGATATTTAACGCTAAGGCCTAAGCTAGAATTTTTAGTTTTGTTTTTTCCATAAGTTCTGTTTTCCAACTTGAGTCGTTTTGAGCCGGAAGAGGACCCTTGGCCTTGCCAAGAAGGCGGAAATATAGCTCGAATAAAATTTAGCTGACGTACAGGAGGGGTATCCAACCTCAGACAAGATTTTAAATTTCCAGAGAAATCTTTGCTTCAGAATAATCCATCTGGCTCAAAAAGGAACCAACAAATATGACAAAAATACTAGATTGAAGCTAGCTGAATGGTTTACATATTGGATTAATAATTACTGCTTCAGTATTTCTAGTTAAACTTATTTTTTTTTTCAAACAAGATTACTTTATTCTAACCTCACCTGGATTGACTTAAAAATGATGAAAAAGGAAGAGTTAGCAAAGTCAATAGCCAGAAAAAAGGATTTCAAAATAGCTACAAATAGAGAAAAAGGCACAGAATTTGAATATTTTCGGCTCTTGTTTTGCCTCTTGACTGTCAGGACAGCTTGTACATTTCATTTTAACATTTTCGCGGCAAAAATCGAGGTAGTGTAAAAACGAGGTTGGATACCCCTCCTGTATCCGTTTTGCACTGTCAAATGTTAAAACTGTAATATTCAGCCAGTAATCTGGTAAAACACTCAAGCTTTCAGTTCATTTCTGTTCTTAGGGGAATTTTGGTCACCTATGTGGATCCCAAGGTAGACCTGGAACACCTCCAAGAAGAGGTCAGAGATATGTGCAGCTTCGCCCCAGATCAGCTGTTCACTATCAAATGGATTGATGAAGAAGGTTTGTGCTGATTTAGCTATTGTATCCCTTGATAGAAACTGTTCCCTATCTATGAATCAGTCTACCACAAATCCCTGATTTTGGGAAAGCCTATGCCAAACGCTGGGTATATCTAGCGTTTGCTATACCCTATGCCAAACGCTGGATACACTATGCCAAATGCTGGATACTGGGGTCCAATCAAATATTGATGATTTGAGTGAAGCTCAAAAATCAACCAATCAGAATTCACCTGTAGTGAGGTAGGTCAGGGTGGGTCAGGGTTAAGGTGGCAACAGCTATCTGGCATTTGGCATAGGGTGTCCAGGGTTAAGCATAGACTATGCCAAACGCTAGGCGTATCCAGCGTTTGGCATAGGGTATCCGAAAATCAGGGGTTTGTGGTTGACTGCTATGAATGGTCCTAAATTGATCAAATGACGAAGCTTCTGTTGTGGTAGAAATCTACAACATCCTGCCTCAGTCTGTTTTGTGAGGCTGCTCATTGGATTGAAATGTTGATCCAGAAGATTGTGCTAGGAAGGAGGGGGAAGGGGATTCTGATTGTAAAATAGCATTTGATGAGGGAAAAATAATGTTCTTTAAAATATGTTTGAACCTCACTCTGAAAGAAACTGGGTGGTCGTTTTTTTCTAGTGTCATCATGCAAAGAAACTGGAGAGGTGTTACTTGTGTTGGTCATAATTTTCCACAAACCTCTACCCAACACATTTTCTGGATGTCATCATGTGGCCATCATCGTCGGCTAGTAAAAGACTTGAAAGGCCGCAATTGACCCAGCTTAGTAGCCAGAACCGGTTTTTCCACATAAGTAAGACTGTTCTGAAACAGATGGTTTCTAATTTATTTATTGCCCATTTGTAGGAGATCCTTGCACCATATCAAGTGAAGAAGAGTTGGCAGAAGCCATTAGGCTTTATGAGGTCAATAAAGATTCAGAGATATGCATCCATGGTAAGAACTAACTTCGCTACTTTGTTTCTGCTAGACCTAGTTCCTGTAAAGATTTACTAATGTGCTTATGAAATCAATCTATAAAATAGAAATTCTAACATGAGCAAACTGTGAAAAGTATATATTGTATTATGTACTTTTTACAGTTTACTCGTGTTAGAATGTCTATTGTATTCAGTGGCGAAACTAGGGGAGGGCGTGGGGGGGCAGCTGCCCCCCCACGAAAAATCCTGTCGGTAAATCGGTAGCGTTTGTCGACAAACGCTTTTTCCATTCCGTTTCTGATACCGATTAAAGCTCTGTCGGTAAAACAGGAAACTTCCTGTTGGGAAATGGGCAGCTTTTATCGGTGCGGCACGCATTAGCATTCCGTTTATGATACTGACAAAAGCTCTGTCGGTAAAGCAGGACACTTCCTGTTTGGAAATAGGCAGCGTTTGTCGGTATGGCACGCTTTGTCATACCGTTTCTTGTACAGACAAAAGCTATGTCGGTAAAACAGGAAACTTCCTGTTGGGAAATAGGCAGCGTGGCACGCTTTAGTATTCCTTTTCTGATACTGACAAAAGCTCTGTCGGTAAGCCAGTAAACTTCTTGTTGGGAAATCGACAGCGTTTGTCGGTGCGCGGATTCGGTTTACGGTACCGATAAGAGCTCTGACAAAATTTTTCCTCATTTCGTTACTGATACCGACGAAAGCTCTGTCGATAAATCATGAAACTTGTTATAGGGAAATTGGAAGCGTCTGTCGGTGGTACTGATTCCGTTTTCAGTACTGAAAGGATCTCTTTAGGTAGATCAGGAAACTTCTTGTTTGGAAATTGGCAGCATTTGTCGGTGCGGAGACGGTGCGCGGATTTCGTTTTCGGTACCGACAAGAGCTCTTTTGTCGATGCGGAGATGATACCGACAAAAGGCTTGTCAGGAATTCAAGCCGATAATCCGATCGAGATCCTGATTATCGGTTGTTTTTCATTTTTCGATACGATGACCGGGAAAAGTCTTGTCGGTAAAATGGGAAATCTCTTTTTGGTTATATTTACATCTGGAATGGACAAAAATCCTGTCGTTAAATTCAGTAATTGTGAACTGTTCGTCAGTGCGAAGACTTTTTGATGAAATATTCTCGTCTGTAAATCCGAAAATGTTTTGGGCAAAGCAGCCTCTCTTCCCACCAATAAACTGCCCCTTTTGGGTTGATCTGACTGTACATGGTAGGCTACAATCAATTCGGGAAATAGTCCACTATATTCAGTGACTTTTGAGTTGCAAATTCTCATCACTGATACCCCCATCAACTCGGCCCACCGAGGTTGGATCATGCCAGGATATCTAAATAACACAACTAGGTCACATGGACGTAGTATCGCCAAGTTTGTCGCAATCGCTCAACCTATTTGATCACCAAGCGTTTAAAAAAATGTCCAGGACCCACCTTTAATTCCACCACAGCACTAACACCATGACAAGAAGAGGTTCGGACACATAAATGGCACATATTTGGCATCTGCGTCTACCATCCATCAAGCATCACTCGAATCGGATCATTTCCGAAAAATTTCCAGTAGGCCTACCAGTTTGGTACCCCCAGCCCCACCTTCGCCCCACGGACGTCAGATCCGGTTTGGGCCTCAAACTACATGTGTAGGTCAAATGAATTTTGTACCTTTCGAGTTCCCAATAACTCTATCCGTTTGGCCGCTACTGGTATAACAATATTTCCGAGGCCTCCTTGCAACACTGTTCTCGGACGCGGATAAATTGAACATCTTGGGCAAGTTTCAGTCGAATCCGAGCACTTTCTGGCGCCCATGAACCCGTTTGGTTTGTGAGGAGTATCACAAAGTTACCGTGACCCCTAAAAAAGGTTTGCAAGACTATTGACTGCATACAATGTTCAGGGTTTCATTTGATAACCATCGTTGCCAGGAAGCGAAAGGCATTAGAAAACAATCTCCATTGATATGTTACAACTTGCTATTACAAAGGTTCTCGGGGAACGTGCGCCGTTGCCGCGCAGCGGCAACGTCGCTTTTTGTCGGTAAATTGTTAAATCTTGTCGGTAAAATCTGGTCTTGCCCCACCCCCCCCCCACGAAAATGGGCTGGTTTCGCCACTGATTGTATTTGTATTCATATGTGTATGTATAATAACCCGATGTGCCGACGACAATACGGAGGCCCGACAAAAGCATGCATAATTCCATTTCTTCTGTGTTTTGCCCAACAAATATTTGCAGAATTTTATTTCTTGTGTAGCCTATAAAAAGAACGATGTGCCGACGAGTCGACCAACGCCCGACAAAAGCAAACAAATTTATATTTCTTCTGTGTGCGAAAGTGAACTTTCGTCGGGCGAGACCTTTGGGGGGACGTCCAAGGAGCTAATCGTACTCGACCTAATATTACTAATAAGAGGTCAAGTATTCAGGGTGGTGACGGCAAAATTTTGTGACCGATTTTGAAGAGCGACAGCGCGAAAACGACTGAAAGGGACCATGTATGAATAGTGAAAGTAGGCCTATTCAGTTCTGCCCGAACTGAAAAATCTTGGTTTGACCCCCTGACCAGCAGCGCGCTTATTCACTGCAACCTTTGACAGGTCAGACAAAGTTGCTTCTTGGCAAATGATGAGCTAACCAGTCCGTTCGATGACTTGCCGGAACTGTTGTCGAGTCGTTTTAGATGCTCTTACAGCGCGGAAAATATTCAGACATCAGATGAAGCTGATCAGGCCTATTTTTATTCTCGCAGACTAGGTTTAAGATGCTTTGAAGATCTAAGTCATGTAGTGCCTTTCCTGAAGGTCAGAAGTTCATTGTTTCGGGGTCGTTCATTGAAGTTGTGGTCAAGGTTCAAGTTTTTTTATTTTTAACTCTAACTGATACATAAACATTAAAAATACGACACTCTGCTCTTACAATTATTTTAGGGTTTGAACCGGAGAGAAGAAAAACATCGAATGGTTTAGACCCTTCCATAAAAATCAATAAAACAAAATCGACCCAACGCTGAGTAGAACGATCACCCCACGAAACCGCCAACACGAAGCGAAATCAATCCAAAAAACAACAACAAAAATGAGTAAAGGGTAACTGAAAACCAGCATCACCAGAAGAAAACACATAAATAAAATAAATAAACATGAAATACAACCAATCTCCAACTGTTAATTATTTATTCTTAAAATTATTAATGAGAATTTGAGGAAGCTGTTTTTTTTTTTTTTTGAGGGATTTTGTAGAATCAATCTTAGGAAATAAAATTTGCCATGAATTAAAAACAGAATAAGATGGGGAAAAACGAGACCTCTTTGAAGGTACTCTCTGACTTCGGATTTTCCATTTATGACAGTTATCGTACTGGTGCTTTAGTGGGCAAGGAAAGGTCCTTGGTTTTGGGGTTGTTGATTGAAGTTGTGGTCGTCTTGTTAAGCTTGATGCCCACAGAACGCGGATCCGCATTCGCTTAGGCGAATTCGAAGTCTCTGGCTGAGTTTTATTCTCGCAGACTAGGTTTAAGACGCGTTGAAGATGTAAGCCATGTAATTCCCTTCCTCAAGGTCAGAAGTTTTTTGTTTCGGTTCGTTGATGGAAGTCGTCTTGTTAAGCTTGATGCCCACAGAACGCAGATTGGCATTCGCCTAGGCGAATTAGAGAAGGATATTGTTGACAGTGATATTATTTATTGACATATGGATGTACATTATTGACTTCATTTGACAAGAATATTAATAATAACTGCACCAAAATTCTTTCGCCTCTATAAATTTCTCACGACACTGTGTACACTAAACTGAATGACAGCAGGGCGGTCTACCCCTGCTTTAAATTGATCAATATTTTCTGCATTTATCGCACTTTCAGGGAGATGATTCTGGTGTTAACTTATCCGGTTTCCAAAGCTCCACTTTCCAGTGTCTTTTCGAAATTTCTCGCCAAGCAGTTTCCAGCTGTATCCTCTGAGACCGTTGTGGTTGAAGATGAGGACATCATCAGGTCTTATGTTGTTATACACTTATCTTGAAAGGTTCGATGAGATTACCGCGGAGAGATCTGCAAACTTAACTGGGTAGCCTAATCGTAATTTGTCAAGCCAGTTTTCGTAAGGCAGATTCCATTTCGTAATGGCTGGCACTGTTTTTGTTGCTCTTCTCTGAACTTGCTCAATGGCGATGGCGTCTTTGTTATAGAGGGGCCTCGTTGTTGCGTGGCAATACTCAATGATTGGCCGATCTAAGGCCTTAACTAAAATAGGGAACAGGGGATTTGTCCTTGAATGTAAATGTCCTTCTCGTAAGATCACAATTCTTGTAGTTTTCTTGATGATAGTTTCGTAATATGGTGAGAATTTCAAATTTGAGTCCGTAACTATCCCGAGGTCACGCTCAGTGGTGGTTATCAAAATCGTTCTGCCGTCCAAGGTGTAACGGCGGTAAAGGTTGGTGGGGCCTAGAAGAAGGTGGTGACATTTAGATCCGTATTGATCTCCATGACCCATTGGGTCATCCACTAGCAGATCTTGTCAAGGTCTGTTTAAAGAACTTGGCATCATTCAGTCCCTTTATGCCGCTGTAGAGCTTAGTGTCGACGTCTGATATTAGTCATTCAGTTGTCTTATTCCTGTTTCGCATGTTCCTTGGGAATTCCTGATCATGCCCTTTATTTGTTGTGTCTCATCTTCTTATTGTCTTGTCTTTTCATCTTTATCATTCATTAGTTGACTTTTTAGTGTCTGAGTAGCTCGGTATGAGTGTAGTGAATAACTATAATTGAATAACCTCGCTTGCCCTTCCAAGCTTCATTGCCTTTCTTGGCAGGCGAAAGGCGAATAGTGTCTGTCTTTTTAATAAACGTATCTCTACTCTACTCTACTCACTCTAAAGCACCTGAACCTGAACCTGAATTCGTTGGTGCACAAAATGACCTTTTCACGATGAAATTTCTCAGCAAGTATTGTTTTTCGAAAATGCCATTACTTTCCACGTGGAATTAGGGATTTTCACGTTGTTAGCGCTTTCGATTCTATCCAGCCTCTCCCCTCTCCGACTCGGCGGCTGGACGCAAAATGTATGAGAAATGGACACGCCGTGGTTAAAAAGTGGGAAAACCGAGCTAAACAAAAAAAAAGTCCAAAACATCAGATAGACCTGGTTGTCTACCACCTCTTCCAAAATGAAAACAATACTTTGAAGCTTCCAATGTCCTTATGTACCAGAGAGTATCAGCGAACCTTGCCGATTTCGGCGAAGTTTGCGTTGACTGACTGGCAAAACTCGGCACGGCCTGCTAATAAGTCATAGGAACAAAACGAAAAACGGCGAACGGCGGGGACTTGAGAAGCTTATTGAGTGTTCGCTTTTGGTTGGGGCCGTGAAACGAATTCGTCGGGTGGCGCGAAAGAAGTGGTAAAGATTCGTTTTTTTTGTGCTAATCCTTTCGTGTTAGCCTGACGCATTTTTACCTTCAGCATGGTACCCAAAAGCTACCCTAGGCTGTATGATTGGAAACTAATTTTTGTTTATTTTCTAGTGTTTCCTAACGTACCACCATCACCAGGTCTTCCATGCCAAGGCGAAGATAGTGAGTATTTATTAATTGCTTTTATCGAGGTGTAGCTTATTCATCAGAAACGATAAGTTTTGGTAGCCGGGCAACCTCGGCGATGTAATTGAAACTTCTATGATGTGTTCTGTCATAAGTTTGAAAACATACAACACAAAGGTGCGTAATTTGGACAGACGCCACTTCGGATGTTACAGAAAAGTGTCGATGTTGCAGAATATTTCTGTTATGGTCTTGAGTGTTACCTTTTCGTCAGAAGTAACATTGCAAACCATGTTTAGTGTTATGTTTAATGGAAAAATAGCTCTGTTACATTAACAGCTAGTATCAAAAGTGTTATAGGTTGAAATCGCGCATCCTTCTGTTAAATGTTATGATACTTCTGGCAGTATGAAGATGCGTTTTGAATGTACAACAAGTAGTTGTCAATAGTCACAGGGGAAAGCAATCTAGGTAGCGTTCTTATGAAGGCTTAGAAAAGGGACGAATTCTGGATTGCAGGTTCGTTTCAGAGATGGATGAATCCAGATTTGGATTCGAACCTTCTGCTTGTCAGTTTGGATTCGAATTTGCACTCGGACTCCAAGCCCTAAATCTTACGAATCCGCTCAAATTTCTAGTCTACATCCTTCCAGTTTCCGTTTCCCAGTTTTTACACAGTGGCTAAGGCAATCCAACATTCTGATCTCCACCACCAACCATCCTCAGTAATCTATCACGCTATCCGATTACCTTAGATATCACTACTTTTTGTCACATCTGATTATTAAACTAAAACCTATGCATATGATTTGATTTTTGTTAGGGTCGGATTCGAATCCTCAGCATGAAATGGTGGATTTGGAATCGGACTCGTACCTAGCCCTGGATTCGGATTGGGGTTCGAATCCTTTCATGGTTGGATTCGCCCATCTCTGGTTTGTTTCTTCCAGACACTGACGTTATCCCTGAATTGCAAGAGCCTGAAGAGGACCCTTCCCTAGAAGGGCCAAAATATCGCTGCCGAAGTATCGTAGCTGACGTACCCTTTTTTAGCAATCGTTTGAATATATGTTTCCCGTCATCTTGGGATCAAGGAGTATTTATGGATGAACGCGCTAAAACTTCAGACCTTCTTTATCTTTAAATAATGCGATTCCAGTTTTTAACGTTGCAGTTTTATCTTTGTAGCCTACTCATTTTTTTACCAACTGGCCGATAACATGGGGGGGGGGGAGGGCGTCATCCCCGGACGTGACGCCCCTGGGTGTAGTAGACGACGGTACTTCATGGAGTGTAGTTCAGATTCTGTTTGTTCTTCCTCTTGTGGAAACATCTGTTTGTTTTAGGAAGCATCTACCGCCGCGGGGCGAGAAGATGGCGCAAGATGTACCGTGTAAATGGCCATCTCTTCCAGCCAAAGCGGTTTAACAGGGTAAGTTACTCTTTTGTACTGTAGATAGAGTCTTAGACAAAGGTGGTACTATGTATTCTGGGAATAGGTTCTTAAGGTCCAGGTTCTTTAATTTAAAATATAACACTTTATGAGTCGATCACTGGGGGCCGGCAGGGATACAAGTCGTTAGCTGGGCCCCATATTGTACACAGACCATACGCATTGGCGTCACTAGCCGAAAGTTTTTTTTTTGTGGGGGGGAGGGCAAGGTATTTGCCGACTGGCTGGTCATTTTTACGGGCTGTTTTGAGAAAAAAACGACTGTAGGAAGACAAATTGACTATTTCTAAGAAAAAAATCGACTGTTTTTACGAGAAATCGCGGCGCTTCGCGCCGACTCGGCTATTTTTTACCGGCTGGCCGACAACAGGGGGGCCCCTGACAATACGTAGATAAGATAAATGAGTCGTTCCTGTGTAATACACACAAAAAAAAAGAAAGAAAGAAAGACTCGTTTTCCTTTCCATTCCGTATACTTGCACACGCCAAATACAGACGTCAGAGGATAGTTGAAAACGACCTCGCAAACCGCTGTTAATTAAACTTTTGGCTTGTGCAGAAATGTGGAAGAGTTTAGCAGAACTAAAAGTTAGATTTCTGGGTACCTTCCTCTATACCTGTGATCACAAAAGGAAAATAAGGGACATTGTGGATGAAAATCGGTTCAGCGCTACCGAGTGAGTGGGCTACCGTCAGGGAAAGACGGGGTTCCAGTTTCGGACCCTGCCCTCTTTCCGTAAATTAAAGGACCCGTCATACCTTATTACTGATTAACTGTTACAATCGTTTCATCCATTCTCCTTTCCGACATTTCCATCTTCCTGTGCCACCCTAAAGGGGCTAGACTGACTCTTGCATTTTGCGTGCTTGGGGCGGATCAGGCTATCAAATCAGGCTAAAAATCCCGGTTATCAAATATCTCCATGTTTTTGTTTTGTTTTGTTGTTCACCGAAGTCGAGAAGGCTTTGAGTGAGCCGAAAAACAGCAGGGAGGGGTTTGTAATGAGTCCAAGCGAAAAAAAAACTTGCGACCCCGGCGAAACCCCCACGGTACCGACCCCCCCCCCCCCGAATGCAAATATATAGGAAATTAGAAAATCTTAGTAGAAACTGCAGTTTGGAACGCGAGCCCTTAAGGTTTTCCACACAGGCGAGATAAATGTAAACGCGTGACGGCTGCTCGCTTGCCTGCTCGCCTCTATATTTACTTTTCACAAAAATATATTGCCGGAACCCGTTTGTAATATTATGTCACGAATGTTGGAATAGTAAGCTGCATCAGCTGCGGCTTGTGCTTTAAAGATCGTTAGCAGTTTTAATATATGACTTGGAGATACAGATTAAAATTTTCTCCAGGACACGTTTTTATGACCCTTTTCCTTCGCAATACCCTACGACCGGACAGACAGGCAACTCCAACCGGCGAAAAAACCTAATTGACCGCCATTAATTATACACGTGTTTCTGACGTGGTGCATACTTGGAAAGATATTCGAATGATACTGGAATATCCGGAGACATTCATTAGAACCGGACAACAAGTTTGACGCTTTAAAAGATTAACGAGTCGAATCGAGGAAGCCAATTTGTTCACAGAATGAAAAGCGTCACTTAACACGATGGAGGGAGGGCAAAGTGGGCGCAGGGGGACCAGACAGTTCTTAAGTATCCTATGGTATATCTGGTACGACCCTTGAAACAGGCGTAAATGTGGATAGAAGTTCGAGTTCAAGTTCTTTTGTTGTTTGAATATTATATAATAACACCAGCACACCATGCACTCCCATGATATCAGTCCTATCCTACCCAGGGCCAAAATTTTCTGGTATTGCCCTGATGTTACAAGAGCCAGCCGGGCGGCACTTTCAGGAGGAAAAACAAAAAAACACTAAAAAATAATACAGTAAACAAAAATGTTGGAAAACGTTGTAGAAAAGTCTTTAAAAACTGAAAAAAATGTTGCTTTCCTAGCCAGCCAACCTGGGTTATACCTTGTTACAGTCACATTCCCACTGGAAATGGAACTTGTCAACTGAAACAACATTACTTCCAACCTACTCTAACTTGTTTTCCTCTAGTCTCCAGAAGGCAGCTATAGAGCAATTCCAACAGTATTATTTTTAATTTTTTTCTGAAAAACAGTCAATCAATATCCAGTGTTGCCACTTTTTCTGTTGGAACCTGTGACTTTTGGTCAGAAAAAAACAATGATATTTTGGCACCTAAGAAAGTACGTCTTTTTCACAAACTATTAACAAGAAATCTCGCTATATCATCTTCACAATTACGCCTTAACTTTTATACTTAATTTTTCCATTTACTGCTAAGGAACCAGTCGCAGAGTTCTTGCTCACTCTGTCGAAGAAACGAAAAAGTATGACACATTGCAGAATTCTGCAACCAGCGGCAACACCGGTTTGAGCTTTATCAATTCTATCTACCCTAAGAATTCCGCCGCTAGATGACATCTACTTCGCCACAAATGAAAGACTTATATTCCTGGGACACAACAGTAGTCGTTTTCACATTTCAACAGTAAGCTAGGGTTGCCATTTCACTAATCAGAAATACAGAAAAAGACGCTGCTCAACCAACCCTTTAGCGACAACCTTGCGAAGGTTAAAGATAGTTGATAATGACAATGGATATATATTTCCTGAAACAACATCCTACCATCCCTTACTATTTTGCGTTACTAGTTACAAGCAACGGCAGCATTAATTTTTAAAAAAAGATTGAAATAAAACAGTTGCTTTTTTACCGAATTTCGCCAGGACGTATCATTGTTCTGCACAGTGTACTAGTGTTATAATCATTATCGCCCTTGCTTTTCTTCGGGCGATATTATATATTATAATATATATTATCGCCCTTCCTGAGGGTGATAGCGGAAAAATTTGGCCCGCGGGTAGCATGATAGGCTGATATCGCCCGAGCGCACCGCTATCGCCCGAAGAAAAGCAAGGGCGATAGGGATTATAACACTAGTACACTTGTTTTAACTTTCTGGTATTTCCCTGATGTTAAAAGAAAAAAGTTCCAACCGTGCGATATCACTTGTTATCGCATGGCTGGCTGTGCGATAACAATTGTTATCGCACGGTTGGAACTTTTTTCTTTTAACATCAGGGGAATATCAGAAAATTTTGGCACTGGGTAGGATAGGACTGGTATCATGGGACTGCACAGTGTACTGGTGTCATACATATTTAACACTATATAACGTCCCCAGCAGGGAGACTGGCTCGAAAGCCGGGCGACAAACGGGATAAACAAACAAACCCGGATGCAATAACACTTCTCACTCTATCTCACATCAAAAAAATATTTGCCAATTTTTATTTTTTATTTTTACAGGCTAATTATTATTATTTATCCGATAGCTAAACAGCCGGGAGCTACTCACTAATATTTGTTAATAAGTACAGCTTTAATTTTAGTTTTTAATGGTATGAGCGACAGATTCTGATTAAAGCAAGATTCATATTTATTCCATTATTTAGTAATAATATTTTTAGGGGAAAATCTTGATCGCTCAAAAATAATTAAAGGCATAGGAAGCTTACGAAGGAAAAGATCGTGGGCGAACCAAGTGGTGTCGTTAGCTGGATAGGTGTGATTTAAGGGAGTTAATTCGGAAGAATTCTCGCATTTCATGTCCAGATCACCCACTTCCAAGACCCTACTTCAAATCAGGATTCTGTACGAACATGGGATCATAATATCCTTGAGATTCGGAAAGTATAGGCTACTTCCGGGCACTGTCAAAGTAGTTCTCAAAAGAACAATCGAAGAGAAAGAAAAATATTTAACTGGAATATAAACTAACAAGTGCGCAAGCGCTCAGACGTGGAATGTAAAGAATGACTTGAACTGACTTAGATTTGTCCCTTCCCATAACGTTTAACATTCGTATTGCATAGTTGTCCGTGCAACCAACAGTTGAGCTCTCAAAGCATCTCCAAACACGGCTCAGGCCTTCTCTCAATCAGTTATGCTCGCTATGAGCACTGCAGATTTGTTCCAATACGCTTCGTTTACTACTTCGCTTGAACCCCCTAATGTCAAAGTCATAAATTTCAAAGTGCTTCTCATCTGACACCTTCCACGCAAGAACACATGTTAGTTCACTTAGAAACGCAGCCCCTTCGCGTAAATCGTATTCGTTATCCAGTCACAGTATTGTCCATCTTTGTCTTTCCAGTTTGCTTCGTATAAACCCCGTAGCCTTGTTCCAATACACTACTGGCTTTACTTTCATCAATCTTGAAATATATTTCGTTTATTATACCCTGTTCAAACACACTAATGCCAAAGTCATAAAGTTTCAGTTCCCATTTCATCATCCCCAATTCCGTACGCGGTGACTAATTGACAGCTCAAACCCTTTGCGAAACACGAATCCAAACAAACGCAATGCGAATCTTACGAAAAGTATTGTGTACCAGTCTACGAGATTTTAATTTGATGAGTGTCATCGTTCACGAACTTAACGCATGGGCAATATGGGCCCCGTTGCAAACGAACGGGAAGGGTGGGTGTCGAGTTAAAAACATAAAAAATGGGAAATCTGGGCCCAATAGCCCCTGAACCAAGTGGGGGTAGGGTTTGGGGCCGGCAAAAAAGCAAAAAGAGGCTCCAAAGTTCACAAGCCTACCAAGTTTCAACTTGATACCTGTTGATTCCTGTCACGGGCAACGACCTTTACTCCTGGGCAATCTGGGCCCAGTTGCCCTTGAACGGGATGGGTGGGGGAGGTGCAACTTTGAAAGTAATTTCCAAGCCCTACGCTCTACAAGTACAAGGAATATCATCGTCCTGTGTTCAGGTCTGGTTCAGTTATGAACATTATTCACTGGGCAATCTGGGCCCATTTGCTCCTAAGCCGGGTGGGTGTGGGGGGGGGCCAAAAGGCATAACTAGACCCCAATACCCACAAGTGTACCAAGTTTGAACTTTGATACCTGTTGATTCCTGTCACGGGTAACGAACTTTACTCCTGGGCAATCTGGGCCCAGTTGCCCTTGAAGGGGGTGGGTGGGGGAGGTGCAAGTTTGAAAGTAACTTCTCAGCCCCAGGATCTACAAGTACAAGGAATTTCATCGTCCTGAGTGCAGGTCTGGTCAAGTTATGAACATTATTCACTGGGCAATCTGGGCCCATTTGCCCCTGAACCGGGTGGGTGTGGGGGGTCGGACCCCCAAAAGGCACAACTAGACCCCAATACCCACCAGTGTACCAAGTTTGAACTTGATACTTGCACTGGTTCACGAGTTATGAGCTCCACAAAATATGGTGAAAACCGAAAACCGAAAACAGAAAACCGAAAGCTGCTAGAGCGCTCGCAATAGTGGATTGTTCCAAGGAACACTCCACTAAAAATAAAAAAAGAACGGCTTAATTTTTTACAGTGGTTATTTCTTTCAGTTATTATTTTTAAATTCTTTTACATTTTCTGCCTAAAAATCCGTCATTTTTTCAACAAGAAAGGTGTGAAGGTCAATGAATACTAGCAGATCAAATGAATAATTAAGGAGCCAGCGAGGAAGATTGACGATTTGCTATAAAATTAATTTTTGTAATTTTTGGAGCAATGTTGGCTGACTTTGGACTTTGCAAAAAAATGGTAGGCCTTCAGTTGTGTTCGCAGTAATCATTCGTATCAGCTGGTTATGGTTTCTCCCGTTTTTAGTGGAGTGTTCCTTGGAACAATCCACTATTGCGAGCGCTGTAGCAGACTTTCGGCTTTCGGTTTCCGGTTTCCGGTTTTCGGTTTTCACCGTATTTTGTGGAGCTCATAGCTCGTGAACCAGTGCAAGTATCAAGTTCAAACTTGGTACGCTGGTGGGGATTGGGGTCTAGTTGTGCCTTTTGGGGGTCCGACCCCCCACACCCACTCGGTTCAGGGGCAAATGGGCCCAGATTGCCCAGTGAATAATGTTCATAACTTGACCAGAGTTGGAAATAAGACGATGAAATTCTTTGTACATGTAGACCCTAGTGCTGGGACATTACTATTAAAGTTGCACCTCCCCCACCCATCACGTTCATGGGCAAATGGGCCCAGATTGCCTAGGAGTAAAGTTCGTTACCCGTGACAGGAATCAACAGGTATCAAGTTGAAACTTGGTAGGTTTGTGAGTATTGGGGTCTCTTTTTCATTTTTGCGGGTCCCAAACCCCACCCCCACTTAGTTCAGGGGCAATTGGGCCCAGATTGCCCATTTTTTAATGATTTGAACTTGACAATAACTGGAGATAAGGCGATGAAATTCCTTTCTGCTTTTCGATCATAGGGCTGGGGATTCATATGTGGAGTTGAACCGCCCCCTGGCCCCTACCCTCCCCGTTCATGGGCATGTGGGCCCAATTTGCACATGAGTCAAGTTTTTAGCCCGTGACTGGAATCAAACTCTAAGCTGGTATAGTCGAGGATATTTAGGTCTAGATATGCAATTGATGTCCCCCCTCCTCCCGTTCATGAGTAACTGGGCCCTGATTTTTCATGAGTTTCGTTCGTCTATGACAGGTCTCAAGTTCAACTCTTGTATATTTGGGGAGATATATCTATGAATGAGGATTTTGGTGTAGCAGCAACAATAAGACGACGCGACGTATCTTTGATGAACAGCTGGAAACTTAACGGTGTTGTCATATGATCGATGACCGTTCTTAATGAATTGTGACAAAGGGGGTATTAGGCTGCTACGATTTGGATATTGCACTTGTTTTATTACTTTGCTAATGGAAAAGAGGTTTATAGGGTCGGACTGGCTGGCAGACCATTTAGATTCAGTGTTCTGATCCTCTGATACAATGTTAGAACTCATGCTGTTCTTGCAAGATCTTCAACATTTCTTTGGATTTATACTTGCGGTTTGTTTACATTTACAGCTTTTAAAGTGGGATGATTACAAATTAGGTTATTTCAATACTTGTTTGGTTATTGGGGATGTGAAATGTCTTGGTTTTAACGCTGTTTGAATAAAAAATATGATAAACATTTTACTTTGACACTCCACGTCTGAGCGCTTGCGCACTTGTTCACCACATTAGTTAAATCCTTAAAATGGAAAAGATACACAGTTCTACTTCCACATAGCCTACGCTGGAATCTTCGATTTCGTCTTGACAGCCTGTATGAAGAAAATAGAATAGAATACAGTTTACACGAAAGCCCGATGGCCGTGGCAAAAAATATAGCGTTAACATTGGTTTGAATAAACACAAGCTACTAACAACATACAAAAAAGAATAATAACTATTAAATAAACAGGTCGGCGTGGCGCAAACTAATCCGCAGGAATTTCCCCCAAAATCTTATATCACAGAATTGTTTACTTTTTAATATCTGAGACATCCACTCTTAGATCATTCAGATCTTAAATCATTCATCTCTCTACACTCACACATAAAATGGCCCAAATCGTCATTTGCAATCCCACACATTGGGCAGAAGAAAGGAAGACCAGTCGATCCACGAAATTTACCGTTGTAATTTCTCTTCATAACAACCTCAGTTCCTCCTTTTTTTTAGCCCCGCTTTAAAATAAACCTCCTTCCCCCAACTCTCTTTGACAGTCGCGTACAAACTCAGGGACCCGGAAGCCATCAG
This sequence comes from Branchinecta lindahli, assembly GCA_023053555.1. Taxonomy (NCBI): domain Eukaryota; kingdom Metazoa; phylum Arthropoda; class Branchiopoda; order Anostraca; family Branchinectidae; genus Branchinecta; species Branchinecta lindahli. Next base: position 500,213 of record JAKZAO010000009.1, on the reverse strand, counting down.
CTCAGCGTGCCATCTCTGGATTTCCTGGTCCTGGAGGACTCCTTGGACTCCCCTACCAGTCGAACCAACCTTAATAGATGTAATGTAATGTGTATTCGAATGAATGAATTGCCCGCCCAAAAGGCATGTATGAAATGTAACTATACGAAAAAAAATAGGAAGACCACTGTGTACAAACGACACATTCATTTTTCCTGAACTGATGTTGAAGAAAATGGTGCTGGGGGACATCTTTGGAAACGTCTAAGAGTTTGCGTCTGAAGAATGAGCCTTTTTGAAGCTTGGCGTCAAAGGCGTTTACAGTCCCACCATTTTAATCTGAAAGTTATAGGAAATATAGTTGTGCATGGGCCTCAGCCGACACCTCCTGGGCTCATATTTCATCACCTGGTATACTGGAACATTTACGGTGGTTGAACTTTCTGCTTCCATGAGCTCTGTTATTGTAGAACAACTCTAGTAAGGCTTGGTGTCTCGTGCTTCGTTTCAGCGATTTGAAAAATCGTAGCATCGAACGGGTTTTCACGCTCCTGTTAATTTCTTTTCCTCCGTTCTGATATGTTTCATTATAGGTTTAATTTTCTCACGGACTGAAATCTCGGCACTGACTTCTATGGGATCAATAAAGCAAATGGCTGACCTGTGAACAACCGTTTATGTTCATGAAACGCAATCTCAGCAGTGCAAAGGCAAAGGTTAAGGACTGAATATTAATAGCAGTAATAGTTCTATTTGCAGCCCGTCAACAAATGTGAAAACAGGAAAGACACACACACAAAGTAAAGACTGACACACTGGCATATGATTACCCAGACAAGTGTATTGATTCCACGCCTACTCAATGTTTTTTATACTTTTTTTTGTTCGACCGCTGTTATTGGTTCTTTTAGTTACAAGTCATGGATTTTTTGGGATCCCAAAACGTTAGTGACGGATACCTATGACATCGCAAAAGTTGTCCGTCTGTCCGTCCGTCATTCCGTCCGTCCGTCTGTCAGCACGATAACTCTCGAAGGGAATGAGATATTTTGATGAAACTTGGTGTGGGGATTCTTAGGGTCAAGAGTAAGGTCGAGTTCGTAGATGGGCTCTGTAGCCCTACATTTAGGGATGGGGGAGGGGGTTTAAATTAAGGGGCAAACAAAATATTTTGAAACAGCTAATGTGATAGTCGATTATGGTGTAAGAAGACATGCTGAACACGATGATGAAAACCATTTTCCCGCCGTTCAAGTAGTTCGTCCGGAATCCGGCCGAAACCGGAAAATTTGTTAAAAGCAAAAGTTTTATTTGAAGTTGATTAGATGTTTGATTTAGGGGTAAGAAGACATGTTGGACACGATGGTGAAATTCATTTTCTCGCCGGACTAGTAGTTAGCCCAGAATCCGGCCTAAACCGGAAAAATTGTTAAAAGAAGAAGTTTTATTTGAAGTTGATTAGATGTTCGATTTGGGGGTAAAAAGACATGCTGAACACGATGATGAAAACTATTTTCTCGCCGGATAAGTATTTCGCCCGGAATCCGGCCGAAACCAGAAAATTTGATAAAATTAAAATTTGTATTTGAAGTTGATTAGATGATAGATTTAAGGGTAAGAAGAGACGCTGAATCTGTATATGACAATCATTTTTTACCCGGACATATAGTTCGTCCGGAATCCGGTTGAAACCGGATTTTTTTGCTATAAGTTAAAGTTTTATTTGAAGTTGATTAGATGTTCTTTATAGGGATAAGCTCTAGGAGATGTGCTGAATTAGTTTCTGAACTATCTTTTTTTTTGGCTGGACAAGTAGTTCGCTCGGAATTCGGCCGAAACCAGAAATTTGGCAGAAGTAAAGCAGGAAGTTTCGATCAGTATCATCAGAATAGATATGGCTTATACAGGTATATCTGAACTTGATTTTCTAAGATGATTAGCCTGGCGAAGACTGGATCTGGCGTAGACAAGACCTAGTTGTCTGGGTCAAATATATATTACATTTTTGGGATCCCATCGAAACCTTTGGTCTTGTTTCTCTTACTTGTTCGGCCACCCCAACTATTCGTTGCTTGAAATGCTTGGCTGGCTTGAATATGTTTTCTGGTTTCTAAGTAAGTTGGTTTGAAATCATTTACGATTTTGTTTTGGAATTTCGACAACATGAGGGGCTCGAGTGTTTTTGCTTGCTGCTTGCTATCACTGCCAGTAGTTACCATATAATCGTTATTCGCAGCTGCATTGTAGAACAGCGGAGACAGGCTATGCAAGTGGGCTTCTCACGTCTTCTCGGGACCTCCGAATTTGTGCCTTTACATAAGATATCTCTGCTCCTGGATTAGGCCGCCCAGTAAGTATAAAACCCGCATCGGGACAGTTAATTAATAATTGTTCCGAATTTTTTCCTGGGCTAGTCCATCCCAATTAGCGTTTAGATTTTACATCAAATATTTTTGGACCGAGTCCTAACGGCCGGGAGACTCCAAAGTTATAACATTGTTTTCTAGTTTGCTCGTCTCAAGTGCCCTGGAAAGTGCGAGTGTGCATCCAGAGAGGCGCTTTACGAGAGGTAGTAATTTTCTATGTGCATGCTAAGAAGATTAGAGCTGTGGGAGAGGTCTGGCACCTGCTCTGTGAATCCTTTAACAGCGGACCCGCCAAGTAAAATAGAACGTAGTGTCATATGGGTGTTGCTGCTAAGGATGATATGTCTTTCCTTCCTTGGAGTGTGTTACCTCTTCTCGGAGCTTACGGTAAGCCCTCTTGGTGTGCTCAGTGTTTTTGGAAGCCTACGCAGTAGTCCCTGGTCCGGCACGGAGTCGTAGTGGCGCTGTTTATACTCGCAACCTTCAGAGCTCTATCATTGCCGCCATTGCTTATGTTGCTGATTTGGTTAAATTTTGGCTCTACACTAATCAGTCCAGAATTCCACTTTGTCTAGAATGCCATCGCCATGATGAGCTATTTGGTCTTCAGGGTCGGAAGCGTCCAGTATTAGGATTTGCCCTCAACAGGGCTACACGGTTGGTGATTTGGCACCAAATTCGGTGATTATTTTTCTGTTTGGCGACTCGTCAGCTTCGTCTCTCTCTCTCGTCAACTCGTCAGGCTATGCACTTTACCTCGAAATACACCATTTTAAAAGTTTAATAAGAGGGTGTTGCTCTCTCCGAACTTTCCGGTTTACATCAGTTTCCAGTCGTGCCGTTTTACCCAGTAGAAAAGTGAAGCAAATAGATGGACCAGTAGTCTGATTATCCCTGTACCGACAGATCAACTAGACAAAGACATTATTAGAACCATATGGATTTCCCATTTTCGTCGGGTTCTGGCAAATCCGGCCGAACTCGAATTCCTATGTCTTCGTATCCCTAAATCGTAACTCCGACCACCCAGTAAAGACATAACACGAGGCCAACTGAATTTCCGTGTTTCGATGGATTTTGTCCGTAATATCAACTTGTCAGCATGTGCCACTATCGATAGAAGACTTTGTCTATAAATGATACTCCCGAAATTCCGTTTTTGAGGGATTCCGGCCGAATATCAGTCCGGAAAGAAAACAAAGTGAATATGTCGATCGAATATGTTTTCCTACCCCTACATTCTAACCGACATCAGACAAAACTTTTGATTCTCACATATTTCCGCTTTTATCCAGATTCCGGATAAACTATTTTTCTTGATTTGGGTTCAGCATGTCTCCTTACCTATTAATTGACTGTTTCATAAGCTTGAAAAAATATCAAGCGCTTGTGCTTGTGTTGTATGCTTGACGAAAACCATTTACGAAAATAAGGGTTCACTAGAGTGTTCACCGATCTGATCACCAGGCATTGAAAAGCTTCGTTTGTGTGAAGATTAAATTTTTCGCGTCATAGTAGAACTTTCCGTTGTGAGGACGGCAGTAGATAGTCTGAACGTCGTACTGGAGCGCATAGTGAAAAAAAAATACCTTAGTACAATCCGAATAATATTATGTGTTCAATTAAATTATACAAAATTAAGTTTGCTTTTCAGTTAAACTGTAAGGTAGCCTACGAGCGATGAACCTCCGAGTACATTTACCGGGCCTGTTAGTTTTTTTTCTGGTTTTGAAGTCGTAAAAGTAACCCATGTCGACCTATACTGATTTTGCTGTTATTCACAAACGTCACCTTTTGCTTTCCAAACCTTCTTTTTTCAGTGAAATTGACAGCATCTAAGATACCAGACAAATTTGTTGACATCGATCTGTCATTTTAGTCTTGACGGGCCAGTGCCACGCAGTCTGTCTTTGTGGAAGACACCTGTCAGAAAATTTAGATTTCGACCCCGAAACTAAATTTTTCTGCCAGATCCTCACCACGTCTCCATCCTTGGCTTGTTTTTTTGGCATTATAAGTCTGTCCATCCGTCTGTTGGCACGTGTTAGCTCTAGGATGCATTGAGATATTTTGTTGAAGAATGGAACGGGTATTTTTAGCTCAAGCGCAGTGAAAAAGTTTCAGATGAGTATCGTACGTAAGGCTATTGATTACAGTAACATTGGATATTTCCATAATATGCGGACCCCCGTTAGGCTTAACCGGAAGGAAGTGGACAGCCACATAAACAAATTGAACAAAAATAAAATGTAACAGTTTAGAGCTCCGGTTCTGCTTTGAGAAGAATTTGTGAAAGTGTATGGTCTAGTTGTTGGTCAGTTGTAGACCTATTAGCCTATTTATATTTTATTATATTTTTCCACTCGCCAGCTTTGGCGGATACGGGATGTAAGTAAATGAATTCAATTGAATTGAGAATGGGTTAGTAGGCTACTGATCCAGGGTATGTAACGTGATCTATAGGGGAATCTCAGTAGCCATTTAAAAACGGTCTCGAAATACGGGGCTTCTGCTTCAAACGAACCCTCATCTCTGTTTTCCATCAGTCATCACCTGTAACTTTTCCTTCCACCAAAGTATTACAATATTATGACAAAACCGCGAGTTCGTGGATTATCACACTTTCCAGGTTTGGTCTCTTTACGTGACGTATCATGTGCCCGAGCATTGTTTCCAAGGAGCTTATTCGTCCGGAGACCGGTTATGCAAATTTTGCCAAGATTGCCATCCAAGGCAAGGGAGATGGAAAGAGGCTAAAAACAGCAGAAGCCGTGTGTAATTTTCTTTAAGCATAGCTTAGTTGTAAAGTGGGGAACTACTTGAGAACATCTTAGCAGAAACACTAGGTAGTGTGAGGTGTCCTTTAAGTGATACCGGAATTCCTAGATTCCCACCAAGAGCAGACAAATCATCTGTAAATAATTAGCAATTTCCGGATTTTTGAGTATGAACTTGTATACAGTTAATGCTTGCTAAAGTTTTGGATGTCTTCTTTCGTTTTTGTTTTCTGTCTTTGTCGAAGACAGAAGACGAAAAATTGTGTGTACAGTTTTTAAGATGAAGGGGAAAGATCAAGTTTTCCCGGCTGGAGTTTCTGCACTTCATAAAGCCGAACAAATCTCAAGTTTTCCCGACGGAATTAATGATGATGCACAAAATCCTGGCGGAATCCTAGTCCGCGACTGCCCGACCCCGATCGTCGGTCCGAGGCATTAGGGATTTGGATTTTTAATCGAGCTTGGACTTGCGCGGCAAGTGGCGTCGTCGCTATTTTGTATTGTTTACTTTAAAAAATAACTTGGAGTACATCTGCTTTTCTTAGAACAAAAAAGGGCGGTGTAGGCAGTTCGCCAGACAATTTATTGGCAATCATATTCAGATGTATGCCAGTCCTGTGAAGAATTACCGCGAGGAAGCTCCAGTTTATTTTGTTTTAGTTTTCTTCGGTGGTTTTTAAGGTGAGTGTTGAGACGTAGGCGATGAGAAAGATTACGTAGAACCGTTGCGAGATCCCAAGGGAAAGTGAGGGATACCTGTGACATCGTAAATTTGTCCTTTCCACCCGTCCGTCTGGCTATAAATAGTTCATTATTTGTGAATTTTTCTCATGCATCTGTCATATTGTTAGGAAGAAATGTTGAAAGTGAATCTAAGGATATTCACTAGCCCACAATAGTTCAAAACGCCAACCTCAAACCACCCGAGACTGGCCTCTCTACATCTTTCGGAAGTAAATATTTATTGTGGTAATTAAGGTTCCTAATTGAATCGTCATTACCATCATCCTCAGTAATAAATTATCTGGTTCCAAAGGATTTTTTTTTCGAATTTTTGTAGTCGATCCGACAGCTTGCCGCAACCGGTTTTTGGGATCCCAATGTCATAGGGATATCTATGACATCGCAAAAGTTGTCCGTCCGTCCGTCTGTTAACACGATAAATCTCGAAGAGGTAGAGATATTTTCTTCAAACTTGGTATGAGGATCCATTGGGTCAAAGTACAGCTCCATACCGAGGGTTGGGGGTGGGGTTTCAAATTAAGGGACGAATTTTTTTTTTTAAAGCCAATGAGATAGTCGACATAGGGGTAAGTAGACATGCTGAATCCACTGAAACTTATTTTCTCGCGGGACAATTCGATCGTCCGGAATCCGACCAAAACCGGAAAATTTGAAGTAGATTAAATGCTCGATTTAGGGGTAAGAAGACATGCTGAATCCGTACATGACAATTGTTTTCTACCCGGACGAGTATTTCGCCCGGAATCCGGCCAAAACCGGAACAATTTGTTAAAAGTAAAAGTTTTATTTGAAGTTGATTAAATGTTCAGTTTAGGGGTAAGAAAATATGCTAAATCCATATATGACAATTATTTTTCTACTCAGACATATAGTTCGTCCGGAATCCGGCCGAAGCCGGAAAATTTAAAAAGTTTTATCTGAAGTTGATACGAGGTTCGATGTAGTGGTAAGGAGACATGCTGAATACGGATATGAAAATTATTTTCTCGCCGGGCAAAGACTTTGCCCGGAATCCCGCCAAAATCCGATTTTTTTGTAGTTTAAAGTTTATCTGAAGTTGATTAGAGTTTCGATATAGGGGTAATGGGATGTTCTTAATTCATTTTGAGATTGATTTTTTGCTGGCCAAGTAGTTCACCGGGAATCCGGCCGAAACCGGATATTTGGCAGAAGTAAGACAGGAAGTTTTGATTAACTTCGTCAAAGTAGATATGACGTATAGGGTAAACACATATGCTGAATCCATACCTGAACTTTGTTTTCTCAGAAGACCAGTCATTGGTCAAATATTAAATAATATAAATGTTCAAGGAGTCTGGCGAAGACCGGAACTAAAAAACGCAATTGCCTGGATCAAATACTAATTTCTTTTTTTTTTTTTTTTTTTTTCAGAAATACATTACGACTCAAAAACTGTTTTTGAGATCTATTACTGAACCGTGCTGTAAATAATTTCGATTCATCTTCTCAATTTGTATTTTAGCGTACGTTTTTACCGTAAAAAACTCCTTTTCCGAGAATTTCGAGTGAGGATCGTCCCTGTCGCCCGTGTTTCGCACACGTTTTTCCTTTTTCAAGAATATACGCTACTGCAAGCCAACCCAAAATTCATCCAAACGCGCAGAATTTGAATTTCAACAAAGACCTGCATTTCTAGGGTTAAAGATGCTAAGCTCAGACCGTTACGTTCAAATAACGCATAAAACGGATACGTCAGCCACGATGCCCCGGCAGCGACACCCCGGCCCCCCCCGGCAAGGATCCCCGCCAGGCCGTCATATCTTCAGGGTCAGCGCTGGGGAAGAATAAAACCTGTAATCATCGAAACCTTTGGTCTTGTTATTTAAAATACCAGTATCAAATACAACAATAACAGAGGACATCAGTCAGGGGAACATGTTATATTACATAAGAAAAGAAGTTGACTTGAGTTACTTGGATTAAATCCCATCCGGCTTCGGTAGCCGTGTCGGGGCCCTCTACGCATCAGCCTCGTGAATGTGCTGTCTGGGCTACCATCTCCCCTGAAGAAGACTAAGAAGACTGGGGAGATTATGCTCCGGAAAGTTGTAGAAAATTATTGTTTTTCTCAAATCAGTTGACGTTCTTGGCCTGTATCCCTGATTATGTTTCTGTTGGATCCTATACCGAAATTCGTAATATCGCTTTTTCCACCATTCGGTTTTGTGGTCTTCTCTTTTATATGGCCCATTCCCCCAACATCATCTACTTGCGTAATTTCATTCATTGATTCTCGAATGCCCAGACCCAAATCCCAGATGTTACATTCTAAACCAGCCAGCAACACCTCCCTAATCTTTGCACTTGTCACGATTCACTATTTTCCATGCGAAATATGCTCCCGACGAGTGTTTCGCGTATCATGCTATTGTCTCGTAAAACCGGTTATCGGAATTTTGCCGAGTTTTAGCTAAAGGTCAATTGGTCTGGAAAAAGCTTAAAACAGCCAATGTCGTGGATAATTTATTAAAAGCAGAGCCTTGTTTATTGCTATTCAAATATTTTTGAATATTGGAACATAAACAGTAAATAGCGCTCCTTTTTTTCGAACCTCCAGACTTCCGTTCCGATAACTTATCCTCCCATCCCATCACAGGAGAAGCATGAAAGAAAATGCGACAAGAAATACGGTGGCCGGTCGTCTTGTTTCTTAACGTCAATGACCAACGCCCGTCAGTTAGCAACTTGGTTGTAAAAAATGTTTGTTTTTCATCACTCCGCATATTGATTCGTGTATTTCATTTCAGCGAGCGTTCTGTGCATTTTGCCACGATCGCATCTGGGGCCTGGGACGCCAAGGATTTAAGTGTATCCAGTGTAAGCTCCTTATCCACAAGAAATGTCATAAGTTGATCAAAGTGGTGTGTTCCGTCGATCACGTTGCGGCGCTGCCCGTCCACGAACCACGTCCTCAAACACTGCCGTCACAAAGACAAAACGGAGATGGAACGGAGGCCCCGTCTCCACCTGGTGAGTGGGTCAACTTTCTCACGTCATCAGTACACTGTCAGAAGTTCCATAACAGATAGCGCATAACACTTTCAAGAATAACACCTTTTCACTTAGAAATAAAGTGTTATGACCAATTAAGTTTACACTATTTAGTGCCTAGATCTCCAACAACACCTTCAATTGGTAAAAATACTAACGGGAACGAAAGAAACATAACAGATAACATCCCAAAGTGTTATCTGTTGAAACCGGGCATCCTTCTGTTGTCGTTGTATAACTTCTGACAGTGTTTGACAGTGACAGTTGACAGTGTCAGTGTAGTTGCGTTTTTGCAGATGCCATGGTATCTGATACCACAGTAAGACTGGATCTGCATTTTTTCATTTTTTTTTGCAGTTACCATGGTATCTGAAAACTACGGCTGCGTTGCAAAAACGACAAATGCTAAATTTGCGCTTTTAGGAGTCATCCTTAAAGAACAAGACCAAAGTTTTCGATGGGATCCCAAAAATTTAATATTAACTACGTCTTGTCTTCGCCAAATCCAGTCTTCGCCAGGATAATCATCTGAGAAAACCAAGTTCAGATATACCTGTATAAGCCATATCTATTTTGACGATACTGATCGAAACTTCCTGGTGTACTTCTGCCAAATTTCCGGTTTCGGCCGAATTCCGAGCAAACTACTTGCCCAGCAAAAACAAAAGATAGTTCAGAAACGAGTTCAGCGTATCTCCTTATCCCTATAAAGAACATCTAATCAACTTCAAATAAAACTCTAACTTCTAAAAAAAAAATCCGGTTTCAACCGGACTCCGGACGAACTATATGTCCGGTTAAAAAATGATTGTTATATATAAATTCAGCGTTTTTTCTTACCCTTAAATCTATCATCTAATCAACTTCAAATACAAATTTTGCTTTTAACAAATTTTCCGGTTTTGGCCGGATTCCAAACGAACTATTTGTCCGGCAAGAAAATGAATTTCACCATCGTGTTCAGCACGTTTTCTTACCCCTAAATCGAATATCTAATCAACTTCAAATACAAATTTTGCTCTTATCAAATTTTCCGGTTTGCGCCGGATTCCGGGCGAACTACTTGTCAGGCAAGAAAATGGTTTTCACCATCGTATTCAGCATGTCTTCTTACCCCTAAATCAAACATCTAATCAACTTCAAATACAACTTTTACTTTTAACAAACTTTCCGGTTTTGGCCGGATTCCGGGCGAACTACTTGTCCGGCGAGAAAATAACTTTCATATTCGGATTCAACGTGTCTCCTTACCCCTAAATCCACTATCTAAACAGCTTTCAAAAATAATTTTTTTGCCCCTTAATTTGAAACCCCTCCCCCACCCTCAAATATAGAGCTACAGAGCCTATCTTCGAATTTGACTTGTACTTTGACCCGAAGGATCCTCCCACCAAGTTTCATCAAAATATCTCAATCTCTTCGAGAGTTATCCTGCTAACAGACCGACAGACGGACAACTTTTGCGATGTCATAGGTATCCGTCACTAACGTTTTGGGATCACAAAAACTGATATCACTCACATCACAAGTGCCAAACTTCTTTCCCACCAATTTACAAAATCCTAGGCTCTTGTTTTGGTGATGATGAAAGTGGGATGGCTTTTTCAGATACCAAGATAACTGCAGTTGACCGAGGACCCTTGCCAAGAAGGGCCGAAATATCGCTCTAATAAAATTTAGCTGACGTATCCGTTTTGCTCTATCAAATATGATTGCGCAGCCAGCTTGGGCCTTAGGAATATTTGCCATTAGACCGTGGTATCAGATACCATGGTATCTGCAAAATGCAACTATTAATCAGTCAATTTACTCCTACCCAAATAGCACTGGGTCTACATGGGCAAAAGCTTGAGAAAAAAAGAAATAAAGAATTGTGGAACAAAAGGCCTTAGTAAAGTATGGGACGAATGGTTGCAGACGACATGGTACGAGTTTGCTGGATGGAGAAGAAGTTACTTTTTCTGACCATCGTGTGGTAGGACCTTTGGAAGGTGCTGCGTACTCTGGCAGGGTGGTTCTGGGATGCTGGAGCTTTTACAATCTGCTGAAAAAGTCGTCTCACTTTCATCATTACCAAAACAGTAGCCTAGGATTTTGTCAGATTGATGGGAAAAAAGTTTGACACTTGTGATGTGAGTGGATATCAGTTTTTCTTTTGGGATGACTTCTGAAAATAAAATTTCGGCAATTCTCATTTTTGCAAAGCAGCCGTAGTATCTACACCGCGGTAACTGCAAAAACGACATAATGCAGTTGTAGTTACCGTGGTATAGATACCATGGTATCTGCAAAAATGCAGTTCTGCTTGCAGGGGAAGAAGTTTCAGTTTATGAACATCGTGCGCTAGGGCCTTGAGAAAGTGCAGCATTCTCCAGCAGGAGGGTTCTGTGATAAGGAGAATTGTATACTGGACGTTTTACCACAGTAGGTGAAAAGTAGTTTAGAAAGAGGAAGAAATCAAACTCACAATCAGGTCCCTTGAGCTGAGGATTACTGCAGCAAGGTATTGCCAAGGGCCAACGTACAGACGCGGCTTAGCACGAGAGGTTATTGAGAATGTTAAGCTGTCTTGTGATAATAATAATAGTAACAATAGTAATAATATATTGCAAAAAATAGGCCATTTTCTTCTACAGAGTTCGTGTTAACCACTTTAATAGCACTTTTTGTCCTCAACAAAATGTCCTCAACAGAACTCTCACTGAAACAGTCCACCAAAGCTTTGACTCATTGATGGTTTTGAGGGTCATCTGCAATGAGCTGGATTCGTCGGTGCCTTGTTCGTCGGTCAGCGTAAGATTAAAAAAAAATGCCTTCGCCCAGAAGTTTAGAAAAAGGAACGAGTTAGAACTGGGCTCGTGCGTCGTTTTTCCAGCTGGATTGCAGTTGGCTTGCATTAGGCCTAGTTGAATTAGTTGAGAGAATTCGCACTTTAAGTTAAAGGCTCAGTAACAGCTGCGGTCGTTCGTAGTTATGCTGGATGAATCAGAGCTGCTGTGTTCAGTGAATCGTATGTCATTTTAGCCACTATAAGGAGCGATGGTACTGCTGCCGGTACAGTCACCAAGGTCACCGTTGACGCTGATCTTCACCCAGAACCGATTGCTGTTGATAGTCAGCCTGGTAAGCCATAACAGTTCTAAACATTGGCTTGGGTTTGTCGAACTTTGCTGTTCTGAGTTTTACGACGCTCATTTAGTGATAAATTAGCCGGTTTTCCAACTCAGCGATTCCAAACGGAAAATTATCCCGCAAGTTGATGAGTAGAAAATCTGCAATCTTCTTCCCGAGTAAGGAAAATTTTGCACTGTCTTTGGAATAGGGAGTGAAAGCTGTTATTTTATTCTTTTATTTTCTGTTTTATTTTCTAAGTCTGTATTTTTACAAGTTCCTGGTCAAGACAATGGGGGACTTAGAGAAACAAGTCCGCTTGGAGCGCTGAAGTGCAGTCACGCGAATTTCAGAATGTGTACAATCGGGCAATCAAAAACAAACAAGGAAGAATCATTGGCCGTTGACTTGAAAGTAACTGGGGAATTCTCGGGGGGGGGGGTAAAGGATATAAATTAAGGCATGCTAAATCGTGGCCACTTGGTGTTTGTGTCGGGTCAATTGTTTGACGGGAATTCAGTCTTTTTAAAGAATACTATATACCGATCGGGTCTCCGGTTATCGAGTTTCCTGTATCTGTGCCTGTCTGCACCCCACCCATTACACCATTTCATTTTGGCCGGAAGCTGAAACTGTCTTGGCCCAGACCGATCAGATTAGTTACAGGGATGTTCAGGAAGCGTCCTTGGATGTCTAGACTGCTCACTTTCGACATTCTAGCTTAAACCAGGACCCGTTACGACCATGGGATCATCTGGTGGCGAGATTGGAAATTACAATGCTGGGCACTGTCAAAGTAGCTCTCAACACAAAAATCAAAGATATTTTTTTTTTTTTTTTAGCTGGTATATGACGTAAAAGAAAAAAGCTTAATATTTGATAGCAAACTGTAGCCAGCGCTACGATGTGATTACGGGCGAAACCCGCTAACCGAATTTTCCGAAGTGTAGTCGAAATAGTAGATAGCGCAAGGGGTCCTTAGGAGTCTCGTCCGTTCTTTAAGACCCTCTCCGCCCCAGAAAAAAAAAACGCTTTAAACTGTGTGAAACAAATTTTAACTTTTGATTTCAGATGAAGCTCTGGAACCGGGGACACAGCGTCAGTATTCCGTCAAAGATTTCGAATTGATCCGTGTTATCGGACGTGGATCTTATGCCAAGGTGCTAATGGTAGAGCTGAAGAAAAATAGAAGAGTTTACGCTATGAAGGTTATCAGAAAGGAACTCGTCACTGATGATGAGGTATGCACCGAAAGAGTTGGAATGGCAATTTTGTACTCTTCTAATAGTGGCCTGTATTTACGCATCGATCAGTCACGGTCTGGGATGGATTCGTGCTGCGTGACAGCGTAATCTCTGCCCTTCATACCCTTGATTTTCTCAGTTCGCTCGAAATCTCCCTCTTGCCCATGCGCCTTTAAATCTAACTCGTGCTTCTAAAATCTGTCCGCCCATTTACATGTCTCGCAAGCTGGTTTCTGATTGGCTGGTTGTGATGGACTTGTTTTGCTCCGATTGGATGGAACAGTCGGGCAAAATTCGACCAATACTGGTCTCTGGAACCAAAATGTTAAGAGGAATAGCAGTGTGTTGACGTAGTTAGTTGGTTTGTTTGAAAATGTTTTTTTTCGCGTTTCTTGATGTTTCTTTTTTTCGCGTAATTGAAGATTAATTTTTTGCACCAAATAAGAAATATGTAAGAAGAGAAACATCCCTAAGCTCAGTCTCCTCCCAGCTATCCCAGAAAAGGCTGAATCTGTAACACAGAAAAAGTATAGCCTCCGCCATTACGATTCCCACGCATCCAGCGCCAGCGAGCGTCAACAATGGCTTCACGCTATTCAGCTACTTACCGGAATGGTCATGAGTCTTTGAAATGTCGTTTGCAGGCGATAGAATACCCAAAGTGTAAGCAAATTTACAGAAGGAGCCCTGCAACTCATTGTTTATGCCAAAAGGAAGGTGTCAAGACTTGGCAATTAGCTGATGTCGGGGTCTTTGTTTGTTCTGTCTGTTTGACTCACTTTAGGAAGCAAACAAGTGCGCAAGCGCTCAGACGTGGAGTGTGAAAGTAAAATGTTTATCATATTTTGTATTCAAACAGCGTTAAAACCAAGACATTTCATATCCCCAATAACCAAACAAGTTTGCAATCATCCCACTTTAAAAGCTTTAAATGTAAACAAACCGCAAGTATAAATCCAATGAAATGTTGAAGATCTTGCAAGAACAGCATGAGTTCTGTTGATCAGAGAATCAGAACACTGAATCTGAATGGTCTGCCAGCCAGTCCGACCCTTTAAACCTCTTTTCCATTAGCAAGGTAACAAAACAAGTGCAATAACCAAATCGTAGCAGCCTAATACCCCCTTTGTCACAATTCATTAAGAACAGCATATCATCGATCATATACAACACCGTAAAGTTTCCAGCTGTTCATTAAAGATACGTCGCGTCGTCTTATTTCTTGCTGCAATACACCAAAATCCTCATTCATAGATATATCTCCCCAAATATACAAGAGTTGAACTTGAGACCTGTCATAGACGAACGTAACTCATGAAAAATCTGGGCCCAGTTACGCATGAACGGGAGGGGGGGGGGGGGGCATCAGTTGCATATATAGACCTAAATATCCTCGACTATACCAGCTTAGAGTTTGATTCCAGTCACGGGCCAAAAACTTGACTCATGGGCAAATTGGGCCCACTTGCCGATGAACGGGGAGGGTAGGGGCCAGGGGGTGGTTCAACTCCACATATAAATCCCCAACCCTATGATCCAAAAGCACAAAGGAATTTCATCGCCCTATCTCCAGTTATTGTCAAGTTGAAATCATTAAAAAATGGGCAATCTGGGCCCAATTGCCCCTGAACCAAGTGGGGGTGGGGTTTGGGACCCGCAAAAATGAAAAAGGTACCCCAATACTCACAAACCTACCAAGTTTCAACTTGATACCTATTGATTCCTGTCACGGGTAACGAACTTTACTCCTGGGCAATCTGGGCCCATTTGCCCATGAACGTGACGGGTGGGGGAGGTGCAACTTTAAAAGTAATGTCCCAGCCCTAGGGTCTACATGTACAAGGAATTTCATCGTCTTATGTCCAACTCTGGTCAAGTTATGAACATTATTCACTGGGCAATCTGGGCCCATTTGCCCCTGAACCGGGTGGGTGTGGGGGGTCGGACCCCCAAAAGGCACAACTAGACCCCAGTCCCCACCAGCGTACCAAGTTTGAACTTGATACTTGCACTGGTTCACGAGTTATGAGCTCCACAAAATACGGTGAAAACCGAAAACCGGAAACCGAAAGCCGAAAGCTGCTACAGCGCTCGCAATAGTGGATTGTTCCAAGGAACACTCCACTAAAAACGAAACCAGGGTTGTAAAAAGTTGGCAGAGGTGCTCTAAGCAGCATACCTCTAAGGTGTTTTTTCGCGGCCGATTTACGCGCCACATTTCTGCCTGTTCTTCTTGGAAAATGCGATTGTGTGCCACACAGTCGAGCCACAAGTTGAATCTCGCGGGTTTTGTCTGTTTTTTTGGCGGTAATTTCAAATGTGTGAAAGTAAAAATCCAGATAAAATCTCAGTAAATAGAACTTCAGGCTCACGTCCTTGCCATTATGTGCGAGAAGAATCCTCAATTGTATGTCTGGGTGCTTGGTAAAGTAGCTTATTTTACTGTCTGGACCGCCAAATTTGAATTTTCCGCGAAATTCGAGCTGAATCGAAAATCACCTCGACAGACTGTTTGTCAAGTCCGAGTCACACAAATCGTTGATCGTAGAAACACACTTGTGGGCCACACAAACGACCGCGGAAACGCTTTTTTTCGAGCTACAAAAGATTTCATGTCAACTGATATCTTTTTACCCAGCGACTAGTACGCAACGTTACATTAAGTCATTCGTCTCGTACTTTACTGATTATTTTAACCGAGCAACGCTAAATGAAGAATTCTGATGCGTTTTACTTTAATCTTTATGTATTATCTTAGTTACGCAAATTTGCTTTGAAATATTTAGTGTGATTTTATATATGTATTGACTCGTGTATCTATCTATTGACGTGCCTGCACGAGCCAACGATATTTTGGTAAAATAAAGCATTCATTCATTCAACACTCTGTGGGATCGCGAAAAAGCACCTGTAGCCTTACCTTGATGTTCGCATCTGTCAGATGCGGTAAATTCTCAGCCTTGTTAAATGAAGGTAAATGGGAAAAGACAATACTCTTGTGAGATAATCGGTTCTGTTTTTGTCCCATACAAAGTTTAAAATAGATGTCTTTCTTTTAGGACATTGATTGGGTTCAGACAGAGAAACACGTTTTCGAAACAGCTTCGAACCACCCATTCCTTGTCGGTCTACATTCCTGCTTCCAGTCCGCTTCTCGACTCTTCTTCGTGATCGAGTTCGTCCGTGGTGGCGATTTGATGTATCACATGCAGAGGCAGCGCCGACTGCCCGAGGAGCACGCTCGGTTCTACTCGTCTGAAATTTCATTGGCCCTAAATTTTCTGCACAAAAGAGGTCAGTACTTGTAAAAAGATTTCATGCCACATTATCTCAGACTAAGTGTCATAGCTAAGTCCAAGTACATTGGGTGTAATCGTTAGACATTAATCATGTAGGTTTGTAAAGTCTGTTTTTGGTCCTTATCGAGTCTTCAGCTTTTGCTCCATCCAGCCCATCCTCAACGGTGAGCCATCGATTCAGGGATCCCTCATAGCAACAAATTTGGAGTGAAAAAGGAAATAGTGCAAGGAAGTTCAGATATGTCAGGAAATGGAGACTAGAGTCTGTTCAAAACAGAAACAACATATTGTGGGACCGTCTTTAGATCTGTAACATATCAAGTGTCAAGATTATCCCTCATCATCCATTTCACTCTCAAAATACGGTGAGATATTCAAAATAACAAAAGGAAATCAATTATTTTGACAGTTCTTCGGTTTGAGTTCATGGCTGGGCTCGCAAGTTTTGATTTTCATTCGCAGGTTGTTGTAGCACCAAGCCTATTAATGGCAATTACTGATAGTCGAAGAGTGCATATGATGCTTTGATATAGTACACTGCACTTCAATAACTATGCCTACATACTGAAACACTGACCGTTTTTCCGCTTCTCATCTGGGAAGAAGATTCTTTAGACTAGTCCCTTTTCTTTTTTCTGTGTTTGTTTGTTTTTTATCATGTGTATTTATTCCGTTACTGAAAGCTCAGTTTAACTTTTCCTTTCTTTTTTGTACTGCGATATATTTCCCTTTTCTTGTCTAGTGCGTAAATAAAATTTCATCGTCATCATCATACCCTATGATTTGTTCGTAGTATTTGCGTTGGTGTATCGTCTGATAGAGACGCATGTAAACTTCTCAGTGCAGCTTCATTATTCCGGTTCGTACTCAGATAATGATTCGAAATCTTCAGACTAAATCTTCAGATCGCTGGATATTTGTTCTATTTGAAACCTAGATATGTTTACAACCGCCTTTAGAAAATCTGCTTTTTGATTGCAGGTATTATTTACCGTGATTTGAAGCTGGACAACGTTCTGTTGGACCACGAAGGGCACATTAAACTTACCGATTACGGTATGTGCAAAGAAGGGATCCGGCCGGGGGATACCACGTCTACTTTCTGCGGAACCCCAAACTATATCGCCCCCGAAATCCTCAGAGGGGAGGAATACAGCTTCAGGTAAGATACCCTTCTTTAGCATTACTCCCTGAAGGCTGCAACCGCTCTCGCTTCCATACTTGTAATTCAGTGATTTATGTTTTTCTTGGGCCTCTAAATTAATTTGTCGTGAGATGGGAATAGTTTTGTTGTAGATTATTCCGAATTCGTAGCTACCGTGTCTCTAAAGGAGTGGTTAACTTGGTCTCTAGTGAAGTAAGAGGCATTTAGCGATACATTTATTTATGCTTCGGTATATTCATGAAAGGAATTTGAGGAACACAGCGTCGCAGAACCACACAAAAGTGTCGCGGGCGGTGAGTGACGGGACCAGAGAAGCTGCAAATAACAAACCTAAAGGAAGTGCGTACATATATAGTTTTGAATGCATGTTTTGCGGTAGTCGTTCAACCGACACATAGGTCTATCAAGTGATGACTTCACAGAATAATTCTGATGGTAAATGTGAAGTAAGTGTGAAGTTCACTGCACTTGTGGATATATCTCGTCGATAATTGGTAGTAATAGACGGATTACCTCTTCTTTCAGGTCTTCTCTCTGGTTCCCGATACTCTAGTATTAAAATTTATCGCCACTTCGCCAGGTGTTTTTGTTTGGCGATAATCCCACCGTCTTGTTCTTTTTTCCGTTTTTGTTAGACAGATAACTTGATTGCGGAGCTTGATTTGACGTTTCTTTGTTTTCCTCGGTTTTGGCAGAGCGAGAGAAAAACGGAATAATTAGGTAGATTAGAAGATGAAGAACATATAAATAGTAGTAGGCTACAATCGCATGTATTCTTTTGGATGGCTGATGAAATGGATGGAAATGGGTATAGCCAGGGGCGTAGCTAGCTCTTCTCTGTTGGGGGGGGGGGGGGGGGGGGTGAGAAGCGGCGTTGTGCCGAGAGTGGGGTGTCGTAAAGTGTGACGCCTGGGGGGCTGCGCCCCCCAGATCCCCTTTTCGGGTCCGTTCCATAGTCATAGATCCCAGGGCATTGCAGCAACTAACGGAGTAAAGTCGACCCGTACACTGAAAACAACGAATTTTGCAGTAACCGTACGTACTGGAATAGGGAGTAAGAAGGGACTTGAAAACGTACCGACAAAAAGCGTAACCGCACTGACGCTAACGACTGTAGCCAGGATAAATTATACTAAGCGCCGCAGGCGAAATTAAAAAAATACGCCTTTTTTCTGGCAAAAGTTTAGTTATAGCTTTTTGTGAGGCTTAAACCCCCCAAAATGCCAAGCCTTCAATGCCAACTATGTGACGCTTCCTACTTTTAGATAGGGACTTTATAACTATAAAATGCGCCGCAGGCAAATTGTTCTGGAAACACTGATGATCAAAGTGTCTTTTTGTGGCAGTTCTTTTTTATTTTTATGAAAAAGTCTGAAAATCCTGGAAAATCCTGGATTATCAAAAATCCTGGAAAAAATGTGGAAACACTAGCTACCACAAACATTACTGAATTCGAGCGAGATTTCGTGTCGCATAGCAACAACATAGTTGTATTTCACTGCATGCATAGCGTCGTGTTCCCGGAGGCCAGATGTGCGGCGATGCAAAATCTGAGGTCAGACGTGAAACTTCTATATCAGAACCGCATTGCAGAAACATATTGAAAACGTAACAGTATGTAAATATACAAAACAAATTCCATAAACTAGTCGTCGACCCGTGTGCCGACGATTCGTGCAACATTGGCTGGGGGGTGTCTCACCCCCACCTCGCTACGCCCCTGGGTATAGCCTATCCTCGATAAGATGGAATCAGTGTAAAAAAAGTCGGATGATTTGAAATCGTGATTAAACAAGTTAAGTCTGTCTTCGGCCTGACAGTTCGCTGGTAACACGGCCCACGATCCGGGTAAGGTCTTGATGCTAACGACTCTGATTGTTGTAGCGTGGATTGGTGGGCTCTCGGAGTCCTTCTCTACGAAATGCTAGCAGGAAGAAGCCCCTTCGACATCGTTGGTGCTTCGGAAAATCCGGACCAAAACACGGAAGATTTCTTGTTCCAGGGTAAGCCCGTTCATACCTCTTTTGGCGAAAGGTTTGGTAAAAATTAAATAAAAAAAATTAACAACATTTTGAACATTTGGCTGCCAATGGTCAATTACGCCCTGCCTCTGCGTGCGAAGATTAGGTGATGTTACTCGGATAGAGCATAGAGTAAGTGGTAATGGTTAAAAATCGGTCTCCTAATTAATAGAGTCGTGTCAAAAGTCGATCAAATAAAAATAGGCTGATGGGATGCTTTCGAGATCCTAGAATTGTCCGCCTGTCTGTCAGCACGGTGATACGCGATGAGATTTGGAGCTTGGTCTGAAGTAGAGATCGTTCGAGTCGTCGGTGGATTCGAAGCATACCGTCCTTATTTTTATTTTTTATTTTTTAACCCACTAAGAGAATAGAACCGCAGAATACAGAAATTAAAACATATAAGAACAAATCACAACAAATACGATAGGAGACTCAGAAGATGGGATCCTGAGCATACATTTTGCCTGTGCCGAAATTAGACGGGTTAGTGATACATTATGGAGAATGGAGATGCATCATTATTTTCTTTAGCGATATGCTCATTTGTTCCTTTCAGTTATTCTGGAGAAGACCATCCGTATCCCCCGTTCCCTCTCCGTAAAGGCCTCCTCCATTCTCAAGGGGTTCCTGAACAAGAATCCGGCAGACAGACTCGGATGCCGGAAAGAGTCCGGATTTGATGACATCATGCAGCATCCCTTCTACAAGTCTATTGACTGGGTTATGGTAGGTCCAGTTTTATTCCCCCATCCCCACCCCCCTGCATAAAGTAGCCATAGTGTCATGGTGAACTGTCGACTGCCCGTATCGGTCATATCGTTATCGACCAATTTTGCTGAACTGTGTTGCTGACACCAGCAAAACATTACTGAATAACGAATTCTGTGTCAGATTTGTTCATCTTAATCTGGTCGGTCACGATGGAGTAAAGTTAGGCTATGGCTTTCGATGTAAATATTCCTTGAGCCCAAGCTGACTTCAAATAACGCATAAAACGGAAAGGTCAGCTGCGATGCTTTGGCAGCGACATTTCCGCCCTTCTTGGCAAGGGTCTTCGTCAGGCTGTCAATCTTCAGGATCCACGCTGGGGAATTATTTATTATTATTAACTTTTTAATTCAGCTTTCGCCATAAACAAACAAACAAACAATTAACATAAAACAACACTTAGAATTGTGCGTTTTTTTTTTCTGGGAGAAAAGAAGGGAGAGGCGCGCAGGGCCGATGAGTGCAGTGAGTGGATGGAGATGGCCGTCAGCGGTCCTTAAAAGTGACGGTTATCAAAGTGATTGCGGAGATGATATGTCTTCGAGGTGACCTCAGCGTCAACCTGCGTCATAGCGAAAGGCTCTGTGACTAATCAGTGCGCAGTGTTTGTAACTTTGTTAGGCACTAATTGCGTTTTTGCAGATATTCATGCGATCTGATACCACGGTAACTGGATCTGCATTTTGTCGGTTTTGCAGTTACCGTGGTATCTGATACTACGATTGCTTTGCAAAAACGACAAATGCTGAATTTGCGCTTTTCGAAGTAGGCTACTCCTGAAAAAATACATCACTAAATGCCAAACTTCTTTCCCACTAATTTGACAAAATCCTAGGCTCTATTGTTGGTAATGATGAAAATCAGATGACTTTATAATATAACCCGATCAGTTACCACGATAGTCGCAAAAACGCCTTTTGACCGTGGTATCAGTTACCACGGTAACTGCGGAAACGGCTTTAGGCCGTGGTATCAGATACCATGGTGTCTGCAAAACCGCAACTAATAGTTGCGTTTTTGCTGTTACCATGGTATCTGATATACGGTCTAAAGTCGTTTTTGCAGTTATCGTGGTATCTGATACCACGGTCAAAAGGCGTTTTTGCGGTTGTCGTGGTAACTGGCCAGTTACCGTGGTAACAGATATTCAGATATCACGGTCCGACCGTGATATCTGGTCGTAGTATCTGGAAAATGCATCTCACTTTCATCAAATTTTGTCAAATTGGTGAAAAAGAAGTTCAGCACTTAGTGATGTAAATGGATATCAGTTTTTATTTTGGGATGACTTCGAAAGGTGCAATTTCTGCAACAGTCGTTTTTGCAGTGGACCGTATATCAGAAACCACGGTAACTGTAAAAACGACTAATTGCAGATCCAGTTATCGTGGTAACAGATACCATGGTATCCACAAAAACGCAACTAATACCTTTTCTATTTTAGCTGGAGCGAAAGCAGGTGACTCCTCCCTATATTCCACGTCTAGAAAACGATCGGGACTTGGCACATTTCCCACCGGAATTCACGGACGAACCAGTGCAGATAACTCCTGACGACCAGTAAGTATTAAAACCCGCTTATCGAATGCTTGAACTCTAGAACAACTCTACTGAAGATGCCGTTGGTGGGGAATACGAGCAAATCTCTTCGGTATAATTGTTTCCAGTTTCTTCGTGACATGTGGAGCAGAGCGAAATAACACTAGGGAGTAGCGCCAACACTTAATGAAATTGACACACACTCGAGTAGCAACGATACTAGCACCACTAGCGATAGCGAACGTCCCTACTGAAACTCATTCAGTCGTTCATCAGCGCTGGCTCCGATAACTTCATATTCTGAACATAGCTTACAAATTATGCAGCCTCCATTGTTCCCTTGGTATGTGCAGACCGCAGACTTTGCATTACTAGAAATTTCTAAACCCGCAAGTTTGTCTCGCTTTAGATGCCGCAATCGTAGTGGGCGGCGCTACGAGTATGACCCGTTTGCAAAGCATGGAAAGCATACGTTTTGATGCTACTCCCTTGTGTTATTTTGCTCTGATTGGAGGCGAAAGCTGTAGAAAACCTTGAAAGTTTGTCCATCCACACAAATCCACAAAATAGCTTGATCTAATGTTTTAGGTTGTTTATTCCAACACCCTCTTTTATGTTCGTATGTTGTTGTTTTTTCCTCGAGTGATCTTTGTCTATACCCACACAAGTCTACAAAATAGCTTGATCTACTGTGTTCCATTGTTTATTCCAACACCATCTTTTCTGTTCGTATATTTTTTTTTTCCTCGAGTCATGGCGAGAATCCAGGTTGGCCTCAAAACCAGGCATGCAAATCCTGCCCTGAGTTGATAGCATAATATATTATGTAAACATGATATTTTCAAGTTCTAGGTGTGCATTCCTTCCTGCAGCGGGAGCTAGTTGCAGGACATTACGTCGCGAAGGTCGTTGAAGAGTGTCCACTCGTCATTGTAGGCTATTAATAGAGGGAAAATCTGTGATCTTTGAAACTGAATGTTGTAAGTCTCAAGGGTACTCCTTGTCCAGCTGAGAGGCTGTTTAATACCAATCAATCAATCACATTTATTTCCAAATAGCTCAAAAATAAAGCTAGAATACGAAAAAAACAACAATTTTTACAATATACACAAAAGCGGAACAATTTACTAATACACTTAAAAAATTTTACCAGAAATAAATGACGGAACGAAACTATGTAAAAATTGGGAAGAGGAATTAGCCGGATATGGAGAAAATTGATTGCCAGTGTTCCTCTCAGACCGACGCACGGACGACGGGACGGGAGGGGGAATAGACGGACGGTCTGAGGACAACACATTAATTTTGCTCCAAATTTTTTTGATAGATTATTTCTCCGGTCACTTAATTTAGGAGTATCTAGTTTAGTCAATGTTTCTTCATACGAAATACTATAATCACCCAGAATAATATGGATACAGTGCAATACAATGTTCGCTAATCTTGCTTTTATCCTCATTTAAATATTATTTTACACTACTTTTCCGGAAGTCGAGCTTTAATTATTATCTTAGCATTTGATTCACATCTTACTGTTCGCACAGATAATCAAGGGTGGGAGGTTGCGTTCTGGTATCCCTGACAGGACTTTCGGCACCGTTACGGAAAAATCAAGATTCCAGGTAATCCCTGGATTGCGGGCATGTCTGCTCCTATTTTTTATTTTTTTTTGCGCCAAAGCTAATTGTTTTCCTTTACAGATCTTCCATTGAAAAGATCGACCAGACTGAGTTCGAGGGCTTCGAGTATGTCAACCCTCTCTTGATGTCAATGGAGGACAGTGTGTAACTCGTGTCGTCCAGCGTTTATTTGTGTTCCGTCCATTTTGCCGTTGCTGCACTTCAGCTGGATGTGCCGTGTAACGAAAAGAACGAAGTGTTAAACGATCTGCTTTGTGAATTCACTGTTGTTGTGCACGAAATGATGCGTGAAGATCAGCTATAGTATGAACGGGTAACTTCCAGTGATCCTTACACTTGACGTGGAAATCACTAAGGAAAGCGCAAATTAATCTGAATCAGTTAATTTCAGCAGCCTGTATAAGGAAAGTTGCGAAAACTTCTAAGTCAAGTTTTATACCACTGTACCGATTAGTTCGTACAGGTAGCTATAAAATATGAATGTGCCGATACAGCTCACAATGCACACTGTTAAAGTTCACGTTTGTTTAATGTTCATCTGAATATTTACATGAGCCATTTTGGCAGAAAGTATTAATATTGTCAAGGCAATGTCAGATGGGAAGAGAAATTTATGAACTGTATCGGTCCTTTCTCCAAAACTGAAAAATTAAGTTGATTTCTAAATATAAAATGGGTGGTGAAAAGGAACAGTCCAGAAGACGCAGCAACTTACGGCTGCAGTAACTTTCCTTTTTTCGGCAGTCTCTTAGTGTGACTTCCCCGTTGAAATTATATGCACAGCGAGTCTGAGATCTGGATGCAACGATTACCGAATCCGGAGGTCTTATCGGATTTTGCGTGTGCATGTTATGGAAACCTGTGTTCGGTGAAGCTTCAAGACTGTGTTACCTAGCTCACTGTTGTGGTCAGTTGAACAGAACATGTTGTCACCAGCCGTTGACACTGTCACAAAAGTATTTATGCGTTTTCTTTTGGAGTTAGAAGCTGGCAGTAGCGTACATTCAGGGTGGAGTCTCCCCCCCCCCAAGAAAGCGTCTTGGTTTGCTGTTTTCTTTATGAAATACGAAAGAAAAAAGTCAACTTGGACCTGAAATTTCGTCGAAAAGGGCTAAGGCAGCAAACGTTTTTCAAGTTGATGGCTTACGGCGAAAGAGGACTCGGTCGAAAGATTGATTCCTCTCAAAAGAAATCGAATATACGCTACTGTAAGCTATGTAAGAGTACATATGTGCCGCTTTTTTGTAACTTTTGTCTCACCAGTTGATAGATGGTTTGTCAGTGACACAAATCGTTACTAATTTGTAGCTACTAGACTGGAAGATCTGTTTTCACTGTTGATTTATTCATACTAGGTCTAGTATGAATTTTGATTCATTGCGTCGTTAAGCGTTCCTTGTTTAACTGTGTTCGTTACGGAAAGCCCAGCAACTTTCCGTAGCAGTGGGAAGCCCAAAGGAAAGTAGTTCAGAACATTTTTATGCTCGTGAAAATCCATGCCTATAGAAGATAGTGCCCCAACCGCCGAAACAGTTGTTTTGTCAGTAAATCCAGGATTTCAGTGAGTCAAGTCAGATGTACATCCGGGGGCTCTAAGCATTCTCCGTTCGAAATTTCTTGAGCAACTTTGCGGAGTTAGTAGTTACGGCAGTTTTTTTTTCTTTTTACATAGGCTAGTTATTTTTCTTTTCATCTTTTCGCCGGCTCAGTGCTTGGACACGTCGAAGTAAATTACATTGCATAGTCATGTGAAAAAAAAAAGGGCACATACATTCCGGACATTGCGCGAGGCGCACTATACCGGCGCATTGAATATTCCGCAGATTGTTGGGTGAGTTTAGTTAATGAAGCTTTTTTTTAATGGCAACTGGTTTGAGTTCTCTGGTCACTTAATTCTATCATTCCGGGACTTGTAACATGCTGACTTGACCATTTCTTCGACTGTATTATTTCTGAGAGTACGATGTTGATAGGTTGTTAGATATGTTAAATAAAATAAAACTGTTATATGAGAACAGTGCTTAGGCATTATTCCCGTACTATGCACTATGCCGTACCTGAACTCCCACGGGAAGCCCCCCCCCCCCCGCCAGATTTTGTTCAAGAGTTACCGCAAATTTCCCTTGTGCTCCCTCTTGGTGTTCTTTATTGGGTCTAGGTGTTTGTCATAGCCTTTATAGTATTCAGGCGTCGCCATGTACAGTAGTGGGATGCTTGTTACCTATCTGGATCCCCTAAAAAAGATTGCACGTCGCAGGTATTTGCTCCGAGAAAACCAAGGCACTCTGCTCAGTTCTTCTGTTGAGTTCAGCTCGTTATGGTGATCCTCTTCTTGGATAAGTATGTTGAAGCTATAATGATTTGTACCCACAGAAAATGCCCATAAGCACTACCTCTGAGTGACAACAAATGTGAACTTTTTTGTACCTTACTCTCCTTCGCACACACTTTCTCCTCGTCTCTCTTCAACGCCTCCAAACGTCCGCTTAACGAATAATCTCGCGTTCTGTCGGCACTGCAACATAATCGACCAAATGATTGTTCTTTTAAAGGCACAGAAAACTTGACTAAGCAACTTTCGGCCATCAAACCGACCTGGGGGGCTTAGATAAATATACAGGGACTTATTGCCGACTGGACCCGCCTTCTTTGCTATCTCGAATCCCCTCCTTAGTGTTCCCAAAGCTAGCTGGCAGGTACGTCCTTGCCCCTTATGCACTGTAATTATGCACTCATGCACTGTAAAAGTTCGGCTTTTGCCGTATATCGGGATAGTAGTCAAGAGGTCGTGCGTTCGATTCCTACTCCCGGCAGACAAAACTTTTGCTTTTTTTTCTACTAACTCAAAAGTCGAATTCTCGGAAACTGCAATGGTCGTAACGAGAATTTTTCTTACTCTCAGTATCGACTCAGGGTACATTCTTGATATGTCAGTTAGCTCCCCGAGGCAAGTTCGAGTCAAGTTTTCTGTTCCTTTAAACCCCTGCTCGTGATGTTGTTTTTTGGGATCCCAAAACGTAAGTGGAGGGATACCTATGACATCGCAAAAGTTGTCCGTCCGTCCGTCTGTCTGTCTGTGAGCACGATAACTCTCGAAGGGAATGAGATATTTTGATGAAACTTGGTGTGAGCATTCTTTGGGTCAAGAGTAAGGTCGAGTTCGTAGATGGGCCCTGTAGCCCTACATTTAGGGGTGGGGGAGGGTGTTCAAATTAAGGGGCAAGCAAAATATTTTTAAACAGCTAATGTGATAGTCGATTATGGGGTAAGAAGACACGCTGAACACGAATATGAAAACCATTTTCTCGCCGGACAAGTAGTTCGTCCGGAATCCGGCCAAAACCGGAAAGTTTGTTAAAAGTAAAAGTTTTGTTTGAAGTTGATTAGATGTTTGATTTAGGGGTAAGAAGGCATGCTGAACACGAATATAAAAACCATTTTCTTGCCGGACAAGTAGTTCGCCCGCAATCCGGCCAAAACCGGAAAGTTTGTTAAAAGTGGAAGTCTTATTTGAAGTTGATTAGACGTTCGATATAGGGGTAAGAAGGCATGCTGAACACGAATATCAAAACCGTTTTTTCGCCAGACAAGTAGTTCGCCCGGAATCCGGCCAAAATCGGAAAATTTGTTAAAATTAAAAATTCTATTTGAAGTTGATTAGATGCCGATTTAGGGGTAAGACGAGATGCTGAATCCGTATATGACAATAATTTTTTTGCCTAGCATATAGTTCGTTCGGAATCCGGTTGAAACCGGAAAGTTTGTGATAAGTTAAATTTTTATTTTGAAGTTGATTAGATGTTGGAAATAGGGGTAACTAGATACGCTGAATTCGTGTTTGAGCTTTAGTTTTTCGTCGGACAAGTAGTTCTGGAATTCCGTCAGAAACCGGAAAATTCGCAGAAGTAAGCCAGGATCGTTTCAATCGACTTTTAGGGGTAAACACACACGCTGAATCTTGGTTTTCTTAATGATTAGCTGTTTGGCCTTAATCTGTTTCTAAATTTTAAGAATGTAAATGTTCATGGAGTCTGGCGAAGACCGGATCTGACGAAGACAAAACCTAATTGTCTGGATCAGATATCGAAGTTTTGGGATCCCATCGGAACCTTTGGTCTTGTTTAACTTGAACCATTAATTTTTTAACTTGAACCATAACACAAATATTTTTCCATTGACCCCCTTTTGACCTTCATACGAGCAGGACGTGGCGGGCGGGATTGAAAAATAGGAATCGATCTTCTTTTTTCCTTTGCAACTGAAATCATATTGCCGCCCGCTTTGGTTGCTCTAACGTGGAAAATCCTTAGCCGATGCGGCTAATTACACTAATTTGAACAGTGCTCAATTGTGTCCTTAGTCATTTTAAAGGAACAGTAAACTTGACTACGCAACTTTCGGCCATCGAATCGCCTGGGGGGCTTAGAGAAATATACAGGGTCTTATTGTCGACGGGTTCGAGATAACAACTTCTTTGTTATCTCGAACCCCCTGCTTAGTGTTCCCAAAGCTAGCTGGCAGGCCCTTGCCCCTTACGCACTGTAATTATGCACTTATGTACTGTAAAAGTTCGCCTTTTTACATGTAAACCACAGAGAAACGACCTCCCGACAAGACGGCCGGGGTTCGATTCCTAGTCGCGGCACACAAACCTTTTGCTTTTGCAAACCTTTTGCTCAAAAGTCGAATTCTCGGAAACTGCAATGGTCGTAACGAGAATTTTTCTTACTCTCAGTATCGACTCAGGGTACATTCTGATTCTTGATATGTTCGCTAGCTCCGGGAGTCAAGTTTGAGTCAAGTTTTCTGTTCCTTTAAGACGACCAAGTGGAGAACATCTCATGTGTTTTCAGGATCGTCGGAAAGTGAGCCAGTGCAAAGTACTTCAACCCCATGTGTGGCAAGCCGAATGAGATGTGCAGCACCTGATGTAGCCTATGAGTGGGCGAGATCGAAAGAACAGGATTTTGTAGAAATTCTGGAGCCTAAGGCCGACACAGGTACTTCTGTAGTGTAGGTGTTCCTCTATGCTACGACGTCGAGCAACGCGCTTTATTTGATTCGATGACTAGACATACACAGGCAAAATAAGTAAGGTTGACTAGATGTCGAATATACAGGTACTGATGAAATCACTGGTAGTTGATAAATGACTACGAATGTGCGGGGGTCACTTCAAAATAGCTTCAAGGTCGTGTTAATCCGTTGCATTTCGTTAGCATTTTCGAACGGCTTCGACCCGTCTGGAGCAGTGTATCTTCGCACTTCGAAATCGGCGAGAACGCTGTAGCCGAATACGTCGTCGCACATGCGCTAAAAAAAATATGATCAAGAAGTGTTATTCAAGGAAGTCCAGTTGGCGTGTAACCGTCGCCTAGGGGCATGGGTTTCCTGGAATGCAATCTTTAGCGCTGACCTGAAGACACGTCGCGTAGCGTCCGCATGAATTGACACATTTGTTTAAATGGCATACTTGCGAAACTTCCTCGCAAAAAAAGGTCCCCAGCGAAACGTCCCCACGGCAAAACGCTCCCGTGACAAAACAGCTCCATGACAGAACGGCGACATGGCAAAACGTCTCCAAGCACGGTTTTAGCAGTTTGCCTTGGTCTTCAGTCGCATGATCGAGGTGAAGTTTTCTGTTGTAAACTTAGGGACAGTCTTGTAGGCAGAAAGAGCAGGATGGTAGACCAGTAGCCTAAGATGTGCACCAATTTCCCGAAAATATACAGTGGAATCTGTATTGTCAAACACAATCAAGTTAATATAGAACAATACAAGACCAATAAGTTTATAGCCGTGCCCTGATTTTCAAATAACCCGCTTTACAAGACTGCTGGGTTAGATGCAAATCTTGGAATCCAGAAACAAGCTTTTCACAGATTTAGCCGGGGACGTTTTTTTTTCGTGTGGAGATTTTGGCTGGGGACGTTTGAGCATGAGGACGTTTTTGCCATGTGGACGTTTTTTTGGGGACGTATCGCAGGCAACCATTGAAAAGAAATGGGCGTAAGGGAAAATCCAACTAGCAGGAAAACGCCAGTAGGGATCCTGATGCTTTAAAGGCGCACTACGTCTGAACTAACCTGGGTGACACTACTTGTGTTAGTCGTCAAGACTCCTTTGAAGTGCAACTTCCGCCCTATGTTTAAGACCTCCTGTTCCATAATTTGCACGACGGCGACATTTTCAGCCGGTGTGAGGTCGAGACGCGTCCCCATCATTTGTCCGTGGAGGTAGGAGCCAATGACGCCCTTCATTTCTAGGGAATTCCTGTTGAAAGATGGGAATGTTGAAATACTCCGTGAGCCCAAGTTGACTTGGAAACATATATTCATACAATGGATAGAAACGGAAACGGAAACGCGGTGATTGCAGGATCGTTTACTCCGTTCCCGAACGTTGTCCCTGACGTTCGACAGCCTGACGAGGACCCTTGCCAAGAAGGGCCGAAATATCGCTGCCAATTAAAAGCACACGTAGCTGACGTTTCCGTTTTTATGGCACTTGAGCTTACTCAAGTGCCATATAGCGATCGTAATGTCTGTCGGTCTGCCGTTCTGTCGGTCTGTCCGGGTTTTGCTAGTTTGGGCACTTCCACATAAGCTAGGACGATGAAACTTGGCAGGCGTATCAGGACAAATAATCACTTCCCCGATCCGACTTTCCCCGGATCCGGGAGTCCGGAAAAGTAGTTACAAGGGTAGCAAAAGCAAAATTTCGCGAGACGGTACCGATCCGACGTGCTGTTTCAGCATAGGCGGCAACTTATTGGATGCCTTGCGCGCTAGCTCTTAGCGCCGTTAGAGCTTGTATTTTAAATTCGAATGCAGGTATATGTACAGTTTAAAGTTTAACCGAAAAGGGCTAGGATAGGACAATCTAGTTACCCATCACTTATTCACTTAGATTCTCTTGAAGACCCGCTGAAAATGAGTTACTTCGTTGTTCCGCTATTCACGAATAATCGATTTTCAAATAGTGGAATTTCCGTGTGATTTGTGGTGCCTCCGTGCGCATGTATTTTTGTTGTATGCCTTACGAGAAAGATTTATCATTTTTTTTTGTTCAGGCACTAAGCAATCGTCACCTATCTCACCACCGCCCACTGAAAAGCCGCATTTGTGTTGAGATTAAAATTTCCTGCGTCATAGTAGAATTTACGCTGTGGGGACAGCCGGAGATATTCTGAGCCTCATAACTAGAGGCGTTTTTCCGTGACACAGTTGTGGGCCACACACTTCTGAGTGTTTTTCGCGGAAACACGATTGTGTGCCACACAGTCGAGCCACAAGTTGAAACTCGCGGAAACGCCATTTTGTCTATTTTTTCGGCGGTAAATTCAAATGTCTGAATAATATAAATAAAAATCATGCAAAATCTCAATAAACAGAACTCCAGGCTTTCGTCCTTACCATTCCGTGCAAAAAGGATCTTCAGTTTTATGTCCACATACTTGAGAAAGTTTATAACTTTGTTGTTTTGACGTTGTTTTGCTGCTAAATTTGAATTTCCCGCCAAAGTCGAGCCACAAAATCGACAATCACCTCGGCAGTTGTTTGTCGAATTTGAGCCACAAAGCGAGCCACGGAAATCTTGTTGGTCGCGGAAACACACTTGTGGGCCGCACAAAAGGCCGCGGAAACACTCTTTTCGAGCCACAATCGACCCACAAACTCTTTGTGGGAGCACGGAAAAACGCCTTAGAGCAGATAGTGGAAAATCAAAAAATCCCTTTGCAGAACCCAAATAATTCAGTGTATCCAATTAAATGACACACAAATAAGTTGGCTTTTCAGTTAAAATTTAAGGATAAAATAAGACCGACTCCAGTCGAGATCATTTGACTTGCTGTCTCGGGCAATTTACTTGTTTTAAAGAATATGCATAACTTTGGAATAGGTATTTGGACATAGCTGAAACTTCACAAGTGTCAACAACAAGTGTCTCAGATGCTACGTTTCAAATCTGGACCGGATCCGGTAACTGGGGGGGGGGGGGCTGGAGTGGGAACCAGAAATCTCGTGAAACGCTTTCACATAAGCTAGGACGATGGAAATTGGCAGGCGTATCAGGGACCCGACCAGATTAACTGGGAATAATCACTTTCTCGATCCGGCCATAGTGGGGAGTGGAAGGATGGGGATTCCGGAAACTAGTAACATGAATAACTTTGGAACCGGTCACCGGACATGCATGAAACTTGACAAGTTTCAAGGCCGAATGTCTCAGATATTCAGTTTCAAATCAGGTCTGGATCCGATAACTGGGGGGGGGGGGTCCGTTTTGGACCCCAATCCGAGTTTATCACTCAGATCAACAATTTAAATACTCTTTCTGGCGTAAATTTAAAGTATTGCTGGAATATGTACCGAATATGTGCCTAAAATCACTGATTTGCATTTTGCCGTTTGAAACCTATTTATAGCGGCCAAAAAAATACGAAAAAAAAACAGCAGCGGGACCGGACAGACATACAGCAACTGAAAAAAAGATTAGATATATGTTAAGGTACTGGCAGCTACTGCTTGTGACGAGGTGTGCCATTGGATATGATACTAGCCTACTGCTTAAAGTACCCCTCTTGCTTTTCACTGTTTTCACACACCCCAGTAACGACTTACGTGGTCTGCTTGACTGCTGACCTCTGAAATCTCCCGCTTTACAAAATCCTTGTGAACCACTTTATTTGAGTTTTTCGCTTTTCAGTGATAGCCGAGATTTGTCTGGATTGCCAGACAATAACTTTTGTTTTTGGCACGTGAGGGAGCAGGCGCTGCGAAAAAAAATATACCACATACAACTTCCCGGATGAAGTTAAAAATGTTAGTCGTTGCAGAATTAGAGCTTCCCACTTTGGAAAATGATTTGACCTGAACCCTAAACAATGTTGGCCAAACAAACTGTTTACATACCTTACAGGAGACTCCACAAAATCGATGGCATCGAAGACATAAGAAACCCTCGAATTTGGCGGCTTCAGAGGCACCGGATCATAAAGATCTGTGTTGAATGAAGCGCCGACGATTGCACCGTCGATAGATTTCACAACAAAGCTGGAAAAGTTTTCGATAGTGATGATTAAGAGGTGGGCATTAATGCAGTTTTGTATGGTGCAGATTACTGGCTATGTAGTTCTCACACTATGGGTTCGTTCCAGCTCTGCCCGAAAGTTACTAAATAGTTACTTTTCAGTCACTTTCACCGTTCCAGCTTGTCAAAAAGTTACGGGGAACACAAGGAAGACCGTCACTTCGAAGTAAAGCGGGTACTCCACTGGCAATCGTAAGCTGTCGGAAGCGATCGTAACCTGTCGTAAGCGGCCATTTTGGCGGTTTTCAGCCAATGAGAGCATGCCGGGTCCGGACGAGCACGGTTACGACGGACTTACGATTGCCAGTGGAGGAACCACTTAACTTTTTGCAAAGATAGTACCCGATCATCTTAGCTAACTTTCACTTTCCAAGAGCCGTCTTGAGAAGGGAACTCGGGGCAGCAATGAGAGACAACGCGCATTATCTCGTCCCGTAGTAACTTCGACCGTTCCAGGTAGTAGTTAATTTGTGACGTCACACGTAGTTAATCCGAAGTAACTACGAAGAAGAGCTGGAACGAACCCTATGATAACCGAAAAGTTTTTGCTTGTGTAGACGGCTGCGTTTCCCCTTTACTGCTATACTCCGACGCTGCTAAATCGTCTGTTGTGTTGTGTGCAATTTCTGCGGCAGCGAAGTGAAAGCCGAGACGAAATGAGAGATGAAAGTGAGACTCCTCTTGAGTTTGGTTCCCTAAACGCTTTCGGAGGTGCAAGTGGTGCAAGAGGAACGGAGGTAAGTCATAAGGGGAAATTCGGCATGAGAAATCGATCTTCATATTCAGTTGGTTCGAAGCCATGGAATAGGAGAAACGTTGCGAAAATGTAGCCATTTACGAATTAGAAGATGTTGGTGGGTGACGCTTAACCCGGCACAATCAGAAAGAGCTTGGCGAAGGAGCAGGGAATGAAGCTTGTTTTTGTTTCCGGTGTGGACAATCTGGCTTACCTCATGCCCTTCGCTATCGCCTTATCGTACATCTCTTCAGTTAATGTCCTGAAGTCCTCATAGGTGGCACCAGTGATGATTTCAAGGTCTCCTTTGGTTGAAAAGCACGCACTTATCAGGCTAAAAGTAATAATGAGGCCTTGAAATTTCCAATAGAAACACTGAATTTCGAAATGTAAGACCATATATTTTAATGAAGGTTGACTGGAAAACTATTATTGATTAGCTCTCACATGCATTGAAAGTGAGTTCCCGGAAATCCAGTGAGGAAGTCCGCTTGTTAATTCATAAGAAATTAGCCTATAGAGGAAATGGAGCAGCTCGAACTTAATGCGTTACTCGGATTTGCGGAGAATAGTTACTGAGAAATTCGTGTCTCAGCAGAAGTCTATATCCCGTTCGAAATGCTCGTTATAAAACAGAAAGTAAAAATATAAACAAGAATAATGGATAAATAACACTACGTTTTTACGTCCGGTTGGGAAGGAGAAGGAGCTTTGACCGAGCGAGAATAAATAGGCATCAAGCACGAAGAAGAATACTTTACATTTTTTGAAACTGCAAACCTGGTTTGTGTAGAAATTTACCCCATTTACTTGATTGCCTAACTGCCGAAACTTCAGTCCTCTGACCGGTGACTCGAGCATAGTACTAACACATACGACCCACTTCAGACTTTTTTCCAGTCACATGTGTAATGAATGTTTGTTGTATATGTTTTTGCCGTTTACATTAATTTGTCTTGTCTGTTTCTTTCTTTCTTCTTTTTATATTTATTATTTAATATTGTACTCTGCATTTGCTTAATTGTATTTGCGGGTGAAAAATAAATTCATTCATTCATTCGTTCATTCATTCATAGAAGATGCGATATCTGTTTTTGTGTCCGCGTTGCGTTGCATTGGCAGGAAGAGTTCTGTTCTTCTTGCCAATATGACACCAATAACCCATGGTATCTTAAATTCTTACTGTATCACTTCGGCTTTGTGAACAAGGGTCATCATCTCCACGGTATATCTGTTGGAAATTTCATCTTTCATCGTGTTTTTCTCGCAGTTGCTCTCGGTGTGGCAATCGCTTTTCTGCATCTGCTCCAAGATATCTCGAAGGTTATTAGCGCCAAGGAAGTCGCTGATTTCTAAGGAAATAAAGATTACAATAAGCGCACAGCTAAGCTAAAGCACTATAGAGGCACACCACTTAGGTAACTCCCACCCGTGAAATTCGTTCTTTCGTGCAACCGTTCTGGAAACGCCTTTTCTATGTTTTCGCTATTTTTCTACTGTTTCAGTTCAGTTCAGTTTATTTCTAAAACGATAAGTCGTCAATAAATATATTGAAGTTCTGAAGTTTTTAGCTGCGGTATTGTCGCTTGGGTGCCAGTAAATTCTTTTATCAAGTAACTGGATTACTGTCCCATTTGCTATAATGTAGAGACAGGCATTATTCCTGGAAAACTCTTGGTCGGGGTATCATTCTTCGATAGCCGGGTGGTTGGGGCATTGGAATTTGGGTGGTGGTAAAAAAAAACGTGGGGTAGGAACCGAAGAGCTATCGATACCTCCTGCAACGGTAGTTGAGGGTCTGCCTTTACCTTTTAAATTGTCTTTACCCTCTAAATTTCTGTCCCGGGACAGCTCCCTGTAACTGGAGCTTCTTCAAACTGCCCCACTTGTAAAATTTGGTATCAGGTGTCTCCAGCTATAGATTTATGTGTCCAGCTTGATACCGCCTTGTGGTGGGATTCGGATTCACAATTCGGATGTTCACAGCCACGACACGCGTTCGAAAAATGATTTTTGTGCTCCATTGGCTGTGACGACTAGGTCTAAGTTTTCAATCGTTTATAGAGGGATTAAATTATGGAACCGGTTGGAAAAGGAATTATTGGAAAAGGAAAATATGAATATATATTCCTTCAGCCCAAGCTGACTGCGAATCATATTTGACAGTGCAAAACGGATAAGTCAGCTGAAATTTATTGGAGCTGTATTTCGGCCCTTCTTGGCAAGGGTCCTCTTCAGGCTCAAAGCCGCTCAAGATGGAAAAAATGAAACTTGTGATGTATCGAAATATAGCTCCAATAAATTTCAGCTGACTTATCCGTTTTGATTTTTAGTAAATAGGTTAAAGTAGGCTAGTTTTAAGGAAATGATATATTATTTTTTTTTTTTTTTTGCCGAGTTGGAGGAGAGAAAGTTATTTTTGTTGAGTTGTTTTGGCTCGTTTGTGGTTGGAGGTTGATTCCACTGCTGACAAAGTTATGTGATCGGTATTTTGGATTTAGTGGTCACCCCCACGACAACCTGGACGCCCGGGTTCTCGGGTGACTGGCTTATTTGAATATGTATTGTTTAGTTTTTGTGTTTTTTGTTCTAAGTTGTTTAATGTGATTTTTGTGGAAATAAAGAATAACCTAACCTAACCTAACCTTCGGTATTCCAGCCGAATGTGCTTCATACAATCTACCATACATGAATAACTAGCAACCGACTGTCCCGATTTAAAGGAACAGTAAACTTGACTAGGCAACTTTCGGCCATCACACCGGCCCGGGGGGCTTAGATAAATGTACAGGGACTTATTGTCGACAGGACCCCCATCTTTGTTATCTCGAAACCCCTCCTTATTGTTCCCAGAGCTAGCTGGCAGGGCCTTGCCCCTTATGCACTGTAGTTACGCACTCATTCACTGTAAAAGTTCGCGATTGTCTGTGTTATCAACATACAGGGTTGCCACTTTACTAAAATAAATTCACTATGCAAAAGGAAAAAAGTAATACCAAACAAGAAAAGTACTCAGAACGTGTTGCTGGGTCAAAGTCACCTTGGAAATAAAACCTGACAACTACTTTTTTCTTAAAATCTGCTGCCAAAGTAAAAAGAATGCTCTATTGTGAGCACAATTGTACTATCGGTGGCAACCCTGCTGACATACATTGTATTACTTTGTTTCGTGAGGCAAAGATCGTGGGTTCGAGTCCTACTTCCGGCACACAAACCTTTTGCTTTTTTTTTTTTTTCGTTCTACTAACTCAAAAGTCGAACTCTCGGAAACTGCCGGAAACTGCAATGGTCGTAACAAGATTTTTTCTAACTCTCAATATCGACTCCGGGTACATTCTTGATATGTCAGCTAGCTCCCTGAGCCAAGTTTTAATCAAGTTTACTGTTCCTTTAACTGACTATCCGAACTGTCAAGATTTGCGGTTATACTCTCCCGGACCCCAAACCAAATATGCATTGCATTGAGTCATCAGTCATATTGTATCACGGTATCGGATGCAGCTGGTGAGTGAACTGCCCTTACGTAGGCTATACATTTACTTTATTTGTCCGTCCTTCCGTCACGATTTCCCTGGCTGCCCAGAAATTAGCTGTACTAAATTGCGGAACATAAAGATTGACTTTAACCGGCTTTATGTTAAACAGTTGGGTCTCCTCAGTAGCTTCTCCTTCCCTTAACTGCCATGTTGGTCGCGCAGATGACCCCCAAGCGACCTGGTCGGAAATCTCCTTTCCGTAATGCGGGTCTTATATTGCAACTGGCGCCTTGTTACTAGATAAACAGTGCAGAACAGTCGTAGCCTACACTCCTCAATTTTTTTGGGCACGGTGCTCCAACGCATGAGGCCCAAATTTGAGGATTTGTGTATGACTGGTGTAGAAGGAACGACGTTTGACCTGCGATGTCGTTGAACCTGTCGTAGATAGGCTACTATGATCTTACCTATATACTATGAAATCGATCTTATTGAGGCTTTAACATTCAATTATGTCACGATGCGACACCTCGGATTTTTTTTTTTTTTAACTGAGTGAGCTGACCTCTGTTACCGTAGAAACAGTCTGAAATGTTGGTCACATTAGCGACATTATTAATTGAAAGGAGCAGGTGGTCTATGTGGTGAGTGTCCTGATTGTCTTTAGCATGCACAACTCCGGTGTCCCACCACCGTAGCCGGGCAAATCGTTGGCCAGAAACCGTTGAATCTATCTTATTGTCCTTGCGAAAAGAGTGAAGGATAGTTTTCTCAAAAATTAATACTGAAAATTTGTGTCTATCATTTGTCGTACGAAATGCCAAGTGTAACTTTTCACATTGGAGAGCATGCTGTTAGAAATAGCTGAATTATTATATGAATAGAACACCATGGCTAATGATTCGTTTACGCGGTGCGTAAACTCCGAGCGTGTTTACGTCCGTTTTTGTTGCTAGAGACCCGTATTTGAAATATGAATTCATTAACGCATAGTGCAACCCAGCGTAAGCAGGATATATCTTAACTTCCGGGCAGAGCAAAATAACACTAGGGAGTAGCGCCAAGACCTATCCTTTCCATGCTTTGCAAACGGGCCATAGTCGTAGCGCCACCATTACGCTTGCGGAATTAAAGCGAGAAAAACTTGCGGATTTAGAAATTTCTAGCAAAGCTAAGACGTAGTCTGCACACATCTTAGAAACCTGGGAGGTTGTACCGTTTTTTGCTGTGTTCAGAATATGAAGTTATTGGAGCCAGCGCTGGTGATTGAGTCTGCGTAGGGACGTTCACTACAGCTAGTGGTACTAGTGTCGCTGCTATTCGAGTGTGTGTCACTTCTTTCAAGTCTTGGCGCTACTCCCTAGTGTTAATTTGCTCTGCTTCCGGGACTACAGTTACGCGGGTGCGGAGCTCTACACCTAAGTCTAAAGGATGAACATGGGAGAACCCTGGCAATTACTATAAAACAATAACTGCAATATTACTATCAGTTTTACCCAGTCACCTTCTCTCTCTGGCACAGGTCGGAAACTCTCATTTTTTTTTGCATTACGGATTTGCTATCCATATTTTTCATCCGTTCAAGGTTAACGTGTAGACCTTGAAACAAAAGAGAAGAGGAAATTCTAGTATTCTTGTTATTAAAGCGGAAGGCACTCAAGTGGGCTGTTTTGATCTCCCACGGATTTACTCACTAATATCGAATCCCTGGTCTTGTAATTTGAGAACGACGAGGATAGCGTTTAAGGAGTTGCCTCCAATGTCGAAGAAGTTGCTTTCCAGATCCAAGCTCCTAGAGCTCCAGTCATTGATGATAGATGTCACTGTCTTTATCAGTGCAGCTGCTGAGGCAGCTTCGCCTCCGTCAACCTTCAAGCTAAGTGATTCCGAGTTGAAACTCGCACGATGCCGGGCACACTGCTCTTCGTGATGACGAAGGAGA
Source organism: Branchinecta lindahli (assembly GCA_023053555.1). NCBI lineage: Eukaryota > Metazoa > Arthropoda > Branchiopoda > Anostraca > Branchinectidae > Branchinecta > Branchinecta lindahli. The sequence continues at coordinate 461,298 of JAKZAO010000009.1, read as the reverse complement.
GACTGTCGATCGACCTTGCCATTCACAAGTCGAGGGAATGTGTTGATAAAAGTGACCTGCAAGAGTTAGCTGATCTCAACGGTCTGAGAGAGGTTGAAAGTCACGGCTGTGATGAAGTTGGTCAGTTATCTGACAAATGGCAACGATGCGCTGTTCATCTGAAAGTCGAACAAGAGTTAGAAGGTAACGTTTCTTCCTGAACCGCTCTCTTGGTGAGATCTGCCTACCCCTGGAGCGTTAGGAAACCACTATGATTACCATTTCTTCGTTTATGACCTATTAAAGCATACCGAGGCCAAAGGACGGAGATACAAGAGCTACGAGCTCATATGGCACTTGTTACGAGTAGGTGATACAAGAAAGTAGATGAGAACGTCACAAAATACCCCATTCAACCCCCCGAGGTTCGAACCTAGAAGTAGGACATCTAGTTTCACTCGAGTCTGAGCATTTCTGACATCGCCTCGATCATCTAGGGCAAATAAATTTTATACTTTCCAAGTTTAGACCCACTCGTTTGATCCCTAGACATGCCTAGACCCTCCCCCATCGTGCCCGGATGTGGTCCGGACTCTAAAGTATGCCATCTACGGCACATGACTTCTCTACTTTCCAAGTTTCCTTGAAATCGCTCTACTCGTTTGAACACTTTGCGAGCCCAAAAAATTCCGGGACTTCCCCTCCACCCCCTCCCCCCTTTGCCGAATACGACTAGAACACATAAACATCGCATCTCTTACATCTCCTGTTCCCGTCCGTCAAGTTTGACTCGAATCGGAACGGATCCCGCTTCATCCTCTTCCTACCGTGGCCGGATCCGCTTTTGACGCCAAATGAAAAATCTGGGCCGCAGAAACTCGGTACTGTCAAACTTGCACCCCTTCGGCCCATTCGTTTGATTTTGGTGCATGTCACAAAGTCCCCCCCCCCTCCATCCAACTGCCCCAACCATGGCCACGTGTGGTTTGAAAACATGTTTTCCATCCCTAGATCTTCTTAGCCCCTTAAATATTCAATCGAATCGGACCACCCGCTCGTAACCTACGGAAGTCAGTAATATCCGGATTACCCTTCCCTCAGTTCCCCCAAAATGGTCGGATCCAGGAACGGAAGTTTTCCTAGGGCATTGTGTCGGATCCTTAAGTCTATTTGGTCGGGTCATTAATATGCCTGTCATGATTAGCACATCTGGAAGTATCCTAACTCGTGATCACCGGAATTCCGGGAAACTCCCTCCAAATGGTTCGAACACCCCCATAAAGAGCTCTGATATGATCTGGTTCTGTCACGGACATATCTAGGGCTTATGACTGTTCTCCCCATCAAATTCCATCCCGATCCCTCGACTCTAGCGATTCACGAGATGTCCGGTGCCCTCCTCCAACCCCCCCCCCCACAAGTAGCTCCAGAACTGAAACGGAACATCCGAGACGATAGCTTTTCCCACTTGTCAAGTTTCATTCAAATCCGATCACCCGTTCAAAAGTTATGTATGCCACTAGAGTCCGGATTCCCATCCCTCCACTCCCCCACGGTGGCTGGATCGGAGAAAATACTATAGGCTACTCAAGTCAATCTGTTCGGATCCCTGAATGCCTGCCAAGTTTCGTCATCATACTACATCAGGAAGTACCGAACTCGCGGGATCGCCGGAATTCCGGACCCCCCCCCTCCAGCTCCCCCCACAGTGCCCGAATCCGGTCCGGTTATATCAGCGATATATCCAGAACTTGTGCTTGTTCTTCCCACCAAGTTTCATCCTGATCCCTCCACTCCAAGCGTTTCCAAAGATTTCCGGTTCCCCCCTCCAGGCTCCCCCCAAAGTCACCAGATTCGGTCCGGAATTGAACTGGGTCGTCTGAGATACGAGGCCTTTCCAAATCCAAGTTAATCTGGTCGGGTCCTTGATGTATGTGCCCAGTTTCACTGTGGAAGTGCCCGAACTAGCAAAACCCGGACCGACGGACCGACAGAAATTGCGATCGCTAAATGGTACCTGGCCAAAGTGCAAGTGCCATGAAAAAAAGAACGGAAAAGAATGAACGCAGTGCACTCAAGAAAAAGGACAAAATACGGTGAGAAAAACATAAGTCAGTAGCCTACGGCCCCCGAGAGATGGGCTACGCGGAACTTTTTTTTATTTTGAATGTTTCTTCCGAGGAGGGGGGTAGCAAATATTTAGAAAACCGAAAGAAAATGGAACGAATTCGACGGAGATTTTCGTTACTAAAGACAGTTCAGAATGCGGAAAGATCCAAAACCCGTGACAGAGCAGTAGCATTGTACTATTATGGGGTGTTTGGGGTATTACCTTGGGTAGCATATATGCTGGCAGTAGCTGACGTAGTCCTTCGAGTGTCGCCTCCTCAGTAAATCCGTTGATCGGGCTGCAAAACGCTATGATATCCTGAAAAATATGTGTCTCACTTTCTGTTGGTCCTAGTTTGAGACGCCAACTGCGTAGCTTTCATAGCTTTCAATTAGCACGAATTTGCAATTCTCAGCACTATAATGGGTGGACGGTGGACAAGCTGTCGGATTTTGCTTTAGTAAACTGACCGGTGGACGCAGAGACGGCTCCCGATAATTCAGGTAAAAATTACGAATGAAATGCCACGTGATGGTATATCCGTGCGGCATGTGGTGACCGCATACTCAGAATGGTAAACAACGCTTTCAGACGTCGGCGTTGATACTGCACCTTCTCTTACGCAATTCTGTGCCACCGCGTCACCTTGTTCTTACCATCCAGGGAGATACCCTTTGTTCCCTTCAAAGCGGCCTGTGCCTGTTGGACTATTTTTGAATGGCTGCTATATATACAGAGCCGAGCGGCCAGCGAGGCACCGGACGCGTTTACACTTATAAACCGTTCTAGGGACAATCTTTTTAATTTTTATTGTAATTTTTATTTTCGTTTTGACCCGATTTACCCCTTTATAAAGGGGTAAATCGGGTCAAAACGCTAATTTTAATTTTAATTTTCGTTTTGACCCGATTCATACCCGATGGCTGTGGGCGGCTTCACATTGTTTTGTTTCACAATGTGTCGGAGAGTGAATAGATTTGAGCCATTTTTAAGCGAGTTCACATTATTTTGTTTCACAATGTGTCGGAGAGCGAATAAAGACTTGAGCCATTTGTATGCGAGTGCAGTGAGTTAAATGAACTAAGATCCGAGGTATTCCGTCAAAGCGTGTTTGGGAAAGAGTAGACGATTAGGATGTTGAAAAGTCGACAATTTTGTGATGTCAGAAGGTTTGGGAAATTCCTCCAGATTGGTTTGCGCCACCGCGAACAGTTTACTCATTAAATCATTCTTATTTTATTTTAATTTTAATTTTGTTATTATGTGATTTAACTCAGTGTTAAATTAATTTCTTGTCATGGGCGTAGGGCTTTTGTGTAAATATATTTTATGTTTTGTGCAAATATATTTTATATGTTTTGACGCGTGCGCATGTGTTGTTTGCCTCTTATTTCATTTTATCTTCATTGGGCTCCCTGCCCCAAAAATAAAGCACTCAGAAGAGCAGTTAAGGAGTTCTGTGTTTTTTTTTCTTTTTATAAACATTCATTAAGTTAAGAATATAGTGAGGTAAATACAAAAGATAAAAATAGAAGAATAAGAAGGAAAAAAGGCTCGACTCACCTGTTCAAGTTCTCCGGGCTTGTAGCATAGCACGATTCTCTCTTTCGTTTGACCAAGGTTAACTAACGCCTTCTCGATCTGGCTGAGGTCCACACGGTGTCCACGGACTTTGACTTGGCTGTCCTTGCGACCCTCGTATATAATTTTACCGTTTACGACTCGAGCGAAGTCGCCAGTTCGATAAAGCGTAGCGTGCGCTGAAAAAGACTGCTGCCTTCTTAGCATTTCTTAATAAAAAAATAAAAATAAACAGATCAAGATGTAATTAATTATTTAGTGCGTTGCCCGACAAGTTGCTGGTCATCAGTTCCCCATGCTCATCTGCCGGATTTTTGTTGGGTTGGTTTTTGGATGCATTTATGCTACTTTTCGGGATCTCAAAACCTTAGTGACCGTCTGTCAGTCTGTATGTCCGTTTAGATGGATAGATATAAAGTTTATTGTAAAAACGACTATCGTGGTTATAAACCAAATTTGCGATTATTGTCAAACAACATAATAAATTACAATATATGTATCTAATGCCAGTACGTTTAAAAACCGTCACCCTTCGTTAAAATATTTCACGAACTCGTTAATAAAACCTTTTTTTATACCTAGCGTGTTTATTGGGTACGGGACAGAGCTTGGGAACCTTAGAACTTACCACTCGTTCTGGTCGATTTCTAACATTTTCATAGGGGGGAGGGAGGATTGGGGAGTGGAGAGGATGAGATACCATGGCTGAACCGAAGTCAGCGCTTAGCTCCTTTCTGCGCTCTTGCAATGTTTTTAGGTTAAAGTTTTTTAAAAGGTATGAGTATGGAAGCTTCGGTCCACTATGAATAATAAGAAGAGCCCGCTTCTGTATTTTTTCCAAATTATCTCTTTGTTCCTGCGATAATGAAAAATGCCAAACGGGTGCTACGTATTCCAGGGTGGGTCTAATGAAAGAAGTATAAACACGTAGTAGGTGACACTGGGGTATTTTCACTTTTGAAAAAAAGTTTTAGATTTTGTATTCCCGCATTGGCACGTTTCAGCATGTCCTGACAGTGCGCTTCCCATTTTAGATCTGGGGTTGTGGTAACACCCAGTAGCTTAATTTTCTCTGCCTTCATTTTTTCCAGTATTTCTTCTTTGAAAGCAGGTTTCGGTTTCTGTCTGTTAGCACGATTACTCTCAACGGGATCGAGATATTGTGTTGAAACTTGATGTGAGGATCCACTGGGCCGCCAAACCAAATGGCCTTGTAACTGACGACGGCTTTTCTCAGGTAGTTTTCTAGTAAACTCAAATATGTACGTACCATTATCAGTGACGTCTGGGTTCATGACAAATCTGTCTCCTCCCTTACCAGAAACATAGCCTGCAGCAACATGAGTGCCTCCGACATATATCTCCCCAATTTCTCCCTCTCGCACTGGGTTCAGGTCCTCGTCCATCAGATAGACTCGGCAGTTGTGTACAACCTTTCCTAAAACAAACACGAGCGAAAAGCTGATATGGCTCTTGTTACGTGAAGATTGGAAAAGAAAACAAACGAGGACGTCACACCCCTTCCCCCCATCTTCACCGGACGCGATTTGGATCTATAAATGCATATATAAGGCATCTGGTCATACTGCCCGTCAAGTCCGATCAACCTTTTGTAACTCCCTCCACCCTCCCACACGGATACTCGGAACCGAGAGTATGCTTCGAATGCGTGCCATATTTCATCGTAGCTTATATGGAAGTGCCCGGACTAGCAACAGTTGGAACAGACCGACGGACGGACAGACAATACTATCTCCTTATGGCACTTGAGCCCATAAAATACACGTATTTTTCAAATCCTTCAAAATTCCCGCCTTCTCGATTTTGGCCGGACTTTGTACCTGCCTCTGATCTTTTGATTTTGTTTAGCGAAAAGCCTTGGAAACGTCACTCGCTCCCCAGTGCGAGAACTTGGAACGTTTTAGCATATTTTGGCCCTGGATCACAGCCCATTGGCTCTGGACTCTTATTAAATATCGGCCTGGCGGCCAAAATTCTATTGCGTTACCGATAATCGTGCAAACAACTTTCGGCGTTGTAGCGGACGCCGTGAAAGCCTTCTTCGGTACCCGCAACCATGCTAGGGTACCGGTGATTATTGTGATTTGACAACATAAGGGATACGTACCGATAGGAACCTTTTGTTCAACAATCGAATTCTTAGCATCCTTGAGACTTCGCATGACCTCGTAGGTGACGTCTCCCATGACCTCAGTGCTCCCGTAGAAATTTGCCAGAGCTGCACCATCTGGGAAGCAACAGAAGAAACTAGACACGAGGTCCTCAGTCAAAGTCTCGCCGCTGCAAACCCACAACTTTATACGTTTTAGTCTCTGAGAATTTTTTCCCAAGGTTATCAAAATGTTCCTCAACAGAGAGGGCACAAGAATGAAGCGGCTAATTTGCTTCTCTTCAAGAATATCGATCAGGCTCTCAGGATTTTGAACGTCTTTTTTCTTGATGATCACCACTGCTATACTTTTGAGAATAGGTGCGAATATTTCTGCTACTGAGTCAACGAACGTCAGTGCGGTTTTGAAACAACAAACTTCAGTTGAATCAAAGGGGAAAGTCCGCCATTGCCAGAGCAAGCGACTGTGGATGTTTCTGTGCGTCAGTCGGACCCCTTTAGGGGTTCCAGAGCTTCCAGAGGTAAATAGGACGACAGCCACTTCTTGAGCGACAGAGTGCCGAGCCTCCTCTGGCACTGACTTAAGATCATCGAAGGTGAAAAGCGGCACTCCGACCTTATATGCAGCATTTTTGAGGGGACTGCGAGTGGGGTCATCCGTTAAGATAAGCGCTGGCATTGAGTCGCTGAGGATGTGTGTCACATGGCCTTCGGGGAAGGTCGGGTCGATCGGGACGTATGCCCCGCCTGCCTTCCAAACAGCCAGAAGAGCGCAAATCAGATGGGGTGACGGCTCGAAACACACAGCAACAATGAAATCGCCGTCCCTATTTCGTCGGGGGTGGGGGGTAAGTCCTTGGATTTTCTGGGCCAAGATGTTGGACTGGTCATTGAGTTCCTTAAAGCTGATGGATGTGTCTTCAAACTTCAAGGCCACGCCATCTGCCGTAGCTGAGGCAACGTTGTCGAATAACCCGTGCATAGTTGGGACCGACGACGGGTTTTTGGTTTCTTCGCCTTTGATAACACACATGATCCTGAATAATAGGTAAAAAAATATTACTTCGACGGCAAGCGAGTGCAAACCAGGACAGGGCAATTTGGGAGGTTCGCCACCTTGCACGATTGTTTTTTCAAGGTGTTTGATGTAGTGAATGTGGGTAAACCCGAGTCCGAACCAGGATCCAGGTCTCCCTACAAATCAAGATCCTAATTCACATCCCTTGCAGAGAAAGTAGACCCAGAGTCCAATCGCCACTTCCCCATAGCTTGTGTGGCTAATAGTCTTGCAACGTCTCTGTCGTAACCTCGCGAGGCTTAGAATGGTTAGCCTGGCATTGCCTTGGGCTTAAATGCCGAATCGGGACATCTTAGATTGTGATTAGCGATGTTAGACTACAAAACACATGTGCTTGTCTAGCCCTGCATACAGTGGCTCTCCTGGTTACGACCGGTACTACCGTTTAGACACTAGAAATTCTAGAAGAAGAAGCCCCTATAATGTTCTTCTTACCTCTCGAGCGATCTAACCCCGAACGCAGATCATATTTTTGGAACGATCATTGGAACCTTTCGTCGGAGACACCTGCTGAGAACTGTTAGATTTTTCCTGTCCACTGACCTGGCAGTATTGCACGCAAGGCCAGATAGATAAGAAGGAAAGGAACACATCGTCATTATCTCCAGTAACCCTGGAAACAACTCATTACAGCTCCAGTAACTTAAGTCTACTCATTGAGCTAATCGAAATCTTTTCGATGGCTGGAAAGAAAATTGTTCCGAATGTGCCTGTCATGGTGTATATCTTTGTCGTGGTCGCCCGTAGGTTTTCAGTCTCCGCCAAATTTGTATGAGTTAATTAACAAAAGTCGACTAATTTCCCTGTGTTTGCTTTATTCCACTGTAACATCATCATCTGCAGTACTCCGATGAAATTATTTACTTTATTTCTGTGTCATTACGTGAATATCGCCCGCGCGACTTTCCAAGTACCTCGGGGATTTTCGGAATGAAAAAGATACTGTTTAGAGAATGGTTAATACGTCATGTTGTTTGCAGCAGTGATTTCTTAACCACCAAACACGCCTATTACTGAGAATGCCCACGATTAAAAATACCCACGGCTCAGAATGCCCACGATTGAATCAGAAGAGAGGAGGGAATTGATATGGTGGTGGACTCGGCATCTGGACTCGTCTCGAGACGGTCTCGGGACGCCTTTTTCAAGGACTCGGACTTGTCTCGGACTCGGATTTGCTGGACTCGCAGCAGCTGTGGGTGACAATACTGTCGAAGTACACCCCAAAGCCCCCCAAACTTTTCAGGAGTTCCCCCCAAAATTTTAAAGACTCTTAGAGATGTAATTTCAGAATTTTGGTGCCATATATGCATTTTGTGGCTAGATTGGTAGTATATTATATAGATGAATAGTATACAGAAAATTCGACTGAACTGACCAGCAAGGTATTATTAGGCCTACAGTTTTAGTTATTCTAACGTAAAGCGTACTCCCTCCGTTCCACCAGGGACCCATAAATTTCCTTTACAGGGGGCTTGTCATTTCCTATGCTTCTATGTTGCTTTGTTGCCCGACCCTTGTCTACTTTCCAAAAATTCCGCTTGGGTCAAATCGGCGTTCTTGTTTGCCTCATTGGACGTGAGCGCCAACGTGACTCCTCCCTCAAGGCGCCAGCAGCCAATCCCAAATTTTGTCTATCTGGATTGGACGTGAGCGCCAAAGAGACTCCTCCCTCAAGGCGCCGTGGGTATTTCTCGAACTACCGGACGGTCGGTCAAGAGTGCATCAGAATTCTCTTATTGACAAGGAAAGGAAATTTATGGGTCCCTGGTTCCACGGAGTTCACACGGACGGGGAGCTCCGAGCATCATAAAAAAACGGACTCCCTTTCAGATTCGTTGGGGAGTCGATTTAAAGTCTTGGCAGTGTCGTTAGTTTACAAAAAAACGTAAGCGATGGTGAAAACGGGTTTTTGATGACAGTTTTTTGTAAATAATGTAATTTGTAAAGTTAAGTAAAAAAAAATCAAATTAAAGAAAAGTAAAAATAAAGCGGACCATAGCCTTTACAGACGAATTGTGTCACCGAAGTTTGGCAAGGAATTAAATCGGCGAATTTTCGGACAAAATCCTGACGGACAAACTACCTGTGTTCTCATTGTATTCCGTCTGGAGAATCCCCGGGAAGTGACTCCCTCTTTCTCGTGGTTCCCATCGACTACCGAAGGAGTACCCGGAGAAAGGCAAAATACCCTAATAACAATTTTGTCCGTACAAATTTGATGAAACTGGAGTAAAGTTTCAAAGGACGATCAAAAAGGACAGTTTTTACTGATCGATTACTTGTCAGTAAAAAAAAAAGGTTTCGATGGGATCCCAAAAATTTAATATTTGACCCAGACAACTAGGTCTTGTCTTCGCCAGATCCAGTCTTCGCCAGGCTAATCATCTGAGAAAATCAAGTTCAGATATACCTGTATAAGCCATATCTATTTTGACGATACTGATCGAAACTTCCTGCTTTACTTCTGCCAAATTTCCGGTTTCGGCCGAATTCCGAGCGAACTACTTGTCCAGCCAAAAAAAGAAAGTTCAGAAACGAATTCAGCGTATAAAGAACCTATAAAGAACATATAACCAACTTCAAATAAAACTTTAACTTAAACGTTTCAACCGGATTCCGGACGAACTATATGTCCGGGTAAAAAATGATTGTCATATACAGATTCAGCATCTCTTCTCTTCTTACCCTTCAATCTGTCATCTAATCAACTTCAAATTTTTTTTTCACTTTTAACAAATTTTCCGGTTTCGGCCGGATTCCGGGCTAACTACTTGTCCGGCGAGAAAATGGTTTTCACCATCGTGTTTAGCATGTCTTCTTACACCTAAATCGAACATTTAATCAACTTCAAATAAAACTTTTACTTTTAACAAACTTTCCGGTTTTGGCCGGATCCGGGTGAACTACTTGTCCGGCGAGAAAATGGTTTTCACCGTCGTGCTCAGAATGTCTTCTTACCCCATAATCGACTATCACATTGGCTGTTTCAAAATATTTTGTTTGCCCCTTAATTTAAACCCCCTCCCCCACACCTAAATGTAGGGCTACAGAGCCCATCTACGAACTCGACCTTACTCTTGACCCAAAGAATCCTCACACCAAGTTTCATCAAAATATCATTCCCTTCGAGAGTTACCGTGCTGACAGACGGACAGACGGACGGAGAGACGGACGGACAGACGGACGGACGGACAGACGGACAACTTTTGCGATGTCATAGGTATACGTCACTAACGTTTTGGGATCCCGAACTTTGATTATTACCTGACATTTTAGTGATTAAAACAAGAGATACGAGCTACTGTGGCACTTTTCACGAATAGGTGGTGCACACCAGTAAATGAAGAAATTATCACAAATCCTGGACTACCTCTAGCCGCTCATTCCCCCGTCGATTATCGGATCGTGGAAATGAGGTGTCTTTGCACGCTTTGTTGCGCGCATAGTTTCGTTGTCCTAGCTTATCTGGAAGTGCCCAAACCAACTAAAGTTCGACAGATTTTAACCGACACACGTTACGATCGCAAATCGTAGGCCTACTTGAGCAAAACGCTCTAAGTGTCACGCAAATGTATTGCGTAAAGCGTCAACCGACAACTTTACTAATTAACAAAGAGCAGAGACAGACCAATGAGAATGATACGATTACGGATTTTTCGACATTTTACACTACTTATAATTGAAACTGCGGGTTAGACCTCATGGGTGCGAATAAAGCTCGGACTACCAAACCTTTCTTGATAATATGCACACGACGCACTTACTAGCGAAAGCGGAAACCCATTACCAATTTCCCATGGATTATGGGAAAGCTCTCACATTTCTTTCAAAAGACAAGACCCGGGTCAGTGGCGGGTCAGGAGTGCCAACCAGAGGCATTACTAGCCAAAATGTTTGGGGGGGGGGAGGGGGGCAAGTTATTTACCGACTAAATGGTCAATTTTAACGACTGTTTTTGCAGAAAAAACAACTGTTTTACGAAAAAATCGACTATTCTTACGAAAAACCGACTGTTTTAAAGGACACCTGAACAATGAAACCACACTTGAACACACCATGGAGAATGCACTTACAGACATGGTCACGGAGAGCATTCTTCTCCTGAGCGTGACATTTTCAAAATAGGGATGTTCGTTTCTGGAGGTTTGCACATGCAGACTCCAAGACAAAAAGCGCAATTCATTCAAATCTTGTACAGCGCTGGCCGGATCGTATTAGAATTTCTTCTAGATATACGTTTGGGCTTAACTGGTTAAAATATATTCCAGAAGAAGGGTTGATTAGAGACATTTGTTCATTTCTAAAACTGTTCGGTACTGAAATATCGACAGATGCAAAATGGAGCAAAAATCAATGCTTGGAAACACTATTTCGTATCTGGATTGGGTTTTCTGCAGCCAATGTTAACGGAAGTCATACAGATAGGGATGATAATTGGTACTCTTTATTCAGGTGTCCTTTAAAGAAAAATCGACTGTTTCCAAAAAATCGACTGTTTTTACGAAAATTGCAGCGCTTCGCGTCGACTCGGCTATTTTTTACCGACTGGCCGACAACATTGGGGGGGGGGCGTCCCCCCCATACGTGACGCCTCTGGCTCTGGTGCCAATAAATCCCTTTGAAGACTCTGTGACGTTGCGCACTAGACTTCAATGCGAATTAGCAGTATCTACTTCTGATTTTCGAGAACACAGTGACAACAACGAAAGGGATGTCCGCCAAAAAGAACGGTGGCGCAGTAATCTGGGTCTATGTCGAAGACTTTTGCCATAGCCATAGGCTACACAGTCATGTTGAGGCTTGCGCGGCCATCGGTAGGTCTGGGCATTTTCGCTGTTTTCTAGATTTGTTCTGATAGTCTGGGGCCCAAGTATTAAAAATGTGATTTATACTGCTTACGGTCTCAGCCAGACAGCAATCATAGTTAAGGTCGAGCTTCACTACCCAGATTTTTCGCCCGGATTCTGGGTTCCCGTTTTCTTCGATATCGGTATGGGTAGTAAAGACAGGTCTGAAAGCACCCCGGACGCGTCTGGGAATCTGGTAGAAAAATCTACCAGATTCCCGGATTCTGGGTGAAAAGAAGCGGGAATTTGAAAGAAGTTTTCATTTGACTTGGGAGAAATTTTGTTGAGGTGGCAAAATCTAAGAAAATGAAAAATGTCCAAAACAGTCCAAAAGTGGACTGTTGAGACCTGTTGAGACATTTGATTTGATTTCTGTTTGGGACCGTCTTCACATAATCCGGACCCCAGATTCTGGGGCGTCTGGGTAGTGAAGCCCGATCTTTACTGTCGGTATTTTCGTTCAGCAAGTCGGTTATGTTTTCTGTCCATGTTCTAATACCTATCTGTGTAACAAACATTTCGAGCGGCAAATTTCAAATAATTATTCCCGGTTCCGCGCACATGGGTTTGATTGGATTTAGTGTCTGTTGAGATTAAAGGAGGCTAGACCCAAAATGCTTTGTAAAATGTGTGGTGAAGAGGTTTACCCAATCGGTGACTATGTGAATTGCGACTTTTGTGGCTCAGGGTATCATTGTGTAAGTTCCTCCTTAGAGTTAGACACAGGTTAGACAAGTCTAGGCTATAACCAGGTATAACCTATCTAACCTATCTATAACAGGTATAACCTATCTATCTGTGGGGTTTCTGCCAGCATGGCTGCGGAGGTGTCCTCCACTGAGCCTTAGGTTTGCCTCAATTTTGCAGTCATCTGATCAGTCTTCTGATCTCCTAAAACTGCCAAACCTTTATTTTGGGAGGTTTGGCAGGCTTAGGAGATTGTATCGTAATTAGATTTAATAGGAAATAAAACTCAAGTTTGTTTCTTCTTTCAGTTCAAGTAAACACTTTGGGGAGCCATTTGCAATGAAATTTGGCACTGGTAAACCATGTAAACCAGTAGAAATAATGTCACTAACCCCTGTCAGCGTTTCTTCTTTGTCCCCTATTTTTGAGCCAAAACACCCATTCAGGTCGGCTACCTATCATGAGAGAAGTTTTCACGAGACAAGTCTATCACAAGACAAAAATTTCTAGACAAATTTCCGCGTGACAAGTTAGTCATTTGGCAATTTCACAAGACAAATTACCAGGAGACAAATTATCACGAGGTAAACCTTGCTCAAGACAAATTTCTGTGAGACAAATCCAGCATAACAACTTTCTATAAATTTCAGCAGCTTGGCTGGCGTTTTCAGAGACTTCTCGAAGGGTTTCTTTGTAGGCTTTCTTGGTAGGAATACTGGTCGGACTGTAAATTTTTCTCTTCGCTAACTCTCGAACTTTGTCGTTGACAGTCGCTGCGGGGTTACATATGTGGTTGTGGTCCGCCGTGGAAGTTAGAGTAAACTTGCCATTACATTCTTTCCCTCGTACTGGACAGTCTTTGTCAAAGTATCTGTAATAGCTGCTTTCTGAACATGTTGAAAGCAGAATGAACTTGTAGCCACTAGTATTGACTGCAGTCCCTCCTCTTGCAGTTTTCACCATTTCGAACTGGATTTGGGTTGACATTCTGTTTATAAAATCAGAACCGACTACTATCCTAACATATACCCTCTACTATATATATATGGTAGCTCACTCTAAGCTGATTGTCTTAATCCTACTTTTCCTAATCCGGGTTGTCTCATGGAAGGGTTGCCTAATGAATAATTGCCTCTCAAAGATTTGTCTAATGCTCTGATTGCCTCGTGCGGATTTGCCTAGTGACACTTGTCAAATCTGACTGTCTCGTGAAAATTTGTCTCTGGGTATGCTCCCTTCAGGCCTTCTTAGGAGCCCTTAATTAGCTTTTTTGGCGGACTGGTAGTTAACTAACATTCAAAGAAGCATACCTATACTATACTGCAATGGTTTTGTATTGCTTTTCTCATTGTTCAAAGTGTCCAACAGAAGACACAGTACATTCAGAAATTAACAGCAGACAAAATTAAATAAATCTGGTTTCGTTCTTTCTGTCCAAAGAAATCTGAAATATTTATCTTAGCAGATAATAAGATTGTAAATTTATCAATCCCATCCCAGTGAAAAATTTCTAGCCTGGTTATTTGTTCCAAAAAATTTAATGTAGGCCTATTGATAGGTAGTATTATGAAATAGTTTCATTAGCTGCGCTTCAGACTGGGATAGTCTTAAGCAGTAGTATCCAGTAGCAGGAAGTCTTGCCAAAGTAGCATGCAGTGGCAACAGTTACTGCTGTATGATATTAAAGCTCACAACATTGTATAACTAATTTTCATTGGAATGGGACTGTTTTAGATTAGAAAAGCAAAACCAAGGTCAGGAACTTCAGTTTTCAGAATCGGAACAGCAATAAATCAAGCTTGTCCATGTTATGAGTTCAAATATTTAAATTTTATGAGAAAAAAAACCTATTAAACCTATTTAAACCTATGAGAAAATTTAAAAATGCCAAAGCCAGAGACAATGCAGAAAACTGTAGTTGGGAAAATTTAAGGCAGTCTTTCCAAAGTAGCATGCAGTGGCAACAGTTACTGCTGTATGATATTAAAGCTCACAACATTGTATAACTAATTTTCATTGGAATGGGACTGTTTTAGATTAGAAAAGCAAAACCAAGGTCAGGAACTTCAGTTTTCAGAATCGGAACAGCAATAAATCAAGCTTGTCCATGTTATGAGTTCAAATATTTAAATTAAGGTGCCAAACCTATGAGAAAATTTAAAAATGCCAAAGCCAGAGACAATGCAGAAAACTGTAATTGGGAAAATTTAAAAAAGCCAAAGCCAGAGACAATGCAGAAAACTGTAATTGGAACAAAATATAAGTGTGTTTCTCGTCTCTTAAGCTGCAAGAGAAAACTGTTGTTAGAAGATCTGGCTAGATGAACCTGGAGAAAATAGCCCTGTCGTCTGCTTAGAGATCCTCAGATACAGGGGAAGTAGCACGGAAAAAAAATCAAGAAAGAAAAGCACAGATCAACACTGGGATTTATTTATCTGTAGAAAGGGTTCTTATGTGTTTGTATCGCTGTCAAAGACTTGAGCTTTATCATAGGCCTGGTCTGGCTGTAGTTTGGGACGGGCCTAGACAGGGCAGTCATAAATAAATAACGTACTTTGTTTTCCTAATAGCTTGTATTCTACATGCTAGCATTGGATTGTCATTCACGCAAAAATACAATTTAGTATTTTTTGGCCAGATTGTTTTTTTTTGTAGTATTACATGTTGGGCCAATTAGTTTGTATTTATTTCATTTCATTCATTTATTTTATTTCATTTTTCATTCATTTATTTCATGCTATGAATATCGTTTTTCTTAACTAGAACTAAAATATTGGGTGAAATATGGTACAAAAGATTTCAGATAACGATCAGTCGAATTTATGGGTGGTCTTACTAGTCTCTCATTTGTACTTCACCCATTTGATTGAGTACCAAGTGTAGGGTAGAAGGAACAGGAAGGGATAAAATAAATTCTATAATGGTAAATTGTTAAAGTTTAACCGAAAAGGACTGGGATAGGACAATCTAGTTACCCAACACTTATTCACTTAAATTGGCTTGAAGACCCGCTGAAAATGCGTTACTTGGTTGTTCTGCTATTCAGGAATAATCGATTTTCAAATAGTGGAATTTCCTTGTGATTTTTGGTACCTCTAATTTGTTGTATGCCTCACAAGAAAGATTTATGGCTTTTTTTTTGTTCAGGCACTAAGCAATCTTCACCAATATCGCCACTGCCCACTGAAAAGCCTTGTTTGTGTTTAGATAAAAATTTCCCGCGTCGTAGTAGAGTTTTCGCTGTGGGGACGGCCGCAGATATTCTGAACGTCATAACTAGAGCAGATAGTGGAAAACAAAAAAATCCCATTGCAGAATCAAAATAATTCAATGTATTCAACTAAATGACACAAAAATAAGTTGGCTTTTCAGTTAAACTTTAAGAAAATTTGGAAGAGCAAAATCAGAATGCAGAGAAAGGTAAGAGCCAAATAAAGCAGGAGACGGAAAGGTGGGAAGGTGCTAACCATGGGAAGCAGAAAAATAAATTACGGCATGTAACAACTTCTGAACTGCCTTTCTCTTTTCTGTCCTCCATGAAATATTCATCAAAAGGTTTCAAAGGTAAGTTCAGAGTGTGAACATATAGGCTACCTTATGTGACCTTACGTACATGTATTGAATATTGATGATTTCAGTGAAGCTCAAAAATCAACCTTTGTAGTGGAGTAGGTCAAGGCTAGGGTATCAACGGGCATCTATTGTTTGGCATATGGTATCCAGCGTTAGGCATAGGGTATGCCAAATGCTAGATATTCCAGCGTTTGACATAGGGTATCCACAAATCAGGGGTTTGTGGTAGACTGCATCGACGAGCCGATTTCAGTGGAATAAACCTAAGGAAAAAAGAGAGTAGGATCCAGATCAGTTCTACCTTTTGCTGTGTACAGGCTATGTAGGCTAGTGCATTGTAGTCGGTATCCACCGTCTAGACAGCTACCCAGAAATGGCTGTAATTGAAATCTTACTGATCATCTACCCTCTTCTCTTTGTGCCAGTCCAGTACCAGTTTATTCCCAGTTCTTTTACCAGAAAATTAATGATCATATAGCGTTAGCCTACTTTGCTTAGTCCTAGACTTCACTTTGGGTAGTCATTGCTTGACAGATAATTATTTAAGAGAATGAGCACTAGTAGTTCTTCGCTTGACTACCCTATTAGGCTACTTGTGTCTTTTAGCTTAGCCTAGGCTTGTCGTTGGGGTTATTTTTTGACTGATATTGTCCACTAGGAAGTCCTTGTCGAGTACCATGAAGAAGTTTCTGTCAGTTACCTTGCCACACAGTCCCAAACTGTTGTATACACACAAGAGGAAGCAGACGAAATTGAAGAAGAAAGAAGGAGAGGTAGGATTACTGAAGTCTTGACTTGTTTTAGAATAGTCTTTCATCCAGACTTTGTCTTCCCAGTGTTTCAGTTTTGTCCTGGGGCATTCGGCTAGAGCCTATCTGCATTCCAGTTGAGTATAATAATAGTGTGTATTCAGAAAAAACCCGAAGGCCATATACACAAACACATTACATATATGTACGTACACAAACTTAAACAAATCAATGAATCTCCTAACAAAATTCAAGTTTTAATGCACTGTCAATGTATCGCCCTACTTTACAAATTACCTGCGCAGAAGTACTTAGTAAGAAGTACTGTCTTGGTCATATCCTAGAATCCTAGCATCTTTCTACTTGGCCATGCAGGACTGCCCAGGGGAGCATTTCAGGTTTTATTTTCACAGTTTACTTACTTTCATAGACAATAAAGATTGTATTCTGGCTTCATTGCTTTCGAAATCTTTATGTGCCCTTTATTTTGTAAAATGGCACCGTACCTAAAAAAGAAGGGAGTGCTCAGCTACTGGTCTTTGAGAATGCATCCAGCTCAAACAGCTTGAGATGAGTTACCTTGTTAGTTCGATGTTCCTTTGACGAATGAAATTTTAAGTAAAGAGCTATTACTGTATTTTTATTTCACCAAACCTGTCTTTTGATGTTAGTACCTTGAAGTGTGGGGAGTCGCACAGAAGCAAGAAATAGCATCACTTGGGCACCGTTCGCACAGACCGTAAGGCATGTCCCAGTGTTGGGCACTATTCTTGAAATGAAGAAGAGTCGAGTAAAGGGTTCGGCGATGCATCCCCATGCTTGGATTGCTTGGAACATATGAAGATGAAACTCGTTGGTAGTTCGAGAGTTCTTCGACCATTGAGATAGATAGAGAGCTCGTACTGTATCTGTTTCTGATATAACCAAACCCGTCTCTCCTAGCTGTTGCTGATTCTGAGAGAAGCCAGCTTGAAAAAGCTTTCAGGTGTGCACTGAAATGCTTGGTCAACATTCCTGAAATGATTCCGCTACTCCCTTTGAATTTCGAGGAAACTTCCTTGAAACTATTTAAAGAAGTTATTGAGTCAGCTGAGTCGTCAAGGTTAAAAACGAGACCACCGCAGACTCCAGAGCCAAACAGGTAAGGCGAGGTGCATCTTGATATCGTTGTGACATCACAGCGTAGCTGAAGATGATGAGGCTGCCTACGAACCGTCTCTTTGCGATAGAGCGTAAAGGCACATTCGCACACAGTCTGATGCGAATTTCCTCTTCGTTTCGAAAGTTTGACGCATCGCATGCAGGTTTCTCAATATTGACGCAAATTTCGGGTGCGTATTTCCGCATGCAAAATCTTATCAGACTTAGAAGTATGGAGTGGATTGAAGAGAAGTAGCCTATTGGTTTGAATTAAGTATATCAAATTATGTTTTAGAAAAGTATTTTGCCTGTTTCGCGGTGGAGGATGATACCTCCTTTTTCTAAGCGGCCGGTAGCTCAATTGTGATAGATCTGATGAAATTTAACTAGTTCAGTCAGGAAATCAACCAATTAATGTGGTCAGCCGTCTCAGAGGCCCAGTAAGTCCATCATTGTAATGTTACAAGCGGGAAGAAATATATTCGACTTGTTCTGAGCAAGCTCTCTTGGCCATAGAGATCTCTTCAGGGATACTTCTAATAGGTGAATGGCATGTTGCTACTTCTGAATGAACTTTCAGTGACGGTGAGACCGACGATGATAGTGGTGAAGAGGAGTCATCTGGCACCCCCAAAAATACAAGAGCTCTTACTGTCAAAGCCTGGGACACGATTGCCATCCTGTGGCTTGCTTTAAGACTGGAGCCAGGATGCAGTTTGTTGATGTCTGATTTATTCAGGTTAGTTCTAGCATATACAGCATTGGCGCCAATGCCGTAAAATTAAGGAGAAGGGGCATTCCATCAGTAAACGCCACTGCTTTAGGCCGAAAAGTTCAAAGAGCTTTTTTTTCTCACCCGGTGTGGCTGTCACCGACTCGCTTTTACAGTCTTAGGAAAAACTGTAAGTTTCCGTGGCATCCTCCTCTTTGATTACCCCCATTGTGACAGAGGGTTTGCCGACGCAAGACATTGCGTCGGCAAACCCTCTCTGGTAGGAGACACGAGCTCCTAGTGAAATTTGGCAAAAAAAATGTCTGACCTCGGATGTGCACCGGTCCATTATACCCCCTGTGACTACAAATTTGCAAGTTAAGGCAACCCGTAGCACAGACGCACCAAAGATACAACTGACGAAACCGCACGTAAAATCTACGGAGAATTATCTCAAGTCATTTGTTCCCCATTTTGTAAAGGGTTTTGACGGATCAGAATTCTGAATTTAAATTGACATGCCTTGTAATTATGTTTGTTATCGAATTATATTTTAAAATTGTAACATATATGTGATTATTTATGACTATGTTGACCATGTATGACGATCCACCACTATTTTTGTAAAAAGATAACATGGAATTAAACGAATTCAATTAATAGTAATTGTGATGAAAATTGGTTCCTGTACTGACATTCCTTTAAGGATGGATTTTCAGTAGATTTTCATTGACTTTGAGAATAGAACGCCAGCACAGATAGCGGATGGATGTTGTAGGATTTGGATCTTCAGATGATAGTTGCGTTTTTGATGCGAATTCTCCGTTCTGAATTCTCGATTCTCATACAAAATTACTGTTTTTGCTCCTCTCGCTTCTCCATTCTTGCTTTTGACAAAAACACTAATTTGGCAGCTCTTCTGCACCCCGGTGTACCTGTTTGTGCATATTAAACACCGCACTCTGTTGACCAATCAGGGAGGAGAACGGAGACAGGAGAATCGAGAATTCACTATCGGAGCAACTTCTCGATTCTGCAGAATTGCGAGGCTTTCCCCGTTCTCGATTCTGGCAAAAACGCAAGAAAAGGAGAATTCGCTTCATCTGAATAGTCCAAAAACGCGAAATAGGAGAATTCGGAGGAGAATCGCGAGGAGAATTCGGATCAAAAACGCAACTAATTTTCGAGGGTGTCCAGCTTCCCTTTCTTTTTCAGGTGGGCCCGTGAGGTTCATCTTTTCCTACCCTCTGGACCGAAAAACAGGATATTAAGATCTAATTATCGGACGTTCCATATCTTCACTTCTAAGGAAGTTCTAGGGCAACACCAAGTACACCCGGTTGATGTGAAGGATGTTATTCGGAGGATTTCCGCTGATTTAGAACTGCCTGGTAAGTTCAGGATTTGTTTGTATGAAAAAAAAATTAATAATAATTGAAAGTAAAGGGAAACGCTCCAGTTGCGAGTTTTGGATGGTTCGCCGATGAAAGTCTCTGATCCTCCTTTTGGTACTAAAGTTTGACTTCCGACATCGAGGTTTATATCGGAAAATAACATCGAGACTGCCATTGAAAATATCCATCCTAGCCGAAGGCGACGTAGGTCATGACAAATATCTACCGAACCCAGCGAAGTTGATATTTCTGAATGGCCGTCGAGATTGCTATTCCGATATCAGCCGAGATGGAGGTATGTTAACTGTTATAACTTTTTCGAACAGGACCATTAATATTAATCATCAACCAAGCATATCATCCAAGTCCACAGATAATTAAATTATGATTATCGTCACACAGAAAGTTAGAGGTGGATATGACTTTATATCAACCTCTCTAGAGGTAGATATATCCTATCTACCTCTAGAGAGGTTGATATGAAGTTATATCGGAGTAAGTACTGCGACATTGCTCAGAATGGCGCGTGATGTACTGTCTGCGGTTCACCACTAACTTTCCGTTTGAAGTTTATCGTAGTATAACTGACCGTGGGTCATAGGATGATATGCGATACATACCCGTTCGATTGAAGTTATAAAGCCCTTGCTCTCATTCTTATTTGATATTTCAGCTTCAGTTGGTCGAAATATCTGGGCATTCTACCGCAGACAGTACATAACGCGCCGTTCTGAGCAATGTCGCAGTACTTACTACGATGTCCGAATAGCAGGGTCCGTAATTGCCGTTCTCAAACTCCACTTTGGACTAAACGGTCAGTGCGAGCAGATGCTGGACGAGCTGGCCTCAAAACTGAACAAAAGGATGGCTGGCAATCGCCATTGGACTCCCCTGTTCCAGTTCAAAGAGTGGGTACGTACTATGTAGCTTTTTCTATTCAGGCCGTTCTCATGCTTTACTCGGTAAGAAGGAAAAGTAAGGGCTCATGTTGCGTTGTTCAGCGCCATTTAGAATGGACTTGTGTTAACACGACCTCGACGACGTTGTTTCCCCATTGTGAGGTGCCTGGATTTGCTGGAAAACAGCTACGACAAATAGCAGACGATGCTTTGCGGGCTCGACTTTTGACATATAGACAATTTGTTGGATCTAACTGATTAGGAGGGCTAGTTCGTAGAAAAAATCAAAGATTTGTGCATAGCCTACTGCACTTCCGGTCTGTGCAGGGCATTTTTATAAGTGCTGAACTGAAAGACAAAATTTTTGACAGAATTTATTTTTGAAAATGAAAGGATTATAGTTGATTTATGAATGGTTTTGTTTTATAATTTGTATATTGTATATATTGTGTTTCGTTTTACAATTTATAATTATATGTGGAGGGAAATAAATGAATAAATAAATAAAAATGCTCCTCAGCTTGGATTTGAACCCAGACCCTTCGCTTATCAGGCGACCGCTCTACCAATGTGGGCTCTAGTTTGTTTACGAGGCTCCGACTTTGGAGTTCAGACTTCTAAATTTTTTTTAGCAAAGACTCAGTTGCAGCCATGCCCATAGAGTCCTTTCTACAATTCTTAAGGAGGCGAGTCTTGGAAAATTTGCTGTTCACCTTTGTGCAATCGATATTTCTGGAGCTTTCGATAATGTAGTACATTCACAGGCTCTACTTTCTTTATTACGTCAGGGTGTTAATGCTTCCGTTGTTTCTGATTTAAGGTTCTGGTACGGTAAGGCAATTGTTCGGACAAAATGGTCAGGGGCGGTTTCGGAACCCATTCCTGTGAGCAAGGGTGTGCCACAGGGCAGAGTCCTATCTCCTTTTGTTTTTAAAAGTGCCATTTATGAATGCCTCTCAGATTTGTTGCCAACTTTTTTCCTTGGAGATCTAAGTATTAATTACATAGCTTATGCAGACGACATTTTATTAATAAGTCGAACTAAAAGTGGGTTAGAATCTAACATAAAAACCTTGTGTCAGAGTCTATCTCAGATCGGCCTTTCTGTTAACATTTCTAAATGTCAGTACCTTAAATCCAACAGCCAAAAAGATTCCTATCTTTCTTTTCAGAACGAGAAACTCCCCAATTCCACTACCGTAAAATGGCTTGGCATGACCATAGCTCGGTCTCTGAAAAAATCTGCGATAACACTGGTTCTGCTGTTCACGATTCCATTCGTATCGGATATGGAAAAATCGTTCCCAACAGAGGAAGGTATAACAGAAAAGCCCTTGGTAACTTATATAACAGCTTTTGTTCTCCCTCTGTTTGCAACCTTTCCGGAATTTTTGGCATTCTGAGACAAAAAGATTTAAAACGTATCCGGACTTATTATTTTAAATACTGTAAATTTCTGTTGTACCTTCCTCGACGTTATAGGAATTCCCGTATAACTGCGAATTTTTTGCCCTCTGACCCTTGTACAAAGTTGTCTTCTATTGTCCAGGACCTTCACGTTTCTGCCCTTGGCGATTTTTCCGCATTCCATTTAGGAAGAAGATTTTTTAGACCCGATTAGTCTCTTTTCTTGTTTCATGTTTATTTTTTGAACCTGTGAATTTACTCCGTTATTGAAAGCTCAGTGTAGTTTTTCCTTTTCTTTATCTGTACTGCACTATTTATTTCTTCTCGTCTAGTGCGTAAATAAAATTTCATCATCAATTCAGTTAACAAAAATTTGCTTCTGATGTTATATGTGTTATATCTGGCTACTGTAAACAAAAAAAAAAGAGATCGACTGGACCAAGGAAGTCGAAACACTCTAGTTTGAGATACCATCGACGCCATTTTAGCCATTTTATACCATTTTAGCCAAAACGAGGGGCGTCGAATTGAACTGTTGAATTTAAAAACGCTAAGAGACGAAAATCCAAAGGAAAAGTGTAGCTCGACCACTGTTAACGAATCACGACTCTTAACTTTGCTTTTGTTTTGCAGCTTCGGTATCTGATGTGGAGGTCAGCTGCTCTGAAGAAAGTTTACTACCCGATGCAGATCCGAAGTGGCGCCGCTCTGGTGTCAAACGAACTTTCACCACTATTTCACCATGAAAGGCTTCGCGATGAAAAAGTGGGAGAATTCCGCGATGAAAAAGAACGGTGGCGCAGTAATCTGGGTCTATGTCGAAGACTTTTGCCATAGCCATAGGCTACACAGTCATGTTGAGGCTTGCGCGGCCATCGGTAGGTCTGGGCATTTTCGCTGTTTTCTAGATTTGTTCTGATAGTCTGGGGCCCAAGTATTAAAAATGTGATTTATACTGCTTACGGTCTCAGCCAGACAGCAATCATAGTTAAGGTCGAGCTTCACTACCCAGATTTTTCGCCCGGATTCTGGGTTCCCGTTTTCTTCGATATCGGTATGGGTAGTAAAGACAGGTCTGAAAGCACCCCGGACGCGTCTGGGAATCTGGTAGAAAAATCTACCAGATTCCCGGATTCTGGGTGAAAAGAAGCGGGAATTTGAAAGAAGTTTTCATTTGACTTGGGAGAAATTTTGTTGAGGTGGCAAAATCTAAGAAAATGAAAAATGTCCAAAACAGTCCAAAAGTGGACTGTTGAGACCTGTTGAGACATTTGATTTGATTTCTGTTTGGGACCGTCTTCACATAATCCGGACCCCAGATTCTGGGGCGTCTGGGTAGTGAAGCCCGATCTTTACTGTCGGTATTTTCGTTCAGCAAGTCGGTTATGTTTTCTGTCCATGTTCTAATACCTATCTGTGTAACAAACATTTCGAGCGGCAAATTTCAAATAATTATTCCCGGTTCCGCGCACATGGGTTTGATTGGATTTAGTGTCTGTTGAGATTAAAGGAGGCTAGACCCAAAATGCTTTGTAAAATGTGTGGTGAAGAGGTTTACCCAATCGGTGACTATGTGAATTGCGACTTTTGTGGCTCAGGGTATCATTGTGTAAGTTCCTCCTTAGAGTTAGACACAGGTTAGACAAGTCTAGGCTATAACCAGGTATAACCTATCTAACCTATCTATAACAGGTATAACCTATCTATCTGTGGGGTTTCTGCCAGCATGGCTGCGGAGGTGTCCTCCACTGAGCCTTAGGTTTGCCTCAATTTTGCAGTCATCTGATCAGTCTTCTGATCTCCTAAAACTGCCAAACCTTTATTTTGGGAGGTTTGGCAGGCTTAGGAGATTGTATCGTAATTAGATTTAATAGGAAATAAAACTCAAGTTTGTTTCTTCTTTCAGTTCAAGTAAACACTTTGGGGAGCCATTTGCAATGAAATTTGGCACTGGTAAACCATGTAAACCAGTAGAAATAATGTCACTAACCCCTGTCAGCGTTTCTTCTTTGTCCCCTATTTTTGAGCCAAAACACCCATTCAGGTCGGCTACCTATCATGAGAGAAGTTTTCACGAGACAAGTCTATCACAAGACAAAAATTTCTAGACAAATTTCCGCGTGACAAGTTAGTCATTTGGCAATTTCACAAGACAAATTACCAGGAGACAAATTATCACGAGGTAAACCTTGCTCAAGACAAATTTCTGTGAGACAAATCCAGCATAACAACTTTCTATAAATTTCAGCAGCTTGGCTGGCGTTTTCAGAGACTTCTCGAAGGGTTTCTTTGTAGGCTTTCTTGGTAGGAATACTGGTCGGACTGTAAATTTTTCTCTTCGCTAACTCTCGAACTTTGTCGTTGACAGTCGCTGCGGGGTTACATATGTGGTTGTGGTCCGCCGTGGAAGTTAGAGTAAACTTGCCATTACATTCTTTCCCTCGTACTGGACAGTCTTTGTCAAAGTATCTGTAATAGCTGCTTTCTGAACATGTTGAAAGCAGAATGAACTTGTAGCCACTAGTATTGACTGCAGTCCCTCCTCTTGCAGTTTTCACCATTTCGAACTGGATTTGGGTTGACATTCTGTTTATAAAATCAGAACCGACTACTATCCTAACATATACCCTCTACTATATATATATGGTAGCTCACTCTAAGCTGATTGTCTTAATCCTACTTTTCCTAATCCGGGTTGTCTCATGGAAGGGTTGCCTAATGAATAATTGCCTCTCAAAGATTTGTCTAATGCTCTGATTGCCTCGTGCGGATTTGCCTAGTGACACTTGTCAAATCTGACTGTCTCGTGAAAATTTGTCTCTGGGTATGCTCCCTTCAGGCCTTCTTAGGAGCCCTTAATTAGCTTTTTTGGCGGACTGGTAGTTAACTAACATTCAAAGAAGCATACCTATACTATACTGCAATGGTTTTGTATTGCTTTTCTCATTGTTCAAAGTGTCCAACAGAAGACACAGTACATTCAGAAATTAACAGCAGACAAAATTAAATAAATCTGGTTTCGTTCTTTCTGTCCAAAGAAATCTGAAATATTTATCTTAGCAGATAATAAGATTGTAAATTTATCAATCCCATCCCAGTGAAAAATTTCTAGCCTGGTTATTTGTTCCAAAAAATTTAATGTAGGCCTATTGATAGGTAGTATTATGAAATAGTTTCATTAGCTGCGCTTCAGACTGGGATAGTCTTAAGCAGTAGTATCCAGTAGCAGGAAGTCTTGCCAAAGTAGCATGCAGTGGCAACAGTTACTGCTGTATGATATTAAAGCTCACAACATTGTATAACTAATTTTCATTGGAATGGGACTGTTTTAGATTAGAAAAGCAAAACCAAGGTCAGGAACTTCAGTTTTCAGAATCGGAACAGCAATAAATCAAGCTTGTCCATGTTATGAGTTCAAATATTTAAATTTTATGAGAAAAAAAACCTATTAAACCTATTTAAACCTATGAGAAAATTTAAAAATGCCAAAGCCAGAGACAATGCAGAAAACTGTAGTTGGGAAAATTTAAGGCAGTCTTTCCAAAGTAGCATGCAGTGGCAACAGTTACTGCTGTATGATATTAAAGCTCACAACATTGTATAACTAATTTTCATTGGAATGGGACTGTTTTAGATTAGAAAAGCAAAACCAAGGTCAGGAACTTCAGTTTTCAGAATCGGAACAGCAATAAATCAAGCTTGTCCATGTTATGAGTTCAAATATTTAAATTAAGGTGCCAAACCTATGAGAAAATTTAAAAATGCCAAAGCCAGAGACAATGCAGAAAACTGTAATTGGGAAAATTTAAAAAAGCCAAAGCCAGAGACAATGCAGAAAACTGTAATTGGAACAAAATATAAGTGTGTTTCTCGTCTCTTAAGCTGCAAGAGAAAACTGTTGTTAGAAGATCTGGCTAGATGAACCTGGAGAAAATAGCCCTGTCGTCTGCTTAGAGATCCTCAGATACAGGGGAAGTAGCACGGAAAAAAAATCAAGAAAGAAAAGCACAGATCAACACTGGGATTTATTTATCTGTAGAAAGGGTTCTTATGTGTTTGTATCGCTGTCAAAGACTTGAGCTTTATCATAGGCCTGGTCTGGCTGTAGTTTGGGACGGGCCTAGACAGGGCAGTCATAAATAAATAACGTACTTTGTTTTCCTAATAGCTTGTATTCTACATGCTAGCATTGGATTGTCATTCACGCAAAAATACAATTTAGTATTTTTTGGCCAGATTGTTTTTTTTTGTAGTATTACATGTTGGGCCAATTAGTTTGTATTTATTTCATTTCATTCATTTATTTTATTTCATTTTTCATTCATTTATTTCATGCTATGAATATCGTTTTTCTTAACTAGAACTAAAATATTGGGTGAAATATGGTACAAAAGATTTCAGATAACGATCAGTCGAATTTATGGGTGGTCTTACTAGTCTCTCATTTGTACTTCACCCATTTGATTGAGTACCAAGTGTAGGGTAGAAGGAACAGGAAGGGATAAAATAAATTCTATAATGGTAAATTGTTAAAGTTTAACCGAAAAGGACTGGGATAGGACAATCTAGTTACCCAACACTTATTCACTTAAATTGGCTTGAAGACCCGCTGAAAATGCGTTACTTGGTTGTTCTGCTATTCAGGAATAATCGATTTTCAAATAGTGGAATTTCCTTGTGATTTTTGGTACCTCTAATTTGTTGTATGCCTCACAAGAAAGATTTATGGCTTTTTTTTTGTTCAGGCACTAAGCAATCTTCACCAATATCGCCACTGCCCACTGAAAAGCCTTGTTTGTGTTTAGATAAAAATTTCCCGCGTCGTAGTAGAGTTTTCGCTGTGGGGACGGCCGCAGATATTCTGAACGTCATAACTAGAGCAGATAGTGGAAAACAAAAAAATCCCATTGCAGAATCAAAATAATTCAATGTATTCAACTAAATGACACAAAAATAAGTTGGCTTTTCAGTTAAACTTTAAGAAAATTTGGAAGAGCAAAATCAGAATGCAGAGAAAGGTAAGAGCCAAATAAAGCAGGAGACGGAAAGGTGGGAAGGTGCTAACCATGGGAAGCAGAAAAATAAATTACGGCATGTAACAACTTCTGAACTGCCTTTCTCTTTTCTGTCCTCCATGAAATATTCATCAAAAGGTTTCAAAGGTAAGTTCAGAGTGTGAACATATAGGCTACCTTATGTGACCTTACGTACATGTATTGAATATTGATGATTTCAGTGAAGCTCAAAAATCAACCTTTGTAGTGGAGTAGGTCAAGGCTAGGGTATCAACGGGCATCTATTGTTTGGCATATGGTATCCAGCGTTAGGCATAGGGTATGCCAAATGCTAGATATTCCAGCGTTTGACATAGGGTATCCACAAATCAGGGGTTTGTGGTAGACTGCATCGACGAGCCGATTTCAGTGGAATAAACCTAAGGAAAAAAGAGAGTAGGATCCAGATCAGTTCTACCTTTTGCTGTGTACAGGCTATGTAGGCTAGTGCATTGTAGTCGGTATCCACCGTCTAGACAGCTACCCAGAAATGGCTGTAATTGAAATCTTACTGATCATCTACCCTCTTCTCTTTGTGCCAGTCCAGTACCAGTTTATTCCCAGTTCTTTTACCAGAAAATTAATGATCATATAGCGTTAGCCTACTTTGCTTAGTCCTAGACTTCACTTTGGGTAGTCATTGCTTGACAGATAATTATTTAAGAGAATGAGCACTAGTAGTTCTTCGCTTGACTACCCTATTAGGCTACTTGTGTCTTTTAGCTTAGCCTAGGCTTGTCGTTGGGGTTATTTTTTGACTGATATTGTCCACTAGGAAGTCCTTGTCGAGTACCATGAAGAAGTTTCTGTCAGTTACCTTGCCACACAGTCCCAAACTGTTGTATACACACAAGAGGAAGCAGACGAAATTGAAGAAGAAAGAAGGAGAGGTAGGATTACTGAAGTCTTGACTTGTTTTAGAATAGTCTTTCATCCAGACTTTGTCTTCCCAGTGTTTCAGTTTTGTCCTGGGGCATTCGGCTAGAGCCTATCTGCATTCCAGTTGAGTATAATAATAGTGTGTATTCAGAAAAAACCCGAAGGCCATATACACAAACACATTACATATATGTACGTACACAAACTTAAACAAATCAATGAATCTCCTAACAAAATTCAAGTTTTAATGCACTGTCAATGTATCGCCCTACTTTACAAATTACCTGCGCAGAAGTACTTAGTAAGAAGTACTGTCTTGGTCATATCCTAGAATCCTAGCATCTTTCTACTTGGCCATGCAGGACTGCCCAGGGGAGCATTTCAGGTTTTATTTTCACAGTTTACTTACTTTCATAGACAATAAAGATTGTATTCTGGCTTCATTGCTTTCGAAATCTTTATGTGCCCTTTATTTTGTAAAATGGCACCGTACCTAAAAAAGAAGGGAGTGCTCAGCTACTGGTCTTTGAGAATGCATCCAGCTCAAACAGCTTGAGATGAGTTACCTTGTTAGTTCGATGTTCCTTTGACGAATGAAATTTTAAGTAAAGAGCTATTACTGTATTTTTATTTCACCAAACCTGTCTTTTGATGTTAGTACCTTGAAGTGTGGGGAGTCGCACAGAAGCAAGAAATAGCATCACTTGGGCACCGTTCGCACAGACCGTAAGGCATGTCCCAGTGTTGGGCACTATTCTTGAAATGAAGAAGAGTCGAGTAAAGGGTTCGGCGATGCATCCCCATGCTTGGATTGCTTGGAACATATGAAGATGAAACTCGTTGGTAGTTCGAGAGTTCTTCGACCATTGAGATAGATAGAGAGCTCGTACTGTATCTGTTTCTGATATAACCAAACCCGTCTCTCCTAGCTGTTGCTGATTCTGAGAGAAGCCAGCTTGAAAAAGCTTTCAGGTGTGCACTGAAATGCTTGGTCAACATTCCTGAAATGATTCCGCTACTCCCTTTGAATTTCGAGGAAACTTCCTTGAAACTATTTAAAGAAGTTATTGAGTCAGCTGAGTCGTCAAGGTTAAAAACGAGACCACCGCAGACTCCAGAGCCAAACAGGTAAGGCGAGGTGCATCTTGATATCGTTGTGACATCACAGCGTAGCTGAAGATGATGAGGCTGCCTACGAACCGTCTCTTTGCGATAGAGCGTAAAGGCACATTCGCACACAGTCTGATGCGAATTTCCTCTTCGTTTCGAAAGTTTGACGCATCGCATGCAGGTTTCTCAATATTGACGCAAATTTCGGGTGCGTATTTCCGCATGCAAAATCTTATCAGACTTAGAAGTATGGAGTGGATTGAAGAGAAGTAGCCTATTGGTTTGAATTAAGTATATCAAATTATGTTTTAGAAAAGTATTTTGCCTGTTTCGCGGTGGAGGATGATACCTCCTTTTTCTAAGCGGCCGGTAGCTCAATTGTGATAGATCTGATGAAATTTAACTAGTTCAGTCAGGAAATCAACCAATTAATGTGGTCAGCCGTCTCAGAGGCCCAGTAAGTCCATCATTGTAATGTTACAAGCGGGAAGAAATATATTCGACTTGTTCTGAGCAAGCTCTCTTGGCCATAGAGATCTCTTCAGGGATACTTCTAATAGGTGAATGGCATGTTGCTACTTCTGAATGAACTTTCAGTGACGGTGAGACCGACGATGATAGTGGTGAAGAGGAGTCATCTGGCACCCCCAAAAATACAAGAGCTCTTACTGTCAAAGCCTGGGACACGATTGCCATCCTGTGGCTTGCTTTAAGACTGGAGCCAGGATGCAGTTTGTTGATGTCTGATTTATTCAGGTTAGTTCTAGCATATACAGCATTGGCGCCAATGCCGTAAAATTAAGGAGAAGGGGCATTCCATCAGTAAACGCCACTGCTTTAGGCCGAAAAGTTCAAAGAGCTTTTTTTTCTCACCCGGTGTGGCTGTCACCGACTCGCTTTTACAGTCTTAGGAAAAACTGTAAGTTTCCGTGGCATCCTCCTCTTTGATTACCCCCATTGTGACAGAGGGTTTGCCGACGCAAGACATTGCGTCGGCAAACCCTCTCTGGTAGGAGACACGAGCTCCTAGTGAAATTTGGCAAAAAAAATGTCTGACCTCGGATGTGCACCGGTCCATTATACCCCCTGTGACTACAAATTTGCAAGTTAAGGCAACCCGTAGCACAG
Organism: Branchinecta lindahli; assembly: GCA_023053555.1. Classification (NCBI taxonomy): domain Eukaryota; kingdom Metazoa; phylum Arthropoda; class Branchiopoda; order Anostraca; family Branchinectidae; genus Branchinecta; species Branchinecta lindahli. The sequence goes on along the minus strand of JAKZAO010000009.1, from coordinate 430,837 downwards.
ACGCACCAAAGATACAACTGACGAAACCGCACGTAAAATCTACGGAGAATTATCTCAAGTCATTTGTTCCCCATTTTGTAAAGGGTTTTGACGGATCAGAATTCTGAATTTAAATTGACATGCCTTGTAATTATGTTTGTTATCGAATTATATTTTAAAATTGTAACATATATGTGATTATTTATGACTATGTTGACCATGTATGACGATCCACCACTATTTTTGTAAAAAGATAACATGGAATTAAACGAATTCAATTAATAGTAATTGTGATGAAAATTGGTTCCTGTACTGACATTCCTTTAAGGATGGATTTTCAGTAGATTTTCATTGACTTTGAGAATAGAACGCCAGCACAGATAGCGGATGGATGTTGTAGGATTTGGATCTTCAGATGATAGTTGCGTTTTTGATGCGAATTCTCCGTTCTGAATTCTCGATTCTCATACAAAATTACTGTTTTTGCTCCTCTCGCTTCTCCATTCTTGCTTTTGACAAAAACACTAATTTGGCAGCTCTTCTGCACCCCGGTGTACCTGTTTGTGCATATTAAACACCGCACTCTGTTGACCAATCAGGGAGGAGAACGGAGACAGGAGAATCGAGAATTCACTATCGGAGCAACTTCTCGATTCTGCAGAATTGCGAGGCTTTCCCCGTTCTCGATTCTGGCAAAAACGCAAGAAAAGGAGAATTCGCTTCATCTGAATAGTCCAAAAACGCGAAATAGGAGAATTCGGAGGAGAATCGCGAGGAGAATTCGGATCAAAAACGCAACTAATTTTCGAGGGTGTCCAGCTTCCCTTTCTTTTTCAGGTGGGCCCGTGAGGTTCATCTTTTCCTACCCTCTGGACCGAAAAACAGGATATTAAGATCTAATTATCGGACGTTCCATATCTTCACTTCTAAGGAAGTTCTAGGGCAACACCAAGTACACCCGGTTGATGTGAAGGATGTTATTCGGAGGATTTCCGCTGATTTAGAACTGCCTGGTAAGTTCAGGATTTGTTTGTATGAAAAAAAAATTAATAATAATTGAAAGTAAAGGGAAACGCTCCAGTTGCGAGTTTTGGATGGTTCGCCGATGAAAGTCTCTGATCCTCCTTTTGGTACTAAAGTTTGACTTCCGACATCGAGGTTTATATCGGAAAATAACATCGAGACTGCCATTGAAAATATCCATCCTAGCCGAAGGCGACGTAGGTCATGACAAATATCTACCGAACCCAGCGAAGTTGATATTTCTGAATGGCCGTCGAGATTGCTATTCCGATATCAGCCGAGATGGAGGTATGTTAACTGTTATAACTTTTTCGAACAGGACCATTAATATTAATCATCAACCAAGCATATCATCCAAGTCCACAGATAATTAAATTATGATTATCGTCACACAGAAAGTTAGAGGTGGATATGACTTTATATCAACCTCTCTAGAGGTAGATATATCCTATCTACCTCTAGAGAGGTTGATATGAAGTTATATCGGAGTAAGTACTGCGACATTGCTCAGAATGGCGCGTGATGTACTGTCTGCGGTTCACCACTAACTTTCCGTTTGAAGTTTATCGTAGTATAACTGACCGTGGGTCATAGGATGATATGCGATACATACCCGTTCGATTGAAGTTATAAAGCCCTTGCTCTCATTCTTATTTGATATTTCAGCTTCAGTTGGTCGAAATATCTGGGCATTCTACCGCAGACAGTACATAACGCGCCGTTCTGAGCAATGTCGCAGTACTTACTACGATGTCCGAATAGCAGGGTCCGTAATTGCCGTTCTCAAACTCCACTTTGGACTAAACGGTCAGTGCGAGCAGATGCTGGACGAGCTGGCCTCAAAACTGAACAAAAGGATGGCTGGCAATCGCCATTGGACTCCCCTGTTCCAGTTCAAAGAGTGGGTACGTACTATGTAGCTTTTTCTATTCAGGCCGTTCTCATGCTTTACTCGGTAAGAAGGAAAAGTAAGGGCTCATGTTGCGTTGTTCAGCGCCATTTAGAATGGACTTGTGTTAACACGACCTCGACGACGTTGTTTCCCCATTGTGAGGTGCCTGGATTTGCTGGAAAACAGCTACGACAAATAGCAGACGATGCTTTGCGGGCTCGACTTTTGACATATAGACAATTTGTTGGATCTAACTGATTAGGAGGGCTAGTTCGTAGAAAAAATCAAAGATTTGTGCATAGCCTACTGCACTTCCGGTCTGTGCAGGGCATTTTTATAAGTGCTGAACTGAAAGACAAAATTTTTGACAGAATTTATTTTTGAAAATGAAAGGATTATAGTTGATTTATGAATGGTTTTGTTTTATAATTTGTATATTGTATATATTGTGTTTCGTTTTACAATTTATAATTATATGTGGAGGGAAATAAATGAATAAATAAATAAAAATGCTCCTCAGCTTGGATTTGAACCCAGACCCTTCGCTTATCAGGCGACCGCTCTACCAATGTGGGCTCTAGTTTGTTTACGAGGCTCCGACTTTGGAGTTCAGACTTCTAAATTTTTTTTAGCAAAGACTCAGTTGCAGCCATGCCCATAGAGTCCTTTCTACAATTCTTAAGGAGGCGAGTCTTGGAAAATTTGCTGTTCACCTTTGTGCAATCGATATTTCTGGAGCTTTCGATAATGTAGTACATTCACAGGCTCTACTTTCTTTATTACGTCAGGGTGTTAATGCTTCCGTTGTTTCTGATTTAAGGTTCTGGTACGGTAAGGCAATTGTTCGGACAAAATGGTCAGGGGCGGTTTCGGAACCCATTCCTGTGAGCAAGGGTGTGCCACAGGGCAGAGTCCTATCTCCTTTTGTTTTTAAAAGTGCCATTTATGAATGCCTCTCAGATTTGTTGCCAACTTTTTTCCTTGGAGATCTAAGTATTAATTACATAGCTTATGCAGACGACATTTTATTAATAAGTCGAACTAAAAGTGGGTTAGAATCTAACATAAAAACCTTGTGTCAGAGTCTATCTCAGATCGGCCTTTCTGTTAACATTTCTAAATGTCAGTACCTTAAATCCAACAGCCAAAAAGATTCCTATCTTTCTTTTCAGAACGAGAAACTCCCCAATTCCACTACCGTAAAATGGCTTGGCATGACCATAGCTCGGTCTCTGAAAAAATCTGCGATAACACTGGTTCTGCTGTTCACGATTCCATTCGTATCGGATATGGAAAAATCGTTCCCAACAGAGGAAGGTATAACAGAAAAGCCCTTGGTAACTTATATAACAGCTTTTGTTCTCCCTCTGTTTGCAACCTTTCCGGAATTTTTGGCATTCTGAGACAAAAAGATTTAAAACGTATCCGGACTTATTATTTTAAATACTGTAAATTTCTGTTGTACCTTCCTCGACGTTATAGGAATTCCCGTATAACTGCGAATTTTTTGCCCTCTGACCCTTGTACAAAGTTGTCTTCTATTGTCCAGGACCTTCACGTTTCTGCCCTTGGCGATTTTTCCGCATTCCATTTAGGAAGAAGATTTTTTAGACCCGATTAGTCTCTTTTCTTGTTTCATGTTTATTTTTTGAACCTGTGAATTTACTCCGTTATTGAAAGCTCAGTGTAGTTTTTCCTTTTCTTTATCTGTACTGCACTATTTATTTCTTCTCGTCTAGTGCGTAAATAAAATTTCATCATCAATTCAGTTAACAAAAATTTGCTTCTGATGTTATATGTGTTATATCTGGCTACTGTAAACAAAAAAAAAAGAGATCGACTGGACCAAGGAAGTCGAAACACTCTAGTTTGAGATACCATCGACGCCATTTTAGCCATTTTATACCATTTTAGCCAAAACGAGGGGCGTCGAATTGAACTGTTGAATTTAAAAACGCTAAGAGACGAAAATCCAAAGGAAAAGTGTAGCTCGACCACTGTTAACGAATCACGACTCTTAACTTTGCTTTTGTTTTGCAGCTTCGGTATCTGATGTGGAGGTCAGCTGCTCTGAAGAAAGTTTACTACCCGATGCAGATCCGAAGTGGCGCCGCTCTGGTGTCAAACGAACTTTCACCACTATTTCACCATGAAAGGCTTCGCGATGAAAAAGTGGGAGAATTCACAGGTAAATTTTTTTAATGCAAAGGAGGTACCACTAAGTGGTATCAGACTTACCTTCACTTTTCTTAGTCCCGAAAGAAGAGCAGAATTCCTGGTTTTAATGGAAAGTTGCAGTTGAAGTAATCCTTGAGTCCCAAGCCAAAGAAGGATATCTGTCCTGTCCATTCGTCTGTCCGTCCGTCCGTTATCACCTTAAATTCCGAACGGATTGAGATAGGTCTGGAAATTCCGAATATTGATTCCTTTCTCTCAGGTCCGTAAATGGGCTTTGTACCCCAAAATGTTGGGTATGGGAGGATCTTCGGATTTAGAAACCATAAAAGTTTCCTGATCAATCAGTCAATCGATCAGTTGACTTTATTAACCAAATAGGCTAAAGCTATAGAATAGGTCGTATGATCAGAATGATTGGAAGTCGGTACAGGTAAAAGAACACGGTGTGTAAGAAAATACTGGAAGAAATGCACCGAAATCTGCCTCAACTGGAAATTTCAGTCCAACAGCTTCTGTTTTAAGAGAAACTGGACAATACTGAAGCGGATTGCGCTGTTAGTTTTCGGGTTTGCCGGATGCGGGAGAAAACCGGAAATTCCAGAACTCGCCTACTTAAAGTTTCATATTTGTTGACATAAAAGTAAATAGCATGCTTCTTTCCTTGCAGGACGACCGGCGTCGGAGAAACCATCGAGTGCATTTTATCCTAGATTCGACTTCAGCCCTTCATTTTACGCTTATCGTCGGAAAGACGACGAATTGAGGCAAAAGTAAGATAGCTCCTCCTCCCGATAGCAAAACTTAAAAGATGCCTAGAAAGCTTGGTTAGCATAGAATCTCAAACTTGACCGATATTTGATCCCTCTTGCAAGCGTCCCCTATAGGTGACGAAACCAGAGATGACCGGGACCGTCAGCTACCACACTGTCAGAAGTTTCATTTGATTGATCGCGCATAACACTTTCAAGAATAACACGTTTTCACTTAGAAATAAAGTGTTATGACCAGTTAAGTTTACACTATTTCGTGCCTAGATCTCCAACAACACCTTCAATTGGTAAAAATACTACACTGTCAGAAGTTACATAACGACAACAGAAGGATGCCCGGTTTCAACAGATAACACTTTGGGATGCCCGGTTTCAACAGATAACACTTTGGGATGTTATCTGTTTATGTTTATTTCGTTCCCGTTAGTATTTTTACCAATTGAAGGTGTTGTTGGAGATCTAGGCACGAACGAAAAAGCACGAAAAAGTGTAAACTTAATTGGTCATACACTTTATTTCTAATTGAAAAAGTGTTATTCTTGAAAGTGTTATGCGCTATCTGTTATGAAAATTCTGACAGTGCATAGTGCACAGGTGCCTTCAGGCGAAGTTGCCTAGCAATATGCGTGGTCAAAGCCGGTTGAACAAAAATGGAATTTTGTCATCTAAAAGTGTTGTGTGGACGAAATTCCCAATCTTCCCAGTTGCCTGAGAGATTCGAAAACGTTGGTTTCTAGCTCGCAAACAAAGTTGACGAACGATACTGTCTCACGAATGAAGGTCTTGAACATAGGGCATAGAGAGTTTCCATCCGAGACTAGTTGTCCTGTGGAGAAACGCAGAATAAACCTGTGCACGAGATCGGTAAAAAAAAAAAAAAAACTTATTTCGCGACCGATCTATAACGAGTTTCTCCCTCGCCCATATAACTGCGTAAGGGAAATGCTTGAGCGAGCAGTCTCTACGAAAGTCCCAGAACTCCAACCACTACTCGCCAGACATAGCTATTTTTTTTTTTTTACAAGATTGTCAAAATTTTAAATTATCTTTTACCATTCGTTAGTATTGTTAGTATCTTTAAATGTAGCTGTAATATTGACACCAATTTGTACCTGACAATATTTACCCGTTTTGGTTTTGTTACCACGAAAGTGTGAAGGAATCAAGTTCCATTCTGGTCAATTCTGTTGTGTTCTGTCTTTAGCTGCAGCGACAAAACCCTCCTTCGGGCACCAGATCATCTGTAGGAAGGTTTTCGCGAGCTAGGAAACCAAGCCAGAATCACTTTTCGTTGCTGTCTGCGATACTGTAGAAAGCTGCCGAGGTTTCCCGAGCGGGCTCTCGAAATTGTTGCTGCTTTCTCTTCCCTTACGTGGAAAGCTCCGCGTAAAAGTGGGTGGTGTGGCAAAACAATGAAAAATAAATGAAGGAACACTCCAGATTTGTGACTTTTACAGGGGAACAAAAGAACCAGTAGTCATAACGTAAAGCAACTAGTAAAATCTCCTTGCCAGAATCTTGGATTGCCAAGGCCTTTTGCTGTCGATTAAAATCGGAATCGGCTTCCCACGGTTTTCACGATGTCCGCTTGCTTGAAAGTAAGTTTGGATTGAGGTGAAAATCCTCCTTATTAGGGTGGTTTGCTTTGTTTTTGTCAAAGTGACAGCGAGCTTATATCGGTTATGGAGAGCGACGGGTTGTTCATTAGCGATTTCTTCCAGAAACTTCGTGGGTAGCACGAACACACACGCTCAGATCTTAAAGTAGCGTGCACACACAGTCCTAATTTCGCAGTCCGGTGCGAATTTCCTTCTCCGCTCCGGAATTTTGATGCATCGCATGCGGATTTGATCCGATAATTTCGTTCCGATTTGAGTAGAAAATATTCTACTTTTTCCGGAGCGAATTTTAGACGCATGCGAATTTGTGCTCTGAGAACTGAAGAAGTAAGAAGCTGTGTTTGAAGTTTCAAATGTTTATCTGACATATTTGATGTGAGCTGCAAAAACATCATTGTTAGGTGTAGATCTTGGTTGCAAGTGTCTGCTGAATGCAAGCTACCATGTAGGAGAACTTAAATGTTTACTAGGCTGTCTACAGGAGGTATGGTTAATTTTGCAGTTTATCTTTTTACAGTTGAAAAGCGACATTCTATCCAGTTGCTGCAATAAAAGTAAAATACTGGTCAGTCAAGCAGTTCCTTAATTGCATCTTTCTTTGATACTCCTCAGAACTGTTTCAACTTACATACACCTCCTGTATTTTATATAAACAATACAAAGTAGACATGTGTTGATGAACAAAGAATTTGCAAACAATCGGCAAACAATCAGCATCATCTGGCTGTACGGTAAGCAGTAGAGTTTTCAAACCTAGGGCAAAATTTTCCGTCCGAATTTCGTTTTGTCTAAAAAACCTGTCGGGCATAGCGACGCGAATTTTGCATGCGCTTTTTCGCATGCGGAATCTTACCGGACTGTGTGTGCACTTAGCTTAATTCATGATATTTGTTCCAGGTTTGCCACGCTGAGCGAAGCACACAAAACCCAAATTGGCCTGACCAGTCTCAAAGCAAGACCCGACTTTGCCACTAAATCAGCTCAGCATGCCTTGGAACCAGACAAGTTCCTTTCCGAGATGAAGAACGAAGGGATTGAAATCGGGAAGTGTCCGGGGCTCACTGGAAAAGTTTGCTTCGCAACTTCACTGCGGGCTGAAGAGCTAGAGATTCAGAAGCATCAAAAGATAAGAAAGAAGTTCTATCACGAAAACCCAGGGAAAGTTTTTTGTGGTATGTATTGTTTGCCTACCTCAGTAAATTCCGACATTGCTATGGCGCTTGGAAAGGTGAAACCCAGTGGAAGCCCAGTCTTAGTAACTAAAATCTGTCCGTTTGCTAGGCTGTCGGTCGAATGGTTACTAGTTGGGCCACTTCCAGATAAGCTGCGAAACTTGGTAGGCCTATTGAGGAACCGTACCGATTCACTGGGAAACCTAGATCTACCAGATACAAATATCCTTCTGGTGCATCCGGAGCCGTGTGGCATGCATGATTCCGAAAGGATGTTCCAGTTCAACTTGATGAGTTGTCTCTTGGCCGTTTGATCCGGAGATCTGCGATTTCCAGGTTCGAACCGGGTCCGACCTCAGCTGCAGAAATCCCCTGCGTAGTTATGTAAACAGTACTTCCAGATGGGGCGGAAAAATGAGACTTGACAGTTGTGTGGGGAGAACTGAACTCTCGAATCACTCTCAGACACCTTCATTTGCCGATCAGACCAGGGGTGGGGGGATGCAGGAACAGGAACCTTGTGGGGTCTGTACAGATGATCCGCATGTGGATGGAACTTAATAGGTCGTATCAACGCATGCCCTGGGTTTGCATTTATAGGCAGGGATCAGATCTGGACACGGAGGGGGGGGGGGAGTCGGATTTAGAGTACTAGCAACAGTGAAATGTGGCTGAAAACGAGGTTTCTGGAAAAGAAGTTTCGTAGGCATTGTTGAAATAAGCTACGTTTTCTACCAGGAACCCCGATGTGACCTTGCGATCGAAAGGGCAAAAGGCTTCGGGTTAAAGCTTCGGTTCTTTTATCCAGTTGCCGGTGTGGGACATGCCCACTTCGTTCTGTGCTTTGCTGAGGGTTGACTTGGAGAGAGACCCGGTCCGCGCACAGACCGCGAGGTATTTAAATATTAGGCCTGTTGATTTACGGATAGCAGGCTCGATATCCAGGAATTTATTTCCGGGGGGGGGGGGGGGTTGCCCACGGGTCGGACCAAAAAAGACATAGATTAGAGGTTAAAGCCTACAAAAAACTATTACTTTTGCTGGTTTCGGGGGGGGGGGTCGAACCCCCTAACCCCCCCCCCTGGATACGGCCTTGACGGATAGACTGGTCTATTCCAGAAATCGATGGCTTGCGAGAATGATCCTGATATCAAAAGAATTCTTCATCGAGTTCAAAAATTGTTTTCCCTTAGACATCTCCAATGTGCCAGTGGAAGAAACCAGCGACGATGAGTACCTTTTGCCTGTGGCTTCGCAACCCCTCGCTTTGTTTCGTATTTCTGGGAAGTCGATAAAGAGTGGGCCAGGCGGCGGTTTGAACGAATGGACGCGGGATATCCGCCAACAGTTGCCCCAGAGCTTTGCAGTTTTGGTCGAAATTGTCGCCGACATGTTCGAACTCTCCGAAGTGGAACTTATGAGAGAAGTGTATAGACTGGAGTCTGCCTATAACCCTGACGGAATATTCGGAATTGCGCGTTGATGGGAACCTGCACCAGATAGTATGATGAAGGCATAGCGTAAACTGGAGCCACCTTAAGCATAGAGACCCGTCACCAGGGACCAGTTGTGATGACTCAGAAGAATCTTTAATTGGTGGTTCCAGGATCAGACCGTTATATCCACAGTGGAACCTTGCAGACGATAAGGACCAACAAATCGTCAATGTTTAAAATAGATTCCTGCCAAAAATAGTACCTTACAGTTAGCCGTGCATTAATGTATAATAATGACTACTTACGTACTGCCGATTTTCTCAATGAGATATATGCACTTTATTCCATTATCTCGGTGTTCTATTTTACGGATATGCAGGGCCAGACTAAGGAGAGACAATGCGTGCCGCGGGCCATTGGGGGGGGGGGATCCAACACGACCCGACACCAATAGCGTGTTTCACCCAGAGGCGTCACTACTGGGGGGGGGGGGGGGACGCCCCCCCAAATGTTGTCGATCAGTCGGTAAAAAAAATAGCCGAGTCGGCTATTTTTTTTAAGTAAAAACGGTCGATTTTTTCTTAGAAATAGTCGTTTTTTCGTAAAAAAAATCGATTTTTCTTAAAAACAGTCGGTTTTTCGTGAAAATAGTCGATTTTTTCTTGAAAATAGTCGTTTTTTCTAAAAATCAGCCGATTTTTTCTTAATAACAGTCGTTTTTATCCGCAAAAACAGTCAGTAAAAATGACCAGCCTAAATACCTTGTCCCCCCCCAAACATTTTGGGTAGTAACGCCTCTGGTTCCACCCTTCTAACAGTAGTAACTATTAGTTACCATTTTCGTTCTAACCTCGTGAAAAGTTATTACGCTGACCGTTCCAACCTTCTCGAAAAAGTAACTAACAGTTGGCCTACTATTTACTTACCACGCTCGGGAGGTAACTACGATCTCTGTGACGTGGTTGGCCCGAGGCACGATATTTTGCCGAAAATAGACAAATTGAGACCAGAATCCTTGAAGTCATGCGTAGTAACTACGGTAAGTAGGGTGGAACACGCTCCAAGTTTTATCACTGATAACATGTAAGACCAACCAGGAGGCGTGGTTTCAAGCCATATTGGGGATATGGGGACTCGAACCTCATGGTACTCTCATATAATTATACGATTTCTTTCCTTGCCAAATCAATTCCATGCTATACTGAACGACGTTCCTTATCCAACCGAAATTGCTGCTGGCTTAACCGCTCCCGGTGTGACGGTCTTGTACAGATAAAGGGGGTAGGCTGGGCTATCTCAGATCGAGCTATTTTGAGACCGGCACTTAAGGTTTTCGTTGAAATCGTAATAAAACCGCGGAAATCGGGCAGATAAGCAAAGGCTCGTACTGTTTTATAGCCTAATGCGTCACATTTTATCATCTACTCATATACTTTTTTGGGACTAATTCGGGGGGAGGGGTTAGTTGATAACTTGCCGCGTTCCCTCCTACCCTACCCCTCCTACTCTTTAGCTGATCAGCAGTGATCTAGATGATTCCCAGGTCATACCGATCAACAGAACTTTACTTAACTGCAATACAAAACCACAGTCGCACAACTAAGACACACATTTCAATCAGATTACTGGTATCAGGGATCATATAGTGCAGTCCGCTGTTATTTACAAGGGCTTTCCATTTGCTTGGTTTCTCAGCGATCTTCCACCCTTACAAGGTTCCTCGGTTACCGCTAGAAATTGCGCGGCTACGACAAAACGCAGGCCGCTGTCTGACAGCAGACAACTGAACTGATATCGCTGGAACAGAACAAAATGGACTCCCACGAATGAAGTAATTTATTCGATCTGACGAAAAAGCTGCCGTTCAGCGCCACACCCGCCGGTGGAAAAAAAATTTACCCTAAAAAGTGGCAAGAAGATCGCCTAGGCAAAGGATAATTACCAGAAGCCCCTTCCGAATAACTTGGGCTACGAACAACTTAAACTTAGTATTAGGGACCATACCACGGGTCCATGACAATTCGTTCATCAACAACACATGGGCCCTTGCTGGTACATTTATTCAAGCGCTCACGTTCACTTAAAAAAGTGTACCATATAGCAAACAGGGTCTTCTTGCGGTGGGATTCACAACTACAATCTCTTAAGAACATAACTAATAGACAGTATCAACCAAGAATATTCTAACTTCCGAAAGCAGAAAACACGTATTTTCAACAGCAAAGCAATTTTTTTTTACGAAGTTTGTACTGTAAAATCGCGGCCCTGGGATTTTTCCTCCTCACCTGCTCTCCGCAAGTCTTCAGTGCATTACTCAGCTCTTCTTGTGAACTATAATGCTTTCTCACCGTATTTCTGTCGCTGCAACTACTGTGCTCTGAGACAATCACGGCGGCAAACATACGCAAGCAAATAATACACCCACAAGTTACACGTTTTAGATTCCCTGGAAAAAAGAACACGAAAAGTAGTGCCTTTTGTTGTTCAGTACCGATTTAATTTTGTATTATTTGTACGGTTAAATATTTGTTGTGCTGTTCTGTGAATTACAGCATGCCATCTATTTTTCAACAGCACCAAAGCCATCTAAGACTGATGACCGGGAATACTGAACACTGGAGAAGAGTGTTCATATTTCACTGAAAGACACGCTTTCCCGAAGAGCAAGGGACGACGGAAAAATACAAGCCTTTTGTTATAACAGAGTTTTCACCACTGGTCTAGGCAGCGACATACTACTCAACACAAAACCACACATTTTCGTCCGAGTCGAAGGGAAACTTAGGCTGCGGTTGTTATCCTCCACTGACTTAGACATGAGGTTTCCTTCGGACGGGCAATGACCTTGTACCCCGCATGGAGACCTATCACTCACAGGATGGCTGTCCGGGACCTTTTTCTCCCACCCTCCATAAGACTTCAAGCCCCATCCCATGCTTTTACATTATGGGTCTGGCCAGTTTCGGACGAACGGGAGATGGAAAGGTGGAACCCTAACCCTCACTCCCAGGATGGCTGTCCAGGACTTTTTTCACTCCCACCCTCCATAAGACTTCAAGCCCCATCCCATGCTTTTACATTATGGGTCTGGCCAGTTTCGGATGAACGGGAGATGGAAATGTGGAACCCAAACCCTCACGATGTAAGTGAGGGTGTTGAGCCGCACTCAGTTCAGTTCCCTACCCTACAGTCTCTTCCAAGCCCTCTATAAAAAAAAAACAGATACTAGCTCCTCCTATGTGACATAATCAGGCGGGACAGACTGTAGCCGAGTGGAACTGTACCCTCCTGTGACGATTATGTCAGCCCAAGGGTCGTCTGGAGACCACTGCACGCACTACTACATAATTATTAAAGACTACACTTCAGTACGTCCGCCTAATGTGTTCCAACGTCAGCTGCGGAACCGACAGTTGAAGTCCTCAAAAGTAGACAGCAGGCTTCGATTCGTGATAAGCACTATACATGGCCAACCGCGCTTAATCAGTGGCGACCCAAACGTTCATTTAGGATAAGCCAACTGCCGATATTGTTGTCATCTCGGTCGAAGTTAGTATTTATCGGCTACGCCATCACATTAGCGTTGTTTCTTGGCAAGGTTCGTCTTCTGGCCAATGAATTCTAAGCTGACTATCGACAGCAGGTCGGGGTGTGATACCAGCGTGGCATATCTCAACCGGGAAAGTCCATAAACTTACACAGTAACTGTAAACCTAGTAAGCTCAGGCTGTAACAGTGGCGGCCATCATGCCTGCCATCTGTGGGTCCATCTTTTTATACTTCTTAATTCGCTTCCATTCACCGAGATTGTAATTCATCTGGAAATGAGTTTCGACGACCATGCGTACAGTGCTCCCATCTGGCTGCTGTACGATTTCCTCGTCTTCGCTTAACTTGATTGTAACAATATTGCCCAAATGAGGGCACGGATTTTCTGTGAAAAGAGAAAAAAATTGTAAAAAAAAATGAAAGGACAATTAGTTAACTGGTTTCGGCACTTGACAATGTCACGTTCAGACCCCAAACTCTTTCAGTCGCATCCGGAGAACCAGACGACACTATCAGCGTATTATCAACCAATTAACTTTATTTTAGAACAAGTGCAGAAAAAAAGCACTAAAGAATATAAGAATTGTCGTTTAATGACCGCCAAATGGCTGAAGAAAAAAAAATAATATGTCAAAGCCTTCATAATAAGTCTATTATGAAGGCTTTGCCAAGAACTAGCCCAGGGCGTGAAAACAGTCACGGAAATGGGGTGGTAAAAACGGCAGTTGTGTAGTGTTCGAAAGGGAATCGCCTCCCCTGAACAGGGCTAACAGTGAACGCTGAAAGCATAACGTTGACATCGATTCAAATGAGGTTCATCCGTGAGTAAGTTAGAAGACGTTGGAAGACTACGGTAGTACAGGAATGGATGGAAAGTAATGTGCGAACGACTTGCAGAAGGCACAGAAACCACTACACCTAAACGAACGACACTGACTCGAACCTCGTACCCATGAAGGGTTTTTCCTTCATCTGGGACGAAGGCGCGCTGGTCCCATTAACGGGAGCCGAGATTTTACACATGCAATACAAACTCGAAGAGCAAAGAACGCCAGCTTTAGTGGAGACCGAAGTTGACATCTTTACAGACAGCTTCAATAAACGTTTGGAACTGAATCTAATCTTTGGACGAGCATACCGACAACGTTAAGTTAACTGCTTGCAACCGCGGCCGGACTGTGTTGTGTATGAAATATGAACGGTAACATACAGACAGAATTATTTGGATTTTGAAAATGGGAATAGAGATTTTCCTGTGACATCTAAGAAGGCGTATTTTTGGCCGAAATCCAAGCGATTCGTGTCAGAGCAGAGGCGTAGTTTTCTCGCCCACTCACTGTTCTTCTTCCTAAGTGCGGGAAGCTTTATTTGGTTACGTGCACCGTGTTCGAGGTTGGGGTGGTGAGGGGTAATCCGCTTCTTGGCGTCGTTTTCTCGGGGGGGGGGGGGGGGGGGGTAATGAACCGGAAGTGGGTTGGGCTGCTTAGAAAACTTATATAGTATGTTATTAGTACAGAATAGCAACTTCGGAGGAGACTTCTGGCATTTGTCACGTTATGTTTTTGTGTTCAACTTTCGTAATTGCCATCGGGCTGCTAAGCAACACATTCAGACCAAAGATTGTTCTTTCTTGCAACAGTGGAAACGGTGTCCTACTCGGAATGCCCGGTAGTTGGCGAGTGCCCCCCCCCCCCGTAAAACAACCAGAGCTTCTTTTATAACCAAACACTTCGCTCCGGGGGTGTGGATTTCAATACCTGATGAGGTACGGGTTGCGTCTACCCTTTCAGCTTTCAAGTCACAGGCCATGTCTTTTTTCTTGTCGGAAACATAATTTCCTTTCTTTTTTTGTTTGGCGGGGGGGGGGGGGGGGGGCAAGGGCGCTTTGTTGACGAAAGATCGTCCGTTAGCGGATTTTCTTGACAGTTTGTTATGTCTTTTTATTTTTTCTATCCTTCTTTTTCTAGACTTGTTTGGTTTGTTTCCCTTAAGATTATATGAATAAAGAATAAGCCCCGCCCATTGCCAGGCCTTATGGTGGGGTCATAAAGAGTTAATGGTGCTTATTATCTTTTATGAATAAAACTGAACTGAACAGAAGTAACAAAACAAACTTACCTCGCGATCCAGCCATGAAACCGAGAATGAGTGCTTTCTCGGGCCGCGTGACCCGATTTGAGTTTCGGAACATCTCCTGCGCCTCCTGCATCTGCTCTCGCTGCAAAAACAAATCAAAACTCAGAACTAATGCATATTGCATAGGCTACAACTAACGGAGTTTTTTCGCGTCAAATTTTTGTCCCTTACAGTAATAATAACTAGAACATCAGGCTAATTACGCCCTTGACATTCTATAAGAGAAAGAACCTCAGTTTTTTTCCATCTGCAAAATAGCCTATTTTTTTTATATTTAACTTCCGCTGAACTTCAATTCCCCGCTAAATTTGGAGCCACAAATCGAACATCGCCTCGAGAGCTGTTTGTCGAACTTTAGCCAAAGCCTCGGCCACAGCCTCCTCGTGGGATCGTGAAAAAGCCTTATGTCAAGCTGAGACGTCTGCATTCTGCAGTGATAAATACGAAGAAAGATTCTTTGGTAGTTACTAATTTTGCGACATTTAAACCTAGAAAAATTTAAAACGCAGGAAAAATCGTTTATACTACAAGTTTAGTAATCACAAAGCCAGACTCGCCACCCAAAAGGTTCAGCCCCGATTTTTTCTTCTTCTGACATTTATCAATCAATCAATCACATTTATTTTTTCTAAATAGCTCCAAAACAGGAATAAACAAATATTTCATATAGATAGGCTATACAGGCAGAACGAGAATCACCAACTCCTCGCACCGCAAGGAGCTTTGTCTTTATGAAATGACGGAGAGCTGGTGCTTAATAAAAGAGGCATTACATTTTTTATCATCTTAAAGTTGAAAGTGCGAATTAATCCCTTCATCGTAATCTTCGACTGAAGACTTCACTGTAGGTTTATCACCAAAGAAACGATCATCACTTGCATCTTTTCAGATAAGCCTACCTTATCCTGAAATTCAGAATTAATAATACTACAAACAGCAGATGCAACCTGCAAGGGAAAGACGTGTAGAGGCTTCTGCCATGAATTTCGTCCAATCCGACCGAGCCAAGGCTGTAGCCTTGGCCGTGCTCGCTGCCCCAGCGGTGTTTGCCGGGTTGGCAGCAGCAGCCAAGGAAGGAGTTACAGCAGCCTATACTTCCGCACTGAATTACTTTCGATACGTTGAAAAAGTCGAGTATCGCTCTTCTGCCGTAAAAACGACACTAAAAGTCCTGGCGAGCCTGCACTTGGTTCTTTGCTGTGTTGGCCTCGCAATTCTCAGAACGAAGTTTATGGATGTGTTAGCATCGAGTAAAGCCAACAAGGTAGCTCCCGGCTTTGAATTCCAGGGAATTTCTGGGATGACCATCTTCGCGGACATGTTCATCATCTGGATTATTGCTCTTCTACTAGAAAGACCAATGATCCTTCTAGGATTTGCCCTAGCTATCGGAATCAGTGCGGCGCTAGCGTTACTGGTCGCTATCGTGTCAATGACCATCCCTTTTGGAACCCGGATGGTCGTCAAACTATCACTGCTCCTTCTTATAAACCAGTATAACCCAGAAACGCCAGCAACCGCAGGAATGATGCTAGACTTCATCCATGAAAAGCTGTTATGCTGTGGGGTTGAAGGCCCAAGAGATACTGTGGAATCCTTCACCTTTCATAACCGGTACTACAACGGAGCTGGCAAGAAAGCGAACATTAAAGTGCCCGCATCGTGCTGCTTCAAGGATGATTATGAAAATCCTGCCAACTGCACGACGACTCCTAGCCATAACAACTCATACACCAGAGGATGCGACTCGCAGATCCTGGCTTTCCTCGCATTCAAGACACAAGCAGAAGACAGGACGAGTGAATCGAGGAACTTTGTACAAGTCACATTCTACATGGGGATGATCGGGATAGCCCTCCTCTCCGCTGTCAGCCTCTTGGTATCAAACGGTTCCCATCCCGAATACTTCGTCTATCTTTTTCGGCTTCTTGTCAACCGATCATTCTTCTCAGCCCGTTACATAATGGCCCATGTAGTTTGTTGCTTCTTCTGCTCCTACAAGCTTCCAAGTCGAAGCTTCGAGAAGATCGCAATCATCAATCCGTTCAAATACCCGTGGCGATATCTACATGATGAATACGACATCTTCCTGGAGAGCGAACCACTTTCAATCGCGGTGGATGAGGAAAATGTGTGAATCAGTTTACAGGACCAAATACCTCTTTCACGCCAGAAAATCTTGTCGCGAGGCACTATTCAAGCGAAGAAAGATTGAAGCGGGATCCACGAGAGGATTCGGAAATACCAAGTAACAAACTATCAGGGGCCTCAAATCCCATCTTTATGGCAAACCTTTCTTCATTATGGAAACTGAAATACCGATTAACCACAAACCGTAATACAATACGAGTGTCTGTAATGACGAAAACCCCACTAAAGATTGCTCTGTCCCATCAAATGCAATACAAACATCAATGTAGCCCCCCCCCCCTCCTCCACGCCTCACTTATAGACATCAAGTCGACGAGGCAGTTGATATTCCCTTCCCTTTTGACCAACTAGAGCCGATCAGGGAATCAGGACCTTTCTTCACTGTCCTCAGTCACACGAAATTAAGCACACTCACCGTCCAGTGTGATATTTAACAGTTGGCGGGCTGGGAACCGTGGTACACCGCTTGAAACTAGATGAGATCCTCCACCACTAAACGAGCGCATCGACATCGACTTTTCGGGCTTACAGATTGCAAGCAAGTAAAGACGTCTTTACTCTTGAACACCACACACAGACCAACCATTAGCGAAAAAGTAAAGTAAATAGGAACAATACTGTAACCTTGTCAATAAATGTCATACAAATAAACAACACAAATTTATGTTTTCTTTATCGCTCGCAGAAAGCATGAGATGTGAGCGGAGCAGGAAAACACGACATAAGAAAATTCAATCCCCAACCAATTCAGAATTTAGTTAGTTTTCTAGCAGAGCCAAGAGAATTCATGAAGTATACGTGCGGATGATGAGCAGTCCGGACGTACGGGTTCAATTCTTGTTTAGCCTACAATTCAATTTGCGTTTTCTACGAATTGTGCAATCTGACGAACGAGAAGACGAAGCTGTGTGAACGACATGCTCTACAAAAAGCTGGGGCGTCTCGGCGACAGCCCTAGCCTACGCCTATATGATTCGTAGTCGGGAGATGAGTACTCGTCTTAAAGTTGGCTTTTATAAAGTATTCATCCACACAAAATGCTCTCTAGACGGTATTACTTAGAACTCAGGAATAAGGAGAAATGCAAGGTACTGCACAGTTCCATTGGCGGTAATATGAACAACTTACCGTTAGCATGAGAGCCACTGTCTTCTTCTGGGTTTGTGGTTGCAACTGCGCGGTCTGCTGGATGACCGGTTGCTGTATGACAGGTCTCGGTGGTGGCATGCTGTACTGTGGTTCCACCGTTTGCTGAATCACTTGTTGCTGTTGTAATTGCTGGACAGGCAACGTGACAACCTGCCGTAACACAGTCTGATGTGGCATCTGGAAGAGAAGAACAGGGAATAGAAAACGCAGGAAAAAAAAAAAAAAAAAATCAGACGCTTTCCGGTCGAGCTTGGGTCGGAATTGATATCCGTGTGTAGCTGCCATCCGAGATCCATCTCTTAGCGAACAAAAATCCGGCTTCAATCTCCACGACGTCTGTTACTAATGACTTGTCAAGATTTGTGAATCAGAACTCACAAGTAGCTAATCCACCGAAGAAGCTAAGAGTTGCGTTTTTGCAGATACCATGGTATCTGATATACGGTCTCAAGTCGTTTTTGCAGTTATCGTGGTATCTGATACCACGGTCAAAAGGCGTTTTTGCAGTTGTCGTGCTATCTGAACAGCTACCGTGGTAACTGATATTCCGATATCACGGTCCGACCGTGGTATCTGGTCGTGGTATCTGAAAAGTCATCTCATTTTCATCAAATTTTGTAAAATTGGTGAGAAAGAAGTCCAGGACTTTGTGATGTAACTGGATATCAGTTTTTCTTTTGGGATGACTTCGAAAAGTGCAATTCCGGCAATAGTCGTTTTTGCAGTGGACCATATATCAGATACCACGGTAACTGCAAAAACGACTAATTGCAGATCCAGTTACCGTGGTAACAGATACCATGTATCTGCAAAAACGCAACTAAGATCTCGAATTCGAACAAAAGCGTCAAATCACGGTTCGAATCCCAACTCAAATTCAATCAGATTCGTTGTATGTGATGTACTAAAGAAAGCTAGGGAGAATCCGACCAAACGTGTGGAACGACGACTCGAGATGAACCATCTTTATTTGGAAAACATGTAGAAGTTAGAACCGCCCCAGATTCACCCGTGTGAGACTTTGCTCCACGTGTAAGAAAGATCTAGCCATACCTGTTGCATAGGGGTGATCTGCTGCTGGGTTCCTTGTGGCAAGACAGGTAGAACCCTTTGCTGGGGCACTGGTTGCTGTGGGGCCATTCTTTGCACCGGTTTAGGGATGGGGCCTGAAGTAGCAGGAGACGCTAAAGGCGCATAGGCAGGGGTGGGCGGACTTAACGGTGGTTGGAACGCGGGTGTCATAGGGGGTAATAGACCAGCAGCGTAGTCCGGTGTTGGCAACGCTGGCGGAGGTTCGACTTTCTTGTCTTCTGGGGTAATGGGAGCAAGCAAGGCCTGTGCTTCAGCTGCTTTCGCAGCAGCTTCGACTTCTGAAAAAGAAACAAGTAATCTTCTGCAAAAATAAGGGCGATAACAGATATTAATCATCTCAAATGCACTAACAAGCTCAACGTATATGAGTATGTTGTTAGCATCACGCCCCAATCTTGAACTGAAGGGACAGCGCAGTAAATAATGACCAGCCAGATGACTGTCGCATACCTGGTAAATAACAATTTAGAAGCAAGAACTATCTCAAGTGCAAGCTCGAAACCTACGGTTGTACAGCGGCATATAATCTAGCTTGCGCAATCCGCTCTTCTGAAAAGAAAAGCTTAGGCGAACTGCAAAATACACACTCTATTGCTGATTGAGGGCCACCAAAACAGGGGATCCATAGATTACGCACCCCATAGACATGCTTGTGAATTTGACCTACTAAACTGTTTCAACAGGAACAAATGCAGATCTGCACAGAAACAAGCAAAATACAGCATTTCAAGGACTGTAGGAAAAAGTGCTACCTTGCTGCTTCTTCCGCTTTTTCATTGCGGCATATCCAAGGGGCTGCTCGTTAATGTCCAACAGCTTCACGCCCACTTCCTTTTTTCCAGCGATTGGTCGAGCAGGGACACGTGACCGACTATCCTGTGCAGCAGGAGGAGTGGTTGTCGTTGAGCCAAGCCGACTCAGGGACCCAAAACCGAATTTACTGGGGATTCCTTTGAGCGGAGCTATAAGACAATACGAAGTTAAAAGGAGCCTTCTGACCTAGGCCAAGGCAAATAATGCAAGATCGTCCATTCCTGAACAGCAGTATTAGAGGATAGGGAGAAGAGTCTACACTTCGTATGAAGCGGGTCTAGATAGGCTTGGTCTCTCCACTCTGTCTGAAAGACGACACAAGTTGACAATGGATTTTGGACGTAAATGCTTGTCCTCTGATCTTCATAGATCTCTCCTACCGGATTACGAAGCCCCAAACCCGACTCGACCTGAAACAAGGCTACCCGTGATTTTACCAGATTTGTTCGCCCCGATATCCACTCTACTGACCGGTATCTTTCGTCATTTGTACCATATTTCGTGAAGTATTTCAATCCTGAACTGTAATATATTCGTTATTAATTGTACATACATATAAATATTTTTAAGGCAATTATTGAGAAGTGATTATTAAGTTTTAGCCGTGTTCATAATTGTGTGACGATCCGATGCTAGCGAGTAATTATATGAGCTATTCAGGAAATAAACGTTATTATATTATATACAAAAAGAGTTCTACTCGATATCAACTATTAGATTTTAGGTTTGCTGATCAAAGCTTGGCACATTATTTATCATCCTTAATGGTGTCTCGAATTACGTTCGGACATGTCGGCTAATTTTAACAACATCTACCTATTGATACAATAGTTGCTGCTTTCCACGGACTTCGAAGACAAGACCACGCTACTTCGGAGCCTGATTTCTGACGATTAAAATGTAACCGCCGAGTGTTTGCTCTATATCTACAAGCATCACTTCGTTAACCTCTTTTAGCTGGTTGTCTAAAACTTTCTATTCTGAGACGCTAATTTTCCTTTTACTTCAGACAGCCCCGTGTCTCCACAATACAATGTAGCCTGACAAACAAGATCCCGCTAAAGCAATTCATATTTTTAACGCCTCATTCTCAGAAGTGCACTTAACAGAGCGACCACGACCGATCTATCTTGCCTAGTAGAACAGGAAAATACTACTACAATCCATTATCCATTTCAGGGTTGCAAACAATAACAGCGATAAAGCACTTTGGTATAGCCTATGGCATATGGGTGGAGACTCCGATTTGGGTGTTCGTACAAAACCGTCTTACTTGTATCGTTCATTTTCCTCGGTAATCCTCTTGTTCTCAACGGAACAGTGGGCGCAGGGTTTTTCTTAGTACTGTTTTGCAGGTCAGCAGACTTCTGTAGAAGTTCGGCTCTTAGCGTCTGTGATTTGGGCTTCCTTTTCAATGTAAAATGACGGGCTGGCTGGGGCTGAAAAGACACAGGCGTTTTATGCGCCGGAAGCAGAAAGGAATAAACAAAAAAAAACGAATTACGTCGATAATCAGTCACTAGCGCTTTCGCCCGCTTGTTACTTTTGGCGTTTTCGTAAAATGGTCCTAAGCGCTGTTTAAACATTTCCTGGTCTTGTCAAAAAGGCAAACGCCAACTTCCGCCTTTCCCCTCTCCTTTCTATGGAAACCAAATTTAGTACGTTAAGGTACACTCTCCTTTTGGCTTTTGAATGAATGAATGAATTTATTTTTCACCCGCAAATACAATTAAGCAAATGCAGAGTACAATATTAAATAATAAATAAAAAGAAAAAAGAAAGAAACAGACAAGACAAATTAATGTAAACGGCAAAAACATATACCATACACAGTTGAATTTGACGTCGCGAGCGGAAAAAATTCGCGCCGTTTCAACTCCAAGTCAAATTTGTTTCGCGCCGCGTGGCGGAAAAGATTCGCGTTCTGTGGGCACCTAGCTTAACAGACATACTACGATACCAAAACTATAGCACCGAGATGATAGACCAATTTACCCCTTCACGGAGAAGCTGAAATAGGGCTTGCGAATGGACTACGTTGTCGAAAGCACCGGAGATGTCTATCGCACAAAGATATAAGGGACACTTCTCTTGGACCGAATCTTCCATCAGCTTTGTCAGAATATAATGGGCTTGATTGCAACCCATACCTTTACGAAAGCCCAGTTGATAGGGCGTGAAATCACGCTTACTAGCAATATCCGGAAGAAGGACATATTCAAAAATCTTACTTAAAAAACACGAAACTGTAATAGGCCGGTAATTGGCACAAACATTCGGGTCTTTTGCCTCCCCACTTTTAATAATTAACTCCAAAATCTAAGAAAATTAAGTAAAAATAGGCGTAAGGCAATAGGCGAGGTGGAAAAGGCGAAAGCCGGACAGAACGCAGCTATTATCCCACCCAAACAAATTATAATGCCATGTGGTACTTGGAAATGCCCGGATAACCCCGCCATATATATTTAATAACCATAGTTTTCTACCTAATCCGCCTTGAATAATTACAACGTTATGATCACTGCCATAACAAGAGCTGCAAGCTCATATGGCACTTGCAAGCTTTTTAGCTTGTATTCAAGTTCTCGTAGTAGGATGTGAATGGATAGTAGCTTTGTCAGTGTGATGTGTTGTTTGGTACTACAGTTACGTTCAAAAGAAATGGTCACTTAGTTATATTTGCTGTTGTATAATATATTTAAACAATTTGTTTTAAATATTTTGACATCTTATGGAAAAATCAGCGAAATTTTCGAGCACTTCCTTTTCGACGGTGACGCTCGGGAGGTTCCGATCGCTCCATTCTAATCGTGCCACATGATTTTCGGTTCCTCCCTCCGACCCCCCCCCCCCCACATTCATCGGATCCGGTCTCGACTTGAAATGGTATATCTGAGACATGAGGTCTTTCCAAATACCAAGTTTTATTAAGATTCAATCACCCGTTCGAAAATTATGAATGTCAATAAAATTCCGGCTCCCCTCCCTCCCCCACTATGGTCGGATCGGGCAAGTGATTATTTCCAAGTTAATTTGGTGGAGTCCATTATACACCTGTCAAGTTTCATCGTCCTAGAACATCTGGAAGTAACTTAACTCCGTAACACCGGAATTCCGGAACCCCACTCCAACTCCCCCCCGTAGTGCACGAATCCAGTCCGGTTCTGTCAATGATGAACCTAGGGATTCTTTTTGTTCCTCCCACCAAGTTTCATCCCGATCGCTCTACTGTAAGCGTGTCACATGATTTCCGGTTCCCCCCTCCGACCCCCCCCACATTCATTGGATTCGGTCCGGACTCGAATTGGGACATCTGAGACATGAGGTCTTTCCAAATATCAAGTTTCATTAAGGTCCGATCACCCGTTCGAAAATTATGCATGTCACTAAATTCCGGATTCCAGCTCCCCTCCGTCCCCCCACGATGATCGGATCGGGCAAGTGATTATTTCAAAGTTATAGAAAATCATCTGTAATCAAAACTCTTGAAGCAAAAAAGATGATCAGCAGGAGCACGAAAATGTATATTTTGCTCAAAAGTATTGCTTGTACTTTAAGGAATTTAGTTGTAAGCAAAACCCTTGAGGCAAAAATGATCATGGGCTCATAGGGATCACGAAAATGTATATTTTGCTTAAAAGTATTTTTTTTGTACTTTGCGGTTAGCATTAGTACTTTAAGGAATGGCCGGATCTGGGAACTAACTATTTCTAAGCCAATCATGTCAAGTCTTTAATTTTCAAGCCAAGTTTCATCGTCCTAGCATGTCTGGAAGTACCTTAACTTGCGATCACCGGAATTTCGGACCCCCCCCTCTAACTCCCCCAAAATGCCCGAATCCGGTCCGGTTCTGTCACTGATCTACATAGGGCTTGTGCTTGTTCTTCCCACCAAGTTTCATTCCGATCGCTACACTCCAAGCATGTCACAAGGTTTCCGGATCCCCCTCCGACCCCCCCCCCCCCAGCTTCATCGGATCCGGTCCGTACTTGAAATGGGACATCCGAGACGTGTTGTCTTTCTACATATCAAGTTTCATTATGATCCGATCACCCGTTCGGAAGTTATACATACCTCAAGATTCCGGATTCCCCCTCCCTCCACCCCCCCCACGATGGTCGGATCGGGAAGCTGACTATTTCCAGGTTAATCTGGTCGCGTCCCTGATTTACCTGCCGAGTTTCATTGTCCTAGCCCACCTGGAAGTAACTTAACTCCGTATCACCGGAATTCCGGAACCCCACTACAACTCCCCCCACAGTGCACGAATCCGGTCCGGTTCTGTCAATGATGTATCTAGGGGTTGTGCTTGTTCCTCCCACCAAGTTTCATCCAGATCGCTCCACTCTAAGCGTTTAACATGATTTCCGGTTCCCCCCTCCGACTCCCCCCCGCATACATCGGATTCGGTCCGGACTTGATATGGGACATCTGAAGCATGATGTCTTTCCAAATGTCAAGTTTCATTAAGATCTAATCACCCGTTCGAAAGTTATGCGTGCCACTAAATTCCGGATTCCGGCTCCCCTCCCTCCCCCCACGATGGTCGGATCGGGAAAGTGACTATTTCCAACTTAATCATTTGGGGTCCCTGATATGCCTGCCAAGTTTCATCATCCTAGCTTATGTGGAAGTGCCCGAACTAGCAAAACCCGGACCGACCGACAGACCGACCGACGGACGGACAGAAATTGCGATCGCTATATGGCACTTGGCCGAAGGGCAAGTGCCATAAAAATGGCGCTATGACTGGCTAAAGCTAGGCAGTGTCTATCGTTCCCCTATCTGGGAATCGGTACTCCACACACTATTGTTCCCCGTTTGTCGGGGATTCGATGTGTCAGGAGCTAATGTTCCCCGCGATGTCGGGGAATCAATATGCCCAGGGCTAATCTTCCCCGCGATGTCGGGGAATCGATAGGCCCTGGGCTAACATTCCCCGACTACTCGGGGAATCGAAGTGTCCAGAGCTAATGTTCCCTCATAAACAAATAATAGATTTTGAGATCGGGGAATCGAAGTTTCAGGGGCTAATGTTCCCCGACATCGTGATGATGATTTTATTGAGTTAAGGTCGGGGAATCCAAATGCCAGGAGCTAATGTTCCCTCATAATTAAATAATCAATTTTAGGTCGGGGAATCCAAGTGCCAGTAGCTAATATTCCCCGATAAGCAATTATGGCTTTTGAGGGCGGGGAATCGAAGTGTCCAGAGCTAATGTTCCCTCATAGTTAAATAATCGATTTTGAGATCGGGGAATCGAAGTATGAGGGGCTAATATTCCCCGACATGCAAATATTGATTTTGTTGAGTTGAGGTCGGGGAATCCAAATGCTAGGGGCTAAAGTTCCCTCATAATCATATAATCGATTTTTAGATCGGGGAATCGAAGTGTGAGGGGCTAATGTTCCCCGACATGCAAATATTGATTTTGTTGAGTTGAGGTCGGGGAATCCAAATGCCAGGGGCTAAAGTTCCCTCATACATCAAATAATCGATTTTGAGATCGGGGAATCGAAGTGTGAGGGGCTAATGTTCCCCGACATGCAAATATTGAGTTTGTTGAGTTGAGGTCGGGGAATCCAAATGCCAGGGGCTAAAGTTCCCTCATAATCATATAATCGATTTTGAGATCGGGGAATCGAAGTGTGAGGGGCTAATGTTCCCCGACATGCAAATATTGAGTTTGTTGGGTTGAGGTCGGGGAATCCAAATGCCAGGGGCTAAAGTTCCCTCATAATCATATAATCGATTCTGAGATCGGGGAATCGAAGTGTGAGGGGCTAATGTTCCCCGACATGCAAATATTGAGTTTGTTGGGTTGAGGTCGGGGAATCCTAATGCCAGGGGCTAATGTTCCCTCATAATCAAAGAATCGATTTTGAGATCGGGAATCGAAGTGTGAGGGGCTAATGTTCCCCGACATACAAATGTTGATTTTAGCTCATACAAATATTGACATTGGCTCTGGACACTTTCATTCCCCGACCTCAAAAACCATTATTGCTTCCCGGGGAACATTAGCTCCTGGCAGTTGGATTCCCCGACCTCAAAATTGATTGTTTGATTATGAGGGAACATTAGCTCCTGGCATTTGGATTCCCCGACCTTAACTCAATAAAATCATCATCACGATGTCGGGGAACATTAGCCCCTGACACTTCGATTCCCCGATCTCAAAATCGATTATTTGTTTATGAGGGAACATTAGCCCCTGGCATTTGGATTCCCCGACCTCAACTCGACAAAATAAATATTTGCATGTCAGGGAACATTAGCCCCTCACACTTCGATTCCCCGATCTCAAAATTGATTATTTGATGTATGAGGGAACATTAGCCCCTGGCATTTGGATTCCCCGACCTCAACTCAACAAACTCAATATTTGCATGTCGGGGAACATTAGCCCCTCACACTTCGATTCCCCGATCTCAAAATTGATTATTTGATGTATGAGGGAACATTAGCCCCTGGCATTTGGATTCCCCGACCTCAACTCAACAAACTCAATATTTGCATGTCGGGGAACATTAGCCCCTCACACTTCGATTCCCCGATATCAAAATCGATTATTTGATGTATGAGGGAACATTAGCCTCTGGCATTTGGATTCCCCGACCTCAACTCAACAAACTCAATATTTGCATGTCGGGGAACATTAGCCCCTCACACTTCGATTCCCCGATCTCAAAATCGATTATTTGATGTATGAGGGAACATTAGCCCCTGGCATTTGGATTCCCCGACCTCAACTCAAAAACTCAATATTTGTATGTCGGGGAACATTAGCCCCTGACACTTCCATTCCCCGATCTCAAAATCGATTATTTGTTTATGAGGGAACATTAGCTCTGGACACTTCGATTCCCCGAGTAGTCGGGGAATGTTAGCCCAGGGCCTATCGATTCCCCGACATTGCGGGGAAGATTAGCCCTGGGCCTATCGATTCCCCGACATCACGGGGAACATTAGCTCCTGACATATCGAATCCCCGACAAACGGGGAACAATAGCGTGTGGAGTACCGATTCCCAGATAGGGGAACGATAGACACTGCCCTAAAGCTAATCGAAAGGTAAAAAGGTCTCGATTCTTCGTCCTTCTTCAACACTTGGTTGTTGTAATCTCGTTAGCTCTTTTATGTCAATTTTGAACGGAAACTGTACAGAACAAGTTGTTCCGTCTGTGGAGTGGTGTGTAAAGAAATATCTTCACAGGGCCATAGAGGATTCCTACCGAGATTTCTTGTTATAAAACTTAAGCGAAAAATTATCAGTAAATTAACAATTTCGTGTTCAGGTCTACCGGTAGCGTCGTAAATAAGTTTCGACCATCGTATTTTTTTTTTCTGTCCAAGAACCATTATGAACAGAAATACACAAACAAAGAGACATTAAAAACAAGTCGAGCATCATCCAAGCCGAGCAACCATGTTGTAAACATGGAAAAATCAGTGGTCCTAACAACATCTTTTCAAAAAAGTTTACCCAAATTTTGTCCTCCAGTCTCCAGTACGCAACACGTTAAATAAATAAAACTGCTGGGTGTACACATCACGAATGACATGACGTGGAAAAAGCACGTATATTCCATCTTCAATAAGGCCAACACGGACCTTCGGGGACTTAAACTTTTTTCCCGGCACGGTGTCCCTTCTGAACATCTACTGCGCATTTATTTTTCGTTCATCCGCCCAGTCCTAGAATACTTCTATCCTGTATGGCATTTTGGCTTGACTCGCGAGCAGTCGGATGCTCTAGCGAGGATACAATTCCGAACTCTCCTAATAACCGATGTTCCTTACATTTATTTTCTCAAAAAATTCCATCTGACAACCCTGTCTCATCGTCGTGGAAATCAGTGCTTGAAGCAGAGCAAAATAACACTAGGGAGTAGTGCCAAGACTTCAAAGAAGTGACACACACTCGTATAGTAGCGACACTAGCACCACTAGCGATAGTGAACGTCCCTACTGAAGCTCATTCAGTCACTCACTATCGCTGGCTCCGATAACTTCATATTCTGAACACAGCAAAAAAATGATGCAGCCTCAATTGTTACCTTGGTGTGTGCAGACCGCATCTTTGCTTTACTAGAAATTTCTAAACCCGCAAGTTTGTATCGCTTTAAATGCCACAAGCATAGTGGGCGGCGCTACGAGTATGGCCCGTTTGTAAAGCATGGGAAAGCATTGGTCTTGGCGCTACTCCCTAGTGTTCTTTTGCTCTGGCTTGAAGTTTGGTGAACAGACTCTTTTCAACCCAGTCCTTCGCAACATACTGCCCCCTGACTTTTCAACAGAAAGGGATAGGTCTCAAAGACAAGCTTCCGAACTAGTTCCGACCCTTCAACCAGTGTTTTCCCGGTTCAGTTCAGTTCAGTTTTATTCATACAAATAATAAGCACCATTAACTCATTATGACCCCACCATAAGGCCTAACATAAGGCCTGGCAATGGGCGGGGCTTATTCTTTATTCATATAATCTTAAGGGAAACGAACCAAACAAGTCTACAAAAAGAATGATAGAAAAAAGAATAAAGACATGACAAACTGTCAACGGAACGTTAGATATAAGAATAGTTTTGTCCCCTCATTTGTTTCCCTACGTAACGGAAGTTAGTAGGTTATTATATCCCAATCGTTATTTTGTACATTGTTTGTTTTCAGTATTTTATATATAATTTGCCCACCATTTATTATATGTTGATATGTTATGTTGTTTTTTGAATTATGTCTGACGTTACAGCCTGCTATTCGGCTAGTCCGTAATTAGCACGTAATTAGTGATGAAATAAATTGAATAAAAAAAAAAAAAAAAACAGGCGGGCATTAGGAAGTCTGAGAATCCTTTTTCTGCTAGTGGGCTGTGTGTGTAACGATCTGTACTACGTGGTGCTAGTGATCTGGAATCAAGTCTGATAAACAGTTCAGTATCAATAGTTGCGTTCGTTGCACTCCGGTCTGGTTCTGGTGTTTAGTCACCAGTGCCTGGTTCTTTGCTAATAGCGCGTTTTTTCGTTCACCAGTGAGTTGATGAAAACTTGCTAACTCCTCGCTACAGCGGGGCTCAGGAGCAGGTTCTGGTTAGTCCGCACCGGTGGGCACTAACCAGACACTGGTTAGTCCGAAAACGGGTTTTAAGATCGGGGAGTAGTCACCGGTGAGTGCAAAAACGCGTTATAGGAAGCACCGGTGAGTAGTCACCGGACAACGAACGCAGCTAATACAAAGAGCAAGAACATGACAATAAAACTAGAGGAAACAAGACCTACCAGCTGACCAATCAGGCTTGTCAACGCTGATCTGCTAAGGTAGGAACACTCGAGAGGCAACATAACTGTTTCTCCCTGCTTTTTAACTGAAATAAGAAACAGTACGTTAGCCCATAGCAATGTTCTTGAAAATATTATCCTAACGATCAAAATAAGTTTGACGTATTACATACATTAACAACAGAGACCATAGGTTGGATCAACAATACCACTATCCTTTGAAAGGCCCAATCAAACCCTGCCTCAGTTCTGCCTACTAGGGGAGAGTTGGGTAATATGACACGGCGGGCAGTATGACACACTCTCGGAAATGTTGGTTCTATTGGTTTTATTGATCTCTGCTCGCAAACATTAAGAGACATCTACTATACAAAGACAAGAGCTGGAAGCTCATATGACACTTGCAAGGCTGGGTCAGAGGATGAAAGTAGGAATTCGTCAATTCGTGGGTTTGTTGTGATCATTTGTAAGCAAAACCCTTGAGATAAGAATGATCATGGGTCCTTGGATATCACGAAAATGTATCGTTTCGTAATGCATTTGGCTGTGCGCACTTTAAGGGCGCTAGAAATTCATCTGTAATCAAAACTCCTGAAGCAAAAATGATGACGAGCTCATCGGGAGCACGAAGATATATATTTTACTCAAGAGTATTGTTTGTACTTTAAGGAATTCAGTTGTAAGCAAAACCCTTGAGTCAAAAATGTTCATGGGCTCATAGGGATCACGAAAATGCATATTTTGCTTAAAAGTATTTTTTGTACTTTGCGGTTAGGATTAGTAGCCTACTTAAAGGGATGGTCGGATCTGGGAACTGATAATTTCTAAGCCAATCTTGAAAAGCGCATAATTTCCAAGCCATGTTTCATCGTCCTATCGCATCTGTAAGTACCTTGATTCGCGATCGCCGGAATTCCGGACCCCCCTTCAACTCCCCCCCCCAGAATGCCCGAACCCGGTCAGGTTCTGTCACTGATGTATCTAGGCGTGTCACAAGATTTGAAGCGTGTGGAGCGACCCGGGATAAAACTTGGGAGGTATGGAGCTCATATGCCCAGATAACCCATTTTATAGTCCTGGCAGGATTGGATTGGTGGCGGGGGAGGAGTTGGAGGTGGATAGGAAATAGTGAAAGTTCATAGGCAGTATGATAAGGTGCCAAAGCCTAGATAATGTGTCAGAACCGGATTTGGCTACTGTGGACGGGTGGGGGTCGCAAGAGCCCCGAAAACTGTCGGGCGCCTAGCTAGGGATCAAACGATGGGGTAACTGGGATGACACTTGGAATGTTCATTTTTATTTAATGTTGCTGAAAACACCACATTCTTGATTACTGATGATTCCAAGTTTTCAGGAAGGTTATATAGGTAACCCAGTACATGCTACACAAAATTTGGCAACATACATAAATATTTCAGTGAAATAAAAAACAAAGAAAAAAATGTGTCATTCTACCCAACTCTCCCCTATATATTTTCAGAACTGTGCCAGAATTGCAATACGGGCTGCACAAGAAAACACTAACTGTCCAGATTTATTCCGTCTACCCAAATACCTGAATCTTGGATAGGCAATACCAAATGCAAGGTTTACCTATCTGCAACATAAGCTGCATAATCAGCAACATATGTTGCATAATCATCACCATAAGTTATGCCAAATGCGAGAAACTCTATCCAAACAAAACAGCACTGATGAATTATTGTGAAAATCACAGAACCACCTCTTATACCTCTTTTTTTTCACTGGCCCAAGCCTTTGGGCTTTGGCACAGGCTACGAAAAAGTACAACATTTGTGGTAGGCTCCCCCAGCTGTAGCCTAATCTAACTTACCAAGCTTTCTCAGATCAGTCGTCATTTCTGCAATCATCTTTCTTGTATCATCAGTTGTATTATCACACACTGACTCATTCAGAGATCCAGTCGCTGGAATGGTTTTCAGTGTTTCTGCTAAGACTGATACCCAAGGGTCTCCATCTTCTTGGGCAATCTCGACAATCTCTTCAAGCTCCAGCTTCCACTACAGTTAGATAAATGTAAATTTTTAACAAAACAATCTCTACTGTAGACTAATGGCAAGCAAGCTGCAACACTGGTGTAGCATATGCACGACACTACAGCAAACACTGCCATAAATCAGGCAAACATTACATCCCTGTGTATTCATCCTGCACTATGCCTGGCTGGCTCTTAGTATTATTTACATTTTCCTAACATCATATTCAACAAGACCAAAGGTTTCGATGGGATCCCAAAAATTTAATATTTGATCCAGACAACTAGGTCTTGTCTTCGCCAGGCTAATCATCTGAGAAAACCTCTTCGCCAGGCTAATCCTCTGAGAAAACCAAAATCAGATATACCTGTATAAGCCATATCTATTTTGACGATACTGATCGAAACTTCCTGCTTTACTTCTGCCAAATTTCCGGTTTCGGCTGAATTCCGAGCGAACTAATTGTCCAGCAAGAAAAAGAAAGTTCAGAAACGAATTCAACGTATCTCCTTATCCCTATAAAGAACATTTTGTCAACTTCAAATAAAACTTTAACTTCTAAAAAAAAATCCGGTTTCAACCGGATTCCGGACGAACTACATGTCCGGGTAAAAACTTATTGTCATATACAGATTCGGCGTCTTTTCTTACCCTTAAATCTGTCATCTAATCAACTTCAAATAAAACTTGCTTTTAACAAATTTTCCAGTTTTGGCCAGATTCCGGGCGAACTGCTTGTCCGGCGAGAAAATGGTTTTCACCACTGTGTTCAGCATGTCTTCTTACCCCTAAATCGAACATCTAGTCAACTTCAAATATAACTTTTCCTTTTAACAAACTTCCCGCTTTCGGCCGGATTCCGGGCGAACTACTTGTCCGGCGAGAAAATGGTTTCCACCATCGTGTTCAGCATGTCTTCTTACCCTTAAATCGAACATCTAGTCAACTTCAAATAAAACTTTTCCTTTTAACAAACTTTCCGGTTCCGGCCGGATTCCGGGCGAACTACTTGTCCAGCGAGAAAATGGTTTCCACCATCGTGTTCAGCACGTCTTCTTACCCCGTAATCGACTATCACATTAGCTGTTCCAAAATATTTTGTTTGCCCCTTAATTTAAACCCCCTCCCCACCCCTAAATGTAGGGCTACAAAGCCCATCTATGAACTCGACCTTACTCTTGACCCAAAGAATCCTCACACCAAGTTTCATCAAAATATCTCATTCCCTTCGAGAGTTATCGTGCTTACAGACGGACGGACGTTTTCACTTAGGTTTTGGGATCCCAAAAACAAGAAATTAGGCTAAAACGTTTCACCAAAAAGAAACATGATCAAATTGTATTTAAAAAAATAGTATAAACTAAATCGATAACAGTTTGTTCCTTTAATTACTCTTTATTTGACTTAAATTAATGTTTGTAATCAATATTCTGCATATGCGTTCACTATGTAAATTTTCATATACTCTTCAGGCTACTCGCCTGTAGGGTACTCTTCACATCTTTCAGACATTAGGGGATATCTAAAGTGGCCTTACATACCTCCAGTCAACCACGAACCCTTAATTTTTGGATACCCTATGACTAATGCCAGAGTTAGGCTTAAGGTGTGTCAAACAATTAATACACCATGAGAAATGCCACCATGAAAAATGCTGCCAGAATGCTGGTTAGGCCTACTCCAACCGAACAATAGTCTTGTGGATGGTAAAATTGTTCATTTACAGTTATGTATTTTACCATTATTTACGAACCCTGGTAAAATTGATATTTTACCTATTTTACATATTTAATGGTATTTTACGTAATATACACGTATTTTACTGACATTTTAGGGGCTCAGAAACAGGTCTGAAACAATTTCAGAAAATTTTACATAATTTGCTCATATTTAACTGACATCCTTACACTTGTTGCCACGCAAGACAAACCCACAGACTATAGGGACCAGGGATTCAGCAGAAAAGAAAGGGGTTCGAACATGACTTCATGCCTTAAAGGGACAACACCATTAATGGAAGGGTGAAAAACAAAGAAAGTGTCAGTATTGACATAACTTTCTTTGCTGGGAAGAAGAAGAAGAAAAAAGTAACTCCAAAAAGAAAATCTCCACCTTTTCAAAGACCCAATCGACCAGCAAAAACAGCAGCCGTGTCCAAAATAAAATCACAGCACCAGCTTTAACTTCAAGCAGTTTTCCGGCAAGAAATTCACAAAATCAGATATTCCAGGAAGAATCTTTAAGTGTTTCTCTACAAGTACAAGTTCATTTTCCAGCTTGAGCGGCTTGAGTTGCCTAGCTTGGCCAAAATATAGCTCCAATAAACTGTCGCTGACTTATCTGTTTTGCTTTGTCAAATATGATTTGCAGTCAGCTTGGGCTGGAGGAATACCTACGTACAAAATCCCATGAAAACCAGAAATTCAGTTGGCCTCGTGTTTATAGTATCGTAAGCTACCTGACGTCTCTGTCTTTATCCATTGTATGAATAAATGTTTCTGAGTCTGCTTTGGCTCAAGGATTTTTGACCCCTGAATAACTGCTTACACTACAGGAGAGGTACCCAACCTCAGATGGCTCAGACAAGATTTCAAATTTCCAGAGAAATCTTTTTTTTAGTGAGATATATCTGGCTTAAAAATAAAAAGGAACCAAAATACATGACAAAAATACTAGGGTGAAGCTAATAGAATGGTTTACATGTTGGGGATATAAATTTTACTTCAATATTTCCAGTTAAATATAATTTTCTTTTCAAACAGTTTCACCCATTTTTACATGATGAGGTCAGATTGCTTGCAAAGACCAAAGTGATGAAAAAGATAGAGGTAATAAGGCTAATAACCAGAAAATCCCTTTTTAAACCAGGTTCAAAACAAAGAAAAGACAAATAGGCTAATTGTAATATTTTGGGACATAACTGTTGAAAAAAAATCAGATTTTGCTTCTTGACTGTCAGGATAGCACTGAACTTTCATTTTAACATTTTCGCGGCAAAATTCGAGGTTGCGTAAAAACGAGGTCAGGTACCCCTCCTGTACAGATAGAATAAGATAGGTCTACATCCTTAGCCAAACTGAAAAAAAGGAATACTCACTTCTTCCAAGCTCCTTCTAGGGAATTCTAGGAAAGAGAGCAGTAGCTTTAACTTGACTTGGGGCTGTAAATCCACAAAACATTCCTTTACATTTCTGAGCACTTCCTGGTTAAGTTGTGAGTAAATTGCTCCAACTGACCAAGTGTCGTTGTTGGTTCCAAGCTTGTTATGGAGCCACAACGATGTATCACTTACTCTCACATTCGCCATTAAAACTTCCCTGAGTATTTGGCATCAAATTTTAAGCAAAAAAGACTGCTATCTCTCTTCTGGAGCTAAAGAATCATACCCCACACACAGCACCAAATTCAGCTTTTAAAAGTAAAGTATGCAACTCTTTTTCTTGTGTACAAATATTGCCGATCATGATGAATAAATGATGATGATCACGATGCAGACGATGAACGAAACCTTTGATACACAAGATGGCAGAGAGGTGAAATAGTAGATTCCAGATGGCGCTTTCTGTGCATCTTTCAGAAGGCGCGTATTTCAAAATCTGATGGACATGAGTTTTTGAGTGTTGGAGGTACTGTACAATAACTACAATAAGTGATGAAGTTAATTTTCTTTAACTTTGAACAGTGCAGTTTTGTTAGATGAAACAAAGAAAGCACTGTTCATGCACTCAGAAGTTTTTCTGAGTGTAGAACGGCGTTTTTCATGCGGCTCTTAATTTAAACCAACCCGATGAAAAATTCTTTGACTGGGTAGTAGTATGGCAGTTGTACGAAAAAGTTGCATGGAATTATATGTAGTAGTATGGAATAGTTTGATTAGCGATATGTAGTAGTATGGAATACTTTGATAAACATGCCTCCGACTGGGCTAATCTTATGTAGTAGTATCAAATAGCATCCAGTTTGCTAGTAGTAACATGTAGTAGCAACGTTGCTACTACATGCTACTTTTTCGTACTACTCCATACTACTGATTCTCGGAAATTTTTCATCGGGAAAACATGTTTATACTTGTTCGATTGCTTACGTCAAGAACTATGATGGGCTTTATGATTCAACCAAGTATCTTCACGCAGAACGAAACTAGGCGACTTTGAACTAGGTGGTGTCAAATGACAACGCTGGGTCGGAAAGGGTTAAGCAAGCATATGGTATTGTTAAGGAACTGCTTTGCTTTGAGTTTCAGCTGGGGTTGTCTGAGTCTGACCTCTATCTATTTTGTTTTTTATTGCTGCAAGTGCAAATGGATGGTCATGGAAGCAGTGTGGAAACTATTGAAATCCTTTGGATTTTATAACGAGTTGCTGTAGATAGTGAAGAAGAACACGGAGGAACACTGCAAAAGATCCAAAAGGATACTAGTCTGTTGTCTTTGATTTGAATATCTGCAAGGATTGACCTTTTTATTTTATTTTTCTTTGCTGTTTAGTGCTTGTTCAGTGTTATATAATGTCCAAAGTACAGTAGGGGTATCCAACCTCAGGCAAGATTTCAAATTTCCAGAGAAGTCTTTCCTTAGAATAATCCGTCTGATCTGGCTTTAAAAGGAATCAACATATATGACAAAAATACTAGATTGAAGCTAATTGAATGGTTTACATATTGGAATAACAAATATTGCTTCAATGTTTCTAGTTAAACAAATATTTCTTTTCAAACAAGATTACTTCATCTAACCTTACCTCCATTGACTTACAAAATGATGAATAGGTAGAGCTAGCAAAGTCAATAGGCAGAAAACAGCTTCTTAGAACAGCTACAAAACAAAGAAAAAGGCACAGAACTCGCATATTTGACACATGACTTTGAAAAAAGTCATATTTTGCCTCTTGACTGTCAGGGCACCATGTAGGCTACATTTCATTTTAACATTTTCGCGCCAAAAATCGAGGTAGTTAAAAAACGAGGTCAGGTACCTCTCCTGCACCACACTTTTACTGTAGCTATGCTTCTTTTGGACATCATTTAGCATTTTTCAGTGCCATGTTCCTTCACTCAGAGCCGTCACTACTGGGGGGGGGAGGGGGGACGCCCCCCCAATGCTGTCGGCCAGTCGGTAAACAATAACCGAGTCGGCGCGAAGCGCCGCGATTTTTAGTAAAAACAGTGGATTTTTTACTTGGAAATAGTCGTTTTTTCTTAAAAACAATAAAAACAGTTGGTTTTTCGTAAAAACAGTCTATTTTTTCTTAAAAGTAGTCGTTTTTCTTAAAATCAGCCGATTTTTCGTCAACACAGTCGTTTTTTTCTCAATAACAGTCGTTTTTATCCGCAAAAATAGTCGGTAAAAATGACCAGCCAGTCGGTAAATACCTTGTCCCCCCCAAACATTTTGGCTAGTAACGCCTCTGCCTTCACTCAGTCATAAACATCAAGTACTGGGGAGCAGGTTGCATCACGACTGGGGGGGGGAGGGTGGGGAGGCCCCCTCCCCCAATGTTGTTGGCCAGCCGGTAAAAAATAACATAGTCGGTGCAAAGCGCCGCGATTTTTCATCAAAACAGTTTATTTTCATGAAAACAGTCGTTTTTAGTTAGTGGAGTGTTCCTTGGAACAATCCACTATTGCGAGCGCTCTAGCAGCTTTCGGTTTTCACCATATTTTGTGGAGCTCATAACTCGTGAACCAGTGCAAGTATCAAGTTCAGACTTGGTACACTTGTGGGTATTGGGATCTAGTTGTGCCTTTTGGGGGTCCCACCCCCCACACCCACCCGGTTCAGAAGCAAATGGGCCCAGATTGCCCAGTGAATAATGTTCAAAACTTGACATAGTTGGACATAAGACGATGAAACTCCTTGTACTTGTAGATCCCAGGGCTGGGAAATTACTTTTAAAGTTGCACCTCCCCCACCCATCCCGTTCATGGGCAACTGGGCCCAGATTGCCCAGATTACCCAGATTTACTTAGGGCTTGTTCGAAACTAGCCAATCAGAATATTCCTCAATATTCCCCGAAATAATCTGATTGGCTAGTACCCTGAAAAGTTGAACTGATTTCAACTTGAGTTCGAGACTGGCTGGTACATGAAACTGGCACCAATATCAATTGCGAACGGTAGGAACCCAGCTAATTCTCGGTCTCAGAGCGATTTCCGGAACTGACTGGTACCGAGTATTAGCTAAAACCCGTTGTGAATGGGCCTTAAGGACATCTGAATAGTTTTCTTAGTCTTTCTTTTACTATCGAGCGAGAACTGCACCATTGAAAGTCACATAACTATCCAAGTAAACAAACCTCTAATGGCTGCAGATGTTGCTGTCTGGCTTCAGGACAAGTATGGGGGGGGGGGGGGCTAAGCTACACTTGCACTGAGATGTTTACTTTCTGAGGTGACCTATGAGCAATCATGCTAACATCTGTTTAAAGCATTAGACTCTCTATTTGTGCAGAATTTTGTTTTATTCCTAACTTAAATTTGTTTTGTTATGCAGTGCCACCAACAAAAGAAAATTGTCTGTTTTCTCTTGACAGCCCATGGCTACTACTGCTAGAATGCTGGAACACACACTTAGGGCCGAATTGCTCACCAGTTTCTGTAACATCGGTAGGCTTGTACTTTCAGCAAGGCTGGAGTAGCCTGCTTTTATCAATGGGTTTTATTTAATCGACTAAGGACCGGATAATCTGCCATGGACCTTCTACAGAATTGATGTATTATGTTTTTTTTTTTAGCCTAAGGAAGCATTAACAGCTGCAGAAGGTTGGTGAGTAGGAACAAGTAAATATCAGCAAGAAGTATATAAGTGTATATGGTTCCAGGAGAATGAACGGAATGGCAGCACAGTTCATACCTTCAAGAGGTTCAAGAACTCAGGTTCAGAGACTACCATATCCTATGCAGAGTGGAAAGTCTACTGCCTACGAGCCTCCAAGCAAGAGGCCACTGCAGGCTTGCAAAGCGAAAGAAAGTTTTATGAAGAAGTTAAACGCACAAGAGGACTCCGACGATGTTATGGATGTGTTTGAAGCAGTGCTGGCACGTCCGAGGCAGCAGCAAACGCTGGGCAACCGAGGTAAAAATGGCCCAGCAATCTTTGATCCAGTTTACAGCTCGGTGATTCCTAGATACACTTATGGTACCGAACACCATGCTTATGCTGGTCCTTCTGGAGCTGGTGGTAACAGCATGCCAGCCATGACGTATAAAGAGGTTCAAGAGCCCACAGATGGAGGTCAGGCACGTCAGAAAAGTGTTGGGACACCGTCAGGAGCTCAGAGTTACCAGAAGCCTCCTGTGTATGCGAAAGACCCAGCGACTTTTCCCCAGACTAGACAATATCTCACCGACAATTCTCATATCAGACCTGATCACCATCAAGAACGTACAGTACAGGGTCTCGCACCACGGAAAGAGCGTTCTGACGCCCCAGAGGTTACTATGTTTACATCGGGAGTCGCTAAAGCCATGGAATGGTCTAACAAGAACCCCAAGAGCTGTCTGTTTTTCTTTGAGGTGTTTGGCGTCTTGGCCAAGATGGTCCCACAGTGCGAGGGCAATGATCCCTTCAAGTTTCTTCTGACCGATTTCGGTGGTGCAAGTGTTGGAATCCGTTGTTATTTCTACCCTATTGACCGTGAAGTCCCCCTGCTTCAGCTCGGTTGTGATGTTCGGTGTGTTGGACAGTTTGTTGGTAGGAATTTCCATTGTGTTTCTGTTCGCCCGGCCGAAGAAGGGATCCGGCGAGTCCTCCCAAGGCTACAGTTCATCTCGATGAGGTCTACAGCCAAGTTCGGAACTTAAAGAGAGGTACGCAGCTTATTTCTGTTTCCCTTTTCTTAGAGTTTATCATACATGGCTACTTGCACCATCGTCACTGTCTGGAGTTGGCTACGAATTAAAGTGGAATGTTGTCAGGACACTGCAAGTTCGGCAGAACACGACGTGAGGAAAGTCATATCTTGCAGCATTTATCGTTTCCGCAAGGAATTCGTTTTGTTTGTGGTAGAGTACTTGTAAGCCTTGAGTTTGAGAGTTTATCGTTGTTTATCTTACTCGTTAGTTTAACGTCTGAAAGTTTGAGGCTCTGTTTATGAAGTCGCATTAAAGCGTGCTGTATCGATATTTTTTTCCTGTGACAAAGTATTTTCATTTCTGGTATTCTGTTATTTTCGGAAAGGAGTTTGGTTTT
Source organism: Branchinecta lindahli (assembly GCA_023053555.1). Classification (NCBI taxonomy): domain Eukaryota; kingdom Metazoa; phylum Arthropoda; class Branchiopoda; order Anostraca; family Branchinectidae; genus Branchinecta; species Branchinecta lindahli. Next base: position 391,418 of record JAKZAO010000009.1, on the reverse strand, counting down.
CGCTTTTCAAATTTAAAGCTACAACTTTTTAAGTAAATGGTTATTTTTGTCAACGAGTAAGTCTTTCATGCCCTTTTCAAAGATAGGATATCCTGCCAGTCCTTCCGTTTTTTTGGGCCAAAGGGAGGGAAATATCCCAGCTTTGCAGTTCGTGCTAATAGTAGGCTGAATTTCGTTTCGGGTCATTATAGTGGTTTCGACCAAGCCTACCAAGGGGGGATATATTGGTCGGCTTGAAAGTGCGGCACGATGAGAGAATGGGGCTAAGTGCTTCACGACTTGGTGTTCTGCCCCGAATACGTAGGCCTACTTATTCCCTGGTGAGATGTCAATTGTGCTAGATCTCTGCTTCTGGGTACCTGATAAATCCCAGCCAATATAGCAGTTTTTTCTTTTTTTTCTCCATTCTCACAGATCCCTCATAAAGAAAGTCCCCAGAAGGTTTGTAAATATTTACTGGTAGGAGACAGAGTGGAAAAAAGGTCACGTCATTAGCGAGGCGGGCATCTTTATCCTGTAGGTGGGAAAAAGGTTTGTTATGCGGAACTCCCGTGCTGGCCGGTCAAGGATGTTTACCTGGCATGTCGTTAAAGCCTGTCGCGAACTCAATACTTCAACCACTGCGGCGTGTAAATATTTCAGACCCTTTCCCAGTCATCTTGAACTGACGCCCCTGTTCTGGATACGCATGCATGGCAGGCTTGGGCAACGTCAAGTAATGCCAAAACTCTTTTTTTTAATTTGCTTGAATTGATTTTCGTTAGGATCGAACTACAGGTCACCATTAACAAGCTTGTTAAGTCAAGTTCCGCGCAGGTTCGCTGAGTCAGGCTGGGGAGTTCTTGAATGATTGTGACAAAGCATCATCTTCCTGCCATCTTAGAGTCGATGGTAACAGTGTGTGCGGGGTCGGGGTTTCCTTCGTAGGTTGTGAATCTTCGTCATGTTCAGCTATACGATCATCTGTGCAAAACATCTTCAGTCGTGGATTGTCGCTGTTAGCTCAGGTTACGTCTTGCGGATGGTTTTCGCCTCAAATAGTTCGTAACCGTGGTAAGTTGCTACACTATACTTTGACGCCTTTCCCAGTCGTGCTAATTTCAATGTGCTTTGCGATCGGATTACTCCTGTCCTGTGTTATTGCGGACGACTATGGCAACCGGATCTCTTCTCATTGATTAGATATCCTATTGTTATTTACTTCTGCCCTCGCATCACAAAAGGATAATGGCGGAATATAAATACACTAAAGAAAGTAAATAAAGAAAAATTGAAACAACAGCTGTCTCAAGAGATTTGTCATGATGTGCATGACTGCAGGAGGCATTCAGATGAACTGTTTTAGCCTTATATAAGCGATTTAACGATCGAATATCTTTTAACGGTTCATCGGAAATGTGTCGGAAGTCCTTAAGGAAATCTGCTGGTTGCTATCGTCGTCTGGAATCCCGTGTCCTTCTGTTCGTCATTGTCTGCTGTGTCTGCTCGCATTTGAAATGAGATGGGAGATCCTAATCGTTTTTTCCGATGTGTCATCATTCGCGTTTTTTTTTCAGTCCATGTTTTATCGAACCTTCTATTCTCTTTTGCATCTTCTCTTTTGTTTTGTCCCAGTTTGCTTGATTTCTTCGAATTCTGTGGCCCAACGCTTTGCGCACCTGTAAAAGAGAGACAAGACAAATTGGAGGTGATCTCTGCACCAGCAGTGAAGCTTTTGGCTCTAGGGGAATAGGACCAAAACAGGGGTGAACAGCATTTAGAACTTCGTGTTTTTCCAGGATAAACTTCAGAAATCACACAGTGGTAAATACGACGGATTTCTGAAAAGAAATCCTGCCTCCTGGTCAAGTCAGTAAAGTGGAAGTTTTTGCTGGAAAAAATTCGGCCAGCCTACATCTGAATGTGGCAAAGATTCAACTATTAGTGAAATACCGTTAAATCTCTGGTTGATGATAAATTTTGACCATACGGTGTGATCAGTGTTCCGTGTTGTACCATCGGCGTTTGCTGTGGTTTCTACAGTTTGGAACAGAGATTTGGATTAACTCTCGCAACTGGTGAGCTACCTTACATTTGATCTTGTCCGGCTTGTGGTAATAGCGGTAGAGTAGGCATAGGATAACATCTAAGCTTGCTCGAGCTCACTGTTGTGCGTCCTTCACTTTGACTGCTCCCGCGATGTGAGTGGGCACTCTGGGGTGGGGGAGGGAAGTTAAATTCAGTTATTTACCAAATATCTTTCATTACAAATGAAAAATAGCACTGGTATTGCTCGTAACATTTATAATCACTAATTAATTAGTAATTAAAATGCAAAAGAAAATCGTAAGGTTTCCAGCTTTAACATTAAAACTCATAGTCGGCTGTTCGGTTTGTTGCTCTGTGCCATAACTATCGAATGAAGAATGTGTTGAAACGCCCTACAGCCTGTACTGTTCTGGTGTGTACAACATTCTGCGGAACAAGAGCTAGAATAAGCTCATATGGCACTTGCAAAGAGGGTCAGAGGATGAGCGTGTCACAAGATTTCCCGTTCCCCCCCTAACTCCCCCAAAGTCACCGGATGCGTTCCAGAGTTGAAATGAGACTTCTGAGACACGAGGTCTTTCCAAATGTCAGGTTTCATAAAGATCCGATCACCCGTTCGAAAGTTATGCATACCGTACTACAATATAGCTGTAATAAAATTCAGCTGATGTATCCGTTTTGCACTGTCAAAAAAGTTATAAATACATCAATTCCGGATTCCCCCTCCCTCCACTCCCCCAACGGTGGCCCAATCGGAGAAACGACTGTTCTTAAGTAAAAATGGTCGAGTCCCTGGTACTCCTGCCAAGTTTCTTCACCGGACTGACCGACCGACGGAAAAGTGATCTGTATATAGGCAAGTGCCATAAAAAGAATATTAAAGTTTTGAAGACGTCCTACTTTGCTCACCTGTAACTTTGTAATTTGTCTCCCTCGTTCGTGTCGTAAACGAAAGTTAATTCAGAAGTTCGGTGTGCAAGATGCCCGATGAAAAATTGTCGATAATTAATCGCACGGAGTTGTACGAAAAAGTAGCATGCAGTATAATCGGACTTGCTGTATACAGCAAGATTGGGTGCTATCGGATATTACTACTTGAGATTAACCCAGTCTTAGGCATGTTCAGTGAAAGTGTTCCACAAAAATTTGTTTTCCATTTTGTTTTGTATTGCCATGGCCCTCGGGCTTTTTGTGCAAATATATATCATATCATATCAATACATGCAACGTTTTCGTACAACTACCATACAGCTACACAGTCAAAGAATTTTTCATCGAGTGTTATTCAGTCACTGAAGAGGACGTCGGCGTCTTTACTAAAAACATCTGTTCATCCAGCTCATCATCTATATGATGTTTTTTCATAAATTTTTGAGGCCCAGGTAGTAATTCAGTCTAAACTGCTATGCTTTGTTGATTTTTACTTGTGTTGTTTTCCCTTTTTGGGATCCCAAATAAATGGAGGAATTTCTATCACTTCTTCAAAGTTGCCCGTCTGTCCGTCCGTCTGTTAGCACGATAACTCTTGAACGGAATGAGGGCCTCATAGCTGTATATTTAAGGGAAGGGAGGGAGAGGGATTCCAAATTAAGGAGTGAAAAGGGTGAAGGGCTGAATCCGAATATGAAATTTATTTTCTCGCCGGACAAGTAGTTCACCCGGAATCCGGCAAAAACCGGAAAATTTGTAAAAAGTGAAAGTTTTATCTGAAGTTGATTAGAAGTTCGTTGTAGTGGTAAGGAGGCATGCTCAATCCGTATATGAAATTTTTTTTTCTCATCGGACAAATAGTTCGCCCGGAATCCGGCCAAAACCTGCAAATTTGTTAAAAGTTAGAGTTGTATCTGAAGTTGATTAGAGGTTCGGTGCAGGGGTAAGGAGACATGCCGAGTTCGCATTTGAGCTTTAGTTTTTTGCAGGACATACCGTAGTTCACCCTGAATCCGGCCGAAACCGGAAATTTGTCAGAAGTAAGGCAGGAAGTTTTGATGAATTTCGTCAAAGTAGATATGGAACGTGTCCGAAAGCTTTTTATGGCACTTGCCTACCGGCCAAGTGCCATATACCGATCACTTTTCCGCCGGTCTGTCTGTCGGTCTGTCGGTCAGTCCGCTGTTTGCGAGTTAGGGTATTTCCAGATGTGCTAGGACGATGAAACTTGGCAGGCGTATTAGGGACCCGACCAAACTAATTTGGAAATAGTCACTTGCTCGATCCGACCATCGTGGGGGGAGGGAGGGGAGCCGGAATCCGGAATTTAGTGGCATGAATAACTTTCGAACGGGTGATCGGATCTTAATGAAACTTGATATTTGGAAAGACGTCATGCTTCAGATGTCCCATATCAAGTTCGGACCGAATCCGATGTATGGGGGGGAGTCGGAGGGGGGAACCGGAAATCATATTAAACGCTTAGAGTGGAGTGATCGGGATGAAAGTTGGTCGGAGGAACAAGCACAACCCCTACGTACCTCATTGCCAGAACCGGACTGGATTCGTGCACTGTGGGGGGAGTTGGAGTGGGGTTCCGGAATTCCGGTGATACGGAGTTAAGTTACTTCCAGGTGGGCTAGGACAATGAAACTCGGCAGGTAAATCAGGGACGTGACCAGATTAACCTGGAAATAGTCAGCTTCCCGATCCGACCATCGTGGGGGGAGTGGAGGGAGGGGGACCCTGAATCTTGAGGTATGTATAACTTCCGAACGGGTGATCGGATCATAATGAAACTTGATATGTAGAAAGAACAACGTGTCTCAGATGTCCCACTTCAAGTCCGGACTGGATCCGATGAAGCTGGGGGGGGGGGGTCGGAGGGGGGAACCGGAAATCATGTTAAACGCTTAGAGTGGAGCGATCGGGATGAAACTTGGTGGGAGGAACAAGCACAACCCCTAGGTACATCACTGACAGAACCGGACCGGATTCGTGCACTGTGGGGGGAGTTTGAGTGGGGTTCCGGAATTCCGGTGATACGGAGTTAAGTTACTTCCAGGTGGACTAGGACAATGAAACTCGGCAGGTAAATCAAAGACGCGACCAGATTAACCTGGAAATAGTCAGCTTCCCTATCCGACCATCGTGGGGGGAGTGGAGGGAGGGGGAATCCCGAATCTTGAGGTATGTATAACTTCCGAACGGGTGATCGGATCATAACGAAACTTGATATGTAGAAAGACAGCGTGTCTCGGATGTCCCATTTCAAGTCCGGACCGGATCCGATGAAGCTGGGGGGGGGGGTCCGGAAACCTTTTGACGTGCTTGGAGTGGAGCGATCGGAATTAAACTTGGTGGGAAGAACAAGCGCAAGCCCTATGTAGATCAGTGACAGAACCGGACCGGATTCGGGCATTGTGGGGGAGTTAGAGGGGGGGGGGGGTCCGGAATTCCGGTGATCGCAAGTTAAGGTACTTCCAGACATGCTAGGACGATGAAACTTGTCTTGAAAATTAAATACTTGACATGATTGGCTTAGAAATAGTTAGTTCCCAGATCCGACCATCCCTTAAAGTACTAATGCTAACCGCAAAGTGCAAAAAAATACTTTTAAGGAAAATATACATTTTCGTGATCCCTATGAGCCCATGATCATTTTTGCCTCAAGGGTTTTGCTTACAATAAAATTCCTTAAAGTACAAACAATACTTTTGAGCAAAATACATTTTCGTGCTCCTGATGATCATCTTTTTTGCTTCAAGAGTTTTGATTACAGATGATTTTCCATAACTTGGAAATAGTCACTTGCCCGATCCGACCATCGTGGGGGGAGGGAGGGGAGCACTACTATCCATTCACATCGTACTACGATAACTTGAATACAAGCAAAAAAGCTTGCAAGTGCCATATGAGCTTTCAGCTCTTGTTAGTGCTGTAAATGATGCATTCAATGCTTCATTTTATTTATTTTTTAGTCCGCTGTTACCTTTATTTATTCTCTGACACTTCTAGAATACCGAAATTTAGCCTTAATCGCCTGCTCCCCAGTTTCTTCTTGAAAATCCAGCGTAAAATTTAGCATCTTCGCTGAATTTTTCGGTGAATTTCATGCTGAATTATGCTGCATTAACTGAGCGAAAATTTAAGTCCGAAAGTGAAACGCTGCATAAAATCCTGAATTAATTCAGCATTCTCGTCCGTTTCGGAGCTTTCGGACACGTTCGTGATGTATAGGGGTAAATACAGATGGTGAATCCATATCTGAACTTGTTTTTTTTTCAGATGATTAGCCGTTGGCCTTAATTTGTTTCTAAATTTTTATAGTAAAAATGTTCAAGGAGCCTGGCGAAGACGGGATATCTACAAGACCCAGTTGTCTGAATCAGATATAAAATTTTTGAAATCCCATCGAAACCTTTGGTCTTGTTTCCTCTTACTCCACTGTCACCTTGTGCGTTTGGTGGGTCATAAATTAAAAATATATAGCCCACATATTTGGAATAAAGTGACTGTCGGATGAGGAATGTGTTGAAACGTTTGGAATTAACTTCTAATGTTCAGGAGTATTGTGGAATTCGTTGATGTAACAGAGCTTAGCTGTAAAAGCTTAGAAGTATACAGACGGGAAAACAGTGTCTCGTTAAGCCCAATTCACACAGAGAGCGAATTTCGCCACGCCTGACGATATTCGTCACGCCAGGCGTTGAAAAACGGCTTCGTCAGGCTTCGGATCCGAGCCGAAAAAATTCGCAACGCCAGGCAAATAATTTGACGCCCTCTGTGTGAATTCCGCTTTAGACATGCAGACATTTCGAGCAGACATGCTTATTTCGGAATTTCCTTTGGTTTCCCCTCATGGTTAGTAGTTCGCCATTGTACTGGCAAAAGTGGAAGTTCTGGACCAATCATAATTGCCCGACATAGGTGATTAACCGTTGAATGGGGGCAAAATAACACGTCCAATCTAAATATGCAGCAATTTTTCTTCTTGGGTAAGTGGTTTTGAGTTTTGACTGACCAACAGTCATCACAGAGGTAAATCAACACGTGTACCGTAATCATGATATAAAGTGAATTTTGTCTACGATCCATGGTTCGGCATAGTTCGGTGGCCAAAACATCTCAAACTTACAAAACTTCATGCAGAACTTATAAAACGATACACAGTTAAAGCAACGCATCAAATCAAACTCTCGAGTTTTTATGGCACTTGCAGCTCCGCTCAAGTGCCATATACCGATCGCTTTTCGGTCGGTCGGTCGGTCGGTCGGTCGGTCTGTCGGTCGGTCGGGCGGTCCACTGTTTTCGAGTTAGGGTACTTCCAGATGTCCTAGGACGATGAAACTTGGCAGGCATATCAGGGACCCGATATAACTAACCTGGAAATAATCAGTTTCACGATCCGACCATCTGGGGGGGAGTGGTGGGCCGGGGAATTCTGAGAATTTAGTAGTTTTTGTAAAACCCCTACCCCTTTCTTCTCACTAGTAGGTCTGCGCGCGGCGTGACGTCACTCTTTGCATCGGATCACTCTGTTAACAGCGGAAAGAGCTAGTGCATTCGACGGTCAAAGGGGTTTGTATATGTGATTCAGTGCGGGGGAATATGGAAAATTGAGTGTTGTGTAACTTTCGAACGGGTGATCGGATTGGGACGAAACTTAATACCTGAATGAATGACAAATCTCTGATCTTCCGTTTGAAGTCCGAACCGGATTCGACAGCTATGGGGAGTTGGGGGGGGGGAAGACCGGAAATCTCGAGATACGGTTATAGTGGAGGGATTGGAGTAAACTTGCTGGGAAGAACAAGAATCTGCTCCATATAAATCGTTTACACGTTTGGACTGGACCCGGACACTTGGGGGGGGGAGGGTGGAAGGGAGTTTCCCGGAATTCTGGTGATGACAGTTTTTGGGATTTTCACGACGAAACTTGGGAGGCGTATCAGGGACCCGATCAAACTAACTTGTAAATAAAAATTCACTCGATCCGATAGTCGGGGGGGGGGATCGGAGGGAGGGGGAATCCGGAATATTTAGCCATGCGTAACTTTGGAACGGGTGATCGGATTCGAGTGAAATTTAATAACTGAACAGAGGGCCTGTGGTGATCTTTTTCATGTCCGGACCGGACCGGATCCGACAACAATTGGGGGGGGGGGAATACGTAACCGGATTGGACTGGAGAGATCGGGGTGGAACTTTGTGGGAATAACAAACAAGTCCAAAACCGAACCGGATTGGCTCCGGCGACTGTGGGGGGAGTTTGAGGGGCGGGTCCGGAATTCCGGTGATCGCGAGTTAAGAGATGTGCTAGGACGATGAAATTTGGCTGGAATATTGGAAATTCGACAAGATTGGCTTAGAAATCGCCACTTTTCAAATCCGACCATTCCCTAAAGTACCAATCATGACCGCAAATTAAGAAAAATGCTTTTAAGCAAAATATGCATTTCCATGATTCCCATGAGTCCATGATAATTTTTGCCTCAAGGGTTTTGCTTACAAATGAAGTTGTAGCTCCCTTAAAGTGTGCATCTTAACCGCAAGGTCGAAAAGTAGTTTTTATCAAACGATACATCTCAACCTATGATCATTTGTGCCACAAGGGTTTTGCAAAAAAAAAAAAAATTCTAGCACCCTTAAAGTGCGCATTTTACCCGCATTAGCGGAAAAAAAATACTTTTGATCATACGTATATATCAATGATCCCTAAGAGCCTGATATCGTTTTTGCCTCAAGGGTCTTCCTTACAGATGAATTTCTAGTGCCTTTAAAGTGCGCATCATTACAGCCAAGTTCTACGATAAAATACTTTTTCTCTAGCTTCCTTAAAGTGCGCATCTGAACCGCGCAGTCGAAAATTACTTTTAATCAAATAATACATCTCAACCCATGCAAGTGCCATATGAGCTTACAGCTCTTGTTTTCTATAAGGATAGTCTGAAGGCGTCTTCACTTTAGAAGCGACTTCAAGCAGCAACTCTTAATATAATGATGGCAAGGAAGATTCATTGAACTTTTTTCAGCTCTACTTGGACCACCATGAAGACGTTCAGGCCTTTCTTTTTCGGCATTTTTTCTTGTACATTTTCGGACACCTGCTGTGCCTGCCTACGAGATCTTCTGACTAATCCAAACAAAGCCGAAATTTCAAACCATTCGCCTTTCTTGTGCTCCGCCCTTTTAACTTAAAAAAAGATTTTTCTCCAGAACCTTTCCTTCCAGCGTTTCTGTCTGACAACTTTTGGCGTTCGAGCTTGAAGTCGGTTTGGGAAAAGTTCTCCGTGCCTATTCCATTTTTCCGCAGAATTTTTAAAACACTCATAACCAGTTAATTTGTTTGGATTTGGCGTGCATGAAATTTACCAGATCCGTTTCGCTGACGGTAAAATGAATTCCATGTTTGTTTATCCAAGGTGTTGAACGTCACGTGCCGGCCTGGAGACGTAGGTGAAGAGCTGGATGAAGGGTCGGAACAGAAACAGAGTCATCTATGGGGGTGTCTCATTCTCTACGTCGTGGCTCGCTGGGAGAAGATGGAGAAGGTAAGAACTGTCTTTTTTCTTTGTAACAGACCTAAAAGTCTGTATTTTGTTCATGAGTTGGAGAAGAATTGTTCGGTTTTAAGATCCACTGCAGTGGACTTCAGTTTAGTCCGAGGTTTAGTCTCAGCCAAATTCCCGCGTTCATAGAATTTGAATATTTTGCGGATTCCTAAATGTTGTTCATGACACGACACAACAGAATATAGGAAATCTTTCGCGAGACTCCGGGAGCTCACCTTCCAGCGAGCGAAGAAGATGGTGAAAATTGTGGGAATACAGTTCTTGGAGTCGCTTATTCCACTTTCCAGTTGGTTTGATTACGAAGCACATGGATAGCCAAAATCGGTTAAGTTTTGGAGTCTAAACTTTTCAGGATAAGCTAAATATGGTTCGTTCGACATCCTTCGATTCTCATATGTTCCAGTGATGTGAATTAATGAATGATTTAAAACGCACTGCCCAAAGTGCGTTTTCTTGTTTAGTGTTTTAATATGTGTATTTTCCTTTGTGTATTTATTCATACTCCGCTGTTATCCAAAAAGCGGTCACAAATAAATAAATAAAAGATGTAAGTGCAGTAGTAAAATACAAAGAGAAATAGATTAATCACAAAACACTCAACAAATATTTTCCAGAAAAGTTGTTCACTATCAAGTTGATGTAGTCATGGACATGTAAGTTTCCAATTGGAGAACTGAAATTAGAGGAGAGGTCTTCAAGCGTCAACAATGGGTCGGAAATTGACAGACGGCGGATCAGGTAGTGGTTCGCGTGTGCCATCGTAGGTAGAGGCAGGTAGAGCATATCAGATAACGTCCTTAATGAAGCTTGCCATGCTTTTGTTCCACCCCATAGTGACGCTTGCCGTATTTTTTCCACACTTTCTAAATTCCCGCCGAAGTATTCAACTTTCCGTCGACCTTTCCGCTAACAGAAGCAACTGATTTCGTTTGGGTCTCCCACGCGTCAGAATACTGCCCCTTTCGGTCTCGGCCTGTGTATCGTGTCAGAATTTCCACCTATACTGATCCAGTCCGTAAAAATTACTTCTGGGTCCTTTCCAGGTGTTCCTCTTAAAGTTTCCTTTCACCAGTTCCTCAACTTTCCAAAGGCGTTTTGAGAAAGACTCGTTAACTTCGTTCAAGCGGCCAATGCCCGAGGATAGTAAAGGATTGATCCCTGTTGCACTTTTCCTGCTTCTTGTTTCGAAAATTTCGGAAATACAATTGTGTTTATTAAAAAGAGCCTGAAGCAAGAATGAGGGATCGGAGTGAAACTTGCTGGGAAGAACAAGCATCTGCTCCAGATAAATCGTATAAGTCCGGTCTTCACCTCCCGGAACTTCCGGAATCTGGGCTTCCAGACTATCCTTTGACTTCTTCTGTAAATTGCATCTGGAATATGAACCGGTCCGAAAGTACATCAAAATAATCCGGAAAAAAGGGGCTTTTTTCGCAGAAGAAATTCAGAAAAAATCACGGAGAATCTGGGAACTCAGATTCCGGAAGGTGAAGACCCGACTTTACACATTTGGATTGGATCCGGACACTTGGTGGGAGAGGGTAGAGGAGAGTTTACCGGAATTCCGGTGATGGCGGTTTTGGGGATTTTCACGACGAAACTTGGGAGGCGTATCAGGGACCCGATCAAACTGACTTGCAAATAAAAATTTACTCGATCGGATAGTCGTGGGGGTAGTAGAGGGAGGGGGGAATCCGGAATATTGTGTCATGCGTAACTGTGGAACGGGTGATCGGTTTTGAGTGAAATTTGATAGTTGAACAGAAGACATGTCTCTTTTGGTCTTTTTCGTGTCCGGACCGGATCCGACAACAATTTGGGGGGGGGGAATACGTGACCGGCTTAGACTGGAGAGATCGGCATGGAACTTTGTGGGAATAACAAACAGATGCTCTAGATAAATCATTTACAGAACCGGATTGGCTCCGGTGACTGTGGGGGGAGTTTGAGGGGGGTCCGGCATTCCGGTGATCGCGAGTTAAGGTACTTCCAGATGTGCTAGGACGATGAAACTTGGCTGGAATATTGGAGATTCGACAAGATTGGCTAAAAATCGCCACTTTCCAAGTCCGACCGTTCCTTAAAGTACCAACCATGACCACAAATTAAGAAAATACTTTTAAGCAAAATATAAATTTTTATGATCCCTATGAGCCCATTATAATTTTTGCCTCAAGGGTTTTGCTTACAAGTGAAGTTCTAGCTCCCTTAAAGTGCGCGTATTAACCGCGCAAGGTCGAAAAGTACTTTTTATCAAACGATACATCTCAACCCATGACCATTTGTGCAACAAGGGTTTTGCTTAAACATTTATTTCTAGCACCCTTAAAGTGAGCATTTTAACTGAAAAGTGGAAAAAAATACTTTTGATCAAACGGTATATATCAATGATCCGCCTAAGGGCCTGTTATCGTTTTTGCCTCAAGGGTTTTGCTTACCGATGAATTTCTAGCGCCTTTAAAGTGCGCATCATTACAGCCAAGTTCAAAAATAAAATAGTTTGTCTCTAGCTCCCTTAAAGTGCGCATCTGAAGCGCACAGTCGAAAAGTACTTTGATCAAACAATACACCTCAACCCATACAAGTGCCATATCAGCTTAAAGCTCTTGTTGGTTTACTCAACGAACTAGTTGTTCGATAAAAACACTACTATTTTTTTTCAAGCTGTTAGATTAGGGATAAACAACATGCTTACGGGGTCTGGCGAAGACCGGAAATCTTCAAGACCCGACTGTCCGAACGGAAAAGTTCAATCAATATTCCCGTTTAGTCTCGACAGCGCCTGCCGTGTGGTTCCGAATAGCACCATAATAGAGCATCCCGCGGTCGGACCGAGCTATATAAGCTTCACTAGCGATTTGAATGTATGAGGTGGTTGCTTTCGAGTCAGCTCCTTTAACTGGAAATCAAAATAAAAGATGTAGCCTAGTTATTTTGTTTTCTACACTAGGCCTAGTCCGAATACTTCCTTCGAGGCGTGTTGTCTTTGTGTACCTACCGCTAAAAGGGAACTTTCCACACTTTTTCCTCCGTCCCTCTTCTTCAGCCTCATTGGTTCACTGATTGCCCTAGATTCCCGCAAATTTGATTGAGAGACAAATCCGGCAGGACTATGGGCTATACATCTCAGTCCCAGGCGAGGCAATTAGGGGAGAGACAAGACACCGTGGAACGAAGCCGAAAAGTTAAAAAAAAAATGGTCTGATGTGGGGAGAAAGCCAAGTTTAGGTTCAAGCCTGTGCTAGAATTTGACTCAAGAATTTCTGAGAAGCATTCACTGTGGTTGTTTCATGGTGTGACTTGAAGCAGAAAGGAAGGTCTAAGCTCTTCCGTCAATTACTAGCCTGCATTTTCTCCGTCGTTTTTGTGCATTAACTAAAAAATTGAGCTCAGTGGTATTAAAGAAAACTAGCACCGTGGGTGGCAGATAGTTAGCTGGTAGCCCCTCACAGGCAATAGGGGCTCATGATGCATATATATAAGCTTCATGGATGCTCAGCCCTACTGTGTGACTTGCGCGGAGAAACCGTTTAATCCCTGAGAAAAACACAAGGTTAATTTATCCAAGGATGAGTTGCATTTGAAAGTGTGAGCAAAACAAACTAGTTCAGTTCAGTTCAGTTCATTTATATTAAATACAAAATTAATGAACAAAATAAATGTCGACCCCTACAAAGCTCCATTGCCCGTTACGTAGGGGTGAATACCAAGGATAATCAACAAATAAACGAGTATCTTCATTATCAAAACAAAACAAAAAAGACCAATTGAAGATTTTTTTTTTTACTTACCGCTTCATCCTCAAAATTCACGTCCAGGTCCACACCGATCTCCCACAATCACTAAACTTCAACAAATAAAAATAAACAACTAAAAACTACTCAAGTCTAGCATCCAGGGATGTCGCATAACCCTCACTTATCTTACCTATAAACATATTATTTGAATTAGCATATTCAAAACTCATATTATTTCTTCCCGAATGACATACCCATTAAATTTGTCAACCAAAAATAACACGATATTAAAGATCTGACCTGAAGCGGTGACACGACCTGACACCAGCAAAGACCCGTTTTACCGGCAAGCAAGAGAAAGCCTTACTAGGCCAGTATTGTTTTAAGTGATTGTCCTAAAAGAGTTGGTAGATATTGCGCATAATGAGGGAGAACGAATGCATCACCAGTCGAAATGAATGATCTGCTATGGATAACCGTATCTTTTTTTGCAAAATCCTAACACCAGCCAACGTTATTCAAGAGAGATCTTTTGTAGCAATAGTTGCGTTTTGCAGATACCACGGTCTAAAGTCGTTTTTGCAGTTATCGTGGTATCTGACACCACGATCAAAAGGCGTTTTGCAGTTGTCGTGGTATCTGGCCAGTTACCGTGGTAACTGGTCGTGACTCGTGGTATCTGAAAAAGTCGTCTCACTTTCATCATTTTTTGTCAAATTGGTGGGAAAGAAGTTTGGCACTTAGTGATGTAACTGGATATCAGTTTTTCTTTTGGGATGACTTCGAAAAGCGCAATTTCGGCAATTGTCGTTTTTGCAGAGACACCTATATCAGATACCACGGTAACTGCAAAAACGACAATTGCAGATCCCGTTGCCGTTACTAATTAGTCCGTCAATCTAATCTGCGCAATACTTAGTCAAAGGATCAGATAGCAATGAGTAGCTTAAAGTTTAAGCGAATAGGGCTGACTTATTCGCGTCAAACCCCGATGAAAATGCGTTACTCCGTTTGTCCGCTATCCATAGATAATCGATTTGATCGAATGAACTCATTCTTTCGGATTTGTGGTACCTCTGTGCGCCTGTCCCTCTATGCTTGGAATATTTACTAACTACAAAGGTAAGCCATTGTCGAAAAAGAAACTAAATATGGCAGATTTTTTGCAAGACAAATCTAAACTTCATTTTCCTACTTTCTTCAGCCGTGACTTTTCCGGGCTTAGCGTTTTTGATCCTGGAAGTGCAGGCTTTGTTGGAAATTCAAAATCTCCGTAGCAGCGCACACTCTGAACTAGAGCCCGGGTAAAAAAATACAAAATCCCATAGATGAGTCAAAATATATCAGTGCATTCAGATGCAAAAATAAGGTGCCTGTTCAGTTAAACTTTAATGGAAACACCTTTTCGTCTCGGAAAGGCGGCTGACCGCGGTAAGACAAAAAGGTGCAAAGATGTCAAAACAAACTATCGAGAGAAATGGATAGTGCCAGATATTTGTCTGTTTGTGTTGAGCTTGAGCTGAGAGCTACTTTGACATTGACCAGCAGCGGATTTCCCGAACCGCGCCACTGTCGTATCGGGTCATAGTTTGGACTAGCGACTTGAATGTGGATGAATTAGACATTACGATTCTGAGAATGCTTCTGAATGAACTCCTTTTAAGCCAAAGATCCTGACCAAGGCACGTGACAACTCGGTTACCTTGAGAAGTTTGTGGGCCGACGTGGTCCACGAACTTCTGCTCTTTACCGGTATCTGAATCCAGGCCTAGGCCTTGAAAGCTTGCTTCGTCAGCTGTATCCTCTACTACTGCTGCAAGGAAACCCCCTCATAATATTTCTTTTAATTTTTAGTCTCTCTTGACAATTTCGAAGTCCTACGTGCAATTGGAAAGGGGAGCTTCGGCAAGGTATGTAATATCCCTGTAATCGCTTTGATTCCCGATGTTTACTTTTTTACGCAGACGTAGGATCTATAAGGCTACGGACAAATGAAATATTGAAAGCGGCTTGTCGAAAATCTCTTAGACAGGAAATTTGGGAAGAATCGAGACTTGTTGACACAGCCGAAGCTTAGGGGAAAGAATTAAACCAGGGTTTGAGGAAGTATAAGTAAAAGAAACCTGAGCCCGTAAGTCCCAGTAGGATGCCTTCTAACTCTTGTTGAACATCCTGGTTTTTATGGCACTTGCCTAACGGCCAAGTGCCATATACCGATCACTTTTCCGTCGGTCTGTCGGTCGGTCTGTCGGTCTGTCGGTCAGTCCGCTGTTTGCGAGTTAGGGTACTTCCAGATGTGCTAGGACGATGAAACTTGGCAGGCGTATTAGGGACCCGACCAAACTAACTTGGAAATAGTCACTTGCTCGATCCGACCATCGTGGGGGGAGGGAGGGGAGCCGGAATCCGGAATTTAGTGGCATGAATAACTTTCGAACGGGTGATCGGATCTTAATGAAACTTGATATTTGGAAAGACGTCATGCTTCAGATGTCCCCTATCAAGTTCGGACCGAGTCCGATGTATGGGGGGGGAGTCGGAGGGGGGAACCGGAAATCATATTAAACGCTTACAGTGGAGTGATCGGGCTGAAAGTCGGTGGGAGGAACAAGCACAACCCCTACGTACTTCATTGCCAGAACCGGACTGGATTCGTGCACTGTGGGGGGAGTTGGAGTGGGGTTCCGGAATTCCGGTGATACGGAGTTAAGTTACTTCCAGGTGGGCTAGGACAATGAAACTCGGCAGGTAAATCAGGGACGCGACCAGATTAACCTGGAAATAGTCAGCTTCCCGATCCGACCATCGTGGGGGGAGTGGAGGGAGGGGGGACCCTGAATCTGAGGTATGTATAACTTCCGAACGGGTGATCGGATCATAATGAAACTTGATATGTAGAAAGACAACGTGTCTCAGATGTCCCACTTCAAGTCCGGACTGGATCCGATGAAGCTGGGGGGGGGGGGTCGGAGGGGGGAACCGGAAATCATGTTAAACGCTTAGAGTGGAGCGATCGGGATGAAACTTGGTGGGAGGAACAAGCACAACCCCTAGGTACATCACTGACAGAACCGGACCGGATTCGTGCACTGTGGGGGGAGTTTGAGTGGGGTTCCGGAATTCCGGTGATACGGAGTTAAGTTACTTCCAGGTGGACTAGGACAATGAAACTCGGCAGGTAAATCAAAGACGCGACCAGATTAACCTGGAAATAGTCAGCTTCCCGATCCGACCATCGTGGGGGGAGTAGAGGGAGGGGGAATCCTGAATCTTGAGGTATGTATAACTTCCCAACGGGTGATCGGATCATAACGAAACTTGATATGTAGAAAGACAACGTGTCTCGGATGTCCCATTTCAAGTCCGGACCGGATCCGATGAAGCTGGGGGGGGGGGGGGGGCAGTCGGAGGGGGGTCCGGAAACCTTTTGACGTGCTTGTAGTGGAGCGATCGGAATGAAACTTGGTGGGAAGAACAAGCGCAAGCCCTATGTAGATCAGTGACAGAACCGGACCGGATTTGCGCATTGTGGGGGAGTTAGAGGGTGGGGTCCGGAATTCCGGTGATCGCAAGTTAAGGTACTTCCAGACATGCTAGGACGATGAAACTTGGCTTGAAAATTAAATACTTGACATGATTGGCTTAGAAATAGTTAGTTCCCAGATCCGACCATCCCTTAAAGTACTAATGCTAACCGCAAAGTGCAATAAAATACTTTTAAGGAAAATATACATTTTCGTGATCCCTATGAGCCCATGATCATTTTTGCCTCATGGGTTTTGCTTACAATAAAATTCCTTAAAGTACAAACAATACTTTTGAGCAAAATACATTTTCGTGCCCCTGATGATCATCTTTTTTGCTTCAAGAGTTTTGATTACAGATGATTTTGTATAACTTGGAAATAGTCGCTTGCCCGATCCGACCATCGTGGGGGGAGGGAGGGGAGCACTACTATCCATTCACATCGTACTACGATAACTTGAATACAAGCAAAAAAGCTTGCAAGTGCCATATGAGATTTCAGCTCTTGTTATTGTTTATTTTGCTGATCGTAACATCGTATTGAACACGGGCACAAATCTTGTTCATACCGTTTTCACACGTAAAGAGACGTCTTCTTCGAATTAATCAGACACAGCTACCGGCAAATAGGTTACTGGGTTGACCAAGAACTCAATGTTGGACTCGTGATCTCTTAAGGGACCCTTCCCAGTCTCCATCTACTGCGATCCATATTTTCCTCCATCTTGCTGCATCATCTGTCGGTGGGGGGAGGACGATTTGTCCTCCCTAGGTTCTGCGTCTCGATCCAGTGCAAAAGCCTTAAGGGAATAAGAAGTAAAGCATGCTAAGAAAAAAGAAAAAGGATCTCAGGCTGAAATATAACACTGTCCAGGTTTCAAAATACTTTTCCGTGTCCATATCGTCGTTTACGCTGTGAGTTCGTTTTGAAAAATAAATCGTCGTCATCAAATGAAGTTGGCCCATCCCAAAGTTTTTAAGGTCGGGCTTCACTACTCAGACGCCCCAGAATCTGGGGTCCGGATTATGTGAAGACGGTCCCAAACATAAATCAAATCAAATGTCTCTTCAACAGTCCACTTTTGGGTATTTTCCAGCACTTCTGTCATTTTCTTGGATTTTACCACCTCAGGACAATAATTTCTCCAAGTCAAATGAAAACTACTTTCAAATTCCCGTTTCTTTTCACCCAGAATCCGAGAGTCTGTTAGATTTTTCTACCAGATTCCCGGACGCGTCCGGGGTGTTTTCAGACCGTTTCAGACCTGTCTTCTCTACCCATACCGATATCGAAGAAAACGGAACCCAGAATCCGGGCGAAAAATCTGGGTAGTGAAGCCCGACCTTTACAAATTGATAGTGCGAACACACGACCAGGATATCCGGCCGAATTTCTGCTCCTTCATCATCAGTCTGAAAAATATCAACTTTTCCATATGCAGTCGCTGATGGCGCCGAAAATCCGGGCAGAAATTCCAGTTCGCGAGCTCCCAGACCTGGTCGTCTACACATGGCATGGAATGGAGGATACACCTCCATTCTTTCAAGTTAAATCCTTTTATCTTTAGGTTTGCATAGTTCAAATGCGACGAAGCAGGAAAATGTACGCGATGAAATACATGAACAAGGAGCAGTGCAGGAAAAAGGAAGCGATCCGCAACGTGACTAAAGAAGTTGAAATTCTCAGCAAACTGGGTCATCCGTTCCTGGTCAACCTTTGGTTCTCCTTCCAAGGTCAGTGTTTCGATTCAGATGGACTATACTCCCTCTTTTTTCATCAAAGATTGAGTTGTTTCAGCTTTCTTCTGGCATAAAACCACCGAGTGGAATTCTACATTTTAGATTTTCTGTTGACTTTTAAAATATGCTTCGTCTTCCATTGGGGTTGGTGTTTCAAATTCAGATCGTTTATTAATTAAGAATCTTACACACGGCGTGTGCCGACTAACTGATTCCAACGTCAACATATAAATACACACTAGGGGAGAAGGGCCCAAGTTCGGAACTTTTTTGGATTAGTATTTTTGCAGGGCTCATTTCCGCGTGTTTTTGAAGTTTAGCGATTCAGTGTTGTTTGCTCAAATCTTGCCTAGCTTAGGAAAAAATAAATCCTTCCGATTCCTATCGTTCTGTCAGCAAAAGTGGTTCTCCTGAAGTTGGTCAAAAGTGCCGAACCTGCCCCACCCCGGTCCACGTTCGGCATACATTAGTCCAGGTTCGGCATGTCAGTATTTCGGTACTAGGACCAATGGCGAACCATCTCTCAAGTGGTTTTGTAATGTCTAATATTGTGAAGCTGAAGTTCATACTTAGGAAAAGTAAAAAAAGGATGTCTGACACTTCTGAATAACTGTAAATGCTAGTCTTAAAAAAATTATTTTATTCCACTGTATCCACACTAAAAACAGACTATTTTGTTTTTTATTCCCGCTCAAGGATGGAATGGAAACCTAGGACCTGCAAATATTATGTAGCCGATGCACAGTACTGTTATACTACTCCAGCATGTGGGGCCCACGTTCGGCAGGGGAGGATTGCATGGATAATTGCATGCCGAACGAAGGCCTGGGTTAGGGGCCGAACATGGGATTCTCGCCACCTTTCGGGAAAAATATAATTTCAGACGGAAATAAAAGATGCCGTTGATCTCAGCAACGGAACACACCAGGTCAAGCCTACCCGAAATCGGCACAGTTAACAGTTTCTTCTTCTGCAAATATTTCAACTTTTTGCGGATCCCACACATTTCATTGTAACGGCTTGAAACAACTTGTCTCAACACAAACTTCAAAATTGAACAGAGAGCATCGAAGTTACAATCAAAATATCCGGAACAACTGAGACAACGTCCCAACCATACTTTCAGAATTTTTCGAAAGATGGCTCGCCTTTAAAATAAAAAAGACGAACCTGGGCCCTGCCGATCGTGGCCCCTTCTCCCCTATTCTAAAAGGTCAAACATATGCGCTTAAAAGCCAACATAAAATCATGTGGGCTCTTGAATAGTGGATGAAGCGTTAAACAGTTTAACAAAAGCCGGAAAAAACTATTGCTGTATCTTACGTGGGTGCATTGGACAGCGTTGCAGTTTTGGAATTGGGTTCGCAACTAGTCTTGGAGGTCTTGGCCGTTCGGTTTCAAAATCAAGGAGGGAAGGACGTTCCGGAGGATTGGGTGTTTAAGAGTTTTTAGACCAAAATTTACCGATAATTTTTCACGACGACTCGCTAATGTACTAAGATTGAAAGTTTTTAAAAGGTTGATATAAGGGACTTTAGGAGATTTAGATACAACAAGTAGCGCTCTGTATTGGATTCTGTCAAGCGAGTCGAACTGGTCGCGGCAACAGTACTCTAAAGTAGGACGGATAAACGAAAAATAAATTTTAAGGAGATGTTCAGTTCGAACCCCAAAACGAGAAAGTAGCTTAAGGGAACGGATGGCCATGTTCCCTCGTTTCAGCATCGAATCTGTTTGTTTTTGCCACTTTAGATCTGTCGTTAAGTAAACACCAAGAAGTTAGCTTGAATCCACCATTTATTTGGTCAAATAACGTGCCGCTTAGCAAAAGATGCTGAGTTTGAAAGAAACACCAAATGGAGATTAACAGCAAATATTTCAAAATAAAGCCGACAATCCAGATGACCGTTGATGCACAATATAGTACAAAAAGCAAACTTCTGCACAGTCAAGTATGTCAATTTGGAGTCGCCTAACTTCGCACGACTTGAGTTATGTAGAGTAGAGAGTACTGAGCCCAAACAGTAATTTAAGTTGGTGAGGCAAGGGTCCTCAAGAGGACCAGCGTATTCTAGCCGACTTCTCCGTTACGAGTTATTTGGTATATGCAGGAGTATTTGTTGCAGCTTTTCTTCTGCACTCTCTTACGGCCAAGTTCAATTCAATTTCCATTTCAGTTTATTCTCAAAATTCCTTCACGGGCGAGCCGAACATTGGATTTTTCGTCGTAAATATAACAACATCAGCAACTTTGTCATAATTTTGTCGTAAATAATAAACTTATATACAATTCGAATCACTGTAAGTGATCATTTACAATCACACTTATAGGCCTATCATAACTAAAAATCAAATAACTATAACAAAAACAAGAGTTACAACGAATTATACATTTCGACGAATGACGTCACATTACACATATATCAAAATTAGGAGTCAAACAATTATAAAATAAACAAGAATTACGATGAGTTATATATTTCGACGAATGACGGTACGAAGCTTTTTTTGTATCGGTCATGAGATGCCGAAACAGGATGTAATTTAGGAATGGGCTGCGAAACCATTCGCGCAGGTCTAGGTCTAACGGGTTCAAACTCGGGCGGGAACATGTCTCGCAGACGAGGACCCACCCAAAGAATTGCAACACTTTCGAGTTACTTTCATGGCCGTCCGAGGTATCATAACAGATTAAGAACAAAAACATTTGACAACAAATAAGAAATCACAGGAAGAAAATTCAGTTTCATTCATGGCAAAATCAAAAGGAAGCAAGTGTTAAAGTTTAACCGAAAAGGACTGGGACAGGACAATCTAGTTACCCATCACTTATTCGCTTAAATTGGCTTGAAGACCCGCTGAAAATGCGTTACTTAGTTTTTCCGCTATTCACGAATAATCGATTTTCAAATAGTGGAATTTCCGTGTGATTTGTGGTACCTCTATGCGCTTGTATTTTTGTTGTATGCCTTACAAGAAAGATTTATGACTTTTTTTTGTTCAGGCACTAGACAATCTTCACCAGTATCACCACTGCCCACTGAAAAGCCACGTTTGTGTTGAGATAGAAATTTCCCACGTCATAGTAGAATTTATGCTGTGGGGACGGCCGCAAATATTCTGAACGTCATAACTAGAGCAGATAGTGAAAAAAAAAAAAATCCTTTGCACAATCCATATAATTCAGTGTATTCAACTAAATGACACAATAAGTTGGCTTTTCAGTTAACCTTTAAAGAAGCATAACTCTGCTGTCACAACCCCTGCATTTGTTCCCTCTTTTCTATAATAAGGACGTCATCGGATCGCCATTGAGCAAGTCAGAAAAGGGCAATAAAACAGTTCACCCGCCGTTCGCCATCTACCTTATGAAAACCGTCTTAAAGCCAGTTTAGCTTAGAGATTTCTTCGAGGTGATCTGATCGAAACTTTTAACGACTGGCGATCTTTAAACCACAATGGTGTCAGAGGACACAGCTTAAAACAGCGTGGTAATAAATTTTGAAAAGACACTACAAAGTGTTTTTCAAAAACCGACTAGTGGACCGTTGGAATCATCTTCCTGAAAGCGTTACCTTGCCGACGTTCAGTTTAGTGTTAAAAGTGTCCTGAGAAATATGTAGATGCAGAGCCTTTTTGCTTCATTTGTACAGTTATTGTTGTACGATATCTTCCTTAGAAAATAATAGTTTTACGAGGCAAACTAGTTACTTAGAAATCCGTCACGGGTTTGAGGAAAAGACTGAGACTTGACTATAGTTTTTTCCTGCTAGTTTTTAAGGCTCCTGATATCTTGGCTGTCTTCCAGGAACTCTTTACTTATTCTGTATTTTTAATCTTAATATTATTTACTTGTACCAACGTTCAGTCAAGATCAGTGCAGGTTGGATTCAGTTACCACAGATTAGTTGCGTTTTTGCTCATACCATGGTAGCCTATCTGATATACGGTCTAAAGTCGTTTTTGCAGTTATCGTGATATCTGATACCACGGTCAAAAGGCGTTTTTGCAGTTGTCGTGGTATCTGGCCAGTTACCGTGGTAACAGATATTCAGATATCACGGTCCGACCGTGGTATCTGGGCATGGTATCTGGAAAACGCATTTCACTTTCATCGAATCTTGTCAAATTGGTGAGAAAGAAGTTCAGCACTTATTGATGTAACTGGATATCAGTTTTTATTTTGGGATGACTTCGAAAAGTGCAATTTTGGCAATCGTCGTTTTTGCAGTGGACCGTATATCAGATACCACGGTAACTGCAAAAACGACTAATTGCAGATCCAGTTACCGTGCTAACAGATACCATGGTATCCGCAAAAACGCAACTATTGATTGATAAGATTCACTGTGACGTCTCGCAGTCTATCTGACTAAACAATCGAATTTTGACCTGCCGCAATCCACGCCCAAATTTCCGAAACTTTTATAGATGCAGTATTGGGGTTTTCTTTGTATAGGCATTTAAAGTTTAACCGAATAGCGCTGAGATCCGACAGTCTAGTTACACTTCACTTATTTACTTAAACAGGCTTGAAAACCCGATAAAAATGCGTTATTTTGTTTGTCCGCTGTCCACGGATAGGCTAATCAATATCATCGAATGAATTTATTCTTTCGGATTTGTGGCACCTCCGGACGTTCTTGTCCCGCTATGCTTGAAATGTTCAGCAACTGCAAAGGTAAGCCATTGTCGAAAAATAGCACATATAACACAAAGACATATCTTAGCATCACTCTCCTACTCCCTTCGGAGGAGTTAACTTCATCAAATTTTCCGAGCTTAGCGTCCGAAACACATGGAAATGCAGGCTTTTGGTGAAATTCAAATTCTCCGCGTCTGAGTGAATTTTGGGTTGTCGTGCAAGCAGCGCACATTATGAACCTTATTACTAGAGCCCCGGGTGAAAAAATACAAAATCCGAAGATGAGTCATAATAATTCAGTGTATTCAAATATCAGATGTAAAAATATGCTGCCTTTTCACTTAAACTTTGGGAAGAATATATTCTTGTCCCGATTCTGCCTGAAGTCGCTCACTTAACCTTTGAACTAAGCTAGGTAAGTCGGCTTGAGAAGTAATCGACGGGAAGGTCGAAGTCCCATCCTTTCACGATCGCAAAAATCACAAGTTTGAGTCAGCTCGCCTGCACAAATCCTGGGCCCTAGAAGCGCCACATACTTTTGCTTTACAGTCAATTTTGATTCAGATTGCTCGCAGCGCTGGACAGAATGTCGGTATAAGTGTTTGTCGTAGTGTCTCTGTAAAACTAATTAGACTGTACAGACTATTGAAGGAGAAAAAACCTCTTCCTTTGCGATCCTACGGAAGCCTCTAGCCTTGTTGTATGCCAAGTAGTTTTGGTATAATTATGCTTCTTGTTAAAACACTCATTTTTGTTTTCCAGATGCCGAAGATATGTTTATGGTCGTCGATTTATTGCTGGGAGGCGATCTGCGCTACCACTTGCAGCAAAATCTATTATTTCCGAAAGAGGACGTTCGGTTATATTTGTGCGAAATAGCGTCAGCTTTGGACTACTTGAAAATGCACTCGATTGCTCATCGGGACGTGAAACCGGAAAATTTGCTTTTGGATGCTGATGGTAAGATGTGAGTCGGTGACGGCAGTGGGCAGAGACTTTTGTCGATTCGTATCAAGATCAATAAATCGAAGGAGAATAGACTTCCAATTCTATTACCAACAGTACCGTCTTTACCCTTGGGCCGGTGCTGGGGGGCCAGGGCAAAGGGGAGGCCCGACGGCCGGTGTAAATTGTTGAGAAATCAGGCTGTGGTTGCTAGCCATATTGCCTTGTTCATTACGATTCAGGTGTAACCTGCTGGGTTATACCGTCGTCATCTACATCATCAAAATTATCCTCAGATGTGACCATAGTGTGGATCGACCAAGAATCGTGTGTGCTAATATGCTGGCGTTTTACGTTTTTGACTCATGAAAAAGGGCAAAATGTCCATGGGTGGCCTAAGGTCCAATAGCTGGCTCGGCCGTCGTTATGGTTCTGTTGTTTTGCAAGTCACGGAAACTTTTCCTGTTATGGGTCCAGGGACGGAGGCGTTGGAGGTAGTTATAAAACGCAAATAAGTAGTATGAATTTATTTTCAATCGTCATTTTCCAAGAGCATGCTGAGATGGCACACACTTTCGCGTGGTGGATCCGCGCACTGGTCATTTCCTTTTGATCGGTTAGAAAACATGGCAAAAGCTGTTATAGCGATTGCAAACGATGGCATATTTCGGTCGATCGGTGTAATAAGTGAGAAGATGGCGTTGCTGCGGCGATATGTTCTGTCACCCTGAGTGTCCGCTGGCCCGGGTGTCGTTTGCTTTTCAGACTGATTTTCATTTGACCACCACCGGGCCGGCCTGATTATTGTTTTTAGTACCATAATCTGTTGTTTTAGTCAAAGTAGTTAAAAATAGACAGTAGCAAGAACGAATAATGATAACATCTCAGCCACCGCGCCTGTCAAAAATCCGCGATCTTGTTTCGTAAATATCTAGCGTCTTCACCTCCCGGAACTTCCGGAATCTGGGCTTCCAGATTGTTCTTTGACTTCTTCTGTAAATTGCATCTGGAATATGAACCGGTCCGAAAGTACATCAAAATAATCCGGAAAAACGGGGCTTTTGAACTTCCAGATTTCCGGAATTTTTAAGTATCGCAGAAGAAATTCAGAAAAAATCTCG
This sequence comes from Branchinecta lindahli, assembly GCA_023053555.1. Taxonomy (NCBI): domain Eukaryota; kingdom Metazoa; phylum Arthropoda; class Branchiopoda; order Anostraca; family Branchinectidae; genus Branchinecta; species Branchinecta lindahli. The sequence goes on along the minus strand of JAKZAO010000009.1, from coordinate 366,172 downwards.
GAAAATCTGGGAACCCAGATTCCGGAAGGTGAAGACCCGACTTTATACCCATCACCATAGAGCTAGCGTATCGAACATTACATAGACGTGACACACTCTGGGCACAGTTCATTTGGATGAGGAATTCATAGTTGGAGTAAGGATTCTTTGCGAAAAGAGAGAGAGAGACGCAGCGAATACTCTAATACACAGTATATAGTATTGCAAGTTCTTGCGATGGAAAACAGAGATGCTTGTTAGTCTATAAAGTTCCGTAAAGTCAAGTGCCTTAAAATAGTCCGAATGTTCAAAAAGCAACGATAGGCTATGTATTGCTGCATTTTCTTTGCCTCGACCTTTAACTTTGATTAAGGTATTATAGTCTAGCTTATTAAGGGCGACAAAACTTGCATCCCTCGACAGTACATCTCTGCCAGATTTAGTCAAATCAGTTGTTACCTCACCTATCGCATAATCCATGCCACGTGGGTTTCTGGATTACCCATGCAATCCCCTGTTCGTGTTCGTTTCATCAGCATGTTTTTTACTTCTATCTGATCTTAGGTCACGTTCATCTGACAGACTTCAACATAGCGACAAAATTGTACGAAGGACAAAGGGGAAGTTCTGTATCCGGGACAAAGCCGTACATGGGTAAGAGGAAACGCCTTTTGTTTGTTTTTGGGAGCAAAAGGGATGTCACTCTCTTGTAATGTTTTTAGGCGAAGTAACCAACCTAAGCGATTCTTTGAAAGCCCAAGAATCCTCCTCGGATCAATCGATGCAACGCAGGTCAGCAGATACAAAGTGGGCCTCATCCGTAAATAAGCTTGCTTTACCAAAGTTTCTTGGAATTTCTCCGTTTTGGAAATGTTTCACTCAGGCAGATAAGGGAAAGTTGCGCATGATTTACTTTAAGCGCATGATTTACTTTAAGCATGAACTATGGGCTACCACTAACCAGTATGTGATCAGAAAATTTGGTCTGATAGACCCGGCTGTATAGCAGTTCCTGTGAGAGTCGTGAATTTTCAAAATAAGTTCCGATCATCCTTGGACGACTCTACAGAGACCGTCTTAAAAATGTAAATATACCACCATCGGACTATCTTCCCAGACTTTGAGACCCCAGACCAGACCAAACACAAGGAAAAGATTAGCCACCATTAGCTTAGTTTAGTTAGTTTATGATACTTTTATTAATAAACAATCAAGACCACATAAATAGCACAGCAAAAGCACTGCTTGCGAGGATGTGCTAAAACCAAACAACAAAAAAGAAGAAGACTAAACGAAGGAAGAAGAGGGCAAAACCATGTACCGAAACCAATCACAAAAATATAAAAAAAACGCAATATCATTATGTTTTCTAATCCCGAGGCAACAAAAAAATAAAAAAAAAACAACTAGAAAACAAAAACAAAAAAAAACTTTCCTTAATCCGTTTCGAAAGTATACTTACCAAGCAACTCCATACGTAGCTGTGATTTAAATGTACCAGTATTACTCAGTTCCTTTAGACTCATACTCAGCTTATTCCAAAGCTTCGAAGCTCTAAAAATAATGGAAAACGAAGACCTACTTGAAGCCAGGCGAGGAACCTGAGTATCACCTCTTGACCGGGTATCGTGATGGTGAACATCTGACCTCTCACACAAAATCCCTTCAAAACAATTTGGAAGGTACCCATTATAATATTTATAAATAAAAATCAGAATATAAAAACACGAAACTCATATATTCATTTTAATATTTCAAGAGAAACCCGTTTTGCCGATTTTCGATTCTAAGGGTGGTTTTAGGAGAATAATAATACTGAGCAGCAGTTCACTAGACCCCTGTGAGTTCGATTTCGTGTAATGTTTGTTCTCCGGAGCGGCCTTTGATCGCACAATATCGTTCAGGAGTTTTGTATTTGTTACACGAGGAGACCCCACTGCGTAAACCCATTTCGGCAATAGAGGAAACCAATTAATTCGTTATTCGTCGCTCGCTGTGAGGAAAAATGTTTTCTCGCGGATACGCGTTCAAGGAAAGAAGAGGAGGACAGCACTCTCTATTTAACTAAAGTAACAACAGCTGGAGCTATTTACTTCTATGTTTAGAAACTTATTGTCTCCAGAGGGGATATTTTTGAAAAGAAGCAGGGTACAGCCCCTTTAAAGTTTAACTGAAAAGGGCTAGGATAGGACAATCTAGTTACCCATCAATTATTCACTTAAATTGACTTGAAGACCCGCTGAAAATGAGTTACTTTGTTGTTCCGCTATTCACGAATAATCGATTTTCAAATAGTGGAATTTCCGTGTGATTTGTGGTGCCTCTATGCGCTTGTATTTTTGCTGTATGCTTTACGAGAAAGATTTATCAGTTTTTTTTTGTTCAGGCACTAAGCAATCTTCACCGATCTCACCACTGCCCACTGAAAAGCCGCATATGTGTTGGGATTAAAATTTCCCGCGTCATAGTAGAATTTACGCTGTGGGGACGGCTGGAGATATTCTGAGCCTCATAACTAGAGCAGATAGTGGAAAATAAAAAAATCCTATTGCAGAATCCAAATAATTCAGTTTATCCAACTAAATGACACACAAATGAGTTGGCTTTTCAGTTAATCTTTAAGTTTTCTTTTTTCTATTTTCAACAAGCTGTGTAAGCTGCGTCTATAGAGCCGTGCAACATCTGGTCATGGCAGCGTGGTCATGCGACGATGTCGTTCTAAGCTTGTTTACAACAAGCATAGTCAGTTTTACGAATTATGAACGATTGCATCGTAAATTTATCTGTCCGTCCTTTGGTCGTGAGCGCGATAACTCAGTATCGACGCGAAATGTTTTGATCAAGGATCAAGTTCTTCGATGGGCTTTTTCGAGGGTTTCCTCCCAATCAAGTTGGAGTCTGTCGGGAGCTCATGTGGAATCCGGTATCCGTGTTTGCGAACGAACAGTTTACATGATAATCAAATACATCTGATATTTGCCATACTTTATGAAATGGTAGCTTCAGCGGGTTTGTGATATTATAGCAAGGGCTAGCAGTTTATTTTCACAGGGGTCCCGTCAGTGCCGCCACACGTCAGTTGACATAAACGTCAGTTCGCCTCAGAATTCCGCCAGTACGCCCAAATTCTCCGACAGTTCACCTACACGTCAGTTGACTGGCAAAAATCCGTCAGTTGACCCACACGTCAGTTGACCCACACGACAGTTGACCCACACGTCAGTTGACCCACACGTCAGTTGACCCACCGCCAGTTCGCCTACCGTCAGTTAACCTACACGTCAGTTCGCCCACACGTCAGTCTACACTGACGTGTAGGGGAACTGACATGTGGGCGAACTGTCGGATGTTTGGTTTAGGCGAACTGACGTGTAGCGGTAGTGACAGCGACCCTTTTCACATTTATCCAGGTTTGAATCACACCGAAGCCGTCAACCTTGTTATTTATTATGAGTCGATAAAGAACCATTGGCATTGTCGTAGCTCTAAGTAGCCCTTGCTCTTACTTACGCTAGTTCGAAGCTGAACCCCTCTACATATGCTGCTATCATTGGCGCATTCCGAACTGAGAGATTATTTGGTTCTAACCGAGATGCCTCTGCCTCTGCCTCTGAAATTTACCAAATCGAGTAAAGAGCGTTTGGAAATGCCTCCTCGTGACGAAACAAAAGCTGACGTCTGTTCGAAGTTGTAGTGTTGATATTATTTTTTGCAACTTAGTCCAACAAACGAGACACAAGTTCTTGCACATGTATTTTAATACCAGTTATAACTAGCCTATAGCCTACCGTACTAAATTTTCATTCTGCTTGATGCGGTTTTGCGAGCAACGGTCGCTTTCCCTTATACCGATTACTATTATTATTATTTTCAACACATTTAGCTTTTACCATTGCTTGTCGCCTCTGTCTCTAGACATAGAACAGGTTCGCGTTTTTTGCGAAGATAGATGCATTTGCGAATTATTTTCAAATAGAGGTAGCATCCATCTAATTTTTTTCATTTCACCGTTTCATATTGACATTTTTTTTTAGCTCCAGAGGTTTATCAGTGTGCGAACGGTCCGTCGCATGGTTACAGCTTCGCTGTTGATTGGTGGTCGCTCGGAGTGTGCGTTTATGAACTCTCAGTGGGGAGCAGACCGTTCGACATACACTCAATAACAACGGCAGCACAAGCCTTGGAAATGATGAAGTCCCTGGAGTTTCCAGAGGAGATGGATTCTGAGATGCGAGCTGTGATCGAAAAGGTAATTCTTGCCTTAGGCATCGAGAATACATTTATTTATATACATGTATAGTCTACAGCACTACCAAAAGTTCTATTTATAAGCTAGATATTACGTCGATGGCACTTTATACAAGGGCTTATCTGTGACAAATGAACCACAAGCAAATTTTTGAATTGAATTTATAAGTCTGTCGGAGCCTCATACACAAACCAGAAAATTGTGGGTGTGGTTTAAAGGGTCATTTACGTCATATCTATTACCTTCCGTGATACATGGGGATATGGACTGATTAGAAGAATTTGCCTTTGGGCGGGATCACCGTTCCCAAGGCCTCTATCTGACTGTTGTAGTGGTTTGCGAACTATGTTCACAAGCCCCTAGGTAGCCCAGTTGGTAGAGTGGTCGCCTGGCACGTGAAGGGTCATGGGTTCAAATCCCGGCTGAGCAGCATTTTTGTCTTTCAGTTCACTACTTATAGACATTTACAAACAACTCAATCAGTTCTTCGGCCTTTCGTTGACTCCATTCTACAATGAAAAGCGCCTACTCCACAGATCATCTTGGTAAAGTGTCTCAAGATGCCTGAGAGATTGGCCCGAGAAAACAAATAGCTATAAGCCGCGTTCGATTCAAAAACAGTCATCCACCTAATCTGCAAGAAAAACATTAGAAACCGAATACTCTCGCCTCCTTTTACAAACAAGAGCTGTAAGCTCATATGGCACTTGCAAGGCTTGGTAAAAGTATGAAAGTAGGAGTTCGCCAATTCGTGGGTCTGTTGTGAACATTTGTAAGAAAAACCCTTGAGATAAGAATGAACACGGACCCTTTGGAAATCAAGAGAATGTATCGTTATGTACAAATTTTTTTTTTTTTGGCATCTGGCTGTGATGATGTGCACTGAAAAGTGATCGGTATATGGCACTTGGCCGAAAGGCAAGTGCCATAAAAAGTATTTTATTTGTGAACTTGGCTGTAATGATGCGCACTCCAAAGGCGTAAAAATTCATCTGTAAGAAAAACTATTGAGACAAAAACGATCACAGGCCCAAAGGGATCATTGATATATACCGTTTGGTCAAAAGTATTTTTTTACACTTTTCGGTTAAAATGCGCACTTTAACGGTGATAGAAATAAATTTTGAAGCAAAACAATTGCGGCATAAATCAGCTTGGGTTGAGATGTATCGTTTACAAAAAAAGTACTTTTCGACCTGGCGGTTCAGATGCACTTTAAGGGAGGTAGAACTTCATTTGTAAGCAAAACCCCTGAGTCAAAAATGATAATGGGCTCATGGGGATCATGAAAATGTAAATTTTGCTTAAAAGTATCTTTCTGAATTTGCAGTCAAGATTGGTACTTTAAGGTTTGGATATGACAAAGGTCACCAGAGACATGTCCTCTGATCAATTATCAAATTTCACTCAAATCCGATCAACCGTTCCAAAGTTACGCATGACTCAATATTCCGGATTCCCCCTCCCGCTACTCCCCCCACGACTATCGGATCATGTAAATTTTTATTTATAAGTAAGTTTTATCGGGTCCCTGATACGCCTCCCAAGTTTCGTTGTGAAAATCCCCCAAACTGCCATTACCGGAATTCCGGGAGACTCCCCTCCACCCCCCCCCCCAGTGTCCGGATCCAGTCCTAATGTATAAAAGATTTATCTAGAGCAGATGCTTGTTCTTCCCAGCAAGTTTCACCGCGATCCCTCCATTCTAACCGTTTCTCGAGATTTCCGGTCTCCCCCCCAACTCCCCCATAGCTGTCGAGTCCGGTCCGGACTTCAAATGGGACATCAGAGGTATGCCATTTATTCAGTTATTAAATTTCATTCCAATCCGATCACCCGTTCGAAAGTTACACACTACTCCAATTTTCCGGATTCCCCAGCCCTCCACCCCCCCAGGTGGTCGGATTGAGAAATTGATTATTTCTAGGTTATTCGGATCGGGTCCCTGATGCTCCTGTCAAGTTTCATCGTCCTAGTTCAAAGCAGATTATAGTTTAAAGACCACGCCGTCACAATAAGATTTGTATGCTACATGTATCTGACCATCAGTGCTTCTCACTAGACGATCTCGTATTGCAAAAGTTTCGTCCCAACCCGATCACCCGTTCGAAAGTTACACAACACTCAATTTTCCATATTCCCCCGCACTGAATCACATATACAAACCCCTTTGACCCTCGAATGCACTAGCTCTTTCCGATGTTAACAGAGTGATCCGATGCAAAGAGTGACGTCACGCCGTGCGCAGACCTACTAGTGAGAAGAAAGGGGTAGGGGTTTTACAAAAACTACTAAATTCTCAGGATTCCAAGGCCCACCACTCCCCCCCAGATGGTCGGATCGTGAAACTGATTATTTCCAGGTTAGTTATATCGGGCCCTTGATATGCCTGCCAAGTTTCATCGTCCTAGGACATCTGGAAGTACCCTAACTCGAAAACAGTGGACCGCCCGACCGACCGACCGACCGACCGACCGACCGACCGACCGACCGACCGAAAAGCGATCGGTATATGGCACTTGAGCGGAGCTGCAAGTGCCATAAAAACGAAGGGATCGAAGTTGAATGGATTTGGTGCAGACCAAACGCGTTGCCGAAGACATTTGGATCCATGGTGATGGGAATCGTCTACTACCCGCCAAATGGTCCGTTTAGAAAACAGCTGCTCCAATATCTTCAACTCTGCACGGACTGGATCCGCCTCAAATATCCAACCTGTGCACTTGCCATTTGCGGCGATTTTAACGATATGAAGCCCGGATGGATTTCAGAAACGCTCTCACTCAAACAAGTGGTTACGTGTCCGACCAGAGGGAACAACACTCTGGACCTTATTTTCACTAACGTAGAGGAATATTACAAGACGCCAGTCACCCAGCATCCGCTCGGTCGGAGCGACCACCTTATTGTTTGCTGGGATCCGAATGGACTAGTACCACCTACAGAAAGAAAGAAAATTAAATTCACACCAATGCCTGATGATCTCGTTAAGGAATACCGGGACTGGCTCCGTAACTTCAACTGGTCAGTAATGCTGAAACTGAACGACGCCAACGAAATGACGATAATGTTCTCTGAAGCTCTCAAGCAAAGTTTCAACAGAATTTTCCCTGAAAAAGAAATTTTGGTGAGAGAAAAAGAGAAGCCATGGGTGACAAGTGACATTAAAGCACTCATCAAGCTACGAGACGACTGCTTCAGAAATGGTGACCGGGGAAAAGCGAAACAGCTAAGAAACACGATCGTCCGTAAGTGTAAGAAAGCTCGGAAAGCCTATGGAGCTGCATGTGCAAGGAATGCTGGGAAGAAACAGGGCTCCTCTCAATCTCCTGAACGAAGATGGTGACGTGATGTCGGCAAATGATATTAATAAACACTTTGCGCAAATCTGCAATAAACATCCGGCACTAGCGACCTTTCCGGAGAATGACATCCCGAAAAACATCCCTGTCATCTTACCGCACGAAGTCGAAGATAGACTGCGTAAGCTCAATCTGAATAAAGCCTCCTGTCCGAATGAAATACCGACTAGTCTGATTGCTATCTGCGCCGGCGAACTTGCTCTTCCCCTCACCGCTATCCTGAACCAGTGCCTCGTAGATTCTTTCCCGACGTATGGAAAACCGCTTTCGTCACACCCATACCGAAAAAGGGAACAGCATCTTCAGTCAAAGATCTTAGACCGATATCAAAAACTCCTGTGTTCGCCAAATTATTCGAAGGTTTTCTTTTCGAATGGCTCTACAGCGATATTGAAGACAACATCGATGCTCGTCAGTTCGGGTTTCGACCTGGGCACAGCACTGTACACTACCTGGTCCGTGTGTTGGACGAAATACTTCTACATCTCGAAGAACCGGGCCACTTTGTTGACGTACTAATCGCTGATCTAATAAAGGCATTCGACTACCTTGACCACCAAATCGTCATCAGTGAAGCAACCACAATGGGAGCCAGAAAATTCATCGTTCGAATGCTTGCGAGCTTTCTTACGGGTCGTCAGCAGTGCGTGCAGTTGAGTAAGGATAACATATCTGAACTCCTGTCAATATCATGCGGAGCACCCCAGGGTAGTCGCTTAGGTCCACTGGCCTTCACAATTGCTGTTAATAAGCTTATGGCGAACTTTTTTCACAGAGCTAAGTTTGCAGACGACTTAACGCTAGTGGTGCCCCGCTCTATCGCCACACTGGACGATCCGGGAAACTCACTGGAAGAGGTAACCAAGCAGCTGGCCTATGATTGTGGTCAGATGAAGCTAAGCATAAGTGAAGAAAAAAGCGTAGCCCTAAGAATTAACTTCACCAAACAAACTCCTCCTCCCCTCGAAGACGAGACACAATTCCTTGTGGTCAGCTCTGCAAAAATTCTGGGCATCACTATTAAAAGCAGCCTAAAATGGGATGACCATGTAAAAAACCTCGTAAAAAAAGGGTCATTTCTGCTCAAATCCTTTGCAAGCATCAAAAGATTTGGTCTCTCTACAGGTGAGCTTGTCACCTGTTATAAAACTTACGTCCGACCTGTGATGGAGTACGCCTGTGCCGTGTGGCATGCTGGACTCACAGTTCAGCAAAGCGAGAAGTTGGAAGGGATTCAGAAGAGAGCTTGCTGCATCATTCTTGGACAGAAATACGAGTCATATGAAGACAGCCTAAAGTCATTGCGTCTGCAAACACTCTCTGATAGGAGACACGAGCTCCTGGTGAAATTTGGCAAAAAATGTCTGGCTTCGGATGTGCACCGGTCCATTTTACCCCCTGTGACCACAAATCTGCAAGTTAAGGCAACCCGTAGCACAGACGCACCAAAGATACAACTGACGAAACCGCATGTAAAATCCACGGAGCGTTATCTCAATTCATTTGTTCCCTATTTTGTAAAGTATTTCAACGGATTGAAATCCTAAATTCTGAATTTAAATTGACATGTTTTGTATACGTTTGTTATCGGATTGTATTTTAAAATTGTAACATATATGTGATTATGATGTGATTATTTATGACCATGTATGACGATCCACCACTATTTTTGTAAAAAGATAAAAGGGAAATAAACGAATTATTATTATATTATATTATCCTGAAATTGTCTATAGTCGTTTCCTTCACGGATAATGACGTCATTCTCAACGAAAATCTTATTTTTCGTCGAGCGAATCGAACGACAACAGACGAACGATTTTCATCATCGTTATAACTCCGACGGAAATCCTAGAACGAAAAAAACTTCCGTTGGGAATTTCAGATATTATCCAAAGGGTTTTGGTGAGCTACGACTACAACTTTTAAATAAAACAACAACAGCGCTACGCCGTAGTTGAATAAAACGGCGTCTAGGGGTGGTCGTCGACAATAAGAGATAACTGTTGATGAATTGAACATGGCTATAATCTGTTCTCCGTCGCGTCAGCAGTTTGGCGCCCGATATCGCACATGTTAAGAACTCCCGCCGCTGGGTATTCTGTCTAAGTACAAGGGCGTTAGAACAAGACCAAAGATTTCGATGGGGTCTCAGAAGGGAATATTTATTGTACTTCTTCATGCATACAATCGGCCGGGTCTTGTGGTCTTCGCCAGATCGCGTTAACATGATATTTACCCCTAATCAGCCACTTAAAACCAGATCCGTTAGGTTCTGTCTTGGTGATCTTGATTTAAAGTGATCTTTATTTCGAAATAAGATGTTGAGCAGCTACCGTTCCAGCGCGTTTTCCTACCCCTATTTCGGCTCTCAAAACGACTTCATACAATGGACTTCAACAAATACCCGTTTTTGGTCGGTTTCCGGGCAAACTAGGAGTAAAACCAGAACAGAAAGCTCAGGAATGGATTCAACGTGTAAAACCAGATGATAGATAAGATGATAGAAAGTTTACTTTAAAGGACACCTGAACGATCCTACCATACTTCCATGAACCCCTCAGATCGTCCTCCACAGTACCGGTACAGAGAAGAAGAATTTTTTCGCTCCGTGATTTCGGCGCTATCCACTCTTGAAGTTCTAAGTCTCCCTATGGCGATTCGTTACGACCTCCCAAGACAAATTTAGCGCCAATATTTAAACTGTCATTATCGCATGGATAAACGTACGTTGATAACGCATGGATGGATAAACAGCGCATGGATGGATAAACGCATGGACTGTTACGGCGTGGACTGTTACAACATGAACTGTTACGCATGGACTGTTACAACTGTTACGGCGAGCGTTACGATCAAGACAAGTCGGAAAAAAGGCTGAAAATTATAGCACGGTGAAACTTCATCCGATTTTAGTCCGGTTTTCGAGAGATAAATGGTAAGCAGTATGGAAAAGTGGCAATTTAGGGTGTTAGACTTCATTCAGATGACCTTTAAAGATCGACTTTGGTGGTTACACAACCAAATTTGCGAATATTGTCAACGCAGATATTTACAGTATCTGTGTCAATTCACTTAAAAATCGATCATGCATCGTTAGAAAGTTTTACTAATTCTGAAATGAAACTTGTTTGTATATCTGACGTATTTTGTAGGTATAGGACAGAGTTTGGGTACGCTAGAACTTGTCGTTCTGGTCAATTTCTAACGTTTCTCTCATGCCTATGAGAGATTGTATCTTGTTTACATTAAATGATTTGATTTGATTTGATTTGTTTGGTAGGAGAAGGGAGGATTTGGGAGTGGAGAGGGTGAGATACCACGGCAGAACCGAAGTCGGTGCTTAGCTCCTTTCTGCGGTCCTGCAGTGTTTTGAGGTTACAGTTTAAAAAAAAGTAGGATTATAGAAGTTTCGGTCTTTTTAAAAAATAAGAAAAGCCCGCTTCTGTATTCTTTCCAATTTGTCTCTTTGTTCCTGCGATAATGAAAAATGCCAAACAGGCGCTGCGTATTTCAGGATGGGTCTAATGAAAGAAGTATAAACTCGTAGTAGGTGACATTGGGGTATTTCATTTCATTTTGTAACCCCGCATCGGCACGTTTTAGCAATTCCTGGCACTGTGCTTCCATTTTGGATCTAGAGTTATGGTAACTCTGAGTAGTTTTAATTTTTTTTCTGCCTTTATTGTAGCTGGTATTTCTTCGGAAAGCAGGTTTCGATTTTAGGAAAAGAATAGTAAAGACTACTGTTTTAATGAAGTTTTCATGTCGCTATTCTGTGCCTCATCAGCTTAGCCACCTCTTGGATGATTAGCTTTGCGTTACACGTTTGGGAACGATGGTAGATTTCAATGATACAACGAATGTACGCTCATAGCACTATACTGGATCTCTTATCGACTAAATGATGCACTTTTTCTTATAAAAAGATCTCCGATTTTGACCGAATTCCGGGAAAACTACTTGTCCGGCAAGACAATTAGTCCAGATACGGATTCAGTGTGTATTCTTATCCCTGATCGAATATCTAATCAGTTTCAGAATAAACTTTTTTCTTCACCCAAATTTTGGTCAGATCACGGACGAACTACATCCCCGACAAGACAGTAAAGTTCGGATACGGATTCAGCCTGTATTGTTACCCCTATGTCAAATCTCTGATCAATTTCAGAATAAACTTTTACTTCGACCAGATTTCCAGTTTTGGCCGGATTCCGGATGAAATAGGCTACTTGTCCGGAAAGAAAATAGGTTCGGGGATTCAGCATGTCTCTTACCATTAAATCGACCGTAATACCAGCTAAAAAAATATCGACCATTGATTTCAAGCCCCTCCCCCACCTCTAAATATGGGGTCTACGAACTTGACCTGTACTTTGGCCCAGGGCATCTTCACACCAACTTTGATCAAAATATGTCGATCCCTTCAAGAGTTATCGGGCTAACACCAACATACGGATGGACGGACAGGCTTTACGAAATCATAGGTAGCCTACCCCGTCATGGCACTAAGGTTTTGGGATTCCAAACACGAAGTGGATAAGAGTTTTGATCATCGGACACCCCAGTAACTGCTCAGACTAGGCTGCAGACAACTCATGATTAATAGTTATCATGGTAAGCCCTAGAATGGGGGTGTTCTGGTGCGTGTAACAATAGCGGGATGTCCTGTAAGCAGGGACTGAAGCAACCGAGTATAGGATCAGATCCTGAACGTTACTATAGTAGCCTGGGACAGACAAGCTTGTGTTATCCAGGACCTGGGATGCTTATAATCAGGAATATACGGGACGTACGAACGGCTTCGGCTGATATATTTTCTGAAATGGCACTGAAGGCGCGGCGCATAGAAACTTCTGTTGAATACCATTATCAGTCCGTCAGTGGAGGGCTTAAAATGTGACATCAGATAATGGAGTTGCAAACAATAAATCATGCTTATACAGCCTCTGTAGACACCTCTGACCTTTTTCAGCTACTGGAAATCGACGAGACGAAACGAATAACAAGCAGTGGTTTCCTCGCCTCATATCCGCTCGTGGCGGATATTTCTTGGACGAAGCTGCTAGAGAAAAACATTCAGCCCCATTTCTTACCGTCGGTAAGTCCCCTAGAATGATTTCGCATGATCCTAAAATATATATATACCGTTTATTGACCTAGCAAATAAAGCTAGCAAAGGTAGGCTACGTCAACACAAGAACTTTAAAGACAAAAAATACAGGCTATGGCCGGTGACCGATAATGCCAGATAAATACCAGTTACGAACTATTAAACGAACGGATAAAAAACTGCACGAACGAGCTTACGATACCTTTCCGTAGTATCAACTAGATTATTTTTTAGTAGTGCGGCCGGGTTTGAATGGGAGTGACATTGATCGGCGTTGATCCGTATCAACACTGATCCGCGAAGTCCGGATGAAGTTTCAGACACTTCTGGCTAAAACTTTTTGTTAAACGAATGAGGGATAGCCTGTTTCACGGTTTTATACAAGTTTTTCGGACCAAACGCAACGGATTGCACCTATAAAATACGTTGCACTTTTCGCGATTTCTTACGTTCAATTAAGCTTACCTGTGCTGTAGTCACACTGCTGAGCGCTCATCTGTAATACACATGACACTATTAACGTTAGCATCTTCGGAAGAAAGTTCCAAGGCCCAACCATTCCGGGATATTTCAGTCTTGGACGCGTTTTGGTTGGACCGGGAAGGATAGAATAGGAACCAATTTGGGATGCCTCCGAAAATTTTCGAATGCTTTACATAATATATTGCAATGCATACTTGTATAGGGGAGGTCGGGGTTGAGCCGTACGCGGGTTGAACCGGACAGTTTCAAGTGTGGGCAGACCCAAAGTTGTAAAATCGTGAAATAATTAAACAAGTTGGCAACAATGTTCTGACTTATGGGACGAAATTTGAACTCTCAAGTGCGAACCGATTCCCAACCAGGCGACTTTGTTTTTTTCATCGCAAAAATCGAACTAACAGTTTCACTTTCATTTTCATTTAGAGAAGAAGTTAGTGTTTTTTTGCGAGTTGGCTACAGATTAGTCCAGTGTAGGTTCATTTCTTCAGCTTACTAGCCTATTGCGGGGCTCCGGACTCGTTCTGGGGGGTTGAACCGGACGTTATTCTAGAGGTCCGGTTCAACCCCGCACTGTCTAGATCAAAATATTTAACATTTTGTGGAGTTCAGAAAGCATTTTAAAGCTGCTGGAGCCAAGCTTTCTAAATTAACTGTTTCCAGTGGAAAAAGTTAAGTTCAACAAGCACTTTCTTTTTAGTTCGAATTTACAAAAATTTTCGGTTAAGTGGTATGTTTGGATAGTTTAACTCTTCTCCAATAAGTGAAAACTTGATTACCGCTTAGTTGTACCACTTATTCGGTCATATTCAGAGCTCATCTTAACATGTCCGGTTCAAAAAACCACCCGTACAAACCAACCCCACCGGTGGGGCTGAACCGGACGATTTTTTGAAAAAAAAAAAAAAAATCGGGGCGCCAAAACCAATCGAGATTAAATTCTAAAAAAATTACAGAACATAGCCAGTCTCGTTATCTTTCATTTCCAATCTTCAATTTTTTTTCAAATTCTATAGAAATTGAATTATTAGCCGAAAACGTACGGTTCAACCCCGACTTCCCCTACTTTACTAAGGTATACTATAAACTATACTCATACTTTACATTTGCTTATTGGTTTTGTTTTTAGTTTGTTAGTGGAACCAAGCATGTCTTAACCTTTATCGACCTATTCCCCCCCTCAAAGCCTATTTGGTGATGAATAATGAAATTCTGTTTGATTAAAAAATCATGAGGCCTGGATCGTAAAAGCACGTAATTCGGAGAGGGAAGGTTTTGTCAATATTTAGCAGCCAGATGGGACCTGTTTGAGGGGTTCCTGCGTTGACAAGGATATACAGTATCTTCTCGCTTCGGCAAAAGAAATGTCGTTAGGTTGTTATGAAACTAGGAAATACCGTGGGAGAATACAATCGGGGGGATTGTTTTCCTGTTGCTAGGAAACGTTATGATGATACGTTTAATTGTTATGCCGCTCAATCTTTTGGCCTGGTAGGGATCTCGCTCAGACTGACGCCTTTCTGTGTCGAATTCGTCGTCAAAGTCGGCGATTTTCATGATGGCGCATGTCGACTGTGTCCAGACTTGCCGCTGCCATCGACTGTTGGCAAAACAGAAGAATGTAGAAGCTTCAGGTGGCGGTAGCGCTCATACAAATCCTGAATTGTATTAGTCGGAGGAAGGATAGGCCTACATTGCGAAAAGGGACAGCTTAGTAGACGTTCTACTGCAAAGTAATGTTTTAAGTTCATATCTTTGTATTGAACAAACTCAGTCAAGAAATCTGTGACTTCGGAGCTTACCCCCTCTTTTTTTTAGAAAGATCGTCTGAACTGCGATCCAGTTCTCGAGCTTGAGGAAATGATAATCGAAGCACGACCGCTTCACAAGAAGAAGAAGAGATTGAATAAACAACGTTCATGCGCCGTTTCAAATAAAGACCTTCATAAGCACCTGGTAAGTACATCCGTAACTTTGAGGCTTTACTAGATCCGCTGTCGATAAAAAAAGTTCGTAAAATCAAAACATGTAAGTTGTATCATGCCGCCTACGACAATGTTCCGACTGGGAATCTTGTCAGGCTGCTCAGATCAGCAACTGTGGGACCATGGCCTTGATAAATTTCACCCCCGATCTCAATTTAGTTAAGCATTTGGGAACATAGTGATAGTTCCCTTCGTCCTACCGAGACGGCTAATATGTTTCCGCTTGGAAACTGCTATAAATGTTAAAGCACACCCCGCACTATCTACTCTTATTACTCTAAATGATTGAATTCTTTGAAAAGGCTCTGTTTTTATGGCACTTGCAGCCTCTGGCTCAAGTGCCATCGCAATTCCGTCCGTCGGTCTGTCGGTCGGTCTGTCCGAATTTTTTTGTCCCACATGTTCGAGTTAGGGTGTTAGGACGATGAAACTTGGCAGGAAAATCATGGACCCGACCAAACTAACCTGGAAATAATCAGTTTCCCGATCCGACCATCTGGGGGGGAGTGGTGGGCCGGGGAATTCTGAAAATTAAGTAGTTTTTCTCACAATTTTTCGAGTTGGGGTACTTCCAGATGTGCTAGGACGATGAAACTTGGCAGGAGCATCATGGACCCGACCGGACTAACCTGGAAATAATCAGTTTCCCAATCCGACCACCTGGGGGGGGGGGGAGTGGAGGGCTGGGGAATCCGGAAAACTGGAGTAGTGTGTAACTTTCGAACGGGTGATCGGATTAGAATGAAACTCAATAACCGAATAAATGGCATACCTCTGATGTCCCATTTGAAGTCCGGACCGGATCCGACAGCTATGGGGGAGTTGGGGGGGGGGAGACCGGAAATCTCGAGAAACGGTTAGAATGGAAGGATCGGAGTGAAACTTGCTGGGAAGAACAAGCGTCTGCTCCAGATAAATCGTTTATACATTTGGACTGGATCCGGACACTAGGGGGTGGGGTGGAGGGGAGTTTCCCGAAATTCCGCCCGTAGGGAAAAAAGGTACCCGGATTCCCGTAAAGGTGTCCGGAATTTTGGAACAACATTCCGGGCACGGAAAACGCAACGGAATTCCCGCCTAGGGAGTCTTGTTTCCTGGAATTCCGCAGTTTAACGCGGAATTCCGGGAAATAAACCCCCCAGCCGGGATTTCCGTTACGTTTTCCGTGCCCGGAATGCTGTTCCAAAATTCCGGACACCTTTACGGGAATCCGGGTACCTTTTTTCCCTACGGGCGGTATGGCGGTTTTGGGGATTTTAACGACGAAACTTGGGAGGCGAATCAGGGATCCGATCAAAATGACTTATAAATAAAAATTTACATGATCCGATAGTCGTGGGGGGAGTAGCGGGAGGGGGAATCCGGAATATTGAGTCATGCGTATCTTTGGAACGGTTGATCGGATTTGAGTGAAATTTGATAATTGATCAGAGGACATGTCTCTGGTGATCTTTGTCATGTCCGGACCGGATTCGACAACAACTGGGGGGGGGGGGAGGAATACGTGACCGTCTCAGACTGGGGAGACCGGAATGGAACTTTGTGGGAATAATAAAGAGATGCTCTGGATAAACCACTTACAGAACCGGATTGTCTCCGGCGACTGTGGGGGAGTTTTAGGGGGGGGGGTCCGGATTTCCGGTGATCGCGATTTAAGGTACTTCCAGATGTGCTAGGACAATGGAACTGGGCTGGAATATTAGAGATTCGACAAGATTGGCTCAGAAATCGCCACTTTCCAAATCCGACATTCCTTAAAGAACCGATCTTGACCGTAAATTTAGAAAAATACTTTTAAGCAAATTATACATTTTCATGATCCCCATGAGCCCATTGTCATTTTTGCCTCAAGGGTTTTGCTTACAAAAGAAGTTCTAGCTCCCTTAAGGTGCGAATCTGAACCGCAAGGTCGAAAACTACTTTTTTTTTAGCAAACGATACATCTCAACCCATGATCATTTGTGCCACAAGGGTTTATTTATTTTATCACCCTTAAAGTGCACATTTTAACCGAAAAGTGAAAAAAAAACTTTTTACCAAACGGTATATATCAATGATCCCTAAGGGCCTGTGATCGTTTTGTCTCAATAGTTTTTCTTACAGATGAATTTCTAGTGCCTATAAAGTGCGTATCATTACAGCCAAGTTCTAAAACAAAATACGTTTTCTCTAGCTCCCTTAAAGTGCGTATCTGAACCGCAAAGGTAACCTTAAAAAGTACTTTTGATCAAACACTACATCTCAACCCATGGAAGTGCCATATGAGCTTACAGCTCTTGTTAACAAGCTTTTGCTTTTTTAAGCTTTCCTCCAGGCCCATTGACTTCTAGCAAAAACAGGGACAAATTTATGTAACCGTATTTCTGGGGCGAGCTCCAGCTCCTACACGATCATGGGGAGGAATTACGCGTGGAAAACAGCGAAACAAGGCAAATTCGACAATCATTGAGTTGTCGTTAGGGGTGTTAGAATATAGCCTACTGTATTAAGTTCGGGTCTCCGGGTTTAAGAATGGGTGGAGCGGCGTAAGTAGGTTGCATTTGCATTATTCGTGTGGAGGGTTCTTTAAAGTTTAACTGAAAAGGCAGCTTTTGACTCATATAGAGGATTTTGTATTTTTTTCTCCCGGGGCTCTAGTAATAACGTTAAGAGGGTGCGCTGCTTGCACGACATCCCAAAATTCACCCAGACGCGGAGAATTCGAATTTCAACAAAGGCCAGCTCGGAAAAGCTAGGAAACTGACCTCGAAAATTTCAGCAATGGCTTACATTAGCTGGTAAATATTTCAAGCGTAGAGGGACAAGCACATAGAAATGCCACAAATCCGAAAGAAAAAGTTCATTCAGTGAAATTGATTATCTGTGGATAACGGACAAACGAAGTAGCGCATTTTATCTTGTTTTCAGTTCTGTTTAAGCGAATAAGTGATGTGTAACTAGACTGTTATATCTCCGCCCTATTCGGTTAAACTTAAAGATGACCAGGACTAGTTAAGCTGTAGACTGGGTTAAAAAAAAGCATTTAATGAATGAATAAATTAATTTTACTGACCCGCTGCACTACACGAGAAATAGTGGAGTATGATACAAGAAACTGAAAAAAGAAAAGCACAAAGTACATGAATAAAAACCAATTAAACTTAAACATAAACGGTATCTAATCTGATACTGATCATTCCTGGTCTCACTGACGGTTGATCCAGGAGTGGTTGCAAGAAGGGATGACGGCGCAGGCACGGAGATCTTCCACCGCGGTGATAGGTTCGGTAATTCTAAATCTATTAACTAAATAGGTGTTCCGCGTCCATAGTGGCAACTTTAGCAGGAATTTGAGGTAACGAAAGAACAGTGAACGGATGCGTTTGGTTTCAAAACGGGTACCGTAAACATTTTCCAGAAGGGGGTGAGGTACACTGTAAAAAAAATCTTGCAGTATTTGCTACTGGGATTAATCTTGTCTTTATTGAGATAAGATTATTCCTAATTCGGATTAATCTTATCCCAATAGAGATAAGATTAATCCCAGTAGCAAATACTGCATCCTTATTCGGAGAAACTTTTTACAGTGTAGTCCATTGGACGACTTTTCTTGTGCTGTTGTAAGGAAGGGTCCCTGATAAACTAACGGGTTTGACATAAAACTGGCCGAGAAACGACCGTGGATCCTTTAAGAAGATCTTATCATAACTGGATAAAATGGAAAAAAAATGTCAACTAGAAAGGGCAGAAAGAGCTAATTGAGTCTCTAGTAAGGGCGCGCCGGTACCGTGAGTGGCACGCGTGAAAGCTCATGTGGCACTTGTTACGAGTAGGTGGTGCAAGAAAGTAGATGAGAACGTCTCAAAATATCCCCGTCAACCCCCTAGGTTCGAACCTAGAAATAGGATATGTAGTTATATCCTAATATGTCATCTAGGGCATATGATCTCCCTATTTTACAAGTTTCATTCAAATCTCTCCAACCGTTTGACCCCTACTCGAGCCACACAGTTTCCGGGACTCTGCCTCCAGCTCCCCCCCCCCACTGTGGCCGTATACGACTCCGACTCTTAAGCTTCGCGTTTCAGACATCTCCTCTTCCTTTCTATCAAGTTTGATTCGATTCGGAGCATATCTGCAAATTTTCGGTTCCCGCTTCATCTTCCTCCTACCATGGCCGGATCCGGTCCGGACGCCAAATAAGAAATCTAAGCCGCACAAACTCGTAAAAATTAACATAAACCCCCAACCATGGCTGCAAGTGGTTCGGACACATGTTTCGCATATCTAGGTCATCAGTTCTTATCGCCCATAAAGTTTCACTCGAATCGGACCACCCGTTCGCAACCTACGGAAGTCAGTACTTTCCGGATGCGCACCTTCCCTCACCCCCCCCCCCCAGAAATGGTTGAACCCAGGAATGGAAGTTTTCCTAGAGCATTGGTGCGCATTTGGTCGGGTCACGAATACGCGTATCAAGTTTCGTTGGCTTTAGCCCATCTGGAAGTATCGTAATTCGCGATCACCGGAATTCCGGGACCCCCCTCTACCTCCCACCAAAGAGCCCGATACGATCTGGCTCTATCACAAACGTATCTAGGGCTTATGGTTGTTCTCCCCACCAAATTCCATCCCGATCCCTGACTCTAAAGGTTTCATGAGTTTTCTGGTGCCCCCTCTACCCCCCTCAAGAAGTATCGGATCCGGTCCAGAATTGAAATAGAACATCCGAGACGATAGCTCTTTCCAGCTGTCAAGTTCCATCAAATCCGATCATTCGTTCGAAAGTCATGCATGCCCCTAGATTCCAGATTCCCCATCCCCCACTCCCCCCATGATGGTCGGATCGGAGAAACGACTATTCTCAAGTCAGTCTGTTCGGGTCCCAGATATGCCTGCCAAGTTTCATCGTCCTAGTACATCAAGAAGTACCGAACTCACTCGATCGCCGGAATTGGCCAGACCCCCCTCCAACTCCCACCACTGTGCCCGAAACCGGGCCCGGTTATGTCAGTAATATTTCCAGGACTTGTGCAATTGTTCTTCCCACCAAGTTTCATCCCGATCCCTAGACTCTAAGTGTTTCCCAAGATTTCCGGCTCCCCCCCTCCAACTCCCCCCAAAGCCACCGGATCCGGTCCGGAATTGAACTGGGTCGTCTGAGACACATGATCTTTGCATCAAGATCCGATCATCTGTTCGAACGTTATACATACCTCAAGTTTACGGATTCCCCCTTCCTCCACCCCCCCCAAGATGGTTTGATCGGGAAAGTGACTTTTTCCAAATTAATCTGGTCAGGTCCTTGTGCCAAGTTTCATTGTCCTAGCTTATGTGGAAGTGCCAAGCTAGCAAACCCGGACCGACCGACCGACGAACGGACATAAATTGCGATCGCTATATGGCACTTGGCTGAAGGGCCATAAAAAGCAAACTAGCACATTTGCCGATCTCCTGATACTCTGCCGTCGGCAGGGAGTGCGATGCGTGGTTTGGGGCAAATCATGAAGCTTCGGAAACGTAAAAACACCAGCACATTAGCACCCACGATTCTTGGTCGAGCCACACCGCGGTCACATCTGAGCATAATTTCGGTAACGTAACGTAAACAAGCGTAGCGCTGATTTCTCAACAATTTACACCGGACACGCTTGGTCTCTCGTTTCCCCTGCCCCCCCCCCCCAGCACCGGCCTAAGGGTAAAAACGGCACTGCGCATCCTGTTTTAAATGTTACGTGTTTGTTTCGAGGCAAGCCTTTAAAAGTTAACTTCCGACATCGAGGCTGATATCGGATCGGAAAATAACATGTAATCGGCCAGTTAAAATAACCTATCCGGGCCGAAGGCGAAGTAGGTTATGAAAAGTATCTGCCGAGCACGGCGAGGTTGACATTTTCGAGAAAAATACAATATTTGAAAGGTTCTTAAAAGTTAATTGTCATAACGTTCAGTTCAACACAAGAATGCGCAAACATTTGTTGTCTGTTATCAATCCTCTGACTGTGTAGCAATCTTCTGTTCCTTACTTGTTCTTGATATTAACCTTTTGATTGATACCCCCGCCCAAAAAAAAATTCAATCAGTAGGCTACAGATTGTACCCCGTTTGGAACCCTGCACTAGCTTACCGTGACCTTTATCATTGTTAATTTCCCCTTAGGACGAGGAAGACGTTGAACAGACGAGAGGAGCTGAGATTGACGATTATATTGAAGAATTCCCAACTTACAATCGCGACATGGAAGTGGTGAAGGAAGCGAGAGAAGCTAAAGAAAATGCATGGGAAGAAGAATTGCTTTTGGTGAGTTGATCCAGAGAAATAACGCGTAGTTATGAAAGTAATGACCCTTTTTACAGGAGACGCAGCTCCATGCTGCAGGCGTTATGCAGAACTTTTCAGAATTATTGTTCAACAAAAGTTAGTTTCAGCTGGGGGGGGGGGGGGATCAATTTTTGGCTCATCTTGTTAAACAAGGGAAGAGGGAGAAGCGTGATCGCAGAAAAGCACCATCAGTTTTGGAATCTCAACCGAACTGAGGGATAGCCTATCCGTAAAACCCGTATATTTTCTCAAATCGTCCGTCCCGATAACTTCCGAACTGAGTGAGATATTTTGATGACAGCCTATATTTCTTCACGTCAAGTGAATAGATGTGCCTAGCACCTTACGCGGGAGGGGAATAGGATATAAAAATCGGCATACAGAATATGCCAGTCTGGGGTAAGACCCAGTCGAATTGGGAAAATGCTGTTAGTTTTCGGCTTGGATTACCACATGCTCTGGATCCAGTTGTGAGCGAACTGTCTACGAGTACACGGGAAAAGTAAGTTTGATAAAAAAAAAAGTGGCTCCGCCAGTGCGAACAGCCCCTGTCCCCTTTGCGGGGACGGTGAGGATGACCTAACCCACTTGGTTGTACGTTGTCGCGAACTCTCGAGGTTAAGGGGATCTTGCTGGGGGGAAAGGGAGATACTGTTTCCTGATATCCTGAAGAGCACATCACCAGCAGCAATTAGTGCGTTATGTAGATTTGTAGTGAGTAGTATTAAATTAAAAGTTGATCGGGCGAGTGTAGTTTAGATTATGCAGCGTGTTGTAAGAATTTATTATGAAGATTTATATTTTGTTGTTTGTATATGGCCCTAAGGCTTTTAATACATTATTATTATTATTTTGGCCTTAATTTTTGCTCTTAATATCTGTAGCGCTATATTTGTACAACCAGCTTCCGCTTTCGTCAGTTATATTCAATATCGGAGCATTTATTTTAACTTTTAATTTAATCTTTGTGTCAACCGCTGGATCCAACTTTCCCTCTCATTTTCGAAAGACACCCACAGAGTATTTCCCTCTAAAAGGTTTCTAACTGGTTCAAATCTACTTTCACCAAGAACAAATAATAGTTCTTGCTTTCACTGAGAGCTTTTCCGTTAAGCTGCATTTCATAATCTTATAAGCCTTCGCTTGGGCGTGGCTTTAGGACTGTCGACGAGGAAAAATTACTTCCCCATGTTGTCGAAAGTTTCAGTATTTACCAGGCCTGCTGTACCTGTTCTAGTAGCCAGAGAAGGGATGTTCAAATTCTTTTATTCTGAAAACAATGCCGAAATTTTGTTTATCCTCGTCAAGATAAAATGTTAAAAAGTAAAAATACAACAATGGTCTAACAGTTAATTCAAGTACAACAGAATGTTCTGAATAAATGAAACAACAAAAACTTAGGACTTGGTACCATGATTGCACGAAAAAAAAAAAAATACAGAAGAGATGTAGGGATGGAACACCATATCTCGAAAGTACTTTTTAGAGACCGAGACCCAGATTCCTCTCTTCCGCATGGTCCCAGCCCCAGCTTGCTGTTGTCCCCGAAAGTCAGAGGTTATATGAGACGTAACCCCTTTTAAAAGAAACACACCTCTCTAGTTGCTTTGTGTGTGAAGGAAGGATTTTCCGTAATGTTTGCCCTATCTCTGCCGGCTGAAAGATTACGCAAGTTTTCCAGATCGCAAATCAGAGTTAAAGTTCGTCTTTATTTTGCTCTGTCGAAATTTTTCCAGACGAAAAAAGTTTGACCGAAGTCTTCGAGTGACTTGCCCCTCCGTGAATCGAATCAGGCCTTTCCCATCTTCCACTAATTACTCACTTCTACAAGACGACGCCCTGCGTTCCCTGGTTGAGTATTTTGACGGCTTCTGTTATTTATTTCAGGCCATGGCGTCAAGCTCTTCACTTTCCGTTCAAGTCCCGTCGAAGGCGCGACATGAAAGAAAGCTTTCGAAAAAAAATATTGTCTCGTCCTGTGATGTACAGACGCGGATTGCTGGAACTGTTATCGAGAGAGGAAGCTTGGATTTTATAGGACAAAGGTCCGGAGTGTAGAACGTCGTCTTTGAGTTGCCGGAACGTGAAGGAGCCTCCAGAACTATCCGTGCCGTTGTAAAACATGAGCTTGGAATGGTGATTTTACACGTCTCTCTTTTAACTTCGAAAATTTGAAATGCGATGGGTTGATACCCCAACAAAGAAAGAAGGCGCAGACGACACAGGCCTCCGAGCCAAGAAGACATTTTGAATGATGATCGTGTAAAACTATTAGTTGTCATTGGCTGAAAAAGTGGGTGAACTGTGCTCAAAATTAGAAAAAATGTGTTCTGAAGCGCCTGGAATACTGAAAAGGACGCGGCTAGCCTTGAAACTGTGTAACATCGTTCATTTTTGTTAACAAGCTATCGGATAGTCACTCGGCCATCTTCTTTCCAGCTTGTAATTCGTTAGGTACGTCCAGCTAAATAAGTGATGGTTGTTACGACGTATCTTCGTGCGATTAGAGGTACAGAGGATTAAGATATGGCGGAAACAAGTCTACAGCTGGCTTCCCTTAGCTTAAAATTGGTGCAATTAACTTTAATATGATACCAAATATCGATTTGATTTGCGGCACGACATTTGTCAACTAAGAGATAGTATTAAACATATTGTAATTTTGCTATACATTATTTTTCACTGTAATAATGAGTAGCTCCATTCATTCTACCGATTCGATCCATCCTTCTCGACACGAGTTCCCTCAGAACCACCAAACGTGACTTCCTTCAGTTTCTTTTTGTTTCTGAAGATCATATAGTCAATCATTGTATCCTTGCAACGGCAAAATTTTGTTCTACAGGAAACTGAAGGATGGGGAGCCGCCGTCAGAACCTTGAGGACATGATACAAGGATGCGCAGTTTTAATAGATAACAGTTTCTGTTACTGAATAAAACAACACTTGTCTGGTTCAACAAGCATTATGTATAATGTGTATGTCAGGCAACTTCAAGTTTTATCAGTTGACATTGCGCATCCTTGTGTTTTGTTGTCAAAATTTTGACGGCGCCTTCTGAGTTGACCGCATCTCACAATGTGCGATTAAACTTTTTTTTCTTGAACGTGCGCGGAAAAGATGCGAAAAAGTCCCCTCATCTCATCGCTTCTGATGATCATCACGCTTTGAAGACGAGTAATAGCAAGACTGCTGTTGTCAAATCTTCTTTCTGCGGCCATGACAATTTTAATAAAATAAAAAAGCAAGACAAAATCGGATGAAGACGTGAAAACGAAAGTTAGGCTAATCCGCCGTAAAAATACGTGAAGCAATATCACTTAGGACCCAGTCCATCCCTTCTAGAAGATTCTCACCGGTCATCGCACTACACCAAATAATTTTCCAGTGGTGGGTTTTTATCTCGTCGAGTCCTAAAACGTCTCTGATTTCTTCTGACTTCATTGCTCCAGGGAGGTCTTGCTTATTAGCGAAAACCAGGAGTGTTGCACCAGCAAGACGCTAAGGTAAAATAAACATTTACAAAGCGGATGTGTTTCTCTCAAAGATACGCAAAACCACCAGTCATTCGTACCATGAGAAGCGAAGATCACGGACTCCCCCGTACCCCAAGTGAGAAGGTATAATACGAACAGAAGAAGATGGCAAGTGGCATATTTCATATCTCACGTTCATTATTACTAAATATGAAACAGTAGTTTGATTAGGTCGGACAAGACCTCTCGTACGTTGTGTTTGTTGCGCACAATCTATCTGGTTGGCTCTATGATTTCGGTATCTACAGTAAAATTTTACTTCTTCCATTCCCCCTTCTTTCATGGAAGGTAAAATACATAGCAGGTTCATTTCAGCTTCAAGGGCATGGAGCAAAACTTAGCTGACTCACCCGTTTAGCGTTATTCTTGTATCTATGATTCGCAGTCAGACTGGGCTGAAGATTTTATATGCCGTAAGCCTTACAACCGAGTAAAACACGTGGGAAGGATGACAAACGGTACGTTTAAGACTTTATCACAAATTTCTGACAGGGCTTAAAATCTAAAAATAATTCATGCGAAAAACGACCCTCCTCCTCTTTCCCATCACCGCCATGACAACACGAGCTTGCTGCAATCTGCGATCCACTATATCTACAAAAACACTGAGATCATAGGAGCATCCGGTCTTTATCGTTTAGGCGGCCTGCTAAAGTAAGTCCCTCAGTTCATACGGATCGTTGGAGATTTTTCAAACCCCCAGCCGGAAAGAGCAGAAAATCGGGACGCGACAACTTTTACTTGGTACCCACTAATAAGTTTCAATTGTTATACATAGCCTAGTTTAAAACTTGCTTCGGACAGTCATGAAAGTGATGCAAACTGTTGTAGTTCTTTGGACGCCATCAGTGTTGCCACTTTTTTTCTGACGGAACCTGTGACTTTTGGCGGCTACTAACGTTTTAGCAACTACTACGTTTTAGCAACTACTAACGACAGATCTCGCTTTACCTGCTTTATACTTATATGCCTTAACCTTCATTTCTGTGAACGGTCGCATAATATTCTGGCTCGCTTTGTCGATGAAGCGAATATCTGTGACAAATCGCAGAATTCTGCGACCAGTGGCAACACTGGACGCCATAGCCTGGAGGTTAGAGGGTGAAAAAGCAACTCAAATTAAAGAGTGCGACTCCAGTTTGAGTTTATATTACTCAAATTATTGTTTGCATTAAGAAGTGCGCATAAATATTTGCTAGGTTTAATTTCGTAATATTCTTCTGCGCTGTTCATAGTTTGGTGACGTCTGAATTAACATCACTTCTACTCTGGTTCAGGTTCATTTAATTTTCAGATTACAAAACGAATTATTTTACATCACTTCATGAGAGAGAGCAGGCTCGATGGCCAGATCGATCCTATGTTTGTGTTACCTACTGTGTTTGAGTTCGTCTTAAAATTTTCGGGGCCATCGTCATTTCCGCGGATAAAAGTTGAGGATTCCCAGCCTCTGATTAGCCTTTGCGCTGGCTTACGGGGAGCTCTGGCCTTTGAGCTTCCCAAGGACTCCTATTGAAGGCCTAGTAGAGGAGCCGTAGCTCCTCCGCACTCACCTCTTCTTGCAGGAGACTGTGCAGCTCCTTCTTGCAGTCCTGAAGTCGCAATCGGTCTGCACTATCAACGACCCATATAAGTCCATCCGTGCTTTCGAAGTAGTTTCTCCAGTATGATCGCAGGGATTTTTGACCTCCAACGTCCCAAATATTCAGGGTATAACTGAAAGAACGAAGTACACAGAAGTTACACGTAGATTTTTTTTAATATTTTACATCCAAATGCATCTTCGAGCTTTGGCAGCTGCAAAGTCTTTGAAATATTAAAAAAATGTTTCCCGCAGCCCTGTGGAATCATGTCATTTGGGATATGTTTCAGTCTCTTCCCACCAGGATTAGTCACGGGTTGGCGGTGGTTGACGAAATAACAGGCGAAGGTTGGAACATCGATGGTAACTTGCAGAAACAATTCTAACAAATAGGTGTTTCACAGATGGCGCTTTAAGAACCTCTTTGAATAGTGTGATTCCTGCGGTACAGTTGTTGATCAAGCAAATTCAACCGCATCATTCATAAAATTTCATGAAATTCTGTACAATAAATATTTACAGTTACCGTAGGTCCACATTAAAAAAAATCCGAATTTCTTCTCATGTTCCGGAGTAGGTAAAAAAAAAGTTAGCAACAACCACTCGTAAAGACTTGGAACGGTTTGTGCGATAGCAATGTCACAGGTAGGGATGACGATGATAGCTTTTAGTAACGAACCTTAAAGGACACCTGAATGAAGAGTACCAAGTATCATCCCTATATGTATGACTTCCGTGAACATTGCCTGCAGAAAACCCAATCCAAATACGAAATAGTGTTTCCAAGCTATGATTTTTGCTACATTTTGCATCTGTCCTTATTTCAGTACCGAACAATTTTAGAAATGAACAAATGTCTCCAATCAACCCTTCTTCTGGAATATTTTTTTAAACCAGTTAAGCCCAAATACATATCTAGAAAAAATTCCAATACGATCCGACCAGCGCTGTACAAGATTTGAATGAATTGCGCTTTTTGTCTTAGAGTCTGCATGTGCAAACCTCCAGAAACGAACATCCCTATTTTGAAAACATCACGCTCAGGAGAAGAATGCTCTCCGTGGCCATGTCTGTAAATGCATTCTCCATGGTGTTCAAATATGGTTTCATTGTTCAGCTGTCCTTTAAAGGTTAAAATACACAATTAGTGAACACGGAAGTGGTCGTCCTGTGTTATTGTAAACAAGGGAGGACCACAAGAATAATTCCTCCAAAATGACTACAGTTACTTAGTTAGGAGTTTATTACACTAAAGCCTGGCGGTCATGGTATCTGTCAGAACTAACTTCTCAAAGACTCTTGCCTACATAACTGATTCAGTCTCCATCATTGTTATTGCCGGTATTTCAAACTCCCATGTCCTTTTATCCACTAGGCTCTTTCGAGGCGGATCGGGCTTTCCTTTATTATCATCATCCAAGGGTGCCGAGTGAGTCTGAAAACAGCCGGCACTTGGTTGTAATCTTTTAAGAAACTACGTACGTTCGAACGTTGGTACTGAAACGGTATCTACTGCGATTAATGTATTACTTTGGCATTACCAGAGGCCACTCCTTAGCACGTGTTGGATATAACCACTAAAAACCAAGAATACTGTTCTACTATAAACCTAGCACCAGCTATGGTTCATCCAAGATTTGTATGGCATACGGTATACTACTACTAATTGGCACACGCAACTTACCCCTTGTGTTCAAAGCTTTGAATGTTGAAGCCTAAGGTAGGTGATATCGTAGAAATATCTTCACCATTGAACTTTTTCAGGATTGTTGTTTTCCCAGCGTTGTCCAATCCACTACGTATGAAAGGTAAGACAAGGATTAAACAAGAAAAAAACTTTTTTTCTTTCGAAGACATCTCTGGCTAAAGGTGACCATTACACACGTAGATAATTACGTTAACCGTTGGTTGGCCTGATGGGTCTGCCCAAGCCTACGGGGGGGAAGGGGGGATGAAGGCTTATCGTTCACAGACAAATGAAAGAGTGTCAAAGAGGATGGTCGGGAGGACTGAACACAATAGTAAAGTGAGGAACCAAAAACACAGCTAAGATCCGACTTCCCAGTGTTCTAAGGACCCATGATTTGCAGATAGTGACAAGACTTCAGGATATGCTGTTTTAACATTTTAACAGACCTTTTGTTTTACGCTAACGCTGTACCTTCGCGGAGCCGAACAAGATCTTAACTTGACATGGCTGTCGCAACATGGACATTTACCATTTTTTCAGTCATTCTCCAAGTGCTACAGCACACAGAATACCTTAATTACAGTAGACTAAAATGGCTCAGTACTTACAGCATTAAAACTCTTACTTCTTTTTCTTTCTCTTTGAGTTTTCTTATGATTGTCAAAAGGCCCATTGTTGATTAGCTGAATATTCTTGATGTACAAAATGCAAGTTGAACGTTCCCAGACACTAAAAAGAATAATTATCATGTTTTTGTATCCCAATGAACCACCTAACAGAAACGCTAGAGGACTCCCACAAAGGGGCTTGTTTGGCTTTAAACGGTGTTTCCGCGACTGCTCGACAAAACGGTGTTAAAGCGAGTTCCTTGAACACACCTCTGTGTCTACGACTAAAACAAATATGACGCGGAAAACGCCTTAATTCTTAGTCCATATGCAGCGTGGAAATGGCGGCATTGGGCGGCAACCTAGAAAAAGACTTTTTCTTGGGCAACCCCGCTGTCCGTTAATCACGACGAAGCGAAAATATTCTGCTGAGCTGATGGTCTAGGCCTACCATGTCTTCCAAAATGGAAAACAACAACCTGAAGCTTCTCATGTCCTTGTGTCCTTTAAAATGTCCATTAAAAGAGTCGTCGGCGGACCTTGAAGCTTTCGGCGAAGTCTGCCTTGCGTGAATCACAAAACACGGTTCGGCCGGGAAAGGGTTGAAAATTGTAAGTACAAAGAACAAGAGCTGGAAGCTCATATGGCACTTGCAAGCGCTGGGTCAGAGGATGAAAGTAGGAATTCGTCAATTCGTGGGTTTGATGTGATCATTTGTAAGCAAAACCCTTGAGATAAGAATGATCATGGGACCTTGGAAATCACGAGACTGTATCGTTTGGCAATGCAGTTGGCTGTACGCACTTTAAGGGCGCTAGAAAATCATCTGTAATCAAAACTCTTGAAGCAAAAAAGACGATCATCAGGTGCACGAAAATGTATATTTTACTCAAAAGTATTGTTTGTACTTGAAGGAATTCAGTTGTAAGGAAAACTCTTGAGGCAAAAATGATCATGGGCTCATAGGGATCACGAAAATGTATATTTTGCTTAAAAGTATTTTTTTGCACTTTGCGGTTAGCATTAGTAGGCTACTTTAACGGATGGTCGGATCTGGGAACTAACTATTTCTAAGCCAATCTTGTCAAGTCTTTAATTTTCAAGCCAAGTATCATCGTCCTAGCGTGTCTGGAAGTACCTTAACTTGCGATCACCGGAATTCCGGACCCCCCCCCCCCTCTAACTCCCCCACAATGCCCGAATCCGATCCGGTTCTGTCACTGATCTACATAGGGCTTGTGTTTGTTCTTCCCACCAAGTTTCATTCCGATCGCTCCGCTCCAAGCATGTCACAAGGTTTCCGGACCCCCCCTCCGACCCCCCCCCAGCTTCATCGGATCTGGTCCGGACTTGAAATGGGACATCCGTGACACGTTGTCTTTCTACATATCAAGTTTAATTATGATCCGATCACCCGTTCGGAAGTTATACATACCTCAAGATTCAGGATTCCCCCTCCCTCCACTCCCCCCACGATGGTCGGATCGGGAAGCTGACTATTTCCAGGTTGATCTGGTCGCGTCCCTGATTTACCTGCCGAGTTTCATTGTCCTAGCCCACCTGGAAGTAACTTAACTCCGCATCACCGGAATTCCGGAACCCCACTCCAACTCCCCCCACAGTGCACGAATCCGGTCCGGTTCTGTCAATGATGTACCTAGGGGTTGTGCTTGTTCCTCCCACCAAGTTTCATCCCGATCGCCCCACTCTAAGCGTTTAACATGATTTCCGGTTCCCCCCCCTCCGACTCCCCCCACATACATCGGATTCGGTCCGGACTTGATATGGGACATCTGAAGCATGACGTCTTTCCAAATATCAAGTTTCATTAAGATCCGATCACCCGTTCGAAAGTTATGCATGCCACTAAATTCCGGATTCCGGCTCCCCTCCCTCCCCCCACGATGGTCGGATCGAGCAAGTGACTATTTCCAAGTTAGTCTGGTCGGGTCCCTAATACGCCTGCCAAGTTTCATCGTCCTAGCACATCTGGAAGTACCCTAACTCGCAAACAGCGGACTGACCGACAGACCGACGGAAAAGTGATCGGTATATGGCACTTGGCCGGTAGGCAAGTGCCATAAAAACAAAGCCGAAAGGTGGGGATTTCAGGGGCTTCTCATTCCCTAAGGGAGCTAGGGATAATACAAACGGCAGAACAAGCTAGTGGGGTCCAATTCAATTGACATCTTGGCCCATTTGAGTTTTCCCTGTACAGGTTCTGAGAAGGGGGGGGGGGGGAGGCGTCACTTTGATGCTTGAGCTTGTACATTTAAAGTAGGCAGTAAACTTAAAGGACACGTCGTGCTTATGATTATAATTCATTCTACTTCAGTAGTATTTCCATCCATTCTCGTTCTCCAGATTCTTCACTTCATAAGTGTATTCTATCTCCTCTATTAGCAAAAGACTTCTCTTTATGTGACATATCAGGCGCCTGCTCATTGTTCCCGGGGAGCTTTCTCCATTCAAAAACGGGTTACGCACCTTTTGCCAAACTGTCATCCGAGGCAAGGGGCAGGATAAAAACAGCCAAAGTCTTGTGTAGGGGAGAGTCGGGTAGTATGACACGGCGGGTAGTATGACACACTATCGGAACTATTGGTTCTATTGGTTTTATTCACCTGTGCTTGCGGCAGCTAAGAAACATCTACTATACAGAGGAGAAAACGAGTTTTCAAAAAAAATAATTACTCACTCAGAACTTGTGCTAAAAAACATATTTTTTGACCCTCAAAGTAATTTTTTTTGTCTTAACATGAACTCCCATGTGGATAAGGTGCTATATCATAGGATAACCATTTCTTGCAGGGACCTAGGTAAGGTATTTGTTTATCATAAGCAGTTGAGAAACTGCTGGATATTCACACAATTTAGGAGGAAATGCAGATCCCATAAAAAAGGAGGGAGTCGGGTAGTATGACACACTTTTTGTCGGCTTGTATGACACATGTAATAGTACCCGACTTACCTTTTGAAATGTAAGATTTCTATTATATCTGGATGATTCTGTTATTTCTTCAGTAATATAAGTATTGAGACTCGTAATATGCATTAAAAATTTACGAACCCTTCGTTTTCCGGGTCCAGTCACCCATGGGGGGTGGAGGGAGGGGAATCGCCTTGGAACCGTGAGGAACCATTCCTCATGGTTCCAAGTTTTTTTGTTTTTTTTAAATGAAAGTTTCTGAGTGAAATATAATAAGAAAACGCGAAAATTAAAGATTTGTCATACTGAACCCAGGGTGTGTCACACTACCCTCCACCGGCGGGTAGTATGACACAGTGACCATGTCCAAAATTAAGCCTACTACTGAAAAATTGTGAGAGAGAAAAATACGAAAAAATCCCAAAGATTCTATAGGGAACCCAGTACGTGCTGCCAAAAATTTGGCAACATACATACAAATTTCAGGGAATTAAAAAACAAACAAAAAAAATGTGTCATACTACCCGACTCTCCCCTAACTTTCTGTCAGATAGCTTAGTTGTAGAGTGACTTTTATGTCCTATGTACAGGAGGGGTATCCAACCTCAAACTTGGCTTGAAAATACTACAAGCAAACTTTTGTACAGTCCTAAATTTATCCTAGGTCATTCAGAGCGTCTTTCTTGACAGTTAAGACCTTATTAGGATTGCATTGACCTTTCCTCTTAACTTTTCAAGGCCAAGCTCGAGGTTTTCAGAATTCGAGGTTGGATACACCTCCTGTAGGCAGTGTTGCAATGGGTGGTACAAGTATACCAGATTCAGTACTTTTTTCTGTGACCTGTACAGCTTTTTTTTCAATCGGAAAATCAGCCTACAGTTACATCCGAACCGGTATAAATTCAGTACATTTTCTCTAAAACTCAGTAAAAGAACTTAACTACTTGACTTAGCCTATCATATTAACTTTGGTGATTTACCTAGAGCTCTAACTCGGAAGAGGCATTTCTGTGTCCGTACAACTCAAGGATCCAGTCGAATTTCTTCGCGACCGAACCACTTTTCCTTTCTGGCAAATTTCCAGCTTTCCAGCTCCTAGTTACATAGGTTTGGCAGAACTAATTTACCTTGATAGGTACAGTTTAGTCCAGCACTCCTTCCTACCCAGGTCCTACCAAGCTCTATCCCAAAAGACACAAAGGTGAGTAAAAGAAGGATAACAAAAAATGGAGCCTACGGGAGGAGAGAGAAAAATAAGCAAAAGAAAGATACTGCGTGGATTAGTGGAGTACTGCGAAAGAAGATGCACGCGCAGATAAAAATTTGGCGTCTGGTACATTTTTTCCAGGAAGTACATTTTTAGTCTTTAGACCCATGTCTAGTACAACTAAAAAAATCAGTATCACAAGTCACAACACTACCAGTAGGACAAGACCTGTGGTAACCCTGACGGTATCATGCAATCAAACTCGCCTCTTTCCTCATGGAACTCGTAACATCATCACATATTATTGTAACTTTAGTCAACTTCAGAACTTAACTTGCCAGCATTAGGCCGGAAGTTTGAATAATTTGCTTAAGTAAAATTATGTTCTCTTGTAAAGTGCTTATGACCACTGTGTCCTAAACTGAAAAAAGCGCGGAAACTCAAAAATTTCAAGCATGAGTAATTTTGACCTCCAAACTATCAAAAATTCATTTGATAAATGTTATATGTCTCATTCAAACCTGTGTCTCACAAGCTATATTTCAGCATATGAGGAACTGAATAAGTAAGTTCTTCTCTTTTCCTTACTAAAGACCTTAGCAAGGTATTTACATTACGGAATGGCTGGTCAGTTTTGACTATTTTGATGAAAAATCGAGTGATTTTAAAAAACACTGACTGTTTTAAGAAAAAATTGTCTAGTTTAAAGAAAAACTGACCGTTCCCAAGAAAAATCAACTGTTTCAAAAAAAAAATCTACTGTTTTTATGAAAAATCTTTTAAACTAAAGAGTGACCAAGAACATTAAGGGGGTAGAAAATATTCCTTGAGCCCAAGCTGACTTAGTAGTTAGACTCATATATTCATATACCGGTAATATATACAAAAACGGATTCGTCAGCTTTGATGCTTATGAAACGACATTTCGACCCTTCTTGGCAAGGCCAAGAGTCCTGTTCAGGCTGTTATTCTTCTGGGCCAACGCTGGAGCATCATTGGGGAAGGAAACAAACCTGCAAACCTGGGGAAGAAAACAACCAACAAACAAAATTGCAGGTTTGTTTCCTTCCCTAGCGTTGGCCCAGAAGAATAACAGCCTGAAGAGGACCCTTGCCAAGAAGAACTGAAATATCGCTTCATAAGCATCACAGCTGACGAATACGTTTTGTTCCCAGTATTCTGCAGTTATCTAGAATTTGGTGAGAGAATTTACTGAAATTATTTGGTAATTTTTCGATGCCAGAACTATTCGGTATATTTATGGAGAATTGGTAGTTACACTGAATCCCGAATAAGTTATCAGTCCAAATTATTTGGTATCATGATAGGGATTCTGTAGTTTATTCAGTATAATATCCAAGATTCGGTAGGTACCTCAAATCGATTTGACGAAGTTATACCAGATCTTTCGATCCCAAAACAATTTGGTATAATAACCGGGATATGGTAGTTATACAGAATCCCGAACATGCTATCTGTCTAAACTTTTTCGGCATCATGACTGGGATTCGGTAATTTATTCTGTATAATTGCCAGGACGGGAGTTACCACGAACCTCGGAAGAGGTTGAGTGAAGCACTGGTCTCAGACAAAAGGACTGATCTATGATTTCATCGATAGTCCTTACTTTTCTCTTGGATCCCAAAAAGAAGATCTAATCATAAATAAGACCAGCACACCATGCACTCCCATGATATCAGTCCTATCCTACCCAGGGCCAAAATTTTCTGGTTTTGCCCTGA
Organism: Branchinecta lindahli; assembly: GCA_023053555.1. NCBI lineage: Eukaryota > Metazoa > Arthropoda > Branchiopoda > Anostraca > Branchinectidae > Branchinecta > Branchinecta lindahli. The sequence goes on along the minus strand of JAKZAO010000009.1, from coordinate 331,410 downwards.
TGTTACAAGAGCCAGCCGTGCGGTAAAAACTGAGCCGGGCGGTAAAAACTGAGCCAGGCGGTAAAAACTGAGCCGGGCAGTAAAAACTGAGCCGGGCGGTAAAAACTGAGCCTACGGTAAAAACTGAGCCGATCTAAAAAAAAATGAATAAAAGACATCACTTTCAGGAGGAAAAACAAAATAACACTAAAAAATAACACAGTAAACAAAAATGTTGGAAAACGTTGTAGAAAAGTCTTTAAAAACTGAAAAAAAATGTTGGTTTCCTAGCCAGCCAACCTGGGTTATACCTTGTTACAATCACATTCCCACTGGAAATGGAACTTGTCAATTGAAACAACATTACTTCCAACTTACTCTAACTTGTTTTCCTCTAGTCTCCAGAAGGCAGCTATAGAGCAATTCCAACAGTATTATTTTTAATTTTTCTCTGAAAAACAGTCAATCAATATCCAGTGTTGCCACTTTTTCTGATGGAACCTGTGACTTTTGGTCAGAAAAAAACAATGATATTTTGGCACCTACGAAAGTACGTCTTTTTCACAACCTATTAACAAGAAATCTCGCTATATCATCTTCACAATTACGCCTTAACTTTTATACTTAATTTTTGCATTTACTGCTAAGGAACCAGTCGCAGAGTTCTTGCTCACTCTGTCGAAGAAACGAAAAAGTATGACACATTGCAGAATTCTGCAACCAGCGGCAACACCGGTTTGAGCTTTATCAGTTCTAACTACCCTAAGAATTTCGCCGCTAGATGACATCTACTTCGCCACAAATGAAAGACTTATATTCCTGGGACACAACAGTAGTCGTTTTCACATTTCAACAGTAAGCTAGGGTTGCCATTTTACTAATCAGAAATACAGAAAAAGACGCTGCTCAGCCAACCCTTTAGCGACAACCTTGCGAAGGTTAAAGATAGTTGATAATGACAATGGATATGTATTTCCTGAAACAACATCCTACTATCCCTTACTATTTTGCGTTACTAGTTACTACCAACGCCAGCATTAATTTTTAAAAAAAGATTGAAATAAAACAGTTGCTTTTTTACCGAATTTCCGCCAGGACGTATCATTGTTCTGCACAGTGTACTAGTGTTTGCTTTTCTTCGGGCGATAATATATAATGTTTCGAAAATTCTGCATGCGGCGGTTTTCGTAATATTCTCTATTTTGAGGAAGGGCGCGTCATTTGGCTGGGGTTTTAAGCCAGTTTTATGATTGGGATTTCGAAACATTAAGAGATAAAATCCGGGCCTATCATGCTGTCCAAGGGCCAAATTTTCCGCTATCGCCCGAAGAAGAGCAAGGGCGATAATGGTTATAACACTAGTACACTGTCAAGACCCATGATACGTCCTGGCGGAAATTCGGTAAAAAAGCAACTGTTTTATTTCAATCTTTTAAAAAAAATTAATGCTAACGCTGCTAGTAGCTAGTAACGCAAAATAGTAAGGGATAGTAGGATGTTGTTTCAGGAAATATATATCTGTTGTCATTATCAACTATCTTTCACCTTCGCAAGGTTGTCGCTGAAAGGTTGGCTGAGCAGCGTCTTTTTCTGTATTTCTGATTACTGAAATGGCAACCCTAGCTTACTGTTGAAATGTGAAAACAACTAGGCTACTGTTGTGACCCAGGCATATTAAAGTCCTTATTTAACGACATCTTTTTTCATTTGTGGCGAAGCAGATGCCATCTAGCGGCGGAATTCTTAGGGTAGATAGAATTGATAAAGCTCAAACCAGTGTTGCCGCTGGTTGCAGAGTTCTGCAATGTGTCATACATTTTCGTTTCTTCGACAGAGTGAGCAAGAACTCTGCGACTGGTTCCTTAGCAGTAAATGCAAGAATTAAGTATAAAAGTTGAGGCGTAATTGTGAAGATGATATAGCGAGATTTCTTGTTAATAGTTTGTGAAAAAGACGTACTTTCGTAGGAGCCAAAATATCATTGTTTTTTTCTGGCCAAAAGTTACAGGTTCCATCAGAAAAAAGTGGCAACACTGGAGTTTTTATTGGATTGTTTATCAGAGAAAAATTAAGAAATTATATTGTTGGAATTGCTCAATAGCTGCCTTCTGGAGACTAGAGGAAAACAAGGTAGAGTAAGTTGGAAGTAATGTTGTTTCAGTTGACAAGTTCCATTTCCAGTGGGAATGTGACTGTAACAAGGCATAACCCAGGTTGGCTGGCTAGGAAAGCAACATTTTTTTTAAAGTTTTTAAAGACTTTCTACAACGTTTTCCAATTTTTTTGGAGATCAGGCTCTATTTTTCAGTACTTGAGGGAAAATGCTCAGTGAACTTGATGAACGGACCAACTGTGCGATATCACTTGATATCGCATGGCTGGCCGTGCGTTATCACTTGATATCGCACGGCTGGCTGTGCGATATCAGATGATATCGCACGGTTGGAACTTTTTTCTTTTAACATCAGGGTAATACTAGAAAATTTTGGCACTGGGTAGGATAGGACTGTTATCATGGGACTGCACAGTGTACTGGTGTTATAAGCAGTTAAGTTTTTAGCATACAGAAAAAAAAAATCGCTGCGGCGCTCGATTTCATTTTCTCTTGGGTATAATAGATACAAGCTGTTACTGCAATCATGCCCGGAAATACATTCTCTAAGTGGGCTTCGCCAAAACGCCGCCTAATAGTTGGCTTATCGTCTTTCATGCTGCCCTTTAATGTTACTCTTCCTATGTAATCCTTTCATGTTTCATAAGTTAAAGCTCGAATTCTCAGTTTCTAGGATTCAGTACAGTTTTTGAGAGATTCGGTAAAAATTTGGCTCCGCCCCCCCCCCCCCCCCCCCACACCGAAAATGCACTTGCGACACCCCCGGAGAGAGGTATGCTTATGTGAAAGTCACCTAACTACAGTCACTGAAGAAAAACTAAAACATAAACCACGCTTTTTTTTACTAAATACTTGCCAAAAACGTATTTTCCATTCACATTTTTATCATTTTTTGAATATTATGCTGATAGTGACTGAGTGACTTAACTGCCACCAGGTTTTCTTTTTTCAAACAATTTTTTGACGACTTCGCCAGGGGAAACACACCTCCAGCCAAGAAGGGAAGTTCAAACAAACAGACATCTCAAATAGAAGAAGAAGCACATTTGTAAATTCAAAATAAATAAAATTTTATTGCATTTCTTCCCAAAGTTTATGCCAGGATAAGCCTGAAATAGTTGACTATTATCAAGTTTGTTATTTTTCATTTCCATTTGACTGTTTTATAAGCAAGTAACAAAGATAGGGTAGCGAAACAGTTAGAGAAGTGTTCAAATAAGTAAACCTCTACTGTACAAGATGCCTTGCTATCTTTGCCACCCCCTGAATGAAATATATGCATGCAATTCCCACTGTTTCTTTCCAGCCTCTATCCTTGCCAAATGTGTGAAATTGGGCCTTGATTGAAAGGTCTAATTATTCTCTACAACCTAATATTTTTTTTCCGTTTTCATTGAGCAAAGTTGCAGTGTTGCCAAATGCCTTTCTTCTGAATGCCTACTAACCATGACCAAATTGTTTTTGCCCCAGCATCCGTTTCCAATCTTCTTTTGTCCTTTCGCTGGTTTATTTGCGCTTACAGGATAACCCAAATAGCCTGAGTGTGACCATTTGCACCAACGCTTTTCTATCCGATTTAATTCCGACTTTTCAGCGTTGTTTTGGGCCAGACATTTCTTCAAAGAAGAAATAGAAGTAAGTGGATGACATCTGATAATAATTAATTTGGTCAAGAATCAGGATGGATGTATTTGGATCTAGTTTGATGTTCCAGATGTGATCCCTGTGATTTATTCTTTGGGTTTAAATAATTAGGCCTAAATAAAATAATGGCATTGGGCTAGCCTATGCAAGGCTGAAAAGTGAGACAAGTGAGAATCAGATCAAATCAGTGTGTCTAAAATAGCCCAAAGTCAGCCCAAAGTGGCTTTCTTTAGCCCTGTCTTCTCTTCAGCCAAATGCCTTTCAATTGTCTGGCTTGATACTGGGTGTTTAGAATGAATCTGGCTGTTTAGGAGCAAGTCTCGGTCCTGTCTCAGTTAAATTTCTTAACTACGATGTGACATCTATGTGCAGAATTATCAACATGACAAGATTAAATGAAACAGCAGTTGCCTTAAGCCTTGTCACAATTGTTACAAGAAGACAAGACTGAGACAAGGAGATCAAAATAGAGCATGGTTTATGTCTAAGACTGGAAGCAGGGAAGCTTACGAAAATACTGAACTTTTAAGGACATTTATTACCATCAGTAGTGTGGTATCAGAAGAACAGTATCATCGCCAGGGGCACCGCAAGGGGGGAGGGGGGGGGGTGCAGCAACCCTCCAACTTTTTGAGATTGAGATAGGCTATCGGTACAAATCTGTTCGGTATAATGATCGGGATTCGGTATAATTGCCAGGATTCGGTAGTTATATATCACGATTAGGGTGAACTAGTTTTCTGAAATTATTTGGTATTACACAGAATGCCGAATAGGCTATCGGTCCAAAATTATCGGTATCATGATTGGGATTCTGTAATTTATCCAGTAGGCTAGGCCTATAATTGCCGGGATTCGTTAGTTACCCACGAATCCCGACTTTAGGTCTGGTTTCGATGAAATTATACCGAATCCGAACATCTTCGGTAGTTTTTCGATGCCAATACTATTCGCTGTAAGTACCGGGATTCGGTAGTTAATAAAGATTCCCGCACAGGCTATCTGTCCAAACATATTCGGTATAATACCGAGATTCGGTAATTTATCCGGTATAATTGCCAGGATCCGGTAGTTATAACGAATTCCGAACTTCGGTCCAGTTTCGACGAAATTCTACAAACTTATTCGGTATAATTGGGTTATACAGAACCCCGAATAGGCTATCGGTCCGAAATTATTCGGTATAATAACTGGGATTCGGTAATTTATTCGGTTTAGGCCAATTGCCAGGATTTGGTAGTTACCATGAACCCCAAACTTCGGTCCGGTTTCGACGACACTTTAATGAATCCCGACTATCAGTTCATAATTATAAGCCATATAATTATCCCGAATTCCGAACTTTGGTCCAGTTTCGACGTCAATCCTAAAATCCGATGACCCCTCTCCATGCCGCAGAGAATCGTACTGTCAGTTGTATGTTTTGACCTTGTCAGAATATCAGTCGTATGTTATGAGCTTGCCAGAATGATACAAAGGTAGTTACCAAACTTCTGAATTTCACAGTGGGGTTTTGTACCGAATGTTTCTGCAAGCGGAAAGAGGCCAATGTTCGAAATTTTGCCTGTGGCGCTTAGTTTCAACATTATGCAGAGAAGTAGGCCTATGTTTAAAAAAAAATGCATGGCAATGTTTCTACGTAAGTCGGATTTGCAAGCATTGCTAAGAGGTGAAGCGAAGCACTGGCCACAAACTCCATCTAATGTGAAGCGAAGCACTCGCCACAAACAAAAGGACTGATCTATGATTTTATCGAAAGTCCTTACTTTTATTTTGGATCCCAAAAAGACGCTCTAATTATAAATGTTTGCAAAAATTCCACCTGCGGCCACTTTCGTAATATTCGTTATTTTATGGAAGGACGCGTCATTTAGCTCGGGTTTTAAACCAGTTTTAGGCTTGGGATTTGGGAGACATTAAAAGCTAGAATCTGCAGAGACATAGTTAAATTTGTCAAGAAAGATCTAAAAAACTGGGTAGCCTACAGTAGCTACAAGCTGCTGCCGGGATGTCGCTCCATCCGGTTTTGAAATTTCTGGAAATTCCAGGGATATTGCGGTGTTTAATCCGCGGCAAATGATAGAATCCATATAGGAAACGGTTAATTTTGCAGGAAAAACAAATTGAAGACAAAATTTGCCTACGCTCGATATAATTTCGTCTGTACGCCTAACGTAAATGGAAGTTGCTACTGGAATCCTGCCCGGCAATATGCTGTGAAAGTGGGCTTCGCGGAAACGACGCCTAGTAGCTGTCTAATCATCTTTCGTGCTGCCCTTTAGTGGCTTTAGTGTTACCCTTTGCACTTAATATTTTCTATTTGATAACTTAAAATAATTTGAAGTTCGAATTCTCATTTTCTAGTATTCGGTAAATTTTTTGGCTCTGCAACCCTCCCTCCTTCCCACCAACGTATGCACTTGCACGCCCCCAGAGCAAAATAACACCAAGGAGTAACGCCAAGACCTATGCTTTCTATGCTTCGCAACCGGGCCATACTTGTAGCGTCGCCCACCACACTTGGGGCATTTAAAGCGAGGCAAACTTGCGGGCTTATAAATTTCCAGTAAAGCTAAGATGCGGTCTACATCGAAGAAACAGGGGAGGTTGTATCTTTTTTTTGCTGTGTTCAGAATTTTAAGTTATTGAAGCCAGCACTGGTGCACGAATGATTGAGTTTTAGTAGGGACGTTCAGTCCCGCTAGCGGAGCTAGTGTCGCTGCGATTGACTCTGTGTCACTTTTCCAAAGTCTGCGCGGTACTCTCTAGAGTTAGTTTGCTCTGCACGCCCCTGATCATCCCTCTAGAATCCTACACTCAGCCATGTTTAGCTACACAGCTGATAGTCGGCCCTTACTTTCGTCTGCGATTCATAAAGACACCATTAGTGTTTCCAAAAATTTTGCCTGAAGCGCTTTTTGTAGTAGCCTACGCTCTGTTTAGTGGAACGGAGCGTCATTTCGTTGGGATTTAAGGCTCGGAATTTGGGGGTTTGAGCCACATTACAAACTTTAATTTGTGTAGGAAGTAGCTAGTTTAATCACAAAAAGGCAGATATGAAAAAATGTCACCTGCGGGCGGTGATTGCCATTTTGTATTGGAACAAACGTTAGAATCTGCGGCCGAGTCTTCACTCTCCAGCGAATACTTTGGCATATTAGGCTATTACCGATGACCTTTTTACCTTAACCATTATACAAATTGGTGTTTCGGTTTCTTGAAATACATACAGCTTTCCACATGTAGCGCTGTTTTCTTGTCTATTGTTTTCTGCCGGTACAACTTTACATAGCTTGACATAGCCTACGCCAGTCATACATTTTGGGGCACCCCTCCATGCCACAGCACTTCGAACCGCCTCTGCATCCCGGCCTATCTTTCGAGGAATCTTCCTTGCCTATCTTTCGAAGGAGTTGTCCTATCCGAATGAAACTTGATAGGTCGGCAAGAGCACATGTCCCCGAGGTTCTTCTGCCAGGGGAGTTGGAAGAGGGGGGGGGGGGGGGTAACCAGAAATCCCTAGTTATACTCCTTATAGATCCGGACTGGATGCAGGCGCTGTGGGATGAAACTTAACGTACTGTTTACTAGATCGTCTTAGATCCGGCCACTGTGGGGGAGTTGGAGAGGGAACCCGGAAATCTTGCGACATGTAGTGCTGTCGAACGACTGATTCGACCCGAATAAAACTTCATAGCCGACAATATCACATGTCCCAGATATTCACTTGCATGTCTGGATAGGAGTCAGCCACTGTGGGGAATCAGAGGGGGACCTGGAATTCTTGCGACACACCGAAATGCTATCTAGCCTTGCAAGTGCCATGTGAACTTCGATTTAAAATATGTGTAGGGTGAACTCGGGAAAGTCCGGCCACGGGGTAAGTCCGGCCATTTCACCTCTCGTCTGTGTTTTTTGGGATTATTGTGGCTGACTAGCCTCTTTTCATCCTTAAGGGTAGCGCTTGGGAACAGTGTCGGAGATTACCACCATTGTATTTACCTGGCGGAGTTACAACAGGTTGAAAATTCGAGGACGGGCATTTTTACGGTTCCAGGGTAGGGGACTCCACTAAAGTCAGTTTTTCTCGGAGATGCTATCAGTTGCAGCTTTTTTGGAAGCGTACTTAGAATCTATGGTGGTTGACGAGTTCCCCAGAATATTTCCACATTTTACTCTACATAGCTGCTTGACATAGATGGATGGCCGGGCTTACCCCCCAAAATAACGTGTTTTGGGTAAGTGCTTCCGCCGTACTAACGGCCGGCCGTACCGTGAATAAGGGAAAATCAATGGTTCTTACATGTGGTGGCTTCTGTTGATGATATAGTCTGATTTTAGAGATGCATTCATAGTGGTCGCAGCATGCTCTACAAGATGTCAGTCTCCAATTATTTTTATCTTCAAAAATAAAAAAGATAGATGGGGTGGCCGTACTTACCCCAAATTTGGGGTAAATCCGGCCATCCTGAGGTGTCCTAGGGGACATTTTCGCGTGGATGGCTCCCTTGGATGTTACGTCCCATCATCATGATGGGTGTTTTCACGTTGATGCCATCCAGCTCGATGGTCATTTTCGCGTGAAAAGCTCGACGTGTGACGTCACCATATCCAGCTGAATGTGTCTCTCCCGTTCAACGATGCTCCTCGAGCTCTGTTGAACGGGTAGAGGAAGATGACATCTTCCTCTGTCTCAACCCGTTGTCGTGTGGATGGCATCATCCAGTGACATTTTCGCGTGGATGTCGAGCTCAACAGCCATTCACGCGAAAATGTCCCCCTAGTTAGAAGGACCACGGAACTCAACTGAGTGAAGTTATCACGAAACCAAGGGGACATTTTCGCGTGGATGGCTCCCTTGGATGTTACGTCCCATCATCATGATGGGTGTTTTCGCGTTGATGCCATCCAGCTAGATCGTCATTTTCGCGTGAAAAGCTCGACGTGTGACGTCACCATCCAGCTGAATGTGTTTCTCCCGTTCAACGATGCTCCTCGAGCTCTGTTGAACGGGTAGAGGAAGATGACATCTTCCTCTGTCTCAACCCGTTGTCGTGTGGATGGCATCATCCAGTGACATTTTCGCGTGGATGTCGAGCTCAACAGCCATTCACGCGAAAATGTCCCCCTAGTTAGAAGGACCACGGAACTCAATTGAGTGAAGTTATCACGAAACCAAGATATGCAAAATATCCGCAAGAATTTCAACTAGCCTAGAGATACTTCCATCCGAGTCCGACATCCAACAGTAAATCTTCCATCACGCTTTTGAAGAAAAAAGCGTAGTAAATGGCCGGACTTTCCCGAGTTCACCCTATATGTATATTTGGAATGAAGTTTATCTCCGTTTTTGTTCAAATTCTCCAATTACCCTACCCGGAATTCTGTGACTGTTTTTTTTATAGGCTAATAGTTTATTCCAGTCTTCCGTTCTAAATACTAAAAAGCCACTAAATTTTATTTTGACGTATTTACAAGATGTTTTGTTTGAATTTGGTATTTTTGTTTACATATAAAAATAGTAGCTGGAATTATGTTTTCTTTTTAACCATCTGATCAACCCGAAAAACTGACCAACATCTTAACAGATCAGCCGCTTTTCTGATCGTTTGTCGGTCCTGCCTGTAACAAACTATGAGCAGAGGTGCTTCAGAACCGATTTCTCGGAGTAGGCTAGCAGCAGTGAATTTTCCGCTTCCTCTCATTAAATTCTATGGGTATGGACGTTGATTGTATTGTAACGGAAAACAGCTGACTAGTATCCTAGAATGTCCTCGCTGAGACAAATTTTTCTTCAGGTGGTTTATTTTTCAGGCTCTTTGGTTTGCTTGGTTCTGTCTTTGGTTTTGTTGCTTCTGATGTTACGTCAAAACTGGATATACTTAAGAAGTACCAGGCAGAAAATGCAAATGAAGAAAGCTTTAAGACAATTTACGGAATGCTCAGATACGAAAAGGAGAGTGGAAAGCTGAATGACAAGGGATATGTTTCTGGAAGCAGAACACTTCTTAGACTTCACAGAGCACTTGGTAGGTTTCGAAATATTTTCTAAATATCAAAGATTCTAGTTTGCGGACTACAGTGACTATTTGTTGTACAGCACGGTAAGCTTAATGTCCTAGTTCGCCGGCTACAAATTGTCATAATGAATAAAAAATGTTTTTTTCCAGACTTCATTGTGGTCTTTCTGGAGGAAGTTACACAGCTCCAACACGAAAGCTCACTTTCAAACCCTTGTTACGAGAGCTATAGAAAAACTCTTGCTAACTATCACCCTGGTTATATCAGACTAATGGTTAGAGGAGCTGTGTACACACTTCCATCTCGGCAAGGATTATTGAACAAGGTAAGCCTATGACCAGAGACCATTTACACGTTGAACATAAGGGCAATATCTTGGACTGACTTGGAGCGAGAATCCGCCGAGCAACAAGCAAAAAGTCGTTGCGCCACAATTTTACCTTTACAACTTCTCGCTGACTTGCCGAAATGACTCTCCACTCGCGAAGTGGATTCACTTTCCAAGTGCTTGCGGAAACTAGCGGAGCGCGAGAACAGCTCTGGAAAGCGAAGCGACTTATAGCCGAAGTCGCAAAAACAGCCGGCGCATAAGCTCGCGGAGCTTTCCAGACCGCCAGAACCGCCCATTCTTTGCCTAAAACATAGTAAACGTGTTAAAGGGTCGTTAAGGAGCAGCGATCTCGTCAGCTTCAATAAAAAATCACCTGAAGTGGTTTGGGTGAGGTTAGTTTGACATGACAGGGGGCTTTAGAGCACTGTCCTCGATACCAAAATTATGTGCATACACAGATATTGTAGCACTTATTACTCTTTCTTGTCCAGTGTTCCAAAAGCTTTTAACTTTAAGGAGTAGCATGGGGACGGGCATTCCAGCCCGTCTCCATTCCAGCCCATATACTCTGGGTTGTAACTGTTTTTGTTTTCTAGATCAAGGATTCTGACAAGGGAGAGGAATACTACCTTCAGCTTCTTACTCAAGTAGTAGAGGCTGGCAAGAAGGTGTTCAGTACAACAGAGGATTTTTACTCTGAACAAGGGCTACATGAGCTTCCCTGAATTTGGATTGTGCTTGAATGCCTGTGTGCAAATTGCTACATCTGACATGCCTCTAGATTGGTATAAGCTTCATTGTTATGATCGCAATTCATCTACAGAAGCTGATTGATCTTAAAGCCTATCCTGTGATCATGAGACCACTGTGATATCACATGCTGATTGTTAGCGTGAGTATTTCTTGGAGTAGGCTCATTGTTGTGATCGCAATGCATCTTCAGAAGCTGAGTGATCTAAAAGCCTATCCTGTGATCATGAGACCACTGTGATATCACATGCTGACTGTTAGTTTGAGTATTTCTTGGAGTAGGCTTCTTTTACAAGCCATCTCAGTAAAAGTTTTATTTACATCACTATTTGTACACTCTGAAGGACAGAAAAACGTCTAAATTTCCTGGAAAACATCACTTTTCTTGTAATTTTCCTCATCTTCTTCGATAACCTTGAGGTGCTTGTCTGTCATCGGAACATAAAAGGAGCTCTTATAGTCACTTCTAGCTCTCATGAGTTGTCCAACTTTTTTCTCAAGCAACCTGGAACACAGATTGTTTTAGTCTTGTAACTTTAAAACTCAAGGTTCAAGAGTTTTTAGTAATTCAAATCTGGGTATCTCTAGCGTAGTCAGTTCTGGACTGGTTATTACAGAAAACGTGTTTCTTAATAAACCAAGTACATGGCTGGTCATTCTGAAAAGATAACTGTGCCGCTATGGCGAATTTTTCAAAAACATTTTATCGAGGCTAAAGGCGGAAAGGGTCGCGCCCGATGCCATAAATGAATAGAAGAAGAAATTCTTGATATTATTTTGTTTAAAAGACCCTCTTACTTACAGTACTAATTCATTCTACTTCAGTAGCATTTCCATCCATTCTCGTTCCCGGGATTCTACACTTCGTAAGTGTATCCTATTACCTCTATTGGCATTGCACTGATTATCACGCTTGCCACTTTTCTTCTCTTCACGTGACGTATCAGATTCTCGATCGTTTGCCTCTTAAAAGCTTATTGATCAGCAGACCAGTCAAAGGACACGGAAAAGGCTAAAACCGCCGAAGCCTTGTGTAACTTGCTGTACGCATAGCCAAGATATAAAACAGGCAAATATGTAAGAACATCTTAGCAGAAATGCGATGTAGTACGAGTTGTCTTTTATGCGACAAGCCTGGTGACCTCAACTTGTTTGTCTCTATTATCGATGGCTAAGTTTTATTCGGGACGTTAGAGATGCAATTCGTTTAAGAACTGGTTACCATAATGTTCGGAATTATTCTGCACACTTTTTGAGACAATGTGCCTTGGATTTCCGCCAGATTTTTTTCCTCATTTACCGCCCCGTAGTAGGGCGCTGGTTTACATAGCGACCAATCGAGCATGTTTCGATGGTACGTACACTCAAAGTACCATACCGAAACAACCTATTCCGAGACTAACGCTGAATGTCGTGTACGAATATAGGAAGTTTAATTAAGGATCTATGGTCATTAACATTTGGGTCAATCGAGGGATAATAGAGTCATGCCAAATAAAGGATCAAAGTAGCAACAGAACCAACGACTGACATTATGTGCTCCAGGTGCTCGTCCTCAAAACGGCTCATGATCAAGGCCGCATTTCGGACTTCCTGTACGGGAGAGGTCCATGAGTTCGATCGTTATACTTGCCTCATTCGTCTGTTGTAATCTCCACAGCATAAATAATAGCCTACATACTCATTTTTCCTTACCTCATTCGCCTCTTGTAATCTTCTTCGTAGAGGTTGTGCATCTCCATTTCATACAGTTCCTGATACGACCTGGTCACATATTTAGCAATAAATCGAGAGATGGCGTTCTGAAAATAAATTAATGTATCAAATTTTTTATTATTAGATCATTTCCTACTGTTCCTTTTTATATTCATAAGAAGTAGACTTCAATTTTTCGCGAACCTCGTTCCTACCTTATTAAACTGCAGACATAGGTGCTCTAGCAAAATAGAAGACACGTCAGGATCAGCCATGCTAATTGAAGATTGCTGAAATAACGTTTTATATCCCATGAACTTTCCGACAAAGCTCATGGGTATCAGAGCTATAACTGCAAAAGAGTAATTATAAATATTATATTATTTGCATTACATCAGTAGTTTTAAATTGTTTCGAGAAAGAAAACTTGTGAAATATTCAGAAGTTTGCACCAGGAAGCAACTGAAGTATTTTCTTTCAGGGCCGCCACAAGTTTAGAGGCTTGAAAATAGGGACTCAGGGACTTATCGGGACCTAAGGCCACTACTGCTAAACATGAAATACATAGCAGTAGGATCCTATTTGTACTTTATTTGCTAGCATCAGAGGCTAGGGATTCTAAGAAATAGCTTAAATAGAAATAGAAGTACAGTTTTTGAAACCCTGTTCGCTTATGTAGCGAAATATGGCTCTCATATCTGAGCCGCTTAACGGAGAAAGAAAAAGCAATTAATTCCTCTCTATTTTAATTCTTTCTTGTGACTGAAGGTACAAAAAACATATGTCACCCACTTGTATTTTGCGAGTGGGCAATCACGACAAGTTTGATTTTTGTATTTTTCTGTGCATCATCAGATATCCAAGAAAGAAGATGGTAGCCTACATAGCTTTTCTTTCAGTGAACGAACCAATGTGAATACAAAGCAGTAATTTCTTAGGCGAGATAATTTCTATATGCCGTTTCACGGCCGTACCCAGGGGCACCATAGGCCCGACCTCAAAACATTTATATTTTCGCTCTAATTTTTAAAGGTAGTTTTGATCGCCTAAAACAAATTACAAAAATTTTGCCGCTTCGCTGAATAGCATTCCTTTTCAACGTCTATTTCTCGGCAGTGTTTCAAAATGTAAACCAAATACTTGAAACTTTCGGTAGGCTACAATTCGATTGGGCAAAATTCTTGGCTTGGTCACTGGTCAGGTCAACTATGACAATCCTTGATCTAACCTTCCTCCAGAATCCAAGCCTAGCTAGGCCCATGTATCTATCAGTGACACAACATTTCAGATAGAGAGAACCTTTCACTAGAGAAGAACCTTCCTCCAGAATCCAAGCCTAGCTAGGCCCATGTATCTATCAGTGACACAACATTTCAGATAGACTGTAGCAACAGTTTAGGGGCTGGATAGCTTTATGTAGCTGTGTAACGGTTATTTTCACTGTGCACTTGATCATTCAAATTGACTCTTCGTCAAGCTAGGAACAAAAATCGTAAGACGACTCTTAGTGGCAAAAGGGGTCAATCCTTAGAACAAGACCAAAGGTTCCGATGGGATCCCAAAAACTGAATATTTGATCCAGACAAATAGGTTTTGTTTTCGCGAGATCCAATGACCCAACGACCCAACAGACCAAATGAAGGTCTGGAAATGCATCCGATAAAACCAGAAACCAGGCTATTTGGCTACAATATTCACGACTAGAAACGAAGCATTTATTTAGACCACCAAAAGTTCCCGGTTTCAGCCGGATTCCAGACGAACTATATAGGGGAGAGGGAGGCCATACCGAACGATTTTTGCTTTTTCTGCTGCTGGAAGCTTATTTTTTAACCAATATACTCGGTTTTTACGGTCAAGGGAGAGCAGACACTGGGCATTCTATGATGAATTTATGAAAATTTTAGGAGTCAACGTAAACCCTTTGCAGCCCTAAAACCAGCAGTCTCTCAGTCGTTCCGGATAGCCCCCACCACGGGGCGAAAGCCTACCTAACCTAACATTAGTAGTGACATATAAACCTCAGAATCTGCAAAGTGGAAGGTCGTAGTTATCTTTGGTCAAGAAGCGGCGAAACCGAACGTTCAAAAATACATTCGGAATAGCCCCTAAATTTTCGTTCGGAATCGCCCCAGACAGAGAAAAAAAAATTAAATGGCGGCCGTGGTCAAACCCGTCGTCCGATCAAAATGAAAATCACACAGGATAGAGAACAAATACTAGCCTAAACGCCTGCAAAAGCACGGAATTCTAGCTATCACAGTTACTGAATTATATTTCACCGACCTGCTATGTCCAGATTTCCAGCGAGAGCAAAAAAACTTCAAGGGTTCCCAAAACTTGTAGCCTACGGTTTGTCCAACTGATTTGAAACTTTCGCCAAATGGGCGCTAGGTAGAGGCCATCTAGCTTTATTTTTTAGAGTGAAAAAGCTGCATGCTAGGTGGTGAAAAAATTGAAGGTTCGGTTTCGCCCCCGTGCGGTATGGCCCCCCTCTCCCCTATCCGGCAAAAAAAAAATTTCATATACGAATTCAGCATCTGTTCTTGCCCCCAAATCGGACATCTAATCAACTACAAACACAACTTTTGCTTTCAAAAATTTTCCAGTTTCAGCCGGATTCCGACCTAAAACACTTGTCCGAGTATAAAATGCTTTTCATATAAGGATTCAGCATGTCTTCTTACCCCTGAAATAAACATCTAATCATCTTCAAATAAAACTTCTACTTTTAACAAACTTTCCGGTTTTGGCCGGATTCCGGACGAACTACTTGTCCGGCAAAAAAATGATTGTCATATACGGATTCAGCATCTCTTCTTACCCCTGGATCGAACATCTAATCAACTTCAAATAAAACTTTTACTTTTAACAAACTTTCCGGTTTCGGCCGGATTCCAGGCGAACTACTTGTCTGGCGAAAAATAACTTTCATATTCGTGTTCAGCATGCCTTCTTACCCTTATATCGAACATCTAGTCAACTTCAAATAAGACTTCTACTTTTAACAAACTTTCCGGTTCTGACCGGATTCCGGACGAATTACTTGTCCGGCGAGAAAACGGTTTTCATATTCTTGTTCAGCATGCCTTCTTACCCCTATATCGAACATCTAATCAACTTCAAATAAGACTTCTACTTTTAACAAAAGCATATTCGTGTTCAGCGTGTCTTCTTACCCCATAATCGACTATCACATTAGCTGTTTGAAAAATTTTGCTTGCCCCTTAATTTAAACCCCCTCCCCCACCCCTAAATGTAAAGCTACAGGGACCATCTACGAACTCGACCTTACTCTTGACCCGAAGAATCCCCACACCAAGTTTCATCAAAATATCTCACTGCCTTCGAGAGTTATCGTGCTTACAGACAGACAGACGGACGGACGGACAACTTTTGCGGTGTCATAGGTATCCCTCCACTTACGTTTTGGGATCCCAAAAAGCCAAAGGAAAATAATGATGAAAGAGATGATACGATGTTAAAAATTCTTGGTAGCCTAAAGGAAACAAGACCAAAGGTTCCGATGGGATCCCAAAAATTCAATATTTGATCCAGACAATTAGGTTTTTTCTTCGCCAGATCCAGTCTTCACCAGGCCAAACAGCTAATCATTAAGAAATCCAAGCTCAGATATGGATTCAGCATGTGCGTTTACCTCTATAAGCCGATCGAAACGATCCTAGCTTACTTCTGTGGATTTTGCGGTTCTGCCAAAATTCAAGAACTACTTGTCCGGCGAAAAACTAAAGCTCAAAAACGGATTCAGCGTATCTCCTTACCCCTATATCCAACATCTAATCAACTTGAAATAAAAATTTAACTTTTAACAAATTTTCCGGTTTTGGCCGGATTCTGGGCGAACTACTTGTCCGGCGATGAAACGGTTTTCGTATTCTTGTTCAGCATGCCGTCTTACCCCTACATCAAACATCTAATCAACTTCAGATAAAACTTTAACTTCTAACAAACTTTCCGGTTTTGGCCGGATTCCGGACGAACTACTTGTCCGGCGAGAAAACGGTTTTCATATTCTTGTTCAGTATGCCTTCTTACCCCTATATCGAACATCTAATCAACTTCAAATAAGACTTCTACCTTTAACAAACTTTCCGGTTTTGGCCGGATTCCGGACGAACTATTTGTCCAGCGAGAAAATGGTTTTCATATTCGTGTTCAGCGTGTCTTCTTACCCCATAATCGACTATCACATTAGCTGTTTTAAAAAATTTTGCTTGCCCCTTAAGTTAAACCCCCTCCCCCACCCCTAAATGTAAAGCTACAGGGCCCATCTACGAACTCGACCTTACTCTTGACCCAAAGAATGCTCACACCAAGTTTCATCAAAGTATCTAATTCCCTTCGAGAGTTATCGTGCTTACAGACGGACAGACGGACGGACGGACAACTTTTGCGATGTCATAGGTATCCCTCCACTTACGTTTTGGGGTCCCAAAAAGAAGGAAACATCAGTCCTCTTCTCAGGTCTACCAAAGTGTTTTTGTTAAAAAATATCTTTTAATAAAAGCATACTATGAACAGGTGTCGCTGACAGTAAAATTTGTGTTCAGCAATTGCAGGTAAATGGCAAAAAATGGGTGGAAACTGTATGCAAATAAATACTGAATTTATTTAGTTACTAACCACTTAAATTAAACTAGCCTAGGGCAATAGGCATTTTTTGTAACAACATCAATGGAGAATGAATGAATTACACAATTTCAGTCAGGGAATTCTTCTCGAAAGGCAAGGATAGTTCTAGTCAACCTTTTAGATTTCCCAACAATAGGTGACAGAGTTGGCGGGGCAAAATTTTGTGACAAGCATAGAAACAAGGACAAAACTAATGGAGGGATAGTGATGAACCTTCAGTGGTACCAAGGTCATGGTCGTAGGTCAGCCTCAACAGGTCTGGACTGGATACAACCTCTGTGGAGGAGATGAAGGGGGGGGGGGGTATTTCTCAAACGTTCTCAGATTCAAGTAAAAGTTAATGGGTTATACACGAACATGCTCTAAATCTGCCTTGCAAGTGCCTTTTCATCTTTCAGCTCTTGTTTGTTTTGTTTAGGAAAACTACAGAAGCATTTGTTTTCTTACCTTTTCATACTCATAATCCTTTGGTATATATCCTTCTGGGATCTCTTTTAATGTTGCTGGGCCAATGAAAATATGGTTATACATAACCAAGAGGCTCATCGGAATCAGCCCAAGGAAAACATAGAAATTAGCCATATCCTTCCACTGGAAATGAGACCATTTGCTTGCTGTAACATGGAGTACATGGTGTGCACCTCCAGAATTTCTTGTTTGCTGCACAAGTGCTGAAAAATAAAGAAAAGGAGTAGACCAAAACTGGAGAGATGTTGCCAGAAAAGCTATTTCTGAAAACCCAGCATTGATTTGCAGACTGTGAGCACCGGCAATGTCAATATCAACAAACAATGCAATGAAGCCTTATCTGAAACAAGTGTGATTTAAGGTTCAGTTGAGATATGGCTATCTGAACACTTTCCGTCCCACTATCATGAATGATGAACTGATGGTATTTTCCATGTGAATAGAGTGACATGACCATCATGATGGATGGTTGTCTCCCATTCAAGGACGCTCCTTGAGCTCTGTTGAACAGGTTGAGGATGAAGGCTTCTTCCACTGTCTCAAACCCCATTTTGGTGCAGATGGCACCATGCAGTGACATTTTTGTATGGATGGCATCTTCTGTCGAGTTCAACTCACTAAAAAAATGTCCCCTGAGTTTCTTGCTACTAAAACAGTCAGATGGAAAGGAAAAAATTCGCATCACACATCTGCTAACAGCCATACGTTACACCTTTCTTCTGGTAGCCTACGGCTGGCATAACTAGGGTAGCCATAACCTGGGGCGTCGCTATGGGGGGTGGTACCGCCCCCCTCGAAGAGAGCGCCCGACCATAAATATTCAGCTAAACTGGGCACTGGCAGTGCGCCCGGGAAAATTCAGTAAGGGTAGTTCAGGATTTTTATTATTATTTTGTTTTTTGAACATGTCTGCTCTGTTTCAAGTTTTTCTTTCCTGGATGATCAGTACTTCTTTTTCGGAAAGGGTCACATTACCAACTTCCAGCTAAATATGTTACTTTTTCTGGATTTGTCGTGAACAAAGACAGACGGGCAGATCCGTCCTAAATGGCCCTTACTTTCACTTGGGATTCGAAAAGACGTTCTAATCCTACCGGACTGAAAAAAAATTTGCCTGCGGCGCATTTTTTGCGTCATCTCATTTGGGTTTGCTTGGAGTTTTGCGGCTTGGGCCATATTAAAAGCAACATTTTGTTGGGGGAAAGTAGTGTTTAACCCGAAAAAAGTCATGGGTTACTGCGCCGCTCATTTTTCATTCTGTCTTATATGCATTCTTCATTATGTCTGGACACTGGTGTTAGCGGGCTGTGGGTTAAGCTTTTACGAAACCAAATTCCTCTTCTTAACAAATGAGCCAAGTCCTATATTTTGAAGTAGTCACCTTCTATGCCCAAGCCATTCAAACTGTCCCCCAACTTGGAGATACGACTAGGCATTTCAGTCTTCAACGCTTGCAGGTATCACAAGTTTTATCAATAGGCTACATTTTCGACGAAAAGCTGAAATGGGCGACAGGCGGCCGGCAGGCGCCCAGCCCCCCCCCCCCCCCCCCCCCCCCCGAGTTTTGGCTAGCGATGCCCTTGGCCATAAACATAATATGAAATATTTGTTTTCAACAAGTCTGCCAAGTCTTTTTTTACTGTAAAAACTCCCTGGTAAGCAATTTAGAAGATAGTAACTGAAAGTTACTGTTGTTAGAAAGGTGGAAAACTCTCTTATGTTCAGAAGTATAAAATTAGTGTTAGAAATGGCCTAACGACAGAATTTTCAAATGCAAAATTTTGCATTATGTTATGATTTCATGTGAAGGGAATATCATCTTTGCCAGGATTTAGTTTGAATAATCTTGCACTCTTCAGAGGACTGAGTAAGAAATGTAGACTAAAACAAATTTCCAACCTGGCTTGGCTGCAGTGGAAAGCAAAGCACCTAACTTTGAAAAACTTCCCATCTTTTTCAATCTTATTTTCGACAAGTCACCGAGTGTCAACAAAAACTTTCTTGGACGGTGAGAACGGCGCACCCACACTTCGTAGCGGCAGTAGCGCCGCGAAAATTTGAAAACATTGCTCGTGCTCGTTCTGTTGGAAAACTTGGAGTCCTTGCAGACTGCTGCATTCGCTGATTCCATGGTCTACTCAGACAGTATGAAAATCATCCCTCTTCACAAGGACAGGAGCTATACTGATTTTTGCTGTACATTACTCAATGATGAGTGGCCTAGAAGTGTTGGGGCTAGGTGAGGCATTTTTTTGAATTAGGCCTATTAAAATTGATATTAGCCTCAATATCCCAGGGACCCGGGCGGCCACAAAGCAAATTATGGATATGAGTGTGTGTTTTGGCCAGGGTTGCCACCGCCATGGATTTATCCATGAAAACATGGATTTTCCGACCCCTGCCATGGATATTGGAAATGCCATGGATTTCCATGGATTTGCTTTCAAAAACATGTAAATCTCGTGAAATCATAGATTTTGCTTCGGAATCATGAGTTTTAATTTTTTTCACACGGGATAAAATTGCCGGCGCTCTGAAACAGCAAAAACTATTCTTGTGCGGTCCGAAATGGGTTCGAGCACTAACTGTCTCATCACTCCTTCATGGCTTCATATGTGGCCACAGAGCGGCTTCGACCTCGCTTCGACCAACATACTGAAGAAGCGCGGGGAATTCAAAAGTTTCAGCATGTGATTTCGTTACAATGGAAGTGAAAACGAATTTCAAAAGTCATGTTTCCTGGTCAAATCTGAGTTCGCAACGACGCCGGATGCGTTGACATATTTCAACGCGCCCGGCATCCCACAGGACGCAGAATCGTGCATTATTCGGGAAAGCGGAAACGAAGGCTTATTCGCCGAAAGGTGGCACCGCGAGCGACGCGAAGCGTCGCGAGCGGGACATTTTTTGGTCCCTTTGTTAACAGTGCTTGCCATGGATTTTTTTCTTGAGCTGGTGGCAACCCTGGTTTCGGCCCCAACTGCTGTTCAGGGGAAACCAGTACGGTAATCGGTTGTTCTGAAAACACTTTTCGTTCTGAACCAAAAATTGGTCCTCCCCAAACATTGGAAATTACGCAAAAACCCGGTTGAAGTTCGAAGACAATAGTTCATTTTTTGCCTTTTCTCCGTAGGTCGGTTATATTTGCCACTATTGACTTTTTTTGTCTCGCCGGTCGGTTCGGCTTATAAGAAAACATGGCGTAATCCCGTCGCCGGCGCCTATCTCTCCAATGAGAATTTTGAATTTCGCGCTGTGCCAAGAGCGGAGCGTAGGTCGGTTGGATGGAGCTCCCGCCTCAGTCCACAGGTTGGTTAACTGACCAGCGAACAGAGCCAGAAAAACGGCTTATAAGAACTTAGGTCGGTTAACCGAAGGAAGAAAACGACTTATAGTGGGAAATCTTGTAGGTCGGTTAACTGGATGAAGGCAAAAAACGCAACTAATGACGTGATGAAGGAAGATATTTGACAACAAAAAATGGAGAAAGAATTTGTAGCTGTAACTGTCAGTAGCCAACTGGGTTTTCTGTGGAGGGTATATCTATTACATATAGGCTAAAATTAAAACTGAAAAATTAAAATGAAAAGTTAACTTTAAAATTATTAAAAATTAAAATGAAGAATAAATATTGTGTAAAACGGATACGTCAGCTGAATTTTATGAGAGTCGTATTTCAGCCCTTCTTGGCAAGGGTCCTCTTCAGGCTCAAAGCCGATCAAATTGGAAAAACGAACTTGTGGAAAACCAGAAGTTCGTGTGAAAACCACAAGTTCATTTTTCTAACTTGAGTGTCTTTGAGCCTGAAGAGGACCCTTGCTAAAAAGGGCCGAAATATAACTCTCATAAAACTCAGCTGATGTATTCGTTTTGCACTGTAAAATAACATTAAGAAATTAAAATGAAAACTGAAAAACTAAAATTTAAATTTAAAATTAAATAAAATTAAAAATTAAAATTAAGAAATTAGAATTAAAATAGAAGAATCAAAATTAAAAATTAAATTTAAAATTAAGAAATTAAAATAAAAAAATAATAGTTGGATAAATAAAAAATCAATAAAGAATTCAAGTTATATTTTTATAGTAAGTTCTTTTTTTTATTTTAGTGGATTTCTTCTATATGCTCTTCCGCCAGTTTTTACTTTCTGGTTGATGACGGTGAAGTTGAATCAGAACCTACCCAAGTGAAAAAAAAGATAGAGCCAATTTAGTGCCAATGATCCTCTTGTCACGATACAAACCATGTATACGTGATTGGTCGTTGTTTTGTATTGGTTCAATGTACGTCTAAAGTTGCTATCGCCTGATAGTTTTGTACCGTGCTGAATAGGTACCTGTCAATCATTACTGAAGCGGCTTTTGTAGTCTAGTATGGGAAGAAAAAGGTTTCTGGCTCCGAGGGGGATCGAACCCTCGCCCATAGCTTATGTTCTGAAGCAAAATGTTGGCGGACCGAAGTCGGATCGAACCTGGGACCGCTGTGTCAGTAGCCAAGCATCTTAGCCACTTGGCTATACTAACTTGTTAAAAGGGCTGAATGTCACATCTAATGTGATTGCGGATCAAAATTATTTGACTTGCAGTTATGGGAAATCGGTTGAAAAGGAAAAATCTTGGTACGACTGGTCCTTGAGTTATTACATGTTTGAATAGTCCGCCTTATGTCTGACTTCTCCGATAAATTTTAAACAAATGTTCGGTTCTTTTTAAGTTATTCCCTCTTACTCCCGTCTGAAGATTTCCTCTAGTTATCGTCGGGAAAAAATGCACGAAAATTACACTCCTAGTCTTGCCGTTATTTTTTTTTTCTAGACCAAAATCAAGGTGTTACTGCAAACTGCTTTGGCAGAAACTTCTGATAGGCGACGTCACTTCTGAAATAGAAGTTTTTTTGGCTTTTGCTTTTCCCTTTTCGGTTGTAGCTGTTACCGAGGGGTTGCCCACTCTCGGTTTTAGTGTACAGCAAGTGCCCGGTGCCGCGATGCCCGGTCGGTGCCGGCACCGGCTGAAACAAGCCGGCACCGATCTTGCGCGTGTTAAAACATCATAATAAGCATTTTTTGAAGCGTTTGAAAGAAGGATCGCCTAATTTATTGTCGCACCGGTGCCGGTACCGCCTATTTCGGCTGGTGCCGGGAAAGGGTGTACAGCAGGTGCCGGAGAGTGGGTAACCCCTCGACTGTTACCTTTTTTGGAGATTTTCACCTTTTCCCAAGTCGTCTTTGCTACTGGTTTTGCTTGTCTCTGCTTCCTTGATAAAGATTATATTTGTGACAGGCATTTGAAATTCAAAAATTGTGTTTACATCAATTTGATTGGATTTGGGATTAACTGACAATAACCGTGAGGCTAAAGCAAAAAGGAGAGCGCTCGGGAGAGCGTAACTTAGTCAACTACAGCGAGTTCCTATCCGGACCAAAAGTTTGGAGTTTTTCGCAGGAAATAATTTCGAAGGTCGAACACAAAGACATATAAGCTAGCGGTTTTCTGCAGTTTTCGAGTTCACAGTGTGTTGGCGAAACGTAACGTTGGCAAACCGTACAGACAACCATGCGGACCACAAGTTTGTAGTTTTTCCTGGACGCTATCGATTTTCTGTAGTTTTCGAGTGCTCAGTGAGTTGGCACATGCGACACATTTCGGATCGTAGGCTACCTAGAAAAATAGGCATGTAAAGAATGGTTGGCTCGTGATTTTCGATGTCACGGCAGGTGCATACACAGTTATTGTACGAAACCATTTGAACATGCACCAGTTGTCTTCTGATGTCCTAGCAACTCTGCGACTGACACATGGGTAACAATCCCGCTCATACCTAGGAACATATGCACATTAGCTAGGATTCGCTACAGTTTCACCGTGCACGATAGCACATATTCAAAGCTTCTCGAAGACGCATAGACCAGCACTCGGGAAATGCGAAGGACCTCAGAAACAATGCGAGCATGTGCTTTTTGGTATAGTTTTTCAATAATTCTCTGTCTTTTTTTCACTCGGGTAGAACTGTGAACGGTAATGAAAACCGTTCCAAAATTTCCTGACCGAAAATCGGAACCAACTGCCGAACCACATTCTGGTCGACGCGAAAATACCGGTTCATCAGAACCGAAAGTCGCGAAAACACTGGTTACGCTGAACCGAAGTACACTGGTTGGCGCCGAAACAGGCCCCTAGTATGACTCCTGATTTTTAAAGGAACAACACCTTGAATGGAAGGGTGGAATTTGGAGGGAAGTGGCAGTACAGGAGGGGTATTCAACCTCAGACAAGATTTCAAATTTCCAGAGAAGTCTTTCCTTCAGAATAATCCATCTGGCTTAAAAAGGAACCAACAAATATGACAAATATGATAAATATGACAAATATAACATATAACACTTGGAAAGTTTAGAGGGGTTCACTTCGGTAGTAGGGTACACTGCACTGAAACCAAAAATAGGCCGATCGCAACTGTGAGACAAGTAGGGGACTTCTAATGGTCTCCTGGTTTAATAGTAGGCTGTTAGACCATGGTAGGGTTCCAGCGACGTAATATTAGTTACGATCGTTACTATTCTTGTTATTATTGCCGTTCCAGAGCCCGCCGTAATAAGTATATTGGCCCCTATTTTGTATGTCACTGGCATGTTTGTCGCTTTTATGTTATTGCAGTTAAACTAAAGTTGTCAATAAAATTGTACCTTACCTCCTACTTATTATTTTCGTTCCAGGACTGTTACGATCGTTACGATTTACTTATGATGGTCGCGAGCATCATAAGTGATAATAACTATCGGTTCTGCAGGAACTCCCGTAAGAGTGATGACGTATGTACGCGTTGTTATTATTTGCGTTCCAGAGAGCGTGATAACTACCACAATACGACGATCGCCCCTCCTCTTATTATCGTAACTTGTAATAACTTCACTGGAACGCTACCCGTAATCATCTTCGGCAATGAGGGGTTAGCAGTTTTGTCTATTTGGTGTACTTAAAATTTGTTTTCTGTGTTTTATGTGGTACGAACAATTTGGTACCACGTGTTTCACGAGGACATGGACTCGTAAGTAAGAATCAGTTGCTAGAATCTTTGGTGACGAGGGGTTGCCAACTTTTGCTAGTTGGTAGGCCATACCTTTTATTTTTCGCCAGTGTATTTCATGGTAAGAACGATACGGTACCATGTCTATCACGGGGAGATGGACTTGTAAGTAAGAATCGGTTGCTAGAAGGGCTTCGCGAGGGGCTTGAAACTTTAAATTTTGATCTGTTTCAAATATTATAAGTAAAAAGTATTGATCTTTCAACATCATATATTGTATTTTTGGGATCCCATCGACACCTTCGGTCTTGTTTTTTAATGCTTCAGTACAGTAGAGGTATGCTTATGTGAACAGTTACTTTAATGTGAATAGTGCAGTTTTGGGCTAAATGGTAGAACGAAGATCCAAAATACGTATACAAGTGTTTTCAGATGCCCTTATTACCTACTTTGGCTATCTGGTAGTTAGCTTTAGCCAAAGCAAGTGAATGAAAATGGCGAAGTCCACTGTCAACAAACGTTCATATAACCATACCTTTACAGTACCTAGGCCATTGGCTAGGGCAGGTTATCAAACCTGATCAATCCTGTGAGCAATTACTGTTAGCCTATTTGAAGTTTGGCCAGTGTAGTGTAGGAACGGTTTTAACCTATGTCAAGCCAGTTGATTTTATGGGATTTCAAAGAATCAGCAGTATTTTTTGTGTTCTGGTTGTGCTGTCCTATGCTGGCCTAAGGTCAGCTGCTGCGTCTATTTGCAAAGGGCTGACGCTCGATATGCCTGTTGGCTCATCTTAAGTGGTTTGAACACTCAAATCTGAATGTAATATAAGTAAATAAATCGTAACTGCTTGTCTTGATTTGCAGATGATGGATTGGGCCTACTTTAAATAAGCGTAGCCGACGTTGTCTTTTGATTTTCCAGGATCCACTCCTTGGAAGCGTCATGTGATCATTTCCCGATCTCGTTTGTTCTTTTATACTGCCATGAAGGATCAGATTTTAAAGAGCCAATAGGACACCTGAGGATATCACTAATACCTCGAGAATCTTCTTCTTGTTTCATCGAATCGGGTAGGTATATTCACACCTAATTTATCCAAGCTCTTTATGCTAACCACCCGGACCAACCAGGTCCTTTATGCTAACCACACTACCAACCAGTATAATAGGGAGGAATTCGAATGCACTCTCTTTCGGCTTTTTATTTGTAAATCTTAGACTTCCTTTTGCTTTCGAACGCCCTTTGTTAGTGCCGTTGTTAGACCTAGCCCATCTACTGTCCCGCGGCTTTTGTCTGCCAGATACATTTTAAGCTGATTGACCTGCTGATTTGTAGTAGCAAAGAAAACTCAGTTTTCTCCAGTAACAACAGCTGAAAGCTCATGTGGCACTTGCAAGGGTAGTTAGTATTTATATCAGCTATGGTTCGCTGTGTCCAAGTCGGATGGCTCTTCAGAGACCCCCCACTCTTCCCTAGCTGTCATGGGATCTTTATGCTGAGAACTGAACCAAGCATAAACAACATGCAGGATCCGTGTTTGTTTGCTTATCACAAACACTTGCAGTGAAAACTCGGATCCCGGAAATGACAATTTACAAATCAATCTGGTCAGACCCTAATGTGCTTAACAAGTTTCATCGTCCTAGCCCATCTCCTAGTACCCTGACTCGCGTACAACAAGATTACTAGTCACCACACAGGGACCGGATCTGATCCGGACCTGTGAACGAACGTTTAGTACTTGTGGTCTTGCCATTCTGTCAAGTTTCATCAGAATCACGTCACTCGTTCCAGAGTTATGCATCAAGTTATGCCAAAATCGAGTGAGGATCCCAGACATGTAAGGTGTGACGTAACGCCGTCGTGAGCGCTATGGTTACAGTTTAGGGATGTTATAAAAAAATCCAATGTTAAACCAAACGTTAGAATCTATTATGCGGAATCGGGTCCAAGAGCTTAGCATAAAAGGCGGATTTTTTTTCAGTTATCATTCGACCTGACATGCGTGGGAAAGGCTTCGGAAGACAACTGATGACCTTGTGTGAGAATTATGCTGCTAGAGCAGGCATAAGGACAGCATATCTGTCCACAATAGACAAACAGGACTTCTACTCCGCCCTGGGATATACATATTGTAATCCAGTCAGTATTTGGGGAGGTCCAGTGGCGAAAAACAATGATATAAGCGAAAGAAAGGAAGAATCTCCACAGAACGTCGGGCAGGATTCTTTGAATGAGAAGGAGAGTGACAGGCAAGGCAAAGAGAAATCCCATTGTAATCCAGTGTCAAATTTAAAAGAGGCGCTTAGGAAATTTAGTTTTCAAGAGTCACCCCGCCGTGTCCCAGTGATAACGCGGATTGAGAGCAAGAAGATGTTTATGAAAAAGGAGTTATCATGCCCTTTGAATTCCAATAGCTTATAGGAAATATGACCGAAATCTAATTTTGGAGTTTGTGTAGCCAGATTCCGCAGTGATTGGAACGCAGAAACTCTTGCCTTGCAGTATCGCCCTTTTGTTCGTGTACCCATAACCAAGTGAACTAGTTCCGTTTGATATTTTGCTACACTACACTGTAAAAAGTTTCTCCGAATAAGGATGCAGTATTTGCTACTGGGATTAATCTTATCTCTATTGGGATAAGATTAATCCGAATTAGGGATAATCTTATCTCAATAAAGACAAGATTAATCCCAGTAGCAAATACTGCAAGATTTTTTTTTACAGTGTACCTTCATTTTCAAGTACGGTGAATTCCCGCTGGAGAAGATTTCGAAGAATTCGCTATACTTTGTTTGGCGCAATGACATCCTCCCTTCTCAGGAGTAGGATACGCAGCGAGTCCCCGCAACCTCAAATTCTTCTGCCCGACTTGGAAACTCCTGCATATTTGAGTTAAAGTCAGAACTGAAAGACGCATTTGAACGGAAAGACCCAGTCGAACCTGGCGAGCACCGATCTAAGGTCGCGTTAGGCCTCGGACGGATGGGCTTTGGAATCTGTGCCCGTTTCCATGTACTAAACCATTGGCTGCTGTACTGTGTCAAATAGATAGACATGGGCATACGGTTATAACCGTCTTTCCGCGGTTATGGCGCGGAAAGACGATCAGGGATATGGCATGCGCCGACTGTAATTCTCGTCGATAGTTTAGCACTATCATGACTTGGAATCTGGGATTTGTGTTGAACTTTTCTTGCAAGAACTCATGAAAATGAAGACAACTTGATAGGGAGTCTGGGCATACGTACTTTTTCACTTACTCGTAATTTCTGTGCTGAGCTGAGTTTTTCAGCCGCGGCTGCCAGAATATTCTAGTCATATCGTTTCATCTTGTGCCTTTTAGGTGTTGTTACTTGTAGCCATGAGTATACTTTTGATGATTGTAGTTTCATACCAGCATCCAGAATCCGAAAAAGCTTGTAGCCTATGTCTGTGTATTTCTAGACGGTAAACGAACGCGAAGGCGATGACAATCCTCTCGATGTTTTACATCGGAGGCCATTAGACATCTATGTGAACTACCTCACGTATTGAATTGTTATATCCTTCAGTCAGCTTGTAGACGCTTGGTTCAGAACAAAGTTGGAGGTATGACAGAAAGTCATTTCTAGTTACGTGCGAGCCATCTAATAGACTGATTAACTAATCATTTGTTGAGGGCCAAGTACAGGGTGATTCTGGCGTTCTCATGGGTTCGCTTTCCAGAAAGTGAAGCGAGGATCCGCCGAGCGCAAGAACAAACAGAAACTCATTTCTACAACTTCTCGCTGGCTAGCCGAATCTATTTTCGACGTACAGAGTGGATTCACTTTCCACGTCTCTTTCCAAAACTAGCGGAGAACTGCCTCGGAAGCAACCGACTTTTAGCCTCAGTCGCAAGAACACACAGCGGATAGGCAAACGGAGCTTATCAGACCGCCAGAATGCGCCTTATTTCATCCCAGTTTGGGGACGTTTTCGCGTGGATGGCTCAGGTCCTGTCGACTTCCCGTCGAGCTGGACGGACATTTTCGCGTGGATGCCGTCGATCTTTTTGTCATTTTCGCGTGTACGGATGAATAGGTGAACGGGCCATCCAGCCCGACGGGCGTCTCCCGTTCAACACCGCTCCGAGGGCAGCGTTGAGCTGAACGGGGATATTGTGTGGACCTTCCTACTCAGATGCTCCCATCCAGCTGGATGGGCATTTTCGCGTGGACGGAACCCATCTTCCTCAGCCGTTCAACGCCTGATCGTTTTGCTCATTTTCGCGTGGACGGGGTCACCCGTTCAGCTCTACAGCCATCCACGCGAAAACGTCCCCTTTGTATGTCCCCTGCTAATAAGCCTTACACTTTTTTTTATATGTCAGAGGAGTACCAGACACTCAGTAAAACCAATTAAATGCTCAAGAATAACACCATTTACTTTAAGATTAAACCTTGTATCACAGAAGATTCCGCTTATTTTCCTCATCACTTCTTCGATTTTGCATAATTCTGCGCCAGGACTTTCACCTTTCCTGGTAGATTTCTTGCTACGTCTTGATCCTTCATACTCCTCAAGAGGTCTTTCTCTCGCTGGGTAGTGTTTTTGTCCATGCTGAACAGTTGCACGGCAGCTTTCGCTGCTTTACCTCTTTTTGATGTGCCAGGAATGACTTTGACTTTGAACCTAGGTAAAAAGAAACGTCCGATGTGATGTGGAACTTCGGCTCATAATGAACTGGAGGCGTATCACCGACCAAAGGTGGAATAAGCCGACGCATAATTTCGTGGATAATAGCTGGAAAAAATTTAATCTCGAACTTCTTTGCTCCCATCCTCGAGGAGGAATGACCTTTAGCGAACTCACATTGGAGAACAGGATACTGTTTTGCCTCAAACGATCAATAACCCTCTCCCTGATTTTTTTTAAGACTTTTCTTTTTAATCTCAAAACCCCATTTCAGTAGTATCTTTCTTATACTACTAAATAAAAACTACTAACTGGACCACAATAAACTCTGATCGAACAATCCCAAGCACAATCTGTGGATTTCTCGGAGTCTTCAGAAGTCACCGCCCCGACGGTTTCCCAGCCCTCCTGGAGGAAGACCGTGCGAACGGTTCAGTTTCAATTCATGCGACCACAGGAACAAATTCCAGCAAAGGTGCATCTCAAAGCAACTATAGGCTGAAAAATTCCCAACGGATTCATGGCAAAACAGGTTTTTGAAAAATAATGTGCTGAATGTGACGAACCTCGTCAGAGTGTGGTTTACGAAAAAAAATTTATCAAGTGTCTCACGAGGGCTGATTTGACTTGACAAACTTGTCTGTTATTGTTGATCACTATAATGATGCGTGATTTGCTGTGATTGTTGTGACTGGCAGATGAGGGGATGCGAAAAAAAAACGCAAAACAAGAGATACGAGCAGGAGGTACAAGTGTAAATGGGGAAGTCACAAAATAACCCCCTTCCAACTCGTCCACCGTCGCAAGGTGCGGTTCGGACCTAGAAATGGGACATCTAGGGCATCTGCACGCACCACCATTAAGTTTCACTTTAATCTGAGGATTCTCCAGGAAATGTAAGACACCCTCACTCACAACTCCCCCCACAAAAGTCGTAACCGACAAGGACCCAAAAATGGATATCTAGGACAGAGAACTTTGTACCGCCTATTTTTCATCCAAATGACTCTACTTGTTTGGACTCTTGGCGCGCTATTTAAGTCCGATTCGGTTCGGACTTCTCTAAGACTCTAATCACCCATTAAGTTTCATTCGAATCTCAGCGTTTCCCGGTAACGTCAGGTACTCCCTCCAGCTTTCCCCACCGAAGTTTGATCCGGTCGGGAATCCACAATGGATCCTTTCGGGCATACGAATTTTTTGTGTTCCAGTTGTTTCCTGCCTGCCGCAAAATTTCCGTCCCTCCCCGCTCCAACTCCCATAACCGTGGCTGAATCTGGTTCGGACACATAAATAGATCATATAGGGCATCCTGTCTTACCTTACCACCCATTAAGTTTCACTTCCAACCAGACCAACCGTTGGCAACTCACGCATGTCACAAGAATTCGGATTCCCCTCCCCTCCTCTCCCCATCGATGACTGAATCCAGTTCGGACACACAAATGGATCATCTAGGTATTTTCTTTTACCACCCATAAATTTTCACTCGCATCTGAGTATCTGTTACCCCTTCCACCCCCATCTCCACCGTCGTCGGATTAGGCCTGGAACCTAAAATGGATCATCCAAGGAATATGATCTCTACATTCACACAGACATTACGACTGCTATATGCACTACCAAAACACATTATCGTTCTCTTGCACCCAACTCCCAAGCACCTTTTTAGAACTATTGGAACTAGATTACAAAACAAATAATCCTCTTACTTGAAGTTCGAAAGCGAAGCGTAAGGCGCAACGACGGGAATGGCAAAGAGTAGTTCGTCGCCCTCCAACGGCTGCCCGGTCAGTTTGAAAACGTCAGCTGATTCGTGCTTTGACTTTTCCTCTTCTTCTTCATCTGGTTCGTCGATCTCCTCGGTTTTCGGAGCTCGGGCTGCATCTCTCGCTACATGAAAGTAAGTCGATTTTTATTAGGTCTTTAAACCAAATGAATGGCCCGTGAAATGGGGTCTCTAAAATGACTATCTCGATTCTCATGAGCATCCTACTTCCCTAATTTCTCTAAGATGCTCCCCTACCTCTCTATATAGGTTTGGTTCAAATCTATCTACTCTCATTATACGGTAGGGCCGACAAGGTTATACGTCCGATTGGCATATACTTGATCAGAGAGATAGGATAAAAAACGAAAAAAACACAACGACAACGATAGAAAAAAAACACATCAAGGGTTCTAGAAGATTCGTCGTCAAGGACTACGAAAAAAAATTTCGTTTAAAACAACAAATGTATCTTTATTAAACCTGCGTAGCAACTTTTCTTACTGTGTAAGCTTACGTTTAAGGCGTTGAATTTCCGAATTTATACGTGCTATCCGCGAATGCCTGTGGTAACAGTTTCATCCCGCCAGGATTGCTGTGGTAAAAATTATTAGGAACTGGTCCTATTTTGCATTTTTGGGTGTTAAAAGTTATATGTGACCAATCACAGTAAGCGTTTCTATAACGTGACTGTTACGAAGAAAGAGAGAAATATTCAAGGGGGAGATGTTTGTAATATAACAGAAACTAAAAGAGCTCTTTGAATGGAAAGTCAGTCATAATAAACTATACAACTAATTGTGTTTGACAACTACAAAGCTTTTACCTTACCTGAAATAATTAGAGCAATCACGGAAGGCTCAAAACTAAATCGAGGAATTTAAATTATTCCAACAGACAGATATTATACTGAATTGTCACAAAACCGGTCGAGTCTTATCCAAAATCCCACATTTCAAGATGTTCATTGTCCGTAAAGTAAGGTTGTTCCATTGGATTCATTGTCGGGCCCCAGGCTCCGTTTTGGTAATCTGCGTTATCTGCGCATACATGGGCGTACAACTTGATTTTCAAGTTGAACGGGAGAGGAGGATAAGGTTTACAGGGCGAAGTATTTTTATTCATGTTAGGCTACAACACAAGCGTGAACGGTCCTTTACTTTCTAGGCTACAAGTCCTCCACTCGGTGACGTTACTATTTTTAACACTTGGCGTCACCTACTAACTAGAAACATTTTTTCTTTTAAACAACTACATCTGAACCTTTTAAATTGTACACAATTTAAAATCATTTCTGTTTTTCTACTTTTTTCAACATGTCAGAAAATTCCAGTAAAAAAACGCTTTAATGTTAGTTTTAATGTTATGATTTCTAAACTTTCATTATTCATTACAAACAAAGCTTTCTACCGACTTCCGAACTTCAAGCAGTAGTCTGGACCAAGGGAACTGGGTCGACGTTGTTCCACGAGACGGGTTGCGGCGGAAAGCACAACAACAAAGTGAAATCATTAGTTGCGTTTTTGCAGATACCATGGTATCTGATACCACGGTCTAAAGTCGTTTTCTCAGTTACCGTGGTATCTGATACCACGGTCAAGAGGCGTTTTTGAAGTTATCGTGGTATCTGGCCAGTTATCGTGGTATCTGAAAAGTCATCTCACTTTCATGAAATCATTAGTTGCGTTTTTGCAGATACCATGGTATCTGATACCACGGTATAAAGTCGTTTTCTCAGTTACCGTGGTATCTGATACCACGGTCAAAAGGCGTTTTTGAAGTTATCGTGGTATCTGGCCAGTTATCGTGGTGTCTGAAAAGTCATCTCACTTTCATGAAATTTTGTCAAATTGGTGAGAAAGAAGTTTAGCACTTAGTGATGTAACTGGATATCAGTTTTTCTTTTCGGATGACTTCGAAAAGTGCAATTTCGGCAATAGCTGTTTTTGCACTAGAACCGTATATCAGATACCACGGTAACTGCAAAACGACTAACTGCAGATCCAGTTACCGTGTTAATAGATACCATGGTATCTGCGGAAACGCAACTATTGCAACAGCTATCATGATGCTCGGTTTGTAACAACTAAATCTACCTTTTTCCACCTCCGATTTTGGCTGTCCAGTCTCTGCTGTCTCTGGCTCGATATTTTCAGTTCTTGATTCACCTTTATCAAACTCTTCTGTTTCTTCTTTGATGGTTCCCGGTGACGACGGTAGTGGGGCGGCGATTTTGCTGGGAGCTTTCGGCTTTTGAGGTTGACCCCCCTTTGACTTATTTTCCTTTTTGGTCTCCTTGCCTCCCTTTTTCTTTTTGTCTTTAGGTACTCCCGAAGACTGAAACAGGAATAAAAGTCGAATTTGAGATTTGCAGAGCCCCACTCGACTAGCTCTCTGACTCGTATATAAGCTTCCCAGGTAAAGAAAGAAACAAGAACTTGGATCGCCCTCATGCTACTTGTAGATCAAGCCACTCGATGAAACATATTCAGCTGTAGCCTAACACTCAATATTTCAGATTCTCAAGCTGTCAGTGAGAAAGGTAGGACACAACTGAAAGAAAAATTACGAGAAACGTCCGTTGATATGTTCGTCTGCTCAATATACTTTTGTAAATTTTGGCCGAGACCGAACACGTCAGGAAGTATATGGTTCGGAGTTTGAGCTACTGTACCTTATTTTTATTTTCTACGTTAATTTGTTTTTAGAGATTTTACTAGATTGATAATGAAAGATGAACTGGTTGACATGATTTATTGTTACTGTATGTTACTGTTGTTTAACGAGTAACCCCTATTTGGCGTGTCCACGATTTGGTATTACTAAAAGACTGTTCTAGTCTTATATTCACTGTGTGTTTAAAGGAACAGTAAACTTGACTACGCAACTTTCGGCCATCGAATCGCCCGGGGGGCTTGGATAAATATACAGGGTCTTATTGTCAACAGGCCCCCCCCCCCCTTCTTTGTCATCTCGAACCGTCTCGAGCCCCCTCCTTAGTGTTCCCAAAGCTAGCTGGCAGGCCCTTGCCCCTTATGCACTGTAATTATGCACTCATGTACTGTAAAAGTTCGCCTTTTTAAAGGTAGACTACAGAGTAACGACCTCCCCGACAAGACGGCCGGGGTTCGATTCCTAGTCGCGGCACACAAACCTTTTGCTTTTGCAAACCTTTTGCTCAAAAGTCGAATTCTCGGAAACTGCCCGGAAACTGCAATGGTCGTAACGAGAATTTTTCTTACTCTCAATATCGACTCAGGGTACATTCTTGATATGTTAGCTAGCTCCCCGAGTCAAGTTTGAGTCAAGTTTTCTGTTCCTTTAACCCCTCGTGAGGCTCAAGCCTACAATTTGACAGAGGCTTAAACTTTACTGTTATCGATCGAAAGTCGACAGAAAATTCGACAATGATTGAACAATGATTGACATTTATATAAATGACTTAACCGAAGGTCTCAGCTCTCCGGTTATGCTATACGCTGACGACACTAAGCTGTACAGAGGCATAAAGGGTTTGAATGATGTCCAGTCTCTTCAAAAAGACCTTGATAAGATCTGCCAGTGGATGACTAAATGGGCCATGGAGATCAATACCGACAAATGTCACCACCTTCGCCTTGGCCCCACCATCCATGAATATCAGTACACCTTGGACGGAAGTATGATTTCATTAACCACCTCTGAGCGTGACCTCGGGGTAGTTATGGATACAGATCTATAATTTTCAAAACACTACGAAACTATCATCAAGAAAACTTCAAGAATCGTGAATCTTATGAGACGGACTTTTACATTCAAGGACAATTCCCTGTTTCCCATTATATTTAAGGCACTGGCCCGTCCACTAATTGAATATGGCCACGCAACCACAAGGCCCTTCTATAACAAGGACATTTTCGCCATTGAACAAGTTCAGAGAAGAGCGACAAAAACAGTGCCAGCCATTCGCCATCTATCTTACGAAAGTCGGCTCGAAAAATTACGTTTACCCAGTTTGACTTACAGATTTCTCAGAGGTGATTTGATTGAAACTTTTAAGATTTGTCATAATTACTATGACAACATAAGACCCGATGATATCCTCTCCTTCAACTGCAACGGTCTCAGAGGACACAGCTTAAAACTGCGAGTTGAGAAGTTTCGAAAGGACATTGGAAAATGGAGCTTTAAAAACAGAGTTGTTGAATACTGGAATCATCTCCCTGAAAGTATCGTAACGGCCGAAAACATTAATCATTTCAAATCTGGTTTAGATCGTCACCTGGCCGAAATTCAGTTTAGTGTACGAAGTGTCTAGAGAAATTTGTAGAGGCGAAAGCCTTTTTGTTGCAATTATATTATTATTATATTATAATGATGTTACGATCATGCAAAATTCTTTCAGGGTTTGAACAGGAGAAAGGCTTGCTGTAGAGGTTTAACCCCGCGGATACAACCCATATGTAGTGAAGAGGAAACACTGTATTGTCACATCGTTTTCTGTTATGATTTCTGTTGACTCACTTGTAAGATCTGCATCCGCAGTTCCCTTTCTTCCTCGTCTTGGTCTTTGTATTTCTCTTTAATCTTTTTTAACTTCCCGTGTTGCCCTCTCTTCGAAGGAGGGGCGGTTTTTCCTTTCTGTTCGGAGTCGCCATCTTTACTCTGATCTTGGTTTGCGACTTTTTTACTTGTAGCAGCGCCACCTGAAAACAATATAGGGGATCATTCGACGATGTTCGATGTTTCGAAGTTCTCACGCGGGCTCATTCATTCTTCAAACGATTACAAGTGTCTCTCTTCCGATGTCATCCAACAACGGATGGCACAATGTCCAGTTACTACAGCGGCAAATAATCGAGATACATAGCCTATTCGTTCGAAGTGTGTAGGTAATCACAAATAATCCTGTATCTCAGAGGTGCGTTTTATTTAGGTCCATTCGCCCGCGCGGGTCACTAAAACCGTTTTATTTTGGGAGTGGGTGACAGATGACGTGATAGTGACGTCACGGTTTCGCCGTTTTCTTTACCCCAGCGGACAATTCGTCCGCTAGCGGACCATGAGACACCCGCTGGAAAACTGAGCGGGCGATCGTCAGGAAATTACCATTTGGCGCCAAGTTTGAATCGGTCCTGATAACTGACCGAAACTTGCTCCGAGATCATAATGTCGTTTTATTTACGCTCGCAAGCCAAATAAAACGGCAAAATGCTGACGTCACAGTGACCCGCTAGCGGACCCTCGGATCGTAAATAAAATGCACCTCAGGTGTCTCTTTTACACTAAAATTTTTTTTCAAACTGACAGTAACATTTTGACGAGAAATCGGCTAGATGTTACTCAACAATTTGTAAACTTTAAAAATACAGCGAGCTGAATTCTCAGCTCGCTAGTAGCGCTAAAACCGAAGGCACGTGATTAGAGGTTAGGCTAGAGGTTAACAGAAATGTTCATTGGTGGGCTATACCAAGCCCTGAACACGAACCTGAATTCCCTTGAACTCGCCGACTCCAGCCTGTAGTGACTTTGACGTAAATCCAAAAAAGCTGTACTACGGTCTTGTTTCTATCCCCCCCCCAAATAAATAAATAAAAAGAAATAAAAATAAAAATTAGAAATAAAAAAAAGTATTGGGTCTATAAGAAAACGTGCACCAATTCACAGCTCGTGAAATAAGTAATTCCCTCGTTACCATTTAAACCCTGCAGGAAGCAATGCACCGTTAAAACTGGAAGACAAGTAATCTGCTGATATTAGGCTACAGCAATGAGTTTAAAGTCGATAGTAAAGGATACAACACTCATTTGTGTGACTAGTCGCGTTCTTGAACCCGTGTCCAAGATGAAGGTTGAACATGCCACTGTAGTTTGCACCCATGCAACCAGGAGCCGCTTCAGTCCAGAGAACGACTCCCCCGAGTTCGTTTTTGGGATCCGAAAACGTAAGTGGAGGGATACCTGTGACATCTCAAAAGTTGTCCGTCTATGAGTACGATAACCCTCGAAGGGAATGATATATTTTGATGAAACTTGGTGTGAGAATCCTTTGGGCCAAGGGAAAGGTCGAGTTCGTAGATGGGCTCTGTAGCATTACATTTAGGGGTGGGGGAAGGGGTTAAAATTAAGGGGCAAAAAATGAAACAGCTAATGAGATAGTCGATTGAGGGGTAAGAAGACATGCTGAACACGATTATGGAAACCATTTTCTTGCCGGACAAGTAATTCGCCCGGAATCCGGCCAAACCCGGAAAGTTTGTTAAAAGTAAAAGTTATATTTGAAGTTGATTGGATGTTCTATTTAGGGGTAAGAAGACATGCTGAACACTTATGTGATAATCATTCTCTACCCAGACAAGTAGCTTGCCCAGAATCCGGCCTAAACCGGAAAATTTGTTAAAAGCAAGGTTTTATAGTTGATTATATGTCCGATTTAGGGGTAAGGAGAGATGTTGAATCCGTATAAGACAATTATTTTTTACCCGGACATATAGTTCGCCCGGAATCCTGCTGAAACCGGAAAATTTGTTATAAGTCAAAATTTATTTGGAGCTGATTAGATGTTGGATATAGGGGTAATTCATTTTTTAGCTTTATTTTTTCGCCGGACAAGTAGTTGCGGAATTCCACCGAAACCGGAAAATTGTCAGAATGTAAGGTATGAAGTTTCGATCGGTTTCGTCAAAATAGGTATGACCTATGGGGTTAAACACACATGCTGAATTGAGTTCTAAGAGTTCTACGGAGCTTGCAAAATGTAATGTCATATTCATCAATCCGGCCTAAGGTCCACACTTTCCGTAAAAACCGCAGAGGTTAGACCCTTACCACTTTCTCAATACGCTGAAATCGGGGTGCTAGAAAAACAAGAGCTGTAAGCTCATATGGCACTTGCAAGGCTTGGTAAAAGGATGAAAGTAGGAATTCGCCAATTCGTGCGTTTGTTGTGATAATTTGTAAGCAAAACCCTCGAGATAAGAATGACAACGGACCCGTGGAAATCACGAGAATGTATCGTTTGGTAAAAAGTTTTTTTTGCACTTGGCTGTGATGATGCGCACTTTAAGGGAGCTATAAATTCATGTGTAATTAAAACCTTTGAGGCAAAAATGATCCTGGGCCCTTTAGGATCATGAATATATATATTTTGGTGAAAAGTATTTTTTTTTTACTTTTCGGTTAAGATGCGCACTTTAAGGGTGCTACAGAAAGTCATTTCTAAGAAAAACCCTTGAGGCAAAATGATCATGGGCTCATGGGGATCACGAAAATGTAGATTTTGCTTAAAAGTGTTTTTTGTACTTTCTTCATATATTCTAAGCGTGTCACAAAATCCCCCCCACCCCCGACTCCCCCACATTGATCGGATCCTGTCCGCACTTGAAATGGGACATCTAAGACATGAGTTCTTTCCGAATATCAAGTTTCATTAAGATCTGATCACCTGTTAAAAAGTTGGACAACCTCAAGATTCCGGTTTCCCCCTCCCTCCACTTCCCTCATGATGGTAAATCGGAGAAACGACTGTTCCTGAGTGAAAGTCCCTGATATGCCCGCCAAGTTTCATCGTCCTAGCACATGTGTAAGCATCTTAAGTCAGGATCACCGGAATTCCGGAACCCTCCCTCCAGCTCCACCCACAGTACTCGGATCCGGTCCGGTCTTGTCAACTATGTATCTAGGGCTTGTGCTTGTTCTTCCCACCAAGTTTCATCCCGATCCATCCACTCTGAACATGTCACACAATTTCCGGTTCCTCCCCCCAACTCCCCCCAAAGTCACCGGATCCATTCCGGACTTGAAGTGTAACGTCTGAGACACGAGGTCTTTCCAAATATCAAGTTTCATTAAGGTCCGATTCCCCGTTCTAAAGTTATAAATACGTCAACATTCCGGATTCCCCCTCCATCTACTCCCCCCACGGTGGTCGGATCGGAGAAGTAACTATTTCCAAGTTGGTTTGGTCGGGTCCCTAATACGCCTGCCAAGTTCCATCGTCCTAGCACATGTGTAAGTATCTTAAGTTGGGATCACCGGAATTCCGGAACCCTCCCTCCAACTCCCCCCACAGTACTCGGATCCGATCCGGTCTTGTCAACTATGTATCTAGGGCTTGTGCTTGTTCTTCCCACCAAGTTTTATCCCGACCCGTCCACTCCGAACATGTCAAACGATTTCTGGTTCCCCCCCTCCAGCTCCCCCCAAAGTTACCGGATCCATTCCGGATTTGATGTGTGACATCTGAGGCATGAGGTGTTTCAAAATATCAATTTTCATTAAGATCATATTCCCCGTTCAAAAGTTATAAATGCGTCAATATTTCGGATTCCCTCTCCCTCCACTCCCCCCACGGTGGTCGGATCGGGGAAGTGACTATTTCCAAGTTAGTTTGGTCGGGTCCCTAATATGCCTGCCAAGTTTCATCGTCCTAGCTCATCTGGAAGTACCGTAATTCGAGATGAGTGGCCTGACAGACCGACCGACCGACAGACCGAAAAGTGATCGGTATATGGCACTTGAGCGAAGCTGCAAGTGCCATAAAAACCCGACAAAACCAAAGTGTTGCTCTCGCAACACAATTAGCGAAACAAGCTGCAAATACTAATACCGAAACTTGAGTAGCAGTATCCTTGCGATTTTCGTTACCCGTATTCTGTCTTTTTTATTTCTCTTTTTTTTCGTTATTCTCTCTTTTTAGTCAATCTTTGGCCTCGGACTGTGATGGGACGTAAATAAATGCTGATAATATAAGAAATTGGAAGCCAAGTTTGCTGTATAAATAAACAAAGATATGGCTCAACCAATCAAGACGTCCGGCACAGCAAATGATTAAGAAACCTATGCTAGTCTCGACGTGGACTAGTAACTTAGCTTCTACCCGCTACGAAGGTGTACTTGGAAAGGCTCAACACTAGCTTTCATCATCCCAAGGTCGTGACTTTCAGTAGCGAACTTTCAGTAATTTTTTAGATCGAGTTTTAAATCCTAATTTTTTGAGAAAAATGTTCGCAGCGCGTTAGCCAAATTCCAACTGCAGGGAAGGTACAATATATTAGCTGTTACCTGTTTTATTCAGAGGGTACTCGTTCTTTTGTTCACGTAGCAACTCGCCAACGATCGTGACCTGGTCCTCTTCATCGTCGTTGTTGGACTTCGGAAGAACGGTCAGCTTCTCCGGTTCGTTCAGTCGGACAACCGTGTCCGGGAATTCCGTTTTTCCCGGATCTTCGTTCTCACTCTCCTCGGATAACTCCATTTCTTGATCCATTTCTTGAGAAACGATTTTAAGGTCAGATTCTGGATTTTCATCAAGCTGGGTCTTCCAGTCCTGGCGGTGCCTAGAACACGGACTCGGTCATTTCCCCTGTTAAAATATTTCCAGTTCTTACCAGATCAATGAACCCCTAATGAGAATGGATATAGAAACGATATAAAGCCTATACCAAAAATACTGATCACGACTGGACAATCCTTTTAGGGTAATAAAGTCGAAGTTTTAGGCTAGATGTTTTTTTTTAGTATTTTGCAAATTATTTTCCATTTCTTGCTTTTCTTTTTCCCTTACATTTAACTCCATCTTCGTGTTGTGGCTTCATTTTGACGGGCAGCGAAATAAAATCATCATTTTCATCACCAAGAACGCGAAAATAAGGTAGGGTAAATATTTCAAATATGGAGGGTTGTAATACTTGAGAGGTGAGCCCGGTCCAAGAACCATTGCTAATTTTCCACTGAAAAGTCAATTTACTCATGGACGGAATTTCAGAATTCCCGAGTGGCGCTACTGCACATAAGACTGACAGGCGACAAGCAAAGGGGTTAGAGGCTCTGCATCCTCAGGAATACATTTTACACTACTGATTTAACCTACAAATCTAGTGGAAGGGAAGAGTTATCAAGAGTGACGAATGTACTGCCATCAACCAATTTATCGAGAATTTGAGAGCTCAGTTGGTTACACAAATTTAAAAGAAAGGTTTCAAGGTCGTCAATGGAAAACTTTCAGCTAAACGGCCAAAGTAAAGGCAAATTAGGTAGGAGACAAACTGGATCGTTGATTGTTTTGATCGGTGGTCACATTTTACCAGGTTTTCGCGGCAGACAGCGTTGAAAAAAGGGCGAGGAAAACAACACGAAAGATACTGTTACCACCATAAGGATGGAAGCTAGTACAGGTATTACTTCCCCTAGCTTGTTAGGAAAATGGTAGAACGGCATAAGCAATTTGGGTGTTGAAGTGTGAGCAAGAGATGGCTAAAGGTTTGCCGGCAAAAGTTATCTGGAATGTTAATATAGATAAAATTAGTATGGAAACAAAGACAGGGATTGAAACCCTGGACATAAAACTACGGGGGAAATGTATATTACATTCTTTTTCGAGAGGGGACACGAACAAATAGCCTATTGCTATTCATAGCTAAATACTAGAAATCATGGAATTTTCTTCTTTCCTCTCACAAGTGCTATTAACGTTCCACAAGCTTAGGGTTTCGCACATAGAATGCAGATGACCGCACAGTATGCTTGGCAAGTACAGTCTTGCTACGTCACGTACCTATCAATGCAGGACTCTTCCAGTCGAAACATAACACCGAATCCCATCACCAGTGGCGCTGGAGGCACAAAATTCTTCTTTCCTCTGATCATGAAGCTGCCGGTCGTTAAATATTCCCCGGCTGGTGCCGTCTTGCTAACTTGATGCCAATAGACCCACCAGGAAGCGGTAATGAACTTGGCGTCCCATGCCGCACTACAATTACGAAAAAGTCAAAACTGGAATGTCATATAATGCAATATTGTCAAACATCGAACAACGAAAAAAAAAATCGACAAAAAAAAGAAACAAAAACACACAAACAGTTTACGATCCGATATTCCTTCAACCAATGCTGACTGCGAATCATAGCTAAAACTTCTTGAAGCTATATTTCGGCCCTTCTTGGCAAGGGTCCTCTTCAGGCTCAGGCCGCTCAAGCTGGAAAATGAACTTGTAGAAAAACACTTCAAGATTCGTCCTTAAATTTCCGATTTTGTGAACTTCTTGCCGGAAAACTGCTTGGAGTTAAAGCTGGTGCTGTGATTTCATTTTGGGCACGGCTGTTGATTTTGCTGCTCGATTGGGTGTTCGAACGGGTAAAGATTCTTCTACATTTTGGTTTTTAAATATACCTAGCTCCAACAAAATTTAGCTGACTTTTGCTTTGTCAAATATAATTTACGATTACTGAA
Source organism: Branchinecta lindahli (assembly GCA_023053555.1). Lineage (NCBI taxonomy): Eukaryota > Metazoa > Arthropoda > Branchiopoda > Anostraca > Branchinectidae > Branchinecta > Branchinecta lindahli. The sequence continues at coordinate 289,095 of JAKZAO010000009.1, read as the reverse complement.
CAAAACTAGTTCAATCACGACGGACGGGAACGCATACACTTTGCCATTTTTTCGTCGTTGGCGTAAATACACAAATTTTATTTTTATCTTTTTTTAAAGGACACCTGAACAATGAAACCATACTTGAACACTCCATGGAGAATGCATTTACAGACATGGCCACGGAGAGCATTTTTCTCCTGAGCGTGACGTTTTCAAATAGGGATGTTCATTTCTGGAGGTTTGCACATGCAGACTCCAGCGCAATTCATTCAAATCTTTTACAGCGCTGGCCGGATCGTATTGGAATTTCTTCTAGATATACGTTTAGGCTTAACTAGTTAAAAAATATTCAAGAAGAAGGGTTGATTGGAGACATTTGTTCATTTCTAAAATTGTTCGGTACTGAAATAAGGACAGATGCAAAACGGAGCAAAAATCATAGCTTGGAAACAGTATTTCGTATTTGGATTCGGTTTTCTGCAGGCAATGTTAACGGAAGTCATACAGATAGGGATGATACTTGGTACTCTTCATTCAGGTGTCCTTTAAGTTCGAAATGAACTATGAGTTCAATGTGACTAAAAAGTCACTATGAACTAAAAAGCTTACTAAGGCTTAAATTTCTGGAACGGCATACACTTTTTGACACGCTAATTCATATAATGCTGAGACAGTTTCTGTGAAAAACTGTTCTTAATTTTTGGCTGCTTGATCACTCGATCCATTCGAAATCCTATATCTCGCATGATATTTCTATCATTCCTAAGGCCAGTTGGCCCTTAGGATTGAAAAATGTCGAGCTCTACAGAGATCGACTCTTTTAGGATCCATTGGCTCGTGCGTCACACTTGAGGCAGACTGGACCGGCAAACGGGTTTTGCAATCTGCATTAGTTTGTAGATACCATGGTATCTGATATACGGTCTATCTCATACCACGGTGGTATCTCATACCACGGTCAAAAGGCGTTTTTTCAGTTGTCGTGGTATCTGGCCAGTTACCGTGGAAACAGATATTCAGATATCACGGTCCGAGCGTGGTATCTGGTCGTGGTATCTGAAAAGTCATCTCACTTTCATCAAATTTTGTCAAATTGGTGAGAGAGAAGGTCAGAACTTAGTGATGTAACTGGATATCAGTTTTTTTTTTGAAATGACTTCGAAAAGTGCAATTTCGGCAATAGTCGTTTTTGCAGTGGACGGAGTGTACCATATATCAGATACCACGGTAACTGCAAAAACGACTAATTGCAGATCCAGTTACCGTGGTAACAGATACCATGGTATCCGCAAAAACGCAACTATTGCTTTTCTCACTGAAGCGACCAAATATAAATGTGGAAACTAGAAGGGTCACGCCGAACGTCACCGACCCTGAACTGAAGCGGCAAATAAAAATTGGCAGATTAACAGTATCAAGCGCTGCATATTCTTGAAGGTTTCCGATACTGAACTGAAGCGAAAAAAGAAAAGAAATATCAAAAGAAAAGAAATATGAAAAGAAAAGATTGTAGCAAAAATACCTGTAACAGATAGACATCAAGGCAGCTTCCTGTATGGTCCTTGGTGGTAGGGGCTTACCAGAGGGATTTTTGACGACGACACTGCTGGCACCATGTAGATCTGCGTGGAAGTAGATATCACCTTGTTTGAGATGTCGCTTAACAACAAGCTCGTTCTGTTGCTGATCGCGTCCGGCAATAACTAGATACCTGAAAAAGAATGTTTCGATTATGTTTACTAGTTTGCCATGGCTGTATTGCCCGTACTGACAAAGGAGGGTCACGTCACAGCGTCCGGCCAACTATCCGCTCTCCGGGATTGCTGGGGACGGGATTCCCAACAAGCCCCCCCCCCCCCTCCCCAGTAAGATAAGCAGGCCACCAGTGAAACAGAGATAATTTGGAACTTCCATGGTCAGTGGTCGCCAAGTCCGAAAGAATTCAGGTTAATTCCAGTCCCATTGCTCTTACCTATTCGTCATCTAGGCCAATCCCAAGGAGGTGAGCATCGATACAAAATCGGGCGGTTATAAAACATTTTCATTTTGCTTACCGAATCTTTGCTATTACTGGACAACTCAAAAAGGATCAGAACCCAAACAGCCGAACGCCGGACATGAACTTTACCTTTTCAGTTTATCGCTAGAAGAAAATGGCGCAAAATCTTGATGGGGCGCAAGGGTTGGAGCAGAAGCTGCCATTTTCCGAGCTCTTCAGAACACAGATAATATTCTCTACGCCTCTCCGAAGACAGCCCCTTTTCCCCTTCCTGCGGCATTTACTCAGAGCAGATATCGTACTGTAGCGTTGTTTGACAGTAACGACATTGCAGCACTGCTAGAGAAATTAATCGATAGAAGCCTGTAAACTTTTAAGTTGGCATACTCACCCATCTGACGTAACACACCAGAAGAACTTCTCAAACCAAAACACGTGGCGGGCTTTTTGAATCGTTGTCGTCGTTGCAACCTCGCGCAAGATCTGCTTTGTCTTTTTCTCGGCGCTTTTGAAGGCTTTCGTTGAGGATTCAAGGGTTTTCTGCTCTTTCTTGGCGGCAGTCCTCCTCTGGTCATAGTACCTAGAAACGAGAACAACCTTTATTGTATAAACGAAACTATACCCAATGAGAGGACTGGACTGAAGTGATGTCTAGAATCAATATTAGCAGATTTTAAAGTACTTCTAAGGAGGGTCTGATGTGTACCTTCTTGCGTTTGCTTGTGCAGACATCCCAATGTCAATATCCACCTTCAATGGTTTAGAATCATCGTCATCTTCGTCAGCGTATGGATCAGACAGGAGCATGGTGATCTGGTTCACCTCAAGCTTTAATCCCTTGATCAATTTTGCCACAGGATCACCTAGAAAAACAAAATACAATTTATCCGATTGTCGAAGGTAAACTAATCTCTTAATAGGTTCTGCTACAGGCTGCTAGAGCTGGAATCTGGGTGGGCAACTTCCGTCACACGTCGATGCCGGCCGATCAGCTGATGCTCTCAAAATGCCGTAACATTCGGATACGACAAAGTTCAATAATATTTGTTGATGAATTTCGTAACGGCTGAATAGTAGAATTAAACTATTACTTTTTATAGTTCTTCTTTTGTCTGTTTGTGTTACGGATCATAACAGAGGTAGTTACAACTACCGGATCATAGCAGATCAATCATGAATCTTATTCGTTCCGAAGTGTGAATTCAGGTAATTTATTTCTTTACTGGTCCAATGAGCGATGAGCATCACTTGTCGCTATTTGAAAAACTCTTTCAGTAAGACACGACATAACTTTGCAAATTTTCTGCGGGGAGCGGGCCCGAAGGCCAAAAATACATAATGCTACATAACTAGACGAACGAAAATTGCGCTCCAGTGGTGCGCGATGCCTGATTTGACAGTGTGTACTAGCTGTCAGGATGGAAAGAACCGCAGTTAAAAACACAGTCCTGAGTATGTCGCGCGTTTACACAATAAGAAAACGCAACGAGTTTCCTGTACAATTTCTGAAGAAACAAACCAAGCTCGTCCCAACCTGTGACACGGTTAAGCAAAAACCGTAACAATAGTTTAGAAGTAGTTACAACTGCTAACCTTTTATGTTCAGCAGGTACTAGCTTTGCAATGTGAACAGGAAATTCAAATTTTGAAAAGCATGGATCCGAGGTGACCTGAAAACAGTTACTGATACAGGGTTCCTTGCAAAGTAATCATTGTACTTAGTTGCAGGGCGCGCATTTAGCATTAATATCAACCAACGACAAACCTATATTTATTATTAACAGAACAGTGGAACACAGCCGAAATGAGTACCCTGGTATGCGTACAATTGCTTCTTACCAGCCAGGTGAAAAGGATAGCATACGAGGAAGAGAGTGTCAGGCCAATTTAACACTTGGCTACTGAGGGCTCAGGATGTGAGTAGCACATGCTCATCCTCCGATTCAAAGAACTGCCTAGTTCATCTATTACCGTGGTTCAGGCCAGGTTCAATGAACAGAGAAAACTAGGCCCTAGGCCGTCTAATATATTACAAGACATGTCACCAAGGCCTAATACACTTATTACACAGTTTTTCTTTCGTCTTTTTCAAAGATTTTGCCTGTTGTTACTTTAGATTTTTCTAAACTGACCAAAATTCTTATTACCGTGATCTCGGAATATAGAAGACTGGCTAATACTGGCCATCCACTTACCCTGCGAAGTAGCGATCTTGACGATTTCATCAATGTCTTGCCAGGATTTCTGTAGGGCAAGCTCTGACCTGATGGCCAGGATAGCTTTATCAACTACATCAGCATTCATTTCAATGCGGCCCCCCTTGATCTGGTCTTCTTTGGCTTGGTGCTGGAGTGATTGAATGCGGTTATCGTGGTCTTTCTTGATGTTATCAAGTTTCTTCAAGGCCCCTCGCTCCTAAAAATGTACACAGATTTTAGCACAGCCATGGCGCGTTCGTTTTTCGCGATTCAGAGCTTGGATTCCCTGCGCCTTCATAGGCAGCCAGGTCCCGCGCTACCATCTCACAAAGTAATCTATTCGTGAATCTTTCCACTGTGGACACCCACCAGAAAGCTCAGACCACGTGTAGGATTGCAGTGTATGTTTTCGACTGTTCGGAACACATAAATACTAGAAATTCACAAATCTGGTATCCGAATCCAATCCAGGCTTAGCTGCGAATCTGGATCCGAAGCCAAGTTTCTTGCCAGGGATTCGAATCCGCAACTCGCCATTCAGATGAAAACTACATATCTTCCGTTCTTCCGAACCAATTGAACTTCGGAGTTTCGGTTTAATCTAAACTCCATGATTACCATCATTCTACAGAGCTAACGTGGTGCTTACAACTAGGCGATAAGCACCACGCAAGGACTTTCCAGCATGCAGCCATCATGCCTATAGGCATCATGCCTGAAAAAAAGGCATAAATTCCTTGACAAGGCTAGTCATCGAGTTCCGAACAAGAAAAATGAAGACAAATTAGGCTAATCGACGCTTAAAGGTTCAGTAACACTTTATAAGGGGCACTAACTGAGCAAGGAGTATGAAAGGAAAAAAGAAAATTCCTGCTGATTCGCGATTTATGTACAATCCAAATGTCATTTTTTTTTTTTTTTTGGTTTGGTTTGATTGGTTGCACAAATTTAAAATAACGAAGGACAATTTCTTTATAAATAATAAGTTTTAAATGAAATAAAATTTTAAGGAAAGGATAGGTATATTAAATAAGGAAGGAAAAAGTAAAGAAAATTTTAACGTTTTAAAGAGGTGATGAAAATGGTAGAATGAAATAAGTGTAAAAGAGAAAATAAGAAAGAATATTAAAAAATAAATGTAGACGTAGAGGAAAGTGTAGGTGACGCTAAATATATAGGTCGGTCATTGGAAAAAAATTAATTTAAAATATTAGATGTTAGGACCGTTGGCGTCACCGAGGGAAAGGGGAAGCATACAGTCACCTGGCCAAATCATATTGGACAGGAAGAACGGATAAGATTCTCCACGAAAAAAAATGGATAGCACGATCTTGAACTTGAATTCAGATTCGCTCAGCCTAATCGAGTTGATGTGAAAGCAGAGGCGTTACTAGCCAAAATGTTTTTTTTTGTTGGGGGGGGGGCAAGGTATTTACCGACTGGCTGGTAATTTTTACCGACTGTTTGTGCAGAAAAAACGACTGTTTTCAAGAAAAAAAAGCCAGTTTAGAATTTTTTTTACTAATTTTCAGAAAAACCGACTGTTTTGCGAAAAATCACTGAATTCAGAAAAAAAACGATTGTTTTCATGAACAAAATCAACTGTTTTGACGAAAAATCGCGGCGCTTCGCGCCGACTCGGTTATTTTTTACCGAGTGGCCGACAACATTGGGGGGGGCGTCCCCCTCCCGCCACCCAGTCGTGACGCCCCTGTGTGAAAGTGGTATTTTGGGGCGCATCTCGTTGGCTTTGTCTGAAACTGATTCATGCTATAGAACCAAGATAGAACTCGAACGTTCACTAATGGCGACTTGACAGGGTAGGTTATACACCGTAAAAAAAAAAGATTATAGATTTTGCCGGGATGTTAAAGGGGATTATTTGTCGGATCCAGACAACCGGCTTGGAAATTTCAAGTCTTCGCCATATCCCAGTCTTCGCTTAACCATTGTGTAGTTATTTTGTTTCTTGTCTAGCCCCGATTACGACCGGCTGTACACAACCTTTTAAGTTTTTTTCAGGTGATTGTTTTCTTTGCATAATTCCCTGATTATATCAAACTCCCATGGTACCATGTCCGGCAGGAAAAGGAATGGCATGCATGAAAACGGAATCTTAAGATCTGTACCTGCTGAACAGCTTTCATGTCTATTTTTTGTGACTCCACTTGAGAGAAAAACTCGTCGACTGCCTCGTGGTACCCTGGTCTCTCCAAGTGAGGCTTATCCTGGTACTGCTTCCAGAGAATGGGCTCAAACGAATCAAAGGTGAAGAGGGATGCCTCGCCAGCCCGTTTCTCTTCACGCTGAACAATGTATCCCTAAAAAAAAAGAAAACCTATAGCAGCAGCCACGTAATAGCCTATGCTATGAATCATATGTTCTGGCTATGTTTCATACGACGATGGCCTGGTCAAGCTTGACCTGACTCTTTCATTCTTAAAAATATAAACTCTAACCTAACGACGACACAATTCGCTGATGAAATTCGGGTACGAATGCCTCCATTCTGAAGTGCATGGGCACATTCTCCCAGAATACGAAGAAACCACCGAGAACTGTCCGAGGATACGCTCAAATCTAGAAGCTGGGAAGCGAAAGTTAAAACAACCACCCGTCAAGGCATCATCAAGATATTTCCACTCGTGTGTACCTTATTTTATTCAACACTATAACGACGCTCTAAAAACATGAAGAAATAATCGATAGGCCTAAAGACAATATTATGAAAATTCGACAATGTATTTTAGTGTTTTATCGTATATCTAGCATTGTATTTTCATTAATTTGACAAATCAATTGTATATTACTATTCTAACTGTTTCTTTTGTCGTGTAGTGTACGATTACTTTGTCGTCAGCCTATGCTATCCAATGGATAATTTGGTATTAATAAATGATTGACTAAACCCTTGCTGAAAGACGCTATCGCTGACAATATAGTTTTAGAGCAAATGTCTGACATCACATACCTGATTTTGAGACCCTAGCAAGCATCAAACCCAATAAGCGACAAAGACAGAGGGACGCTGCTTTCCAGAGACGAGTAAGACCAGCCACTAACTCGACTGGTCTGAAAGACCTTTGTACACCCATCTGAAATCTTCTGTACCCTATTCTACGCAACATTTTAATCCAGTTGGGTCAAACGATAGTATAGTAAACATGAAAGGTCTATTATTACAAATATGTCTTCTGTTTTGCTTCACGTGTTATTTGCGCTAAATGACGATAGGACGCTAGCGTGTACATTCCTTCCAGCAACTCATGGATTCGATAAGTAGGCATTTTCATGCCCCTTGGCCAGTGCGCAGAGGTTATCCCATGTTGAGCACACAAATTTATCGTTCACAAATTAAGAAGGATAGGTTTGGGGCCTAACCTTTCTTTGGTTCTTCTAGTCTCATACATATCCTAATGTTGCGCCTTTAAGTAGTGGTTCTCTTTTAGCATTATGTTGAAAATTTCACCGTTCTTTTTACCAGAACGGTATAGCACACAAAAACAACGAGTTAGTCTTTGCAATGGTTTTAAAACAGGCTAGAGGAAAGGAAGACCCCAAAAGAACAGCGTGGGTACGTCTCTAGCCTAAAGTACCTTCGAATCTTGATGTCTCAGCTGTGCCAGCAGGTTGTCGGCATTTCGCAGGGCTATGAACAGGCGATCGAGATCTTCTGTTTTTGAGAATCCCTTACTGACGCAAACATTATTAGGGAAGCCGGATTCCAAGAGGACGTGATCGATCAGCGCTGAACCATACTCTGAAATATACAAATAGTTCGTTAATGGTGAGTGAAGCGAAGTGGATGGAGACTTTAGTAAGGCAACACAGACTTCCACGGCTTCGAAGTGAATGGGGAGGACGCAAGACATTAGAGACACGTTTTCCAGATCTCACAGACCACCACCAACCCATGGATATAAAGATTTCATCACTCGGCTTATTGGTCCGGTAAAAGTTTGGGTATCATAACAAGTTTGGGGCTATCATAACATCCGTCTGTCGCTTCTGGCAATGCACCCTTGCTCCGACTTTGCATTAACCGACCCGAATGTGTGCTATTACTTTAGCTCAAACAACTGCATTCTCAGGCTTATGCAACTTTCTCTATGATATCATGCAATGCAGATGGTCTGTGCACCCGCTCAACATGGACAAGATCACAGCCTTATGCTCGGCGGAGTGTCGGAAGGACAGAAGTTTTCAACACTATTTTCTAGCTGCACTAGTTCAGTTTTTTTTTTAATCTGAATTCTCTGTTCTCAGTTCTCAATTCTCGACTCTCGTACAAATTACCGTTTTTGCCCTTCTCAATTTTGACAAAAATACTTATTTAGCCAACCATTAATACCTGTTTATACGGATTGAAAATCCGCACTTTGTTGAACAATCAGGAAGAAGAACGGAGAATGAGAATCAAGAAGTGACTATAGAAGCAACTTCTCGAGTCTGAAGAATAAGGAAGCTTTCTCCCTTCTCGAGTCAGACAAAAACGCAAGAAAAGGAGAATATGGCTTCAACTTAACAGTAAAACAACAGAAATGGGAGAAGTGAGAGGAGAATCGGGAAGAGAACTGACAGATAAAATCGCAACTATCATTTGCCATGAATGATGGACGTGCCCGGAGGGGCTACGCAAGTTTTTTTTCAATGATACAACAGAACGTGACCATATCGCGAATATGCAGCATCAACTCCGCAGCAGCGGGAATGTGGGCCGGTAATGGCGATGATTAGTTGAAAGTAAACTAATTATATTATGTAGGTTTTTAGATCTAACAAATTTGACGGTCTGTAGGCAAAAAACAATGTCACGGATCTACTTCATCCTAAAACTCAGTTTATCGGGCGAAAGGGGGTGGAGGCTGAACAATCCGTTGTCCTCAGATAAGAAGTTGTTCCACCAAGGCTGCAATTTTGGCAGGCAGATCAAGGGTATGAGCGTACGGTCGTTTGCCCTCTTGAACTCACCCACATGGGGATTTAAGCTCCGTTTCAAATTATCTCCATCTTTCATATTTTCCAGAATGCTTCTTAACTCGTCAAGGCTCTGAGGTCCGGCATGCAGTTTCGCCTTGGCTCTCTCTACCGGATATATCTCCCGTACAGCAAACCTAAAAATAGACACTCAACTCTAGACAAAATATCGATATTTTGCTTGGCTTATCCGATCCTATGACAGCAGCGTCCTGGACCTTGCTTGTTACAGAGAGTCACCGTCTAATTATGAAGATTCCAAAAATACTTAAGAAAAAAACATCTACATTGAAGGTATACTCAGCAGCTTCCGCTTAGCGTTTCTCAAACAGCTTTGACCAGGAAGAGGTCTTCCTTGGAAGCAGAAAGAGCTCCCCAGAGCGTGTGTGAGACTGTAGGGAGAAGAAACGGACGAAGACTACGAACTCTTTACATGTCTAGGAGATAGAGTATAGGTTGTGCCAACTGAAACGGGCTCCTTTTCAACTCGCAACGTTGGTCCAGCGACGGTCCCACTAATAAATAGTAGCAAATAGGAGGTAAAACGGAATTCCTCATCCACTAGGACTAGTCCAGCGTAGTCCAAATTCGACTTGGGTCAAGACAGAATGCTTTGTAACAGGCTGATCCGACTATCACGTGGATAGCGGCTTTAACTAGCTGGCGTGACAATCCAGTCGTAACAATTCTCTTCAGTTATGCTTTGCTTTACCGTGGTACAGCAGCGCCAAGACTACGTTTGCGAGTGACGCTCTTCCATATTTTTGAAATCCAAAGAATTGTTTAGTCTCTTAGGCACTCACACGTCTTAAGCCACTTTTGACTGTTTAATCAGAATGGATCTGCAGATCGTTTTCTATATATCAACAGAACGAACGGAGGTTTTATTTTTTATTTTTCAATGTAGGGCTCAGCAGCTGGAAAACGAACAAATAATCAGCCTCACAGACCATGCGAGAACCATTGCTCACAAGTGTGAACTGAGGTATGGTTACGTACGGAAATTTCCCGCCTGAAATCGACCCACACAAAATGATACATTTTTTACGTACCGAAATCAGGTTAGTTTTTTCCTCCTGTATTTATGTACGGTGGTGCTAAATAGACTAGTCGGACATATTTTGGCCATTCTTGGCAATGCCCTTCCATAGTTAAAACTCTCAACCCAGATCGCAAAATCAAAACTTCACCTCACTAATCCCTTTGGCATCAGAAAACACGGTACGGTACAACAAAAATGGTACCTGTAGCCTATGGATAAGAGCGCAGGACCAATACCTGACGTCATCACCTTCCTTCCTTGGCCGGAGAACAGCGAGGTTCATGTAAGCGAGGTCAGTTAGAACAACATTTCCACGATCATAAAGTTCAACAATGACATGGTAGGCAGCTTCTCCGGTTCCAAACTGAAGGTCTACAACTCTGTCAACGCCAAGCTGGTCTATGTTTTCAAGTCGCTTGTTTTTTAGGTGTTTCCTCAACTGTAAAGAGGGTGAAATTTTAATCTCAGGCACTCTACCGAGTGTTGACTTTTCTGAAAGCCAAATATCTACCGACTACTCTACGGAAACAAGACCAAAGTTTCGATGGGGCGTCAAAGGAAAATATTTATTAAATAAATAAATAAATAAACTCTTTATTTCCATAATAGCACGTGGCTAGCGGCGGACGTCATAGGTTACAAAAATAAAACGATTTATACTATATACAATTAATTAACATTTCAGACGTCTAACGTTTTTCCCATCGATTCGTCATTGAAGTGGCCCACGAAGTAAGGGACGAAGGACGATAGGTATCTCTTTGAAGATTTTCGGGGCGGGGGATAGAGGAGTTGGCATCTTGAAGTGAGGATTCCTCGACGAGTACTCGGCCCACTGCTGCGTGCCTCTTGAAAATCAGGCAGGATTTTACGGTGAGCCTCGGACTGCAGGCATTGTTTCCCGAAGCGCATGGTGAGGTCGTGACGCCTTTCAGCCAGCCTTTGCAGCCTCAGTTTTTGCAGGCTGTCATCATAGGACATGTAATTAGCCCCAAGCATAATTTTACATGCCCGTTTCTGGATATTTTCAAGTTTTTCGGTTTGCACAGCAGTTAGTCCTGGATGCCAAGCTGGACAGGCGTATTCGGTCTGGGACCGGACGTACATGCAGTACAGCCCACGCATAATTGAGACGTTGATATTGAATCGGGTAAGGCATGCAAACGATTTCAGACATAGGGCAGCCTTTTGGAGAATGGATTCAACATGAGGATCCCATTTAAGGTTGCTTTTGAAAATCACCCCCAAAATTTTTATTTGATCCTTGATGTCTAGTCCAATGTCGTCTTGCGGGGGGATCGCAGATTTTAAGAAGCTAACTTGTAACACATGGCTCTTTGTTTCGCTAACAGTAAGCATGACATCTTGAAGGTCGTGTTTTAGCTTGGAAAATATAGATGAGATGGTGATTTCCTCTGCGACCCTAGTTGAGGTTCGGAATGAAATGCTCGACAGGTCGTCGGCGAACTTGTAGCGACTCTGTGATTCTGCTAGGACGGAGTTGAACACGATCAGGAAAAGTAGCGGTCCTAATTTTGTCCCTTGAGGGGCTCCACACCAAATTTCAGCAAATTCAGATACTTCTTTGTCTCCGAGCTCGACACACTGCCTCCGTTTGTGCAAGAAACTGGCTACCATACGCAAAAGAAACTGCCGAGCGCCCATTTCTTTCGCTCGGTTGATGGCTACTCGGTGATTAAGGCTGTCGAAAGCCTTTACGATGTCACTGATTAGCACTTCTGCGTATGCCTCATCTTTCTCGAGATGTCTCATCAGATCATCAATGAGGCTTACGAGATAGTGGGTGGTGTTGTGTTTGGGCCGGAACCCAAATTGCCGGGGATCTAAATTTGCTTCGATGTCTTCGAATAGATATTCATAAATGAAACCTTCAAACACCTTAGAAAGACACGGTGTTTTTGAGATAGGGCGCAGGTCGTTCGGCGAAAGCGGTTTTTTTACTTTGGGAATAGGAGTGATATAGGCTGACTTGAAGCAGTCAGGAAATGCACCATCGATGAGACATTGGTTGAAACAGGCTGCCAGAATGGGACCAAGTTCCTCGGAGCACGTAGCTATCAGCTCGATAGGAATTTCTAGGGGGTAGTTACTCTTCCTGGTGTCTAGTCGTTTGAGCTTCTCGCATACTGCTTGTGGGTGAATGATCGGGATTTCTTCGACGGGTCCATTTTCAGGTAGCTCGGCTAGAGGTGGGTGCGTGCGACAGATATTTGCGAAGTGCGAGTTGATCTGGTTAGCACTTACGGGTTTACCATCAACTCCATAAATAGTTGTCTGTTTTCGATTTTGTCCCATAATCTCCTGAACTTTTTGGTGGAATCTAGAAGGATTAGATTTCCATAGCTTGTTCACTACTTGAGCACCAAATTCCTTTTTTGATTTCTTTACTTTAAGGCAAATCACATTGCGCATTTTCTTCGCCTCCTCACGATATCCCGACTTATAGAGCTCATTTCTCGTTTTTATGAGGCTCTTCATCTCTTTGGTGACCCATGGCTTACTTTGTGACTTAACCAGTATTGTCTTTTCAGGAAATACTTCTTGGTACTCATGGAAAAGCTGCGCGGCGACCTCTTGCATCATGTCGTTGCCACTCTTCATAGCAAGAACCGTCGACCAATTTTTCCTAGTGAGCCACTCGCGGTAAATCTGGATCTGTTCTTGTGTACGCGGGCGATACTTCACTACTGATTTCGATCTGTTGGGGGGTTTTCTGTTGGGCTCCCATATTACAGTGAGATGATCACTCATGCCGATAGCCGGGAGTGTGTAGGGGGGGCTGTAGAATTCTTCAGTGTTTGTAAATATGAGGTCTAGTGCTTTATTTTCGCGTGTTGGGACTTTGACAACTTGCGTCAATGAAAGCGAACTAGACAGCCAATTGGTCTTCAAGTCATTAAAATCGCCCATGATTTGAATTCCGGCGTAAGGAAATTCCGATCTGATGTAGTCTACAGAATGCTGTAAGTAAAGTACAAGTTCCTTCCGGAAAGATGCTCGTGGCGGGTAATAAACTACACCAAAGATAATGGACGATACTTCTTTCGGTAGGTATCGTGGTCTTGTCCAGAGCCAAAGAACTTCATGCTCAGGTTTTCTGGGGACAGGTATACTTAGAGCTCGGCTAGGAATCGTCGAATTACATAGAAAACCAACTCCGCCTCCATGGCTTACGATGTATCCGTCCTTATCCAATCTTGGGAGTAGATACACATCATACCCAGAGACGACTGTGCATGTGTCGGACGCGGACCACGTTTTGGACTTCTTCATCCAGACTATTGTTTTTATGGCACTTATATGGCTCAAGTGCCATATATACCGAACGCAATTTTGTCTGTCGGTCGGGCGGGGCGAGTTAGGGTACTTCCAGGTGTGCTAGGACTATGAAACTTGGCAGGCATACAAAGGACCCGACCAAACTAAGTTGGCAATATTCAGTTTCCCGATCCGAATATCTGGGGGGGAGTAGAGGGATGGGGAATCCGGAAAAAGTGAGTAGTGCGTAACTTTCGAACGGTGATCGGATTGGAATGAAACTTAATAACTGAATGGATGACGTATCTCTGATGTCCCATCTGAAAGCCCGGACCGGATTCGACGGCTGTGGGGGAGTTGGGGGGAGACCGGAAATCTCGAGAAACGGTTCAAATGGAGGGATCGGAGTGAAACTTGCTCGGAAGTATAAGCATCTGCTCTAAGCGCGTACACATTTCGACTGGATCCGGACACTTTGGGGGGCGAGGGTTCCCGGAATTCCGGTGATGGCGGTTTCGGAGATTCTCACGACGAAATTTGGCAGGCATATCAGGGACAAGACCAAAGTAACTTGGACATAATCAGATTATTGCAGGTTTTGTTTCCTTCCCCAGCGTTGACCCAGAAGAATAACAGCCTGAAGAGGACCCTTGCCAAGACGGGCCGAAATATTGCTTCATAAGCATCACAGCTGACGAATCTGTTTTTGTATATATTATATGAATACATAATCAGTTTCTCGATCCGACCATCAGGGGGGGGGTGGAGGGACGGGAAATCCGGAACATTGAGTAGCGCGTAACTTTCGAACGGGTGATCGGATTGGAATGAAACTTAATAACTGAATAGATGACATATTTTGATGTCCCATCTGAAGTCCGGACCGGATTTGACTACTGCGGGGGAGTTGGAGGGGAGATCGGAAATCCCGAGAAACGGTTAGAATGGAGGGATCGGAATGAAACTTGCTGGGAAAGTATCTGCTCTAGACTATTCATTTACACAGTTGGACTGGATCCGGACACTTTGGGGGGGGGGAGTGGGGTTTCCCGGAATTCTGGTGATGGCGGTTTGGGGGATTTTCACGACGGAATTTGGCAGGCATATCAGGGATCCGATCAAACTGACATGGAAATACAAATTTTCTCGATCCCATCATCGTGGGGGGGAGGGAGGGGAATCCGGAATATTGAGTCTTGCGTAAATCTGGAACGGATGATCGGATTCAAGTAAAACTTTATAACTGAACATGTTCTGATGTTCTTTTTCATGTCTGGTCCGGATCCGACAACTGTTTTGGGGGGGGGGGCGAAAATACGTGACCCGCTTAGACTGGAGAGATCGGGATGGAACTTGGCGGGAATAACAAACAAATGTTCTAGATAAATCATTTAAATAGCCGGACTGGATCCGGGCACTGTGGGGAGGTTGGGGGGGGCGGGATTCCGGTGATCGCAAGTTATGGTACCTCTCGATGTGCTAGGACGATGAAACTTGGCTTGGATGTTAAAGATTCGACAAGAATGGCTTATACGTCGTCACTTTCAAAATCCGACTATTCCTAATTACTAATATTAACCGCAAAGTAAAAAAGTACTTTTAACTATAGGCCTACATTTTCATGATCCCCATGAGACCGTGATCATTTTTGCCTTAAGGGTTTTGCTTATAAATGAATTTCTAGCTACCTTACAGTGCTCATCTTAACTGCAAAGTAAAAAAGTAGCCTACTTTAGATCAAACGATACATTTCGGCCCATGATCATTTGTGTCACGGGGGTTTTGCTTAACAAATGTAACTCTAGCACCCTTAAACTGCGCATCTTCTGACCAAACGATATATATTAATGATTCCCGAGGGATCGTTTTTGTCTCAAGGGTTTTGCTTACAGATGAATTTCTAGCGCCTTTAAAGTGCACATCATTACAGCTAAGTAAAAAAAAAAAATACTTTTACCAAACGATACATTCTCGTGATTTCAAGGATCCATGATCATTCTTATCTCAAGGGTTTTGCTACAAACCCACGAAAAGGCAAATTCTATATTTCATCCTCTGAACCAGCCGTGCAAGTGCCATCTGAGCTTCCAGCTCTTGTTTTTTTGTTTTTTTTTTAGATCTCCAGTCCATTAGGTAATTTCTTTCTGTCGTTAATTTCTAGCCCAGCCCAGGTTATGGCGGGAATATCAGTGCTCGAAAGGGAATAGGCAATGCTCACGTTGGAAATCCAAGTCTGATCCAACAAGTTCTTGATCTCTACTACCCTGTAAGGCTAAGTTTTATCGGAGGAGTTTGTTCTTGATGATATTTCCGGTGTACATCCGAACGTGATCGTACCAGTTACCGGGTAATATTACGAAGCAGACAGATGGATTCAGTCTCCTTACTCTATTACCGGAACGAATAGCTGGAATTTACGACGAATTTCCTACTTTCCCTAGATTGTACGAGTATTGATTTTCTATGTATTCTTATCACTAGATCGAAAATGCAAACGTCTGATACGATGCCTACCGAATTTCCAGTTTTCTTTGGTACAAAAACGACTCAGAGCGGATTTACAAAATCCGTTTTGAGAGATTTTTATATTTATTGATTCCTACAGCTTTGGCTGAAACAGTATTTATTCCGTCGGCAGTATCAATGGAACACGAAAAAAATAGATAATCGACTCAACTTTTCATCTTACCCCATTATCAACTCTAAGCCTCAATCAAAACTGAAGCACAACCAAAATTCCGGGTTTTGCCGGATTCTGTCCAAATATCGGTCCGGCAAGAAAACTAATGAAAGTATAGGTACTGGTCCAGCGTGTTTTTTACCCCTATTTTGACACTGTAACCGACTTCAGACAGATTTTTGACGAAAAGCTTCTTGTCCCACAGACGTATTTTTACCGTTATACCGAATCTGTAATCAGCTTCAGATAAAACTGTCATCTCCTCCTATGTTTCCGGTTGTGGTTGGATTCCTGACGAACTGCTTCTCCAGCAAAGAAATCAAGTTCAAAACGGATTACACAATGACGACCCTTTAATCAGCTTCAAATAAAACTTTTACTTTCACCAATTTTCCGATTTTGGCCGGATTTGCGGAGAACTACTTTTAATTGTGTAAAAAAAATAAAGTTCAAAAACGGTTTCAACATAGGTACTTCTTTACTATTGTCTCGAATACACTTCAGATACAACTTTTTTATTTGATAAATTTTCCGGTTTTGGCCAGATTCCGACCGGACTACTTGCCCGCTAGGCTACGGAATTAAGTTTCAGATGGATTCAACAGCCCCTTGTTGAATATAAGAATATTCAGTTCGCCCCTTAGTTTGAATATAGGGCTACGGAGCTCATCTACGATTTTGAACCAAAGGATCCTCATACCAAGTTTCAACTAAAAATCTGAAACACTTTAGGAATTATTGCACTAACAGACGGACGGGATGGATGGTCAGGCGGACGGACAAACTTTACGCAGGCATGGGTATCCGTCACTGACGTTTTGGGACCTCAATAATTTGCAAAACTTCGTGATCTTCATACTAAGGAGGCCAAGGTAAGTATTTATTTATCTAATAAAAGTTCTGCATAGTACCATATAGTCGGCAAAAAGAATAATGTAGATATATAGGCTAGTTAAAAACAGGCCATAGTAAAATATACGATTCCAAGAACAATCATATACAAATCAGAGGTTTTTATTATTATTAACCTTTATTCCAGTCAAGTGCCACAGAGAAAAATCTAATCAAAGCACAGTCTCTGGTGCCCTTTTATCATTCTTGTTTCTTCAAGAAATGTCAAACCCGCGTTCGACGGTCTACCCTACTTCACGTTATTAGAAAAGACGAAACGTTTTCATAGAAGACCTTGTCCACCTAAGCAATGAAGGTGCTGATAAAAGAGTAAGAGTTAGTATAATGAAGCTGCTTGAGAAAAACAGAACTGCCATACTGAGACTTGATGGCCTCCACCATGGATAGACACTATAGCATATAGACTTAGCTGAGATCTTACTTTCCCAGTGAATCCAGAGGGAGCTGGGTTCTTTGGCCAATCAAAGGTTGTCAAGTGCAGTCGGATTCCAGACTCAAACAATATTGTTGCTTTTTCTTCTTGTCTTTGTAGTCTGATTAAGTATGTCTTGTTATCAATATCATAGATATTGTTCACTCTCATTCCCACACATCTGAAAGACAGAACAATTTCTAACAAACAACCAAATAAGCAGTTCAAGTTTTGCTGAAAAGCACTCCTCTTTCTTCAAATAGTAAAAATTAATTAGGCTTCAGCCTATCTAGGGAATGTAGACTTTTGTTGTATAGCCCTGCCAATAGGAAAAACATGCCTCAGTTTTTCAGGGAAGTGGCGGAAGGTGGCTAAATGACAATGTTATACTTGCACAGCAGAGATTGCTTTAGATATTCCTTGGCCTTGCAGACTACAGTTTTTCGCTGACTGGAGGGATAAAAGCTCCATATGTTCACTGAAATGAGCTGACTTTTGTAAAGAAAGAGGATGAAAATGTCACTCTCAACGTCAAACAAGGCCCAGGAAACATACCTCTGATGCACTAGCAAAGTTTAAACCTTTCCCACACTGTATAGCATTTTTCTAACGATGTGTCCTGTTTGTGAGGTGGCCAATGACCAAGGTAGACTCTCTTCAGCCAGAACAGCTCTGGAGTGACAGAGCCAAAGAACGGAGAGCACTGTAAAGGCAAAGGGCATTTTGATCCAGACTGAACCAAGATGTCATTTGGCCAGGGAGAGCAGAAAGTAGGGGTATACAGTAGAGGTTGCCTAGGGTACCAAACCTGTAGCCAATTGCAAACAGTAAACCAGCCACCTTTTTCTTTCTGGTTGAAGGTCAAAATCGCCACCTATTAGACTAAACACAGTTAATTTTCTTCAAAAACCATAAATTATGTAAGGTATGTACATAACTTATGTAAGGTACGTGCAATTACTGCATCTACCTGATTAAGAACAGAGAATCACTGGTTGTCAATGTAGTTACTGATTATATAAGACTAATCTCTCTGCTGGGTTGGATTACTGGTTGTTGAAGTGGTCATAAAAGTGATTAGAGGTACTGGTAAACTTGGTTGTTGACTGATTTTAGTTTGAGACAAAGACTGATTTTATGTTTTTAGCCTTAGGTTGCAGTATGTAGTGGTCCACGAGATCATATGCTAAACAATATGCTAAACATGCTGTAGTCTATAATTTGAAGTCACAAGATTTTCCAAAGCAAAAAATGGAAGGGTTGCTTTAGGGATTGGTTATTGGTTCAGCAGCTACCCTATGCTTCTTTGAACACTTAACAAACGTTTGAATACCTTGATTTTGTTTTTGCCTCTAAAACTAGCAAAGGGAACTGATAAATTGATCTGTTAAGAGCCTAGTGTTTCAGCTTTCTTCTGGCATAAATAATGAAATCAGATCCATTTAATTTCATCTGCTGTTTACTTTTGAATGCTCTTCTACTGACAATAGAAAATAACAATATTATTATTGGGATAATTTGGATGATCATGAAGCTGATGCAAAACTGGTAGATTACTTCTTACCTGCTTTTAATGACCTAATTTTTTGTGTTATATGCCATAATATGGTGTAAAAATATCTGAGCAAAACAGAAAAAAAAAGATAAAAACAAACAACAATGGGTTTACTTTAATTTAGTTTTAATCTACTTCAAAAGGGCCCAAATTTGCTGATTTTTGTAATGCTAAAAGACAAATTGCAGGGAATTTTTTCCTATCTATTTTTCTGTTGGTCTCCATTAAAACTGCTTCCAAAAATATTCAAATACACAGCTGAAGAATCTATGTTAGAAGCTTGCAACAGGCTACACAGCCTTGTCGCTAACAAGCAGGGGCGTCACTAGCCTTTTACCTTGGGGGGGGGGGGGACGTCCAGTTTGTGCCGAAGGACTCAAAAATGTGCCGACAAAAAACGCCGTTGCCGCGAAGCGGCAACGGCGTAGATTAGTCCTTTAATGTAAATTCGTAAATTTAAATTCACATATTCGGGTTTTCATTGCAGTTTTCGCTAAAAACTGATGCTTCCAACGACTGTACCCGCCGCAGGCGAAATGTTTTAAATCTGCCTTCTTGTCTGGAAAAATTTCCCAAGCTTCCAACGGCTGTACCCAGAACAAGTTAAATTAATCGCCGCAGGCCAAGTTTTCTAAATCTGCCTTTTTTCTGGAAAAATTTAGCTTGCAAACCCCAAGAATTTCAGTCCTAAAACGCCAACTAAATGAAACACCGTTCTTCCAAATAAAGAATACTACGAACTGCGCCGCAGGCGAAATTTTGGGTAAATAAAAAAAATCTTATATATATAATATTTAAATGTACATATTCGGCTTTCCTTGTCACCTTTTGCTAAAAAGTGAAGCTTTCCAACGACTGAACCCAAAACAAGTTAAATCAAGCGGCGCAGGCGAAATTTTTTTAATCTGTCTTATTTCCGGAAATTTGTAGGCTATCCTCGACCAATACTTTCCAGGTTCTAGCTTTTAAATGTGTTTCCAACCCCGAAGAATTTCAATCCTAAAACGCAAACTAAATGAAACACCATTCTTCCAAATAGAAAATACTCTGAAATGCGCCGCAGGCGAAATTTTGTGGAAATGCTTATGAGCGATCCCAAATAAAAGTTAGGCTACCTGTGAAATCACAGATCTTTCCGCCAAAAAAAAATAGTGGCCACCCGTAAGAAAGTAGGCACAAAGTTGATTCTTGTGTGTAGAAAATCTCGATTCGCCGACGAGACATAAACTTTCGGGATTGGACAAAAGTTTAGGGATTTGGTTTATTACGTGTAATGAGATTCCGATCTTCCGAAGGGAATTAAACTTTCTGGGTGCGCCCGACAAATGTTTGAAGAATTCGATTTCTTGTGAATAAAAATATCACGATGGGCCGACAAGAATACCGACGCCCGACTAAAGTATTCAGAATTCAAAATCTTCTTTGTTTTGCCTGACAAGACTGTAAACGGCTTTATTTCTTACATGTAAATAGAAGCCGATGTGCCGACAAAACTTAAACTTTCGGGATGGGCCTGATAAACGTTTACAGAGTTTGACTTCTTACGCATAAAAAGAACCCGATGTGCCGACGAGTCGACCGACGCCCGACAAAAGCATACAGAAGTCGATTTTTTCTGTGTTTTGCCCGACAAATATTTGCTGAATTCAGTTTCATGCGTATGAAAAGAACCCAATGTGCCGACGAGTCTACCGACGCCCGACGAAAGCATAAAAAACTGAATTTCTTATGTGTAAAAAGAACCCGATATACCGAAGAGAATAATATCGAGGCCTGAGAAAAGGACACAGAATTCGATTTCTCATGTGTTCTGCACCACAAATGTGTGCAGAGTTTGATTTCTTGCGTACGAAAAGAACCCGATGTGCCGATGAGTCTACCGACGCCCGACAAAAGCATGCAAAATTTTTGTTTTTTCTGGGTTTGCCGGCGCTCCACGCCGACAAACAAGTGAACTTTCGCCAGGCTTCGCCCGACGAAAGTACTTTCTCAAGACCTTTGGGGGGGGAGAGTCCCCCCCTCCCCCCCCCCCCCCCCATAGTGACGCCCCTGCTAACAAGTGAGATTTAAGGTACCTTACGATAATGACCAAAGGCTCAGAATTTGAAAGTTATTTATTTAGACTTAGTACAGTAGCCTAGAGGTATGCTTATGTGAACATTTGTTAAAGGAACAGTAAACCTGACTAGGCAACTTTCAGCCATCAAACCAGCCTGGGGGGCTTAGATAAATGTACAGGGACTTATTGTCGACAGGACCCCCCATCTTTGTTATCTCGAAACCCCTCCTTATTGTTCCCAGAGCTAGCTGGCAGGGCCTTGCCCCTTATGCACTGTAGTTACGCACTCATGCACTGTAAAAGTTCGCGATTGACTGTGTTATCAACATACAGGGTTGCCACTTTACTAAAATAAATTCACTGGGCAAAAGGAAAAAAGTAATACCAAACAAGAAAAGTACTCAGAACGTGTTGCTGGGTCATAGTCACCTTGGAAATAAAACCTGACAACTACTTTTTTCTTAAAATCTGCTGCCAAAGTAAAAATAAAGTTCTATTGTGAGCACAATTGTACTACCGGTGGCAACCCTGTTGACATACATTGTATTACTTTGTTTGTTGGGGCAAAGATCGTGGGTTCGAGTCTTACTCCCGGCACACAAACCTTTTGCTTTTTTTTTTTTTTCTACTAACTCAAAAGTCGAACTCTCGGAAACTGCCCGGAAACTGCAATGGTCGTAATAAGAATTTTTCTAACTCTCAATATCGACTCAAGGTACATTCTTGATATGTCAGCTAGCTCCCTGAGCCAAGTTTGAGTCAAGTTTTCTGTTCTTTTAACTTCAGACTTAACCATTTTCATGCACTTGCTGTGTCTAAAGCCAACTACCAGTTAACCAAAGTAGATAATAAGGGCATCTGATTCTGAAAACACCTGAATAGATATTTTGGATCTTCATTCTACCATTTATCCCAAAACTGCACTGTTCACATTAAAGTAACTGTTCACATAAACATACCTCTACTGCAGCATAACCTAACTTCAACTTTTACTAATGCTCAGTACACAGGTAATTACCTACTTTGGCTGACTGGTAGTTAGCTTTAGACACAGCAAGCAAAAAGCAAGGCCAAGTGCATGATGAAAATGGCAAAGTCCACTGTCAACAAACATTCACATAAGCATAGTACATACCTCTACTGTACTGTACTATAACAAAATGTTTGCTTGGTAAGAATTTTCATTTACTTTGGCACATACAAACAGGGGCGGTTCGAGGGGGGGGCGTGGGGGGGTGACTCACCCCCCATGCTTCAGAGAATTGTACTCTCAGTCGTATGTTTTGAGCTTTTCTGAATAACAGTCGTATATTTTGAGCTTCCCAGAATCACATAAAGGCAGTTACAATACGTGAATTTTGCCCGCAGATGACATTTCTAGTCGAATGGCTACGAAGATCTTTCCTAAGTCGCATGTTTTAGGTCTGTCAGATCACAGTAGTTGTATATTCTGAGTTTGTCAGAATGATAGTCGTATATTCTAGCGTGCCAGAATAACACCAGATCGTGAATTTCGCCAGACGCAAATCACCTGTTCCTCGTCGCATTTACGAACAGATTTTCTAGTCAAGGCACCTAATCCTGAATTTTAGTCGCAGATGACCTGGTTCTGGTCGTATGGTTACGTATAGATTTTCTGTAACTTATATGTCACGAGTCAATCGTATGTTTTGACTGAGGCTTGTTAGAATGACAGTCGTATGTTTCGAGCCTAAATGACATAAATACAGTTACCGAATCTGATTTTCACCCGGTGGTGCACGGTGTGAACACAACTGGTTTGTACCAAAACCTTTGTATTTTAGCAGAAAACACGTAGCTGATTTTTGAAACTTCAACAGTAGCCTATCTGGTTTTGTGCAAAAGATCCTTATTCTAGAATAAAACAGGTTGATTTTTGGCTTGCGGAGTAAGGTTTGACCATAAATCAGAGGTGTACGTGTGGCAAGGACGGGCCTGATGATTGCACCATACTGTTAATTCAAACCAAATCTACTTTGTGTCGATTTTATTATGGATGGCTACTCCCTTTTTTCGGAAGGGGTCAAGTATGGAAGCACTGCTGTGTACCAACTTCCGGCAAGATATCCTACTCCGTTCTAGAGTTAACGGGGTTACGGACAGATCTGTAGCCTGTCTGTAGCACTTACTGTTGTTTGGGTTTCGAAAAAGACCCATAAATGTTTCCAAAACTTCGCCTGCGGCGCTTTTCGGCGCTTTTCATGGTAGTCTATTCTCTATCTAGTGGCAGGGCGGGTCATTTAGGTGCAGTTTTAGGCATTAGGTTTGAACCACGTTAAAAGCTATAATTTGTGCTGGAAATAGTTGAACTTTTCCCCAAAAAGGCGGATTTAAAAAGTTCCGCCTGCGGCGCCTTTCGTAGCAACCCTTTCACTATTTAGTTGAAGCGTGGGTCATTCAGGTGGGTTTTAACCTTGAGATTTTGAGGTTTGAGCAACATTAAAAACTATAAATTGGATGGGAAGTAGTTGAATTTTGCCAGTAAAAGTCAATTTCAAAAAATTTCGCCTGCGGCGCTCAGTTTTTCTTTAGTAAATACGTTAGAGGCTGCTGCTTGGGATCGTAGCTACGTTACAGGCAGAATTTAAATGGGAAGTAGTTGAATTTTGCCAGAAAAAAGGCTGATTTCAAAAAAATTCGCCTGCGGCGCCTTTCGTAGTAGGCCTAACCTATAAGATTTTTTTTTCAAGGGTGCGTCAATTAGGTGGAGTTTTAAGCTTCAGATTTTGGGATCTGAGATACATGAAAAGCTAGGATTTGTAGGGGAAGGAGTTGAATTTTGCTCGGATTAAAAAAAATTTCGCCTGCGGCGCTCAGTTTAAGTTGTCTTGACCACATCCGTCAGAACCTGGTACCGAAGATTGGCTGTTTCCTGCGAAAGTTCAAATGAACGTCATGCTGAAACTCATAACCTTTTAAAGGACACTTGAACGATCCTACCATACTTCCATGAACCCCTCAGATCGTCCTTCACAGTACCGCTACAGAGAAGAAGAATTTTTTCGCTCCGTGAAATCGGCGCTATCCACTCTTGAAGTTCTAAGTCTCCCTATGGCGATTCGTTACGACCTCCCAAGACAAATTTAGCGCCAATGTTTAAACTGTCATTATCGCATGGATAAACGTACGTTGATAACGCATGGATGGATAAACAGCGCATGGATGGATAAACGCATGGACTGTTACGGCGTGGACTGTTACAACGTGAACTGTTACGCATGGACTGTTACAACTGTTACGGCGAGCGTTACGATCAAGACAAGTCGGAAAAAAGGCTGAAAATTATAGCACGGTGAAACTTCATCCAATTTTAGTCCGGTTTTCGAGAGATAAATGGTAAGCAGTATGTAAAAGTGGCAATTTAGGGTGTTAGACTTCATTCAGATGACCTTTAAAAATCTATGTTTATATCTCTTGAGCCTGTGGTACTGTGCTTTTCTATTCAATTTTTTTTAATTATGCAATTAATTGCAGATTATCTAGTCGTATGTTTTGAGGTCGTCACCCCCCCATGCCCAAGCACTTCGAACCGCCCCTGCATACAAATTAGGCAATGTCTGATTCAGAGTAATTCAGACAGTCTGATTTCAGACTCTGCTGAAAGTGAAGCAACATTGCCAGGCCAGACAAACTACAGACTACCTCTACTGTAATTTTGAGAGTGTGTAATAAAAGAAAATAAATATTATGCTTACCGTTTTAGTCCGGTGACGGCAGCGATGACGTCCGTTGATGCAAACTTGTTCTTCATTCTGTTTATTTTGAACCACGTGAAAGTAATTTTTCGAATTCTTCGCGCCACAATGCCCACAAACCAATCTCGGAGGGACATACTCTAGTTGGATAATATAAGAAATTGCCGTATAAATATACAAAATCTCAATATCCAATCATACATATACACCTCGCGGTCACTAGCCAACTAGTTGGCTACTGTAAAAAAAATACCTATAGGAAAAGCCGTCGTTGCCGACTAGTTGGCTACGAGAAAAATTCGTATAGGATTTTTGTTGGTTTTCCAACTAGTTCGCCACTGTAAGAAATTTCGTATAGGAAATCCCGCGTTGCCGACTAGTTGGCTACAATAAAAATTCGTATAGGATTTTTGTTTGTTTTCCAACTAGTTCGTCACGAAATTTCTTCGTATAGGAAATCTCGCGTTGCCGACTAGTTGGCTACAAAAAAAATTCGTATAGGATTCTTGTTTGTTTTCAAACTAGTTCGCCACGAAATTTCTTCGTATAGGAAATCCCACGTTGCCGACTAGTTGGCTACGATAAGAAATCATATAGGAGAAAATTTATTAGCCAACTAGTTCGCTACCGTAAAAACTTCTCATAGGAAAAGCAGGCGTTGCCGACTAGTTGGCTTGGCTACGAGGAAATTTCGTATAGAATTTTGTTTGGTTGTCCAACTAGTTCGCCACTGTAAGACATTTCGTATAGGAAATTCCGCGTTGCCGACTAGTTGGCTACGAGATGAAATCGTATAGGAGAAAAGTTCTTAGCCAACTAGTTCGCTACCGAATATATTTCGTATGGGAAATCCCGCATTGCCAACTAGTTGGCTATGACGAGAAATCGTATAGGAGAAAACTTTGTATCCAATTAGCTGGATATGTTTCACAGTCGTATTGGGATTTCACAAAATATCCAACTAGTCGGATTGTATGAATTCGCAAGAGATTTCGGAAAACTAGTCGGAATAAATTTCAGTCTTAAGGGTATCGGAAAATATCCAACTAGTTGGATGTATGAACACGGATAGGAATTTCAGAAAATATCCAACTAGTCGGAATAGCTTTCAGTCAGGGTCTCTGAAAATATCCAACTAGTCGGATTGTATTAACACTGATCGGAATTTCAGTAAATATCAAACTAGTCGGAACAGCTTTCAGTCTCAACAAAGATTTCGACCCCATTAGTTGGCTATGCGCTACTTTGCCTAATACTCAATGAACTAACGGCCATCTAATTGGATAATCAGTGTCTCTTTACAAATTTTTTCATCTTAGCGAATTAATTTGATAATTCATCATTCCTTGACGAATTTTCTTATTTTAGCGAACTAGTTGGATAATCATCTTGTGTCTCTATTGGAATTTTCTTTTCATAGCCAACTAATTGGATAATCATCATTCGTTCCTATCGGAACTTTCTTATTTTAGCCAACTAGTTGGACAATCATCCTCCGTTTCTATAGGAATTTTTCTTATTTTTGCCAACTAGTTGGATAATCATCCTTCGTTCCTATAGGAATTTTCTTATATGTGCCAACTAGTTGGATAATCATCCTCCGTTCCTATAGGAACATTTCTTATTTGCCAACTAGTTGGATAATCATCCTCCGTTCCTATAGGAATTTTCTTATATGTGCCAACTAGTTGGATAATCATCCTCCGTTCCTATAGACATTTTCTTATAAGTGCGAACCTGCCGGTCTATGAAGTGGCTTAAAGGCTCAAAATGGTTGACAAAAAATAATTAAAATACTTGACAAAAAATAATTAAACCGTTCAATTAATTAAAATATTTGGTAAAAAAATAATAAAGATGTTAAAACAATATAAATAATTCGAAAAAAATAACAAAATTGTTCAACTAATTAAAATATTTGGAAAAAAAAATAATAAGAATGTTAAAAAATAAAATAATTGTAAAAAATAATAAAAGGGTTATAATAATTAATTAACTACCGAATACTGGGAATTATACCGAATCCCGAACATTATACCAAATAGATTTGTACCGATAGCCTATTTAGGATTCTGTATAACTACCGAATCTCCGTAAATATACCGAATAGTTCCGCTATCGAAAAAATACCAAACAGTTTTAGTAAAATTTTTGAGCCTTTTTGCCCCTTCATAAAGGAAATCCCTATAGGAACGCAGGATGATTATCGAACTAGTTGGCTAAAATAAGGAAATCCGTCAGGGAATGCTGAATTATCAAATTAATGCGCTAAAATGAGAAAATTTGTAAAGAGACACTGATTATCCATCCGACTAGTTGGATATTTTCTGAAATTCCGATCCGTGTTCATACAATCCGACTAGTTATACTTTCTGAGACCCTTAAGAGAAAAGGCTGTTCCAACTAGTTGGATATTTTCTGAAATTTCTATCCGTGTTCATACATCCAACTAGTTGGATATTTTCCGAGAAAGTTGTTCCGACTAGTTAGATATTGTCCGAAATCTCTATGCGAATTCATACAATCCGACTAGTTGGGTATTTTCTGAAATCCCAATACGACTGTGAAACATTTCCTTCCAACTAGTTGGATAAAACATTTTCTCCTATACGATTTCTCGTCGTAGCCAACTAGTTGGCAATGCGGGATTTCCTATACGAAAGATCTTACGGTAGCGAACTAGTTGGCTAAGAACTTTTCTCCTATTCGATATCATATCGTAGCCAACTAGTCGGCAACGCGGAATTTCCTATACGAAATGTCTTAAAGTGGCGAACTAGTTGGACAACCAATCAAACTTCTATACGAAATTTCCTCGTAGCCAACTAGTCGGCAACGCGGGATTTCCTTTACGAAATTTCTTACAGTTGCGAACTAGTTGGAAAACAAACAAAAATCCTATACGAATGTTTCTCGTAGCCAACTAGTCGGCAACGTGGGATTTCCTTTACGAAGAAATTTCGTGGCGAACTACTTGGAAAACAAACAAAAATCCTATACGAATTTTTCTCGTAGCCAACTAGTCGGCAACGCGAGATTTCCTATACGAAATTTCTTACAGTGGCGAACTAGTTGGAAAACCAATAAAAATCCTATACGAATTTTTCTCTAGCTAACTAGTCGGCAACGCGGGATTTCCTATACGAAATTTCTTACAGTGGCGAACTAGTTGGAAAACCAACAAAAATCCTATTCGAATTTTTCTCGTAGCCAACTGGTCGGCAACGCGGGATTTCCTATACGAAAATTCTTACAGTGGCGAACTAGTTGGAAAACAAACAAAAATCCTATACATATTTTTCTCGTAGCCAACTAGTCGGCACCGCCGGCTTTTCCTATAGAGATTTTTTTACAGTAGCCAACTAGTTGGCTAGTTACCGCGACGTGTTTATGTATGATTGGATATTGAGATTTTGTATATTTATATGCCGATTTCTTATATTATCCAACTAGAGGTGTCCCATCTCGGAGTATTCTTCCGAGACTACCTGCGTTCGTTGTTAGGAACAGAAAACTTGACTCAAACTTGACTCGGGGAGCTAGCTAACATATCAAGAATGTACCATGAGTCGATATTGAGAGTACGAAAAATTATCGTTACGACCATTGCAGTTTCCGGGCAGTTTCCGAGAATTCGACTTTTGAGTTAGTAGAAAAAAAGCAAAAGGTTTGTGTGCCGCGACTAGGAATCGAACCGAGGCCGTCTTGTCGGGGAGGTCGTTTGTCTGTAGTCTACACGTAAAAACGTGAACTTTCACAGTACAGAAGTGCGTAATTACAGTGCATAAGGGGCAAGGGCCTGCCAGCTAGCATTGGGACCAACTAGCTTGGGCCTGTCGACAATAAGACCCTGTATATTTATCTAAGCCCCCCCCCCGGGCGATTCGATTTGTATGACTTTCCTTAACACTGCCTGCAGAAAACCCAATCCAAATACGAAATAGTGTTTCCATGTTATGATTTTTGCTCCATTTTGCATCTGTCCTTATTTCAGTTCCGAACAGTTTTAGAAATGAACAAATATCTCCAATCAACCCTTCTTCTGGAATATTTTTTAACCAGTTAAGCCCAAACTTATATCTAGAAGAAATTCCAATACGATCCGGCCAGCGCTGTACAAGATTTGAATGAATTGCGCTTTTTGTCTTGGAGTCTGCATGTGCAAACCTCCAGAAACGAACATCCCTATTTTGAAAACGTCACGCTCAGGAGAAGAATGCTCTCCGTGGCCTTGTCTGTAAATGCAATTTCCATGGTGTGTTCAAGTATGGTTTCATTGTTCAGGTGTCCTTTAAAGGCTAAAGTTGTCCCATCGAGCTTCGAAAATGGTATTTTCCAAGAAGAAGTTTTTTCGTCAAGAAAACCGATGACAAAATGCGTAATCACACAATCAAATGCTATCACTCAGCGATGAAAAACAACAACTCCACAATATCGGAAGAAGGGACTAAATTGATCTTGCAGCCAGTTGAACTTTATCCTTTTCAATCGTATTAAGACATCGTGACGGATGAAAACTTAGAACTTTATCTTAAATAACCTAGCTGGTATTATAAAGCAATCCGTAACTTTTCAGGATCAAAATTTACTATTTCATATACTTGAGGTACAAACGATCATGGGCCCATGGAATCGTGAGCTCATAAAAACGTCCTTTTGTCAACTGTCAAGTTTCCTTCGGATCCGACCAACCGTACAAAAGTTATCCATGTAATTCTGGTAGTCCGGATTCCAGTTCCCTTACCTCCCCCGAAGGTAGTTGGATCGGGGAAATGACTGCTTCCAAAGGCGTATGCTCGCTGTTCCCCGAGGACTCCACTTGAGGAGTCCCCGCGTTTTTGTTTGTCCCGGGGACTCACTCCCCGTATTCTCGCGAGTCCCCAAGGATGGGGAATGTTCCGATTATCATCCCCATCATCAAAAAGGACTCCCTTCCGATTTGGAGGGGAATCAATTTTTGCTGGTGTTGGTGCAATGTAAAATCAAATAAAAGTAAACACAATAAAGAAAACTAAAACTAAAGTGGATCCAGACTAATATTTTGTCAACTGCATATTTTTTTTTCTGTCAAAATCCATTTTGGAAGCATTTCCCGTGTTCTCGCTGTTTTCGTACGCGGAGTCCGCGCGGAGTGACTCCCTCTATTCTCGCCGTTCTCTTCGATTCCCCGAGGAGTCCTCGGGGAACGGCGAGAATACGCCTCAAGTCAATCTGATCGGCTCTCCAACACATCTGAAGAATTTTAATCAAGTGCACCTTAACTCGCGATCACCGGATTTCCGGAAAACCCCTTCCAAGACCCCCACAGTGCGCCGATCCGGTCCATTTCTGTCAAAAATGTATTTACAACTTGTCCTTGTTCTTCTCAAATAGCTTCATCCCGGTCCCTGCGCTCTAAGCTTGTCCCGAGATATCCGATCCCTCTCCAATCCTCCCTTCCCCAGAGTTATCGGATCCGGTCCAGGCACGACATAGTACATCCGCGACACGAGCTCTTTCCAACTGTTCAGTTTCAGTTTCGACCCCGATGGTCGGATCGGAGAGATGACTTTTCTTAAGTCAATCTTGTCGGGTCCCTGATAAATCTGTCAAGTTTCATCGCCCTAGCACATCTGGAAGTACCTTAAGTCATAACTGGAAATCCGCTACCCAGCCTCAACCTCCCCCAAAGTGCCCGGATCCGATCCGGCTATGTCAACGTTGTATCAAGGATTTATGCGTGTTCTTCACACCATGTTTCATCTCGATCCCTCCACTCTAAGCGTGTCAGGAAATTTCCGTTACCCCCCTCCAACTCCCGCAGCAGTTGGCGGATCCGGCCCGGACATAAAATGGGACTTGTGAGGCATGTGTTCTTCCCACATATCAAGTTTCATTCAGATCCGATCACCCGTTCGGAAGTTATGCATGCCTCAATATTCCGGATTCATTTCATTTCATTTATGTCACACTAAGCTGGCGAGTAGACAAAATTTGATAATAAAAAATTTGATACTAAATATGTTAATAGACACAATAGGGGAGTGAGACAATAATATAATGAAAAAACAATGGAATACTGGGGTGTGCAAGATTTTGGGGATAATCAATTAGTAAAACATCCCATTGCGGCCAAAGAAGCGCGTACCATCGTTTGGCTCGTAGAGGCAACCACAAAAGTTGATAATATAGCTGTTACAGATAAATGGCGTTAGGGGTCTGAAACTCTCTTGGAATGGAAGAACGGCTAAAGAATCCTTTTTTCACGTGCTGTTGTCGCTCAGTGTGAGCCTTGCAGTGAGTTACTTTCTAACATTCTGACATCCCGTCTGCAACTAGTTTGTCTTCCGAGAGTACAGTTGGAAGAATATCCAAACAACGTCAGTAGTAACGGCACAATATTAGTCTCGGCGTCAATTTTAAAAAGCAAAAAGAATGCTGGTTTTGAAAGATTCCTAGGATAAAGTATTTCTTTTTTTGTTCTGAGTAGCGCTAGGAGGGGTATCCAACCTCTAACTTATATGACCTCAAACTTAGCCTGAAATACTACAAGCAGTCTTTTGTATAGTCCTAAATTTACCTTAGGAGGTCATTGGTCATTCAGAGTGTCCTACCAAAAGTTGGATGTTTTGGTGACAGTTAATGAAAAAAGATAGCCTATGCTAGTAAATTGGCAGTCTTTTCTTGTAGTCTCTTCTCTCTCCTTTGACAAGAATGGTGGGACACTCCTAGCTAAAAAGAAGATGGACGGGGTATATTATACCATTGATGGTACGAGCCGTAAATGTAATTGTAGTCTGAACTGCTGGAGTATATTTTATTTGGATTCCCAAATTTAATACAGGCCCACTTCTATTTTCTAGGAACTTGGAACTTCTCATCTGGGAAATTTAATTTGTGTTGTGAGGGCTAGGCCTAGTGGTGTGTCCTTGAAGATGGAGAGGCTGCGGAAAGCTGCAGACATGATGAGATTCAGTCAGTATCAGGGTACACTGGAGAATAGTAACCATAACAGGTTAGTGTTCGATCTAGCTATGACCTAGTGGAGTCGTCTTTGCTGAAGGGAATGGTAGCCTAAAAAATCACAGTTTATCCTGTCAGCAATACAAAATTCCCGTTGAAACCGAGGTTGAAACAGAGAGGTTGTAAAGCAAGCATTCTATACGTGTTATGAATATATTGTATATAGATAGTGTTGTTTAATGTTCAGGAGAAACAATTTTCCTATTATAATTAACCTTATCTTACCATGTGCAGGCTTACTGTAGACTGTTACAAAGATTGTGACTCATTTTAAATTCACCACGAAGAATCAGATATCCTAACAGCAAGGGCTTAGGCCTATTCAGCTGTTATTATGTTCAGCGGGAAGTTGTTATTGCTGGTTCGTTTTAGCTGAGTTTTACAATATTACCTTCTAGCTAGCTTTTATAAATTTCTGGTAGGTTCCTAAATTTGAAATAGGGAAATACTTAATTATTTATTTTTGCAGACGGCAGGAGCGATTGAACCAGTTAAATTGTGCTCTTTCAACGCTTATTACGAATGATTATCCCGACAACAAGGATTTTTCAACTGTTCTCGCATCCTGTCTTGAAACTGTTGTCATCTGCCTCGATGATGAAGATAGCTCAGTGCGGCTATCAGCTGACACAACTCTCTGCCAGATAGTTAAGGTTGGTGAAATGAGGGAGAAGAGCATGTCTAGTGACGTCTACATTTAGCTTAGGCCTGTGTAAGATTTTTCCGGGCGTGGTATCCTACGCCAAATGAATGCTACCGGCGGGCCGTGTTTTCCTGATCATGGAAGTAAAAGCTTCATGGACAAGCCGTTTTTCCCTCCCCTAAAATTATCCTCTTGGCTCATCCAGCTCACCCTTTAAAATTTTGAGAGTATTATGTGCTTTCCTCCTGTTTTGTTGGTTGACATTTGTAGGGGTTGGGCGGACTCATTATATTGCTCCTGCGGTTATTTTTTTCATTTTGTTTTGAAACACTCTAAGATGAGCCGAACAAATTAGTCTAGTCTTAAGACGAAAACAAACAAAGATACCACATAAAATAACATCAACTCCCCCCACAGAGCCCCAATACGATTTGGTTCTGTCAATAACATATCTTGGTCTCGTGCTTGTTCTCCCCATCAGGCTCCATCGCGGTCCCTCGACTCTTAAGCGTTTCACGAGATTTTCGGTGCTGCTCTCCAGCTCCTTCCCACAGTTATCGGATCTGGTCCGGACTTGCCTGTTGAAGTCTATTTTCTGAATTAATACCACATAACCATAGGCTATACCACCTAAAAAACATTAAAAGCGATCCAGAAGAAGAGAAATACCGTGAAGTGAGGGAAAGCGGAGTGGTTTTTTTGGTCTACTTATTTTACAGAACGGCTGTTGTTCAGTGGTCTGTCTGCAAGACAATCTGCAAGGTCTGGTTATGTGTATTGAAAAGATCGACAAATATTCCCCTTTATGATCCCATCGAAACCTTTGGTTTGTTTGTTTAGAAGACTTGGTAGGCCGACAGGTCTATCTTACGGTTGGACTTTTGTTTGGCTTTTCCAGTTTTTATGGCACAATTGAGCTAACTCAAGTGCCATATAGCGATCGTAATGTCTGTCGGCCGGTCTCGGTTTTGCTAGTTTGGGCACTTCCACAGAAGCTAGTACGATAAAACGGGGCAGGCATATCAGGGACCCGACCAGAGTAACCTAGAAATAATCACTTCCCCGATCCGGCCATCGGGGGGGGGGAGGGGGGGCCGAGGGATCGGGAATCTGGAAACCGGTAACATGCATAACTTTGAGGACAGGTAATCGGACGTGCATGAAACTTGACAAGTGTCAAGAACAAGTGTCTTAGATGTCCAGTTTCAAATCTGGACCGGACCCCGATAACTGGGGGGGGGGGAGCTGGAGGGGGAACCGGAATTCTCGTGAAACGCTTCCACATAAGCTAGGAGGATGGAAATTTGGAGGCGTATCAGGGTCTCCACCAGATTAACTTGAAAGTAATCACTTCCTCTATCCGGCCATCGTGGGGGGAGTGGAGGGATGGGGAATCCGGAAACCAGTAACATGCATAACTTTGGAACGGGTAATCTGATATGCATGAAACCTGACAAGTATATTCATATAATGTATAGAAACGGATCAGTCAGCTGCTGTGCTTTCAAAAGTGATATTTCGTCCCTTCTTGGCAAGGATCCTCTTCAGGCTGTCAGTCTTCTGATCGAACGCTGGGGAAGGAAACAAACCTGCTATAAATAACTGATAGTTCTACCAACTATAAATATCTTATTCGGGAAAATTACTTTCAAAGACCACTGTAAGGAAAATACGAGTTCTGAGATTTATTTTTTTACACGGCTGCTATTTTTATAGCACGGTTCGGGCGATGACAGAAAAAGTTTTCTTCTGCATTTTTGTCAACTTCTGTTTTTCTAGTAGTAAAAGACTAAAACTTGAATTTTTATTACATTACCGACTCCGCTTCACATTTCTTATAGTGTGTACTTGCCTTTATCTATTACTTGCAAATACTACTGAACGGGAAAACTAGTGTTGAGATTTAATTTGTGACACGGCTGCTGTTTTTGCTGCTCTTTTAGCGCGGTGGCAAGAAAAAGATTTTTCTCCATTTTTCTGCAGTCACATTCCCCGACTCGGTCATCGTGGGTAATGGAGGGAGATCCGGAATTTAGTGCCATAAATAACTTTCGAATGGGTTATCGGATGTGTGTAGAACTTGACAGATGGGAAAAGCTTATGTCTAAGATCTCCGTTTCAAGCACAGCTTAATCATCTAGCAGTTCTGCAAGCTCGATTTCTTTTTGGGACACAGTGGCGCGGGAGCAACAACCATGCGAAGTGCAGTGACGTCGTGAATAGATCGGTAAGTTGAAGCAGCCAAACAAAATTGCGTTCCCGCCTATGGTGTTGTAGTAAGATCTACGCGTCGGAGCACGGGCTCGGAGGAGGCGCCAGGTTCAGAGCTGTGTACCAAAAGCTTCTCATGGGGAAGATAGGAGCTTGCTTAACTGCCTAGATACAGGGGCGGATCCAGCGGTCGACTCTAGGGGGGGCGAATGCTTTGATAAAAGTGTTTTCTCGACCCTTTTCTTTCGGCGGCAGGACGAAAAAAACTTGACGTTTTTACAACCTCCCCTCATCATTTTAAGAGCACAAATTCTCGGTTCTGTACCACCAACTCCACATTTTAACGACAAAGCAGTTCCACGTATCTGCAAATTCATGTGCGCTTGCTCTAAAGCAGCATTAAAACGAGACTTTTTAGTCCGTCTAGGGGGGGCGATCGCCCCCCTCGCCCCCCCCTGGATCCGCCCCTGCCTAGATACGTAAGCTGTGGTTTGAAGTCAGGACCAATTCTGATAACGATGTGCGGAGCTCGAAGGGGGCTGCTGGAAATCTCGTGAAAACGTACTTCGTGATCAGGTCCAATTCGGGTACATAATTATCACAGCTAGGAGTTCTTGCTCCTATCATCAATTGAGTTGTCCGTGGCCGAATTGTTAGCGCGCCGAACTCGCAAGGGAAGGGTCCCTTGTTCGAGTCTCGGTTGTGCCTACTGTTTGGTTTCGAGCGGAGGTTAGTGGCGTAACCCTTGTAAGACAAGCCAAAAGTCCACCCAGCTTCAAATGGGTACCTGAAGAAATCCGGGGAAGGTGACAGGAAGGGTGTGCGAAAGCACAGGATGGCTGGCCCCCAACCCTCCATTGCACTTTCTGGCTGAGGGCCGAGAATCGGAGATCTGCACCGCCAGCTTGTCCTGTCAAGGCTAGTGCTGATAGGCTACCTTTACTACCTTTTTTTTTTTTTTTTTTACATCAATTGAGTTATACGCGAATCGGAACCAGAATAGGCCTACGACAAAAATTTCTATTTTGATACAGTTGTCATCGAGATGAATAACCATTTCAGATTTACTAGATCAAGCTCGTTTTCTGATGGAAGGAATAAATTCAGCCTTGATAACTGCAAACCGTATTTGACAAGCATGCTAATTGTTCTTACAAGTGCCAAGTGAGCTTTCAGCTCTTGTTAACCATAAGTTAGACATTTTACGTCCTACCGCCGCGTCTTAGAGCAGGAAATCGTGATAGAATCGACAAACGCCGCGCTAACAAGAACATCGCTAATCTTGCAGGGCTAGTATTGGTATTTTCGGAAAACGATATTAAATTTCTAAACAAGTCTATCGCGATAGGACCATTTCTGGTAAGAGCTGTGTTTTAAAGTTACTATCACGGTGCCGACCTGTACGAAGGAATAACAGGTTTGTGGCGATATTTCCTTTTTCTCTCGTATATCGCCAACCCCTAGTGACTTGGAATGGCCAAGGTGACCACCTGAACACGTTCGCCTCAATAGCTGGAGGCTCTTTTTTAATGGATTATCGTTTCGAGAAATTAATTAAGATTTTAGACGCGACCGAGAGCTTGAACTGTTCAGGTGAATACTTTCGAATAGCCTAAGCAAAAGTAAGTTTTTGTATCGAACATCCGACAGGAATTACCCTTCAAACAATATACTTCGGGTTTTTCTAAACATTGGTGTTGAAAAAGTTATATATATAGGAATTATGGACCCCTCCAGGAGATCTACTGATCGGTTTCCTAGGCGGAAAGTGAAACCGACCCACAAAGTCCTATCAGGGTTGTAAAGATTGTTCCAACAATTTGTTATTTAAGAATACTTACCTTCTGTTTTTCCAGGCAATGCGAGAAAACCATTCAAGTCGAATTCTACTGGAGTTCCGAAAAATTCTGAAACAAAGTCAGAATCCGAAGATTCTCAAAACAGTTCTTCTGCGATTTGGAGACATGTGTCACTACATACGACCTCAAAAGCGTCAACTGTTCATGCAGAGCTTACTGAGTATCATCGAGGCCATGAGCCTGATGGAAGAGGAGGTTGTTCATGAGGGCTTGACGATTTTTATGAATAAAGCAATGCTACACCTCGGGATATACTTGGAGAAAACGGAAGCAAAGGTAATTAAAATTTCTCTTACAGTTTTACAAAGAACGTAGGCCTACTTACTTCTTTTTCGTCCTTTTGAAATTGAATGGATAAGTATATCTTATCTGACCGAAACAGGTGCCTTCCATTGTCATAGCAGGAAGTCGACAAAGGTGACCATAAATATCCAATGATGTGTTTTTCATACTTATTTCTGCCTATGTTTCCCCTCTCTTATGACCCTAAATATCACGTAATGTGTTACTTCATAGTTATTCACGAGGGCCTTCCTGCATAATGGTTTTTCGCCGATGTTTTTCCCGCTTATAAGTTTCCGTGGTTTCCGCTGGGAAGCAGCGGTACTGTAAAAAATAAAGGGCTCTCTGCACTCTCTAGTCCCGATACATAATTGATTTAGCCATGTTGAAAACAAAACAGGACAAATGGATTTTCTAGAATGAAGTCCCATTCGAATAAGCGCCACACTAGGCGGTCGGGCAATGTGACCTTGAATAAAGGATGAAGGAGATTGCTGTAGAGAGATGACGGACGGCCTTTGCGAATACCGAAGTATGAACAACTTGGAATGACTGCTTGTCACCCTCAAATTCTGAGCAAATTCAATCCAGGATTCAAGGGGTCCTCCTAAAATATCCACTATAAAGGCCGTGGGAGTTTTGCATCGAAAGTGGCAGTCTTGGATTCTTGCAAAATGATTTGGGTCCGTCACGTTGGGACTTTACGATGACTTTACTTTTTACGTTGGGACTTTACTCCAGGACCAGAACCTGCTCTGCGAGTGATATGTGTCAAGGTATACTAAAATGGGTGCTAGTAGCGTACCGGTAATATACAGTAGGACCTTTACACAAGCACAGGCTTGGTGTCGGCATTCAGTAGATACCAGTATAATTTATTGTGGGTATATCATTTTCTTCGCTGCCAAATATTGTGGTGCAAAATGGGCATAAATTTTGCCTCCATGTTCACGAACTCGAGTACATAATTATGTGAAGACCGTCACATACCCACTTGATAAATCCATTAGGTTCACAGAAAATGGCATTCCCGCAATTCTGTATCCTGGCAGTTGCTTGAATTAGATTGTTCTTCAAGTCAGGTCACTCTTTAGGGGCATTTCTTAGCAGAATACCCAATCCTGATGGTTTCGCGGTCGGCATTGTCTTGAGCATTGGAGATGCTCTAAAGTCGCTTTCTCCGGTTTTCCAGAGAAAAGAACTTGTCCAACGTAATGGTATTCCTCGTCGCGTTTTGTTGGGAAGGGTCGGTTTTTGACACCGCGTCCTTGGTACTCGGCTCCACAGTAGAAGCTAGCATGAATCATCTGAAATGGAGAATTTCCATTAGCACATGAGGATGTATTCACCGGAAAAGAAAAATTAGGCTGATTAAACTGGTTGAACCTCTACTGTTTTGGACGAAAATCTGGTACTGGCCAAAATTGTTACCAGATTTTCTCATAATATGTCAAGAATTGCATCATAATATCCAAGGCGCCAAATGTTACATCTGCGGATCCGTATTGTCTCAATGGTATACCTCTCTCTCTGTATATACTTAGGTCAGAGATAGTTAGTACGTCAGGCAGGCGTATCCAGTTTAGTCAGTTTAAAAAATTTGTGCGTTGTTTTACGTTCCTGAAAGGTGGAAGGTTTGACACCGAACGATCTTCGATATGTGTTGTAGTGGCAATCTTAAGGCGTTTCCGCGACCCAACGAAGTATTTGTGACTCGAGAAGAGCTTTTCCGCGGTCGTTTGTATGGCCCACAACTGGGTTTCCGCGACCAGCAAGGTTGTTGTGGCTCGCGTTGGGGCTCGAATTCGGCAAACAACTGTCGAGGCGATTTTCGATTTCGTGGCTTTCGTGGCATTAAATTAACTACTTCATCAAACAATAGTAGACATAAACTTAGGATCCTTTTTTCAACTTGTGGGTCGACTGTGTGGCACACAATCTGTTCACGCGACAAACATTCAGTAGTATGTCCATCGATTGTGCCGCGGAAAAACGCCTTTACTATATTGACCAGACGCAATCTATTACTTATTCAAGGCCGAAACAAAACTTTTTGCAATTGTTATACACGGATTTGCGACCGTGAGTGGCCCTGTAGTAAAGAATATCGATTTTAAAAATAGAATTTGCTTTGGATGGATGAATCCCCGTATTTAGTGTAGTCCACAGCAAATCGTAGCCACGAGTTTAAGTCTTCCTTTCGTTTGGTTGTCGCACCAGAGGCTTTCTTGCATGGCACTGTCTAGGCCATACTTTATGTCCTACGGGCTACGGTACCGGTAGCTCCATACGAGCTACGATTCCGGGATTTGAGTTCATTCACTAACGGAAACATGTATGTGCTGGCTCCCGTTCCGGTAGTAAATGGAAATAGCTCACGGAAACTTCATCGTACCAGCTCCCGGCCCTAGCCCATGGGATTTATGTTTCGTGAGTTAATAATATTCGCAACTGGATTCCAAGTTCCTAGTGACAAGTCCGTGAGTTCGTAATTTTTACTTTTGGCACTACCGGAACCCTAGCTCATAGCCATCTGTGTCCGTGAGTTGGTAATTTTCAACCAAATAGTGGTTACTACCGGTACCTTAGCTCTCAACGTATGGGTTCCGGTGGTGGATTTTTTCCCATGTTATTTTCTCTAAGTCAGTGAAAATCCCGGCATCCTAGCACTCATCCTAACTATTTTGTGAGTTCCGATTTCCATGTAGACACTACCGGAACACAAGCTTCAGTTATATAGTCTGAGTACATAACTCCGTGAGTTCTACCGGACGAGAATCTGGTATGACGGAGTTTCCGTGATCTATTTCCGTTTACTACCGGGACGGGAGCCAGCACATACAAGTTTCCGTTATTCAGTGACGTCAAATCCCGGAATCGTAGCTCGTATGGTTTGGTTTCCGTGAGAACTACC
Organism: Branchinecta lindahli; assembly: GCA_023053555.1. Lineage (NCBI taxonomy): Eukaryota > Metazoa > Arthropoda > Branchiopoda > Anostraca > Branchinectidae > Branchinecta > Branchinecta lindahli. The sequence continues at coordinate 249,373 of JAKZAO010000009.1, read as the reverse complement.
GGTACCGTGGTCAAAACGACATAAAGTACGATTCCCGGTTCCTTAGACAGTGCCTTCTAGCATGGAATGATATGTCTGTCTCATTTTTTCTGGAGACTGGTTTGGAAAAGGGGATATAACTTACTGCACTTTTCTGAAACTCTGGCCAAAAGTAGGTGACAAACAGCTCTTGATCCGAATCTTTCTTCTTGCGATAGAACGGACGAAGGCTAACGCGAAGCATTCTTTCAGCACGTTCGGAAATATGTCTTCTGTCTAAATAAGTCTTGGCCCCCCACATCCCTGTAAAAAGATCAATGTAGGCTACTGAAACTGAAAGCATCGAGTTTCTTAAGAACCGTTGTAACGCAAAAGTAAGAGTTGCAAAAGTTCGCTCAGCGTCTATCTTGACTATGGTCCAAGTTACACATTTGTCAGACTCATTTAATTTCCTTGGAAGTTCGGATTCTCGCTCCTGAACGTTCGTAACTAATAAGTGATAATCAGTATTATTTGGGGAAAACTGTGTCCCTTTTTTCAAGTTACGGAAAAAATATTGTGTTTCTGTGTTGGCATGCGTAAACAGTGTAGCGACAACAAAACATATGGACTTCAAATGTTGCCGGAAGTTTGGTTACAGAGGCATACGATACATCTTCGTAGAATCTTGAAGGAGAGATCTTACCTCCTAAGACCTCAATACGGTGGAAGAGGTGGTCTCGCATCGCATGGTAGATCTTGCTACTTTCCAGCCACTCTTGCATTGCTGCGACTTCCCTCTCTAGTATAACGCTGTCACTGTCGCGAGATATCATCACATCTACAAGATCGTCCATCAGTGGCAGGAACCTCCACATCAGTGAGTGAATCATCTCTAGATTCCCACTTGCCATGTCTAAACTGCTAGGACCTTTTTCTAGAACAGAGTTTAGCATATATCGTATGAAGTGGATTGCACTAGGTGGCTTTGGCTTAGTGGTCACTGTGACCCAGTCTTCTGACGGTGAAGGGTGGGTCTGATTTTCATTAGATTCTGTGAGGTTTCGAATGTCGCAAATATCAACGTTAGGGTAGGCGCAGGAGATCTTGCAAATGTGATCCAAGTAGGTCTGGTCCGTGAGATTGTGATAGATCCGCAACGTCCAGCCTGAAACGTAGCCTAATATAGTTTTGTTATATTCTTGGTAACAGAAGATTTGCGAGTTCTTTGCCAAATTGTTATGGTCGGCTCTTGTGTGTAACCAGTTCTTCAGCATCCATAATGCAGGTATTGTTGACAATTTCATCCGGCTGCTGCAACAAGCTAAATGCTGCGTCTAGGACTCACGTCAGTCCTTCGTGTTCCTGAGCGAATATCGAACATTCTGGTTGAACGTTGCTTGCATGCGCAACTTTAGGTCCCTATAGGCTGTCGAAGCATTCGAAACTTAGATAGAACTGCAGATATCCCGATCGACTTCGGTCGATGAGTTCCCACGACGTCATGCGTCCATCACGTCGGCCGATTTTGTTTATGACCGACATGTCGGCGACTTCATCTGACGATTTGGTTTAAGACCGACACGCCGGTGACTTCGGCCGACGATTTGGTTCATCATCGACACATCGGCCTAATGTTGGGTTCAAGAATCCTACCTGGCAGGAGCTTTAGTGCTTGCTTGGCATTTTCTTCCAACCCAGCAAAGTAGCGTTGAAACATCTGCTCACTCGAAAGGTTGTATGATTTCCCTTCGAACACTGAAAACGAGATGATCATCTGATGCGGTCCCCGAGCCAATGAGTCTTTACCACAGAAAGTTCTGAGGTCCTCCTAAAATGTTCGAATAGGAATGCAACAATAGGTATATTTACTCCTGAATAGCATTTAACTCTTCTTGGCACAGCCCAATATGAAATGTTTCTGGCCACATTACGAGGGCTACATACGCGAGTCTTCTGAGATGTGTTACTTTCGTTGTCCTTTGTTTGGGCTTTAGTTAATCCTTCACATAAGGCGTTTTCCACGACGATCCCGGATTATAATCCTAGTTAGCTGATTCATCAGAGAAACAGCGAATGGACAATTCTAGATTGTACGAACGACGATCCGACGATCTTGCTCTGTTGCAAGATTCTCAAATCGACAATCCAAGCACGAATACGGATTGTCAGATTGCCACAGAAAACGATTTTTCATAATAGTCCGGGCGCCAGACCCCTAAAATGTGACAAGTAGGTGATCAGAGAGACACAGTCAGTTTGACGATAGTTTCCGACTATATCGACCATGCTGAATCCGAATATGGGTGGTGGCAAAGCTGCAGATGACGGCTTGACCTTGTAAAATAAAAAAACACCGATTTTAGGCCTATAAAATGTGTCCTCACTGTTAATTTTTTTTCTAAGGTTGTTCTAGTCCATTTTAGTTGTATGGCATCTCATTTTGTTCCTAATAGTATTGCCTCTTAGAATATGTTTGGTTTTTTCCAAAATCTTGTGTGGTTCTAGAGTTACAGGCTCATATTCATAAATTTTCCCTGAAAATCTGAAAATTCAAAGATTTATTTCCAGGTAAAAAGCGTATTTCGTAATCTAAAATATTTTTAGGATTTTTTATATTTTACCAGAATTTGCCTTGAGTATTGAGCTTCACATTGACGTAAAGTTCCATGCTCTAGCTCTTATGTGAAGCCGCGAGGAATTTTTTGAAAAAGTATAGGCCAAAAATGTATGCAAAAACACATTTTTGCAAAATAGTGATGTGACACTGTTTTCTATGCTAGAATTTAGCGTTGAATTCAAATATATACGTAACTTTTCAATTAGACATTACCTTAGACTGTTATAGGCTAATTACTTATTTGTAGGCCAATTGTTTTTCCTTACAAATAGTAGTGCCAGACATGTTTCTAGGCCAATTTTTGACCCCGAATCTAACGGAAGTATTGGTTTGGCCCTCGTATCTGAACGTCAGTTGTTACAGGCTCTTTGAAATGCAATAAAACTAATTTTCTTATAACTGTTCATGACAATCCAGACTATAACGAGCTCACAAGGCGCTCTGTAGGTTATTATACCCTCCCGGGAGCACCACGCTCGAGAGAAACTGTAGTTGAAACCACTATATGATAAAAGTGTGGTATGTGACGTACTAAACATTTATGTCCAAATAAAAATGTAGGGACAATGAACTGCAAAAAAATATAAGTAAAACGACCACCAACAGATGGTGGTTTCATGTACCAAGTCAAAAGAGCAATACTTCAGTCCGGCTAACACTCGTCTGAGTCTTCGCTGTCGGCACCACATCGCCCAGCACACGAGCAAAGAATATCACACCGCTTTAACCCCAAACAAGGGCACTTTCGTCCGCATACAGTTTTACAGCAGCAGAATGCCGGAGGCTTGCTGACAGATGGAGGCCAGGGCGTCATCGCTGAAGTCACTGGACCTACTCCCAAAGTGTCGTGGTGTGACCAGCCGAAGTCAAGTGGATTGAAAACGTAGGGCCTAGGGATCACAGCCTGAAGAATAACGCTCCACTGAAGTATTGCTCTTTTGACGTGGTACATGAAAGCACCATCTGTTGGGGGCAAACTGTTCAAGTCTCTTGTTCCAATCTGGAACAAGATATCCTGAGCCAAATTCACCACTTTTTCTTCTACAGCAGCAGGTACACTATGCCTGGTATTCAGGTCAGTTGGTGGCTCAACAATATCACTGAACAGGAATGCTAATGCATTAAATAACATAGGAGGAACCATCGAATTTGCAAATTCGACTGACAGCTCAATGTCCGATTCTCGCTTCCTACATTGACTGACCTTTTGTCTCTTCATGACATAGTAAAAGCTCCTCTTATCGTCGTGGTCATAGACACTAGAAGCTCTGCTTGAGCCTGACCTCTGTCGGCTCCTTGTAGACCGACCACTATTAACCTCGAACTCTTCGCTCTCAGGGAGCAGAGTAAGCAGTTCAGCATCCACATTGTCTGCATCTGCACAACTTCCCATGAGGACATCGACACTTTCATCTAAATTGATACTCAGACCATTTGTGTCATTGTCACTGTTGTCAATATCACTGACATCACTACTGGACCCAGAAATGCTCTCACTTTCACTTGAGTCAGATTCGATCAGCACTGAAGAATCGTTAACACTTTCTATTAACCCCTGCAATCTGTCTAGTCATATCTCCAGCATTTACAGAGTCTTTAAGGTAAAACAAAGTTGTGTTTCCCAGATCTGCGATCCACCCACAAATTCCTGCCAAATCTATTCTTCAGTTTCCTCTTGAGGAGCAACATATCACTGTCTTCCCATTCTAAACCAGACTTTTTCAAATAATCACCAAATAGCACAGTTAAGTCCTTCGTGGTATAGATCCTTCCACTTAAGAACTTCGGATGAATGTCTTCTAATATATCACTGCAAATGGCAGCTCTGATACAGATTGCATTGTCACTGCCTGGTCTACTGCTCAGAAACTTCAAAATACAATGTTGGTGGTATATTGCTTCAAGAGCAATAAGGTCTTTGTCTTCACACCTGGCAAGAACTGTAGGATTTGTTTGCCACAGTTCTTCTGCTTGCTGAAGCACTTTATTCTGTATATCAAGTGTGCGAATTTGATACACTTTCAGTTTTTTATTCTTTGTACTTCCCGTCTTACTACAGAATAAGCAGCAGGTTTGTAGTCAAACTCAACATCGCCAACTTTTGACCGAGTCCTGCCTGGCAATGCTGGTGGAAGTTGAATGGTCTGTTCAGTAGCTGATGCTTGATCAGCTATTTTATGTTGGTGCTTGAAGCGGAGAAACTTTTTGCAACAGACTTTGTGCCACTTGTGCTCTTTCTCGTGAAAATCTGGTTCTCTGTATTGTCTTTTCAATGCTCTGTATGCTAAGTTGCATTTGCATCTGACTTCAGAACACTTGTAATTCGACTAATATCTGAAACCTTGTGCAACTTCTCATTCTTTTGTAGTTTTGACATATAATGCAGAAGGAAAAATCAATAGTCTTTGTCTTTTGTGGACTAAGCATGAAGCGCAGCTGTTTTTCCTTCAGCTTTTCCATTGCTGACCTAGAAAAAAAAAAATTTCAGAAACTGTTGTCGGCACATGGTTTGATTTTCCACTTTAACAAAAAGCCATTACGCATTGCTTTATTTTTAATGTTGACTATAATGACTTAGCCAGTAGTCTTCCTATTTACTAAACTAAGCAGAATGCTAGCTTCAGTTTGACTAAGTACATGAGGCTTAGTTTAGTTCCCAGTTCACTTTCGAGCCATTCTCTCTTTTTTTTGTGCAGATGGTTATGTTGTCATTTTTCTTTAATTTTCTCTTAGGAGTTACAAGTCCTGCCACCTTGGCTTTGAATCCCCAGGCCTTTGTCAGAAACAACTAGTGCCTGCACAGTTCTGTTAACTGCAACAGTACAAAATAAACTTGCTTAGAATAAATTTAAAATATCCTTGTCGACAAAACGTAGCAAAACTAATGATATTAATGAACTGCTAAAATTCCTATTAGCAAATCGCATCACAGGACAGTTTCAATGTTAAGCGGGCGGCAAAAACTTCAAGCTAATATGCTATTCAGCTGTGTCGACAAATTTTAGCCTATATACATATGTCAGAAATGTTCACTGAACCGCTCAACTGCAAACCCCTGCTTTTTTATAACTATTGCCAAATGCTAGGTATATTTAGGGTTTGGCACAGCCTGTGCTTAACTCTGGATACCCTTTGTCAAATGCTGGATACCTGTTAGTACCCCACACTATAACTGAATTTTTATTGGTTGTTCGTAAATACTTCATCAGTTTAGAGTATCCTGCATTTTGCAAGGTGTAACCAGCATCAGGCATAGCCTAGGAATTGCCACTAGAATCCAGATATACCCAGCATTTGGCATGTGCCGGCATAGCCTAGGGTATACAAAATTCAGGGATTTGTAGTAGACTGTACTGTACAGACTGACATACAGGAGGGGTACCTGACCTCGTTTTTACGCAACCTCGAATTTTGCCGCGAAAATGCTGAAATGAACTTTTCATGCTATCCTGACAGTCAAGAAGCAAAGTCTGATTTGTTTTTTCAACAGTTATGTCCCAAAATATTACAGTTATTTGTCTTTTCTTTGTTTTGAACCTGGTTTAAAAAGGGATTTTCTGGTCATTAGCTATATTACCTCTATCTTTTTCATCACTTTGCAAGCAATCTGACCTCATGACATGTAAAAAAGGGAGAAACTGTTTGAAAATAGAAATATATTTAACAAGAAATGTTGAAGTAATATTTATTTTCCCAACATGTAAACCATTCTATTAGCTTCACTCCAGTATTTTTGTCATGTTTTTTGGTTCCTTTTTAAGCCAGATAGATTTCACTAAAGAAATATTTCTCTGGAAATTTAAAATTTTGTCTGAGGTTGGGTACCTCTCCTGTAGTCTGAACATAGTAACTGACACTTGACTCTGACCTGCTTTATTAACAATAACTTTATGTTAAACTATTTCCAGCAATATGACAGTTTTTCATCTATAACTTGTTTGGACATGCTGTGGACAGGCTGTGACTAGGACATGACAGGAATTTTTTCAGTTCTTGTTACCAGCTCAAATAGTACAGCCTATCATTTAAATTATAGACAACCAAAATGCTACCAACCTCAAGATTACTCAGGACCAGAGTTACAATCAATCAGATTATCAATCATTACTATCTCTCACAAAACAGGCAGTGATAAGTTTTGTTTTTATAGAATTCCGAAGCTGTTTTATCATTTCGTCTCCTTCTTCCTGAATGACTTACCTGCGATATTTGGTCACAAGTCGGAGAAGTAAAACAAATGGCCTATAAAAACTGAAACTGAATTCGGATTGAAAAGTAAAGTTCATATTCGTATTCTACGCTAAATTCTAACCTAGAAAACTGTGTCACATCACCGTCTTGAAAAAACGTATTTTCATATACGATTTTGGCCTATACTTTTTTTAAAAAAATTCTATGCGGCTTCCCATACGAGTTCGAGCTTCGAACTGTACGGCAAACTGAAGCTCAGTACCCAGGGCAAATTCTGGTAAAGTATGAAAAATCCTAAAAATACATTGAGGTACGAAATACGTGCTTAACCTGGAAATAAATCTTCGAATTTTGAGATTTTCAGGGAAAATTCGTGAGTATTAGCCTATAACTCAAGAACTATACGAGATATTGGAAAAAAACAAACATATTCTAACTGATGGCACTATTAGGAATAAAATGAGATGCAACACAACTAAAATGGACAAGTACAACCTTAGAAAAAAAATAAACAGTGAGGACACATTTTATAGGCCTAAAATCGGTGTTTTTTTGGTTTTACAAGGTCAAGCCGTCATCTGCAGCTTTGCCACCACCCATATTCGGATTCAGCATGGTCGATATAGTCGGAAACTATCCTCAAACTGACTGTGTCTCTCTGATCACCTCAACTCAGAAATAAGCGAGATACGATTCGGTGGCGCCCGGACTATAATCTGGATTGTCAGAGAAAACGCATTTTGGAGAATCCGGATTGTGAATCGTCAATCTGGATTGTCACGGAAAAACGCCAGTAGTTTGATCCGATAAGTTGGATCGTGTTCACCTGATTTCCGCCTTCGAGAAGTGACATAGGCTATTCTCCCAAGTTCAACGGGATCAAAATCATTCCGTGGAACAGTAGAGCCGATGAAACCAAGAGGTGGAGGCTCATATGACACTGAAACAGGTAGTATTGTAGTAAGTTTGGGAGGGAGGTCTGTAGTAGTAGCCTATCAGATAGAAAATAAAGCAAGGTGTTATAGCTCCATTTTTGGGATCCCAAAACGTAAGTGGAGGGATACCTATGACATCGCAAAAGTTGTCTGCAGTCTGTCCGTCCGTCCGTCCGTCTGTACGCTCTGTAACTTTTGATGAAACTTGGTGTGAGTATTCTTTGGGTCAAGAGTAAGGTCAAGTTCGTAGATGGGCTCTGTAGCCCTATATTTAGGGGTGGGGGAGGGGGTTTAAATTAAGGGGCAAACAAAATATTTTTAAACATGTAATGTGATAGTCGATTATGTGGTAAGAAGACATGCTGAACACGATGGTGAAAACCATGTTTTCACCGGACGAGTAGTTCGCCCGGAATCCGGCGAAAACTTGAAAGTTTGTTAAAAGTAAAAGTGTTATTTGAAGTTGATTAGAGTTTCGATTTAGGGGTAAGAAGACAAACTGAACACGATGGTGAAAACCATTTTCTTGCCGGACAAGTAGTTCGCCCTATCGGGAAGTTTGGGAAGAATCGGGAAGTTTGTTAAAAGTAACAGTTTTATTGGAAGTTGATTAGATGTTCGATTTAGGGATAAGAAGAACATATTTTCGACCGAACAACTTGTTCGCCCGGAATCCGGCCGAAACCGGAAATTTGGCAGAAGTAGCCTAAAGCAGGAAGTTTCGATCAGTATCGTCAAAGTAGATATGGCTTATAGAGGTATATCTGAACTTGGTTTTCTCAGATGATTAGCCTGGTATATCTGAACTTGGTTTTCTCAGATGATTAGCCTGGCGAAGACTGGATCTGGCGAAGACAATACCCGATTGTCTGGATCAAATATTAAATTTTTGGGATCCCATCGAAACCTTTGGTCTTGTTGTAACAGCGTATAAATCCTTCACTGAAATGATTTATAAAGAACTTGAACCTATTTCGCCTGCGTATTTGGATGCTTAGCTTTTCCATATTTGTGTGGAGATGCTCGTAAGATGTGCGTAAACTGACTACGACTTTGTTTGGTTATTGCACCAAAAGTTTGTCAAGTGAATCCTACTTGGTCCTCTCTTTAACACCCACTTGAACAAACTTCACCTCAAGAAAACAGTATAGGCTAATCAATGTTTTACTTACGTATTTTTCGTATGTCTCTTTTAACTCATTTTTTCTACACCCACAGCCGTCTTCGACTTCTGTTTTGCTCTCTTGTATAAAGTCAGCACTGTTTAAGCCGTCTTTTAGCACGTTTTTAAAATTGAAACTATGTGAAGCAAGTCCGATCGTAAATAACACACCGATTACAACAAAAGTCAATCTCTCATATCGTGGTCCACGAGGCATTTTTAGTAAAGCCATTGCTTGTCTCAGTTTTGTTTTTGCAAAAAGCCGGAGACCTTTAGGCAATTTTCTTCAGTTGTGACGCATCTAACATATGCTGTGAAATTTACGGTCCGTAGCGTAATAGTCGAAGTAATCGTTTTTCTTTTACTTTTCCGGGTAGTCAGCGTTTAGGTATAATAATGTATATACTAAACATTGGAATGTTCTCGTAAGAAATTTTCGTAAAGAAAATAAGAGTCATTCGAATCAGCTTCTTTTTTTTTGCGGCATTTTCACTCGAGGAATATTCGCGAGAGAAGATGATCCGCTATTAACTAGTTTGATGATGCCAAGCGAATACCGATAATCAACTGGAGTTTTTGTTCCGTGTTACATTGACAGAAATCGGCCACATGGTCTACAATAGACTACCTGTCGTCCAAACTACAAAAATCAAATAAGCCTACAGCAAACGGCTAATAAAACTAGACCAAAGGTTTCGATGGGATCCCAAAAATTCAATATTTGATCCAGACAATTGGATTTTGTCTTCGCCAATCCAGTCTTTGCCAGACTCCTTGAACATTTTTATCCTTTCCCCCCTTTCCCAGTTCCTGAGCCTGCCCATTCTCGTTTTACATTGTCCCATTTCTAACCCAAAAATAATTTTCTAACTCTTAAAACAACAAATGATTCTCAGACTCCCTAATGCTTGCCGCTAGTTTATTCCGAACATTCTCACCACTGTTTCTAATTGCAAATGACGCTTGGCTACTCTTGCGTGTCTCGCTAGCCTATCTGTATTTCTCGTATCGAGATCATAATGATCAGAATTTAAACTGAAAAATATTAAAATACGGTGGTGAAAATTTATGCAGTAGCCTACTCGGTATACAAAATGACCAGCGTGCTGATCTCCTACTTGTTTAACTTTCAGCAAATCTATTGTACACGAAATGGCAGAGAGTTGAAGGTCTTTCAACCACCAAAGCTGACGGGCTTGGGTATTTGCAGTATTCATAACAAAGATTCTCTCGTGGCTTGACCTTATTGTCTGGTCTCTGAATTTTTCTGAGAAAAAAAATACCCAACCAAGCCGATTTACTCCTAGCTGAACGTACATTCTGGTCGATAGGAAACCTTATAAATGTAACCAGTGGCCACTTTGTCAGAACGGGGGGTTCATCGTCATTATCGCTTTCGCATAAATTTCGGACTTTGTTTAGAATGTCAAGGCGGGTCTCTTGATCCAGGTCATCCAGCTCGGTTTTGATAGAAGTTGAAGTAGCTCTAGAAGTTGCACTTGTTGTATAGAACCTTCGTCTCCGTTTTGCTCAGATTTGTTGTGTAAGGTCAAGGAAATTAATTAGGTATGTCATAAATTTCCCCAATGATTTGGTCAGTTTCAAGGAGGTCATTTAATAGTATCGGGAGCCGCGGACGGTGTTGGATGAGACAGACAGTCTCTTACTCCTTGGTCTCTTTTGTCCTTTCGAACCAATAAACCAAACCTCATTTATCGTGATGTTAGAAGGTAGGTACACGTTGGTTTTAAAGGCTAGTTCCTCAAACATGGCTTTGACATTTACATCCTTTTTCGTTGCATAGCTTTTATTGGACTCAGTCATGAAGATGGATTTTGTTTGTTGTGCACCGTTCATAGGTGTAGCCTATCTTATTGACCGTCAATTTTGATAGGATTTGTTCCGAACTAACTTCCCAGGCTTGGCCACCAGTTTGAAAGGATTTACCGCTACGATCGTTATGGCTGAGCTCTGTATGTTATCAATAATTCACTAGGCCATATTATGTACCAATATGTAAGACTGGCTATTGGCGAACTATTTTCAACAATCACACAAAGCAGACTGAATGGAGGGAACGGGTGGTTCCCAAAATCACCACGATCTTTTTGCCCACTCTCACAATGCCCACGCTCAGAATGCCCACGGTTCAAAATGCCCACTATCAAAATGTCCACGGCTCAAAATGCCCACGACTCAAATGCCCACTATTCAAGTTGAACACCCGAAATCGACATCGTCCGAAATGCCGGCGGCTCAAAATGCCGACAGTTCAAAATTGTCATAGAGGAGGCTAATATCGTCTTGGTTCAAAATGCCGACAGCTGAAACTGTCCACAGGGACGGCCAAAATCAAGGAAAACGAGATTATAAGCGACAGGATTAACCACAGAAAAGGTTTCAAAAGGGATTATTTTATTGTTCCTTGATTAGTTCAGAATTGTTTGCGTGAAAGTACAGAAGCAATGTCGTATAAAATTATGCCAACACAGAAAGCAAAACGAGGCGACCCAAATGCTCCGGTTAACTTGCATCATGAAGGTAATAGTTATTCCTTATTTAAAAATAACTGTTTTAAGATCGCTGTTTGGGATTCAGTTAGTCCGTTCGGAATTCGGCAGAGTAAATGTCTCAAAAATTTCAAGATGAGACTTCATGTTGCATTTTGGGACCCGGAAACGTTACTGACAGGGTGCATATGAATTCGGTGCTTAAGCCGATTTCCGACGCAGAAGCCGAAGAATGATCCGAAATGACCAGCAAGTTAAAGCTCTTAAAGAAAAGTTCCAAGGGGGTTCCATATCAGTCAGAGGCTTCCTCAAGAAAGCACAGCGCTTTTGCGGCGTCTAACCACGAGGCAATACACATGTTTCTTGTAAATATTCTACCAGTATTATATTATAGTTGAGATTATACCGCTTCAGCATACGATCAACGTCATTTTGATACTCGATCTACTCCTCCCGTAGCTCACTCACCCCTAGTTCAAGTTTACCACGGACTGAACACCCCAAATAATCCAATCGTGGGCGTTCTGAATCGTGGGCATTTTGAGTCGTGGGCATTCTGAGCCGTAGGCATATTGAGTTGTTGGCATTGTGATCGTGGGCATTTTGAGTGTTAGCCGAGGGAACGACAGGAACGCGAGTACTTTTTGGCTACTCACTGAACTGACAATTCAGTCTCCTGCATCCCAGGTTCAGCACAAACCGAGACTGACTGGCTAGGAATCCAAAGCTTCACCCAGTCTCGGAGAACCACGGTGGCTAGCCTCCAGCCGCCCATTCCACGCGCTGGCTGAGGGGAGAGAATCGGAGAACAGTACCGCCAGTTGAGCCTGTATGGGCTGATGCTGATACCTTTACCTTACCCTTTTCCTTACAGTCTCGGAATTCGCCATGACCTCTAGTCTTTTTACAGGCCTTGGTGAAATGCTTCGTGAACAGACTTGAATCACGATCAGCCCTAATCCGGAGATGTGCTGCTGGATGTGTGGTAGCCACTGTGGAGCATAGCCCGGACGCCATCTACAATATCTTATCGACAATTGAACTGCTACTTGGTTAGTTACGCACCCTATGATGTTTTTCAAAGGGAACCAAAGCCAATTTTTTTTCTCATTTTTACTTTAATAGAATTTCCATAGCCTACAGTTAACTTCTAAAACTGGATAAAGAGTAAGGTAAAGTAAGCTAAGGTTGAAATGGGGGAATCGAAAAATTTAATCCGAATACGTTCTTAAGCTTTGGATGTTCGTTCCTGGGATTTATGGGAGTGAAACATGGTTGGTAATGTAATAAAACTAAGCCCAGACTTTCTGCTGTCCTTCGTCTGAAGTTGTGCAAAGCGTTGTGAATCAGTCATTAGTTTTGTTTTCTGCCTTGAATGAACGGTTCACAGAAGGGCAGAGAGATACCCTATTTAGCTGTTGTTCACACATAAGGCACGAAGTTATTGGCAGTGAAAAAGAAATGGAATAAAAGTAGATTTGTTATACATAAATTATAGTAATCAATAATATAATTTCGTAAAAACAACCCATCGGCTCGTCCGTTATATGTTTTTTAGATTATATTGAATTGATTTAAAAAAATGAACGCAGAACTAGTAGAGTGTATAGAGTGAGAAGAGTTTTATTCATAAAAGGTAACTTTCACAGCGCGTGCGCCGAATTTGACCTTTACGTCAAACACAGTCACACTAAAATTTATATATATACGTATAGCGAGTCAGTTCGTCATTGCAACAATTATCATAATATAATTCATAAAATATGCCACTGGCCTCTCTGCAAGACTCATTTAACACAGTGCTCAAAGTAAACTCTTCGGGCATTCAAATTGTCATGAAATCCTTGAAAACATTAATAAAATTGCTTACCAGTAAATTGAAAAAAAGAAGAAAGAGAAAAATTTAGTCTCGACAACTAAACAGTATCACAAAAGATGGGCGAAGCTTTCCTGTACTGGTGTTAGTTTTCAAACTGTCTGGGATTTTTTCTCGGGGGGGGGGGGGAGGGTCTACTTCTATAGGCATCGCATCTACTTTTAGACCTCTCTACTTTCAGAAAGTTCTCGCGAGGTTAGCAGAGTGTGAAAATAAAAAACGCATTTTTTCTGCCTATGCGAAGATTCAAATAGATTATTTGCTTTTTCATTTCGGCTGCATGACAGACCATCATCGTCGGTTTTCCCTTTGCCAGAATTTATGGGCTTGAAACGTCGATAGCCTGCCCATATAAGCACTATTTTATATTCCTGATCTGGCGGTAGTTATAGGCGACTGTAGTATTAGAGAATCGGCCGGATGTTTGGAGTTTGAAACAAAAAATCAGTGTTTAGTTTCGAGATCGACTAGGACCTGCGTTTCGAATGGAGTTTTTCCTCTGTCTGAATATTCGGTTCTCATTACAGAAAAAATTAAGTGGACGACAAGCAAAGAGACGCCGCGGCTGTCAACCCCCGCGATGCTTGGATACTTGGAATGTCTGAAATCTCTGGTCAGGTTGAAGCTGGTTGACGCGTCGCCTACCACGGCTTCACAAATACTTTCGCAGGTAGGCTAATGCGCTAAATTGAACTTGATCTAGGCTAGAGACCTTCCACCGTCACCAGTTAGAGCGTTTTCTACCCTACTTACCATAATGATTACGGATGACGTTAAAGTTTAACTGAAAAGCCGACTTATTTTTGTGTCATTCAATTGATTACACTGAATTATTAGGATTCTGCAAAGGGATTTTTTCATTTTCCTCTATCTGCTCTAGTTATGACGTTCAGAATATCTGCAGCCGTCCCCACAGCGTAAATTATACTATGACGCGGGAAATTTTAATCTCAACACAAACGCGGGTTTTCAGTAGAAAGTGGTGGGATCGGTGAAGATTGCTTAGTGCCTGAAAAAAAAAATCGGAAATCTTTCTCGTAAGGAATACAACAAAATTGCAAGCGCATAAAGTACCACGAATCACAAGGAAATTCCACCATTTGAAAATCGATTATTCGTGGATAGCGGAACAACAAAGTAACGCATTTTCAGCGGGTCTTCAAGCCAACTTAAGTGGATAAGTGATGGGTAACTAGATTGTCCTATCCCAGACCTTTTCGGTTAAACCTTAACGAATTTTGGCGTCTTGGCGTCAAGGCTGGAACATATTTTTCTATTTTCGGCAAAATTTCATGCCACGGGGTAATCCGGCCAATCACATTACAGAGATTCGTAGTTACCATGCTTACTACGTTCCCAAGCATGGTAAGCAAATAGTTACTATTTCGAGAAGGTTGGAACGGTTATAGCGTAGTAACTTTTTACGAGGTTGGAACGAAAATAGTAACTAATAGTCACTATTGTTAGAAGTGTGGAACACGCTCTTAGTGTGTAAGCAGCGTGTTTTTTTTGTCATACTATTGGCTCTGGTAGTCCTAAACACGCCGAGAAACTTTGCCCGAACGATGACTCAAATCCTGTGTCAACCAATAAACGTCGTTAATTGGGGACAGCTGTGGTGGTACTTCCGGCTCTTGCGCTAGGTACGCGGCGATTCTTCCTCGGCACATAGAGTTAGTCATCAAGAGTATTAGGACAGCTGCTTCTGCAACCCTGCCCAGAAACGTGAGGCAGGGCTGCACCACAGAAGCTGAAGTAAGCTTTGTCTTGATTCTGGCCAGCTTAAGTTGCGAAGTCGTTGATCAAATGACAGTCGGTAGTCAGAAAGAAAATATCCCCCCTCGAACTCCCCCAATGTCTTTAAATCCGGTCCGGATTTAAAGTGGGATGTCTGAGACACGAGGTATTTCTATATATCAAGTTTCACTGTGATCTGATCACACGTTCGTATAATACCTCATTTTTCCAGATTCCCCGTCCCTCCATTTCCCCGTCGGGGAAGCGACTATTCTCAAGTCGATCTGTTTGGGTTCCTGACATGCCTGCCAATTTTCATTGTCCTAGCACATCAGGAAGCACCGAACTCGCGGGATGACTAGACATTCTGGCCCCCCCCCCCCAATCCCCCCAAAATAAGCGGATCCGCTCCAGTTATGTCAATCACGTATCTTTCCACTCTAAGTGTTTTCCAAGAATTCCGGTTTCCCCCTCCAACGCCCCCCAGTGTCGCCGGATCCGGTCTGGATTTAAAATGTAACGTCTGAAATACGAGGTCCTTCCATAACAAGTTTCATTAAGGTCCGATCACCCGTCCGTAAGTTAAAAATACCGGATTCCCCCTCCCTCCATCCCCCTCCAGATGGTCGGATCGGGGAAGTTACTATTTTTAATTTAATCTGGTCTGGTCCCGGATATGCCTGCCAAGTTTCATCGTCCTAGCTTATCTGGAAGTGCCCGAACTAGCAAAACCGGGACCGACAGCCGACGGACCGGCAGACCGACTGAACCATCGAATTGAGGCCGGAGTGTGAGGATTCTTTTATTTTCAGATTTCCCCTGTCTTGAATCAGCTCTGGACGACTGACAACAATTTGCTTACACTCCTGCTGGAAACCTTGAAGGCCTTGTTGGAAGCAAGTGGATTCCCACCGGATGGCTGTGTGCAGTTGGGCGAGAGGCTTGTTAGTCTCGTAAAGGGCGAAGGGGGAGCCCGGGCAGGTGTGCAGTCGCTTGCGGCCTCGTGTCTCGTCATCTGTATACAGCAAGGAAGTGTCGAGGAAGGTACTGTAGATTAACGATGCTCGTGGTAGGCTTCTGTGCCGTTAGTTAGAGCTCTAAGTTTCTTAACTAGAACAAACCAAACGTCTCATAAACCTTATCTGCTCAAAAGTCTTTAGAATCATTTGTTCAGTTTCATTGCATTGGACTATATTTAAAAGACAAAAAATCTTCCCAGGAAAGCTTAGCTTGGCTAGGGTAGGAAAATAACCGATGGTAATAAAAAAAACAAACAGAATCAACTAATTGAATACCCTAAATGAAGAGAACGTTAAAGCTTTTAGATTTAAGACATTGCGGGTGCCAACATTTGTATACACTGAAATATTGTGACTCATCTAAGGGATTTTGTATATTTTTATACGGGGCTCTAGTATAATAACGTTCAAAATCTGCGCTGTTTGCACGACAACTCAAAGTTCACCCAGACGCGGAGAATTTTCATTTATATCCACGTGAATTTCAACAAAAGCCTGCCTTGCTATGAATGAATGAATATTTTATTAGCCAATTGGCCGTACAAAACACATAATGGTAACAATTACAATACACTTTACATCGCTATGTTTGACGAACGCTAAGCTCGGAAAATTGGAGGAAGCAACTCCTCTGAAGGGAGTAGGAAAGGGATGATAAGATATGTCTTTAGCTGTATGTGTTCTTTTTCGGCAATAGCTTGTACCTTTGTAGTTGCCGAATATTTCAAGCATACAGGGACAAGGCACTACAAATCCGAAAGAATAAGTTCATCGACGAAATCGAGTATCTTTCGACAAACGAAGTAAGGCACTTTAATCGTGTTTTCAGGCCTATTTAAGTAAATAACTGAAGTGTAACTAGGCTTTCGAATCTCAGCCCTGTTCGGTTCCGTTGCCATAGCTCTTGGAAATTTCTTGTGGTTACTTGGGCTCTTCTCTCATGCTCACTGTTTATGGTAAATAGGTTCCATTTATAGAGGCGAAAGCCTTATTATTGCAATTATTATTATTATAATTTGTTCAACCGACTAATTCCCCTTTTATTTAGAGTCATATAAGTCTACTGCTCTATGGTGCGGAAGGGCTTCTTATTCTACTAAAAGGATTATAGTTGGTTCAGGAATGTTTTTTTTTTATAATTTATATATTGTACTCCTCAGTTTTGAGGGAAATAAGTGAATTAATAAATAAATAAATAAATTCGTCATATCGAACAGCATAATTTTCTTCATTAACTGGTGTCTACTTAGTTTTTTGTTTGCTTTCATTCGAGCTTTACATGATCTGCATCATCTAAAAAATCGAGCAACTTACGAAGGAGAAAGAAGATCACCGCAAAATCGTAATAGTGGAAGGTCCTTGTGAACTATGCTTAGAGTAGGTTACTGTCTAGATAGTTGTATTTTTGTTTTGTTTATTTTGATGCCATGGCCTTATGGCTTTTTTGTGCAATTGAATCTTATCGTATCTTATCTTATCTATGGACAATACGTCATGTGTCCGTGATGGTCATCTGAAGAAGCTGTTCCGAGAGGGTTTCAGCGTTCAGGCAGTCCCTATATTTGCTACCCTTTTAAGCGTCGGCGCTGTCGTTTTGCTGCTAGTTTATAGGCCTTCATGCTTTATTGACCCAATTTTTTTTTCTAGAAACCGCAAGTTTACTCTTGAATGCTCTCACCGAGGAAAAAAGTGCGGAAGCTTTGAGCCTGGCTGTTCAGATTGCTGGTGCTGTTATCAAGTCGAATCCCGGAAGGAATCAGCGGCCGGAAAAACTGCTGGATATTATCCGTCAGGTAGGAAATTTCCCATGGACAAATTAATGGCCCCACTTGCTAGCGCTGGGAAAGGAAAAACGTTGAATTGTCGAAGAACTTCAAATAAAAATAGAAAATTAGATCTAAATCAGTTCCAGTAACAAAACTACAAACCTCTTTCGGACCGAGGGTAAAAAATAGTAGAATAAAGAATGGGATCACCTCTTCGGCAGGATACGAATATGTAGTTTTTGAATTATTTTAGGACGAGATAGGTAGGAAGATAGATGGATTTATTGCAAAGCAGCCCGCGGGCTACGGCAACAATCAGTCACAAAAACAAAACACAAAAACCCAAAAATACAAAGATCTCCACAATTTTCTCTGATCATATTTTATTTTTAACCCGCCAAATACATAAGGTAATAGCGGAGTAAAAAGAATAACGAAAAATAACACAAGAAATAAACAGCTATACAAAATTTAATTTCAAAGTGGGCCTACAGAATTCCTGAAAAAACATCATGTGTAGGCTACTCGGCGACCTGGATCAATTGTTTTGTGCAGTAGTGACGCTGGCGTCACGTTAATCTAACGACATACTTTCAAGCTTCCATTTCTTTATTTGATTTACTTACAATTTTACCTACTCCAAAAATCTTCTTGTGTGTTCCATCGCTAACCTTAGAAAGCTCCCCATTACCGAGTTTCGTATGTTGCATTCTGAACCCATTACCGACTCCTCACCAATCTTTGCAAATGTCTTGAGTCACGATTCTTTATGTACACCATGATTCCGATGAGGTTTTGCTTATTTTGCTAGAAGTCAAACGGTCTGGGAAAAAGGCTTAGAACAGCCAAAACCGTAGATAATTTGTAAAAAAGCAGAGCTTATTTTCATTATTCAGATAGTTTCGAATATTGGAACATATAGTGCGAGGTAAGTTTTCAGATTATTCCTGTTCAAAAATTATGTCATCTGCAAAAAGGAGAATTTTGGCCATCGTCTAGGACAGGCCAGTGCTTTGTGGGGTACAGCCCATCTTTTCTTGAGTAGAAGAAAGTCTCTCAGAAAGGAGCACAAAGAAATGTGATGTCTGCTGCTTGGCATGGGCAGTGGTAAATATTCGTTTTTGGTGGTCTTGTCGTTGGACAGTACCACCGTAGCAGAGCCAAATAACGCTTGGGAGTAGCGCCATCAAGACTTGGAAAAATTGACACACACGCGAACAGGAGCAATACTAGCACCACTAGCGGTAGTGAACGTCCCTATTGAAACTCAATCAGTCGTGCACCAGCGCTGGCTCCAATAACTTCATATTCTGAACACAGCAAAAAAAAAAAGGATAAGATCTTCACTGGTTCCTTGATGTGTGTAGACCGCATATTAGCTTTACTAGGAATTTGTAAACCCAGAAATTTGTCTTGCTTTAAATGTCGCAAGCGTAGTGGGCAGCGATTTGAGTATGGCCCGTTTGAGAAGCACGGAAAGCGTAGGTCTTGGCGCTACTCTCTAGTGTTATTTTGCTCTGCACCGTAGTGCTGGTAGAAGTACAATTGTTTTGTTTTAGGGTGTTCGGAGCGAATCCACCGGTTGCATACGGTCATCCCTACAAGCTTTGGCAAATTCCATGCCTGAAATTCTCGACATCGGTCAATTTGATGTGTTGACGCTGTTCCAGGAAATCCTTAGCATTTCCCGGGACTCATACTGGCTAGTAAAGGTGAGTGATAGTTCCTCTTGGGTCTTTCGAGATAGCCGTGGCGCTCCTTCCATATTAGAATAGTGTTTATGATCGTGGGTTCAGATCCCAGTGGATGAGATTTTTTTTCCTTCTTCCATTTACAGTAGCCATTTATTTTGCTTTATTACGAGTCTGTAACCGATGAAAAATTTCTAGCCTGTATAGTTGTCCGAAAAAGTTGCATGTATTGATATGCAGTAGCACAGAATATTTTAATTTAGTGTGCTTCACACTGGGCTAATCTTAATGTTTAGTACTCGTTACTATAGCCAATATGTTTTGGGGGGGGGGGGAGGATGAGGGGGGCAAGGTATTTACCGACTGGGTGGTCATTTTTACTGACTGTTTTAACAGAAAAAACTAGTGTTTTGACGAAAAATCGACTGATTTTAAAAAAAGTCGACCGATTTTAAAAAAAATGATGAGAAGAAAAATCGACTGATTTTAAGAAAAAACCGACTGCTGGGAAGAAAAAACCGAGAAAATCTACTATTTGAAAGAAAAACCGACTGTTTTGAAGTAAAATCTACTGTTTCCAAGAATAAAAGCGACTGTTTTTACGAAAAATCGCGGCACTTCGCGCCGACTCCGCTCTTTTTTTCCGACTGACAGACAACATTTGAAGGGGGGTCCCCCCCATACGTGACGCCCCTGGTACTCAGTAGCATCCCGCCTTGCTCCATTAGCATCCAGTCTTGCTACAGTAGTATGTACTATATCATCAATTGGTACTGAAGGCTACTTTTTCGTAGAACTTCATACTAGAATTTTGAGATAATGTTTCATCGGGTAGAAAACCGAAAACTCGAACCATTCTACTTGGTAAAAGTCCAATGCGATCCGAAAGTCCTTCGGAAGATTGTCCTCCGTGTCATCACTCAGAGAAAACGAACAAGATCTGAATCGACCCTGGTTGGATGGCATTTAGCTAGCATTTTGCTACTATTTTGTGCCAATTGAGCCAAAGGTCTATTGAACCATTTTGATCAATACCGGCTCGAACTGTATTTGCATGATCAATCAATCAATCAATCATATTCCTGACCTGAATATCTGTATCACAACATGATAACATATGACTGTCACCTTTAACAAAATATAGTTAAAATATACATATGAATGAATGAATGAATGATTTTATTAACCCATTCTACAACACAGAGTGTGACAAATGGAGTATAAAAAAGGAAAAAAAAAGAAAGAAAAAAAAGAAGCACACTAAGCTAACAAATAAACAAGGAACTAGAATAACTAGCCTACTTCAAAAATGCCTGGTACAGGCTGTGCTGGGGATCCAGCGACTGCAAAAACTTTTCCCTACGGATGTTGATGACTTCCATGGGGTCAGGAACACCGTATTTGACACTTAGTGAAGTGTTTCTCGTCCAAAGTGGTAATCCAAGTAAAAACTTCGCGAACTTGAAATAAGTAACTCTTATTGCTCTCTTTTCCTTCAGTGTGAAAAGAATCCAAAAAGGCGACAGAGCGAGAATATGCGGGATAACCAGAGCTGTATAAAGACGTCCTCGAATCAGCCGGTTAAATTTCACCTTATACATCTGCCTTTTGTCTATGCCCTCTTGTACACTTTCGAACCAGGACTGTGTTGAAGCAATATGAACATATTTAATTTGGTTCAGAAAATATGAAGTAAATAATGAAAAACTCCTTCCTATAATATTTCAACTGTGCCGTTTCACAGATCGTGGGATCTTCAGTCTACATATATTCGCCAAAATTTCGTGGACCACAACCAATATATGCAACGTTGGCTTAAAGGAACAGTAAACTTGACTCAAACTTGGCTCAGGGAGCTAGCTGACATATCAAGAATGTACCCTGAGTCGATATTGAGAGTTAGAAAAATTCTTGTTACGACCATTGCGGTTTCCGGGCAGTTTCCGAGAGTTCCACTTTTGAGTTAGTAGAAAAAAAAAAAAAAAGCAAAAGGTTTGTGTGCCGGGAGTAGGACTCGAACCCACGATATTTGCCTCAATGGCCTTTTGAACAAAGTAATACAATGTATGTCAACAGGGTTGCCACCGGTAGCACAATTGTGCTCACAATAGAACTTTCCTTTTACTTTGGCAGCAGATTTTAAGAAAAAAGTAGTTGTCAGGTTTTATTTCGAAGGTGACTATGACCCAGCAACACGTTCTGAGTACTTTTCTTGTTTGGTATTACTTTTTTCCTTTTGCATAGTGAATTTATTTTAGTAAAGTGGCAACCCTGTATGTTGATAACACAGACAATCGCGAACTTTTACAGTGCATGAGTGCGTAACTATAGTGCATAAGGGGCAAGGCCCTGCCAGCTAGCTCTGGGAACAATAAGGAGGGGTTTCGAGATAACAAAGATGAGGGGTCCTGTAGACAATAAGTCCCTGTACATTTATCTAATCCCCCAGGCCGGTTTGATGGCCGAAAGTTGCCTAGTCAAGTTTACTGTTCCTTTAAGTACAGTCAGTATTAGTTGCGTTTTTTGCAGATACCATGGTATTTGTTACCACGGTTAACTAGATCTGCAATTAGTCGTTTTTGCAGTTACCGTGGTATCTGATATACGGTTGCTCTGCGAAAATGACAATTGCCGGAATTGTGCTTTTTGAAGTCATCCCAAAACAAAAAATTCCAGTCACATCACCAAGTGCCTAACTTCTTTCCCACAAAGTTGAGAAAAATTGATGAAAGTGAGATGTATTGTTCAGGTACCACGATTAGATACCACGGTCGGACCGTGGTATCTGGATATCAGATACCACGATAACTGGCCAGATACCACGATAACTGCAAAAACGCCTTTTGACCGTGGTATCAGATACCACAGTGCCTGGAAAACGCCTTTGGACAGTGGTATCAGATACCGTGGTATCTGCAAAAACGCAACTATTGTCTTTTTTAGATTTCAGTGTTGGAAGTTATCGCCAGCACAGACTTTGTCAAAGTTTCTTACGTTAGTCAATGTGAGACTGTTCAGAATTTAGCGCTGAAGCTGATTTTTCAATACTTGGGGGATGAAGACATTCGAGTTCGGTCGGAGTCCGCAAAAACCCTGACACGGTAAGAATAATACGACGCTGCTGTAATGGTTTGTGTCGAGTTTTATCCCTGTAAATTTCCCAGTGTCTTCTTGACAAAATAACTTGGTAGCCAGTTGGACGGGTGCACTGGATTAGCGTTCTTCCGGTAGTTTGGTGGATTCTTAGTAACATGGACTACGTCCAAGAATTTCCTTCAAAGGTCTATTTACTGGCAAGTGTGCAGAAAGTTGTGTTTTGCCGCGAAAGAGGTTTACTTCGCGCTCGTTACACGACATGTAAAAATGTCACCTGATTGGACAAACACCAAGCCATTCCTTAATTTAGTAAGGCCTATTTTACAGCTGAGGCTAGTAGAGCCACATTATTTCTGTATTTGAAAAGTTTTGAGAACTTCAATTTTGAGAACTCCACCCTAGCTGGTAACTAACCCAGTTGTGAAATGAGGAGGGTTGGGCGATAGTCTTTCTTCCTCAGTCCCCGTGAACAAAACCTAGCAACTGAATCGTCATTGTTCAGCCTCAGATCTAATTACTGATTCTACGCCACATGGGAAGATATCACAGCAGCCTCATAGCTTTGTGATGAGCGGAAAGTTTTCGTCGAAGACCTGTATGCCAATAGTTCTAGAGGATCGGAGGTTCTGAAAGATTAAATAAAAAATAATTGCTTCTGTACTTCAACTAAGCTAATCCGCAATCAGCGTTAGGACCCCACTGGGAAATCAGCTG
Source organism: Branchinecta lindahli (assembly GCA_023053555.1). Classification (NCBI taxonomy): domain Eukaryota; kingdom Metazoa; phylum Arthropoda; class Branchiopoda; order Anostraca; family Branchinectidae; genus Branchinecta; species Branchinecta lindahli. The sequence continues at coordinate 226,098 of JAKZAO010000009.1, read as the reverse complement.
AAATTCTGAAAAGAATTGCATATCCTTCCTGAAGTGAGTTCTTTGTCAGCTTTGATATAATTGAGTAATGAATAACGAATAGTGCCTTTATTTTAGATCACTACCCAACTTCTTCATGCCACCACCGACTGCTAACTATTTGTTGGGGATGCTATTTTGGTCAGTTAACCCTCAGAGGCCTTCCGTCTTTCCCAAGCTCGATAACCGCGTCTCCAATCTGCCTGCTCATTTCATCCCGTCGGATTCGAACGAAGGTACTGCAATGAATCTGGCGATGGTACTGCAGGAGTTAAACACGAAGATGGGGTCATGCGAAACTCTGACGGAGCTGGTAAGTTGGTGGTTCCTACTTCAGATTATTTGTCTAGATTTCATGGAATAAAAGATGAAAATAACTCTTTGAGTTAGTGTTATTAGCCATGATTGAACTATGATAGCAGAAGTGACTGTAATATTGATTCCTCTTCTTTTGGGCAGTCTGTGATGGTTGCTGCCAGAATTTGCCCGCTCTCCGCTACTTTTTGACTGAGTCAACGAATTTCTAGATGCTGGTATGAGATGTTTAAGGTTTAAGGTTTAATGAAAATATTGCCACAATAGCAAAAGCTAAATAATAGGCAACACAAAGGAAGTAAATAAACACATCTAAATAACTTAACATCAAGCAACCGATTGCAACCGGATTGTTGGGGTGTGGAAGCTATCGAAGGCGAATAAAATGTCTGTTGTTGTAGTTCAGTTCAGTTCAGTTCAGTTTTCTTTATTAACAAAATTAAATAATACACTGTAAACTAACTACACCCTAAGAGAGCACTGCCCGTAACGGGTGACAGTATTCATTCATTTTTCAAGAAAAGAAATACAAGGAAAAAGAAAAGAAAAAAGAAAAGAAGAAGAAGGGAAAAGTAGAGAAAACAGACGTATATCAATCAAACAAAACATACAAAACAACTATCGGTAGAAAAAATTCGGATCTAAATCAATATTTTCCAATAAGAAACTTTTAATCTTATTTTTGAATTCTGGTATACTATTAGCATTAGCATTTTTCAAAGCATTTGGAAGATAATTCCATATTTTTAGGCCGGTAAATTTGATTGAAAACCAGATGACGTGAGACGTCTCATTTCTGTAACTAGTTCCGACGCATGTCGAGTATCATGTTGGTGAATTTCATGTAGATATTTGAAACGACACATATTTGATCTTGCACTTTTTGGTCAGTCGCAATTCTGTCTATCACGATATGATTTTGTCGCGGTAGTGACTTTCGCGGTACAGTCGCGGTTGCGTCTCGAAGTAGACTACTTACCTGATACGGCGAACCAATATATCAGCAGGTCCGAAGAGTACACAGAACCCACCTAGGTCTATGATATGACTGGCTCTGCTCGGCTTCGCATTAGCTCAGATTTGCATGATTTAGCTGAGGCGGACTCTCGTCTTTATAGGAAGGCACTATTCAAGCCCTGCTGGAGCTCTCCAATAGCTACGAACCCCAGAGCTACTACAGTTCGTGGATGGCACTTCCTGGATTGTTTGTAAAAGTTTATGAATTGTCGATAGCTCACACTGTAACAGAGAATATTACGGTTCTCAGCCAAACTCTTGTTCTCGCTGCAAAGCTTTTAGCGGGTAAGCAATCTTATTGTATTCCGCTGTAATACCGTTAGTCTATCCATGACCCACAGCTCTTTTAATAATGCAATTAATTAATATTGCGCGTGGCAGAAACCGAGATACAAACGAAGTACCGAGATAAAAGTTTAAAACAAAAGGGAAAAATTACTAAAGTTCAGTTCAGTTTATTTCTTCAACAAATTCAACACTCAACATATTCTTAAACCAATAGCCCGTCTCAATATGTGACAACAGGTCACCTGTGCGAGACGGACAAAAATTTACCAAGATCTGTTTATCAATAATTTTTTTTTTTTTTACATAATATAAAACACTAAATTGAACGTGTAGGGACCAGTTCATCCATACTTTCGATCAATGTATGGGTTGTTTGTCTGAATGGGCAGCTGATTTGAATTACTGTTGAAATTAAGCGGATCTCTTGGATGGGTAAGCGGACTTCAGCTGTAATTGGTTCTCAGGCAGTTTGAGTTGGGGGAGTATTGATATTGTTATTAAAAGGTGTCCACGAATTTCCGGTTATTTTTTTTTCATTTTGATGGGAATTATATTTAAATTTGTGTCATTTGAGTTGAACATTACTGGTTGATTTATTGTTTCACCGTTTCTTGGATATACTGCAGGCAAGGTCTTTGAAATTGTTGTGTTCATTAACTCACCCATGTAGGCGACCAACCATGATCCTAAACTTTTTTGTATTTTTGTGCCACTCTTCTTGTCCCTTTCTAGCTTTTTTTATATTTTCTATCCCGTTTTTTTCTTTTTCGGATTGGAAAAATTATTAAATTCAGCACCCTGTTATATCTCCCGATTTTTTAAATATATTTTCCTTGTTCAGAAAATAAAGAAGAACCCGCCACTTTCGATTCCGTTCACCTAAGAACGAAAACATTGGCCTTTCTAGCTTTTTTTTATATTTTCTATCCCGTTTTTTCCTTTTTCGGATTGGAAAAATTATTAAATTCAGCACCCTGTTACATCTCCCGATTTTTTAAATATATTTTCCTTGTTCAGAAAATAAAGAAGAACCCGCCACTTTTGATTCCGTTCACCTAAGAACGAAAACCTGGCTTTCCGACTTTCCCAAAAACTGACCTAAGCGTCACAACTGACGTCCCCAATGAACGCCATTTATTTGTTGACACGTGATTTGAGTCATCGTTTGGGCGACGTTTCTCGTTCTTCCGAGGCTCGCTTGCGTGTTTTAGACTTAGTCATATGGAGTATTGGAGCCGAGAACAGTCGATTACACTCTTGATTGATCTAAGAGAGCTGGAAAGTATGGATGAAACAATGACGGAAAGAGAATAGGCACGAGTAGCCTACTACATTTCCTTTAGAGGGGTCGAGAAGGATCAGTCAATCAGTAAATCATATTTAATTCCAATTACCTTGAAGCTAGAAGAGGTAATATGCGAAATATTTACTAAATACATAAAAACGGCAACGATTTAACAAATTCGCTTTACGAGATATGACCTGAAATAAATGCTGGAATAAAACTATAAAAATTCGGTTGACGAATTGGCAGGATGCGGCAAAAACTGATTGCCAGTCTTCCTTTCTGACCGACGCACGGACGACGGGGCTCTTGACCGGTTTCATTAAATTTAATAGAGCTAGACTCAATAAATACGGTATGGTTGTCAGCCGGTATACGGTATCTTTGACTAAAAAATTATAATGGTGTGAAAAGAATTGGAACCGCTGAAGGCTGAACTCAAAATTGCTCCTACAGACGGAGTATTTTTGTGACCAGAAAGAAAACTAATCTATATTCAAGGTGAAACCGTTTTCTGTGAGGGTTTGGTATACTTCTTTGTGTCGACTAATTGATCAATGATACTTGGCTCGATAGACATTTTAGTCGGCTTGTGGTGTTGTAGGCTGGTTTACTGAATTTCTTTAATTTAGTTCAGTCTCCAATGAATTTGAATGCTACGATTGAAGTGGGGGTCGAATCACCGTTTGAGATCGTACGAAAAGGACTGCTGAGCCATTCCATGAACATACTGTCGATATTCCACGCGGTATACGAGGAAAGCGCTGGACAGAGCGCGACGAAATCGGCGTCTTTTCCTCGGCATCTCATGTCTCCGAAGAAGAAGAACAGTCTTGAGAGAGGTAATCCAACAAAAAAAAGTTAAAAGGTGTCTGATTGTTTTCCTACCGGGAGTATTTATTTAAACTTCTTATTTAATAATGGAAAGTTATCCGACCTCTGGTCGGTTTGTCTAGCGGTAGTTGCCAAGTTCGAGACCTGTGAGGATGAAACTAGGCAAGCATAAACTTGGGACTTAACCGTGTTTACTTAGAAATCGCTAATTCTGAGGTTTGGTCATTTGTGGGGTGACGGTGGTAGAATGGGAATCCACATTCTTGTGGATCAGCATTTTCCAATAAGATATAATTGGCGATAATAGAACGTGAATTCGGTGTGTCATTTATAGCCCCGGATGGCATCTGGCCAGTGTTGCGCTTGGGGGAAGGCGGGATGCGGATTGCAGGATAATCCATGGTTGCTCAAACTATATCTAACAAGAATTCAACTTTTCAGTACCGGTCTTTTCGGTTCCTCTATAGTGTAAGAGTGTTTTAGCATCGGTAGAGTTGCTGAAATTCGTCTTTTTTTCACGATGATGAGGTGCAACGAGCTCGTTAGCATCTGTTTCCTCGTTCTTCATCCAGAAGTCTAGTCTTATCTTATCTAGAAAATGTGGTATTCACAAGTTTCGCTTTTTTTCCATCTTGAGCGGCTTTGAGCCAGAAGGGGACCCTTGCCAAGAAGGGCCGAAATATAGCTCTAATAAATTTCAGCTGACGTATCCGTTTTGTATAGTCAAATATGATTTGCCGTCATCTTGGGCTGAAGGAATATTTAGCAAGTAATATTGTCTAGATAATCCATTTAGGGGTTTTGGACGGCTTTAACCTCGATGGGGGGGGGTAGGGGGAGGTGGTACAGGAAACTTCCTGGATAAGCTCAGATTCGATTTGGCCCCGATGGGTGGTAAGATCTAATTTGGGCACATAAATACATCATTTCTATGTTGTATTTATGTGCCCGAATCAGATTCTGTACGGTAGGGGGGGGGGGGGGGGGGGGGTTTGGAGGGGACATTCCGGAAATTGCGTGGCTTAGGCATCAAACGAGTCGAACGATTAGGATGAACCTTTGAGGACAAAAAGGTCCTATGCCCTAGATAGCCCATTTTGCGGTTCCCGCCGGATTTGACCTCGGTGGGGGGGGGGGGGGCAGTTGGAGGGGGTACCGGAAATTTCGCGGAAATGCTCAGATTCGAGTGGAACTTTATGAGTGGTGATAGAAGATGCCCTAGATGATGTGTCTCAACCGGATTCTGCCACTGTGAGGGGTGTTGAGGGAGGGGCCCCGGATATAGGCTCGCCTGGGGGTCAAACCGGTGGAAAGATGGAAATGAAACTTGTGGACCGAAAATCGTGCGGCTCGTATTGCCGGGATCAAACGAGTAGATCTATTGGGCTGGACTTTGGAAGGTAGAAAAGTCATTTGCCATAGATCATCCGAGGCGATGCAGGTAGTTCTTCGGAAATTCTTAGACTCGAGTGAAACTTGATGGGTTGTACCAGACGCCTAAATATCGTATTTCTAGGTACGAACCGCAGTTTCCGATGGCAGGTGGGGGGAGGGGGGTTAAAGGGGTATTTTGTGACGTTCTCATCTACTTTCCTGTACCACCTACTTGTAACAAGTGCCATATGAGCTCGTAGTTCTTGTTTATAATACGATTTCTGTTTTTGCGTTTGTTGTCGAAAAGGGTCGACGGTCTGTGGAAAGGACGTCCCCAGAAGCAATTGTTGCCGACGATAGGCTGTAGAGTTTTATATGAAACCGAAATTAAGTATATCAGAGCCTAGATTATGAACTCCTTGAAATTGATTTAGGATCTCCTTCCCTCTTCCAAATTTGAGTGTCCTATCTGTCTTCTTCCTAGAAAGAAATGTATCATTATTGTATTGTCCTCGTTTTAGAAAGAACGGATCGGAAGGTCGGGACCGGTCATTTTTGGAACAGCATAGATTACATGAGACTGTACGAGACCGTTCGGAGTCTGTGGAAGAATTCTAGGGTACGTAATTGAATGTTCGTTAAGATTTGTTCAGAGTATTAGCCAAAGTTTGTCCTACGCACGTAAAAAAAAAGTCGCGACATCATCCCGGCCACCCTGTCTAAGTGACTACCTATGTATGTTGCTTTCGTTGATGATAACAAAAGAATAAGAAGCCCCCGATCGGAAGCTCCGTAAGCTAGTGGAAGCTCTACGAAAATTAGTGTCTAGTGATAAAGGATAGAAGAAGGGGGTAGATGAAATGAATGTTAAATATGATGACCGGTATGCGCCTTTCCAGTAAAGTGTCGTGACGGGGTCTGGGACGATGTAGTCCTGTAAAATTCGTACCACCACTTCCCATACAGTCGCAATGTATTTCAGTAGCACCAAGAACATCGAGATTTAACGAACTCATAGCAAGTTAAGCTTAGAGAACTTGTCCGAGCGAGCTTTGCCTTGCACTGGGGTATTTGGCACCAGGAGAGTTTAAAGTTCTCTGTTATTTGTTGTGGAATGGTCAGGTTAATGCTTCTGTGGCGTAAGGCCGTACAGACAGAAGGAATTACATTCTTTTTTTTTTAGCCTGTAGCCTAGGAACGCCCTAACGGTGGAACTCCGCTGTACAATATTTATTGGGTCGAGCATGAGACACTACCTCAAGCTAACTTCTTAGCATTTTGTAAACCTTCCGTCATCGATCCAGAGTTCTGCAATCGTGACCAGGAATCTGACTCTCTGTCCACCTGTCTGCGAGAAAATGTATTGTTATAACCCTATGTGTTATAGTGCTGCTACACATAGATAGATAGATAGATAGATAGATATCGCTTTTATTCTTTTCGAACTATCATGGTAAAAGCCAAATTTGTCGAAATTGTCAGTATATACAAATGTAAACACTAATAAAGATTAAAAGTTTTCACGAAAGACGGCACAAACGTCTTTTTATATCGTACATGGTCACATTTTACCTGTTGGAGTTTCGGAATCGCCAGTGAGGCCGCTCTTGCAGGTCGTTCGCGATGAGTCTCAAATGGCGGCGGAAGTATATACCTATGGCTAGGGTGCTCACTCATTTTCTTACCAAGAAGCCATGCACAGTTTCAACCTACAGGACTCAAGAGACTCAAGTTTAAATTTCTGGAGGAGCTCATTATAAGGAATTTTGGGGGATCTTGACATAATCAGTAGGACCCGCTTCTGTATTTTTTCGATCCGATAGGCCTGGTCCTCAGTAAGGCTAAAGTGCCAGGCTTCCACACATCTAGTACAGTAGACAGTTAAAGCACAACTCTGACTAGAAATGATCTTTTCACGATTCAGTGGTTCAGAAATATCGTTTTATAAAATACTATTACTTGCCACGAAAAATTAGCGTCTGTCTATTAGCACTATTCGAATCTAATACTGTAATCATGTTCCTATATATTTGGATCGGTTCATAATCACAGGAATAGTTTATCTGTCCTCTATGTGTTGCTGTAGGTTTTCTCATTTTATAGTTCAGATTCAGAAATAAAAGATAAACTAAAATAAATATTTTTACAAAAAATTTAACAATTAATTTAATTTTTTTTTTACAGAAAAACAAATGCTGAAGATGCGCAAACAGTACAAAGCGTTGACAGTTTTCACGTTTATACCCTCTTTTCAACCTAAACTTTTGATATTAATTAGAAAAAGATTGGATCAATATGGTGTGCTTTTCTTTTGCAGTTGTCCTATGAGAACACTTATGAAGAAAAGTTTCGAACCCTAGTGACTTCTGTGTTGGATGTCATGAATGTAATATGCGAAGTGTCTACATACCAGCAGATATCCAAGCACTATGGGGAGTTGCTGGTTTACCTGCGGACGTGCATCAGCTTCCTGCCGGCTGAGAGTGTCTACTGCGTGAACCAGGTAATAATCTCAAGTATTGCCAGGTCCTGCTAAATCTCAGTTAAAAACAAGCGACATATTATAAGCGTGTACTTGTACATGAGAATACTTGCAACCTGATTTTCCGTTGGTGCAGGCAGGTCCATGTAAACATGCATTCACCCAGCTTTGAAAGCATCCTTAAAGCGTGTCCCGGCACCCCCTCTAATTCCCCCTCCCACCCATGTGTGGTTCGGTCACCTCTTCTAGTTTCGTCCTAATCTTCCGGCATGTCCCGGCAACAATCCCGGGAACCCCTACTCCAACCTTCTCCTACCGTGGTTGGATGCGCTTCGAACACAATTGTCTGCTTCTACCATTCGTCACATTTCACTCGAATTAAATCAGCCGTTCGTAACCTCCGTGTGTCGCAAGTTCCCGGATTTCCCCTCTTCCCCCCATGGATTAACCGGATCGGGAGAGGAAGTTTCCTAGACTTTTGGGTCTGGTCCTTCAAATGTATGCCAAGTTTCACTGCCTAGCTTATTTGGAAGGGCCTGTAATAAAAATCTGCGTTACTGTGGACAACTGAAGCCATGGAACTTCAGCGAAGGAACAAAGTCTAGTTGCCAATCGTGGAAAGAGCCTAGTTGATTATCGGGCTCCTATGATCTGTTTTCTCGCTTTTAACAACCGAAAACAGAGCCGAACAGTTTGCACTTTCAGTTTCCACGTTGCAGTACAATAGATGCATTATCATGATCGTGAATTAGCCTCTTACAGGCCACGGAGGCTTGCTTACAAATCGATAAGAGGTAAATTCTGTGGATGAGTGTTATAGCCGCTATGGACTTGTTGATGATGATTTGTTCATTTTCACATTGGAGTCTGATTGCTTGTCAGTAATTTACTTTTATTTATTGTGACCCGTTTTAGTAAAAGTAGGGCGAAGCGCCTTAAAGATGGAGTAACAAACAAAATAAATAGAGAAAAGAAACACTAAATAGAAACAAATATCAACAAAGACGATCAAATAAATAGCGGTCACCATGGGTGACACAACATCGACACAGAAGAACAAAAATCCTGTGGTGGTATGTGGATTATCTCCCCTAAGATTACCCATACATCAGGTTAAGCTATTTCTTCCGTATCATATCGTATCGTATCTTTTATTTATCATATCGTGTCTTTGAGCAAATGATTCCTTCCTCGCTCACGACGGTTTGATTGGATAGTGTAAGAATTCTGATCGGGTTATAGATAAGAGTAAAATAGTGTAAACTGTAAAGTTTGGTCTGAAGGCAACCCTTTGCGGTAAGTGTCACATAATTAACTTATGTCACATAAGCTAAGTGTCACATGATTGTTCTGTGAAAACGTTGGTCAACCCACAGATTATAATTAAGAAATTTGAGAGAGGTTAATGAAGGTTATATTTTATGATAACCATTCTTAATTACTGAACGTTAAACAATCAACTTTCAGCCATGACCCCCCGCCCCCAACACGCAAAAGTATTGCTTTGGTTCGTTCAGTTCGAATCTTTCAACGCAGTCGAAAAAAGGGGTGGTTTTCAGTTTGTATCGCATAACTGGCTAGACGCACAAGTTCACAAGCACTAGAAGTGTTACGGTGGTGCCATCTGTACCCCGCACTGCTTACTTCTGCCGCCGCTAGGAAGCGTTACTCCGTTTCCTTTGACTATGTTTAAACTTTTATACTGTCCGCAATCCGTACTCTCGTATTATTTGTTAACTCTTGGTCATTATGACTCATGCCAGGAGCATGAGTCGCCTTCTACACTTCTTTTCCGGGCCTGACCGGCCAACAACCCTTTTGACTTAAATGTCGTTTTATTATTTTGTAAGTACAAACCAGTGAATAAAACCTTTTGTTTGTTTACTTAGGTCACTTCTATGAGTCTTATTTAAAGCTCCTTAGAGTTGGTCAGGCCTAGTGTATGACGGTGGTTGATAGCCTGTCTGCAAATTACAGTGTGGATCGACCTGGGGAATACATAATGAACCCGTGAAGTTCTGCACATGTAGTAAGCCATCTTGACGCCCTAGGCCATCCTGACTCCGATGATTGTATACCTGGACATTTACCGTCTTATGTCCGGCCTAGCCTACTACACCACTCGCCATAACATCAGGTTCAGAGTGCACCTCATATATAAATATAGTCATCGTAACAGAAGTGCAAGAAAATCGCACCATTTTCAACCAGAGGCACACATTGATTAACTGAAGCTGTTTTGTTACTATCAGCAGGGACCCATAAATTTTTCCTGAATGGCGAGTCATTACAGGAAATGTATGGGTCCCTGCTATCAGTCAAATTACCTGAGAGGCAGTGCCGTTATTTGAAGGCAGCCGCGATTCCACCTCATTTCCTGACTGATTTGTCGCGTAGGAAAAGTCAAATGAAGTAAAAATACTGAATAAATTATCTCTCTTCCTCTGGCCAGAGTAAAGTATTCGTTTCATGTGAATCCCCTGGGAAAACAACTGGGATGCTATTGAAGTGATTCCCGGGAATGCTTTCGTAACCTTGGAAATGAAACTTTGGGGTATTTAATCTCACGTGCGTCTTCCTAGTTAGCAGAGGAATGTTGTTCCCCTACATTTCTCCATACTAGATGTTGCTGGGACTTTTCTTAGCTGACATTACAAGTTTGAATGGAAACTAATGTATGGTATGTTGTGACTCGAACCTCGCTTTATTGTGGGGTGTTTTATTTATCTTTGGCCGGTTCATCCGTTTTTGCCTCGAAACGAAGCTCATCTGGAACCGGGCGACAAGCTCCGTCGTAAGACAAGGTTTTAGTGGAACATAGGAAAACAGACTTGAAATCTAACTTGAAAATAACAAGTTGATGTGAGGTCTAGGTTTTAAGATTTATTTTTGTTGTGTTCGTGTTACATTTTTAAATGAACAGTTTCTAAATTGGAGACCCAAAGCGGTTCTTTTTATACGCAAAAAGTTAAATTCTGCACACATTTGTCGTGCAAAACACAGAAGAAATCGACTTCTATGTGCTTTTTTCGGGCCTCGGTATCCTCGTCGGCACATCGGGTTCTTTTTATACATAAGAAATACGGAAGAAACAAAATTGTTTATGCTTTTGTCGGGCGTCGGTCGACTCGTCGGCACATCGGGTTCTATTTATACATGATAAATCAGTTTCAGCGAACACTTGTCGGGTGCACCCGGGAAGTTCAAGCATCGTCGGCACCCGTTTATCGGGCGCATCCCGAAAGTTTAAGTTTCGTCGGCACATCGACTTCTATTTACACGTAAGAAATAAAGTCCTTTACAGTTTTGTCGGGCAAAACAAAGAAGAAATCGAACTCTGAATGCTTTTGCCGGGCATTGGTATTCTTTTCGGCACATCAGGTTCTTTTATACGTAAGAATTCAAAGTCTGCAATTAAAAGGCGCTCAGCTCATCAGCGTTTCCACAAAATTTCGCCTTCGGCGCATTTCGTAGTATTCTCTGTTTGGAAGAATGGTGTTTCATTTAGTCGGCGTGTTAGGATTGAAATCCTTGGTAGTTTGAAAACACATTAAAAACTAGAACCTGTAAGGTATAGGTAGAGAATAGCCTAGAACTTTCCGGAAAAAAAGATAGACTTAAAAATTTTGCCTGCGGCGCTTGCTTTGACTTGTACTGGGTACAGTCGTTGGAAATTTACATTAAAGAAATAATCTCAACTGATGCATTACAGTTGGTTTTACACAAAATTTCGCCTGCGGCGCATTTCGTAGTGTTCTTTATTTGGAAGAACGGTGTTTCATTTAGTTGGCGATTTAGGATTGAAATTTTTGGGGGTTTGAAACAGGGGGGAACACTCGTTGGAAGCTTGGGGTTTTAGCGAAAGCTGCAATGAAAACCAGAATATGTCAACTTAAATATACGAATTTACATTAAAAGACTGATCTCAACTGAAGTAAGAATTATTTTTTTCAGTTATAGTAACCAGTTAAACTTAGTTTAACCCCGGTTCTATTCTGTGCTGGCGGGAAATGTCGGCACGCTTTTGAGCCCGTCGCCACAAACTGGACGTCCCCCCCCCAAAGGTAAAAGGCTAGTGACGCCCCTGCCAATTGGTGTTAATGTTTCTTGAAATTCGTACAGTTCTTCATCTGTGGTGCTGCATTTCTTGTCATTTGTTTTTAATCGTGGTCCTATCCTACTCAGTGGTGGCGTTTTTTGCCAAAAGAGCTTAAAGGCCTTTATCCCAAGTCCTCTGTCTTTTCTGCTAATTTGACCATGTTTGACAGAAAGGTCTCCTGAGCATATTGGTCAACTCACCACGGAGTTGGCCATCTCCTTTGTCGGCGGGCTGCCATGGGCAGAAAGGACAAAGGGCTTGGTCCACAACCGGTCAAAAGAGCAGTGAGGAATAAGCGCTTGGTGCAAGAGAACGGGAAAACAAACACAAAGGCATTGGTTTAGGTGACAGAAAACGCGACTAGTATCTGACAACAAGCCAAAAATGTTGCGTCCTTCGTTATCCCGCTATTTCGTCGGATCGGAAATTTGTCTGGACATTCTGCCCCCCATCCGAAGCCTAGGACCGTAGTTACGCCCTGATCCGGACCCATGATGGCAGTCTTGAAAGAAACTTGCAACATTTGAAGTATGAAGTACGCTAAGATGTTTTCGTCGCTCGTCGATACTAAGAATAAACCTTTAGTTTCTTCTGAAGTCATTCTTTATTTTATTGTTATATGCCATAAAACTTTTTCTTGTATCGATTAAATATATTAGGCTATACTTATTTTGGTTTATCTATAGCCATGGGGCGGGGGATATAAAACAAGCCGAGGAAAACCGCATCTTTGAATAGGCTTGCTAGCACAAGTAGAGTATTATATAGCCTCGGAGAAGAAGACGAAAAATAAACAATTTAACAAGATAATCAACACACTGACACACCAAGAACTGCTCTAGACATAAATCCCCATGTTTCACTACAAGCCCTTGTAACTTCTCTTAACCCTGAACTCTATAATTAATTATTCAAGAACACTTATTTTTCGTTTCTTTCGGTTAAATCGCCCTTCCAAGTTGCTCCCACCAAAGCAGCAGATCCTCGTCGACAGTTTTAGCACATCGGACTGAATTAACATACAAATTAATCTTTGTAGACCGATTTCTGACCTAGGAAGATTCAGTTCACTGTTCCGAGATATATTTTTCAGGTAAAAAAAAAAAAAAGGTCCGATTTTTTGCAGTAAGGAATCCAGAATTTTTTTGAAGGGGGGACCCTAGATAAACATCCTTGGAAACCGTACTGGAACGTGGTTAGCAAGTTGAAGTCTCAGAGATACTGTATCAAATCAGTGATTTAAGTTGTCAATATCTGATCTTTTTCTCGGTTCCAGTTCAGTCTTGTGGCATCCGCTGTGCCATATCCGGGATCCTTTCGCAGATTCCCAGGAACCAGATGATCTCCGGATTCGGCGACGTTGTTGTGTCGCTGACTGTATCGAACCAGGGTAGCTTGGAAATTATCTCAGAACGGGATTTTTTTCTTAGATCCCCAGATTCGTTTATCAACTCACTTTCATTTTTTTTCATCGACTGTACTGGTTCCAGGTTACGGATCTTTTTTCAAGATCGCGAAGACTTCAGTTCCCCATTTTTTCTCAGATTTGTTTTTTGATCTTATCCCCAGTTTCTATGAAAGAATTTCTATTGAAAGAATATTCGGACGCTTTTACACCGAAGTTTGGACGATGTTGTCTTCCTCTTGACTCACGGGAGAGTTTCTTTTTCCGTGACACGTTATAGCTCTTGCGTGTTTGCTCCAAACTGACGTAAGAACCTTGTATCCCTCTGCACGGAAGAGGCGGCTAGTGAGACAGTAAGGTAGAAATGTCATAGAAGCACCCAAGAGCAAGGTGGTATCTAGAACTTCTCCAAGAATGTACTGGCAGTCATTAAAGTAGACATGTCCATAAACTGCTGTAAACAAACTTATCACCCCCAGTGGAAGTTCAGTACAAAAGAAGATTATACACAAACCAACCAATAGGCTATTTGTGAAGTCGAATGCAGTGGATGGAGCTTGGGGTGACTGATTAGCAGTTGGCAGTAAGGGAGGCCTTACGAGGGCCTCGTGTCTTCGTCGGACCTTGAGCAGATACTTGATGATAACGACCGTGCAGGTTGATACGACCAGGCACGGAATAATCTTCATCAGAATGCTGTTGATGCAGTGATTCATCTAAATAGAAAAAAAAGACAGTAGTCAGTCAGTAGTTACAATCACGTCATATCTACCCACCATTGTTCGGCGACCGACTCGCCAGAAATTTCAAACTGAGCAAACTACACAATGTCAAAGTGATGTTTGACTATTAGTGTCTCCAGATTTACCCAGTCATTATGTTTCATTATACGATTCAGCATATTCTGCTACCTTGAATGAAACTCGTGGAGCAGTTATATTCATTTATAAATTTCTACTTCTGACCGAGTTCTGGCCTTACTCTTTATCTTTAGCAAAGACTAGTAGCGTTTCCTCATCCAGCCTGTTCAGCGTAATATTCAGTTTGTCTGATCCTTCTTTATACTCCTGTATCAACCTCCAGTCATTTTTATCGGACTTTTTTGGGATCCCAAAACGTTAGTGACGGATACCTATGACATCGCAAAAAGTTGTCCGTCTGTCCGTCTGTCCGTCTGTACGGTCTGTAACTTTCTAAGGGAATGAGATATTTTGATGAAACTTGGTGTGAGGATTCTTTGGGTCAAGAGTAAGGTCAAGTTCGTAGATGGGCTCTGTAGCCCTATATTTAGGGGTGGGGGAGGGGGTTTAAATTAAGGGGAAAACAAAATATTTTTAAACAGCTTATGTGATAGTCGATTATGGGGTAAGAAGGCATGCTGATCACGATGGTGAAAACCATTTTCTCACCGGACGAGTAGTTCGCCCGGAATCCGGCCAAAACAGGAAAGTCTGTTAAAAGTAAAAGTTTTATTTGAAGTTGATTAGATGTTTGAAATAGGGGTAAGATGACATGCTGAACACGATGGTGAAAACCATTTTCTCGCCAGACAAGTAGTTCGCCCGGAATCCGGCCAAAACCGGAAAGTTTGTTAAAAATAAAAGTTTTATTTGAAGTTGATTAGAGGTTTGATTTAGGGGTAAGAAGACATGCTGAACACGATGGTGAAAACCATTTTCTTGCCGGGCAAGTAGTTCGCCCGGAATCCGGTCAAAACCGGAAAGTTTGTTAAAAGTAACAGTTTTATTGGAAGTTGATTAGACGTTCGGTTTGGGGATAAGAAGAACACATTTTCTATCCGAACAACTTTTTCGCCTGGAATCCGGCCGAATTTGGCACAAGTAAAGCAGGAAGTTTCGATCAGTATCGTCAAAATAGATATGGCTTATAGCGGTATATCTGAACTTGGTTTTCTCAGATTATTAGCCTGGCGAAGACTGGATCTGGCGAAGACAAGACCCGATTGTTTGGATCAAATATTAAATTTTTGGGATCCCATCGAAACCTTTGGTCTTGTTTTTCCTGTCGCTAAGAGTCCAAATGTGTATATGTTCAGTCCCTAAATTCCTAACCGCTTCCACTAAAAGTGTAAGTTATAAATCCCCACGAGCTCGAATTCGCTCTTGAATCTAAAATGTGTCTCCTAGCTTTCCCAGCGTATCCTTTTGGAACGTATCGAGGTTTGCGGTATAGTGCCAACCGTTTCTAGCCATATTACGGAAAATGTCTTATAAATCGATTCAGCTGACCGGCAGTAGGCTACCCCTCGCGAAAGTGTCCCAAATATTGTCGGTCCTTAAATTCCTTATCCCAATCTCTCCCTAAATTGGAGCGAATAAACTACTCTCCTGTTTTCTAAACTCCAGCCCCAGCTTTCACCAAAATAATATACTTTGTTTGTGAAACATTGTGATCACCGACCTTCAGATAGACAGAGGATGCCATAGACATTTCTCACTTTCATTTGGGATGTCAAAAAATGACGCAAAGACATTGTTCGCGTTACTTACTTTTTGCAACAGGTCGTCGTGCCTTCTTCCAAGCTCGCTTATTCCAACGACATGTATTTCTGGCCAGTATCCAATAGCTGTATTGTTTTCATCAAGGACGAGCTCTGCCTTGTGGAATTTTAGTCCATGCATCAGGTAATTAGGTACAGACATGAGGATTGCTAAAACTATTGCTGTTCCGAGAATAGACCACATCCTGCTGTACGACTGTACCGTTCCTGCTAACTTGGATTTTAGCACTACGGTCCTCCACAGTGCCATACACACTATAAGCCATACTGATAAACAGTGGATGAAATAGTTGAAACTTGTATGAAAGAATATGTACATTGACCACTCATATGTATACATATGGTCCGTTGGCTCTGTTCGTGGTATGTTGTTCAGAAGATGCTGGAATACGCTGAAAGGTATATATTCGAACAGAAGGAGCGTGTCACATACTGCAAGGCTTATAAGTAAGCCGTTGAAAGGGCTCCTCAGTTCCTTTTTGGTTAGTACGATTAGTGTCAGTATATTTGTCAGGATTCCGGTTGTGCAAATGATAAGTGTGACGACGCCGCAGTATGGAAGGTATTGTTGTTGCACAGTTTCTAGTGCTGCAATCCATGCTCCGCACACTTGAACCACGCTCTCATTCTTGTATAAACCAGAGCTCCCGCTCATTTTTGTGGTATCTTGAGACCTATAAGAGTGAAAAGTCAAAGCTATGCAACTAGAATGGACACGCTTTTGAAGAAATTTGTGGGAAACTACTTTTGCCGAAAGAGTGATAGCGCAGAAGACTTTGACTAATTAACTCTCGTCACCCAAAGGCAGTCTTGAAGCCCCTACAAACACCGTGCCAAAGAAGACGGCATGTACTCATCGGACCTTTTCCTAAGTCCTAACTAGCAGTACCATCCATCGAAGCGACTAGCTACAAATTGTCATCCCAAGAAAGCATGAGTTTAAAAAGAAGATCAGTGGAAAACGAAAATTTACCAATTTGCCTCGTCTTGCGTAGGCTAGTTGGATCACTTGTTTTACGCGTTGTTGTTGGCTTTATGGAAATGTTACTGTCGTGAAATGCAAGCGGCCGTAACAATATTAAGGAAAAAAACACAAATGGATAAACGCTACGGCATTTTCTTGTTTGGTTTTTAATTAGGCTTGAAAATTCTGTTAATATTATGTCCTGATGGAAAGTCTACTTGTTTGCTGCTATAAATGAAAATAATATTGTTTTAAGGTATAACATTAGGAAATATAATTAGAAGAAATCTGCTATATAATAAAATTAAATTTCATTAAGATGTTTTTCAAGCAGGAATGTAAATTATTGCAAGTGACCGTGATTGAACGCCATTTTGGTCTGAATTCTCAATTCTCGGTTATCGGTTCTCCGTTCTCGTTTTTGACAGAAACTAATTTAGCAACCCGGTAATTCCTGAATATACGGATTGAACATCCGCCATTTCCTGACCGATTAGGGAGGAGAAGAGAATCAACAATTGTCTATCGAAGCAGTTTCTCGATTCTGCAGAATCGCAAAGCTTTCCCCGTTCTCGATGAAGAAAAGGAGAACTGGCTTCGGTTACGTTCCAGAACTTAACGATTGCTAACAAACTATTACCAACTGTTAACTTTTTGCGTTCCAAGTTTCTAGTTTCGACGTTTGGACTACGATTTCCGTTCCAAGCTTAAAGATTGTTAACTATTTTTTAACGATGGATGGTGAGCGTTGTTGGGAAAAGTAAACAATTGTAGAATTGGAAAACTTAACGATCGTTAAAGCTGCAGTTAGCTCCGCCCCGAAATAAAGTTGACGATTGTTAACAATTGTTAATTATCTGGAACGCAACCTTCGTATTAAAATTCAGAAAACGCGAAATAGGAGAACTAAGAGGAGAAGAGCATTGAGATAAAAACACAACTACTGAGGAAAGGTGGAGACGTGGCTACTCGCATTGGTTCACTCCACTGCGAGAGAGAGAAAAAGAAGCCACACGGGTGTTACAAAAATCGGGACCTTCGTTGATAAATAAACATCGAAACTATCCTTAAAGTAACTCTCTACTGCGTGCAAAAGCCAACCTGACGAATTTTACCATTTTCTTACTCTCGCAAATATTCTGCTTCCGACTGGCAATTTATCACCACACCCGTTCCTCGCTGTAGCATGTAAAGTAGTGTAATTATTTGCGTGAAAGTATTCCTTACCTAGCCTTTACCGGTTCGATCGCTAGTACTTGCTCCTGCTGTGGGAATACTTCCAGGCGTTCTGTACGCTCCCGCCAGGTGATCTGGGAAAAGACTAAACACTTATTAGAACAGACCGGGAGTCGAAGGAAAGAGATAAGCAGATTCGACGTGTAAGGACCATCCTAGCTGATGTCAAAGTAGGGAGATTGAAAGTGTGGGAAACCGGAATTTAGAAGCTAGTTTGAAGTCAGTTACTAGTGGATTGGAATCGAAAACTGGGGAAAAATGCTAATGCCAGGCTGAGCGCGAACTGGGGAAAGTCACAATACAATATATAAGAGAATAAAGCAGTTCTTGTTGTTTGTTTTCCCGTGCCATTCCTGACATACTTAATGGAAATTGTTGACCAGGGTTCAGATGTGTATCAAAATACTTTTCGAAAACTGCAGAAATTTTTTTTCAGGGTTTTCAGGCCTGCTAAATAGGCCTGAAAACCCGATAGAAATTTCTTCGTTTGCCCGCTATCGACAGATAATTTATCCACTGGATGAACTTATATTCTTTCGGAGTTGTGGTACCTTTATGCTTGACATATTTAGCAAATCTACGAAGGTAAAACGGCAGAAACTTTGCAAGACTATATATTATCGCCCTTGTTGAGGGTGATAGCGGAAAATTTGGCCCGCGGGTGGCATGATAGCCTATCATGATAGCCTATCATGCTGCCCAAGGGCCAAATTTTCCGCTATCGCCCGAAGAAAAGCAAGGGCGATAATGATTATAACACTAGTACATTTGTTTTAATTTTCTGGTATTGCCCTGATGTTAAAAAAAAATTCCAACCGTGCGTTATCAAAATAAATAACGCCCGGGCGTTATTTATTTTGATAACGCCCGGTTGGAACTTTTTTCTTTTAATATCAGGGCAGTACCAGAAAGTTTTGGCACTGGGTAGGATAGGACTGATATCATGGGACTGCACGGTGTACTGGTGTTATATATATTTAACATTATCTTCCCAAATTCTTCAGGCACGACGCTCTGCGCTTAGCGTCTTTAACAAACTAAATGAAGATTCAAGTTCACTGTTTCTGGGTGAAGTTTAGGTTTACGTGCTAGCAGTGCACATTCCTAACGCTATTACTAGAGCCCCTGGATGAAGAAAAAAAGTTCCTTAGAAGAGTCAAAGTAATTCAGTGCGTTCAGTTATCAGATATACAAATAATCTGGCTACAGTTAAACTTTGTTTCTTCCTAGTCAAATTTTTTGTCCTGAAGTTATGCATTCCTTACGGCTCCTAGTCAACCAGGTCAGATAAACAGTCTGCCTGCCGAAGTTCGTCGTCCTAGCTCTTATGAACGTCGGTAACTTGTGATCACCAGACCAACAGAAAAGCGATCGAAGTGTGACACTAAGCTGAAACCTGTCTGCCCATAAGGACAAGAAGATATGAATGCATTTTTAAGAATCTTAGATTTAACCCTAAATCCAGTTAAGGGTTTTGATTGACGGAGTATACCCCACAAGCCACACCGTAAAAGTCCAGAAGCACAGCCAAAACCGCGACTTTCAGTACGGAAAGTTTTCAGGATCAGTATGGGTTGTATCTTAACATAGGCTATTGGAATTGGAAGAGACGGAAATCTAATTGGAAATCGGCTATTGGAAGAGACGAATCGAAATCTAAATATTTTTTGTTATTTTCAGGTTCTTAAATCCCTGTTTGGTCCAAATTTTGTGAGCGAGATTCGCAATGATGACATGACCAAGTTAATAGAAGAAGGACTGAACCGGAGTAGTGCCTGGAAAGATTTTGCACACTTTGATCCCAGTGGTGAGAGAAACGGCTTAAAAGCGCTCCTTTCGGATCCAGTATGTACCGGGAAAAGGTATGCAATCAATCTTGGTAACTGGAGTGACTTCCTAATTTATTGGGGATTTAGGGCACGGGCCGTTTCGTGTACACCTGTTTCTGGAAGCGCAACTCCTCGTGGCCACGGTTGGATTACTTGGGGTGTTCAGTGTGTAGTAAACTTGAATTAGGGGTGAGTGAGCAACGGGAGAGGTAGACTTCTTCTTAGGTAAAACAATCCGACGATTTTTTTTTTTTCACGAGTTGTGGATAGCACTGTTCCTCGGGATGTACAGGGTGAAGCTGTGGCGTTTCGATTAATGGACCCTTCTTGCTTTTTACTGTTTCCATACCCCAAAAAAATCAATTTCGTGGTCTATTGACCCCTGTAATCTCCCTCTTTAAAAATTATTCTGAATCTATTAGAATTTTTCGCTTTTCAGCGCTAGCCGAGATTTTCCAGGTTTGACAGACAATGACTTTTGTTTTTTCTTGAGACGTCAGCGAGAAGGCGCTGCCGAACTTCGAGTTCGTCACTGCGGACGGCACCTGTGGACGGGCCGGCCGTGGATCGCTATGGCCTCTCAGCATTTAACAAGGGTATTTTCCGCGAGAAAAATAAAGTATTTTTGCTCCAAAACCGACCGGAATCGGTAAGCTCTAACAAGGGAATTTCCTTAATTTGACTAGGCACGTATAAATATTTTCGGAAAACACTACTTCCGGACCATTTCATCGTGAAAAAGCTATTTCTAGTAAGAGCTATTTTTTAAAGAACGAAATGAAAGTCTTGGCCAAAATGGCTAGACTTTGCAGAGGGGTTAATACGCCTATTTTTAAAGTTTGCTGAATAGCGCTGAAACGATAAAAATCGGCAAATCATTGTTCTGTTAGCAGGTCTGAGAATCCGATGAAAATATGTTCTGGGTCTTTTCAGATGTTGAGACACTAAACAGTATCAAATTAACTCTCAAAATAGTGCGTTTAAACTATGGCCATCAGTAACCATAGGCTACTGGGAAGCATCTGAACTGATCATGCACCCAAGGAAAGATACTTCGGATGTGTCCGAAGGAAAATCCACGTCCTCTGAGTAGTTCAAATTACATGTTCTTCCTGTGATCTTCGTCTGGTCGGGATGTCGTTCGTATTCTTTGTGTTACTCGGAGGAGCGAATTGTGAAAAACAAAAATCCCGCAACAGAGTCAAAACAATGCAGTGTGTTCTGCTGGTATAGCATACTAAAACAAGCTTGCTTTTTGGGATCCCAAAACGTA
This sequence comes from Branchinecta lindahli, assembly GCA_023053555.1. Classification (NCBI taxonomy): domain Eukaryota; kingdom Metazoa; phylum Arthropoda; class Branchiopoda; order Anostraca; family Branchinectidae; genus Branchinecta; species Branchinecta lindahli. Next base: position 205,158 of record JAKZAO010000009.1, on the reverse strand, counting down.
AGTGGAGGGATACCTATGACATCGCAAAAGTTGTCCGTTCGTCCGTCTGTTAGCACGATAACTCTGGAAGGTGGTTGAGGTATTTTGTTCAAACTTAGCACGAGGACTCTTTGGGTCAAAGTACAGGTCAAGTTCGAAGATGGGCTCTGTAGCCCTATATTTAAGGGTGGGGGAGGGGTTTCAAATTAAGGGGCAAATAAGACATGCTGAATCCAAATTATGAAAGTTATTTTCTCGCTGGACAATAATAGGCTAAAGCCAATCCTAAACAGTCTTGGAAACATGCGACTAGGAAGGACCCTGGTAGATGTAAACGTTGCAATGATAACCCAGAGAGAAAGATTGAAGATGCCACCAAAATCAAAAACATTTTCTGCAGATTGCTTACATAAGACTTCATAGAAGAAAGCACTAACCTCCCAACAGCAAGGATCAAAGATGCGATGCCCAAGATTGAAGTAAAAATGACAACATGGAAGAATAACTCATGCTTTACCACTGCGTTGTGTTGCCAACCGTGTTGCCTGTTAACCGTGCAGCAAGACTAACCCAGGGCTTCTTGCCTGAAGCACCATCTGATCTTCAAGATCATATTGTCTTTTCGTTCGAAAACGAAGATTTACTGTCCGTGTTCCTATCGAATATCTAGATCATGTGAAACCATCCCCTCTGGCATTCCACCAAACGTTAGAGACGTACTCTCAGCGACTCATTCGGGGGTCGAGGGGAACCATGTAATCACTTCCTGGGGACTCCTCGGACGGAAATTACGAGAATGGGGGATACCTCTACATGGATTTGGTGTCAAATTTATCTTATTCAGGTGATTGCAATTAGTCTGTAAAGGTTATGGACCACTTAGTTTTCTCTATTCTTGATTTTGGTTTTTTTTTTCCAACTTAATTTGACAGCAAAAAGAATAATGACAATGAAACAGATGCATTTGTCTCAAAATAGTCTTATCCTTAATTAAGCTCATTACTCAGAAATTCAGACCGAAAGATCGACTCCAGACTGAAACTGAAAAACTAATTGATCTTAATGATGTTGATTGATGATGATAATCGGAGCTCTGAACAAACAAAAACGCTGGGGCTCTGCTTTGGGAGTCCTTGGGACGGTGCGAATACGCCTTAGGTAGGCTATTTTTGGAGAGATCGACTGGTCAGTCGGTTGTGTGCACGTGTTTATTTTCATGTGTTTCAGGTTCTCTGTGCCTCCTTCTTGTGAGCGATCAGCTCCTGACAAGGCGGTTCTAACCAGTACCATTGTACACTTCGAATCAATTGTTAAAAGAGTTCTTACGGTAAGCAATTTCCCACTGCCTCTCATTGTATCTGGATGCGCTGAATCCAGTTTCGTTGAACTTATTTTCGCATTGAAAGAACTTTGTCATCTATGATTCCTTCTCAGCCATATATGGATAGAGCGGAACAAAATTTGACATGGCAAATTAGATATAACCCATATGGAAAAGGCTACCGGTTTCTCACTGCGATAGTAGCCTAAGATTTCCTTTGGTTACAAAAAAGGTGTCAGATTAGCTAAGACGATGAAAGAAGAAACACAGGTTGCGAGCAAGACAAAACGACTTACAATCAAGCATGCAGAGCGAAGTAAAATCCCCAAGCTTATCACACTACTTCGGTGGTTTATAATGGATCATTAATTGTCCAGTATTGACAAGGGCCGATCCACTAGAAAATCCATAAATTGCAGCATTTGGTTAGAAAAAAAGTGCCAATCGTATCGTAATAGCTTTATGGCCAAAGACCATAATCTACACTCTAGATGTAGTGATGATCCGCATATAGACCGTTTTCTTCCAGCGACAAAACAGCTTTATGACAAAACTCGGCGAATTTAATTCGTTAGATGGAGTTCCCGATAACTAAACCACAGAAGAAATATTAACAAAATGTCTCGATAAGTTTCAGATGAAATATTAAAAGTTATAGAGGTACGCTATCATTATTTCAGGATCGCTGGCACAACGAATTTTGTAAAAAAAAAAAAAGAAAGAAAATCACACCAAGTAGGCTAATTGATACTGCCCGGCCAAATATAGGCTAAATAAGAAGCAGACTGACGCTAGATGACTCATTTATCCGTTTAACACGGAAATTGTCAACCGGCCGAAAATTATAAAGTGGTAAGTTCCAACTAGGATTAGGGCAAAAGTTGTTACATTCCTTTATAACCCGATAACCGGACAACCCTTCGAAAATTGTATCTTAAGAAGGAATTTTTGTCGAAAAATTAGTGACACAGACTTTGATCACGTCATCACGGTGCCATCGTTTAGCGTTGAAAAAATTCCTTTCTGTAATTTTTAGTGTTTAATCCTCTGTTGTATTATGGCTAGGCACACATCTTCGGCACATTCAGTTTTTAGTGAACCTTAAACGAGAAACTGGTGCCTACCTGCATGCCTGCTAGAGCGGAAGTTTCTACTCTAAATTAGAAACATGGTATGAAGGAAAGGAAGTTGGTGGCATAGCCTGGGGCAGTTCTCTCTGGCGGATACGATAAAAATCCACTCCACTTCAGACATAGTAGCCTCTGGGTTTTCCAATAGCAAAAACCATCCTTTTTTTGTTCCAGGCTAAAGTTTTGAAGCTTTCCAAGATGCAATATAGGCCTATTATGTCCATCAGTCCGGCCTGGGTGCAAACTTTCTGTGAAAATCACAGAGGTAACGTAATCATCTTCTACCACTGAACAGACATCGGTGGACCAGGAAATCAGAATAAAATCGTTGACAAAACGGTGTTGCTCCGCAAAAAAAAAAATTTAATAAAGGATATACTGCCAAATATTTAGCTTTAGCATAATTATTTACTTATGTATTCCTATCCCACAAATATTTTTAATTTTGGTCGGATTTTCTTGTTAAGATTTAATTTGAGCTTGTCTATAAGGGTGCTTCCAGATCGCGCTACTATATGCTGAGACTCTCCTACCGATTCCCGGTTCGAAGTCACTATTTCGAAGAAGGTGATCTGTAGCCTACATTATAAATGCAAGAATGAGGATTTAAACGAAATGATACTGACGACGAGCAAGTTTTATGAATTTCTTTACATTATTTGTGGAGTTTGTGTGACTCTAGGAGTTTAATAAGCTGCGATGAGATTGATCTGTAATCAGGCATGATGATAAGGAATACTTCTGCATTTCTTTTATAGCATTAAAGTTTAACCGAAAAGGACTGGGATAGGACAATCTAGTTACCCATCACTTATTCACTTAAATTGGCTCGAAGACCCGCTGAAAATGCGTTACTTGGTTGTTCCGCTATTCAGGAATAATCGATTTTCAAATAGTGGAATTTCCGTGTGATTTGTGGTACCTCTAATTTGTTGTATGCCTTACAAGAAAGATTTATGACTTTTTTTTGTTCAGGCACTAAGCAATCTTCACCAATATCGCCACTGCCCACTGAAAAGCCTTGTTTGTGTTTAGATAAAAATTTCCCGCTTCATAGTAGAATTTTCGCTGTGGGGACAGCCGCAGATATTCTGAACGTCATAACTAGAGCAGATAGTAGAAAACAAAAAAAAACCTTTGCAGAATCCAAATAATTCACTGTATTCGACTAAATGACACAAAAATAAGTTGGCTTTTCAGTTAAACTTTAACAACTGCTAGCTGCCGTTCGTCCACATAAGAAATTACGACTGGCTGGTATTTACGTAAATAGTATGTAAAAGTTACTGTTCTGTTTCGTTTTAGCTATACACAACAACAAGCGACACTTACGTTCAGGTCCAAATCTTGGGGCTTATACATCAGCTCTTGAACTTGGGCCTTAACTACACGCTCCTGGACCCCGACCAAGTATTTTTGAAGTTCGTTATCCAACAGGTTGAGTTTTGTGAAGAGGGATATATTCCGTAAGTGCCGTAATATTTTTGTCCTGTGCTTCTAATGATCCTATCTCTAACGACAAGAAGGAGGATCTCAGTATCCTAGAAGCATCAAGTAAGCTTACGTAGCGAGCTGTTTTCCGGAGAAAAGAAACCAACAAATGGTTCCAGCTGCCGCCCACTCGTCTCGCTAAGTTTTAGTTTATATTTATTTACCAGGGGGATACTGTCAGGGGCGTCACGACTAGGGAGGCAGGGGAGGGGGGACGCCCCCCAGACCCTTATCGCCCTCTGGCTGTATCACCTTAGGCTATTCCACAGCCCCATCTTGGCAATGTATATTTCACTAGGCGTTTCTGAAACAAGACAAAAGTTTCCATTAGGATCCTCTAGGTTTTTTTTTCAGAACTTAAATTTTGTATGAGTTTTATATGACGAAAGGTCGTTAGGCTTTTTTTTTTTTTAGTTTGTTTATCAGTATCGTGTTTTCTCTTTTTTCTGTTCTGTTTGATTTGTTTGTTTGAAAACAGAATATGGCTGTACATTGAACTCACCTGTTGTCAGGCTGGAACTTTGTGGTTTGGCTAAAAAAGTTATTGATGTAACTTTTGTTTGAATAGATTAAACTAAGGTGTTTTGCAAGTTTCTTGATACACTAAGAGGGGTTTCGCCCGTACACGTATAGGAAACAAATTCACCGAGGGCACGATTTTGCGTGTAAGGCTAGTGCCAGTTCCATGATAGAATAAGCGCTTTTGCTGGAATTCGGCTGAGTTACCGTTCCTGTGAAAATGCCATCGGAAGAAAATAAACCATTGTGTTTTGTCCGACAACTTGAGCAAGAACTGTGTCAGCCTACCAAATTGCCTGTTGTCTCCGAACCGGTATTATGATGAGAAAATGAAGAAAATATACTAATCAGTGTAGGCCACTCCAGTCGCCTTGATCGAAAAATTTAAGGTTATTTTTTTAGTACCGGTTTTTCTGAGGATTTTGTCCGAACAATGCCGAGCCAAAAAATAGTAGCATAGCCTATCCCGAGTCTTTTCCTTTAGAAATCCTCTTGTTGGGCCTTTTTCGCAGTTATCTTCATAGTTCTCGAAACTGGTTTCCAGCAGGATGATCCGTCAGACTGAAAAACTTAGCATTGTCACGTTTAGCGTTTTGTTTAATGATATTTATTAGCCGTATTTTTTTTTCAAGTCGGGCGAATTTCAGGTTCAGTGATTCCGGCGGCACTCCCCATCTGAAATCCAATCTGATTTCCAACCCTTTCCTGATCTTGCCATATTCCTTTATTTCTTATTGGAGAACTTTTGTGTCCTGGAGTTTTTCAAGTCCATCCCTCAGTACCCTGACATTTATTAACAGCTAGAGACCCTACATACATGCGTGCAAACTTACCATTTGATCTGAAGAGGACGAACCTTAGACCTTATTTCCTGCAGAGCCATCAGCGGCGCAGAGGGCGTGGACAAAGCCTCTCCGTTCGCCCCGCACGTCTTCCCATTCAAGTACTATAGGGGTGATTTTGATCCTACACCGCCAGAGGATCGGATAGACAAATTGACGATGTCATTGGCAATGCATACTTTCATTAGCGGCCCTAAAAGCTGCTGAGTTAACAGTGTGAATCTACAAAACTGGATATTGTATTATTTTTTTCTTTGATTCTGAAGTAATTATCCAGCCGTTTCCGTAAGGTCGCTCTTTTGTTCTACAGATGGCTTGTTGTCTGTTACCTGCAAATCCCAACATTTGTTCTAAATTCTGTCTGCCTTTTCCTTTTTTTATTTGTTGTAATTAACTTGGCTATACCTAATTAGAGGGCTATAAGTATATTATTTGTGTTATTGTTGTTAAACTTTTCGGACGTTTTCAAAAAGCTCTCTATTTCTCCTTCTTTGCTCTAGGTCCCTGGAATCGTTGTTGCGGGAAGTGTTTTCGTTTCTTGTGATGTTGTGCAAAGGAAGACCCGACGCGGCTTCCAAGCCAGTGATGTCGCTCGTCAGAGTTGGTCAGCTTTATAGAACCCTTGTTCAGAATCCGAGGAACAGGAATGCAGGTTAGCAGACTAGAAGTCGTTTTTCGACGTCGGTCTCTAGAAATTGAACCCCAAATACAACTAGTCATTCTTTGTGTAACGTTTATCGAGTTTGGAGCGATACTTAGTCATTTGGTCCTGCATCCTTTCAGTGAATCCAAAGTCTTTGTTTTCATAAATCTTTCGGTTTCCTCTGTTATTTTAAAACTAAGATTCGTTCTCATTTAGAATACGCTTCATCGGTTGGGCATTCTTCTCTTTCTGCAGAGCTCTCTAATCGCCTGGAAAATGTCCAAAAGAGAGCAGTGAGAATCATTCTGGGTGATCATAATATTTCATATGGAGAGGCACTCGTTAAACTAGACGTTCCTAAATTAACTAACCGTAGAAATATTCTCTCAAAAAAATTTGTAGCAAAGATAATGTGTTGTCCTCAGACAGTCCCGTCTATTCCCCATTCCCCTCCCGTCATCCGTGCGTCGGTCCGAGAGAGAGAACTCCGCCAGAGAGTATCCGCCATCAATTGTTTCCAATCGTTTTCGATCGGAAACAGTTGGTTTTGTTTTCAAGTCGTTAAATACATACCTGATTTTAACAACGGTAATAAGGAAGTTGATTTTTTTTTAGTTTTGCACAATCAAAATAGTTTAACTGAAACGGTGAATCTGAAATCCCGATCGCAAACGATTGGAAACAACTGTTTGTGGTTTTTTTTTCCAGTTTCATTAACAACTGTTTACGATAATTTTCAGTTGTTTTCGATCGGAAACTGTTGGTTCGGTTTTCAAGTCCTGAAACAAGACCTGGTTTTTAACAACGGTAGTAGGGAAGTTGATTTTTTTTTGTTTTTTTTACACAATCAAAATAGTTTAACTGAAATGGTGAATCTGAAATCAATGGTAAAAGATTGGAAATAAATGTTTCCAATCGTAATTTTACAACTGTTTACGATTGTTTTTTTCAAGTGTCATTAAACAACTGTTTACGATCGTTTTCAGTTGTTTTCGATCGGAAACTCTTTGGTTCTTTTTTCAAGTCCTGATTAGTATGTTCTTCCTGAGCATTGCCACGTTCAGGGATTAGGCCTACAAAGGCTTTGAAGTTTTGCCAAGACCGAGGTAGAGGTCCCCGATTTGATGCGAGCTACTGTTTGTGCCTGTCAAACTATGCCGTTGACGTGATAAGAGAAGCTGAGTTTCGAGTTCGATGTTTCCTAGGTCCCTTTCTCCTTCGCTTTTTTGGATGGATCCGTTCCACGAAAGCTTTAAATGCATTTTCCATGTGTTGCTCAGTTGCAACTTAAACCGCTTTTTTAGGATTGGGTGCTGGTCTGCCGCTTATCAATCATTTGTTTACCAAAGAGCCAAGGATTAACATGGAGACCGAAAGCTGTCAGAATGTAGTTATCGATCTGCTTATGAGCAAGGTCGAAGATTTCAAGGTTAGTCGTCCTTTACTACTCCAGTCAGACAAAAATAACTTAGTTTTTTGGGATCTAAAAAAAAAGCCTATATCTATGACTTAGTGAAAGTTGTCCGTCTCTCCGTCCGTCTGTCAGCACGATAACTTTCGAAGGGAATGAGAAATATTTAACGAAGAATCTTTCTTTGTTTTCCCGCAAGTTCATTTTCCAGCTCGAGCGGCTTGAGCCTGAACAGGACCCTTGTCAAGAAGGGCCGAATAGCTCGAAATGAAGCTGAAATATCCGTTTTGCATTGTCAAACTTTGGTCTTGTTTTTTAAGAGAGAGGGTGGGTGGAGATGCCGTGACATGTCGGCGTGTTTTTTCGTCAATTAGAGGGAAAGTGCAATAGACGAAGAAAAAGAAGAAGATAAATAAATGGAGTTGGAGAAAAAATAGCCTATACAATAGTTGCAGTCGACTACGTTCCGTGAAATATCGTATGTGATTTTTGATCGTTTTGCATCGCTCTTTTGATTGATCGTTTTCTGTACGCCTTTGTACAGAAACTGTACATTCTTAACCTACTCTGGATTTTTCAACTAGATGATATAATGTGACATTACACTAAAAGTCCAAGGGCCATGGCAATACAGAAAAAGAAACAAAATAACAAGAACAACCGCTTAAAACTAAAAAAAAATCCTCTGTGAGTCATTTACAGTTTTGACGTGAAAGGTAATGTGAAGCGCGCCAGTGTGTGGTCCGAAATTCAAATGTACCCTACAGCTTACAGTTTAACTGAAAACCCAACCTATTTGTTTGTCATTTAATTAGATACACTGAATTATTTGGATTCTACAAAGGGATTTTTTGTTTTTCCACTATCTGCTCTAGTTATGAGGCTCAGAATATCTCCGGCCGTCCTCACAGCGTAAATTCTACTAGGCCTATGACGCGGGAAATTTTAATCTAAAAACAAATGCGGCTTTGCAGTGGGCAGTGGTGAGATTGGTGAAGATTGCTTAGTGCCTGAAAAAAAAAAAAAAATGATAAATCTTTCTCGAAAGGCATACAACAAAAATAATATCGCATATAATCACACGAAAATTCCACTATTTGAAAATCGATTATTCGTGAGTAGCGGAACAACGAAGTAACTCATTTTCAGCGGGTTGATCAAGCCAATTTAAGTGAATAAGTGATGGGTAACTAGATTGTCCTATCCTAGCCATTTTCGGTTAAACTTTAAAGATAACACTGAAACAATGGTGAGATCACCGAGGAGTAGTAATTTTTCTTGCTTTTTTTCCAGGCACTTGAAGTTATCACCGCCTTACTTGTGAATATGAGGGATTCGAGCAATCCCAGATACTCGATTCTTTCCAGAAGAGTACTTGAAGCTGTCGATAACATTTCCGTTAAAGACGAAGTTACCTCGGAGCGCCTAACAATCTTGAAAAAGCTGTTCGCCGAACTGGATCCCCAAGTGTTTGAGGAAATTCATTCTTCGCTTGAGATGGAAGAATTTTCGCTTGATCCACAAAAGCCGGTGAGTTGCAGTAATTTGTATATGTACTATTCTGATTGAACGAACGGGTTATCGGTAGGAAGAAATCTCGATGAGGATGAGTTAGCTTAGGCAAAGAATTAATAGAGTCTTTGTTTATTATATCTGTTAATAGAAAATGAAGTTCTTACTACAGAACCAGTACAAAACATAACAGACTGTTGTTTACAACAATACACTTGGATTAAAGTCGATGAACGGACTAGAATGAATTCACGTACGAGTTACAACTGAACGATGTTTCGGCAAGGTGTCCCTTAAAGTTTAACTGAAAAGCCAACTCATTTGTGTGTCATTTCATTGGATACACTGAATTATTTGGATTCTGCAAAGGGATTTTTTGATTTTCCACTATCTGCTCTAGTTACGAGGCTCAGAATATCTCCAGCCGTCCCCACAGCGTAAATTCTACTATGACGCGGGAAAGTTTAATCTCAACACAAATGCGGCTTTTCAGTGGGAAGTGGTGAGATTGGTGAAGATTGCTTAGTGCCTGAAAAAACAAGACCAAAGGTTCCGATGGGATCCCAAAAGATTCAATATCTGATCCAGACAGTAAGGTTTTTTCTTCGCCAGGCCAAACAGCTAATCATTAAGAAAACCAAGTTCAGATATGGATTCAGAATAAGCCGATCGAAACGATCCTAACCTACTTCTGTGAATTTTGCGGTTTTGGCGAAATTAAAGAACTACTTGTCCGGCGAAAAACTAAAGCTCAAAAATGAATTCAGCGTATCTCTTTACCCCTACATCCAACATCCCAACTTCAAAGAAAAATTTAACTTCTAACAAATTTTCCGGTTTCAACCGGATTCCTGAAGAACTACGTGTCCGGCTAAAAAATGATTGTCATACGGATTCAGCATCTTTTCTCACCCCTAGATCTATCATCTAATCAACTTCAAATAAAACTTTTACTCTTAACAAATTTTCCGGTTTTGGCCGGATTCCGGGCTAACTAATTGTCTGGCGAGAAAACATTTTTCGTACTATTGTTCAGCATACCTTCTTACCCCTACATCGAACATCTAATCAACTTCAGACAAAAATTTTACTTTTAACAAACTTTCCGGTTTTCGCCGGATTCCGGGCGAACTAGTTGTCCGGCGAGAAAATGGTTTTCATATTCGTGTTCAGCATGCTTTCTTATCCCTAGATCCAACATCTAATCGACTTCAAATAAAACTTTTACTTTTAACAAACTTTCCGGTTTTGGCCGGATTCCGGGTGAACTAATTGTCCGGCGAGAAAATGGTTCTCATATTCGTGTTCAGCATGCCTTCTTACCCCATAATCGACTATCACATTTGCTGTTTAAAAATATTTTGCTTGTCCCTTAATTTGAACCCCCTCCCCCACCCCTAAATGTAGGGCTACAGGGCCCATCTACGAACTCGACCTTACTCTTGACCCAAAGAATGCTCACACCAAGTTTCATCAAAATATCTCATTCCCTTCGAGAGTTATCGTGCTTACAGACGGACGGACAGACGGACAGACGGACGGACGGACGGACGGACGGACAACTTTTGCGATGTCATAGGTATCCCTCCACTTACGTTTTGGGATCCCAAAAACTGATAAATCTTTCTCGTAAGGCATACAGCAAATAGAGGCACTACAAATCACACGGAAATTCCACTATTTGAAAATCGATTATTCGTGAATAGCGGAACAACGAAGTAACTCATTTTCAGCGGGTCTCCAAGCCAATTTAAGTGAATAAGTGATGGGTAATTAGATTGTCCTATCCTAGCCCCTTTCGGTTAAACTTTAAGCAAACTTGGTTGTGACATGGTTTCTTTGAGTATACCCTTCCAAAAGACACGCATGTAACAGAAAACCTTCTGTTCGATATTGAAGCCTATATCTTCAATGATTGCTGTCTGGTGGATTGATAAGAACCAAACTAAACAAGAGCTAGAAGCTCATATAGCACTTGCAATGCTGGGCTGGAGGATGAAAATAGTAATTTGCCAGTTCGTGGCTTCGGTGTTATCGTTTGTAAGCAAAACACTTGAGAAAATAATGATCATGGGCCCTTGCCTGTGATGATGCGACTTTAAAGGCGCTAGAAATTCATCTGGAAGGAAAACTCTTGAGGCAAAAATGAGGATGGGCTTTTTGGGGTCATGAAAATATATATTTTGCTGAAAAGTTTTTTTTTTCTATTTTAAGGAATTCACTTGTATGCAAACCCTTTGAGGCAAACATTATTATGCGCCCTTGGAGATCATGAATATATGTCGTTTGGTCAGAAGTATTGCGTTTAAGATGTGCGCTTTCAGGGAGCTAGAAAACAATTTTTTAACAAAACCCTTTGAGGTAAAAATTATCATGGTATTTTGCTTAAAAGTATTTTTTGTACTTTGCGGTTAAGATGAGTATTTAAAGGGATGATAACATCTGGGAAGTGACTTCATATATATCCATCATAGTTTATTTTAACCAATTTGAAAGATTATGTGTGGAAACATAAAAAAATGTTTTTTGATTAATTAGTGTTGAAGTGAAATTAAGTTATTGTTTGGGTTGGGTTGAAGCAGTTTGTGGTAACCGCCCAGTGTCAGTGCATTTATGTCTTCTCATGGGCGGTTACCTATCATGATGGTTTATTATGTAGTTTGGCAAATAAAATAATCTAATCTAATGTAAATAAACGATTGATTGATTGAATTATATAGACGCTTCACAAAGTTTGGAAGTAAACCGTTAATGTGTGGTTCCGGCTCCCTCCGGACATACCGCTCAGCCCCCATCCCACCAGTTACCAAAACCTCCCGATAAAGTGTTCATAATTTTTTTATGTGAAGAGCCTACCATTGCGCACTTTACAGTTAAGCTGTGCTTACAGAAAATTACACATGGCTTCTGCTTTTTTTAGCCTCTTTCACTAACCCCTGCCTTGGATGACAATCTTTGCGAATGTTCAGAATTTGTCTCCGAACGGAAACGAAGCTCCTCGGAAACAGTAATCAGGTGCATGATACGATACGTCACGTAAACTTACGTACGTAAATTAACAAGCGGAGCAAGCTGATTATCAGTGTATTGCTAATAGAAGAAATTGGATACGCTTATGAAGTGAAAACTCTCCAGAACGAGAACGGATGAAAATGCGACGTGTCCTTTAAGTGCGCCTGCAGTCAAAACTAGAAAAAATTGCAAACTGCAAAAAAACTGCTTTTCTCGTTTCCTTCGCCTCCACGATTCTGTGAGTTTGCGGCAGATGTTGACCCCCTGACGCCATAGCCCGCAGCAATTTTGTCGAACTTCCGGTTGGACAGCGATCCGATGAGAAAACAGTCGGAAGACAATAATTAACCTTTCTTCTGATCAGTATTTAGGTCATCGACCAAGTTTGGTACATTCTCAGATTTGGAGGTTTTATCCCGCCAAATTACAGATGCGATCTCAGAGAACAGCAAAGATTCGGCATATTGTTTATGTATCGATTTCCCGATCAGATTCATTGGGCAGTTGCAATAATTCGTAAATATCCGGTTTTGCCGAGTTCCAATCGAGCTATCCTTCCGTGATGAAACCAACAGCATTTGTGATTCAGTGTGTTGTTGTTTTATTAAGTAATCGACCCCGTTTGTGTTGTTTTATCCCAAGTTAGGTATACCAAACTTCCAGTCAGTTTGATTGAAAACATATTGTATCCTTCATTTCCCAAAGATAAGAATTGATATAAAATCAAGACACACAGACTGGTGGGCGTACGGAAAGATGTACGGACAGATTTATTAAAGGTTAACTTCAGACATCGAGGTTGATATCGGAAAATAACACTGAGACGGCCATTGAAAATAACCTATCCGAGCCGAAGGCGAGGTCGATATTTTTAAATGGCCGTCGAGGTTGTTATTCTGATATGAACCGAGATGGAGGTATGTTAACTATTATAACTTTTTCGAACAGAATATTTTTCATAGGTAGGACTTATTCTTCTTTTGTTGTACTCTGACGCTAACGGGGTAGAGAATTTAATTTTAGTGAAGTAGCAACCCAAGCCTACTGTAGACCTACTAAAAATGACTATTGCTGGGACCCAAGCACTTCAGTTTCTACCAATAGTCTTTCACTTTTTTCGTGATTCAGATGCCATCAGCGGCCGTAAAATCTACTACAGATCTTCTAAAACGACTCCACTAGGGGTCGTGGAAAAACGTAAACAAACAAAACCACGTGTTGACAAGAAAATTCCAGAAAAATTCCAGACAAAGAAAGTGTTCAGTGCTGAATAACTAGCTTTTGGAAAGCAAGGGATAGTAGTATGTTGTTTCAGTTGACAAGCTGTATTTTCAGTGGAACTCTGATTGTGACAAGGTATGACCTAGGGCATAGGTTGGTTGTCTAAGAAAGTAAGATGTTCTGTCATTTTTTCAGTGCTTAATAACTAGCTTTTGGAAAGCAAGGGATAGAAGGATGTTGTTTTGTTGACAAGCTGTATTTTCAGTGGAAATCTGATTGTGACAAGGTATGACCTAGGGCATAGGCTGGTTGTCTAAGAGAGTAAGATGTTCTGTAATTTTTTATACTTTTAATTTTATTTTTTATTTTATTTTGTATAGAATTAAAAACTATTTTTTATGTTTTTTTGCTGAAAGTATTGTTTTTTAATTAATTTTTTGGAGGTCAGCTTCTACTTTTCAATGTTTGAAGAAAAGTACTCGATAAATTCAGTATTTGAGGAAAAGTGCTCGATGAACTTCTGCGGAGGCTGATACGGCTCCGTATGATCCTCTGTGGAGGCTGATACGATATCGTATCATCCTCCGAAAAATTTATTGTCATAATATAACTACTTGTGGGACATAGGAAGATATACATTACATATCTGTTCGAGAAAAGTTATAACATAATATTTGGCCTGAAGACCCACTTCTACCGAGTATCCTTTTTATATGTTCAAGAGTTATTCAGATAAGTTATTGAGGGCACTTTCATGTGTACCGATGGACGTACGATAAAGAGCTATCCCATTCTTAACCATAATTAATACGCCGTATTTGAGTGTGCGTTCTCTCTGCTTTCAAGGTGCCTAATTCTCTTTTTCACTATGTGAAAGATATCCTTCGGTCTTGACTGAACCTCTAGGACCAATAAGAAACTCGGGAAAGCCATTTCAGAGCCACCTTAGCGATTTAAGTTACTGCCTCAGTGAACTTCTACGGCCGACGAAAGAGAATTATTGTTTTGAAATAAAGACACTCGAGGACTTGTTTTAATCTTTTCAGAACCCTAGCAACGTTGAAGGAATCTCCATTTTCCGAGTTCTGGTGGCAATTGAAAAGGAACTGAAGTGTTCAGAATCGTGTGGGAATGGCAGAAAAGAGGAATGCCAAGAGGATCTGGATCTGTTCAGGTATTATACGAAGTATTCCTTTTCGTAGCTGATGTCAAACGCATTCCAGTTTAATTGGAGGGCCAAACTGGGATCTCGACTGAAATGACAAGCGTAGCCCTAAAAGAGAAACAAATTAAGAACATCCAGGCTTCCGGAGGTGAGGCGGAAAGATCAAGCCGACATGCCTAGCCTATGACGTATGGATGGGCCGTCCATTCTGACGGCCTGTTCTTGGATTGAAATTGGTTATTCGTGTCCATCCTTCGTGCGGCGCTTACACTTTGCGTTAATTTGAGCGTATTTTAAATGGTTATTATTTATGCTCCTTTTTGCACTAGAAATAATCTTTATCTTCAAAAATGAACGTAAAAACGCTCGGATTAAACAAAACTATGTTCGTATTTTTGCAAAATGGTATGGTGCAGACATATGATTTGAAGTTCCTTGCCGGTTTTTCAGCAATTTCTTCATTTCAGGCCTTGTGATTTGAAAATTTCCTCGATTGTTCCGTACGGGAATTTGATAGTGCTGAAAACTTGGAAGGAATTTCAGTCCGCAACCGACAGGCCTTAGTTATTGCTCGGCATTCTCAATGTCCTTTCTGGATATGACTAGGGTACTGCCCTGTTCGACCCTGCACAGTAGATACATTAATGCTCTCGAGACTAGGTAGCGGTGGTCTGCTGAATTTCCGCCTAAGCTGGGATATCTCTCATACGAGCAGAGGCTCGAGAGACTTGACCTCCCTACGCTGGCATACCGTTTCCTATGGACATACCTCACTGGGACATACACACTATGCTACGGTATGTATGAAAACGTCGAAGCAACATTATGTGTTGTAATTATCTCAAACTCACAGAAGAGTGATTGGACCAAGATGTTGGTCACTGGAGCTTCAGAAATCCCGTGCCTCTTCACTGGAACCAACTACCCGAAGAAACAGTAAACCGCCCGTCATTGAGTCAGTTCAAGAGATAAATTTGAACATGTTTACTACTCAAATGTACGACCCTACGTGTTTTTAAAAGAATTTTGTAGAGGCTTTGTGGCCTTATTATTATTGTAAATATTATTGTAATACTATAGTAACCCCTGTTAAGATTTTCAGGATAAGCTTGATTGGAAAGACAAATTAGCAGATATAAAGACGATGTCAAAGCGGGCGCGATACAAATTCTTAGTGGACGAAGCTAACATTTCTCTTCTTCGTGAATTCAACGTGATGTCCGCAATTCCTTATTTGGTTATCTTTTCAGGATCTTTACCCGTTATGTTGGAACGATCATCCAGCAGTTGACTTGTCAGACTCCGCGTCAGAAAGAACGAATTGATTGTGTTATTTTCCTGTTGGAGGCTTTCCAAGATTTAGCAAGTAAGTTCGTTCGTTCTCATCATTCCCTTCACTGCAATGCTAGCGACAAAGCTCCTGATATAGCCTTGTACTACCCTTACGGAAAATCTATACCTCGAATCTCGGTCAAAACGGCCTCGTACATTTGAAACAGAAACTAGGCCGTTTTCTCTCTCGCCTTCGCTGGCAACTAGCGCTTTTCGCTCTCGTCTCTACGCCTCAAATCGGGGTCAAAACTACCTCGTACATATGAAACAGAAACTACCTCGTTTTCTCTCTCGCTGTCCCTGGAAGTGTTGCCACCCGACCAAAATTATGTTTACTTGACTCCAGATTTTTTTTTTTTTACTATAGATTCTAATAAAATTTACCAATTCTCGCAATTTTTTTTCCACTTCTGATTCGTAAATAAAGCATCAGAAATATATATCCGACCACGGACTTGGTCATAAAGAGCAGATACGTCACAAATTGGCGTTTTTTCTAAAGACAATTGATTTTTTCTTTAAGCAGGTCAAATTTTCGATTTTTCTGAAAACAGTTTGGTCGTTCGTTTTCATCAGGGACAAAAGACCTAGCACAATGGTCAAAGAGCTCTGGTCCTTGCTCATGGTTTTGTTAACAGACGAAATTGAGAACTATCGCTCTGGCCTCTGCATTTAAACGGGGCCAGCTGCAGAGAGTGAGGAGAAAGAGTGGGCCCTAATATCCCTGTACATTTCCTCAGAATTTGTGAAAAATGACACAACTTCTGGGTTGGACCCATTTTATTTTTTAATACAATTTTTTTTTTTTTACTAGGTTAAAATGAATTTTACTGCTCTATAAACCCATATTCCATTTCAAAATCCTCGCTCCTTAATATTTTTAGTTCTTCGCACACGTTATTAAGGTGCTCAGTATTTGCAACGCCAGTCCACACATCCGGGAAATAGAAAATCCTACACACTGCGCTAACGTTATCTTTATATTTGCGATTATACTAATCATTCCCATCCGCTGGTTCCTATGCGCCATATTATCATCTTAGTTCTTTAGCAAGATCGGAATTATAGGAGCGTAGTGGTAATTACTGGTAAAGTTAAACTCCGCTGGGATCCCGGATGACTTGTACCACAGACTTTCGTGTTTTGGGGAGAAAGAACGAAAGGTAATGAGGCCATCGTGAATGACATCCCTTGAATAATGCGCGTCTTCCAGGATTGAAGTTGAAGACCCCTGAGACTTGGCTAAAGGAGCTTGAACCCGTTACTAGGTTTACTGGAAAAACTGGAGAACTCCATCTTGATGTAATTCTTCTTCAGCACCTTGGTATCAGACGGGAAGTGGAAGCGCTTGAAAGATCAGGAACCGTACCTTTACTGCTCACAGAAAAAATGTTTGAAGTAGCTCTCTTTCTCCACTTTTGTGAGTCAGGTCAGGTAAGTTGGGGCCAAAGTAAAGTAAGGAAGTAAGTCCTCTTCTGAATGGCGCCACAAGGTTACTAGTGACTTGAATGTGGGTGACGCTTGCGAGGTTGCACTCTTTCGAAATGTTAATGTTTGAAAATTCGGATATTAAGATGGGTCTTTAGGTGCTAGTTCATCCTTTTTTCACCATATAATGATAGTATGATATATTGCAGAAACAATAAGGCCACACAAAGCCTCTACAAAATTCTTTAAAAAATTGGGTAAGGAACATTTTGTTAATTTCTTTCTTTGATAGGCAATTTGCTGTTTTTCGTGCAGTTGGTTCCAGTGAAGAGACACTCGATTTCTGAGACGTTTGTAAAATTATCACACATCATAAATCAGAAAATGAATGATTTTCCTGGTCGTAACGATGTTTGGTCTGGTCTGGCCAAAGTTTCAGTTAGGGATGAAGTAACATGTCTGTTGCATATTTCAATAGACCGGAACTTGGGTCTGATTGTCAGGATCACCAAGTGCTATGCGTATTACTAGCATATAGGAAGTCAGATCCCACACCACAGGGACGTGAGCGGCTTGCTCGTTTTGCTAAACCTGTGATCCTTTCTTCTGATGAACTTTCTTCTTACAGACAGGTCAACTTTCTGGACTCGAGTCTTACCTGTTCAGTCTGACAGAAGTGTCATCCCTCACTGGCACACTTTCCAAGTTGCTTACGGAAAACAACCTTCCCACCTTCGGTTTGAAAATCAGAGAACTTTGTGACGAGAACAAAGCAGACGTTCGAAATGTACGTATCCCTTGATCAAAAGGCCAGAAGTATCGTTTTCTGATTGCAAGTCAGATTCGGTAGTGCTAAGACTAGTCGGCTGAGATCCATATCGGCGATATTTCGGCTCTTCTTGGGCAGGGTCCTTCGAGGCCTTGGCTAAAATACGACTTTGTCTCTTGCGAAACGGCTCGTTTAGCTACCATTCGCTTTTCATTTATAAAGGATCCTTGCAAAGAAGGCCCGAAATATCGTCGAAATAAAATCTCAGCTATTAATCTATTTGGTTTCATCATAAATGTAAAATCTCGTGACAAAGAAGCTCTAAAGCCTGGCGCCAGCAAGAGGCTCCAACTTTTTTTGCTGATTTGACTGATTTATCATGCTGTTACTTCGGCCCATGCTGCCGAGGAAAGACAAGTGAAAGGTCAGATCAATAAGGCCTGCCTCAGTTGTAACAAAATATTGCAAGCTTGATTTTGCTTGAGGAAACATCGGAGCTGCCGATTATGACACTGGCATGGTCTGATTTGCTCTTACTGCCGACTGTTAAAAGACAGTAGTCAGTTGTCTGGGGCCTAAATAGAGTCTATGAGGCACTGCAACAATAGAAGATTACAAAAGCTATATTTGTCCCTTAACTACAGTCAGCCATTAAAGTAACGTGGCCGTTATGTGTTTTAATTGGTGGTGTTGTGTCGGTCTCTGTGTCAAGTGCTTAACTAACTATATGTACATACCGAAGTGAACATGATACTCTGGTACTTCGTAAAATCCAATTGCACAAATGAAGACTCAGAACTAAATAACATCCTGTTAAACTTAAGTCCACGTCAGTTGGATATTGCTTCCGGTTAGTCCACGTCAGTTGGATATTGCTAAATTCCATACTACGTCGACATCAGGTAGCTTCCGGTCAGGAAGCTAAATTGTATATTACGTCAGTTGAACCTTCACTTGTGCAGTTAGGAGTATATAAGCTCGTTTAGCTGTCTATTATTGGTCATTCATTATTTGTCAGTCACTCGTGATTGTCATTCATATTTTGGAAGTCGCGCATGACTTAATCTATTATCGTTATCGATCGTGACTGTATTTACCCGGATTGGGATTACCTTTATAAAGAGTAAGTCTGAAAATAAACCCTTATATGTTAACGTAAACTTTTCTACTACCGCCCTTACTTACCCACCGCCTTACGTACGCATCGGCACACGCTACCCAAAGCTACGGTGTAAGGTTCCATCTTCAGATCAGACCGTAAGGTCCATCTTCCAGTTACAACAGTGGCTCATACTGGACGAAACGATCTCAAAACTGGGCGGTTGTAGCCCTGATTTAATTTGTACTTTGTGGATTTTTGTAGTTGCCGCTCTCACGCTTTTCTTTCTCGGCAGTACGGGGGTAGGGCGGAGGAGTTGACGATCTGGCGGGGGGGGGGAGTGAGTCTTTGCAGAAAATTTAGCTGCAACTTCGGGAAATCCGTTTGAAATCGAAAAGAATTATGGAGTAAGGGTTGATGGTCAGCGCCCAATTCTGTGTACGTTTTCATACGATACGTTTGATCTTTAGTTAATTTGTGCAGACGTAAGTGCGTCGGGTGACTAGTACCTATACAGATTTTTTTGGGGGTCCCAAAACGTAAGTGGAGGAATACCTACGACATCGCAGAAGTTGTCCGTCCGTCCGTCCGTCTGTCCGTCTGTTAGCACGATAACTCTCAAAGGGGTAGAGATATTTTCTTCAAACTTGGTATGAGGATCCATGGGGTTAAAGTACAGGTCAAGTTTGTAAATGAGCCCTGTAGCCCCATACCTAGGGATGGGAAAGTGGTTTCAAATTGAGAGACGAAAAATATGTTTTAAAAGCCAATGAGATAGTCGATATAGGGGTAAGGATACATGCTGAATCCATATCTGAAACTTATTTTCTCGCCGGACAATTAGTTCGTCCGGAATCCGGCCAAAACCAAAAATTTGTTAAAGGTAAATGTTTTATTTGAAGTTGATTAAATGCTCGATTTAAGGGTAAGAAGACGTGCTGAATCCGTATATGACATTTTTTTTATACCCGGACGAGTACTTCGCCCGGAATCCGGCCAAAACCGGAAAAATTTGTTAAAAGTATAAGTTTTAGGGGTAAGAAAATATGCTGTATCCATATATGACGATTATTTTCTACCCGAACATATAGTTTGCCCGGCATCCGGCCGTAACCGGAAAAATATTCCTTGAGCCCAAGCTACAAACAAAAACGGATTCGTCAGCTGTGATGCGTGTGAAGCTTTATAAGCATCACAGCCGACGAATCCGTTTTTGTATATATTATATGAACATACGAAACCGGAAATTTTTTAAAAGTTTTATCTGAAGTTGAGAAGAAGTTTGATGTAGTGGTAAGGAGACATGCTGTATACGGATATGAAAACTATTTTCTCGCCGGGCAAATAGTTCACCCGGAATCCGGCAAAAATCTAATTTTTTTTTTAGTTTAAAGTTTATCTGAAGTTGATTAGTTTCGATATAGGGGTAAGGGGATTTGCTTAATTCATTTCGAAACTTAGTTTTGCTGAACAAGTAGTTCACCGGGAATCCGGCCGAAACTGGATATTTGGCAGAAGTAAGGCAGGAAGTTTTGATCAACTTTGTCAAACTAGATATGACATATAGGGTAATTACACCTATGGTGAATCCATACTTGAACGTTGTTTTCTCAGAAGACCAGTCATTGGTCATATTTTAAATAGTACAAGTATTCAAGGAGTCTGATGAAGACCGGATCTACAAGACGCAGTTCTCTGGATCAAATATTAATTTTTTGGGATTCCATTGAAACCTTTGGTCTTGTTCTTTCAGTGACATGTATTTTTTTTAGGTCACTAAAGCCGTGCTTGAAAACTATGCTGGAAGCCGAACGCAAAGCTTTATGGAACTGGTTTCATATCTCTTCGGCAAAGCAGACAGGTGCCTACAGATATATGTTAAGTCGAGAATGGAGAAGAATTTTGTCGTATCCCATATGCGCAATGATATAGATGAAGAACTGGCAAATCGGTAAGTTCCTACTTTTGGATTGATCCTATGCTAGTTTCACACACTTTTCATCTGTAGCGAATCTTGAGTTGTCTAGGTGTGATGAAGAGTTCTCGCCGTACCGTACCTTTCGTTCTACGCATTTCCAGAGAATCTGTTCACCATTCTAATTATGCTGAATGAGCAATTTCTGCGTTATAATGCGACATTTTTGTATGGCACTTGCAATCTCTGGCTCAAGTGCCATATACCGGTCGCAATTCCGTCTGTCGGGCGGTTTGTCCCACGATTGCGAGTAAGGGTACTTCCAAATGCGCCAGGACGATGAAAGGAGTATCAGGGTCCCGACCAAACTAACTTGGAAATAATCAGTTTCCCGACCCGACCATTGGGGGGGGGGTGGCTGGAGGGAGCGGGAATCCGGAAAACTGAGTAGTGCGTAATTTCCGAATGGGTGAGCGGATTCGAATGAAACTTAATAACTGAATAGATGACGTATCTCTAATGTCTTATTTGAATACCGGACCGCGATTCAACAGCTGTGAGGGAGTTGGATGGGGACCGGAAATCTCGAGAAAAGGTTAGAATGGAGGGATCGGAGTGAAACTTGCTGGGAAGAACAAGCATCTGTTCTAGATAAATCGTTTACAAAATTAGACTGGATCCGGACACTTTTTTTTGGGGGGGGAGGTGATGGTGGATGGATTCTTTTCGGAATTCTATTGATGGCCGTTTTGGGGATTTTCACGACGAACATCTCCGGGGTCCGATCAAACTTACTTGGAAATCAAATTTTCTCGATCCGATCATCATTGGGGAGTGGAGGGAGGGGAATCCAGAATATTGGTCATGCGTAACTTTGGAACAGGTGATCGGGTTCCAGTGAAATTTAACAATTGAACAAAGGGTATGTCTCTGATGGTCGTTTCAGGCCATTCTATATTTCATCCTCTGAACCAGCCTTGCAACTGCCATATGAGCTTCTAGCTCTTGTTCATATCATGTCTCAACGCTGCTCGAAAAATTGTATCAGCAACGCAGAATTAGATGGCTGTAGACATGCCCAAAAAGAAAATTTTTGGAAGAAAACATTCGTACGTTTCTTCAGGCTCTTTATTGGTCAGCCTTGATCTTTGTAGGTCGTTGATTTTGTAGTCGCGTTTTTGTTTGATGTATTGGCCGTCTGAATACTTGTTTAATTACGGTAACTTTCCTATAGGACACTTGCTATAAACATTGCCGAGATGAAGAAATTTGCTGATCCTGCTAGTAATCTTGTCCAGATCGTGTCAAAGCTCGGGTTCTGCAAAAATGTGAGAGTTGAGGACTTGCAATCTGTGATACATTTCGTCGACACCCACGACTTATATGGAACCTTTCCTTGTACGGAAAGAAATGTACGTACTCAGCCCGAAGAGACGGTTCAACGAATACTCAGCAAGAGTTTACAAAAACATTTTGATGAAGGAAATCTTTGTGGTATGGTGACCGTCTTTCTTGCCTGCATGAATCCTTCATATATTGGTATAGTGAAAGAATGGATTCCGAAGTGCCTCGAGCTTTTGCCTAGCTTTCTGAAGGTATGATTCTTTTTTTTTTATTCATTGAATGTATGAATTTATAAATAATTCAGTTTCATTTGACTATATTTAAACACAAAAAATACATCAGTAACACTCCTGCCAGGAAAGCACAAAAGGATTGCTTGGCTAGGACAGGGAAATAACCTGTATTAATTAATCAACAAACAGCATCAACTAACTGAATACCTTATACAAAAAAAGGAAGGAAAAAACCTGTGGTTTCAACTTTGAAAACAAACAAACAAGAGAAACAAGGAACAATAAAGAAAAAAAGAAAAAAAACTTGGGGGGGGTCTAAAGGAGGAAAACACTAAACAATTTTCCTGAAATGACCTTTCGCTGCTCGCTTGAATGAAATAAGGTTATTAGAATTCCGGATATCTAACGGTAGTAGATTCCAAATAGTCAGATTGAAGGCAGAAAAGTTGACCGAGAACAGACGAAGTAGCGGTAAGTTGCCGGCAAATCAGAGCACTTTCTTCTGTAATTCAAGTATCCAGAGAATTAAAGAGTCAGTAGACTCTACACTTAAGAATTTACATGCCGTTGAAACGCAAGCAAATTTCCGGCTATGTGGTGCGCCCATGTGAACGCATATCCGTGTTCTTTTGCCACAAGGCTTTACTTTCGGTTTAGAGAGATGGATGATGTATATCTTCTTTCCTGTCATGGTCATTCCTCTGACTTTGTAACGGTGATGGAATTTTTTTGTGAAGGAAAGCAAATTAACCGGGACAAAACGTACGCTTCTAACGATTAACCATGAACCAGCCGATCATGTGGCTTGTTCACTAATAAATCTCAATTCTTGTCGTAAGCTACCCCTCTCCTTGTTCTGAACTCTTGGAATGTGCTAGGTTTAGATTGTTCTTGATGCTTGTGCTAAACTTGTTTGCTAACTTCACAAAAGGAGATCACCGATTTAAACTGGCATATCACGTCACACTATTAATGGTACTTTTAAGTTAAGAAGTTAAGATCATTCGATGCTTTGTTTAAAGCTGAAACGAATGAAGGGATGAAGTCACCTGGCTGCAGGCTTCAACTTTGAGCCCTATATTTAAGGGTGGGGGTTCAAAACAAGGGACGAAACAAATATTTTTAAAAACTAATGAGACAGTCGATTTAGGGGTAAGGAGACACGCTGAATCCGAATATGAAAATTATTTTCTCGCCGGACAAGTAGTTCACCCGAAAACCGGCGAAAACCGTAAAATTTGTGAAATATAAAAGTTTAATCTTAAGGTGATTATAAGTGGTTCAATCCAGAGGGAAGGAGACATGCTGAACACGTAAAGTAAAATTATTTTTCGCCGTACAAGTAGTTCAACCGGAATCCGGCCACAACCGAAAAATTTGTTCAAAGTAAAAGTTTTATTTGAACTTGATAAGATGTTCGATTCAGAGGTAAGAAGACACGCTGAATCCGTATATGACAATCATTTTATACTCAGACATATAGTTCGCCCGGAAACCGGCTGAAACCGGAAAATTTGTTATAAGTAAAAGTTTTATTTGAAGTTGATTAGAGATTCGAAGTAGTGGTAAGGAGGCATGCTGAATCCATATATGTAAATTATTTTCTCGCCGAACCAATAGTTCGACTGGAATCCGGCCAAAGCATGAAAACTCGTTAAAAGTTAAAATTTGTATCTGAAGTTGATTAGAGGTTCGATATAGGGGCAAGCTTGCCACCTAGATGATAAGCTGAATTCGTTTTTGAGCTTTTTTTAACGGACAAGTAGTTTGCCAAGAATCCGGCAGAAACCGGAAATTTGGCAGAAGCTACGCAGTTGGAAGGTTTGATCAGTTTCGTCAAAGTAGAGATGACGCATAGGGGCAAACAGACACGCTGAATCCATATCTGAACTTTTTCTCGTTTTCTCAGATAATAGCCATTGGCCTTAACCTGTTTCTAAATATTAATAGTAACTATTTTAAAGGAGGCTGGCGGAGACCGGATATCTATAAGATCCAATTGTCTGAATCAGATACGAAATTTTTGGGATGGGCTCTGGAGGGAATGCACAAATTTAAACTGGATGATGAAGGGCTTTTATACGTACATACTTCATACTCCGTGCGAAGCTTCAGCCGCCGTTGATACTAAGGCTATGATTAAAATTCGTTTACGCTTTTGATCCGGTCAACCTGTACTCGCCCAGACCGGGTTGTTCGTTCTGTCGTAAGGCTAAAACGCGGAACTGTGGGCTCGGCTATTATTATAGTTTTGAAAAAGTGAATTAATTCTGTTCGTCTGCGTTATATGAGGGCTAGTGGAGTATGATAAAGGAAATTCAGTTAGTTGCTTCAGTTTCTAAATTTGTACAGGTGCCTATGTTTACGGCTACACTCTAGAATCGCCAGGTCTCCCTCCCCCCCCAAAAAAAAAAAAATTCTAGTAGTCTTTGTTCCAACCAGGTCACACTATCGGGATTGAACGTAAAATTCTGGGTTGGTTTGGCCGGTAATCGATTTGTGAGTCTCACTCAGCCTCAAGCCGATTCTTTTTTCTTTCGTTCCGCATTTATTACGATGCTCTTATTTAGAAGCATTTAGTCCAGTTTATTTCTTTGTTTTAGTCTTTCTTCAATTTCAGTAAAGTCACTTGCTTTATCATTCTCATATGGGTAATAACATTGTTAAAGATTAACTTCTGACACCGTGATTGATATCAGAAAATAACATCGAGACGGCCATTTAAGGTAGGTTCTGGAAAGTTTTTTATGGCACTTGCAACTTCGCTCAAGTTGCAAGTTCGCTCAAAGGTTGTGAATCAGAGGATTGCAGCCGTCCATCATCAGGCTGTTTGAGCCTTCCCCGGACGGTTGTGTATATATATAGTTATTTTTGTAATTAGTAGTAAATAAAGCAAGTCAAGTGCCATACCGATCACTTTTCGCTCTCGCAACACTTTAGTCGGCGAAGCCGGACAAAGGTTGCCGCAACACTTCACGTTGCCCAGGCAACGTAGGTCTAGTTGGAACTGGTGACGGGATCTTATGAGACTTGATACTTGAAAAGAAATCATGTCCCAGATGTCCCATTTCATGTCCGGACCGGATCCGATGATATGGGGGGGGGGGGGTCGGAGGATGGAATCGACAATCTTGTGACACGCTTAGAATGGAGCGATTGGGATGAAACTTGGGAGAAGAACAAGCACAAGCTCTAGGTATATCAGCGACGGAACCGGACCGGATTCGGGCACTGTGGGGTGGATTTGGGCGGGGGGGGGGATTGCCGGTGATCACGATTTAAGGTATATACTTCCAGATGTGCTAGCTATATAGACGGTGAAACTTGGCTGACAAGATTGGCTTAAAAATAGTAAGTTCTTAGATCCGACCATCGAGGAGGGGGGGGCGGTGAGAGGAGTATAGGGCGGGGGAATCCTGAATCTTGAGGGTGATCGGATTTTAATGAAACTTGATGTTTGGAACTAAGTCTCAAATGTCCCAAATCAAGTAAGGACCAGATCCGATGAATTTAGGGCGGGGGTTGAATGGGAGAACCGAGAGTAGATAGATTTTGATGAAACTTGGCGGAAGAACAAGCACAAGCCCTGGGATACCAGTGACAGAATCTGACTGGATTCGGGCACTGTGGGGGGAGTTGTTGGGGGGGGGGTCCCGAATTCCGGTGATCGCTAGTTAAGGTACTTCCGATGTGTTAGGACGATGAAACTTGACTTGGACATTGGAGACTTGACAAGATTGGCCTAGAAATTGTCGCTTCCCAGATCCGACCATGCCAGTTAAAGTACTCATCTTAACCGCAAAGTACAAAAAATACTTTTAGGCAAAATATTCATTTTCATAATCCCCATGAGCCCGTGATCATTTTTGCCTCAAGGGTTTTGCTTAGAAATTAATTTCTAATTTCTCATCTTAATATAACAGTAATATAATATAATTGCAACAAAAAGGCTTTCGCCTCTACAAATTTCTCTAGACACTTTGTACACTAAACTAAATTTCGGCCAGGTGACGATCTAAACCAGATTTGAAATGATTAATGTTTTCGGCCTTTACAAGACTTTCAGGGAGATGATTCCAGTATTCAACAATTCTATTTTTAAAGCTCCATTTTCCAATGTCCTTTCGAAACTTCTCAGCTCGCAGTTTTAAGCATGTGTCCTCTGAGACCGTTGCGGTTTAAGGAGAGGACATCATCGGGCCTTATGTTGTCATAGTAAAATCTTAAACGTCAAGGGAAAAAAATTATTTTTGTCCAAACGATATATTTCATGATCCCGAGGGCCCATGGTCTGTGTGCCACAAGGGTTTTTCTTAAAAAATGATTTTTTAGTACTCTTAAAGTGCTCATCTAACCGAAAATTCAATAAAATACTTTTGTCCAAACCATATAGGCCAGTCATGACGCCAATGAGCTTTTGTTGAAAAGAGTAGCGGTTACGGAAAATATCTACCGAGCGTAGAGAGATTGATATTTTTAAATAGCCGTGGGTCTTTTCGATGTCAGCAGAGATGGACTTGTGTTAACTGTTATGACTGAACCGGTAACCATGCATATCATCCTAAGTCCCCACATGTGGGGGGTTGCGGCCTAATACCTGCAGGTATTATGATAATCGTCACACAGAAAGTTAGAAGGGGATATGAATTAATATCAACCTCCCTAGAGGTAGACCTGACTCAGGAGGTTGATATGAAGTCATATCCACCTTCAAATTTCATTTTGAAGGTTATTGTAATATAACTGACCGTAGAGTCATGGATGATATACCTGTTCGAGAA
The DNA here is from genome assembly GCA_023053555.1 of Branchinecta lindahli. Taxonomy (NCBI): domain Eukaryota; kingdom Metazoa; phylum Arthropoda; class Branchiopoda; order Anostraca; family Branchinectidae; genus Branchinecta; species Branchinecta lindahli. The sequence continues at coordinate 178,011 of JAKZAO010000009.1, read as the reverse complement.
AAGTTTGATAACAAGCACTCTAATTTCCGTTTTAATTTTAAGCTGCTAACAGACTGCAAGATTGGCAAGGATCACACGGAAAAAGTGAGAACCGTTTCAGATCTACTGAGACTAACCCTCCTTCTGGAGTTAGAATCGCTGGTTGAGGAACAAGTTCCACACCTTGTTCGCTTCCTTATCCAGGACTTGTCTCGCTTCTGCCTCATAAAGGAAGAACAAGATTTGTTGGCGTCAGTACGGAAGATTCATTGTCTGCTTCAGTTCAGCTCAACCCCTGCAATGACACCTGACGATCTCCATAGAAGCTACAGGTATGATATAGTCGTTGTTAATAGTTCAAAATGTCCGGAAGTCTGCTCCCAAATTCTTATGAACGAAGAAATGAAGACAGCTTCCTGCATGTAGCAGTAACATACTAGAAATAAATACCTGGGACATCCAACCTCCAACCAGGATTTGTGTTACTGCCGCAAACTTGCAATAGTGATGGTTTGACCTTCGAAGAGTATTAGGGTCTTGCTTTTTAAAGTTTAACCGAAAAGGGCTGAGATAGGAAGTTATCTATCACTAATTCACTTAAAGAGTCTTGAAATCTCGATGAAAATGCGTTACTTCGTCGCTCTGCTATTCAAGAATTATCGATTTCCACATCCAGATCAACTCCAGATTGCTTTAGAATTACTGTTTTATAAATCTTGCTAAGTGTAGGGGAGGTCGGGGTTGAGCCGGACGCGGGTTGATTCAGATTTCAGATTCAGATTATTTATTCACACAAAAAACAATATAATCCCTGGAACAAACTGCATGTCCGCCTACAAAAAAAAGCCATGCGGCCTATGGGAGCGAACATACAAATAAGGAGCTCATTCAATAATACTTATTTTTAAACAAACACAAAAATGAACATTATTATTTAACTACATTTAGAAATACCAACTCTCAACGACTATCACTTGAAAATGCCTTTTTCAGTTGTTTTTTGAAAGACTGAAGGGTTGTTGCATTCCTAATACACAGGGGTATTTCATTCCATAGCGCTACTCCTGCATGTCTTATTGAAAACGCCCCTCTTGAGGTATGCCTTCTTTGGTGAGACAATAAACTATTTGACGCTGATGATGTCGGAAAACCATGATATGATGACGATTCCTTAAAAAGATCCAGCTGTAGAATTCCAGGAGGTGAAAGTGAATTGAGATATTTGTACATAAATATTCCTATCTGTGTTTTACGTATTTGCATAATATTAAGAAGGTTAGATTTCACATATGATTCAGCCGTTGTATATTTGCCATAGACCAGTGTCCGAACTGCCCTGTTTTGAATAATTTGCATTTTTTTTATGTTATATTGAAACGAACTAGTCCAAATATAACAACCGTACTGGATATATGAATAAAATAATGTGAAATAAAGTGTTCTTAAAGATTTTTGTGGAATAAAATTTTTTACTCTATGCAAAATTCCTGCTGCTCTTGAAGCTTTAACCGCCAGTGCCTTCACATGATTTTTCCACGTTAGTAAATCGTCAATTATCATTCCCAGATATTTAAGATTTTGAACTCGGGTTATAATAGAATCTTTGTATTTTAGAACCTTATTACTGATCAAAGGGGATAGATTAGAGAAAATCATATATTTTGTTTTTTCAGTGTTAAGAGCAAGTTTATTATTTTGTGTATATTGACAAATTTTATCTAGGGCTATATTCATCTTTGAATAAAGCTCTTCCAGACATTCTGCCTTAAAAAATAATACCATATCATCAGCATAAGAAATTAAGTCATTAATTTGAGTTAAGTCATGAATATCCGAAAGATAAATAAGAAAAAGTAGCGGACCAAGAATAGAACCTTGGGGCACTCCACACGTAATGTGATGTTTTATCGACGTAGCAGTCCTCACACAAACAACTTGGTATCTTTCACTCAAGTATGACTTTAGCCATAGTATTATCCATGTCGGGAAATTTAGTTTAGTTAATTTTTCAAGTAGAATTTTGTGGTTTACCGTATCGAAAGCTTTTGATAAGTCGATAAAAATAGCTGATGACAGGAGTCCTTGGTCCAGAGAATCTTTTAGTTTCGAAATTAGGTGTGATATTGCATGATCCGTAGAGTGTCCCTTCCTGAAACCATACTGACTAGGGGGAATTATCTTCTTTTCTTCTAAATATTTACTAATTCTTGAATGCATTGCTTTTTCAAAAATCTTCGAAAACACTGGTAGTATAGAAATGGGTCTGTAATTACTCAGTACATCTTTCTTTCCATTTTTAAACAGCGGTATGACCCGGCTTGTTTTAATTGCACTAGGCACAACTCCGCTTACCAGAGGTAAATTTATTAAAAATAAAAGGATACCAGAAATCACCGGAAATATCTTTTTTAAGATTCTTTTTGGAATATGATCATTACCTGGGGCCTCTGAAGGTCCGAGGTTTTGTAAAATTGATTCAAGTTCCTTCATATTTAAAATCTCGGGGCTTATTTCTTCTTCGTTATTAATCACATCAGGCATTGGGTTTATTGCTGGTGTTTGCTCTCCTGTAGGATCATTAATTTGGGTATCAATACACGAAGCAATTTTTGGGCCAATTTCCGTAAAATATTTGCAAAATTCATTTGCAATTTCTGTATCATCATGTAGACTTTCCTGGCTATCGTTTGATATTACCGTTGTAGGGGCTTCATTAGTCTGATTTCTTTTATGTGGAGATAAAACACTATTTAACAGATGCCATGTTGCCCTTATATCATCCTTTGCTGTTTCGAACGCGTTCAATAAATAGTTTCGCTTTAGTTAACGGTTTTTCTTATTAACCAAAGATTTGTAATTACTATATAATTGGAGATTCTCGGCGGATGGCCGTTTCAGCTGCTGGATGAATAGCTTATTTCTAAGCCGTATCATGTTTTCAATTCATGACTAATCCAAGGAACATCCACTCGATTAAGTTTACATTTCCTAATTACAGGATTAACATTAACCGAACAACATAGCTTAATCCCCTGTTCCAGCTTATTCATAAATAATACATAAGCCCCTTCAGCATCACTACTACTTAATACATCACTCCAATCAACTCCCGACAGGTACGCTTTTAGTTTATCAGAATTTTTGTCAGACATATCGTACATTTTTGGTGGGTTTGCTGTATTTCCTCGTTTCGGAGGGTGTTTTGGTAATGACAATATAATAAAATTCAAAAGGTGGTCCGATCCGGGGGCCAGCAAAACTCCCGATGATTTAACTTTTTCACAATACTCTTCTGGCAGCAAAATCGTATCAATTAGAGTAGCACTTGTCAATGTTATTCTAGTTGGGAAATTAATACAGGGGAACAAACCAAATGATATAACACTTGTTAAAAAATCCAGGTTGCAACTGTGATCAAGATCTAACAGATTGAAGTTAAAATCGCCCATTATCACGCAAGGATTACGAGTCGAACGAAGTCCTGTCAAGAGAGCCTCTAGATAAGCGATTCCTTCAGGTGCTGGGGTACTTGGTGGTCGGTACACCAGAATACAAAAAATGCGGCACGTGTTAGAAGACACTGTTACTACAAGTGATTCGAATACCCCTTCCTTCCAAATACTCAATTCAGGATACTCTACAACTTCTAGTTCATTTCTCACCAGAAAAGCAAGACCACCTCTCTTAATTTGCGTACGATTCTTGCAAAGAAGTGTATATCCTTCAATTCCAAACATTGAAGTCGGTGTAGTGTCCATAATGAAGGTTTCCGTCAATCCAATAACATCAAAACCGGATCTCGATTCATTGATTACGTTTAGAATAGAACTGAACGCGGACTCAATACCCTGGCAATTATAATTAGCAATACAAAATTATCTTCCGACTTAAGATCACGTAAGTCCTTTGTTTCTTTATATTTTGTTCGAGGTATATTCATATTAAGGTTTACTCTTTCACATCCACTGCCACTTTGGCATAGATTATATACATTCAGTCCAGAAAAGTCAAAAGCATTATCTTCTAAATGTCTTAATCGGTCACACATCAGTGATGATATTATTTACACTTGGTTTCGATCACGGGACGCGCCGTTGAATCATGATGTAGGCCTTACCAGTGCAACTACTTGCGAGAGCTTCGTAAGAGGTATGATCCGTTCGTCAACTTTCGCGTAAATTCTTCCCTGGAGCGACCACACTTCTTTCTTTCCTAATACGTCTTTCGCTGCATTCAGGATTTCTTGACGAGCTTTTGTCAGGCTCTCTGTTATAAAGCATCGTGAGCCGGCTAACTTACTGCGATTTTTGATGACTTGACGAGCGCAATACGGAGATCGAAAAGTAACTTCAATGGGAGGGGTTCGAGACTCGGTAGGTTTTCCCATTACCTTTATGTCGTGGATATCAGATGATGTTGCAGACGAAATACCGAGTTTATTTTGACAAAATTCAACAAGCGCGTTAACAGGCGGCTGGCTTTCATCCAAGGTAAAGTTGTAAATGACGACCGACGAGGCTTTGGTACCTTGTTGAACTGAGTCGACTTCCTCGCGAAGGGCTTGTAGCTCCGATTTGTACGAGTCGAGCTGTTGTTCTAGTGTAGCTATTCTATCGACAATTTTTTCGAATTTTGATGAAATTTCAAGCATTACTGACTCATAGACTGTCTGTGTGATGTTCTCCATTTCTTCCGATGTCAGGCGGATTTTCGATAACTGCTTTGCTATATTTTGCTTCACTACGTCGCTAATTAGACTACTTGAACTATCGAGCTCCTTACGTAGTTCAGCAATTTCTGACCTTACTGATACATCCAATCCGAGAGAGTTTGCGCTGTCTTTAAAGCAGTCCGGATGTGAGGATAGGTCACTCATCGCACGCTTGATAGATGCGTGCTTATTGGCTCCGCATGCATCTTTGTTCGTCTCAAACTCCAACAGATTTTCAATAGAGACATTAGCTGTCCTCCGGTCCCCGTAGGTGAAAACCAGATATTTCTTGTCAGGAACCAGAACTGTCAGTATGCGCACTGGCCACCATGGAAAACCATGACATTTCGCGAATGCTAAATCTCCTTCTTTCATTATCGCACAGCACTGTCAAGCTAAATCGCGAGAGTTGTTTGCTCTCCGGAGACTATGAATGAACTGAAACCGGACAGTTTCAATTGTGGGCAGACCCAAAGTTGTAAAATCGTGAAATAATAACTGAGGTTGGCAACAATGTTCTGACTCATGGGACGAAATTTGAACTCTCAGGTGCGAACCGATTCCCAACCAGGCAACTTTGTTTTTTTCATTGCACAAATCGGACTTGCAATTTCATTTTCATTTTCAGTTAGAGAAGAAGTTAGTTGTTTTTGGCGAGTTGGTTACAGTTTAGTCCAATGTAGGTTCATTCCTTCATCTTATTAGCCTATTGCGGGCTTCCTACTACTTTCCGTTTTTTCTTGGTGTTATTTTTTTTAGAAATGGTCTGTGTGGGGTTGATCCGGACACGTTCTGGGGGGTTGAACCGGACGTTATTCTAGATGTCCGGTCCAGCTCCGCTCTGTCCAGATCAAAATATTTACCATTTTATGGAGTCCGGAAAGCAGGATAAAGCTGCTGGAGCCAAGCTTTCTAAATTAATTGCTTCCAGTGGAAAAAGTTGTTCAACAAGCATTTTCTTTTGAGTTCGAATTTCCAAAAAATTTCGTTCAAGTGGTTTGTTCGGATAGTCCAACTCTTTTCCAAGAAGTGAAAACTTGATAAGCGCTTAGTTGTACGACTTATTCGGTCATATTCTGAGCTCATCTTAACATGTCCGGTTCAAAACACCACCCGTCCGAGCCAACCCCACCGGTGGGGCTGAACCGGACGATTTTTTGGAAAAAAGAAAAAATCGTGGCGCCAAAACCAGATGAAATTAAATTCTCAAAAAATTACAGAACATAGCCAGTCTCATTATCTTTCATTTCCAATCTTCAAAATTTGTTCAAGTACTACACAAATTGAATTATTAGCCGAAAACGAAAAACGTACGGTTCAACCCCGACCTCCCCTATGCAGCTGCATGAAGATCGCTCATCACTAGTACCCCTATAGTTTTCAAAAGGTTGAACTGCCAAAAATGGTAACTTTATCTCCTGTTTGGGTTATTGTTGATTGCCTTCGGTCGCTAATTCTACTATTCCCTCCTGGGGAAGAGTCATTTAGTCTTCCTCACCTTTTTGTTTGTTTTACAGGTTAATCTTTAATGCTGTCATTCGCTCATCATTCCATTCCCAGATTGTAACACCTAACACGGACGACCCTACGGAAGTCAGTGCGCGATTATCTCCTACAAGCGTGCTTGCTCTTCAGGACGAAGAAATAATCAGAAAGTTCACTCAAAGGTAATAAAACCGTATTTTTGACTTTACCACTGATCTTATTGCTCATGGATTTTGTGAAATTCGGGTTGCCCTAACGTACATTGATAACATTTTCTGGAGGAGAACTTGCAGCTCAGCAGCTTCTCTTAGTACAGAATATGCAAACGATACGGTAGCCTATTTCTGGGATTGGAGAACCCTTGCCTTGGGTTGTAGATCGTGGATTGCTGAATTTTCCCCATCTTTATAGGTTTAAAAATAAAATAATTGCTTGTCTCGGGAATCAATTGTCGCTGTTCTCTTAAGGAATGAAAATCAACCAACCATCCAAAATCGTTAAAAGCGACTGTTTGTACCTAGAAAATTAGTCGTAAAGTAGGCTACGTTGTGGATTTTTTTTTTTTTTTTTTACCAGGAAGGTCGTTTTCAGATGTAGCCTATAGTGCAATACATTTGCAGAACCTCAAATATACAACAAGAGCTAGAATCACATATGGTACTTGAAAGGCTGGGTCGGGGTATAAAAGAAGGAATAAGCCAATTCACGGGTTCTTGTAATCATTTGTAAGAAAGACCCTTCATATAGGAATGATCATGTGCCCTAGGAAATCACGAGAATTTATCGTTTGGCAAAAGTATTTTACTTTTGTACTTGGCTGTTATAATGATGCGCACTTTAGGGGCGCTAAAAATTCATCTGTAATCAAAATAATCGGGGCAAAAATTATCATGGGCCCTTTCGGATTTTGAAAAAGGCTATATTTCGGTTGGTAAACTTTTTTTCACTTTTCGGTTAAGATGCGCACTTTTAGGGTGCTAGAAAATTATTTTTGAGCAAACTCGTGTGGCACAAAGACCGTCGGCCCTCGGGGATCATGAAATGTATCGTTTGTCCAAAAGTTATTTGTTTCACTTGGCGTTTAAGATGCGCACGTTTAAGAACTGAGCTAAAAATTAATTTCTAAGCTAAACTCTTGAGGCAAAAATTATGATTGCCTCATGGGGATCATGAAAATATATATGTTGCTTAAAATTGTGTGTACTCTGCGGCTAAGATGACTACTTTAAGGGGTGGTCGGATCTGAGAAATGACAATTTCTAAGCAAATCATGTCAAATATCTAATGTTCAAGCCAAGTTTCATCGGCCTGGCACATCTCGAAGTACGTAAACTCGCGATCACCGGAGTTCCGGACCCCCCCCCCCTTAGAAATCCCTCAATAGTGCCCGAATCCGGTCCGGTTCAGTCAGTGACTTATCTAGGGCTTATTCTTCCCACCAAGTTTCATCCCGATCGCTTCACTCTAAGCGTGTCACAAGATTTCCGGTTCTCCAAATTCATCGGATCCGGTCTGGACTTGAAATGAGACGCGGACAGCGAGCGCTGCACGAGAATTTCACTAGTCATACTTGGGTGACACTGTCGTCAGTGCACATCCTGTACAAGCGTTCCAGATCCGCTCAAACATGGGTAGAGAACGTTCGATGGTGGGGCTGACGCAGCACTATCAAGCAATACTGGAACTGAAAGCCAAAGTCTGGAGGCGGACAGCAAGTTGAGAAGAGGCAAAATGCAAAAAAAAGCTACGACTTTTCGAAGATGAAGAGATGCTTGCAGCTTGTGGCGAGAGTAGGAGCTGACAGAAGGGTTTTACAAAGGCTTAGCGACTTCGATGGAAAAATAAAATCTCACACAGTCTGTACAAAAAAAAAATGTTCCACGTTTTGATGGGATAAGTCGTTTTCCCCGACAGTTTATGTGAACCATAGCCTATGAATATGTTAAACCATTCGAACTAGTTACCGGAATAATTCGGCACCCATACTGCTATTCATTTAAAGTTGACTTTTGTTCTATTAATTTATTCTGAACAATCAGAACGTTGAAAACTTTGAATCTAACGGATCCACAGATCCCTCAATACAGCCTATGTTTTACAAGCCAGAAAGTATAAAAATAAATACAATGTATTTTTTTCGGTAGGTTACACGGAGAAAATAGTACATAGATGTACGGAATAATTGCTTTTTTCTATTTCTGTTCTCTTTGAAAACTGGTTATTTTTAACTTGACTTTTGGACACTATGCAGTTAAGAAATTCTAGGTTACCCTTAAAAGATGCACAAAGCTTCTTCTTAATACAGATTCATTTTGGAGGTACACCACAAAAACAAGAGCTGTAAGGTCATATGGCACTTGCATGTGTTGAGATGTTTTGTTTGATCAAAAGTATTTTTCGACTTTGTGGTTAAAATGCGCACTTAAGGGAGCTAGATAAAAATTATTTTATTTTTGAACTTGGGTGTAATGATGCGCACTTTAAAGGCGCTAGAAATGCATCTGTATGCAAAACCCTTGAGGCAAAAACGATCACAGGCCCTTAGGAATCCTTGATGTATACCGTTTCGTCAAAAGTTTTTTTTCGCTTTTCTTTTTTTTCGCTTTTCATTTCAAATGCGCACTTTATGGGTGACAGAAGTAAATTTTTAAGCAAAACCCTTGTTTCACAAATGATCATGGGATTGAGATGTATTGTTTGAAATAAAGTACTTTTCGACCTGGCCGTTCAGATTCACACTTTAAGGGAGCTAGAACGTCATTTGTAAACAAAACCCTTGAGGCAAAAATGATAATGGGCTCATGGGGATGATGAAAATATGAATTTGGTTTAAAAGTATTTTTCTAAATTTGCTGTCAAGATTAGTACTTTAACGAATAGTTGGGTTTGGAAAGTGGCTATTTTTGAGTCAATCTTGTCAAATCTCTAATATTACAGCCATGTTCCATCGTCCTAGATTATCTGGAAGTACTTAAATCGTGATCACCGGAATCCCGGACCTCCCCCCCCAACAAACTTCCCCACAGTCGCCGGAGCCAATCCGGTTCCGTAAGTGTTTATCCAGAGCATCTGTTTGTTATTCCCACAAAGTTCCATCCCGATCTCACCAGTCTACGTCGGTCACGTATTTTCGCCCCCCCCCCCAATTGCTGTCGGATCTGTCCGGACATGAAAAAGATCAACAGAAACATGTCCTCTCTTCAATTACCAAATTTCACTCAAATCGGATCAGCCGTTTCAAAGTTACGCATGACTCAATATTCCGGATTCCCCCTCCAGTTACTCCCCCCACGGCTATCAGATCATGTAAATTTTTCTTTATAAGTCAGTTTGATCGGGTCCCTGATTCGCCTCCCAAGATTCGTCGTGAAAATCCCCAAAACCGCCATAACCGGAATTCCGGGAAACTCCCCTCCACCCCCCCCCCCTAATGTCATGATCCATCCCAAATGTATAAACGATTTATCTGGAGCAGATGCTTGCTCTTCCCAGCAAGTTTCACTCCGATCCCTCCATTCTAACCGTTTCCCGATATTTCCGGTCTCCCCCCCCCAAACTCCCCCATAGCTGTTGAATCCGGTCCGGACTTCAAATGGGACATCAGAGGTATGTCATTTATTCAGTTATTAAGTTTCATTCCAATCCGACCACCCGCTCGAAAGTTACACAGTACTCCAATTTTCCGGATTCCCCAGCCCTCCACCCCTCTAGTGTCCGGATCCAGTCCAAATGTAGAAACGATTTATCTGGAGCAGATGCTTGTTCCTACCAGCAAGTTTCACTCCGATCCCTCTATTCTAACCGTTTCTCGAAATTTCCGGTCTCCCCCCCCCAACTCCCACAGAGCATTCGAATCCGGTCCGGACTTCAAACGGGACATCAGTAGTGTGCCATTTATTCAGTTATTAAGTTTCATTCCAATCCGACCACCCGTTCGAAAGTTACACACTACTCCAATTTTCCGGATTCCCCAGCCCTCCACCCCCCCCCGGGTGGTCGGATCCAGTCCAAATGTATAAACAATTTATCTGGAGCAGATGCTTGTTCTTCCTAGCAAGTTTCACTCCGATCCCTCTATTCTAACCGTTTCTCGAAATTTCCGGTCTCCCCCCCCCAACTCCCCCATAGCTGTCGCATCCGGTCCGGACTTCAAATGGGACATCAGAAGTATGTCATTTATTCAGTTATTAAGTTTCATTCCAATCCGATCACCCGTTCGAAAGTTACACACTACTCCAATTTTCCGGATTCCCCAGCCCTCCACCCCCCCCCCGGGTGGTCGGATCCAGTCCAAATGTATAAACAATTTATCTGGAGCAGATGCTTGTTCTTCCTAGCAAGTTTCACTCCGATCCCTCTATTCTAACCGTTTCTCGAAATTTCCGGTCTCCCCCCCCAACTCCCCCATAGCTGTCGCATCCGGTCCGGACTTCAAATGGGACATCAGAAGTATGTCATTTATTCAGTTATTAAGTTTCATTCCAATCCGATCACCCGTTCTAAAGTTACACACTACTCCAATTTTCCGGATTCCCCAGCCCTCCACTCCCCCCGGGTGGTCGGATTGGGAAACTGAATGTTTCCAAGTTAGTCCGATCGGGTCCCTGATGCTCCTGCCAAGTTTCATCGTCCTAGCACATCTGGAAGTACTCCAACTCGAAAAAGTGTGACAAAACTCCTTAATTTTCAGAATTTCCCCGGTCCACCACTCCCCCCCAGATGGTCGGATCGGGAAACTGATTACTGCTAGGTTAGTTTGGTCGAGTCCCTGATTTTCCTGCCAAGTTTCATCGTCCTAGCACATCTGGAAGTACCCTAACTCGAACATGTGGGACAAAAAAATTCGGACAGACAGACCGACAGACCGACCGACAGACGGAATTGCGATCGGTATATGGCGCTTGAGCCAGAGGCTGCAAGTGCCATAAAAATATTCTTAGACCCCTAAAAAGTTATATTAGAAAACTGAATTTCAGCTCAAATTGTTTGGAAATGAATGGGTTTCTTTTTCTAAAAGAAAAAAGTTCGTTACCCTGAAAAAATTCTGAGTTTGTAGCCTTTCTTTGCAATTTTTGTCATCTTCGATAGTCATTATTTGGAAAATATAGTAAATAGAGAATAAATACCGTAGTTATTTTAATTTTAAATAAAAAATCTGATTCTTATACAACTTAATTCGCTCTTTCGAGTGATATAAGATAACGTTGGATTTAGACTATTCTGACTCCTTAAAAAATATAGAATGTGACAGGTCACCAAATTTGCTGTTTTTAGCCTATATCTCTGAAATGCCCCAACGGCGGAATTGCGACCAGGAGCACTTCTCAGCATTTTGTACCTTCCGTCATGGGCCGGTACTGAGAGAAATAAGCGAGATGCAGAATCTGGCGCCCTGACCGAGTCTTTTTTTAATTCAACACTTCGGTTAATAGCTTTGATCATGTGATAAGTGATTGTGTTCTTCTTAGAACATACCGTTTTGAAAGCTTCAATGAGTTGACAACTTCAGCTTAACCGATAGCGATGAAATAAAAACCAAAATTGTTTCTCTCACAGAACTTTTGTCGGTGAAGAGGTTGCCGCAACTCTTCACTTTGTCCAGGCAATTCAGATCTAGTTCAAGTTGTAATTGACACTAAGCTGTCGCTGCCGATTAAGTCTGCGAAAAGATGTAAGACAAGGTTCAGTTTTCAGCCTTATAATTTTCTAACAATTTACACCGTAACTAAGCATCTGAAAGAAGCACATGTGTATGTGCGCGAACGTGTAGACATTCGCGTTGTATCTTATGCGGAGGATTTGTTGTTCTTGAGTCAACCACGATCATCGTTACAGGCTAACCTTACGCTATTGGTTCAGTTGTATACTGAGAAAGGATTATGCGTTAACGATTTTTTTTTCACAATTCATTGTTTATCATCCACACTGAGACAATGACGCACACTGATTCGGGATATAGGGATTTTTGGTTATAAATTTATTTTTGTTTCCTCAGTGTGAAGTCATTTGGCTGGACGAATCGCTTTGTCTTCGAAGAATATTGGATGACTTATCTGAGTGTTCTGAACGCCAACATGAGTATAGACGATTTGAATGCAGACGAAGCAAATGCACTTGCGAAAGTTACATGTGAAGTGATACGAGGAGTCGCATCCGTGCTTATCCAGACGTTACTTTTACCTCAACCGGGCAACCCTGCTACTTCTGAGTTCTTGCATGAAGCGCGAGATCTGCCGTCGGCTTTCTCTACCACAAGGTAATAGTTGGACGTTGCTGGGAGACTAAACGGCAAGCTGTCCGTTCGACTGGTCTTCCCGTAAGTGCCTGTATGAAACTTCAGCCGAAGGCTGGAAGTGGAATATATCGGTCACTTTTCCGTCGGTCGGCTTGTCGGGTGGTCTAGTGTTCGTAAGTTAGTGTACTTTTAGATTAGGACGACAAAACTTGTCAGGCATTTTAGAAGTTCTGACAAGATTGACTTACAATTATCATTCCCCGGATCCAACCATCCGTGGAGGGGTCCAAGGAGGAGGAAGGAAAACGGAAGGAGTTATCCGATCTAGATGAAACTTTATGCTGGCAAGAGCAGATGCCCTTGATGTTCCATTTCAGTTTTGAACTGGATCCGACAACTGTGGGGATCTGGAGAGTTTATTGGTATCGTGTGCACGTTTAGAGTGGGGGAATCGAGATTGGTGTTGGCCGGAAGACTAACATAAGCCCTAAATCTACCATTTATAGAACCGAACCGGATCCAAGCACTGTGGGATTAGTTGAAGCGGTTACCGGAAATCTTGTGGCAAGCTTAGAGTGATAATTGGCAAGATCACATGTCTTGGATGTTCTATTTAAAGGTCCAGACAGGATCAGTTCACTGTAGGGGAAAGGGAGGGCGGCTACTTGAAATCTTAAGGCACGCTTGAGCTGAGGGATTGTGACGGAACCTGGCGGGAAAGACAAGCATAAGTCCCAAATGTACCATTTATAGATTATTACTGGATCCGAGGACTATTAAGACGGGGGGTGGGGGTCCCGGATATCTTGTGGCTTGCATAATTCTTGAAAGATTGATCCGATTCGAAGAACACATTTTCTTAAACGTTCCGGTTACAGGTCCAGACCGGGTCCGGTTTCTAAAGGAGGTTGGAGGGAGGAGGGTCTCGGAAATCTTGTGGCAGGCTTAGGATGAATGGATGTGGTGAGAACTTGTCAGACAAGAAGGTCATTAGCCCGAGATCTACCGTTTGTTGACCTGGACTGGATCGGGCTAAACTCTAGCCCCCTTTGTATTCATATTCTCCGGCAGAAGTGTTTAAAACGTATCGGGGCCTTTTATTGTCAAGGTTGCAAATTTCCTTATGCCTTGACGTTGCAAGGATGCCCGCTTTACTTCGTCCTATTTACCGGTCGTTCAGTGTGCGATTTTCCATTGCTTATGAACTTCACGTTTCTGCTCTTGACTTACTTTCAATTTATCATGTAGAAGAATATTTTTTTACCTGACCGAGAGCTCAGTGTGATTGTGTCTTTGTCCATACTGCTCTACTCTATTTTAGTATTTTGCTTGTTGATGTTTAATCATTATCATCATCTAATCGAATTTACATTTCTACTTCCAGAGATGGAATGAGGCTTTCCTACCTCTTACAGCGGCTTCCTGCAAACTTTAATTTTGACTGCAACATTGAAAGAAGTGATGACAATGGGCTGTATGACCTGTCGCAGGTCCCCATCCGGTTTCTCCAGTCCTCTCTTAGAATCAGTGATAACACTCAAGAGTACTTGGATGTCCCTGGTGAGTAAAACGTAGTGAGAGATACAAGGGTCCGTGCCCCGTCTTCTATAGCCGAGCTTCAGAAGCATCAAGTTAATTTTATTGTATGGAACAAGCTTGATTTGTGAGAACTCGAACATATACTTATAAATTCCCTTGATAGTTTTGGCGGTCATTGCGATATTTTTATTTTTATTTTTTGTTTCATTTTTGTATGGCACTTGTAGCCTCTGGCTCAACTGCCATATACCGATCGCAGTTCCGTCTGTCGGTCGGTTATGTTTGTCGGTCGGTCGGTCTGTTTGTCGGTCGGTCCGAGTTTTTTGTCAAACTTTTTCGAGTTAGGGTATGTGCTAGGACGATGAAACTTGGGAGGCGTATCAGGGACCCGATCAAACTAACCTGGAAATAATCAGTTTCCCGATCCTACCATCCGGGGGACTGGAGGTCTGGGGTATCAGGAAAATTGATTAGTGTGTAACTTTCGAACGGGTGATAGGATTGGAATGAAACTTAAATAAATGACATATCTCTTATATCCCGTATGAAGTCCGAACCGGATTTGACAGCGATGGCGGAGTTAGGGGGGGGGGGATCTCGAGAAACGGTTAGAATGGAGGGATCGGTGTGAAACTTGCTGGGAAGAACAAGCATTTACTCCAGATAAATCGTCATACAATTGAACTGGATCCGGACACTTTGGGGGTGGTGGTGGAGGTGAGTTTCCCAGAATTCCGGTGATGGTGGTTTTGGAGATTTTCACGACGAAACTTTTAAGGCGCATCAGGGACCCGATCAAACTGACTTGTAAATACAAATTTACTCGATCCAATAGTTATGCGGGGAGTGGAGGGAGGGGGAATCCGGAATATTAAGTTATGCGTAACTTTGGAACGGGTGATCGGATTCGAGTGAAATTTATTAATTGAACAGAGAACATGTCTGTGGTGATCTTTTTATGTCCGCACCGGATCCGACAATAATTTGGGGGGTGGGGACCGTAAAATACATGACCGGCTTAGACTGCAGAGATCGGGATGAAACTTTGTGTGAATAACTAACAGCTGCTCTGGATAAATCATTTACAGAACCGGATCGGCTCCGGCGACTGTGAGGGAGTTGAGGGGGGGGGGTACGGAATTCCGGTTATCGCGAGTTAAGGTACTTCCAGAGTAATAGGACGATGAAACTTGGGTGGAATATTGAGATTGGACAAGATTGGTAAAAAATCCAAATCAGACTATTCCTTAAAATACTAATTACTAATTTTAAGCAAAATATATATTTTCATGATCCCCATCAGCCCATTATCGTTTTTGCCTCAAAGGTTTTGTTTACAAATGAAGTTCTAGCTCCCTTAAAGTGCGCATCTAAACCGCAAGGTCGAAAAGTACTTTTGGTCAAACGATACATCTCAACCCATTCATTTGTGCCACAAGGGTTTTGCTT
Organism: Branchinecta lindahli; assembly: GCA_023053555.1. Lineage (NCBI taxonomy): Eukaryota > Metazoa > Arthropoda > Branchiopoda > Anostraca > Branchinectidae > Branchinecta > Branchinecta lindahli. The sequence goes on along the minus strand of JAKZAO010000009.1, from coordinate 162,613 downwards.
AAGAATTTATTTCTAAGACCGTTAAATCGCATTTTAAATGAAAAGTGAAAACAATACTTTTAACCAAACGGTGTACATCAATGATCCCTAAGGGCCTGTTATCGTTTTTGCCTCAAGGGTTTTGCTTACCGATGAATTTCTACCCCTTTAGAGTGCGCATCATTACAGCCAAGTTCAAAAATAAAATACTTTTTCTCAAGCTCCCTTAAAGTGCGCAGCTTATTTCTATGCCTTTAGAGTGCGCATCATTACAGCCAAGGTCAAAAAATAAAATACTTTTTCTCAAGCTCCCTTAAAGTGCGCAGCTTAACCGCAAAGTCGAAAAGTACTTTTGATCAAACAAGGCATGTCAGTCCATGCAAGTGCCATATGAGCTCACAGCTGTTGATACTTTTCGTCATAAAATATGTTAACAGTTCGTGTTGGGTCCTGCTTAAATTTCGAATGTTAATCGTCTGGATCTTTGACAACTGGCCTGTGTGCTAAAATATACTTCTACCAGCTGTAAAAGAACAGAATACCACCCAACCGCCACGACTATTTTGAATAACCCTCGACAGTCCCCTGGAAAAGCCGCCACAAATGCACATTTCTTAGGCTTGGCGAACTACCCGATGGGGGGTACTCTTCGGCCTACTTAATGCAGATCAAGGTTCCACAGATTTCTTCGAGACACGGACCCTTAGAGACTATGGGAAGCCAGTAATAACCTCGCATACCCTGTCTCCTCCTGCGTTTCGCTTTGCCTGGTGTTTAAAAAAAAAAAAAATCTCTTTCAGTTTTTTCTACTGACAGCCCGGCCCAGTTGAAGTATCAAACTGCCTTACAGGAGGCAGCCTTGGACGTTCGCTCGTGTGTGCACTTCCTGCTTGACTTATATCGACAGTGGTTGGACGAAGAGGTTAGGTGCTTAAATTGTCGGTCCAAGTCTGTTCTTCGCAGGGTTCAACGTTTAAAGCTCCTACTTACTACTCTGCGTATGATTATAAAAAACATACTTACCAGTTGGCCTCTATGACCACCAAGATTGTTGGAAATCAAACTATATTATTATATTCCTTGAAAAAGAGTGGGCGAAATATTGACCATAGATATGTCTCACGAAGACCTATATATTCAGTTGAGTACTTCTTATTATTCGCTTAAATTGTTCTTGGGGAATTGGTTCTTTCTACCTGACGTTGCGCCTTTTCGCGCGCACTTGTGCACTCTTCGTTCGTTAAGGACACGACATGAGACGTCGAGAAGTTAATAATTTGATGGGGAGAACGAACGATTGGGAAATCGGGACACTGTTCCATGCAGTATGCAAAGTTGATACTCGAGGATCGCACGCGCTCACCAAGATTTACTGACAGTGCCTATTTCTTGTACCTTATTTAGTCGTTAGGAACTGAGCATTCCGGCACTCAGTCCTGCGACCTGGTCCAATTTGCTTTCAAATCCACTTGTTTTCAGATCTCCTTCGAGCTTCAGTTTGAATTAATCAAAAGTCTAGTCAGCCTCTCCGATCTATTCTGTGAACGACCCCAGTTTGAATGGATGTATCGGGTGTTTTTCAAAATCCTGAAGAAGTACGATGGTGACGAAGCAGTCTGTTTGCCTCACGTTCTCCTCGGTATATGCAAGTGCGCCGCTGTTCTTCCGCCAGTAAGTGAACGTTTGGATTTTGGTCCTATTCTTCTTAACCAACCTATTGTATCGCTTCATTTCCTCCTGAGCTGAACGTGTACTGCACAGAAAGGCACCAGTGTCTATAGTTCTCCTATCTGAGAATCGGTACTCAACGCGCTATTGTTTCCCGTTTGTCGGGGAATCGATGTGTCAAGAGTAAATGTTCCCCGAAAGATCGGGGGATCTACTTGCCCATTGCTAATCCATTGCTAATTAAGTTTGCTTAGACAAAAGCCCGTTTGAGCCTTTGCAATCATCAAACCATACCTTCTGTATGTGTTCCCGAGAATTCCAGACGAGGTGGCGTCGAAATCCAGATATGTAATGTATTACAGTCATGTCCCAGGAATACAAACTGCTACCCAGGAATTCCAGTCTGGATTCCAGGTCGTTTTTTCCCTACCGGTAGTGACAGCTGAAATGAAACGAAAAATTGAAGGGGTTAATTTGAATATACGAATTTTGTATTACAGGAATAATCTGACCTGATGTATTACAGTTTGGTATTACAACTGGTCCTATTCTGTGGTCGTGGCGGTAAATTTTGTGTCAGTCACGTCGGAAATATTGCCCCCCCCCCCCCCCCTCAGAGACAGTAGGTGCATTTTTGTTCATGGTTCTCAGGTCTCAGTTCTCTGTTTTGCCAAAAAATAACGTTTTCGTTCGCAGTTCTCTGTTCTCAGTTCTCTGGTGGATGGTCACCAGAGAACTGGGTAGCGAAGTCAGTTCTCTGGTGAGGCTTATCCACCAGAGAACTGAGAACAAAAACGGTTCAGTTCTCTGGCGTGCGAAAAAACACAAAAATTACTAACTGGCAGGAGACCAGAGACCAACCAGAGAACAAAAATGCACCTAGTATCAGTGGAAAGACAGGAAACTCCGAAATTCCCCACTAGTCGCGATAATTAGCGCCTCCTAGCGGTTGGACTGTAGTTAAAAAATCTCTCTGTTAACATTTTGACCGATCCCTTCTGCCAATTCATCGTCAGACTTCACGTAACATGTGCTATAGCTTGCAAATCCTCTTGGCATGTTTACATTTTTGGTTTGTCACTTCCATCTTTTAGCGGGCAGGTCCATTTTCCACGACGTGATTTCAGCGGAGTTTCCGGTCTTTCCCACTGTTACGGTCTTTGCCCTCCCTCCTAAATGAAGAAGACTAGCGAGGCCCCTGGGACTGAGGTGCAGTAAATGTTACTACTCCGACATCGCAGGATAACTGAATTACTTCGACTGTGCTCGCAGCAAATGACAACATCTCACCTAAGGGCTCAGGACATTGGCTTCGAGCTTTAGATTTGTCTCAGAACTCCGAAGCATCTAACTTTAGCGTTCATTTTAGGATTCTGTACATTGGGAAGAGTTGAGGAAGCAGATCGTCGTTGGTATCCAGAGCCCGTTTCCAAAGACTGTGGTTTATTCGCTTCACGCGTTACTATACCTTCTGCAGTCTCCCGGTGGAGTATTTGGTAATGTTATCGGCGCGGCAGCAGACAACCTACTACGCTATCTGCCAAATTACGTTGCGTAAGTGCAAAATACAAATGATGCAACAAAATTTCGGCTGTAAGCCCACATAGCCCCATTGTATGAACACACAGAGCATTCTAGTAAAGTAAAGTAAACTTGACTGCCCGTCAGGATTCCAAAGAACAAATGATGGAGGGAAAACGAACAAGAAGAGAAAACTATAAAAAGGCCGGTTAGCATATGATGAGCGAGTGAGAAGTGATAAACTAGGGTACTAAAAGAGTCAGTGAAGCGGGCCAATTAAAAGTTACGCCCGCACATAGTGATTAGTGGTGTGTCTTTTATGCATTGAGCAATGACTGTAGTACACATCAGCAAAGATCTGCGGCGCATTCATGCCTCTGTACAGCCTAAGTAGGAAGACATCGTAGCAGTTCTAGAGACAACTGGAGACTCTTCTTAGACACCCTGGGCGCCCCTGGAGGCACATGAGGATCTGAGCTCTAAGGAAGGGTGTCGTAAAAGGGAAAACGGGAGCCAAAGAAAATGATTTCTAGTTAACATGATAGGAGTTTTGCAAAACCCGAAATGTCAGTGGCCGAGACCTGTGACATCGTAAAGTTTATTCATATGTCTACTCGTACTTCAGTGTGTTTGCACGAATAGTCTCGGAGGGGTTGAACAGGTTTGTGCAAACTGGGTGCGAGGATGGTTAGGGTCAAAGTATATAGATCAAGTTTGTAGATGGGGAGACGTATATTTAAGGATGGTGGAATCTAATTACAAAGTGACGAACCTAAAATTGGGGGGGGGGGGGGTAAGGAGACCTGCTGAAGCCATATCTGAACTTAACTTTCTCGCCTGACAATTAGCTTGCTCGGAATCCGACAAAAAGCTGAGATTTGTGATACGATAGTGTCGAAACAGGGGTTGGGAAACAAGGTGATTTCTCAGTTTGTAGTCCTTTTGGACTGATATTTGGCCGAAATCCGGCGAAAACGAAATTTTGGTAATGCTTATAATTTCTACGTAGCCTAAAATTGTTGAGTGTTTCGATAGTGGGGAAAGTTAACATTTTGAATCGATCCGTCTTGTTGTTGTTTTTTTTCCGGTTGGTAGGCTACTACGGACTGAATCGGGCTCAAACTCCCGTCTGGGATCCCATCGAAAGATTTGGTCTTGTTGAAAAATTAGTAAAACAGTTTTTGGTAAAGCTTTGTTTTTCTCCGTTTGCAGATCCGTTCTGAGTGGCAGCCTGGCCTTATTAGACCAGCTTATAACCTGGTTCAGCCTTGGCTTCTACCTAGCCTGTAATTACCGAGAACAGGTGACCAATTACGACGTAGTTGGAACGGTGCTTAATCAGGCAATTATTTGTTTATCATCAGATAAAATTGATGGCACTGCCCGGCTTGCTTTGACCATGGTAAGTTACCTCCCCCCCCCCCCCCGCTACACTTTAGAAGTGTGTATTTTTGTGTCTAATCTAATGTAGTGCTGAAACGGATTTCTGCTAACATTTCCGGTGTTCTGCGAACCCGTTTTATCCGGCTCTACTATATTGGTATAATATATTATAGAAACTGGCGCCTGATTTCTCTGTATGGGGTCACAAATCCGACGAAAGCCATCGCGGAACGAGGATTGCGGTTTGAGAAGTCGTTGGATTCGACGAATAGCTTGTAATAGCCCGAATAGCGACGAATAGCCTTTCTGTAAATTGTTACCTGAAAATGTTTTTTCTTTCTCTTTGTTAAGTGTGTTTGCACTTGCTGTGATGGGAAGGTGTTTTGTCTATGTTTGTATCTGTTTTTTCTTCTTTTTTTCTTTTTCTCTTTATATTTACTCCGTGTTTACACCATGTGTGTATTTCGGGTAATAATTTTATTGATTGATTGATTGATTATGTTTGTTTGCTCGCTTGCTAACCCATCTTTTAGTAAAAAAAAATTATGTTTCAACCATTTGAACATATTTATTCATTTCTAATCCCTGTCGCACGGAACGACTGTACAATTAACTATTCGGAAACTTAGGTGCTATTAAAAAGTTAGCATAGGAGCTGGCGCACAAGCAGTTTATTGAATTGTTTGTTCCTGACTTCTGTCAGGGAAGTATGTGATTGGTTGCCTAGCATTAGGATGGTATAGATTAGCCAAAGAAAGGGTTGTGGTACGGTTGAAACAAGCTTTTCTTCAGTTTCGAAGACGATCTGGTCAAAAGTTGGGTAACTCACGGGTACTGGGGGGGTGGGGGTAAGTTAAACTTAACGTTTCGATTGGATACCATTATGCAGTTGTTTCTTTAAATATTTTCACACTTCTCAGGGTATTTATCGCCTTGCTTCCTCTGGCCTCTCTCACACGTGTTATCGCTTCCTTGGGAATTTTTCAAAGAAGAGCCTAAGAGCCGAAGATTCGTCGACATTTGAGACAGCTCTGCAAGTTCTCCTCATTTTTTACTTCACAAGTAAGCTACTTTATTTATCTTCGTTCGAGCTTCTTCCGATCGGAGGTATTTATAGGAGACTATTGATTTATTGATTGCTCATTATGTTTTGTGTAAACAAGAACAGATAATCTAAGAGAAAATCCTTCTGTGGTCCCAGGTAGCGACCATGTATCACTGATTCGTACGCCTTCGCAACGTCCATGTTTAACAGCACTGCTAGCGACCACTCATAGTCACCTTTCGCAATCATTTCATCTCTTCTGATCACTAAATCTCATAGCAAACTTAATGTGTTTTGCTTTGTTTCCCTTGGATACCACTATATTTATAGTCACCTAACAGATTACTCAGTACTAGCACATCCGTGTTTCGATTGTTGGTAACTTTTCAATATGGTTGGTCAGCTCAAAGTGGAAATGGCGGGCCTGATGATTACAGTACTTCAGTAACAAGTGCATCTCTTGCGTGAAATCTCCTTTTTTCATTTTGTCATTTTAAATGCAGAATAAATTTACTCTGTGTACTTTACCCTGGATGGCTACTACTTTTTTGACCGACAGATCTGTGATTTCAGGAGTAGTTTTACTTTCATTTGGGATACTCTTGATGACTAATTCTCCTTGCCGATGCAAAATCACCATGCGTTCCTAGCGGAAGAGCCGGAAGCGGGACCGCAGATGTCCTCAACGATCGCCGTGATTGGTTGACACAGGATTTGAGTTTTCAAGCTTGAGTCGTTAGGGTGACGTTTTTTTCGTTCTTCCTGAGGATCACTGGCGTTTTTTGGACTTGGTCATATAGAATGTTGCAAAAAGGCACTTCGATCATCAGTGTTTCTACAAAATTTCGCTTTGCGCCGCATTTCGCAGGCTACTATTCTCCATTCGTTGAAGTCGAAGAATTTTTTTGGGGGGTGGGGGTGAACCAAATTAAAAGGTAGAACTAGCATAGTCATATTTTGCCAGAAAAGAGGCAGATTAAACAATTTCACCTGCGGCACTTAGTTTAATTTGTTCTGGGTACAGTCGTTAGCGGCGTTTTTGGTCGATAGATTCTCAAGTCCTGTCGGCAAAACTGGATGCCCCCCCCCCCCCCAAAAAAAAAAAAGTAAAAGGCTAGTGACACCCTGCGTATCCCTGATAGTACAGAAGTGGAACGCGTCGAATTTCATTCTAGACTTTATTTGTGCTATACTATGCGACCTTTTACACTATAGCTTCTCAAACACAACTTGCTGTCTTTTTAGAAACAAATTTGAAAGATTCGGTAAAAAAAAATCAAGTATCGATTCTTTACCCCCCCTCCCCCCAATGAAAAAAGGCAAGGGACGCCCTTGCTGGTAAGTTTGGTGAAGAGTGCTCTCGGTCGCCTCCTCGATTTTCCACTGAAGGATAGTGTTTTGGAGCAGGCAAATCGCAAAACGTTGCTAAAACTCACACAGAAATCAGACAAGAGGATAAGATCGACTCAACCATAACCGGGAACAAGGCGACCCTTAGCTGAAATTCATGTTGGTACTAGTAACGAATCAATTTTCTTAGGTATCATCTCCATGGAACATAGCAGATCCCTAGCGTGTTCTCCCTTGCATGTAGTAGTTCAGATTATTGGGAATGCTTATTCTTTTCTCTACTTTTCAGGCATCCACTTCTGTTCTAGTCCTGACGAAAGTGACGAAATCAACCTCATAGCTATGGAATGCGTTAGCTTCCTATTTGACAGGTTCGTCTATCATTTCTTCCCTTGTCTGAAAGATATACGTATTGCCGCTGCGTCTAGCTTAAACAGCTAACTAAGGATCCAATTACTAGAACTCTTTGCAATTATCATCCGTGTTAGAACAGTAGAAATGAAATGGAAATAAATATGGTGTCATATAAAGATGGACAGACTAACACTATTTTATTTTCACTACTCGCTACATCATCTGGATACTAACTGAATTCAAAATCACATGTTACACTAAAGCACGGACACTTATTTACATTTTTACATATTTATCAAATTCCCGAAACTACTTAATATTTACACTGACCTGAACTTGAACTTACAACCCTTATTAAACTTGAACCCTATTTACAAACTGAATATTTATCACTAATTATTTTAATACAAGATAGCCCCCTTCTAAAAGAAAATAGCGCGACCTCGCGCGAAAATATTACAAAAATACAAATGCGAGAAAATGCAAAATATACAATTATGACTAATCTCGCAGGGGATAACGAGATGTCATAAATAAAAAGAAGAAAAATGAAATGAAATTGCGAAATGGAAATTAACTTTAAATCATAACTGAGAATGGAATTATTATCGTACTTAGTGTAACAAAATACACCCTAGAAAATTGGATTCCCGAAAAATTCCGTTTGCTTTCTTATCCTTGAAGATTTTCGTATGGGTTGTTCGTCTGCATCTCGTTCTTCTGTGGTTATGGATGAGTGTGGCTGCGTCTGCTGTTGTTCTTCTGACTGCATCTGATGATGTTGACCTGGCTGTGGGTGGTGATGCTCATCTGACTGCCGTTGCTGCAGGTAACTTTCTGTCTCTGGTGGCTCGTGGAAGGACTCGAAATGGTCCTCCTCCGGAAAGTGGCCTGCTTCTGTAGACGTGACTGACTGAGGCCGTATCTCTCGAACAGCAGTTGGCGCTGCTGAAGCACATGTGGCTAGCCAATTATCGAGAGAAAAGGAAGGTGTACTCTCTTCGCTGCATGGCTCGTCAGTGGTGGAGGCTTTCGAAGAGACGTTTGTGCTCCCATCGTCTATGTCTGCCTTGTTGTACTTCCATTGAGACTTCGGGTAAGGCTTTAAGCGGTTGACGTGGATACGCTTTTCGATCCCGGTTTCTTCGTCCATGATTATGTAATTGTGGTCGTTACAGACTTCAACGACGCGAAATGGACCATCGTATGCTGGCTGTAACTTCGATGATATGCCAGCTTCCGGGATGATTCTGCGGCAGAGTACTTCATCATTAGCCTTGAACTGTTGCAGTTGGGTGTTCTTGTCGTAGTAGACTTTCTGCTGCTGATGATACTTCGATGTTCTCTCTGCTGCTAGTAACCTTGCGTTTTCCACTCCTTTCTCGACCCTCGTCACGTAGTCATCATACTCGTACCATTGCATGCTCTCATATGCTTCGCTGCTGCCGAATACGATCTGATGGGGAAATCTTCCATCTCGGAAAAACATCAAGAAAAAGGGAGTGTCGCCGCTCGCCTTGTTAGGACTGTTGTTCAAGGAGTATACGACGTAGGGTAGGTACAGGTGCCAATGTCGGTGGTTTGCCTGAACAAACTTGGAGAGAGCAGCTTTGAGGTCTCTGTGGATTCTCTCCAATTTCCCATTTGATTCGGGATGGTACGCCGTTGTCCGGATTCGCTGGATCTCCATCTTCTTGTAGATTTCTTCGAGTAGGCTGCTCATGAAGTTCGTTCCCTGATCTGAGAGAATTGAACGAGGGATGCCGAACTTCATAAAAACTTCGTCCACCAGAACCTTAGCGATGGTTTCCGCACTTTGGTTCTTAAGAGGAAAGGCCAGTAGATAGCCGGAGAAATGATCGATGACTGTCAAGATGTACCTATGCTGCTTGGAGCTGGCAGGATGTATTTCTCCGACTATGTCTACGGCGATCCTCTTGAACGGCTCATCGGTGACGGGCAGTGGCTTTAGTGGAGCTCGTCTTGGATCCCTCTTGTGGTGGCCGATAGCTTGACAAACAGGGCAGTTGTTGATGAAGTCGCCAACATCCTGGTACATTCCTTTCCAGTAGAACGTCTTCCGAAGTATCCGATAAAGTCGCTCGATGCCTTGGTGTGCTCCTATCGGGTTACAGTGGTAAGTAACCAAAACTTCGTTTCGTAGACTTTTAGGAACAGCCAAGAGCTTGTCTTCGGACCGGTAACTTCGTTTGGGACGCCGGAACAGTAGCTCGTCTTGGAGAAAGTAGCTTTCTTCGTTATTCTCTTCATCGGTGGTAGGCTTGCGTATTATAGCTTGTCGAATTCTTCGAAGCTCAGGATCTTGCTGCTGATGTTTTACCCATCTCTTCTTCATGTGTGGATCAGCAAGATGGACTTCGAGCAAGTTAACGTTGATTCGACTCAGCGCATCTGCATCCTTGTGGTTTGATCCAGGCTTGTGGGTTATGGTCATGGAACCTGCATAGTCCTGGATCTTTAAAGCCCATCGCTGGAGACGTTGATTGGTGGAGACTGACTTCTGTAGGTACGACAATCCTTTGTGGTCAGTCTGAACTTCGAACTTCCTTCCGTAGACGTACTCTCTGAAGTGGTCGAGGGCATAAATCAGGCATAAGCATTCTTTTTCGGTCGTTGTGTAGTTCAGTTCAGCCTTGTTGAGTTGACGGCTTGCATAAGCGACTGGATGCAGAAGTCCTTGTTTTCTGATGAGGAGGATGGTGCTTATTCTTGGCAAGGGATGAATGTTGTTGAATCGAGTACGCAAGTTCAGCTGCCGGAAATCCGTGACGATCCTTACTCCTCCGTTCTTCTTTCTTAGAACAAGCAGTGGTGCGCCCCATTCTGATGTACTTCTTCGAATTATTCCTTGCTGAAGCATGCGCTGAAGCTGCTTGTCTGCTTCGTGTCGCAAGGAGTGCGGGACGCGGTATGGGTGTCCACGATACGGTTGGGCATCTGCTTCAAGCTGGATTCGATGTCGGTACGTACTGCAGCGTCCAAGAGGTTCGTCGTCGTCCAGGACGAAGATGTCAGCATAAGTCTCGATCAGGTCTCGCAGCTGACGTTCTTCTTCTCTGGAACATTCTGGAAAGCTGAACTTCGACTGAAGCTCTCGGAGACGCTCGTTGCTAAACCAGTTGTAGTTGTCTGATGCTTGTTGGTGCTGGGCAGAACTGGACTTCGAAGATGCTGTGTCTCTGCTGGAATCTGGATGAAGTTGATCGTCGTTGACAGATGAAATATCGGTGAACTTCTGACCACGATGTAGACGGATGCGCCTCCCAGTAGTGTTGAAAACTGGGACTTCAATTTGACCAAGAGCGTTGACTTCGTAGATAGACTCAACGCCAAAAGCAGAATTCTGAGGTCGGAAATGAACAAGCTTGCCAGCATGAAGTTTGTTGATCTTCATAACAACCAGCTTGGCTGACCAAGGCTTGAGAGTGACAAGAGAAGAAACTCTGGCAAAGCTTTCAAAGAAAATCGGGTGCTGAACACCGTTTACCATGAGGAATTCAGACGAAAGAAAAAGATCAATTTTCATCTGACGAATAATATCTGAACCAATCAGGGAAGGATAACGCATAGATGTCGTAGGCATGATCAGGAACTTGTGACGAAATCGTTGTCCACTAAGCTCAACTTCAACATCGGCCTGTCCGATAGGGAAAATCGGATGACCGGAAAAAGACTGAAGTTGGAAATCAACATTTCGAGAAAAATTGGCAACGTCGACGGAAGGAATGCTTTGGAAAATATCATGACGCATCAAAGAAACTTCACTTCCGGTATCAATCATAGCAAACGTAAACGACGGACCAACAATAATAGAACACTTTGGCAACGAAGAACTGATGTGTACAGTATTTCAACACGCCGACCCGCATATCCCCTTTTATGCGAGCCGCGAGCCAGAAAAACAGTTTCTAGCTAAATGGCCTCGACGGCCACAGGTCCAGCAACTACCTGGAAACCGGCTAGTTGGACGGCGGCTATTGCTTCGCTGAAAACTCCGAGGTCCATCCCTTGAAGACTGCCGAGATGAAGGGCGGTAAGATTGACGCCGACCTTGTCGAGCAGAAAAAGAGTCATTCTTGGAACGGAAATCGTTCCGAGGACCATATCTACAGGGAGATTGGAAAGATTCGGAAGACCGAGAGGAAACTGAGCTGTTTCTTGAAGAAACAGACGGACTTCTAGACTTGGACCGGTATTTACGGAAACGGACATCAGATGTCTGAGGGGACGAATCTTCGAAAGATACTGAAGGCTTACCAATTGGTTTCAGAATCCCGTTGGTTTCCTGTATTCCGCAAATCCTCTCGACTTCTTCAGCTCTGCATGCGGCTGCAATGGCTTGTTGGAGATTCTTCTCAACTCCCTGTCTGTAGACTTCGCGTTTTGGGGCCGGGTTGAGTCCACTGAGCAGCGCCTCCAGGACAATGCTGTCCGTAGCCTTCCTTTCTTGGTCCGTTCCCTCCTGGTACTCTTCACAAATGTCTTTCAGCTTCCTGACATAAGATGCTACGGTCAGTGAGCCTTGCTGCATAGCCATCATCCTGGCTATTGGCGATGAAGTAGGCCGGTAGAATTTGCTTCGCACCAGCTTTTTCAGTTCAGTAAAATTTTCACATTCAATATCACTAACCAAGTCCTTTGCCTCTCCTTTCAGCCTGAATTTCACTATTTCCACTATGTCCTTCTCCTTGTAATAGCTTCCCAGCATTTTCACTCTTTCTTCTGTCTCTCGTATCCATTTTAGAAGGTTATCTGATTGTCCACTGAACTCAGGAAAACTTTCTGCTACTAAAAACAAAGGAGGCACACTTATATTCACTGTCCTTTCCGCCATTCTCTCACTATATGTACACTATTTACAGTTCATCTCCTGGCACGCTCGCCATTTCTGTCATATAAAGATGGACAGACTAACACTATTTTATTTTCACTACTCGCTACATCATCTGGATACTAACTGAATTCAAAATCACATGTTACACTAAAGCACGGACACTTATTTACATTTTTACATATTTATCAAATTCCCGAAACTACTTAATATTTACACTGACCTGAACTTGAACTTACAACCCTTATTAAACTTGAACCCTATTTACAAACTGAATATTTATCACTAATTATTTTAATACAAGATATGGTATTGCGTTTTTCCAATACAGTTGTGTTCGGTTGTATTCAGGACAGTAAATTTGGCATTCCAGTGTGGTGCTGGTAAAGAAAGTATATCAGGGAATGCCTGCTTAAAATTCGCACCGTAACAAATCTGGTTATCGTGGAAAAGTCTCTTTTTTCAGTCAACATCCTGATAATTCGTTTATTGCTCACGCCAGATTATTTTCAGGATAAAGCTAGGATCCATAGCACAAGCCAAAGCTGTCACTTGCGTCCTTGGAACCTGGCTCTGTGAAGTTCTCTCCATGGATATGGTACTAAATAGGACAATCAGCGAGTTTTCGATAGTGAGTGATATGCGCAGGATTCACATGGCAGAAGTCTTGAGACAGGTTAGTGCACAAAGCGTCCATGGTTACAAGGTTTCATGTCAGTGCCATTGGAACAAGAAGACCAAAGTTCATTGTGGGATTCCAATGAAGGATATTTATTGGACTTCTTTTTGGCAGTTCGGTCTCGTTGAATTATGGTCTTCCCCATACCCCGTCAACAATCAACCTTAATCAGATTCACATGGTGATTCTCTTCCGGTCTTTAATTTCCGTTGTACACGCAGTCTTCCTGGTTATACCAGTGACTGTCGAAACCCCAAAAGCTACAATGTTCTGGTTTATTATGTTGTTTATCTCAACTGGCCAGGCATCAGCCTGCTCGCGATTCCTGGCAAACTGTTGTCCCACATTATCTTGTCCCGAATTTAACGTCATCTAGATGAATACCTGCGTGATGAACAGCATGGCTTCCGCCCAAACCGCTGTTGCACAGACCTGATATTTACCCTGCCAATGCGCACGGAGGAGAGCTGCGAGTGGCGCAATAAACTCTACATGATCTTCATAGATTTCGAAATGTCGTTCGACTCATTACGAACCTTAGGCTGTTAGTTTGCAGGTTCTGAACTATGCGTTTCAGCAATAACAAATAATCAGATAGAACCTCCATCTCCCTGTAATATGAATAGCGGAGTCGAATATTTCCCCGTACCCTGCCCGATGCAATCGAGCGGAGATTAGGAGCTACGCGGCACATAACGTTTTCATTACCTCTACAACTAGCTATATCGCTGTGAAGCCGTGAAGAAGAAACTTTCAAAGTCGAAGCCGATCGAATCTCAGAACGCGTTCCAGAGCGGGTCATCGTGCCTCCTGCACTTATTTTTCTGCGATGAGCAACGGCGAAGATGGAAGTAGACGCGTATCATCTCAAAGCTAGAGCAAGTACCTTTAGCTCCGCTCAGATTTGTCGGGGAATCCATAGTCGCTGCATGGGACCAAAGACTGAGGTTCTATCTGATTATTTGTTCTTTGTTTAAGACAGGGAAGAAAACAAATGTCTGTGAATGGAGAGGTCGTTAGGCTTAATTACTCTTACCAGGGAAAGCTAGGTTTGCAGAGATTCGCACTTTGCAGGTTCTGAACTTCGCGTTTGAGACAGGTCAGAAAAAAAAAGTATACGAATGGACCATTCTCGGAGCTGAATCACTCTTGAAGAGACCATCGCTCTGGTGGCTCACGTGCCTACTGGCTTTTGTATCTCCAAATCCAGTCGTTCGAAGCTTGGACTTCAGACGTTTCGCTGACGATTGCTGTGATGTATTTCACTTCGTGCTGGAAGAGCTCTGCTCGGACGTAAGATTTCGTATTTTTTTTCAAGCCTCTCTTCAAGACAAGACCATTGCCATTGATGGTGGTTCTCGCGTTCTAGCATGACAAGCCAAGTCTTGTGACTTATAGTGGTAAACGACACTATCGACTATGGAGTCGTAGTTGAAGGTTAGGCCAAAAACAATAACGAGTTAGCTAAGTAAAACCTGACGCCAACCTAACTTTCAAACTAATTTAACTCAAACTACCTTGTCTGTCTCTCTCCACAACTGATTATAAACTACGAAACAGTAGTCGCTCTTGAAAGCTACAACGGAAATGTTGATCAAAACTGCTACTATAACAGATCTTCTCCAACCGAGTAATCTCCTTTTTAAAGCTTTGTCGGAACAGGTGCCAGCAAAACATCCGAATCCTTTAAGAAGCCTAATGGGATTGTGATGTGAAATGATGAAGGTGAAAAACAAAGAAAGAACAGATTTGTATTTCGAAAATTTGCTAGACTGTGTCTCTCTACCCAAACGCTTGTCAGTAGATATACTGATCTTTGCCATTGATAGTGATTCTCGCGTTCTAGAATGACAAAGCCAAGTCTTGTGACTTAGAGCAGGGACCCATAAATTTCCTGTAACGACTCGCCATTCAGGGGGCTTGTCAATAAGAGATTTCTGATGCGCTCTTGACCGAACGTCTGAGAGTTCGAGAAACACCCACGGGGATAGAATACGCGAATATCCAAATAGACAAAATTTGGGATTGGCTGCTGGCGCCGTGAGGGAGGAGTCTCTTTGGCGCGCACGTACAATGCGGCAAACAAGAATGCCGATCGACACAAGCGGGATTTTTGGAAGATGGATTTGGTTCGGTCATCATATCAATATAGAAGCATAGGAAATGACAGGCCCCCTGTAAGGAAATTTATGGGTCCCTGCTTAGAGTGGTAAAACGAACACTATAAACATTGCGAAAGAGCATTATGCTACTTGTATTCCCTTTATCTTTGCATTTTTTCATTTAAACCCAGTGAGAAGAGATGTACTGTCTTAAAACCCTAAAGCAGCACGGATACAGCTTAAAATATTTAATTCGCCTCATCCAGTCTACAGAGCTCTTTGAAATCATTGTTCAGTCGCACAAGTCAGCAACGCCATATCCTCGTAGCTCACGAACAAGCTATTTGTCTGCCAGCCGGATAAGTCTGTGCTGAAACTGAAAATTACCTGGGCTCCGACTGTACTTATTCATATGCCTGGAAATAACTATTAGGCAGGGTACATGCCAGTGGAGAGTATGCAGTCAAAAAAAGGTAACAACTGATAAAAAAAAATAAAACCTTCGATGTTGTGTCTTGAATTCGTGCTAAATCATCGACCGAGAACATTTAAGACTAGCAGAATTGGATCCCTGGATTCTTTGAACCAGTATTGGAATTAATATTTTGTTTGGTTCTTTTCAGATTGATGATTCACAGATTTCTCGCCTAAGTTCAGTGATTGTCACCAGAAGTCCTTGATGAAAGTTTGTATCATTAAAAATTGACGAGAAACTTGGTTATCTTTTGCAATAAAAATTTTAATTTTTGTCTAACCAGCAAAAGTGATTATGTATGTATTGTACATGGAAAGCCTAAGACGGTTTTCGACCCCTCGACCTTCACATCTGACGACTTCGGGACGATGAAGATGGAAGTTGATAAGTACAGTCATGGAACCAGGGGCGTCCCGAAGCCCTCCTGATAGGGGGGGTGCGGCTTCAGAATTTTACCGGAATTTTTCGAGGTTTTACCGGAAATTTTCCGTAGTGACCATCTCTGCAGAATTTTTTGAATATATATATTGGGTGGGGTAGGCCAGACAAACTAGCCGAAACTCAGGCCACAAAAGGCCCATTGTCTCAATCCCCCGAAAAAACACAATTGATGGCACACCATCACTCTATAATACAATTGATTAAAATCACTCTATACACAAATTGATGACATCATCACTCAAACTCCCGCTCTGTGTCGCGTTCTTACCTTAAAATCTGTCTAACCTTCCTGTCAGCTGAAGGTACCTGGACAGTTCTCTTAATCTGGCTTTCCTCATTATCTCCTGGAGGTCGACCTTCAGGGAGTGGAATACTTCCAGTCGTTGCCTTGTCCAGGCTGGGCACTCTTGAACAAAGTGTGTGTTTGTCTCTTCTTCTATTCCACAATGGGTACATATTGGAGACTCCGTTTTTCCTGTGTTTGAATTATGTTTTCCAAGGTTACCTATTCCAGTGACAACCTGGATGATTTCCCGGACTTCATCTTTTTTCATGGCGATTAATTTTCTTGTCAAAGCCTCGTTGCGCGTGGGTATTAAGCTTCGCGTGGTTCGACAGTCCATGCGATTTTCCCACGTCCTTTCTATCTGTTTATTCACCCATTCCCGGATTTCAGCTTTCCATCTGCTTTCCGAAATAGGAATGAAAGGCTCAGGTCCAAACGTGATTCTTTTGGTAGCTTCCTTTGCTAGTGCATCTGCTTCCTCGTTTCCTGGGATACCAGAGTGTCCCGGGACCCACATCAAAGTGATTTGATTTCCCTTCTTTGCGACTGCATTTATCTTGTTGAAGCATTCCATTTCTAATGGCTGTTTGCTTTTCGGTGTCTCAAGTGCCTTTAAACAAGCTTGATTATCTGAAAATACAAATATTTCCTTCTCCCTTTTTAGAATACTGTTGTGTTCTGACTTACGTGTTAGAAACAAGAAAAAAATAGGCCCAACAGTCAAGAAAAGGTAGCTTATTTTAAAATCTGATATTTCGATACTGAAATATTTTGCACATCTGAGGGATTTTGTATTTTTCCACCCGATGCACTGGTAATAACGTTCGGATTGTGCGCTGCTTGTAGCCTACGACAAACCAAAATTCATCCAGACTCGGAGAATCTGAATTTGCACAAAATCCTGCATTTTCAGGGCTAAAGATGCGACATCGGATATATTACGCCGGTAGGAAGTTCGTTGACTGAATTTTCCTAGTCCTAACTGAAGGCAGGATCCGGGTTCGTTTTAGAGGTGGGATCCGGGTTCGTTGACGAAGCAGGATCTGGGTTTGTTTTGGAGGTAACGTGGAGGCAGGATCTGGGCTCGTCGTCGAGGTAGGAACTGGGTTCGTTGTCGAGGCAGGATCCGGGTTCGTTGTCAAGGCAGAATCCGTGTTCGTTGACTGAATTTTCTTAGTCCTAAGTGGAGGTAGGATCCGGGTTCGTTTTAGAGGTGGGATCCGGGTTCGTTGTCGAGGAAGGATCCGGGTTCGTTGTCGAGGCAGGATCTGGGTTCGTTGACTGAATTTTGACGAAGTTCTCTGCAGAATTTTTAGAATACTGTTGTGTTCTGACTTACGTGTTAGAAACACGAAAAAAATAGGCCCAACAGTCAAGAAAAGGTAGCTTTCGATACTGAAATATTTTGCACATCTGAGGGATTTTGTATTTTTCCACCCGATGCACTGGTAATAACGTTCGGATTGTGCGCTGCTTGTACGACAAACCAAAATTCATCCAGGCTCGAGAATCTGAATTTGCACAAAATCCTGCATTTTCAGGACTAAAGATGCGACATCGGATATATTACGCCGGTAGGAAGTTCGTTGACTGAATTTTCCTAGTCCTAAGTGAAGGCAGGATCCGGGTTCGTTTTAGAGGTGGGATCCGGGTTCGTTGACGAAGCAGGATCCGGGTTCGTTGTCGAGGCAGGATCTGGGTCTGTTTTGGAGGTAACGTGGAGGCAGGATCCGGGCTCGTCGTCGAGGTAGGAACTGGGTTCGTTGTCGAGGCAGGATCCGGGTTCGTTGTGAAGGCAGAATCCGTGTTCGTTGACTGAATTTTCTTAGTCCTAAGTGGAGGTAGGATCCGGGTTCGTTTTAGAGGTGGGATCCGGGTTCGTTGACGAGGCAGGATCCAGGTTCGTTTTCCAGGCAGGATCTGGGTTTTAGAAGTAACGTGGCAGGATCCGGGTTCGTCGTCGAGGGAGGAACTGGCTTCGTTGTCGAGGCAGGATCCGGGTTCGTTGTCAAGGCAGTATCCGGGTTCGTTGACTGAATTTTGACGAAGTCCAAAGTAGAGGCAGGACCCGGGTTCGTTTTAGAGGTGGGATCCGGGTTCGTTGTCGAGGAAGGATCCGGGTTCGTTGTCGAGGCAGGATCTGGGTTCGTTGTCGAGGCAGGATCCGGGTTCGTTGTCGAGGCAGGATCGGGGTTCGTTGACTGAATTTTGACGAAGTCCAAAAAATAGGCAGGATCCAGGTTCGTTTTAGAGGTGGGATCCGGGCTCGTTGACGAGGGCAGGATCCGGGTTCGTTGTCAAGGCAGGATCCGTGTTCGTTGACTGAATTTCCCTAGTCCTAAGTGGAGGCAGGATCCGGGTTCGTTTTAGAGGTGGGATCCGGGTTCGTTGACGAGGCAAGATGCGTGTTCGTTTTCGAGGCAGGATCTGGGTTCATTTGTAGGTAACGTGGAGGCAGGATCCGGCTTTGTCGTCGAGGTAGGAACTAGGTTCGTTGTCAAGGCAGGATCCGGGCTCGTCGAGGCAGGATCAGGGTATGTTGACTGAATTTTGAATTTTGAAACTGGAGGCAGGATCCGGGTTCGTTGACGAGGCAGGATCCGGGTTCGTTGACGAGGCAGGATCCGGGTTCGTTGACTCTTCGAGGCAGGATCCGGGTTCGTAGATTGAATTTTGACTAAGTCCAAAGTGTAGACAGGATCCGGGTTCTTTGTCGAGGCAGGATCCGGGTTCTTTGACTGAATTTTAACTAAGTCTAAAGTGGAAGCAGGATCTGGGTTCGTTGACGAGGCAGGATCCGGGTTCGTTGACGAGGCAGGATCTGGGTTCGTTGATGATGCAGGATACGGGTTCGTTGACTCGTCGAGGCAGGATCCAGGTTCGTTGAGTGAATTTTGACCAAGTCCAAACTGGAGGCAGTATCCGGGTTCGTTGACGAGGCAGGATCCGGGTTCGTTAATTGAATTTTGACGAAGTCCAAAGTGGAGGCAGGATCCGGGTTCGTTGACAAGGCAGGATCCGGGTTCGTTGACGAGGCAGAATCCGGGTTCGTTGACACTTCGAGGCAGGATCCGGGTTCGTTAGTTGAATTTTGACTAAGTCCAAAGTGTAGGCAGGATCCGGGTTCGTTGACGAGGCAGGATCCGGGTTCGTTGACTGGATTTTGACTAAGTCCAAAGTGGAGGCAGGATCCGGGTTCATTGACGAGGCAGGATCCGGGTTCGTTGACGAGGCAGGATCCGGGTTTGTTGACGAGGCAGGATCCGGGTTCGTTGACGAGGCAGGATCAGGGTTCGTTCTCGAGGCAGGATCTGGGTTCGTTGACTCGTCGAGGCAGGATCCGGGTTTGTTGACTGAATTTTGACTAAGTCCAAACTGGAGGCAGGATCCGGGTTCGTTGACGAGCAGGATCCGGGTTCGTTGACGAGGCAAGGTCCGTGTTCGTTGACTCGTCGAGGCAGGATCCGGGTTTGTTGACTGAATTTTGACTAAGTCCAAACTGGAGGCAGGATCCGGGCTCGTTGACGAGGCAGGATCCAGGTTCGTTGACGAGGCAGGATCCGGGTTCGTTGACTCGTCGAGTCAGGATCCGGGTTTGTTGACAAGGCAGGATCCGGATTCGTTGACGAAGCAGAATCCGGGTTTGTTGACGAGGCAGGATGCGGGTTCGTTGACAAGGCAGGATCCGGGTTCGTTGTCGAGGCAGGATCCGGGTTCGTTGACTCGTCGAGTCAGAATCCGGTTTTGTTGACTGAATTTTGACTAAGTGCAAAGTGGAGGCAGGATCCGGTTTCATTGACGAGGCAGGATCCGGGTTCGTTGACGAGGCAGGATCCGGGTTTGTTGACGAGGCAGGATCCGGGTTCGTTGACAAGGCAGGATCCGGGTTCGTTGACGAGGCAGAATCCGGGTTCGTTGACACTTCGAGGCAGGATCCGGGTTCGTTAGTTGAATTTTGACTAAGTCCAAAGTGTAGGCAGGATCCGGGTTCGTTGACGAGGCAGGATCCGGGTTCGTTGACTGGATTTTGACTAAGTCCAAAGTGGAGGCAGGATCCGGGTTCATTGACGAGGCAGGATCCGGGTTCGTTGACGAGGCAGGATCCGGGTTTGTTGACGAGGCAGGATCCGGGTTCGTTGACGAGGCAGGATCAGGGTTCGTTCTCGAGGCAGGATCTGGGTTCGTTGACTCGTCGAGGCAGGATCCGGGTTTGTTGACTGAATTTTGACTAAGTCCAAACTGGAGGCAGGATCCGGGCTCGTTGACGAGGCAGGATCCGGGTTCGTTGGCGGGGCAGGATCCGGGTTCGTTGACGAGGCAGGATCCGGGTTCGTTGACTTTTCGAGGCAGGATCCGGGTTCCTTAATTGAATTTTGACTAAATCCAAAGTGGAGGCAGGATCCGGGTTCGTTGACGAGGCAGGATCCGGGTTCGTTAGTTGAATTTTGACTAAGTCCAAAGTGTAGGCAGGATCCGGGTTCGTTGACGGGGCAGGATCCGGGTTCGTTGACGAGGCAGGATCCGGGTTCGTTGACTTTTCGAGGCAGGATACGGGTTCCTTAATTGAATTTTGACTAAATCCAAAGTGGAGGCAGGATCCGGGTTCGTTGACGAGGCAGGATCCGGGTTCGTTGAATCGTCGAGGCAGGATCCGGGTTTGTTGACTGAATTTTGACTAAGTACAAACTGGAGGCAGGATCCGGGTTCGTTGACGAGGCAGGATCCGGATTCTTTGTCGAGGCAGGATCCGGGTTCTTTGACTGAATTTTAACTAAGTCTAAAGTGGAAGTAGGATCTGGGTTCGTTGACGAGGCAGGATCCGGGTTCTTTGACGAGGCAGGATCCGGGTTCGTTGACGAGGCAGGATCCGGGTTCGTTGACGAGGCAGGATCCGGGTTCGTTGATGATGCAGGATACGGGTTCGTTGTCGTTGAGTGAATTTTGACCAAGTCCAAACTGGAGGCAGGATTCGGGTTCGTTGACGAGGCAGGATCCGGGTTCGTTGACTCTTCGAGGCAGGATCCGGGTTCGTTGACAAGGCAGGATCCGGATTCGTTGACGAAGCAGAATCCGGGTTCGTTGACTCTTCGAGGCAGGATCCGGGTTCGTTAATTGAATTTTGACTAAGTCCAAACTGTAGGCAGGATCCGGGCTCGTTGACGAGGCAGGATCCAGGTTCGTTGACGAGGCAGGATCCGGGTTCGTTGACTCGTCGAGTCAGGATCCGGTTTTGTTGACTGAATTTTGACTAAGTCCAAAGTGGAGGCAGGATCCGGGTTCGTTGCCGAGGCAGGATCAAGGTTCGCTGACGAGGCAGAATCCGGGTTCGTTGACTCTTCGAGGCAGGATCCGGGTTCGTTAATTGAATTTTGACTAAGTCCAAAGTGTAGGCAGGATCCGGGTTCGTTGACGAGGCAGGATCCGGGTTTGTTGACGAGGCAGGATGCGGGTTCGTTGACAAGGCAGGATCCGGGTTCGTTGTCGAGGCAGGATCCGGGTCCGTTGACTCGTCGAGTCAGAATCCGGTTTTGTTGACTGAATTTTGACCAAGTCCAAACTGGAGGCAGGATCCGGGTTCGTTGACGAGGCAGGATCCGGGTTCGTTGACTCTTCGTGGAAGGATCCGGGTTCGTTAATTGAATTTTGACCAAGTCCAAAGTGGCGGCAGAATCTGGGTTCGTTGACGAGGCAGGATCCGGGTTCGTTGACTCGACGAGGCAGGATCCGGGTTTGTTGACTGAATTTTGACTAAGTACAAACTGGAGGCAGGATCCGGGTTCGTTGACGAGGCAGGATCCGGGTTCGTTGATGATGCAGGATACGGGTTCGTTGACTCTTCGAGGCAGGATCCGGGTTCGTTAATTGAATTTTGACCAAGTCCAAAGTGGCGGCAGAATCTGGGTTCGTTGACGAGGCAGGATCCGGGTTCGTTGACTCGACGAGGCAGGATCCGGGTTTGTTGACTGAATTTTGACTAAGTCCAAACTGTAGGCAGGATCCGGGCTCGTTGACGAGGCTGGATCCAGGTTCGTTGACGAGGCAGGATCCGGGTTCGTTGACGAGGCAGGATCCGGGTTCGTTGACGAGGCAGGATCCGGGTTCTTTGTCGAGGCAGGATCCGGGTTCTTTGACTGAATTTTAACTAAGTCTAAAGTGGAAGCAGGATCTGGGTTCGTTGACGAGGCAGGATCCGGGTTCTTTGATGAGGCAGGATCCGGGTTCGTTGACGAGGCAGGATCCGGGTTCGTTGACGAGGCAGGATCCGGGTTCGTTGATGATGCAGGATACGGGTTCGTTGACTAGTCGAGGCAAGATCCGGGTTCGTTGAGTGAATTTTGACCAAGTCCAAACTGGAGGCAGGATCCGGGTTCGTTGACGAGGCAGGATCCGGGTTCGTTGACTCTTCGAGGCAGGATCCGGGTTCGTTATTTGAATTTTGACTAAGTCCAAAGTGGAGGCAGGATCTGGGTTCGTTGACAAGGCAGGATCCGGATTCGTTGACGAAGCAGAATCCGGGTTCGTTGACTCTTCGAGACAGGATCCGCGTTCGTTAATTGAATTTTGACTAAGTCCAAACTGTGGGCAGGATCCGGGCTCGTTGACGAGGCAGGATCCAGGTTCGTTGACGAGGCAGGATCCGGGTTCGTTGACTCGTCGAGTCAGGATCCGGTTTTGTTGACTGAATTTTGATTAAGTCCAACGTGGATGCAGGATCCGGTTCGTTGCCGAGGCAGGATCAAGGTTCGTTGACGACGCAGAATCCGGGTTCGTTGACTCTTCGAGGCAGGATCCGGGTTCGTTAATTGAATTTTGACTAAGTCCAAAGTGTAGGCAGGATCCGGGTTCGTTGACGAGGCAGGATCCGGGTTCGTTGACGAGGCAGGATCCGGGTTCGTTGACGAGGCAGGATCCGGGTTTGTTGACGAGGCAGGATGCGGGTTCGTTGACAAGGCAGGATCCGGGTTCGTTGTCGAGGCAGGATCCGGGTTCGTTGATTCGTCGAGTCAGAATCCGGTTTTGTTGACTGAATTTTGACCAAGTCCAAACTGGAGGCAGGATCCGGGTTCGTTGACGAGGCAGGATCCGGGTTCTTTGTCGAGGCAGGATCCGGGTTCTTTGACTGAATTCTAACTAAGTCTAAAGTGGAAGCAGGATCCGGGTTCTTTGTCGAGGCAGGATCCGGGTTCTTTGACTGAATTTTAACTAAGTCTAAAGTGGAAGCAGGATCCGGGTTCGTTGACGAGGCAGGATCCGGGTTCTTTGACGAGGCAGGATCCGGGTTCGTTGACTGAATTTTAACTAAGTCTAAAGTGGAAGCAGGATCCGGGTTCGTTGACGAGGCAGGGTCCGTGTTCGTTGACTCGTCGAGGCAGGATCCGGGTTTTTTGACTGAATTTTGACTAAGTCCGAACTGGAGACAGGATCCGGGCTCGTTGACGAGGCAGGATCCAGGTTCGTCGACGAGGCAGGATCCGGGTTCGTTGACTCGTCGAGTCAGGATCCGGTTTTGTTGACTGAATTTTGACTAAGTCCGAACTGGAGACAGGATCCGGGCTCGTTGACGAGGCAGGATCCGGGTTCGTTGACGAGGCAGGATCCGGGTTCGTTGACGAGGCAGGATCCGGGTTCGTTGACGAGGCAGGATCCGGGTTCGTTGACTGAATTTTGACTAAGTCCAAACTGGAGGCAGGATCCGGGTTCGACGGTTTGACGGGTTCGTTGACAAAGCTAGAGCAAGTACCTTTAGCTCCGCTCAGTTTTGTCGGGGAATCCATAGTCGCTCTAGCGTCAAATATGACGTGACCGCAAACAAATTGCAACAGAAATGATTTTTACACTATCTTGTAGAGAAAAAAAACTGTACAATATACCAAAAGTTGAGAAACCTACCGGGGTGCAAAATTTGTGTTTTTTAGCGTTTTAAATGTAATTTTTTGTTTTTCAGCTGAAATTTTCTATTTTGTTAAGGCTTAGTGTTTACTTCATGAGAACAGTGTCTCTGGTGTAGTTTTATGTGCTGAACTCGAATATCACATCAGACTTAAGATACAGTTAACCGAAAATGTTTCACATTCATCAGCATCCAATAAATTCGTGATTCTATTATAGCACAGTCGTTTTACCGCAGACAAATCGCAACAGAAAAGATTAAACCGTCGTGTACAGAAAATGAAACTGTTCGACTTGTCTAAAGCTGGAAACCTATCTCAAGTAAAAGCTCGTGTTTTATAGCGTTTTCTTTTTTTCTTTTTCTTTTTCCAGCTCGTCTTTTCGATTTTCTAACAGCTTACCGTTTGCTTCGTAGGATACATGTTTTCAAGGTAATTTTTTGCGGTGAATCTGAATATTGCCTCAGATTCAAGATATGTTCATCTTTAAAATGTTTGGTATTTATAACCATACAAGAGGTTTCCTTGGAAGTCTTATTATTTATGGTTTGGAAAATACCATTTCAAGTAGAATTCTTCAAATTTTCCTATTCATCACCTCTAAGTTATTAATAAAACTTGATTCACAGGTAACAAAAATCACATTGGTAAAAGGCCGAGCAGGTTTATGCCTACCCCTTCCAGTCCAGTGCAAGGATACGCATATTTTGTTCCCCCACTTTACCTACACATCATCTAGAGTGCTATCAGAGGGTTTTCGCGAGATTCCAGAATCACCTTCCGGCAAACGAAGCGCATCTCAAAAACACTGGGAAAGCTATTCCTGGAATCACTGTCCAGTTTCCCGCTGGACCAATTGCAAAAACGCATGGAAAGCTGAACTCGCCTGGGGATCGTTGAATTCTGGATTTCAACAGTTTCAAAATTCCCGCCGGAGCATTCAATTTCCCGTGGAGCTTTCACTAACTTTCTGGAATCACTATCCGAGAAAGCTGCTTCGGTTTCCAAGCAGCGCGAAAACCTTTGGAAAGTGATTCCAGCTTTTCTTTCCAGCTCGCGAAAACCCTCCTTATATTTGGTCTCGTTGGAGTCGAGAGTCGTCAACGCTCCAGGCAAATATTTTCGATGGAGCGGCTCAATCCTTAGAATCCTAACCTTAGAATCCGTAGACGACAGGCAGGTTAGCAAAACCATCCGTCGTCTCGAACCATTCAAAATTAAACCATCACGATGATGAGACGATGAACACAACGAAAAATCGGCCTACACCAAGAAGCCAAGGAAAAAAATGTTCTGATGTAGCGAAGAGGATACCGACATACTACGGATCAAAGACGGAGAAGCCAAAGATGACTGGGAGGTACCGAGGTAGACGGCGCAACATAGGGGAATCTGTTTCAGCTCCAAAAAATTCCCGCGGAGAGACCGCACAGTACCAGCAAGTACCGTCCTGACTCACCAACGAAACCGATGGCGCTAGAGCCCTGCAGAAAGCAACGACGAACACCGAGGCCCTAACCATCATCGCCAACCAGTAACCATGAAGCACCAAATGGCTAATCTCCGTAACGACTAAATTCCAGGACAACCTACGACCTGTCCCTAAGAAGGATCTTGAGCCCCTTAAGACTATGAACGATATGAAAATAATATTTGAACTTAGCCAACATGAAAAAGCTCATAAAGAGCGTAATAATCAGAAACACCACATATATTCCTGTCAAGGGACCAAGACACCAAGGACTCAGCTCATTAGAGCTTGAAACAACTGGAGTCCCTTAATTGCAGCATCGAAAGGGAAGCTGAGACAAAAGATGGACGCAGCTTTCATACTACTTCTACAAAACGAATTTTTTCACAAATCTGGCAGAGCACAAAGCTGGACCATGGATTATGGGTATATATGTGCGACTGATCCCGCCAGTGGAAACAGCCATCTTAAGGTTCCCTAATAAAGTAGTCTCAAAAGACGTCCGTAGGTTTCTGAACCTACTTGCTATAGGCAAGCGTAGGCTGAAAGTAGTCGCTAGAAAAGATGCCGCAGGGGTAACATGGCCCACCGAGAACATCAGCAAACACTGAACGAGGACGGATTTAACTATTTTAATAATTACATATATGTAGGCTAGAATTTATATATATACCTATTACAGGTTTAATTGTATGATATAACGATTAATAATTGCTGCTACCGGTAAAACTTGGTATTATTTTGATTTATATCCTTGGATAACTACGATACTTGTTCAGGCTAAGCTTGGCTCACCCCACACACAGGGTTGAGTATCCAATAAAAGACAACACGTTTTGTCTTAAAGTCGAAAACTGGCCTACATGAAAACAGATGGATTAGCCTACTTTTATCGCAAGTAAAACTCGCCCCAAGTTATAGCCTACCACAGTATCTGCCTTCTCATGGTCCTATCGAAAAATAGTGCGAGGGACAAATAATCACTTTAAAATTAATGACGTCAACTAAATATAGAATAATTAAATGATATGTAATTATTAATAATAAATACAGCACATTTATTAATTAGCCATTCAACACATCCATTTGGGTCTGTATTCGGTCCTCAATGCGAACAACGGGATAATGTAATAGAAATATGTATTTCTTGAATAGTGATCAATGTGAAACACTTCCGGTTGACCGTATCTTTAATCTTATGTGATATTCGAGTTCAGACATAAAACTACATCAGAAAACATTTTTCCGGTGAAGAAAACACAAAGCTATAAGAAAATCGAAAATATCAGCTGAAAAATAATAAATAAAATATAAAACGCTAAAAAACACGAATTTTGCACCCCGCTAGGTTTCTCAACTTTTGATATGTTGTACAGTTTTTTTTTCTCTACAAGATGGTGTAAAAATCATTTCTGTTGCAATTTGTTTGCGGTCAAATCTTATGTATGTATGTATGTATTTATAACCCATCATACAAAAAAATGAATTGATGGAGTAAATTGGAAAAAAGAAAAAAGAAAGAAACAACATACCATTTACGTTCTAAAGTAACAACGAAAACAATTCCACATCAAAAGATAATATTTTGCCATTCATTTTGCCATTCAACTCAGCTAACTTAACACACGGGTCAGACAAGTTATATTTTTTGATCAAGTACGAGTTGCGAGTCCACGGAGGAACTCGTAACAGAAACTTAGCGAATCTGAAAAAAACACGCTTCATCCTAAGATGGTCATAGTCACTAAATATAGGGTAAAACGGTACTAAATACAGAATATGTGGCAGGACGACACTATTATAAATCCTCGCAAGATGGGCTCTGTTCAAATGGAACTGCGAACTAACATTTGTACCGTATGCACGACGAATTTTAGTTTCCATACTTTCTAGCATCAATAGCCTAGTTTTCTTCAGATTTTTTCCAATAGGAAGGCCAAGATAAGTCAACTTATTACAAGGCTTTACTGCTGTACCATTCAGGTCTATTGAAATACCCTCAGATCTAGTCGCATCTAATTCATTAAAAATCAAAACATCACATTTTCCAGCATTTAGGGAAAGCCCAATATCACTGTAATTTTTAGATATCTCTCGAAAACATTTTCCTAACCCACTAGTAGTCCTACTAATATTAAAAATGTCATCTGCATAACATAATATCGACAGATCAGTACCTTTATATAGACAGCACGAAGAAAGTTGGCACTGAGCTGGAAGCGTTGCATTATTATAAACCGTGGGAGACGTAACCGCACCCTGCTTAACCCCGATATGAATTGGTATATCTTCAGTCAGCAAATTAATTCCAGGTATACATATTTTTCCTTTCATATGGCGGTACATGTACAGAAGAGGTCTAACTAAATCTTGCGATACACCACGGTTCAAAAGCTCATTCATCGCTTGGGGATGCAACAACAAATCAAACGCTTTACTAACATCATATGTACCAAGCGCTAGAGTACCACCGGATTTATCTGCATCAACCAATAAATTACATAGACATTTTAGAGCATGGAAACATCCAAGCTTAGGCTGGAAGCCAAACTGGTGAGGAGGCATATAAAAAATAGAACGTAGGCTACCAATTATAAGTAATTCCAACACCTTAGCAAAAACACTTGAAACAGTTATAGGTCGATACGACGAGCACTCAGACGGATCCTTCCCTTTTTTGAGAATCGGCGAAATAAGACCAACACAAAAAGAATCTGGAACTACAATATACCACAGCAAAAAACCATTTGGTACAACAACGAAAGATGACACATAAGCTTGTCAGACCCATTTTGTAAGTGAAGAGCGCAGAATCCATCATAACCCATAGATTGTCTCTTGTTAAGCTTTCGTATAACTTCACGTAATTCATTAGAACTAACTACAAAAGTACCCGGTCCAGGAGTGCGTAATCGATTATTTAATTCCGTTTCAAATTTCTCGAGATTATTATCGTCGGGTTCGGTCAACTGATTCTTGAAATACGAATGCCATTGGTTCTCACTAATGGTAACCTTGCTTTCCCGAGTTTTATTGTTTGCCGAACGAGTTTTCCATAACTTATTAGGGTCATTCGCGATCGATTCCGCAATTGCAACACTTTGGCCAACCCGGTGAGCTTTGAGCTCCTTCTGGAAACGCCGCTTAGTAAGTAACCGTAAAGTATTGACAACTCCATTTCTGGGTTTTCCACAATCATTCCACAGACGTAACCAAAATTTCGAAGACTGACAAGCAGATTTGAGGCTCTCGTTACTAGACCATCCAAACTTTTCGGTTCCGGATCTACACTTTCTTACTGGGACAGCGAACTTCTCGGCATTTTTTAGAGCGTGGGTAATCTGTGCGCAATAAAAGTTCAACTCAATACGAATATCAGACTCATCCATCCCAGGTTGCCGTTGGAGGAGCTGAAACGGAACTCGGATTTTGTCTAGCATGAGGTCACACTCCGCTTGGAAAATACCTTTATCAATCTTATCCCAACACTTAACACGAAAAAATTTTGATTTCCTTTTAACAGATTCAGAGGAGGGAGTATCTTGGACGGGAATTGATAGGAACAATGGGATATGGTCACTATATTCACCTTCCAAACCGACTTTGACAACAAGCTCTGAATTGGGAGGACAAAGGAATACTACATGGTCAAGATTAGAAGTGCTTCCAGAAACTGAAATAAACGAATAATTTCGGTCTTTCGGTATAATCGAGTACCCGGTTGGTAGAATAGATAGAAACGTTTCAGCTCTAGCACTTGAATTCTCGAGTAGATCACAGTTAAAGTCTCCGATAAGTATGCACTTTCTGTTCATCTTCTCAACCTTTTTTAACAGTTTGGCCACCTTTCTGCAGGCAATAGCAAATTTTCTTTCAGAAGCTTCGTCCCTGTAATTGGTTGGAAGATAAAGATTAACTATAACCAAATTATCAACCGTCACAGCAAGATAACAATCACACATATCAAACAGTTCTGATTGACAAGTTGTCAGGACGGCTAAACCACCGCTTGGCCTTCCTTTAGCTCTAAATCTTCTTGCTGGGGAGAGATGTACCGTTACGTTAGAGGAAGGGCATAGAAGCTGAGAATTCAAGTCCGTCAAGAAGTGCTCCTGTCTACAGATGACACTATAGGATTTACATAGCTTCTCCAGGACTGGTAATTTATCGATAATGCCACCGTTAACATTCCACGACATAACCGAAAGAAGTCCATCAATATTCATTGAGAGCTGTAAGATTTGTTCTGTCCAGCGGTCAATTTCCAATTTTCCGGGCAGGACACTGAATAACATGAGTGACCCGAAGCTTTGCATACAACACATCGTTTCTTCTGCATGCATGGCTGCTCCTTTGTACTTTTATGGTCGGAGCCTGCGCACTGAGAACAGACCTCGGCATTAGGACACTCGGCCGCCAGATGCCCCACATGGTGACATTTGAAGCAACGGCGTGGTAATGTTTGAAAAACATAAATGCGAAAACGTTCAAAACCGATCTTCGGAGGGTCCTTCATGTTAGCCTCCAAGGCTTCTTTTGACGGGAAGTAAAGTCTGAAAGTGCGGGACTGACCGATTTGTTCAGCTTTTTCGCATGATGGGATCAACTTAGCGACATCTTCTGCTTCAAAATCGTTTGGGACAAATCGCACAACTCCTGAAAACCTCTTTGATTTGACGCTTGTTTCTAGTGGACTATTTCCTACCTTCATAGCATTTGCAATCTTTTCAGCGTAATCCTGATTTTACTATTACCTTCCATTCATCTTTATTTCTCTTGAGCTCTACTATAGATAGATAGATAGATAGATAGTTTATTGCTATAAGCAGCCCGAGGGCCATGGCAAAAATTTAACATACAAAAGAAAAAAGAAAAAACACAAGCACTGACATATAATAATACTCGAACATAATTTCCGTTTGAATTGTTTTACTTATTCCAAAAATCTACTTCTATGTTCCACCGCTAGCCTCAAAAATCGCCCCATTTTCTTTATACCAGCAAAACACTCGTCCTTAAAAATTCGTTTTAACCACTCTTCGTCAAATACGCGTACATCATACTCTTCTTTTCTCCAGTCATTCAGCTCAATACAATCGCAAAGCATGTGAATCACACTCTCATCCACGCACCCACACATCGGACAGAAGTAAGGACCGAACTTCTGCTTACAATTACCAATATAACGTCTTCTACCCCCAATTGGTAGACAATCTGCCAACAGTTCAATAATTATCTTTAACTCATCCCGTCTAAGACCCGCTTTAAACATTATATTCTCACCCCATGTCTCCCTTACCGTAGCATAAAACCCCAAAGATTCCGATTGATCCTTCTGGGCGTGCCAAACCTGTATTTCCTGGCTCTTAAGTATTTCTTTCACTACCTTAGTCACTCCTTCCTCCCTTCCTAATCCATCATTCCACAATTCACCAACTCCGCAATCATCCAGTATCTTTTTTACTAGATATGGCCATGAAGTAGGAGACTCTTCTTTCAACGCTTCTAAATATGCAGATTTTAATAGTCTAACGCGTGGCATCCTAACAATCCTTTCCCAAAACCTAACCATACTCACTAGTCTTACATTTCTTAAAGAAGTTAAACCTAACTCACCCCTAACAACAACACTATTTGTAAATTTACTTACTCCTAACCACCTTTTAAAATAACCTAACTGCACGACTTCCATCTTATCTATCTTCTCATACCCCCATACTTCAGACCCATAATGCATTACCCCCACTACCTTAGACCTAAATATTTCTTTATGGGCCCTAAGGTTTCTAATATCCTTTACTTCGCTCCTAAGTATCAAATTCGAACATAATCTACCCTTCTCTACACTCTTTTCAATATGTTTACTAAATGTCTTACCTTTAGCTCTGAGTCTTACTCCCAGGTATGTCCACTCTTCCTTAACTTCTATTTCTTTACCTCCATAATTGAACTTATCGTCCGTCCTCAAATTTCCTCCTTTCCTGAATACTAATACTACCGTCTTACCTGTGTTTAGCTCCAGTTTTTTCCCTTCTAAGTACTCTCTCAACAAATCAAGTAAAATCTGCAGATTATTTCTACTATCACTTAACAAAACTATGTCATCAGCGAACAAAAGCATACATAGCAAAGATACGTCTAAAGAAACCGTGGGTGCTCCTTTTTTTAACATAAACTCCACAACATCATTAATAAATATTCCAAACAGTTTCGGCGACATGGTACAACCTTGTTTTACACCCATATTATAACTTATTACCTTAGATAGTTGTTTCCCTACCCTTACTATCAATCGTGTAAATCTATATATCTCTGCTAACATTAACACAAATGTTGCTGGTAGTCCTATACTTAACAGACTATCTATCAATAGAACTCTCTCTACGTTGTCAAACGCCCCTTTCAGGTCTACGAATGGCGCGTACAGTCTTCCATTTCTAGGCCTAGTATACTTATCAATCACCACTTTTAATGCGAAAATATTATCCATCGGTCCGTAACCTTGTCTAAACCCTGCTTGTACCTGATTTAAAACCTCCCTAGAATCTAACCATTTCTTTAACCTATTATCTAAAATCTTACAAAAAACCTTTGATATGCTATTCCCCAGGTGTATACCCTATAATTACCAAGCTCCTGCCTATTACCTTTTTTAAACAGGGGTGTCATTATTGATAAACTCTACTGCTTCGGCCACACAAAATTGCTTAGTATACCTGAAAATAGTAATGCCAGAGTCTGAAGTAGAAACGTTCTAACCCGTTTCCAAATAATCGTAGGGATCCCATCGGGTCCCGGTGATGACGCCCCCCTCATCTTCTTCATCGACTCCCACACTTCGTCTGGGCTAACAGGATCCGTCAGGGCGTAGTCCTCCTCTCTCAAGGGAAATTTTACTTGTTCCCTTAGTCGCTGCGCTGTTCCCTTTAGGTTATCTTCACTTGAATATTTCTCTTCCAGGTAATCTGTCCACGCATTTGTTGAAGGGCCAGTCCCCAGCTCCTCTCGTCGAAATGACCCCTTAATTCCATTCCAAAACTCTTTCTTATTTTTCTTAATATAATCCTCCTCCATCATTTTTATTCGTTTTTCCTCCAATTCACTTTTTTTCTTCTTTATTAACTGCTTATACTCCCTTCGTTGCTCCCTATACTCCTCTAAAGATCCTTTATCAACATAAATACTATCCTTAATTCTTAGAAGGGCAGCTCTAACCTTACTTCTCTTCACTTCACATTCCTTATCAAAAAAGTCCTTACCTTGTCTTCTATACTTTTGTTTATCATTATCTTCATCCCCTCTGCTTACCTCCCTGACAACCTTACAAATTGCTTCAATTCCATCTTCCGTTTTACCCGACACAATAGTAGATCTACATTTGTCTATCCGCTCTTCTATTAATTGCTTCTCTAACCTACTACTCAACGTTTTATCACTTACATTTTCTGACCTAATTTTTGGGAATACCAACATCCTATCATTTGAATCCAAATCTAATCCAATTTTTGAATCCCTAACTCCCCGAATGGACATTCTAATGTCTATTGTCGCTTCTATTGGCACGTGGTCCGAACCAACCACCGAGAGCACCCTGAAGTCTGTACACCACGGCCAGAGAGACATATCCACTAAAATATAATCAACTATACTAGGCATCCTCCCCGCAAAACAAGTAAAATCACCAATATTTTTATCTTTCCCCAGTCTACCATTTAAAATTACCGAATTTTCAATCCCGCAAAAATCCAGTATTTTTCCACCCCATTTATTTACCTTTCGAGCTCGGTCCTTACTTGTCCTCTCTACCGGTCGTTCCAGTTGATCATCCACACAAACTCCATTCATATCAACAAATCCAGGGTCGGGGTCCTCGTGCGGCAGCGACGGTACAAAAGTCCTTTCCATTTTACTACTCGTATACCCATTGAAGTCTCCTAAAAATACAAACTGGTAACTTCTGTGAATCCGCTTATACTGGTAAGTTTCATTAAACAGAATATCCCACGTATCTTCCTTTTCACTATAGCTGCTAGTCTCCGGCGGAATATATACACCACAAACAATCAGAGAAACATTTCCTAATGTCAACTTTATCCAAACAATATTTTCGGATGACGATTTTAACTGAACGCACTTACTAAATATACCACTCTTAAATAAAATAGAAACACCCCCGTACACTCTATTATTTTTGCTTCTCCTCCGCGATACTCCAAAAGAATCATAATCTACTCGTATAATCGGATCAGGTTTCCAACTTTCCACAATACAAACAATATCCCAACTTCCTGACATAAATAAACTATCAAGCTTAACATCACTATATCCCTGAATGTTCCACTCCACAATCTTTAGACTCTGCTCATGGCCCTCTTTACCCTAGTAATCTTCAATCTCTTGTGGACCGAAGCTAAACCGGTAATGATCACCATTAGACCTGTCGCTTCGTTCCCTAAATGAACGGTACCCTGGACGCGCAACGTTTCTATTTCCCACACGAGGATTTTTGGGGGCGTGCCTCTCATGTTCTATAGGGCTGATTTCGCTACTCTTTCTGGCACGACCTCCTGACACTGCTTGTTTGTAACTCCTAGTAGGGATCTCTACCACCGTGGTCGCATCACTGTCATTACCATCTGAGCTTAGCGCATCGACACTATCACGACTTACAGTTTCTGACTCCACCGATGTACTAGTCCCTGGCTTACCACTGGGCCGTTCCGAATGCTCAGGAACTTCCTTCGCCTGAGATGATTGCTCAATTTCCATAACACTACCTTGGGCTTCACTTTGACTGTCTCTAGCCGCTAACATCCCTTCTACGCCAGCCTGTGGATATGCCACTTTTTTAAGTTTTCTCGTCGCTCCCTCATATACGAATAGTTCACCGTCTACAAACAGTTTGTCACCCCTCAGATACGCTCGTCGGTTCTCATCCAATGCTTTTTCTAAAAATGGCTTAAGGGCTCTGCGCGCTTCACGTTGAATGAATGAGTAATCAGGGCTAACACCGACACTTTCTCGTCGAATTATTTTTGCGTTCCTTAGAACGTGATTACGAAAATCCATTGATGCGAATTTAACTACAACTGGGCCTGCTCGTAGTCTATACGCTTCGACTACATCGTAACGACAAATGTTAAGAGACGGGAAGCAATAGTCCAGCAGGGAAATAACATCTGCTGCCACTGATGGGCCTGGCCTTGTTGGTCTAAAATCGTGCAAGACCAGGTTAAATCGTTTGTCCTTCAATTCCAATTGGTTGATTCTGTCCTCGGCTGTGACCAGGGCCCTACGTAGACTTGCAATTTCGGCCTTTGCTGCCTCCCCTGCTTCAACACTACGGGCAATTTGGACAGACATGTCCGAGATTTTGCTCTGGATATTTGATACATACTCTGAAACTTTCGGAATAAGGGCTAGCTTGAGGTTAATATCTTGTAAGCATTGGGCTTCCGTCATATTGCCTCCGAACTGTTCTTATCCAGTTGCAACTCCTTCCGTAAAAATAAATCGAATCGTTTACCTGATTTTCTCCCAGCAATAGTACGCTCCGTGTTATCCCACTTTGGCCTGGGATATGGCTTTGTAAATCCAGTTTCTGAATATCGCTTCCTGCTACTTGGCTCTGCTGATAAGTTAGCTCTTATTCATTCACTGACTGACATTCAAGTTCACTGTGCGGAAACCAGACGCTGACTGATATCGTCACTTAGCTTTCCACACAATATTGACTGTACTATTAAGACAAGGAAGAAAACAAATGTCTGTGAATGGAGAGGTCGTGAGGCTTAATTACTCTTAACAGGGAAAGCTAGGTTTGCAGAGATTCGCACTTTGCAGGTTCTGAACTTCGCGTTTGAGACAGGTCAGAAAAAAAAGTATACGAATGGACCATTCTCGGAGCTGAATCACTCTTGAAGAGACCATCGCTCTGGTGGCTCACGTGCCTACTGGCCTTTGTATCTCCAAATCCAGTCGTTCGAAGCTTGGATTTCAGAGGTTTCGCTGACGATTGCTGTGATGTATTTCACTTCGTGCTGGAAGAGCTCTGCTCGGACGTAAGATTTCGTATTTTTTTCAAGCCTCTCTTCAAGACAAGACCATTGCCATTGATGGTGGTTCTCGCGTTCTAGAATGACAAGCCAAGTCTTGTTACTTAGAGTGGTAAACGACACTATCGACTATGGAGTCGTAGTTGAAGGTTAGGCCAAAAACAATAACGAGTTAGCTGAGTAAAACCTGACGCCAACCTAACTTTCAAACTAATTTAACTCAAACTACCTTGTCTGTCTCTCTCCACAACTGATTATAAACTACGAAACAATAGTCGCTCTTGAAAGCTACAACGGAAATGTTGATCAAAACTGCTACTATAACAGATCTTCTCCAACAGAGTAATCTCCTTTTTAAAGCTTTGTCGGAACAGGTGCCAGCAAAACATCCGAATCCTTTAAGAAGCCTAATGGGATTGTGATGTGAAATGATGAAGGTGAAAAACAAAGAAAGAACAGTTTTGTATTTCGAAAATTTGCTAGACTGTGTCTCTCTACCCAAACGCTTGTCAGTAGATATACTGATCTTTGCCATTGATAGTGATTCTCGCGTTCTAGAATGACAAAGCCAAGTCTTGTGACTTAGAGCAGGGGCCCATAAATTTCCTGTAACGACAGGTTCCGGGTTCGTTGTTTTGTCGAGGCAGGATCCGGGTTCGTTGACTGAATTGACTAAGTCCAAAGTGGAGGCAGGTTCCGGGTTCGTTGTTTTGTCGAGGCAGGATCCGGGTTCGTTGACTGAATTGACTAAGTCCAAAGTCTAGGCAGGATCCGGGTTCGTTGACTGAATTGACTAAGTCCAAAGTGGAGGCAGGATCCGTGTTCGTTGACTGAATTAACTAAGTCCAAACTGGAGGCAGGATCCGGGTTCGTTGACGAGGCAGGATCCGGGTTCGTTGACTCTTCGAGGCAGGATCCGGGTTCGTTAATTGAATTTTGACTAAGTCCAAAATGGAGGCAGGATCCGGGTTCGTTGACGAGGCAGGATCCGGGTTTGTTGACGAGGCAGAATCCGGGTTCGTTGACTCTTCGAGGCAGGATCCGGGTTCGTTAATTGAATTTTGACTAAGTCCAAAGTGTAGGCAGGATCCGGGGTCGTTGACGAGGCAGGATCCGGGTTCGTTGACTGAATTTTGACTAAGTCCAAAGTGGAGGCAGGATCCGGGTTCATTGACGAGACAGGATCCGGGTTCGTTGACGAGGCAGGATCCGGGTTTGTTGACGAGGCAGGATCCGGGTTCGTTGACTCGTCGAGGCAGGATCCGGGTTTGTTGACTGAATTTTGACTAAGTCCGAACTTGAGACAGGATCCGGGCTCGTTGACGAGGCAGGATCCGGGTTCGTTGACGAGTGTTACGGTGATGCCAGTTGCACTCCGTATGTTTTCCTTATGCCGCCGCTAGGCAGCGTTACTCCCTTCCGTTGCTTGTATCTTTTATACTGTCGCGGCCACTCTATATTATTTGATAACTCTTTGGTCAATTGGCCATATTCCTGTTCAGCGCTTCCAAGCGGACTAGTTTCTGTTAATCCCCCAATGCCTCACCATCAGCACTTATTGACAGACATAGTAAAATAGATCCACCGGTTGATGAGTAAAAATCTGCAATTTGCTTCCCAGGTAATGGAGGTTTTGCTTATGACTTGGTGATAGAAAGTGAAAGCTGTGCACTACCTGAATGATCGGACTTTTTACTATGTCTACACAAATGGCGATTATGAGTCGATTGGGGGACTGACAGAAACTAGTCCGCTTGGAGCGCTGAATTGGAATAAGGCGAATTGTGACTCACGCGGTGTGAGTCACCTTCTTCTAAACACTTCTTTCTGGGTTGCCCGACCGGTAACAACTAACAACTCTTTTCACTTAAAGATTGTTCTTTTGTAAGTACATCTATTAATAAAACCTTTTTGTTTACTTACGGACCATAGGTCACTTCTATGAGTCTTTGTTAAGCTCCTTAGAGTGGGCTGGCCTGTAAGGCCTAGTGTATGATGGGTGGCTGATAACCTGTTGTGTGTTCGGTATGCAAACCATAGTGTGAATCGACCAGGGGAATCCATAATGAACCCGTGAAGTTCTGCACGTGTAGTAGGCCACCAACGCCCTAGGCCATCCTGACTCCGATGATTGTATACATGGACATTTACCATCTTATGTCCGGCTTACTACACCCCTCGCCATAACATCAGGTTTGAGAGTGCAAACTCCATATACAAATACAGTCATCGTAACAATGGTTTCAGAAGTGGATTTTGGATTTTTACCCCACACCATTGGCGTATCAATGATGTAAGCTAAGAAGTAGATCTTGGGTTTTCCCCCCATACGATTGTAATAACAGTATCAAAAGTTTGATTTTGGATTTTCCCCCATACCATTGTTGTAACTATGGTACATGAAGTGGGTTTTTGGATTTTTTTCCCCCATTGCTTCAGTGTAATAATAGGTTAAAAGCAAATTTGCAAATTTTTTGTCGAAGAACGTAAAGTGAAATTTTCTGATTTTTTTTTCATCGAAGAACGTAAAGTGAAAATTTTGGATTTTTTTTTTTTTTAAGAACGTAAACTAAAATCTTTGGGAATTTGTTTATTGTTTGGAATAAATTATAGGTTTAAAAGTAAGAATGGGGATTTATTATAAGATTTAAGGGGGAAAATAACTTAAAAATTAAATTTTGGTCGATTTACGCTTTGGTTTGTAGTACTGGACTTTTTTGTCGTTTAGTTTAAAGTAAGCGTTACCTTATGACAACTTAGGCCTAATATCCCCATTTTTCTTGAGGTATGCCCCAGATAAGTGAGGCAAGTCCTATATTTATGAGTAAAAATATGGGTAATAATATTTTTATTTTGGGTAATTAAGGATATTTATTAGGTGAGGTTCCACTAATAGCATGATTGATGGGA
The DNA here is from genome assembly GCA_023053555.1 of Branchinecta lindahli. NCBI lineage: Eukaryota > Metazoa > Arthropoda > Branchiopoda > Anostraca > Branchinectidae > Branchinecta > Branchinecta lindahli. The sequence goes on along the minus strand of JAKZAO010000009.1, from coordinate 124,153 downwards.
GCATTAAGATTGAATTTGTCAGAAGTTTTGTAACTTCTTGGGCTGGTTAATAGTTAGTATGACTTTTACATATTTTTTTTTTTGCCCAATATTTATTATATTTAATTCCCTGATCAGGAATTTTTCTTTCATGAATTATATGGAGCATTTTCATAGGTATTTTTCACCAGTGGTTTTGTTGTCATTGTTGTTTATTTTAGTCAGGAGTCATGACCTGAGCTAACAACTAGCCTCACAGATTGGAATTTTGTATGGAAATGGATGTTACGTCCATGTTTTCCTGTTATGACAGGAATTGTGACCTGTTCCGATATTACACATGATGTTTGTGAATGTGAATGTAGTTTAGTGGTACGATTGTGTCCCCTATTTTTTTTAGTCATCCTTCTTTGCTGCCAGTTTATCCGTTATGTTTACTTTATAACTGGGTTGGTTAGCTAAGTTGGAGACCCTCCCCCCCTTGTATGCTTGTTGATATGGTATGAGTAGGCCTCACTTTTTTTTTCTAGTCAACCTACTTTCCTGGCCATGTATCCCTTATGTTACCCCCCCTATAGGCATATTTATGGAGATGAATTGTGGTGCTATTAGTCCCTGTGTTATTATGTTCCCCTCTCCCTGAGATATAGCACCACTGTTCTAAGACCTTTGTTAGAAGGCAAGAAGGTTTTAGCCTTTATTATAAGGCATTATTGAGAGATGATGAGTCACATTGTGACCATGCCCCTTCACATATTTTTATTATTCCCCCCTCCCCCTTCCCTGATGGGCTATTCTCTTAATGATAGAGATTTGTATATGACATTGAAGTCATAGTGAATGAACTAAAAAGTAATGTCATAGGTTAAGGACCATGTATCTTTCCATGAGGCTGAATGTTAAACAAACAATAAATAATCCATCTGTGTGAGATGTTTTTTATATGATATGTAATATTCCAGTCATATTTCTTAGTTTTTTGACAAAAATATTTTTCAAGAATTAAAAATACCTCATAAAATGAGAGATTTATGTGGTAATAATTCACATTTTGTATTTAGGTTAGAAGAGTTGGAACCTCACATATTTTTTTTTAGAAGTTGTCATATGGTAGTGTTTACTTTATTGGTTGTTGCCCCCATTGTATATTGGTCCCTGGTCAGTCTGCTCTTTTCTCTCATATTTTTTTTTTTTGAATCTCACTTGGGAGATTTCTCTTTGATATTTTTGTTTGTTACATTGAATTAAATCTAAAAAGTAAGAAGTATTCCTATTGTGTTGAATAAGTTAAAGATATAAAGATAGTATCTAGCTTATTCATGATTCCAAACCGTGTTACCGGTCGTGGCCCTTTTGACTCCCCCCCGATCACCCCAAATATCATGGCGACTGAGGATCCACCCCCACCTTACTCGACCTTTCATTCCGGAGCACCTTCTTTGGCCCCCTTAAACTCCTTCCAGCCTATTAACGCTCCAGCAAGAACTTCTGAGCCTTCTGCTCATTACTCCCAGTTCTCTGGCGTTTTTGCTCAGCCTTCAGCTGTACTTTCACAGCCGCTTGTGTCTAGCTCTCAGCTGCCAACGGTTTCGTCACAGCACTTAGCTGTCCCCACACACTCTTTGCTCAACCAAACAGTGCCAGCTGTTCTGCAGCCTGCTCTTTCGCAGCCTGACCTGTTGGGATTGATGAGCCACGTTACTTCTTTACTTCAAAGATTTCAACTCTCGTCCCAAGGCCAAATTGATCCCAACCCAGCCACTTCGGCGTTTGATCCTTACCACCAAAATCAATCCCAGCCGAATATTCATCCTCACAACTGGAATCATTACCCGTCCAATCCAGCGCCTCCATGTCTTCTTACCCCTAAATCGAACATCTAATCAACTAAAAATGAATCTTTTATTTTTTCCGGTTTTGGCCAGATTCCGGGCGAACCACTTGTCCGGCGAGAAATTGGTTTTCACCATCGTGTTCAGCATGTTTTCTTACCCCTAAATTGAACATCTAACCAACTAAAAATAAATCTTTTATTTTTTCCGGTTTTGGCCGGATTCCGGGCGAACTACTTGTCCGGCGAGAAATTGGTTTTCACCAACGTGTTCAGCATGTCTTCTTACCCCTGGTTCGAACAACTAATCAACTAAAAATAAAGCTTTTATTCCGGGCGAACTACTTGTCCGGCGAGACATTGGTTTTCACCATCGTGTTCAGCATGTCTTCTTACCCCTAAATCGAACACCTAATCAACTAAAAATAAATCTTTTATTTTTTCCGGTTTGACCTGATTCCGGGCGAACTACTTGTCCGGCGAGAAATTGGTTTTCACCATCGTGTTCAGCATGTCTTCTTACCCCTAAATCGAATACCTAATCAACTAAAAATAGATCTTTTATTTTTTCCGGTTTTGACCGGATTCCGGGCGAACTACTTGTCCAGCGAGAAATTGGTTTTCACCATCGTGTTCAGCATGTCTTCTTACCCCTAAATCGAATATCTAATCAAGTAAAAATAAATCTTTTATTTTTTCCGGTTTTGGCCGGATTCCGGGCGAACTACTAATCCGGCGAGAAATTGGTTTTCACCATCGTTTTCAGCATGTTTTCTTACTCCTAAATCGAACACCTAATCAACTAAAAATAAATCATTTATTTTTTCCGGTTTTGGCCGGATTCCGGGCGAACTACTTGTCCGGCGAGAAATTGGTTTTCACCATCGTGTTCAGCATGTCTTCTTACATCTAATCAACTAAAAATAAATCTTTATTCCGGACGAACTACTTGTCCGGCGAGAAATTGGTTTTCACCAACGTGTTCAGCATGTCTTCTTACCCCTAAATCAAAAATCTAATCAACTAAAAATAAATCTTTTATTTTTTCCGGTTTTGGCCGGATTCCGGGCGAACCACTTGTCCGGCGAGAAATTGGTTTTCACCATCGTGTTCAGCATGCCTTCTTACCCCTAAATCGAACACCTAATCAACTAAAAATAAATCTTTATTTTTTTCGGTTTTGGCCTGATTCCGGGCGAACTACTTGTCCGGCGAGAAATTGGTTTTCACCATCGTGTTCAGCATGTCTTCTTATCCCTAAATCGAACATCTAATCAACTAAAAATGAATCTTTTATTTTTTCCGGTTTTGGCCGGATTCCGGGCGAACCACTTGTCCGGCGAGACATTGGTTTTCACCATCGTGTTCAGCATGTCTTCTTACCCCTAAATCTAATATCTAATCAACTAAAAATAAATCTTTTATTTTTTCCGGTTTTGGCCGGATTCCGGGCGAACTACTTGTCCGGCGAGAAATTGGTTTTCACCATCGTGTTCAGCATGTCTTCTTACCCCCTAAATCGAACATCTAATCAACTAAAAATAAATCTTTTATTTTTTCCGGTTTTGGCCGGATTCCGGGCGAACTACTTGTCCGGCGAGAAATTGGTTTTCACCATCGTGTTCAGCATGTCTTGTTACATCTAATCAACTAAAAATAAATCTTTTATTCCGGGCGATTTACTTGTCCGGCGAGAAATTGGTTTTCACCAACGTGTTCAGCATGTCTTCTTACCCCTAAATCAAAAATCTAATCAACTAAAAATAAATCTTTTATTTTTTCCGGTTTTGGCCGGATTCCGGGCGAACGACTTGTCCGGCGAGAAATTGGTTTTCACCATCGTGTTCAGCATGTCTTCTTACCCCTAAATCGAACACCTAATCAACTAAAATTAAATCTTTTATTTTTTCCGGTTTTGGCCGGATTCCGGGCGAACTACTAATCCGGCGAGAAATTGGTTTTCACCAACGTGTTCAGCATGTTTTCTTACTCCTAAATCGAACACCTAATCAACTAAAAATAAATCTTTTATTTTTTCCGGTTTTGGCCGGATTCCGGGCGAACTACTTGTCCGGCGAGAAATTGGTTTTCACCATCGTGTTCAGCATGTCTTCTTACATCTAATCAACTAAAAATAAATCTTTATTCCGGGCGAACTACTTGTCCGGCGAGAAATTGGTTTTCACCAACGTGTTCAGCATGTCTTCTTACCCCTAAATCAAAAATCTAATCAACTAAAAATAAATCTTTTATTTTTTCCGGTTTTGGCCGGATTCCGGGCGAACCACTTGTCCGGCGAGAAATTGGTTTTCACCATCGTGTTCAGCATGCCTTCTTACCCCTAAATCGAACACCTAATCAACTAAAAATAAATCTTTATTTTTTCCGGTTTTGGCCGGATTCCGGGCGAACTACTTGTCCGGCGAGAAATTGGTTTTCACCATCGTGTTCAGCATGTCTTCTTATTCCTAAATCGAACATCTAATCAACTAAAAATGAATCTTTTATTTTTTCCGGTTTTGGCCGGATTTCGGGCGAACGACTTGTCCGGCGAGACATTGGTTTTCACCATCGTGTTCAGCATGTCTTCTTACCCCTAAATCCAATATCTAATCAACTAAAAATAAATCTTTTATTTTTTCCGGTTTTGACCTGATTCCGGGCGAACTACTTGTCCGGCGAGAAATTGGTTTTCACCATCGTGTTCAGCATGTCTTCTTACCCCCTAAATCGAACATCTAATCAACTAAAAATAAATCTTTTATTTTTTCCGGTTTTGGCCGGATTCCGGGCGAACTACTTGTCCGGCGAGAAATTGGTTTTCACCATCGTGTTCAGCATGTCTTCTTACATCTGATCAACTAAAAATAAATCTTTTATTTCGGGCGATTTACTTGTCCGGCGAGAAATTGGTTTTCACCAACGTGTTCAGCATGTCTTCTTACCCCTAAATCAAAAATCTAATCAACTAAAAATAAATCTTTTATTTTTTCCGGTTTTGGCCGGATTCCGGGCGAACGACTTGTCCGGCGAGAAATTGGTTTTCACCATCGTGTTCAGCATGTCTTCTTACCCCTAAATCGAACATCTAATCAACTAAAAATAAATCTTTTATTTTTTTCGGTTGTGGCCGCATTCCGGGCGAACTACTTGTCCGGCGAGAAATTGGTTTTCACCATCGTGTTCAGCATGTCTTCTTACCCCTAAATCGAATATCTAATCAAGTAAAAATAAATCTTTTATTTTTTCCGGTTTTGGCCGGATTCCCGGCGAACTACTTATCCGGCGAGAAATTGGTTTTCACCATCGTGTTTAGCATGTCTTACCCCTAAATCGAACACCTAATCAACTAAAAATAAATCTTTTATTTTTTCCAGTTTTGGCCGGATTCCGGGCGAACTACTTGTCCGGCGAGAAATTGGTTTTCACCATCGTGTTCAGCATGCCTTCTTACCCCTAAATCGAACACCTAATCAACTAAAAATAAATCTTTATTTTTTCCGGTTTTGGCCGGATTCCGGGCGAACTACTTGTCCGGCGAGAAATTGGTTTTCACCATCGTGTTCAGCATGTCTTCTTATTCCTAAATCGAACATCTAATCAACTAAAAATGAATCTTTTATTTTTTCCGGTTTTGGCCGGATTTCGGGCGAACCACTTGTCCGGCGAGACATTGGTTTTCACCATCGTGTTCAGCATGTCTTCTTACCCCTAAATCCAATATCTAATCAACTAAAAATAAATCTTTTATTTTTTCCGGTTTTGACCTGATTCCGGGCGAACTACTTGTCCGGCGAGAAATTGGTTTTCACCATCGTGTTCAGCATGTCTTCTTACCCCCTAAATCGAACATCTAATCAACTAAAAATAAATCTTTTATTTTTTCCGGTTTTGGCCGGATTCCGGGCGAACTACTTGTCCGGCGAGAAATTGGTTTTCACCATCGTGTTCAGCATGTCTTCTTACATCTAATCAACTAAAAATAAATCTTTTATTTCGGGCAATTTACTTGTCCGGCGAGAAATTGGTTTTCACCAACGTGTTCAGCATGTCTTCTTACCCCTAAATCAAAAATCTAATCAACTAAAAATAAATCTTTTATTTTTTCCGGTTTTGGCCGGATTCCGGACGAACGACTTGTCCGGCGAGAAATTGGTTTTCACCATCGTGTTCAGCATGTCTTCTTACCCCTAAATCGAACACCTAATCAACTAAAATTAAATCTTTTATTTTTTCCGGTTTTGGCCGGATTCCGGGCGAACCACTTGTCCGGCAAGAAATTGGTTTTCACCATCGTGTTCAGCATGTCTTCTTACCCCTAAATCGAACATCTAATCAACTAAAAATAAATCTTTTATTTTTTTCGGTTGTGGCCGCATTCCGGGCGAACTACTTGTCCGGCGAGAAATTGGTTTTCACCATCGTGTTCAGCATGTCTTCTTACCCCTAAATCGAATATCTAATCAAGTAAAAATAAATCTTTTATTTTTTCCGGTTTTGGCCGGATTCCCGGCGAACTACTTATCCGGCGAGAAATTGGTTTTCACCATCGTGTTTAGCATGTCTTACCCCTAAATCGAACACCTAATCAACTAAAAATAAATCTTTTATTTTTTCCAGTTTTGGCCGGATTCCGGGCGAACTACTTGTCCGGCGAGAAATTGTTTTTCACCATCGTGTTCAGCATGTTTTTTTACCCCTAAATCGAACATCTTATTGTGATGGGGTGTACATTTGTGAACTGTGAGAGCAAACCCCTTCACCTGGATACGAGCTTGGGTTCTCCGAACCCAAGATCCGGGTGACAGGAGCTCGCTAATTAATCCTATATATGTGTACTATATGTGTTCTTGTATATAAGCATCATTTTGTAAATGAGAAAATATAGTCGTCTGGTAGCTGAAGTTGAAGAAACATCCACTAGAAGTAGCCTGCGAGTTTCGATCCACCGTCACATAAGTGGTGAGCAGCGGAGGGATTCGAAATTCCAAGCATTTCAATTCAGCACATCTCGCCAATCTGCAGCATCAAGACAGGAGCGGCGTAAGGCGCATCACCAGATCAACCAAGGAGAAGGTCCTCTGGGAATTAGCGTCAGACGGAAAGACGCCGCATACACTTGAGATGGAAGAGCACAGGACGGCTGTCGGCAGCGCTGTCGCAGCAGGTGGCAACGACAGGACTGCAAGTGGCAACGCTGGCGGAGCAGGAGGCAACGCTGGCGGAGCAGGAGGCAACGCTGGCGGAGCAGGAGGCAACGCTGGCGGAGCAGGAGGCAACGCTGGTGGAGCAGGAGGCAACGCTGGCGGAGCAGGAGGCGACGCTGGTGGAGCAGGAGGCAACGCTGGCGGAGCAGGAGGCAACGCTGGCGGAGCAGGAGGCAACGCTGGCGGAGCAGGAGGCAACGCTGGCGGAGCAGGAGGCAACGCTGGCGGAGCAGGAGGCAACGCTGGCGGAGCGGGTGGCAACATTGATGGCAGTGAGTTCGGCGAATTTGTGCGGATGCTAGCAGCAGCAGTTCATCTGTTAGCAGTAACGCATTTCCCACATGTCAGGAGCCTGCGGCCACATCTGGCTGACATGGAACGACTACTGGCTCAAACGCATGCTCCTGGTGTCGATAGCGGAGCAACGGAAAAGGTCCTGTCAAGGCTGGATAAGGCGAATGATAACGCCTCCCAGGATAAATGCCTAAGGCATGCCGATGGCCAGGCAGCAACAGTTGGACACACTTTGACATTAGAAACTGTCGACACGGCGCAGCAAGGCTTGGAGGAGTCGAAAGATGCAGCTGCTCCAGTCGCAAATCCTGAAAAGGACGTTGTCGATAGTCTAGCGACGGTGAAAGGAAACGATGCAGCACAGTGGACACAAGACGAGGTTGGTAATGTTGCCCAAGATACCAACGACGCAGCAAGCGACGTTTCATTGGCAGCCAGCGGAATTGCTCAGTCTCAAAGTATGACGGACTCGGCCGAACAAGTTCTTGGGCAGAGTAAAGAAACGGTCGATCAAGTAGTCAAAGAAGCCAAAGACACAGCAGAGCAAGTAACAGATGAGAGTAGAAAGATCGTTCGCAGGGCCGCAGAAGAAGGAAGAGACGCCACGCAGGGCATAAAAGAGACTGCCCAAACCAGTTTGCACTCTCACAGAGAGGCTGCCGATGTAGTGCAGCGTACAGAATGTCAGACATGGCAGATCAGAAAGGACATTACCCAGCGGGAAGAACAGGCCGTTCAGCATAGCATCTCTTCGCAAGAATCAGTTCCAGAGTACGAAGGATGTACGGAGAGCTTTATCAGCAGATGGGTTCCACCAAAATCTACCCACGAGAAAGAAAGCTACGCGAAAGCTGTAGAACCCAACTGGAAAATCATCACATCAATACAAAGAAATACCCTCCTATTCGACAGAGGCCGTGCCGGATTCCATGAGCAAAGAAGTCATCAGTAGCTGTTTGACGTTTTCGTCGATGACAACAGATTGAAGGAAGATGGCCCGTCACATCCTTGGTTTCCAAAAACCCCTGGACATTAGTTGGAATTTTAGGGGGGAGGAATGTGATGGGGTGTACATTTGTGAACTGTGAGAGCAAACCCCTTCACCCGGATACGAGCTTGGGTTCTCCGAACCCAAGATCCGGGTGACAGGAGCTCGCTAATTAATCCTATATATGTGTACTATATGTGTTCTTGTATATAAGCATCATTTTGTAAATGAGAAAATATAGTCGTCTGGTAGCTGAAGTTGAAGAAACATCCACTAGAAGTAGCCTGCGAGTTTCGATCCACCGTCACACTTATTAACTAAAAATAAATCTTTTATTTGTTCCGGTTTTGGCCGGATTCCGGGCGAACTACTTGTCCGGCGAGAAATTGGTTTTCACCATCGTGTTCAGCATGTCTTCTTACCCCTAAATCGAATATCTAATCAAGTAAAAATAAATCTTTTTTTTTTCCGGTTTTGGCCAGATTCCGGGCGAACTACTTATCCGGCGAGAAATTGGTTTTCACCATCGTGTTCAGCATGTCTTCTTACCCCTAAATCGAACACCTAATCAACTAAAAATAAATCTTTTATTTTTTCCGGTTTTGGCCGGATTCCGGGCGAACTACTTGTCCGGCGAGAAATTGGTTTTCACCATCGTGTTCAGCATGTCTTCTTACCCCTAAATCGAATACCTAATCAACTAAAAATAGATCTTTTATCCAGTTTTGACCGGATTTTGACTGGATTCCGGGCGAACTGCTTATCCGGCGAGAAATTGGTTTTCACCATCGTGTTCAGCATGTCTTCTTACCCCTAAATCGAATATCTTATCAACTAAAAATAAATCTTTTATTTTTTCCGGTTTTGGCCGGATTCCGGGCGAACCACTTGTCCGGCGAGAAATTGGTTTTCATCGAATCAACTAAAAATAAATCTTTTATTCCGGGCGAACTACTTGTCCGGCGAGAAATTGGTTTTCACCATCGTGTTCAGCATGTCTTCTTACCCCTAAATCGAATATCTAATCAAGTAAAAATAAATCTTTTATTTTTTCCGGTTTGGGCCGGATTCCGGGCGAACTACTTGTCCGGCGAGAAATTGGTTTTCACCATCGTGTTCAGCATGTCTTCTTACCCCTAAATCGAATACCTAATCAACTAAAAATAGATCTTTTATTTTTTCCGGTTTTGACCGGATTCCGGGCGAACTACTTGTCCGGCGAGAAATTGGTTTTCACCATCGTGTTCAGCATGTCTTCTTACCCCTAAATCGAATATCTAATCAAGTAAAAATAAATCTTTTATTTTTTCCGGTTTTGGCCGGATTCCGGGCGAACTACTAATCCGGCGAGAAATTGGTTTTCACCATCGTGTTCAGCATGTTTTCTTACCCTTAAATCGAAAACCTAATCAACTAAAAATAAATCTTTTATTTTTTCCGGTTTTGGCCGGATTCCGGGCGAACTACTTGTCCGGTGAGAAATTGGTTTTCACCATCGTGTTCAGCATGTTTTCTTACCCTTAAATCGAAAACCTAATCAACTAAAAATAGATCTTTTATTTTCTCCGGTTTTGACCGGATTCCGGGCGAACTACTTGTCCGGCGAGAAATTGGTTTTCACCATCGTGTTCAGCATGTCTTCTTACCCCTAAATCGAATATCTAATCAAGTAAAAATAAATCTTTTATTTTTTCCGGTTTTGGCCGGATTCCGGGCGAACTACTAATCCGGCGAGAAATTGGTTTTCACCATCGTGTTCAGCATGTTTTCTTACCCTTAAATCGAAAACCTAATCAACTAAAAATAAATCTTTTATTTTTTCCGGTTTTGGCCGGATTCCGGGCGAACTACTTGTCCGGTGAGAAATTGGTTTTCACCATCGTGTTCAGCATGTCTTCTTACATCTAATCAACTAAAAATAAATCTTTTATTCCGGGCGAACTACTAATCCGGCGAGTAATTGGTTTTCACCATCGTGTTCAGCATGTTTTCTTACCCTTAAATCGAAAACCTAATCAACTAAAAATAAATCTTTTATTTTTTCCGGTTTTTGCCGGATTCCGGGCGAACCACTTGTCCGGCGAGAAATTGGTTTTCACCATCGTGTTCAGCATGTCTTCTTACCCCTAAATCGAACACCTAATCAACTAAAAATAAATCTTTATTTTTTCCGGTTTTGGCCGGATTCCGGGCGAACTACTTGTCCGGTGAGAAATTGGTTTTCACCATCGTGTTCAGCATGTCTTCTTACCCCTAAATCGAATAACTTATCAACTAAAAATAAATCTTTTATTTTTTCCGGTTTTGGCCGGATTCCGGGCGAACCACTTGTCCGGCGAGAAATTGGTTTTCACCATCGTGTTCAGCATGTCTTCTCACCCCTAAATCGAATATCTAATCAAGTAAAAATAAATCTATTATTTTTTCCGGTTTTGGCCAGATTCCGGGCGAACTACTTATCCGGCGAGAAATTGGTTTTCACCATCGTGTTCAGCATGTCTTCTTACCCCTAAATCGAACACCTAATCAACTAAAAATAAATCTTTTTTTTTTCCGGTTTTGGCCGGATTCCGGGCGAACTACTTGTCCGGCGAGAAATTGGTTTTCAGAAATTCGTGTTCAGCATGTCTTCTTACCCCTAAATCAAATACCTAATCAACTAAAAATAGATCTTTTATCCGGTTTTGACCGGATTTTGACCGGATTCCGGGCGAACTACTTATCCGGCGAGAAATTGATTTTCACCATCGTGTTCAGCATGTCTTCTTACCCCTAAATCGAATATCTTATCAACTAAAAATAAATCTTTTATTTTTTCCGGTTTTGGCCGGATTCCGGGCGAACCACTTGTCCGGCGAGAAATTGGTTTTCACCATCGTGTTCAGCATGTCTTCTTACCCCTAAATTGAATACCTAATCAACTAAAAATGAATCTTTTATTTTTTCCGGTTTTGACCGGATTCCGGGCGAACTTGTCCGGCGAGAAATTAGTTTTCACCATCGTGTTCAGCATGTCTTCTTACCCCTAAATCGAATACCTAATCAACTAAAAATAGATCTTTTATTTTTTCCGGTTTTGACCGGATTCCGGGCGAACTACTTGTCCGGCGAGAAATTGGTTTTCACCACGTGTTCAGCATGTCTTCTTACCCCTAAATCGAACACCTAATCAACTAAAAATAAATCTTTTATTTTTTTCCGGTTTTGGCCGGATTCCGGGCGAACTACTTGTCCGGCGAGAAATTGGTTTTCACCATCGTGTTCAGCATGTCTTCTTACCCCTAAATCGAATATCTAGTCAAGTAAAAATAAATCTTTTATTTTTTCCGGTTTTGGCCGGATTCCAGGCGAACTACTTATCCGGCAAGAAATTGGTTTTCACCATCGTGTTCAGCATGTCTTCTTACCCCTAAATCGAACACCTAATCAACTAAAAATAAATCTTTTATTTTTTCCGGTTTTGGCCGGATTCCGGGCGAACTACTTGTCCGGCGAGAAATTGGTTTTCACCATCGTGTTCAGCATGTCTTCTTACCCCTAAATCGAATATCTAATCAACTAAAAATAAATCTTTCATTTTTTCCGGTTTTGGCCGGATTCCGGGCGAACTACTTATCCGGCGAGAAATTGGTTTTCTCCATCGTGTTCAGCATGTCTTCTTACGTCTAATCAACTAAAAATAAATCTTTTATTTCCGGTTTTGGCCGGATTCCGGGCCAACTACTTATCCGGCGAGAAATTGGTTTTCACCATCGTGTTCAGCATGTCTTCTTACCCCTAAACCGAACACCTAATCAACTAAAAATAAATCTTTTATTTTTTCCGGTTTTGGCCGGATTCCGGGCGAACTACTTGTCCGGCGAGAAATTGGTTTTCACCATCGTGTTCAGCATGTCTTCTTACCCCTAAATCGAATACCTAATCAACTAAAAATAGATCTTTTATTTTTTCCAGTTTTGACCGGATTCCGGGCGAACTACTTGTCCGGCGAGAAATTGGTTTTCACCATCGTGTTCAGCATGTCTTCTTACCCCTAAATCGAATATCTAATCAACTAAAAATAAATCTTTTATTTTTTCCGGTTTTGGCCGGATTCCGGGTGAACTACTTATCCGGCGAGAAATTGGTTTTCACCATCGTGTTCAGCATGTCTTCTTACCCCTAAATCGAATATCTTATCAACTAAAAATAGATCTTTTATTTTTTCCGGTTTTGACTGGATTCCGGGCGAACTACTTGTCCGGCGAGAAATTGGTTTTCACCATCGTGTTCAGCATGTCTTCTTACATCGAATCAACTAAAAATAAATCTTTTATTCCGGGCTAACTACTTGTCCGGCGAGAAATTGGTTTTCACCATCGTGTTCAGCATGTCTTCTTACCCCTAAATCGAATATCTAATCAAGTAAAAATAAATCTTTTATTTTTTCCGGTTTTGGCCGGATTCCCGGCGAACTACTTATCCGGCGAGAAATTGGTTTTCACCATCGTGTTTAGCATTTCTTACCCCTAAATCGAACACCTAATCAACTAAAAATAAATCTTTTATTTTTTCCGGTTTTGGCCGGATTCCGGGCGAACTACTTGTCCGGCGAGAAATTGGTCTTCACCATCGTGTTCAGCATGTCTTTTTACCCCTAAATCGAACATCTTATCAACTAAAAATAAATCTTTTATTTTTTCCGGTTTTGGCCGGATTCCGGGCGAACTACTTGTCCGGCGAGAAATTGGTCTTCACCATCGTGTTCAGCATGTCTTTTTACCCCTAAATCGAACATCTTATCAACTAAAAATAAATCTTTTATTTTTTCCGGTTTTGGCCGGATTCCGGGCGAACTACTTGTCCGGCGAGAAATTGGTTTTCACCATCGTGTTCAGCATGTCTTCTTACCCCTAAATCGAATATCTAATCAAGTAAAAATAAATCTATTATTATAACCGGAAAAAATAAAAGATTTATTTTTAGTTGATAAGATGTTCGGGTAAAAAGACATGCTGAACACGATGGTGAAGACCAATTTCTCGCCGGACAAGTATTTCGCCCGGAATCCGGCCAAAACCGGAAAAAATAAAAGATTTATTTTTAGTTGATTAGGTGTTCGGTTTAGGGGTAAGAAGACATGCTGAACACGATGGTGAAAACCAATTTCTCGCCGGACAAGTAGTTCGGCCGGAATCCGGCCAAAACCGGAAAACATAAAAGATTTATTTTTAGTTGATTAGGTGTTCGATTTAGGGGTACGAAGGCATGCTGAACACGATGGTGAAAACCAATTTCTCGCCGGACAAGTGGTTCGCCCGGAATCCGGCCAAAACCGGAAAAAATAAAAGATTTATTTTTAGTTGATTAGATTTTTGATTTAGGGGTAAGAAGACATGCTGAACACGTTGGTGAAAACCAATTTCTCGCCGGACAAGTAGTTCGCCCGGAATAAAAGATTTATTTTTAGTTGATTAGATATTCGATTTAGGGGTAAGAAGACATGCTGAACACGATGGTGAAAATCAATTTCTCGCCGGACAAGTAGTTCGCCCGGAATCCGGCCAAAACCGGAAAAAATAAAAGATTTATTTTTAGTTGATTAGGTGTTCGATTTAGGGGTAAGAAGACATGCTGAACACGATGGTGAAAACCAATTTCTTGCCGGATAAGTAGTTCGCCCGGAATCCGGCCAAAACCGGAAAAAATAAAAGATTTATTTTTACTTGATTAGATATTCGATTTAGGGGTAAGAAGACATGCTGAACACGATGGTGAAAACCAATTTCTCGCCGGACAAGTAGTTCGCCCGGAATCCGGCCAAAACCGGAAAAAATAAAAGATTTATTTTTAGTTGATTAGGTGTTCGGTTTAGGGGTAAAAAGACATGCTGAACACGATGGTGAAGACCAATTTCTCGCCGGACAAGTAGTTCGCCCGGAATCCGGCCAAAACCGGAAAAAATAAAAGATTTATTTTTAGTTGATTAGGTGTTCGGTTTAGGGGTAAGAAGACATGCTGAACACGATGGTGAAAACCAATTTCTCGCCGGACAAGTAGTTCGCCCGGAATCCGGTCAAAACCGGAAAAAATAAAAGATCTATTTTTAGTTGATAAGATATTCGATTTAGGGGTAAGAAGACATGCTGAACACGATGGTGAAAACCAATTTCTCGCCGGACAAGTAGTTCGCCCGGAATCCGGTCAAAACCGGAAAAAATAAAAGATCTATTTTTAGTTGATAAGATATTCGATTTAGGGGTAAGAAGACATGCTGAACACGATGGTGAAAACCAATTTCTCGCCGGACAAGTAGTTCGCCCGGAATCCGGCCAAAACCGGAAAAAATAAAAGATTTATTTTTAGTTGATTAGGTGTTCGGTTTAGGGGTAAGAAGACATGCTGAACACGATGGTGAAAACCAATTTCTCGCCGGATAAGTAGTTCGCCCGGAATCTGGCCAAAACCGGAAAAAATAATAGATTTATTTTTACTTGATTAGATATTCGATTTAGGGGTAAGAAGACATGCTGAACACGATGGTGAAAACCAATTTCTCGCCGGACAAGTAGTTCGCCCGGAATCCGGCCAAAACCGGAAAAAATAAAAGATTTATTTTTAGTTGATAAGATGTTCGATTTAGGGGTAAAAAGACATGCTGAACACGATGGTGAAGACCAATTTCTCGCCGGACAAGTAGTTCGCCCGGAATCCGGCCAAAACCGGAAAAAATAAAAGATTTATTTTTAGTTGATAAGATGTTAGATTTAGGGGTAAAAAGACATGCTGAACACGATGGTTAAGACCAATTTCTCGCCGGACAAGTAGTTCGCCCGGAATCCGGCCAAAACCGGAAAAAATAAAAGATTTATTTTTAGTTGATTAGGTGTTCGGTTTAGGGGTAAGAAGACATGCTGAACACGATGGTGAAAACCAATTTCTCGCCGGACAAGTAGTTCGCCCGGAATCCGGTCAAAACCGGAAAAAATAAAAGATTTATTTTTAGTTGATTAGATATTCGATTTAGGGGTAAGAAGACATGCTGAACACGATGGTGAAAATCAATTTCTCGCCGGACAAGTAGTTCGCCCGGAATCCGGCCAAAACCGGAAAAAATAAAAGATTTATTTTTAGTTGATTAGGTGTTCGGTTTAGGGGTAAGAAGACATGCTGAACACGATGGTGAAAACCAATTTCTCGCCGGACAAGTGGTTCGCCCGGAATCCGGCCAAAACCGGAAAAAATAAAAGATTTATTTTTAGTTGATAAGATGTTCGATTTAGGGGTAAAAAGACATGCTGAACACGATGGTGAAGACCAATTTCTCGCCGGACAAGTAGTTCGCCCGGAATCCGGCCAAAACCGGAAAAAATAAAAGATTTATTTTTAGTTGATTAGGTGTTCGGTTTAGGGGTAAGAAGACATGCTGAACACGATGGTGAAAACCAATTTCTCGCCGGACAAGTAGTTCGCCGGGAATCCGGCCAAAACCGGAAAAAATAAAAGATTTATTTTTATTTGATAAGATGTTCGATTTAGGGGTAAGAAGACATGCTGAACACGATGGTGAAAACCAATTTCTCGCCGGACAAGTAGTTCGCCCGGAATCCGGCCAAAACCGGAAATAAAAGATTTATTTTTAGTTGATTAGACGTAAGAAGGGGTAAGAAGACATGCTGAACACGATGGTGAAAACCAATTTCTCGCCGGACAAGTAGTTCGCCGGGAATCCGGCCAAAACCGGAAAAAATAAAAGATTTATTTTTAGTTGATAAGATGTTCGATTTAGGGGTAAAAAGACATGCTGAACACGACGGTGAAGACCAATTTCTCGCCGGACAAGTAGTTCGCCCGGAATCCGGCCAAAACCGGAAAAAATAAAAGATTTATTTTTAGTTGATTAGGTGTTCGGTTTAGGGGTAAGAAGACATGCTGAACACGATGGTGAAAACCAATTTCTCGCCGGACAAGTAGTTCGCCCGGAATCCGGCCAAAACCGGAAAAAATAAAAGATTTATTTTTACTTGATTAGATATTCGATTTAGGGGTAAGAAGACATGCTGAACACGATGGTGAAGACCAATTTCTCGCCGGACAAGTAGTTCGCCCGGAATCCGGCCAAAACCGGAAAAAATAAAAGATTTATTTTTAGTTGATTAGGTGTTCGGTTTAGGGGTAAGAAGACATGCTGAACACGATGGTGAAAACCAATTTCTCGCCGGACAAGTAGTTCGCCGGGAATCCGGCCAAAACCGGAAAAAATAAAATATTTATTTTTAGTTGATAAGATGTTCGATTTAGGGGTAAAAAGACATGCTGAACACGATGGTGAAGACCAATTTCTCGCCGGACAAGTAGTTCGCCCGGAATCCGGCCAAAACCGGAAAAAATAAAAGATTTATTTTTAGTTGATTAGGTGTTCGGTTTAGGGGTAAGAAGACATGCTGAACACGATGGTGAAAACCAATTTCTCGCCGGACAAGTAGTTCGCCCGGAATCCGGCCAAAACCGGAAAAAATAAAAGATTTATTTTTAGTTGATTAGGTGTTCGGTTTAGGGGTAAGAAGACATGCTGAACACGATGGTGAAAACCAATTTCTCGCCGGACAAGTAGTTCGCCCGGAATCCGGCCAAAACCGGAAAAAATAAAGGATTTATTTTTAGTTGATAAGATGTTCGATTTAGGGGTAAAAAGACATGCTGAACACGATGGTGAAGACCAATTTCTCGCCGGACAAGTAGTTCGCCCGGAATCCGGCCAAAACCGGAAAAAATAAAAGATTTATTTTTAGTTGATAAGATGTTCGATTTAGGGGTAAAAAGACATGCTGAACACGATGGTGAAGACCAATTTCTCGCCGGACAAGTAGTTCGCCCGGAATCCGGCAAAAACCGGAAAAAATAAAAGATTTATTTTTAGTTGATTAGGTGTTCGGTTTAGGGGTAAGAAGACATGCTGAACACGATGGTGAAAACCAATTTCTCGCCGGACAAGTAGTTCGCCGGGAATCCGGCCAAAACCGGAAAAAATAAAAGATTTATTTTTATTTGATAAGATGTTCGATTTAGGGGTAAGAAGACATGCTGAACACGATGGTGAAAACCAATTTCTCGCCGGACAAGTAGTTCGCCCGGAATCCGGCCAAAACCGGAAATAAAAGATTTATTTTTAGTTGATTAGACGTAAGAAGACATGCTGAACACGATGGTGAAAACCAATTTCTCGCCGGACAAGTAGTTCGCCCGGAATCCGGCCAAAACCGGAAAAAATAAAAGATTTATTTTTACTTGATTAGATATTTGATTTAGGGGTAAGAAGACATGCTGAACACGATGGTGGAAACCAATTTCTCGCCGGACAAGTAGTTCGCCCGGAATCCGGCCAAAACCGGAAAAAATAAAAGATTTATTTTTAGTTGATTAGGTGTTCGGTTTAGGGGTAAAAAGACATGCTGAACACGATGGTGAAGACCAATTTCTCGCCGGACAAGTAGTTCGCCCGGAATCCGGCCAAAACCGGAAAAAATAAAAGATTTATTTTTAGTTGATAAGATGTTTGATTTAGGGGTAAAAAGACATGCTGAACACGATGGTGAAGACCAATTTCTCGCCGGACAAGTAGTTCGCCCGGAATCCGGCCAAAACCGGAAAAAATAAAAGATTTATTTTTAGTTGATAAGATGTTCGATTTAGGGGTGAAAAGACATGCTGAACACGATGGTGAAGACCAATTTCTCGCCGGACAAGTAGTTCGCCGGGAATCCGGCCAAAACCGGAAAAAATAAAAGATTTATTTTTAGTTGATAAGATGTTCGATTTAGGGGTAAAAAGACATGCTGAACACGATGGTGAAGACCAATTTCTCGCCGGACAAGTAGTTCGCCCGGAATCCGGCCAAAACCGGAAAAAATAAAAGATTTATTTTTAGTTGATTAGGTGTTCGGTTTAGGGGTAAGAAGACATGCTGAACACGATGGTGAAAACCAATTTCTCGCCGGACAAGTAGTTCGGCCGGAATCCGGCCAAAACCGGAAAACATAAAAGATTTATTTTTAGTTGATTAGGTGTTCGATTTAGGGGTACGAAGGCATGCTGAACACGATGGTGAAAACCAATTTCTCGCCGGACAAGTGGTTCGCCCGGAATCCGGCCAAAACCGGAAAAAATAAAAGATTTATTTTTAGTTGATTAGATTTTTGATTTAGGGGTAAGAAGACATGCTGAACACGTTGGTGAAAACCAATTTCTCGCCGGACAAGTAGTTCGCCCGGAATAAAAGATTTATTTTTAGTTGATTAGATATTCGATTTAGGGGTAAGAAGACATGCTGAACACGATGGTGAAAATCAATTTCTCGCCGGACAAGTAGTTCGCCCGGAATCCGGCCAAAACCGGAAAAAATAAAAGATTTATTTTTAGTTGATTAGGTGTTCGATTTAGGGGTAAGAAGACATGCTGAACACGATGGTGAAAACCAATTTCTTGCCGGATAAGTAGTTCGCCCGGAATCCGGCCAAAACCGGAAAAAATAAAAGATTTATTTTTACTTGATTAGATATTCGATTTAGGGGTAAGAAGACATGCTGAACACGATGGTGAAAACCAATTTCTCGCCGGACAAGTAGTTCGCCCGGAATCCGGCCAAAACCGGAAAAAATAAAAGATTTATTTTTAGTTGATTAGGTGTTCGGTTTAGGGGTAAAAAGACATGCTGAACACGATGGTGAAGACCAATTTCTCGCCGGACAAGTAGTTCGCCCGGAATCCGGCCAAAACCGGAAAAAATAAAAGATTTATTTTTAGTTGATTAGGTGTTCGGTTTAGGGGTAAGAAGACATGCTGAACACGATGGTGAAAACCAATTTCTCGCCGGACAAGTAGTTCGCCCGGAATCCGGTCAAAACCGGAAAAAATAAAAGATCTATTTTTAGTTGATAAGATATTCGATTTAGGGGTAAGAAGACATGCTGAACACGATGGTGAAAACCAATTTCTCGCCGGACAAGTAGTTCGCCCGGAATCCGGTCAAAACCGGAAAAAATAAAAGATCTATTTTTAGTTGATAAGATATTCGATTTAGGGGTAAGAAGACATGCTGAACACGATGGTGAAAACCAATTTCTCGCCGGACAAGTAGTTCGCCCGGAATCCGGCCAAAACCGGAAAAAATAAAAGATTTATTTTTAGTTGATTAGGTGTTCGGTTTAGGGGTAAGAAGACATGCTGAACACGATGGTGAAAACCAATTTCTCGCCGGATAAGTAGTTCGCCCGGAATCTGGCCAAAACCGGAAAAAATAATAGATTTATTTTTACTTGATTAGATATTCGATTTAGGGGTAAGAAGACATGCTGAACACGATGGTGAAAACCAATTTCTCGCCGGACAAGTAGTTCGCCCGGAATCCGGCCAAAACCGGAAAAAATAAAAGATTTATTTTTAGTTGATAAGATGTTCGATTTAGGGGTAAAAAGACATGCTGAACACGATGGTGAAGACCAATTTCTCGCCGGACAAGTAGTTCGCCCGGAATCCGGCCAAAACCGGAAAAAATAAAAGATTTATTTTTAGTTGATAAGATGTTAGATTTAGGGGTAAAAAGACATGCTGAACACGATGGTTAAGACCAATTTCTCGCCGGACAAGTAGTTCGCCCGGAATCCGGCCAAAACCGGAAAAAATAAAAGATTTATTTTTAGTTGATTAGGTGTTCGGTTTAGGGGTAAGAAGACATGCTGAACACGATGGTGAAAACCAATTTCTCGCCGGACAAGTAGTTCGCCCGGAATCCGGTCAAAACCGGAAAAAATAAAAGATTTATTTTTAGTTGATTAGATATTCGATTTAGGGGTAAGAAGACATGCTGAACACGATGGTGAAAATCAATTTCTCGCCGGAAAAGTAGTTCGCCCGGAATCCGGCCAAAACCGGAAAAAATAAAAGATTTATTTTTAGTTGATTAGGTGTTCGGTTTAGGGGTAAGAAGACATGCTGAACACGATGGTGAAAACCAATTTCTCGCCGGACAAGTGGTTCGCCCGGAATCCGGCCAAAACCGGAAAAAATAAAAGATTTATTTTTAGTTGATAAGATGTTCGATTTAGGGGTAAAAAGACATGCTGAACACGATGGTGAAGACCAATTTCTCGCCGGACAAGTAGTTCGCCCGGAATCCGGCCAAAACCGGAAAAAATAAAAGATTTATTTTTAGTTGATTAGGTGTTCGGTTTAGGGGTAAGAAGACATGCTGAACACGATGGTGAAAACCAATTTCTCGCCGGACAAGTAGTTCGCCCGGAATCCGGCCAAAACCGGAAAAATTAAAAGATTTATTTTTAGTTGATTAGGTGTTCGGTTTAGGGGTAAGAAGACATGCTGAACACGATGGTGAAAACCAATTTCTCGCCGGACAAGTAGTTCGCCCGGAATCCGGCCAAAACCGGAAAAAATAAAAGATTTATTTTTAGTTGATAAGATGTTCGATTTAGGGGTAAAAAGACATGCTGAACACGATGGTGAAGACCAATTTCTCGCCGGACAAGTAGTTCGCCCGGAATCCGGCCAAAACCGGAAAAAATAAAAGATTTATTTTTAGTTGATAAGATGTTCGATTTAGGGGTAAAAAGACATGCTGAACACGATGGTGAAGACCAATTTCTCGCCGGACAAGTAGTTCGCCCGGAATCCGGCCAAAACCGGAAAAAATAAAAGATTTATTTTTAGTTGATTAGGTGTTCGGTTTAGGGGTAAGAAGACATGCTGAACACGATGGTGAAAACCAATTTCTCGCCGGACAAGTAGTTCGCCCGGAATCCGGTCAAAACCGGAAAAAATAAAAGATCTATTTTTAGTTGATAAGATATTCGATTTAGGGGTAAGAAGACATGCTGAACACGATGGTGAAAACCAATTTCTCGCCGGACAAGTAGTTCGGCCGGAATCCGGCCAAAACCGGAAAACATAAAAGATTTATTTTTAGTTGATTAGGTGTTCGGTTTAGGGGTAAGAAGACATGCTGAACACGATGGTGAAAACCAATTTCTCGCCGGACAAATGGTTCGCCCGGAATCCGGCCAAAACCGGAAAAAATAAAAGATTTATTTCTAGTTGATAAGATGTTCGATTTAGGGGTAAAAAGACATGCTGAACACGATGGTGAAGACCAATTTCTCGCCGGACAAGTAGTTCGCCCGGAATCCGGCCAAAGCCGGAAAAAATAAAAGATTTATTTTTAGTTGATTAGGTGTTCGGTTTAGGGGTAAGAAGACATGCTGAACACGATGGTGAAAACCAATTTCTCGCCGGACAAGTAGTTCGCCGGGAATCCGGCCAAAACCGGAAAAAATAAAAGATTTATTTTTAGTTGATAAGATGTTCGATTTAGGGGTAAAAAGACATGCTGAACACGATGGTGAAGACCAATTTCTCGCCGGACAAGTAGTTCGCCCGGAATCCGGCCAAAACCGGAAAAAATAAAAGATTTATTTTTAGTTGATTAGGTGTTCGGTTTAGGGGTAAGAAGACATGCTGAACACGATGGTGAAAACCAATTTCTCGCCGGACAAGTAGTTCGCCCGGAATCCGGCCAAAACCGGAAAAAATAAAAGATTTATTTTTAGTTGATTAGGTGTTCGGTTTAGGGGTAAGAAGACATGCTGAACACGATGGTGAAAACCAATTTCTCGCCGGACAAGTAGTTCGCCCGGAATCCGGCCAAAACCGGAAAAAATAAAAGATTTATTTTTAGTTGATAAGATGTTCGATTTAGGGGTAAAAAGACATGCTGAACACGATGGTGAAGACCAATTTCTCGCCGGACAAGTAGTTCGCCCGGAATCCGGCCAAAACCGGAAAAAATAAAAGATTTATTTTTAGTTGATTAGGTGTTCGGTTTAGGGGTAAGAAGACATGCTGAACACGATGGTGAAAACCAATTTCTCGCCGGACAAGTAGTTCGCCGGGAATCCGGCCAAAACCGGAAAAAATAAAAGATTTATTTTTATTTGATAAGATGTTCGATTTAGGGGTAAGAAGACATGCTGAACACGATGGTGAAAACCAATTTCTCGCCGGACAAGTAGTTCGCCCGGAATCCGGCCAAAACCGGAAATAAAAGATTTATTTTTACTTGATTAGACGTAAGAAGACATGCTGAACACGATGGTGAAAACCAATTTCTCGCCGGACAAGTAGTTCGCCCGGAATCCGGCCAAAACCGGAAAAAATAAAAGATTTATTTTTACTTGATTAGATATTCGATTTAGGGGTAAGAAGACATGCTGAACACGATGGTGGAAACCAATTTCTCGCCGAACAAGTAGTTCGCCCGGAATCCGGCCAAAACCGGAAAAAATAAAAGATTTATTTTTAGTTGATTAGATTTTTGATTTAGGGGTAAGAAGACATGCTGAACACGTTGGTGAAAACCAATTTCTCGCCGGACAAGTAGTTCGCCCGGAATAAAAGATTTATTTTTAGTTGATTAGATATTCGATTTAGGGGTAAGAAGACATGCTGAACACGATGGTGAAAAACAATTTCTCGCCGGACAAGTAGTTCGCCCGGAATCCGGCCAAAACCGGAAAAAATAAAAGATTTATTTTTAGTTGATTAGGTGTTCGATTTAGGGGTAAGAAGACATGCTGAACACGATGGTGAAAACCAATTTCTTGCCGGATAAGTAGTTCGCCCGGAATCCGGCCAAAACCGGAAAAAATAAAAGATTTATTTTTACTTGATTAGATATTCGATTTAGGGGTAAGAAGACATGCTGAACACGATGGTGAAAACCAATTTCTCGCCGGACAAATAGTTCGCCCGGAATCCGGTCAAAACCGGAAAAAATAAAAGATCTATTTTTAGTTGATAAGATATTCGATTTAGGGGTAAGAAGACATGCTGAACACGATGGTGAAAACCAATTTCTCGCCGGACAAGTAGTTCGCCCGGAATCTGGCCAAAACCGGAAAAAATAAAAGATTTATTTTTAGTTGATTAGGTGTTCGATTTAGGGGTAAGAAGACATGCTGAACACGATGGTGAAAACCAATTTCTTGCCGGATAAGTAGTTCGCCCGGAATCCGGCCAAAACCGGAAAAAATAAAAGATTTATTTTTACTTGATTAGATATTCGATTTAGGGGTAAGAAGACATGCTGAACACGATGGTGAAAACCAATTTCTCGCCGGACAAATAGTTCGCCCGGAATCCGGTCAAAACCGGAAAAAATAAAAGATCTATTTTTAGTTGATAAGATATTCGATTTAGGGGTAAGAAGACATGCTGAACACGATGGTGAAAACCAATTTCTCGCCGGACAAGTAGTTCGCCCGGAATCTGGCCAAAACCGGAAAAAATAAAAGATTTATTTTTAGTTGATTAGGTGTTCGGTTTAGGGGTAAAAAGACATGCTGAACACGATGGTGAAGACCAATTTCTCGCCGGACAAGTAGTTCGCCCGGAATCCGTCCAAAACCGGAAAAAATAAAAGATTTATTTTTAGTTGATTAGATATTCGATTTAGGGGTAAGAAGACATGCTGAACACGATGGTGAAAACCAATTTCTCGCCAGACAAATAGTTCGCCCGGAATCCGGTCAAAACCGGAAAAAATAAAAGATCTATTTTTAGTTGATAAGATATTCGATTTAGGGGTAAGAAGACATGCTGAACACGATGGTGAAAACCAATTTCTCGCCGGACAAGTAGTTCGCCCGGAATCCGGCCAAAACCGGAAAAAATAAAAGATTTATTTTTAGTTGATAAGATGTTCGATTTAGGGGTAAAAAGACATGCTGAACACGATGGTGAAGACCAATTTCTCGCCGGACAAGTAGTTCGCCCGGAATCCGGCCAAAACCGGAAAAAATAAAAGATTTATTTTTAGTTGATTAGGTGTTCGGTTTAGGGGTAAGAAGACATGCTGAACACGATGGTGAAAACCAATTTCTCGCCGGACAAGTAGTTCGCCCGGAATCCGGCCAAAACCGGAAAAAATAAAAGATTTATTTTTAGTTGATTAGGTGTTCGGTTTAGGGGTAAAAAGACATGCTGAACACGATGGTGAAGACCAATTTCTCGCCGGACAAGTAGTTCGCCCGGAATCCGGCCAAAACCGGAAAAAATAAAAGATTTATTTTTAGTTGATTAGGTGTTCGGTTTAGGGGTAAGAAGACATGCTGAACACGATGGTGAAAACCAATTTCTCGCCAGACAAATAGTTCGCCCGGAATCCGGTCAAAACCGGAAAAAATAAAAGATCTATTTTTAGTTGATAAGATATTCGATTTAGGGGTAAGAAGACATGCTGAACACGATGGTGAAAACCAATTTCTCACC